>JAKSZU010000001.1:264310938-265510938 GCA_026018925.1 Tupaia tana | reverse complement strand
ACGGAGCGACTTACTCAGCTTCTGTGCACCAGATACTCTCCATGTACCAACCAAGTTTCTATGCCTCCCTTGAGTAGGCAGTAACCCTATTTTGCAGATGAAGAAACTGAAGCACAGAGAGGTGATGGGTGAAGTAACTTGCTCAAGGTCACACAGCTACCAATATACCGTTGCAGCAAATGCTATTAAGGGTCCTCCTCTTGCAGCAGGCACAAGAGAGCTGTGACATGGATTCTGTCTGCAAACATCATTGGTCCTCAGTGCCATGACACCTCCTCCCGAGCTGACTTTGCCTCTCCACGGTTACCTTGACTTGGTAGTGACAAAGTGATATGCTGTGTAGACAAAGTGCATGCCTTCCATGAGCCAGACCACTGGGATGACATGAAAGCTTCTCTGCCTAAAGTAAGCTTCATATCCATGAAGATGACTTCATAAAGAAGAGTTACCAAACGTGTCTTACTCACTAGTGAGACTTCAGGGAAGAGAGGTCAGCTATGACTAAAACACCATCCTTGCCTAAAAAGTAAGCACCCTGTCTGGGAATTCCTCCCAGCAATGGCTAGATTGTGGCTGGATGACATGGTCAGGCATGAAGCACTGACAGGCCTTACCACGGGGTAAATGATCCATCTTCTTACCCATGCAGGTGCCAGCTGGTGCTTCCACTCATGAAGTTTTCCCAAGAAGAATTTAGTACTGAAAGGAGATTGGCCATGTAATACTCATCATAAATAAAATGAACACACCATGGACAACCTCCATTCGAGTACCTGACTGAGGTGCTCACTTCCAGCATGTCTCACACAGCAATCTAAGGACAGATGGGATAATGAGAGTCAGGAACTGGAAAGACACCCACCCATAAAATGCAATCTGTGGCCCAGGCCACATTCAGTCCCTTACTTGTAACTAGCACTACTCCCAAGAAGTCAAACATGGAAGAACATGCTACAACAGAAAGGTTTGCAGGCCATCATCTGTCATACATAAGAGCATAGCAGGGAAGACCACTTGTCAAACATACAGTGACTCCGCAAAAGAACTACCATCTATCTCATCAAGGAAATCATAAACAAGCAGTAAACACAGAGGTGGATGACGCATCATGGTGAGAGAGTGTAGGTGCGGCACTCTCAGCATGCTCTGAGATGTGTGCATTCTTGGCAACACCATCCATTCGGGTGTGCAACACCAACTTTACTCCCCTGAACCTAACATTGCCTGAGGATGCTGTAAGGCCAGATGGGATACTTAAAAAAAGGTCAACTATGTATGATTCGTCAAGAGATAAAGCGAATGCATCATGGAGGACCTCTCTTCAAGCACCACAGAGTATCTCTGTTAAGACAAACTGTTTCTCTTCCCCAGACTTGGTCTCCAGAAATATTTCCAAGGATAGGTCACACACAGAGTCAGGACCGGGACACACAGTCTCAGCAAAGCTCATGCTCTGCTGGGTCAGCTGTGGTCCACGGACCCTTTGCTTACCCTGGAGAGGAGCTGACACCCAGGTCCTACCCTGAAGCGAGACTCCACTCCAGGAAGCCTTCTAAGGTGGGATTTAGTACTGAAAAATAGGTCAACCGTGTATGATTCGTCACAAATAAAGCGAAGGCAACACGGATAACCTATCTTCAAGTACCGCACATTAGCATTGACCAGCTGTCAATGCCTCGTCTCCAAAGTTGGCCTCCTCCAGGAAGTTCCCCTAAGGACAGAGCAAATGTTGAGGTTTAGTAGACTGACTATAAGGGGGTCAAGAACAAAGCACATGTCCCACATTCAATCATCCCTTCCTGGACCCTGCAGTAGTCCAGACCTCAATACCTTTGACAAGGTAAGCTATGGGTCTAAGGAACACTTCCAGGGGGTGATGGTGGAAAGCTCAAGTGCACAGAAATTCATTATTTTGCTCATTACATTCACATTAGTATCAAGGCCGTTAACAATAACCCTTTCCTTACATAGGCCTTGTGTCCAGGAAGCCCTCCAAAGCTGAATTACATTACAAAGAGGTTCACTTTGCAATATTCATCATAAAAAAGAAATAGCAGTGAATGCAACCTTGTTTATAACATGGCAAGGCACTGACCTCAGAATCATGCTCATCCCCCATGGTGGGTATAACTTCTAGAAAGTCTTCCTAAGGATATATTGCATACTCAGGTCCAGCAGACACGTGATTAAAAATAAATTAGTCTTCCATCATTAACAGTAAAATAACATACCTGGCAAACTGTGCTGACTCCATTTCCATTCCAGAAGTGCACAGTGTGATAACACATCCTGCCAAGGTGGAAGGTGATACTGAAAAGAGGGCATATGAGTATAATTATTTTAAATAGACAAATACAAAGTACAAATGGCAACAGAGAGACTTTCAGTTAAACATGGAGCCAGTTACAGATTATTTTCTCTTCCAGTGTTGTAATGAAATAGACAGAACTAATCATTTAACCCAAGAAAATACCAATATATAGAATAAAAACTTACAGAAATAACAGATGAAAACATCCTTGAAACTAATGAACAATTAAATTTACTAATTAACATGTCCTAATATGATTAGAAAAATACTGATAAATAAAAGTAGTGACTGAGTCATATTCTTGTAAAGTCATTAATATTTAAGACTAAACAAAAAATTAGAATTTCTAAGCAGTAAAAAAAAACCTCAGATATTCTAGGGGAAAGTAGACTGTCCTTAAGTTTGTCTACAGCAATGTTTTAACACCAGAAAGAAATGGAGAAAAAGCTATAAAGTTTTGAGAGAAGGCCAGGAGCCAAGAAGGTCATACCAAGTTAACCCATCATTCAGCTTAAGTTTCCCATTCCAGCAATAAGAGCTAACAGTAAACCCTCTCCTCCACGAATGCAGAAAAATGTTGAATAAAATTCAACCACAACCAAAATAAAGTGATAAATAAATGTACATCTGAAAGAAATTAAACAAAAGGCAAACTCTCAACCTTGCAATCTGCCACCAAGAGACCTAAGGGACATTGCACTGGCTTAAGGTTCTGAGTGTCTACAGTCATAAAGCCCAAGTATAAGTCAGAACAGAGAGGAGACTTTGGGCTCAAAAGAGGTGGCCTTGGAACAGAAATAAGAGCGAAAAAACTCTGTAATGGCCCAGAAGTATAATGAAGAGAAGTTATTTCTGACCAGATAATGGGCAGAATGAGGTCTCCTATGAGATATCGAAGCTCCACAACAAAGATGTGGTAAAAATTTATACTAGTCATAAGGTATGGAAATCCTTAACGATCAAATTGAGTAGGAAAACTAGTCTCAACTGGTGAAATCCTTGGAGTGACAGGCAGAACAAAATACATACAAAATTTTGCAACTTTTAGATAGGGAACAAAATAAAACAAAAACACCTTAACCATCAACTGATGATACCCTCACAATGAAAAGGTGCAGAATCCTTGAAGAAAAGCACTATCATGAAAGAAATCAATAGACTTGAAAGGACTAATACCCCTACAGCTGAGAGAAATTACATAACATGTATATTAAAGGACGAAAAAGATTAAGAAGGTATTGAAATTACAAGCATCAATGGAACATTATGAAAAAAAAAAAAACAGAAAAATGAGAAAAGTGTAAGAGCAATGTCAAACATTCTCAAAGGTTAAAAAATCTCACAGAAGGGAACCAGCAGTTAGCGTAATGGTTATGTCGCTGGACTCCCACGTAGTCGACTGTGGTTCGCGTCCCGGACGCGGTGGCTTAAAACTCATGCCGGGCGCGTGTGCGTGCGTGCCCAAGATCCTGAGAGGAGAATGGAGGAGAAGGGATTGCAGCGTGACCATCCCCCCTGGGGGGTGATTTCTCGCTTTCTGTCTTTATGTCTCTCTGTCTGTCTGGTGAGTGCATGCACCCTATAGTGAAAATCTCTCCAAAAAAAATAAAAAAAAAAAACCTCACAGAATACAGTACTCCCGGGACCAGCAGTTGGCGTAATGGCTATGTCACTGGACTCCCACGTAGTTAACCGTGGTTCAAGTCCCAGACCCGGTGGCTTAAGCTCACACCGGGCATGTGTGCATGTGTGCCCAAGATCCCGAGAGGAGAATGGAGGAGAAGGGATTACGGCATGGCCATCCCCCTGGGGGGGGTGATTTCTCACTTTCTATCTCTCTGTCTCTCTCTGTCTTTCTGGTGAACACACGCACCCTATAGCAAAAATCTCTCACGAAAAAAAAAAAAAAGAATACAGTACTCCCAAATCTTTGCAACACAATACATAAAGATCTGCTAGATAATGTAATCCAGCTAAGTAAGAGGTACATAAAGAGGTACATAAAAGAGCTTGTGAAATATTTAATGCAGAAGATAGTGGAGCAGTATCTACAAAGTTCTAAGAGAAAAAAAAAGTAGGCTATGAACTTTATACCCAGCTAAGTTGTCTCATTTGAGGTTGATATTCTCAACTACTCAAAAACTCTAGGGTAGTCTTTATGAGCCATTCTTTTTTTTTTATTTATTTTTATTTTTTATGAGCCATTCTTAAAGAAACACAATGATAAAAGTAATTCCATTGAGAAACAAATTAAAATTAACAATTCAGGAATAGAGAAGCCTTGGTTCAAGGAAAATAAAAACAAAAACAACTATTGGTCAGTAATGAATCCAGTTAAATAGAGAACTATGATTAAACACCTGTAAGAGTTGTAAAACAAAGTGCAAATATTTATAATGAGAAAATTTACACAATCTTAAAAAAAAGAAAAAATTTAAATTTGTAACTAAAAATAAGCATGAGGTGGGAAGGTGTAAGAGTGCCAATTTCTTTATCTTTCAAAAGTAAGTAAGACTGATACTGAAATAGTTAAGATAAAATAATGACCCCCAACCACTTAATATTTTACACAATAAGTTTTCTTAATTTTGTGAGGATCTTAGGAATTAGTGTCTCTCTGGTAAAGTTCTTTCTATCTCTTTTAACTTGTTAAAATTCATGAAAGATTATAGTTAACATTTTGAATAAAATGATTAGGTACAGTGTGATCTCATATTTATAAAATATTTTTTCTTTCTATTTGCATATATGCTCAGACAGGTGTTTGAAATTTCTAAAGTCCTTGGTACTTATTTCTGAGTGTTCAGAGAACTAGGTAAGTTTCCCTCTTTATTATCTCAATTTTTTCACATCACTTGAATTTTTATTACAAGCATGTGTCATTTCTTACAAATATGATAAGATAGAATAATTACTTTTTGTAAAAATAAGAAATTAAAAATAGAAATGTTTTCTATATTTGAATTTGGTATGCTCCCCCCTCCATTCATTCAAACCTGAAAAAAGCCTGAAACCCATGCCCTTTCCTTAAATTTGCCTATCTGTTTAAGATGTACCCTCTTTGAGACAAGATCTGATAGTGAAAAAGAAGGGAACTGTTGTGTCTCTTTTAAAAAGAACAGAAAAACAAAATAAAAGCATCATACACACACCACCACTTCCTCAGCCACAGAGGGTCTTAAATCAGATGTTCCTTCCCCAAAATTGGCAGTGTCTTCCATGAATAAACTGGATGAGTTTCAGGAGCACTTGCAGTACCTCTCCCTAGGTTCCAAGGTCAACTGCTCGTTTAGGTAAACTGCCACAGAATCAACATGAATATGGCTTCCCCCAAATCGGCATCAGGTCCAAGAAGACATTTTGTGAGATGTGATACCGAAAAGAGGTCGACCGTGTATTGGGCATCGTTAAGTAATGCGAACGCACCACGGACAACCTCCCTCCAAGTACCATGAGATGACACTGCTTGCAGCATTCCTGCATCTTCCGCACAGCCTGGGCAGCTTGGGAGTAGCCTCTTAGGGTGGGTGGGACCCTGAGAACGAGTGGACCAGGCATCTCAATTGCCAAGTCAAACCAGTGTTCTCTGGCCAACACTGGTTTACCAACCCATGATTAGTGTGAACAGGAAGGCCACTTCCTGTATTAGGTGACCATGCAGGCAACACATACACAAAGACATCAGTGGCACATGATCAAACTATGTGCGTACAAAAGCAGGTAAACAGCTGCCTCCTTGGTAGGCCTGGGATCTCCTTAAAGGAGTTCCGTGGAGGGTGTGAGGTTGATATGGGTTAGTAAAACAGGAGTCACACAGGGTTCTGTTTCCTGTTCTCTTCTATACCCTGAGGGCTGACTGATAAAAGATGCTTCTAGTTGCCTCTCCAAGGTTGAATTTGATAGTATTAAGAGAAGAAATTAGTCATGCGTATTTCAATATCAATTTAAAAGCAGGGACACTCACAGCCTTTCTAGCTTTTCCTAAAGTTGGTAGTGTCCTGGCAGCCATCTGGGGGCAGCTCACACAGCTGGGTTCATGAGTTAGTAACACCTTTCGCAGGAGAGCATTGCCGTGCACTTAGTCATCAGAACCCACCTTGGAAACAGCACTGGCTCAGGATGCCCTCCGAGGCAAAATCTGACACCAAAAGAGAGGAGAGCCGTGTATGACTCGCTTTGATGAATCGAATTCATCACGGCCAGCCTCTCTCCAAGTACCATACATGAACACTGGTGAAATCCATTGCCTCTCCTGCCCCTCTTGGAAGTCCTGTTAGGAATGGGTGGATAATGTTGGGTAGTGGGCCGAGCCGAGTGACATATACCCACGTTAAGTACATGTTCACCCAAGGTGCACTTACCTTTAGGGGTACTGATGGCATTGCCTACCCCGTATAGCAAGGGTGGATCTAGCTGATCCTCCAGGTCAAGAGGGGGTGCTGTTCCACAGCTGTCATAAACTAGCGCATCATGGCAGCCCCTGGATTCCATGATGAAGGGGCAAAAGACAATGGCTACTTTTCCAAAACCAGGATCATCTCCATGGGTCCTCCTATGGGAAGAAAGGGTGCTGGGGGTTAGAGACAGGTGATATACCTACCAGATGAAATTCATGCTCTGAGAAGAATGATTCCATCACACACCAGGAATGGAGCTGCCCTGCTTCAGGTCCCTCATCAGAAGTCAACATCATGTCCAGCATCAGAAATCAACACTTCAAGGAGGCTGTGAAGTGATGAAGGAGCTACCAAGGACGACTCACTGCATTTTAAGTAAACACACACCCCCAAGACCACGGCTCATCCTGGTCCATGGAGTGGTCATGGCTGGTAAGTCCACTGCTGCTTTCCACTGTTGGCAGGATCTTCTTGGGGTGGGATTGATGCTGAGGGTTGGTGACTAGGTGGCCCACAGGGTGAACAGAGTGTATGCCCCTCTGGTCAACCAGTCACACACCCTGGACGGTGATGACACCAACATCTCTTCTAGAAGCTGGCCTTGGGCCCAGGAAGCCTCTTCAAGGTCTTGTAAGATGGCATTGGTGGCAGGACCATTGCTGCTTCCCTGCAGTTGGCATGGTCCAACGACTGATGGATTGGATGTTCAGGTTATCGTAACAAATGACTTATAGCTAAGTCAAGTGCATTGTCCACAGCCAACCATCCATGCTTGACTTCTCCACATGGTTGACACAAAGACCATTTTTCCTGAAGTCGCCACTGTATCCAGGAAGTCCTTAGAGGTAGCAATTGGTACTGAAAAAAGTGTTGTCCGTGAATGATTCGTCATAAGTAAAGCGAATCCACCACGAACAACTTCTCTTCAAGTACCACAGAAAAGCAGAGGCAAGAAAGATAGGAATCCCTTTCTACTTCCTTGACAGGGCCTGGCCTCCAACTGTTGTCCTGCAGGCAGAGTGGATACTCAGCATTAGTGAGGTGGTTGGCATGTCTTGAGAGCACACTGGAGTGCAGAGGGAGCCCACTCACCTCCCCTGGAGTGATGCTGATACAGTGGCCCTTCCCTGGAGTTGAAACTGTGTTCCTGAGTCCACGGAAACAAGGTTTAGAAATGAGAAGGAGGAGGCCATTTGTCACAGGTCAGGAGTCCTTGGCAAGTATGTGGGCCCCATGGTGTCTGTATAGAGCCTTGGACTTCTCAACAGAGTACACTCAGTTATCCATCCAGCACATTGAGGCACCAGTTGAGCTCCTGTAGGGTCCACCAAACAGGAGGAGTTCTGGAGAGAACCCCCTACTGCCACTGCAGGGTGCTTCTGGAGATACTGCCTAGCTCAGGCCCAAAGTGACCCTGGAAGATCTGAGTATGGTTCCCAAGCTACTCCCATCCCAGAGACCCCCAATTCTCTTCCTACCCCGCCCCCACTCTACCACCCATCTTACGCCTAAGAACCACCTAAGAAAACAATTCCAAGAAGAACACCACCAAAAATGGGTCACCCCACCTTCTTCCAAACAACTTTAGACCAGTAGAATCATGTTCCATTTCTCTAATTCTGACCACTAGAAGTCAGTCATTACTCAGAATCTGATCCTAATCCCCAAATGCTCAGTACAAGAACCTGTCTCCCACCCTTCCACACTCCACCTGCCCCACTCTTCTTCTGCAACACATCTGGAAACAGGGACACCTGGTGTCCTTACTTTTCCAATCACTTCATTTTCCACTGGTAGAAGCCTGGCTGTCCCGAAGACAGAGGGACCCTCCATGGAGGCTGATTGTCTTCCCATTTCTTACACCTCAGGCTTCAGTGGGTAGAGAACATCCTGTCTCTGGTTTTCCTTCTTGGTGGTGGCTCACATGTCAATGGACCACCCAGTTCTCTGGCTGGCTATGACTCCTCACTTCCAACACCTTTGCCTCTACCCCACAGATCCTCCAGCTCTGAGTCATTGCCTCGTGCTGATCTTGGTGCTCCCAGTAATGTCACCATCTCCACCCTCTCCACACTTGCTAACTCACTCTACACCTTCCAACTCAGCAACTTTTTAAAAGGTTTTTACTATAGTGTGTGTGCTCACTGAAATGAGACAGAGAGACACAGTGAGAAGTAAAGTGAGAATCACTCTCCATGGGGGATAGCCACACTGCTGCAATCCCTTCTTTTCCATTTTCCTCCTGGGATTTTAGTCATGCACATCAAGCTACCAGGTCTGGGACTTGAATTGTGGTCAGCCATAAGAGAGTCCAGTGCCTTAACCACCACACCACTTGCTGGCCCCCAACTCAGCACTTTTTATACCTTTAGAACTCTAGCCCCTGATCTGCTCCCTGGTTTTCTCACTCCTGATGCTCCTGGGTTCATCCAACCCATGAGCACATCTGCTGGCTCCATCTTCAGGACACCTTGCATTATCTGTGTCTCCCAGTGGTCTCCAACTCCAACATCTCACCTGTAGATCTGCACAACAGCCCCCAATGGACCTTCTATTGCCACCCTTGAGTCAGCACAATCTTTTCAACTTAGGTCCCACATTCCTCCTAGCTCACAACCTTCCCATAAACTACATCTCACTCTGCATAAAATCCAAAGTCCTGCCCAAGCACCCAAGGTCGCCTTGCCCAGCTCAGTTCCAGCAACCCCCAACACTCGGTCCAGCCCCCTGGCCTGCTTGCTTTTTCTTACCAATGCCAGAGGGCTTTCTATGAAATTGCCCCATCTGCCCACCTCCACTTGGTTTCTTCCCCATTCTTAAAGAGAACTCCCCAGGCCTGCATATTTAAAACAAATGTACGTTCCCCCTTTGCCTTTTTCTGGCAACTTGCTCTATCTTTTCTCCATAATACTTACCCATGGAAAAACATATGTTTCACACTTTGTGTTTGGTTGTTCTTCTCTTGCACCAGAATGAAGAGTCCACGAGTGAGGACTTTGTTCACTGCTCTACATTTGCTAAAGTCTAGAATAAAGAGTATGCTCTCAATCATTATTTGTGGAATGACTGAATCCTTCCTTGCTGATTGATTAATTCATGACAATCTTGTGAAAAAAGGCATTGCTGCTTTCCCAACAGCAATTACGACACTGGCCAGATGTCATGCTCTTGGAGAGTGAACCAAGGCATCAGAAGCTCAAATTCTGCTCAACTGATTCTCCATCATCGGAAAGATGTGGAGGCCATGTTTCCCTAGAAACTGGCTTCTAGAAAGTCCTTCCAGGCTTGGAGCAGGAGCCATAAGGATGGCCAACTAAGTATCAGTCAACAGCACTGTCAGGGAAACACTACTACCCTCACACTGGCATGTGTTCAGGGGTTCATCTCATTGAAGATGAGGTTCACTGGAGCAGGTGGCAGATGTTCTGTGTGGATAGGAATCTTACTAGTCCACCTCCCATGACGGTGACAACACCCTTACAGAAAAGTACAGCCTTCTCGGGCTACCACCTTATCGGAGATTAATTCTGGTCTTGGGCACAACAAGTGACATGCATGGCAAAGGAGCAAACGCACTGTGGCCAACCGTCTATGCACATACCTTGGGCAGGTACTGAAGTCAAGACCTCCTCCCAAAAGGCGGGACACTGTCCAGGAAGCCCTTCAAAGCAGTATTTGATACTGAAAAACTGGATGTCCCTGTATGATTCGTCATAAATAAAGCGAACACAGCAGGGATAACCACTCTTCAAGTACCGAAGGCTAATGCTGCTGAACCACGTCTTCCCAGAGCTGGCCTTGCCTCCAGCTAGTCCTCCTAAGGATGAATCGGGACTGAGGGTTAGGAGAGCCGGTGGTGCACTGTCAACCAAGCACATGCTCTCTTGCCAACCATGCATTCCTGACCCTGGAGAGGGGCCGGGGCCAACAGCTCTTCCCAGGAAGCATAAAAACACAAACCCTCCCCTGGATGACTCAACATAAATAGAGCAAACCCAACAAGGAGGTCGTCTTTTCAAGTGCCAGGCAGCAGCACCGACAAGGAAACCACCACCTCTTCTTCCAGCTGGCAGGCTCCGGGAGTCCATCCTGAGATGTCACTGGATAGGTAGGGACTGTGGATCAGTTGACATACATCATTTATAAAATGTATGTTCTCTGATCAACCATCCATTCCCCTATCATGGACAACGCCCTGCCCTCAGGTTGGAGTCCCACCGAGGAACATCTCCAAGGAGTCTGTCCTGAAAAACAGCAGCTCCAATGTGCTTAGTCACAACCACGGTGAAGGCCCCACTGTCAGCCGCAAAGCTGTTCTGCCTTCCTAGGGCACTTCCTGGCTCACTCCTATTCAAGGCCCAGGACTGCAATGCCCCAGCCTTTCAAGTGCTTGGGAAGGTGCTGACACCAGTGTCCATGCCCCAACGTAGGAATTACATGTAGGAAGGACGAGATGCTGCACTACATTCCTGACAGAGAAAGCTTCCTAGAATAACGCTATTGTGGACAGCTTGATTTGGGGTGTGACCTGACTCTTCTGTAGGCAGCCTGGATACTGAGAATCAGGGACAAAGAAAGTCAGTGACCTGGCTCAGCTATAGGCCTTATGGCCTCTGGGCCTTCCGTCCTCCCAGACCTCGAGCTGGCACTGAGGGCAAGAACCTTTCCCCAGAGCTGTCCCTCCACCTCCACGCCAGGGGTCCTCAAAGGTAGGATGTGACAAGAACCAATGGGCCATTTAACAGACATCATCAACACTTCACTCCCCAAACCAGAATTCTCCCTTTCAGGGAAGTCGTCTGGGCTAAGCAGCAGAACACTCTGGCCCCACAGTCCCTTAGAGACGGTCAGGGATAGGAGGTGCATTGCGCACAGGTGGACCCTCCCCCACATACCTTATGACGGGGCTGACATAGGGCTCCTCCCTGAAGGCAGGACACCTCCATAAGTTCTGCCATGATAGCAAACTGAGGTCATGTGACACCTGCCAACAACACAAGAGCACCCGACAGGCCTCGTCAAGCCCCACGCAGTGGCAAGGCCAAGAGCTTCGGTTTCCCATCATCAAAACTTGGACCATTTCTAAGGCTTCTCCTGAGGGAGGAAGGCGTGCTCTGGACCAGGGGCCACCTTCATCACCAAGATGCCCAGCTCAGGCCAGCTCTGCATGTGCACACCTCGGGGAAAGCCCAGGTTTTCACTGTGTAGCTGGCACCCCCACAGGCACTCATCCTGAACTGATCCGGTCGAGGAGTTACGCACACGGTTCACCACAGCGGAACAGGCACTGAGTAGGACTGCAGGGAGTTGCAGCAGCTCCAGGACGTCGCCTTCCATAAAGACAACATCCAAAGGCGGTGGGTTAGGTGACACCACCTCCCACCACATTTGGGATCCAGGCCAGCCTCTCTTCCTCATAATGAGAGGAACACCAAGCCCTGCGTTGTCTTGCCAGCCTGGGCATGGTTTGCATGAATCCCTCTGAGGTGGCGTTGCAGAGCCAAAAAGCCTCCAGCTATGTGATCTCCACTGAGAAGGAGTGAAGGAGACACAAACCAGTCCTGTCCCAGGCCAAACAAGAAACCGGAAACCCTCACCAGTCGGCTGTGCTGCCTGTGCAGGTGCTCCGAGGAGGAGGTGGACGTGGGGCCGTGACCTCGGTGAAGAACAGGGATGAGAGATGTCAGCCTGCCTTCCACACACCTGGGGAGGTGCTGGGCCTGTGTCCAGGGAGCTGTCCTGGCAGGATGTGACACTTGACGACAGGTGGTCTTCCGTGTAGTTTCCATGGAGAAAGTAGCCTTCCCAGAGAATCCTGGGAAAGTGGAAATCTGTCCTCTCCACCAGGAAGTCACTCTGGAAAGGACTGGGGCCTACAATCTCAGTACCAGGAAAGCTCTACCCCAGGTTAGGCAACACGCAGGTGGGCACTGAGATGGGGAACAACTCCACACACGTTACAGAAACACATCGAGTTCACAACAAACACAGCCGACAACCCCGGGCTCTTTCCCCGCCGGCCTCACTTGTGGGCCGCAAACCTCAACGAGCTCAGAACGGCGGACCCCGGGCTCACGGCCACACAAAGCACACACTCTCACGTCTCTTGTGCGGGCCGCCCTCCGAGGCAGAGTTTGATATTCAAAAAGAGGTTAACCATGTATTATTCATGATGAATGAAGCGAACAGAACATGGATAACCTCTCCTCAAATATCCCCGAATAATTCTGAAACGAAAACCATGGCCTCTTCCCCACTATCGTCTTTGCCTCTGGACGATTCTTCTTCGGATGAGCTGAATGTCAGGGATCGGGAAGCATGTGCACTCATCCTGTAAAGAAAGCACACAGGCTCCCATTAACCCTCCACTCCCTCATCTTGGTCCCAGGGCCACAATCTAGCCCTGATACCGAAGTCAGAAGTCCAAAGTTGGAGCCATGCTCAGAAAGTCTTCTACAGCAGTCTTACTTAACTCTAAAAAGTACCACCGAAAAAGCCTCCTCTAGGGATTCTGGGGTGATGGGAGTTGATGACAGAAATTCGTTGATGGATGTGTCATACACGAGCAGAGCCATCATGGGGAACACGTCTTATAAGATGGGGCACCACAGGTACTGAAGCCAGAGTGCCTCCCAGAGATGGACTCAGTTCCCGGAACTCTTCCTTAGGACTGGCCAGAAATGACTCAGATGGCCTAAGTCATCAACAACACATATGCTCGCTGCTGACCCAGCGTCTGACAGGTCTCACAGTGGGCTGACCCTGGCAGTCCCTCCCACCCCCCACCCCCCGCCACAAAGCAGGTCTTGTATCTAGAAAGCCCTTCGAGGCCTGATTTGATTTTAAAGAAGAGTAATCTCTTGACATTTATGCAGCAAGTGACCCTATCACAGAGAATGGTTGTTCAGAAACCACAGAGCAGCGGGTTGATTCCGGAAAGCTGTCTCGCGATGGATGGCATGTGGAATATGGAGAGACACACATCCCAGGCGCGGCATTCCACCTCCAGCCCCAACTGCTACGAGTGTCGTCCACAGCCCGGCAGCATTAGCATCACTTGAGAACTTGCTAAAAATGCAGAATCTTGGTCCCTGAATCAGAATCTGCTTTTTAACAAGATCCCTAGGTGATGAAAATCTTAGAAGCATTTTAAAGTTTGAGAAACACTACTCTAGCCAACAATTTGCACACGCACAGCACACATACATGCATGGTGCACACACGCGCGCGTGCACACACACACACACACACACACACCCCAGAGGTGCTGTTGACCACAATGTCTTATTCCATATCCGAGTTTCAGATGAGGCAGGTCCCAAAGTAGACAGGAGGCCATGTCATATCCACTAAAAATAAACCAAATATCTAACAGGCAGCTTCCAAGAAGCACCAACAAATTTGTAGTGGTAGGAAATGGTCCATGTTTTCATTAAAGTTTGCATCCCCTCCAGGAAGTCTTCCATGCCCAGAATGGATGCCAAGAATTAGATGCTCCTGGTCCAGTATCTATCTGCCTAGAAAGAGGCTTGGTCCCAGCATTTCTCCAAGGTATTCCTCATGGCTAAGATTAATAATAGGAAGAGAAAGATAGATGGATAATTGTCAACATCTTTCAAATAAAACAGTATGGCCCCAGTCCCCCAAATGGTATCTTCACTCCAAAGCTAGCATTGTTCTTAGGAAATCACATGGGTGGCTTGCACTCTGGGGTCACTAAATAAGTTTTTACAAATTATCAATAAAGTCACACTCCTCGACGGGGTGGGCACCGACGTCCCCTCGCTGAAGTCGGTGTTGTGCCTGAAAAACCTTATGAAGCAAATTTGCATACTAAAACAATGGCTGTCCAATATTAACCATCATGAATATAGAGACCATTCTACAGACAGCCATTCTTTAAGCACCAAAGAACTGCACCATCAAAATAGCTCAGCACCTTCTCCAAAGTTGATGTCTCTTGCAGAACGTTCTTCTCTGGTGGTCTGGACAGTGAGGGTTAGCAAGTCAGCTTCACACGCTGAGAATCAAGCACATGCTTGAGGATCAGTCATACTCTCAGGCAGGGGAAGAGTGCTGGCCCAAGAGACCTGTCTCCGATGGTGGTTTCATGCCCAAGAACTGCCCCCAAGAAGCAGGACTCAATGTGTCACCTTAGCACACTCCACCACCAATGAGACCTTAGCAGCACCCCTGTCAGGGGCCTGAGGTTAGTACAGAGGTGTACCCGGCCATGAACCAGGTGCTTCTCATCCCCACCCAAACAGGGGTCCCCAGGAGGGGCTCACACTTGCCTCTCTCTATTGAACTTGTCATGGCATCCATGAAGTCCACTGAGGCAGGATTTGATACTCAAAAAGAAATTGTCCTTGTATGATTCATCATAAATAAAGCGAACACACCGAGGACAATCTCTCCTCGAGTATGAAACATCAGCATGGACAGGACCAGCACCTCCAGGCCTTTGACTTGAGGCTGGATGGAGTCTGCCGTGCAGCAGACCCAGTCTCACACGCAGGCAGACATACACACATGTACACACATGCATGATGCATGCACCCTGGATGGCCTCTCTTCAAGCACCAGGGAAGCAAGATGCCATACAATCTGCTCCTCACCCGGTCCGACATCCCACTCAGGTTCTTCAGAGGGTGGAGAGTGGCTGATGCCAAGAATCCAGGGACCGTTTTCCTTAAGCAAAGCAAGTGTTCTCAGTGGCCCTGCTGACCCCACTGGACTTGGCATTGTGTTCCAGAAGGCATCACAGAATGGCTTAGCTGCTGAACATTGAGAGCCTTAGAGGCTCCCGTCACAAACACAGCATGAGCTCTGGCTCTGTGAGTCATTCACATACCTGAGAGAAGGCTTGACTTCCACGTCTCAACACCATATAGAAATCCAAGGAGAGAGTTTAAGAATACACCAGCATCAATAACCAGTCTCCTGGTGCGCGAGAGTCACGGCTACGACCTACGACCTAAGCCACGTACAGGTCACCCCAGCAGCCCCACGAGGTAGCCACTGGCACGATTCCCATCTGACACGTGAGACAGCAGGGAGGACGCGATGAAATCCTTGCCCACGGCTGCACCTTAGTACACGGCAGAGGTGGGATCCAGACACAGAAGTCGGGCTCCAGAGTCTGCGCTCTTGATACTGAAAAAGTGGATGACCCTGTACGATTCGACATGAGTAAAACGAACAGGACAGGGATAACCACTCTCCAAGTACCAAAGGTTAGCACGGGAAAGAAAGCCACTGCCTTGGGTGGACTTGGTATGTCTTCAAGGCGGGGTCCTGGGGACGAATTAAATGCTGAGGGTTAGTGGACTGGCTCACACATGCCGAGCATGACAGACAACTCTCGTACCGAACAACAGCGATGAGCAAACTGCAGCCCCGCACCAAAAGCAGCCTGGGCGCCGGTGCAATCAGCGCCTGCCCGCCGGAAGCCAGCTCTCCAGGCCACTCACACAGCTCATGCTTTGGGGCCTACCCACATCCAAGCAGGAGATGTTGCTGCCTTCGTTAAAGGTAGGCCTAAGCTGTGGGTCCTAAGTCATCCCTGCTAAGTGGTGACCCAGCAGGGACTGGCCGCACACAGAACGGACAGGCACGGTTATGCATGCAGGCACGTACCACATCCCTCGCTGAGTGGGGCCTGGGTCCAAGGCAAGGTTTGATACTCACAGAGAGCTTGCCCTTGTATATTCCATGTCAATGAACCGAACATACAAAGGGCAACCTCACTCTAAGTATCAAACAGTAACAGGGGGCAGGCTCCTCCCTGTCATTCACAGGGCCGGCCTCGTCTCCCGGGATTCATCCTAGGGAGGGATGGCAGACGAGACGCAGGATCAGCAGACTGGGAGGCGAGCACCACCTGCTACGTATATGCTCACTGGTCAGCTCTCCATCCCGGGAGCCCAGGAAGGGGCCTTGTTCTGGGCATCCCTCAGGATCTTGACTAGTTCCTGACAAGGAGATCAACCCTACAGGCCTTAAAGCCCCCACACAGGGTTCAGCTTCCAACCTACAGGAAGTCCCTGGAAGTGGAATCACCTCTTCCCCAGCATGAGCACCTTCTCCAGGAAGTTCTCCTAATGATGCACTGGACACCAAAGGCAAGGGGCTTGGGCCAAGTTACCTGGCAGATAAAGCAAAAGCCCTGTGGTCACCATCTCGTCACACCTACCTCCCGCAAAGATGATGACATGAATGTCACTCCCACCACCTGCCCTGGTCACATCCCAGAGACTGGCATCAGGCACACAAGTCGTGCTAGGAAAGGGTGAGCACTGAGCAGGTGTCGCCCCATGTGCCACCGAGCAAGGGAGAGGCAGACCCAGGTCCCCACAGCGGCCTCTGCCAGAGACGGCCCTCAAGTCAGGAGCAGGACTGACTGCTCAGCTGAGCACGTGCTCAGCCCTCACCCGGGGGACAGCTCACCTCTCTCCTCCTCGACAGGACACGTGTTCCTCAGGCTGAGCAGCTGGGAGTGCAGCTTTCCTGATGCCAGCCTCAGACCTGTGGCCCCTCAGCAATCAGCGTAAAACGTGGACAGTCACGCAGAACCAGAGCCTGGGGAACGGTCCAGCCCTCCTCAGATGCTGTCCTAAGGTAGAACGGAACACTGGCAGTCAGTGAACTGGGGTGCAGTGCCAACAGGGGCCGGGAACCCTCCAACTTACAACACCCAGGTACCTAGTACAGGGCGGTGCCCTCTGCTCTTCCCTGGAGCTGTCCTTTCTGTGCAGAACATCATCCTGGGCAAGACTTGAATCACAAATGACAAACAGGAAGAACTCTACCACATTCATCACAGGGAGGATACCTGCCCTGAGCCTCTTCCCAAAGGCTGATGCCTCCTCCCGGAAGTGCTCCTGAGCTTGGCTCATCAGCCTTAACTCATCAGTGACCTGAAGTGGTTTGCTCACAGTCACTCACTGTTACTCTTGAAGAGGTCCGGCATCAAGGTCTCCCTCCTAAGGTTGAAGCTGTGAGCAGGAAGCCGCCTGGGCATGACTTGGTGTCAAGAAAAGCGAGGTCCACATGCCAGTCACCCTTCAAAAAGCAAACCATCATTAAAGTCGGTGCAGGCAGTGACATGCACTAAAAGGCTCCCCTTTTGCTCCCCACCAGTGTGGCACCACCTCCAGGGAGTCCTCCAGAGGAAAAATCTGGCACTGAGGATGGAGAAGGACCCACGGCCAAAGCCCGTGTCCAGGACCAGGAAGCCAGGACATACCTGAGACAGCTGACATGGAGCTCTGTCCTGAAGATGGAGCTGGGTCTGAGCACCTTCTCAGACAGTTTGATACGCAAATAAGAGTCTCCCCCTGTATATTCGCCATTAATAAAGTGAACATACAAAGGGTATCCTCTCTTCAAGTACCAAAGAGCAGCTGGAAGAGCAGGTGAGGACCACGCTGTGCCTTCACCAGGGTGGACGTCTCCTCCTGCAGGGCCGAGACCAAGGGGAGGGCAGTGACGAGCTTCATCTGGCTGGGCCCAGAGCCTGGCCCTGCAGCCTGTGCACTGTGACCTGCACTAAAGAGTGTCACTGCAGGTCTTCTGGTCGGTGGGCCCAATGTCTACACCAGGGAGTGGAAGGGTCTGTCCATCAGTGCCATCGCCATGCATAGATGACCCTGTTCAAATCCTCCATGCTGCATGGAGGATGCAACCACTGCCTTACTCCAGAGGGACACTGGGTGTGGGCCCAACAGACCAGGGGCCACAGACTCATTGGGGAAAAGTAAGACCCTGTCATGCTCAGATCTGGCAGAGCTGAGCCATGGACCCCTCCACTGTGACTGCTGTGAAACATCCCAGAAATGACAAGATCCAGGAGCTAGCCTCCCAGGCCTGATTTGAAGCACACAAAAGGGGAACCCTACCACCAGACTCGAGGGCACTGGGATTGTGCTGATGACAATCACCCACCTGAGGCACACTCAGGTGCATCTCTGCTTGGCAATGGCCCCAAAGGACCAGCCAGTGGGCTTAGGTGACAGTCCCAATGAGCATAGGCAAGCTCTGGGATTCCCCCTGCTCCAACGCCAGTCACTTGCCTTAGAATGGCATGACAGCGGAGTCCTTTGATGGAGGCTGACTGCCTCTCAGGGATGGGGACCACGAGTGAGTAGCCCCCACAACCAGCATCATCAGCTCAGTCCTGCTCCAGGGCCACTATCCACGCATGTGTCTGCAGAGGTACAAGGTTGAAGCTGTGAGCAGGAAGCCGCCTGGCATGATTTGGTGTCAAGAAAAGCCAGGTCCACGTGCCATTTGCTCTTCAAAAACCAAGCCATCACTAAACTTGGTGCAGGCAGTGACATGCACTAAAAGGCTCCCCTTCTGCCCCCTGCCAGTGTGGCACCACCTCCAGGGAGTCCTCCAGAGGAAAAACCTGGCACTGAGGATGGAGAAGGACCAACAGCCAGCATCCCAGCCAAAGCTCATGTCCAGGACCAGGAAGCCAGGACATACCTGAGACAGCTGACATGGAGCTCTGTCCTGAAGATGGAGCTGGGTCTGAGCACCTTCTCAGACAGTTTGATACGCAAATAAGAGTCTCCCCCTGTATATTCGCCATTAATAAAGTGAACATACAAAGGGTATCCTCTCTTCAAGTACCAAAGAGCAGCTGGAAAAGCAGGTGAGGACCACACTGTGCCTTCACCAGGGTGGACGTCTCCTCCTGCAGGGCCGAGACCAAGGGGAGGGCAGTGACAAGCCTCATCTGGCTGGGTCCAGAGCCTGGCCCTGCAGCCTGTGTACTGTGACCTGCCTTGAAGTTGGTGACATGACAAGATTAACTATCAATAAACAGGGCCAATCAAGTCATACAGGATTCAGGTCATACAGGATTGAAGTAAAGAGAATGCAAAATAAGTGACAACCCTTTAGGGCAAGCAAAACCATCCTGGGAGATGAGCCACTGCCTCTGTACAAAGTCACTGCCTTCAAGAAGTCCTGATGAACATTGGCTGAGAAGGGCTAGAAAACACAATCACATCCATCACTAAAAAAGAAAAAAGAGCAGGAAACAACACAACCCATGCTCACTGCCCACCTGCAATCACATAGCAGCGCTGAGGTGAGAGTCCCCGCTCTTGAATGTGGCATTGTGTTGAGAAAGCCACCCAAGCGGTTGTTACTCAGAAGCAATCATTCAGTGCAAGACTCACCAAAGGAAAATAAAATTAGCATGGACCAACTCCCTCTCGGAAAACAGATAATGACTTCAGTGACCCGAAGATCTTTGCATTAGCATTGGCAACGATGCCACATAGACACCCATGGATAAAGAGAGCATTGAGGGTGAGTGGTCCCAAGAAGCAAGTCCTGTAAGTGCCTGAGGTGCCCATCTTAGAATGAACATCTATCCTCTTCTGTTAAGTGGACAGTAAATTCCCAGACTCACTCCAAGGATGAGCTGGGCCTACAGAATGGGTAGACCAGATGACCCACATTTACATGCGCTAACTTTTTGCTGTTGATTATTCTTTCAGGTACCTTGGAAATGAACTGACCAAGAGCTCTCTTCCCAGAAGTTGGTGTTATGTCTGGAAAGACATGGATACTTTGTCCCTTAGACAACATGGGCCTACCACACACAGGGAAATTGTTTTCTAAACAGGACAGCGGTTCTGAAAAGAAAACCACTACATCATCCCTCAAGTCAACAGCTCTTCCAGAAAGTTCTCAGAACACATGAGATTAGAAAGGTCAGAGGACGAGATCACAAACAGACGAGGTACACGTGCTCAGTCAACCAGGCATTACATGTTCTGGAGCAGTTCTGGCCCTGACAGGTCCCTGAAGTCAGCCTTATTTCCGAGCGGCCTTCCCGGCAGGATGTGCTCCTCTGAGAGTTCACCCTTGGGTACTTGTTGCAAGCTAAGCCAATGCATGAAGGCTAACCTCTCTTAGTAGCAAATGACAGTAAAGGCAGGAAAGCCATTCCCACGGGGACAAAGTTGGCCTCAGCTCCAGGAGTGAGCCTAAGATAAACAGAGTGGATAAATAGGGTTAGTGGGAGGGCAGCACACTCCACTCTGCGCGTGCCTCAGGGTGAATCACACGTCCATTCTGTGTGTCTTCCTGAAACTGGCATCCCACGCAGGTAATCCCTAAGGCAGGACTGGTTACAGAAAAAGAGGTTGCTTCCAGAAAACGCATCATAAACACGGAAAGCATACAGAGAATGACCTTTGTTAAACGTCACTGAAGCCGCACTGGGAGCACTGCCTAGTGACCGCACATTCGCCAAGGACAGCGAGGCAATGGCAGAGAGCAGAGGGCGCACGTCAACACGGCACAGGCTGTATCTGTCCACTCTCATTCCCGGTGTCCAGCACGCATCCCTTCAACGGCGACTTCACATCCATGGAGGCTTCGCAAGCAGCATTTGATACTGAAAACGTGGATTTTCCTCTATGATTAATCATAAATAATGTACTCATAGAAGGAGAATCTACCTTTTAAATACCAAAGAAGAATTCCATCCAGGAGAACACGAACCCGTGCTTGAGTCATCAAACATGAAAGCCACGGAGTGCACGCAAGCATCCACGGAGAGCCACTCCAACAGCCCACGGTACCGTCGTCACCAGGCTGGCCCTAGGCCAGTGCTCCAGTGTACCCCGGCGAGGATGGCATGACGTGTGGTCCACCATTCGGTCACATCCCCAGCCCTACCGTCTCTTCCAGGAAGATTTCCAAAGTGGCATTTGATACTGAAAACATGGATTTTCCTCTATGATTAACCAGGAAGCACGTAAACATAGAAGGAATATCCACCTTTTAAATACCAAAGAAGGACTGGGCTCTGGGGAGGACGGGTCTGGTCTGTGCAGGGTTCGTCGGAGATGCAAGCCAGACAGCCAAGCAGCTCATCTTCGTCCTGCGGCGTTGCTCCGTGCGCACAGCACAGCTTCCTGGCCAGGGGAAGGGGCTCCTGGGCGAGAGGGGCTCCTAAAGGTGATGGTCGGCAGACATATGGCACAGGTTCAGCACATGTTCCGCGGGACCACCATCTTTCCACTCAGCCTGGAGGGCTCGGCCCGACCTCGCTTCCCTGGTGAAGTCTCAGCAATGTTTCCCGAGCGGCATTTGATACTGAAAACGTGGATTTTCCTCTATGATTAACCATCAAGCACGTAATCATAGAAGGAGAATCTACCTTTTAAATACCAAAGAAGACTTAATCCTGGAAAGCAGGAACCTACGCACAACCCATCCCAAACGAATGTCACTTGGGGCAGAAAAGACGGGCTCGCTAGCATGGAAAAGCTGACGACAGCCCCAGCCTCTGCCGAGCCAGCAGCTCAGGAGTGGGGTCCCCTCGAGGTGGGGGTGGTCCGCAGACATATGGCATGAATCGAGCACATGTGCTGGGGGCCACCGTCTTCCACTTACCCTGCAGGGGGTAACTTTACTGTCTCTTTCCTGATGGTGGTTTCAGTCCAGGAATTTTCCAAGCAGCATTTGATACTGAAAACGTGGAATTTCCTCTATGTTTAACCATCAATAACATAAACATAGAAGGAATATCCACCTTTTAAATACCAAAAAAAAAGGATTTAGTCCTGGAAAGCATGAATTTAAACATGGTCCGTCACAAATAAAGGGGACACGGGACAGGCACAGGCCTGCTGGGTGTTGGGGGGGGGGGGGGGGCAGGCGCCACGGAGGACACAGGCTCCACCCTGTTCAGAGGCGCAGGTTCTGGGGTCCCTTTCCACTCACTGCCTGGGGGCGAGGGAAGAAGGGTGTTCACTGCCCTCTCTCTTCCCGGAGGGAGATTTTATGTTCGGAAATGTTTTCAAAGCAAATTTATGCACTGAAAGTGCGGATTTTCCCCAAGTCCTGTACACGCAGAAGGAACACCCGCCATGAGTGGAACACCCACCAGAAGCCTGGTTACACCGCTGAGCATAAGCATTAGCCAACTGGCTCAAAGTGAAAGTGGCGTGAGGAGGTTGGCATGCTCTGTAAATTCTCCGCAGGGACGGCCATGCCAGGCCTGGCCCCTCGGGTCCAGGAGTCGGAGCTCATGGAGAGGCACGTGATTGGGGTATCCCCGGGGCCTCCTCCCTTGGGGAGAAGGTTTCCAAAGCAGCATTTAATTCTAGAAAAAGTGGCTGTACTCCAACAATTCATCATAAATAAAGCCAGCAGAGTAGAAATACTATCCCTTGCTTTCCAAAAATAGCACAGACAGAGAAAACCCTTGCAAAGTCCCTGCAGGCGGCCGACGTCCGCACGCCCCCTAAGGCACGCTGTGATGGAGGCCGTCTGCGTGCGTCCCGGAGCCCCCGGCACATACCTCGGAGGAGGACATCACAGTCTTCCAGGCCGTGGGGCTGTGTCCAGAGCCAGCAGGCAGCAGTCGGGACAGGCTGTCAGGAAGAGGCAAATGGGTCACACACCATCTCTCCTCAGCACAGCAGAGGGACAGCAAAACGAGTTGTTCACCAGCCCCCGCCCCCGCCCCCGTGTGAGCACAGCTTCCAGAAAAATCATTTCTGGGGCTGACTGGATGTAGAACTTACCAAAATAGGTGTGGCGGATCCTCCCAAACCAAACAAAGCACACAAAAATCCCAGATTCAGTCCCCACTCTGCAAGACAGCCGCCGCCTCCAGCAAGGCCTCCTAGAGCGGCCCAAGGACAAGTGGGCAAGTGGCGCTCTTCATGAGCAGAGCTCCCGCTCTGTGGAAAGCCCCCTCACGTTCCGTTGAGAGGCATGCACAATATTGCTTTTCTAAAGTCGGAACTGGCCTAAAAAAGTCTCGCGCTTGCCAACCACTGCCTCTCACAAAGGTAGAGTGAGGCGTTGCTAAGGACAAACGGGTGCTGGCTGAGCAGATCAGATAACCCGAGTCCCTCCCCTGCAGTTACGGCTCCTTGAAGATGTCAGTCTGCCTCTCCCAGCCCCAAGCCCTCCTTGTCAGAAACAAAGCAAACCCACACGACAGGGTTCTTCACATGCCAGTACGAGCGATGCCACTTCCTCCAGGGCACCCTGTCAAGAATAAATGAGACTGGTTAGGGGATCCGATGGCCCTACGTCAACCATAAAGTAAAAGCTCCCCGTGTCCAAACATCGCTCACATACCAGGAGTGGCTCCCGCAGGTGTCACAGATGAGGTGGGCAAGGCATGCCGTCAGGGAGTACCTTCTGCTTTGGTTTTTGTTTTTAATTGAAATAAAGACAGCCAGGAAGAACTGGGGTAGGTGGCATGATGCACCAAGAGCTCCTCCTTTGGGTCCCGGAGACAATGTCAAACCATCCACCATCTCTCCCAAGGAGCTGCCATCACGCTCTGAGGTCCTACAAAGGCTGGAGGGCCAGCGAGGGTACCAAGGTCTCGGGAACTGAGTGTCCTGTTAGGTAAGGCTGCAGCCGCCCTGCTCTCGTGTGAAGTCACCCCTCTCCGGAACCTCATCCTGCCCTTCTCCTACCTCCCCACTCACTCCTGGAGCAGCCGGCCCTGAGAACTCTCTGAACACTCAGGCACAGTCGGGCACCCAGCTGAGAAAGGAGGCAGGGGACCTGAGGCTGTTCAGAGACCTGGGATCCCCTGTTCTATTAGGCATCTGCAAAATCTAATCCTCCCAGGCAGACAGGTATTTGGCCTTTATTAAAAAACAAACAAACAAACAAAACAAATAGTTACAGAGGGCCAGCAAGTGGCATGGTGATTGGGGTACTAGACTCCCACATGGCCAAACACAGTTCAAGTCCTGGACCCGGGAGGCTTGTTTTCTCACTCTCTCTCTCTCTATATATAGCAAGTTAAAATAATAATAATAATAAGTGAGGACATAATTACAAATAGATAAAATAAGTTGATTGTGATAAAATAAATAAAATAGTTCTTTAAAAAATAGTTACTGGGGTTCAGCAGGTGACGTGGTAATTGAGGGACTGGACTCCCACATGGCCAACCATAGTTCGAGTCCTGGACCTTGTGCCTTGAAATCATCCCAGTTGTAAGTGTGTGCATGCCCAAAATCCCAGGAGGAGAAGGGACTGCAGGGTAGCCATCCTCCTGGGGCGAGGGTGCTCTCTCACCTTCCCTCTCACTGTCTGTCTCTGGTGAGCACACATGCCCTATGGGGGGGAGACTTTAAAACTATTACTATTGAAATAGCGATTCCAGTAACACAGACCCTGTAATGCCACGTTGGTATGTGTGTCCTGTACTCGTCAGCTTGTCTGTCACTTTCCATTTTCACTGTGCATCTGCATCTTATCTACTCCTTCAGAGTTTAAGCTTGAAAACCTAGGGGACGGGGACCAGCAGTTAGTGTGATGGCTATGTCGCTGGACTCCCATGTAGTCAACTGCAGTTCGAGTCCCAGCTGTCTGTCTCTCTGTCTCTCTCTGTCTTTCTGGCAAGCACATGTGCCCTATAGCAAAAAAAAAAAAAAAAAAAAAAAAAAAAAAAAAAAAAAAAAAAAAAACTCTCCAAAAACAAAACAAGACAAAAACAAAACAACGAAGGGGATGGAAAGTGCATTTGGGGACTTTGCTGAAAGCCGTGCTCGCGTTTTCGCTATTTCTTTGTCGATTGCTAAGAAAGAAATTGCTGTCGTAGAACCTAAGTCTTTAATCTATGGATTCACCTGAGGAAACAGGGTTATGTGGTGATCCATTCAATAACGTCTCAATTCTCAAAGTAAGCAATAAACACAGAGAGCACCTGCCCTCGGCCATCAGCTCAGCAAGGACTGAGTCACAGCTCGCTCCTGAACGCCACACCACATGCAAGTCCTTCAAGGAGGCCTCTGATGACGGAGAGGTCCCCACCAGTCATGGACAGCAGCCTTTAAGCTGCAGCTTGCAGCTGCCCTCCCTGTCCTCCAGCCGGGCATCCTCCTGCAAGGGAATAGGTGGCGGATGGTGCAGCCTAAGGCACAGACAAGTTTACTGTGGAGGCATGACACCCCTTGGGGCCTTCCTGATGTTCCCAGGGTGGAGGAGTAACAGTGACTCCCTGACTTACTCAGCAGGGTTCGGATGTCCCCAAAGATGGGAGGTGAGGCTCCCATCTGAAAGAGACCCGTCCCTGTCCTGTTTCCTGCACAGCGCAGGCATCAGTGGGCGACAGGTGGCTCGGACCCCAGCCCCCCCTGGAGGGGCTCAGTCAACGTGCACGGAGGGTGGCTCATGTCACACATGAAGTGTGCAGCCTGTCCTTGCTCCATCACCCAGAGGAAGTGCTCCAGTTAGCGAAACAGGGTAGCTGCACGCCACACCTTGACAGCTGTTCTTGGTAGACATTTTCTGGTGTGGAGAAAGATGGCTGCTTATTTCCCAAAGGTATCTTTGTCCCCAGAGCTATCCCTGAAGAGGGACAGGACCTGGACAGCAGGTGATGCACAGCCAACCACCATGAAGGGCACCTGCAATGGTGGCCCAATCCCAAGCCATAGCATGTCTTCCCGGTGTCACGCTGGGCCTCGGGGACAGGGTAAACACACACGTCGAACCACACCTACATTTTTCATCACAAATGAAGTGAAGACACACGGATAATCTCTCCTCTGGCACCAAACTGTAGCCCCCAGAACTACCTCGGGCCTCCCGGTCTGCCCAGCGGGGCTGCCGGCTCACTCCTAGCAGAGATGGGTGTCAGGGTTGGCGGGCCCAGTGGCCACAGTAGCTCACATGCACACCGTCTGGGCCTCTGGGCAACATCCCCCTTGCTCACCACGGAGAGCTGCTGACCGGCCCACAGGCCCAGCTCAAACAGCCTTCGTCCGAGCGGGCGCCAACACAGGGAAGAGGGTAACCAGGTGTGTTCCATCATAAATGAAACAAATTCACTAGGAAACCTCTCTTCAAGTACCACAGCCAAGCTGCGCAGAGCCCAGGCCACCTCTTCCGAGAAGACAGTCTAGGATGGACCGCATGTGGAGGACGAGGGCCCTGAACAGTAGTGGCTCTGATAAGGCATGCACCCTGCAGTCCACCGTCCCCCTGCTGACCCCAAACTGGGGCCAATATCAATGCCCCTCACCCATCAGCGTCAAGGAGCACACCCCTCTAGGGCAGGACCGTGAGGACAACCAGCCTGGGAGGGTTCGTCTCCAGGAACAGCCACTGTGGAGAAATCCCTTGCTCAGAACTGCAGCGGCCACTGCCGTCCACCATGGCTGGTGTCCCCAGGCAATCTTACCATGGACATGTGGGTGACCGACCTTCTGGCCAAAGCACACGCTCCTGACAACCCTCTGCTGCCGTCTCCGGAGAGCAGAGGCAGGGGTTTCCGGCAGCCCCTTGTTTTCACCACTACTCAGTGCCGTGTTCTCAGCCACTCGAGGAACTTCACAACACGGTCAGGAAACATTTTCCCAGCCTCCCTTGCGATGGTGAGCCAGCATGGGCCCCGGGTTTGCCAACACAGGTCCCGACACATGGCATAGCCTGAGGGGGCTGGGAGGGGTGGAAGCCAGCATCCTCGATCTTACTGAGACACAGAGTCGAAGGGGAGCTGCCTCAGGCAAATCCTCATGTACATACCAAGAGAGGTGGTGACAAACAGGTCCCCTCCCCGAAGTGCCAGCAAGGCCAGGGAACTCTTCAAGGTGAGATTTGATACCGGAAAAGAAGTGCACCATGTTTGTTTCGTCACACATAAAGCGAAAATAACACGGGCAGCTTCCTGTCAGGCACCAGCAGGCAGCGTCCTCCCTCTGGCAGGCCCTGGGTGTGCAGGGCCAGAAGGGTCAGGGCACCTCGCTGGCCAGGAACACAGCAGGCATTTGCTCACCCTGTGGGAGACAGACGGCGCACCGGAGTTCCCCAAGGGTGACAGACTCCGAGCAGAGGCGGGCTGGGGGAAGTCGCCGTGGACGTGGCAGGCTGACCCCAGGCCCCTCCACCCCAGGGCCCCGAGAAGCCTTCACTGAGCAACCAGGACGGACCGGTTTGGGGATGTCGACTGCAGGCCAAGGCGAACGCTCAGATACAATCATGTCAGAGAGGACAGGACGGTTCTGGACCCAAAATGGGATCCTCTGTGTGAGTTGGTGGTTCCAGGAACTCCTCCTGGTGAGAGACTGGAAAACAAGGACACTGACCACGTGAACAAACCACCAGCACGGGCCAGCACCCACCCACCGTGCACGCACACGCCTGGCACGGCTCTCCCACCCACGTGCTCCTGGCTCTCCGGAGACATGGGCTGGGTCTAACACAGTGGTGTGGTGTGACGTGTGACAGCTACAGCAAACCCGTCACGGACAGCCAAAGAACAGCCGAGACAAGGACATACAGCAGCTCCCCGAAGTCAGCGTCACATGCAAGAGTCTTCCCAGGGTTCTGCAGGTGCGTGGGTCATGGCACTTCAGGGTCACTGTTCTTCACTGATCCCTGAGGAGGGGGTGATGGCCCTTCCCTGGACACAACACACATAGACTATGCTTTACTTGTCATGCATAAATTAAAGCACTAAGACATTGCTTCTGAAGTACACACACGGTACGTATGTGAGGAAAAGCCACCCTTCACCACGAGCCCAGCTTGCTAAGGCTGAATGAAGAGCACGCATCATGGGACGAGGGCAGGTTTCTAGTCACACTGACCACAGCATGGCATCATCTCTCTGTATAAGCAAGATAACGCCTACTCCAACTGGCTTCAATGACAGGAGACGCACAGGTGTAAGCCATTGAAAGGTAGGAAGCAGCGTCAGCCTCAGGCAAGGTTTGATCCAGGCCCTCAAACAATGATCTTCTCAAGCTCTGCTTCCCCTACGCGCCTCCCCGTCTGTGTCTGCACAGCCCCATCCACTCGTCTCTTCGTCCTTACATGACTGCAGGGCCTTCAAAGCTCACGTTATCACTTCCCAGGGCTGAAAGGAACACAGTGGCTCTGCTCTGGCAGCTCTTACAGCAGGGAGGAGCATTTCCCTTCCTAGAAGCCTCAGCGAACATCTCTTGCATCTCATTGGCCAGGGGCCCAGTTTTGAACCAATCACAGTGGCAAAGGGGGAGGTGTCAGATGACTCATTTAAACGTGGACTGGTGGAGAGGGAGGAGCAGTCCAAGCCCAGCCATGCGGCCAGAGGAGAGGACTCTCACAAGGAAAGTCAGGGAAACCAGGAGTAGAGGAAAGGCACAGAGTGGCAAGATCCTGACCAGTGTCCACCACGGGCGCCAACACGCTTTCCACGACGCTGGCACCAGAATCAAGAAGTCTTCGAGGCAGAACAGGATACTGAAAAAGAAGTGCACCGCGAATGTTTCGTCACAAATAAAGCGAAAAAAACACGGGCAACTTCTCATTAAGTACCGCACATCAGCACCGTCCAGCAGTTGCTTCTCCGGCTGACGTGGCTTCGCTGGGATTCCTGAGGGTGATGGGTCCTATTAGCACAGCAGGGAACCGGCGATAAAGGCCCAGGCCTGAGGGCAGCCTCTTCTCCCGTCTCAGAGGGCTCTGTGTCGTTCGTTTCATGCAGGTGGCACTGTCTCCCGGGAGTTCTTAGGGACAGATCTGTACAATCCATCATTTTTTTTTTTCCTAAAGTCTCCTCAAATGTCACAGAATGATAATGACACAGAAACACTGACCGCTTCCCAAAAGTCCTCTGGGGACGAATGTGGAGGGACAAGGACAGTTTTAAGAACAGACCAGTAGCTGGCATAATGGCTATGGCGCTGGATTCCCACATAGTTGACGGCGGTTCAAGTCCCAGACCCAGTGGCTTTAACTCACACCAGGCCTGTGTGCGTGCATGCCCAAGATCCTGAGAGGAGGATGGAGGAGAAGGGATTGTGGCGCGCCATCCCCCCGGGGGTGGGTGGGGGGGTGATTTCTCGCTTTCTGTCTCTCTCTGTCTTTCTGGCAAGCGCAAATGCCCTATAGAGAAAACCTCTCAGAAAAATTTTTTAAAAAAGGAGAACTTCCCAGTCATGTGGTCAAGTACCCATCCTTCTGAGGGGCAGATGGCAATCTGCCTTCCCTGACAAGTCCCTAGGCCAAGGAAGTCTTCTGGGAGGGATTGGGGTAGGGGTGGGGGAGAAGATGAACATTCAATGAACCAAAAAATGAAAAATTATCTGTAGATGACAATTTGTATGGTAGTCTGACAGGACTAACATATAGTGTATTCATGCTGGGGAAACTCATTTTATATGTTGTAAAGATACACAGTGATTGAATGTAAAAAATATGAAAAGAAATAATAATAATAAGTTAAAAAAAAAAGAAAAAAAGACAGAAGGATTCATGTCTGAATGTTTGTCAAAAACAGAAAATGCTTCTGAGATACTACCGTCCCCAGTGAAATGGAATGACCCTGGACTCCAGCAGGTGCCACCACTACTGGTCATATCACCGGATGACAAAAGCTGCTCCTAGTCACCCTGATGGCAGTGTGGCATCATCTCCTTACAGAAGTAAGTCTCAGCAGAAAAGGGCCCCCATGGCAGAAGGAATCTGCAGTTTAATGAGTTATGAGCACTGACCATTGGCTCCAAACCTCACCTGTCCACACATCCACGACCTTACCAAGACCGCGTGTGGGTAGAGTGTATCTCCCCACCTCCTGTGTCTTTGGACCTGGTCACGTGCCTTGCTTTGACCAAGTAGTTAGAGGCAAAACATGCCAATTCTCAGCCTCAATCTTAAGGGGCTTCTGTTTCCTACTGTGAGAGGGATGTGCCAGGGAGAGGGTGAGTGACGTGGATGCCACCTTCACCCACACAGAAACCTTGTCCCCAGAAAAACTTCTGGATTTGTGGGAACTTCTGGATTTCCTCCAGGATTTGTGGGCCTGGAGACACATGTCCTAAGAACATGTGCTCTCCATGAACATCCGCTACCCTACCTTTCCTTCAGGCTGTCTCCCACGCTCCCCGGCCCAGGATGCACCTCAGTCTGACCTGAGAAGCACTGATGTGCTCGGTCCTCATAAATCAAGCAGCGAATGGGTAACTAACACAGAGAGGAGACGACAGCACAGCCTCCCAGTAATGACTGCAGGCTTCCTGAGGTGTGCTGAGAGGTGATGGATTCTGGGTAATAACGACCCAGGAGGGGCACCTCACAACCATACTGTGAGCTCCTCGGTCCCCCATTTATCACTCACCAGTCCCGGCGCTGACACCAATAGCCCTGGCTGCAGTCTGACTTCCCATCCAGGAAATCCTCCAGGGCGGTATTTACGACTGGAAAGAGATGGACCACATAACATTCGTCATGGACACGGCAAGCTCATCACGCAGCCTCTGTGTAAGCACCGCAGACTGGACTCGGCATCACGACTGCAGACGTGCACACGTTAGCACCACCTGCACACACGCCACCTCCCAAGCCTCCCCATGATAGACAGGGCCCCATTCCCTGCACTCAGCGTGTGCTGTGGGCAGGCCCCCCTTTTGTGGGGAAAAGATAGCAAAGGCTCTTCCCTGGCAGGCCTATGGTTAGGCAACAGCCCTCCTGGGCAGGACTTGATTCCGGAAGAGAGAGGATTCACTGATGATCACTGACATCTATTTTAAAGAGCTGGGAGAAGGAGCCCCTAAAAGGGCAACTTCTCTGTAAGTACTACCGATTCCACCAGCCCCAAACCCTCCCACATCTTCTCCAAAGTTGTCATGTGCACCAAGATGTCATCCCACAGACGGACTGGGTGCTGTTGGATAGTCAAACGGGTGACCTACATCATAAATGAAGTGCACGTCACCGGTCTACCATCCCCTCAGCTACCCTGGAGAGAGGCTGCCACTGTTGTGCCTTCAGTGATGGTGCTGACGTGTCCAGAAAGCCATCCAAGGAGGACCTCACATTGAAGTGCCACCACCCACCATGAGTCATCAAACAGACCAGGCCCATGATGAGTGATCTCCCTCCAAAACAGAAACAGGCCCTTCTCCAACACGGCTCCCATTTCCAGGAGCCCAGAGTGAGAGCCAGATCCTGAGGGCCACACATGACACACGTCACATGGCCCGCCTTCCTCATGCCTACTCAGAGTGGAGCCTTCAATGTCCCGTCCCTGAAGGCTGCATCAGGAACAGGAAGTGCCTCCAGGGTGGGATTTGATACTAAAAAAGAGGTTTCCCGTGTATGTTTCATCATAAATAAAGAGAAGACAACACGGACAACCTCTCCTTCAAGTATCGAAGATGAGCACTGATCCCAAAGCAAACCAGCCAAACAGACACAAAACTGTTGACTCTTCACCAATGTTGGTGTCACCTCCAAGGAGTTTTCTCAAGTCTACATTGCATCGGGTAGACCAGATGTCACATGTCTTAGGTAAGAAGAGAGTCTGGTTCAAGTATCCCTGATGGGTTTCTGGAAGTCAGCCAAAAAAAATCCTTTAAAACTTTATACTAAAAGAGATTGTCCATGAAATAGTTTCCACCAACATGGAGAATATATTTTGTACAACCTCTCTCTAGGGATTGGAGCTTTCCTGCTAGTAGAATCAGGGTCTCCTTCCAGACATCTGCCAGGCCTCAGGAAGTGCTCCCGGGAACAACGGCTTGCATCTCCAGGTCCATGCATCAGAAGAGTTCACAGATAAATCTCAGATTCGGTCATCAAGGGGGAGGTGGCGTGGTCTGGAGTGAGTCGATACCCAGGGTTCTTCATGGAATTGGCCAGAGATCCAAGTGGTCTTCCAGGCAAAGTGTGATTCTAAGATTAGACGTAGAAAGTCAAGTTAGACGTAAGTAAAGTGAGTAGCCACCACAGCCTCCTGCTGAGATGTGCCAGGGGACCAGGAGTAGGGCCAGCCCCTCCTCCACATCACACAGCACTTATGCCTTCCACTCTCTTCCAGTCAATTCAGTAGAATTAAGGAATGAAAACAAGTCTCATTTCCTGAAGTTGGCTTGCTGAATGTTCCAATTCTGGGCTGCCTTTTCTGTTTGTTACAAAACTCTTTTGACCATCATTTTGTCATTGTAGGGGGATAGTTGATATCTCCATCCTGACTGGACTGGAGAGAGAGGAGTCAAGAGTTAAGGAACAGAACATTCCAGGTTTTCTCTTACAAAGTTGTACAGTCATTCCCTCCATGATGGACACTAGAACAGAGGACAGAGAAGATAGCTTCAAGCCAGGCTGACTAACTTCACTCTCACAATCTGGCTTTTGACTCTGTTTAGCCACCAGAATGCCAAGTCTGCATGAACCCAGCAGCCACCTGTCCCAGATACGGCAGAAGTGATGGCACACGCCCAGTTCTCCATCACATTTCCTCAACTTTCTTGCTCTTCTCTTTGAGGTGCTCTCTGCAGGTGGAAGATGAGGCCTTTGGCATCAGCTAATGTGGAAGGCTGGCCTATGCCAGTCACAGCTGTCACCTGCATCTGCTGTAGCTCTCACTAGACACAGTAGACTGAGGTGCAGAGACCTCTTCTTCTCTTGACTCTAATGCCATCTTCCTGATCATTCTCTTTCCCAAGTGCCATAGATGAATCAGTAACACCCTGTGGCCACCAACACAAATATACCACCTGCTACTGTGCCTTGGCTTCACGGCTGGCCAGGAAATATGTCCTACCTCAGAGGTTAGCATCCTCCCATGAAGTCCTCCTGAAAGGACCAATCACAACTGTCAGACCCAATGCCACAAAGCACCCAGCCTGGGGGTGACAACTTCTGCCTTGTCTGGGAAACCTTCCAAGTGGTATCTGACACTGAAGAGTGGTCAATGGAAATGATTTGCCAATATGCCACAGAAAACCTTCCCTCAAGTACCACAGAGAAGAACATCCACAGAAACACAACCTCTGCCCATATGTCCCCATCACCTCCTCAGTACAGTCTAGATGCAGCGGTCGGTAGATCAGGCACATCCCAGGGGAATGGACACCCTACGGTCAGCCACCCACTCACTGCTTTTGGATCAGAGTTTCTAACAAAGTTCTTCCCGTCAAGTTGGTATAACAGCATATATTCCTCCAGAAATGAAATCAATTGGCTCCAAAATTCTTGTTAGAAATAAGAAGGTTCCATTCCAGGCCAATTCCAGACACCACAAGGTCTCTGCTTGATCCCAGAACCAGTTTTTCTTCCCTGAGGTTTTAGGTCCAGTGCATTCTTTCAGAGTAGCCTGAAGACCACAGGGCAGTGATCTGAGCCACATGTATCGTCTGTCCAGGACACACTTCCTGTGCAACTTTCACCAACTATGGGTTGGAGTGACTTCATGTCCATCACTGAAAGTGACAAAGACCAGCCATCCCACCACAGTGGGGCTGGACAGTGAACTAGGTTGGCCATGGCAAGTCATCAGAGCAAGATGAAGACGAACACAGCCGCAGGTAGCCTACCCGCATGTTCCAGGATGTGGAGCTGTCCAGGCAGCCAGTGTCCCCAAGACGGCAGGATGTTTCAAAATCCTCCTAAGAATGGATAAAATATTGAAGGTTAGTGGGACAGGAGACAAAAGGCAGAAACATGGGACAGGCTCTGTGGTCAACCATTTATTCATGTCTATGTATTTCTGTCCACATAACCCTTCCCCTGAAGGTGAGGTCTGGGCCAGAAGCCTCCAAAGAGGGATCCGATACTGGAAAAGAGGTCAACCAGGTGTGTTTGATCCTCATTAAAGAAACAGAAACCCAGAAAGCCTCTCTTCAGGTACCACCGGCTATTACTGACAAGACCACCACCAATTCTTGCCCAAACCCAGCACTGAATCCTGAAAGTCCTGTTAAATATGGATCGCACACTGCGAGTCAGTTGAACAGGTGACATCAGTCAAGATAAGCAAACACAGCCTTTGTGGTCAACCATAGAGTTCTGTCCACTGGGTGGGAGCTGACAATAATGCCCTTCCCTGAAGCTGAGGTCTGGACCAGAAGCCTCCAAGATGGGATTTGATACTGGAAAAGAGGTTAACCAGGTGTGTTTCATCCTCATTAAAGAAACAGAAACCCAGAAAACCTCTCTTCAGGTACCACAGATTAACACTGATAAGACCACCACTGAGTCTTCCCCAAATTCGACATTCAGTCCTGAAGTCCTGTTAAATGTGGATCGCACACCGCGGGTTAGTTGCATTGCTGGAGGAAGCCATTAGCTGAGTGCATGCTGTCCGCCAACCATCATCCAAGTAGCCCAGTGGAGCAGACCCCATGGCACATTCCTGAGGTTGACAGCACAGCCAGAGGCAGGTCACAGAAGCTATTGCTCTCAAGGGCAGCCCCAGGCAATCTTTTCTCTGTTACCAGAGAGAGGCGCAGATGCCCCAAACCAAGGCTGACTCCCCAGGGGTCCTGACAAGGACTAAGCAGATGCGGAGGTGTGGTGGGCCAGGCGAGCTGTGTCGTAAATGAAGTGCACACGCTCTAGTCAGCTGTTCGCTCAAGTACTTTAAGATGGTGTAGACAGCATGCCCTCTCTGAATGTGGATGGCTTCACATCTAGGATGCACTCCAAGCCAACAGACGGCACCAAGAACAAGTCCAGCCCGGTCATATTCGGCGCAGATGTCCTTACTGCCTCGCAGAGGCTCTCCTACGACTCTAGCAGGGTAGAGCTGGCCTTGGTTTATTGTTTCTTTCCCCAAAAGTTGACATATCTTCCAAGAAGTTCTCCAATGGGGGGATTAGATACTGAGGGTTAGTGGACCAGGTCACAAACGGCACAAATAAAGCGTGTGCTCTCTGGTCAACCATCTCATGTATCCAGGCACACGTCGATGCCACTCTCCTTGTTCTCAAGTCATCCCTGACCTCGCAGCCGCCAAGCCAGAGCAGTTTGCTGAGAAGAAGGCTGCCACACACGAGTTATCGTCACACACAAGACAAACATCACAAACCCTACTGGGTTGCACTGAGCACAGACTAGAGTCCCCACCGCACAGTTGGTGTTAGCTCCGGAAAAGCTTGCAAGGCGGGATTAGATACTGCAAAGAGGTCGACCGTGTAATGTGCGCCATAAATAAAGCGAACGCGCCACGGACCACCTCTCTCCAAGTACCAAGCAGCAGCAGTACTGACACCAGGACAGTGACTCTTCCTCAAAGCTGATATCACCTCCTCGAAGTCTTTCAAGACGAGATGTGATATTGAGAAGAAGTAGACCATGTGTCCTACGTCATAAATAAAGCGTACACACCACGGTCAACCGCATCTTCAAATACCATAATGTGATACTGACCACCACCTCTCTTTCTTTAATTTGGTATCACCTCCAGGAAACCCTCAAAATGTACATCATCAACTACTGGTGATCAGCAAATGTGGTAATGACCCACAACTCATGTCCAATGGCGCTACCACCTCCACCTCCAAGATGCCCTCTACAGCTGGGTCTGGGTGCTGAGTATTGATTGGGAGACCACATGGCCAATGTCATGAATAAAGCACATGGTCTGCAGCCAGTGATCTGTGCTGGACACACCCACCACACGGGCCCTGCTCTCAAGTTGGCAGGGCCTCCAGAAAGCCCCTGAGGCTGACCGATGCTGAGAACTAGTGGACCATGTCACGTATGTCATAAATGGCACATATGCTTTATGGCCAACCATCTCTCCAAGAACTGTGCAATGATCCAGAAGCCAGACCAGTGTGTCTCCCACGAAGTTGGACTTGCCTCTGGGAAGCCCTCTGCGACTGAATTTGATATTGAGAAGATGTGGACCATATTACATACGGCACAGAGATAGCGCATGTTCTACGGTCAACCATCTTTTCAGGTACCGTGGAAAGGGCTGATGTCAGAACCGGCGTCTCTTTCCTCTCGTTAGCCTCACCTCCAGGAAGGCCTTGGAGGCTAGATGCAGTATTGAGAAGAGGCCACCATGCAATGTCTGCTACAGATGCAGTGGATGCAGCAAAGAGGAACCTTTCAAGGACTCAGAGTAGAGACGACACCAGAACTAGTGCTGTGCCTGATAGTACTGCCTATGAGAAACCCCCAAGGTGCATCTATTATTATGGAAAGGGAGACCAAGTGCCATGCGTTGAAAGTAGAACATATGAAGCATGGTCAGTTTCTAAGTACCCAGAAACAGAACTGGTAGCAAAACTGGTGCCTCATCTCCTGAGGGTGACATGGCCTCCCTGGAGAACTTCAAGGCTGAAATTTCATACGGACAAGAAGTAGACCATGTTACATATGTTGTTAATAAAATACATGCAGTGTGACTGAACCCTCTTCAGGTACCGTGAGGTTGCTGCTGGCGCCAGAACCAGGGCTCTATCTCTGAGACTGGCAGGATCCTCATCAAGTTCTCCAAGACTGGCCTGGAGAAAGGGAAGGAGTGGGCCATGGACTGTGCTCTATCTGTGAACATATGCGGTCGGGTCAGTCAGATCTTCGTGGAGGATCAGTGCCGAGTCCAGAGCTGAAGCCTCTTCCCCTGAGATGGCTAGACTTCATATGGAAAAAGATAGACTGTACACATATTGTCAGTGACAAAAGTGAGTCAGTGTGTCTTCAAGTACCTGGAGTGACACTGTCTCATGCACCTGGATCTGCCCCTACATGGACATGATATCCTGAGGTTTTCCAAGGATAGCTTTGAGGATTACGAGAGGCAGTTCGTGGAACATCCCTTGTTCATGAGCATTTGCAGCATCAGTGACCATTTTCTTCAAGTCCTATGCAGGGATGCAACAGGACACTTTCCTCGAGGTTATCGCTGTCCTGAGGGAGCCCTTTGAGGCTGTGCTTGACACTGAGGAGAGGACTGTGTCGCAAGCATAAACAGATAAAGCACACCTCTAAGAGTCTACCATTCCACCAAGATCTGTGGCATTGGGAGGACGCTGAGACCCGTGCCTCTTCTCTAACTTCAGGCCCTCTCCAGGTTGGATGAGATGGCTGGGCTGGATACCAAGAAGCGGTTTACCGTCCCACATACATACTCAAAATGTATGTGGGACGGTAAACCATTTCTTCAAGTACCGCACGATGGCATGATGACTGAAGAAGGCTCATGTCCACAAGTTGCCTCAAGACACCTCTTCAAGGCTGTGCCGGGCAGAGAAGGCGCAGGTCACGGTGTCTACTAAACGAGAGTTGCGTAGTCAACCAAGTCACTGAATGAAGTGGAACAGTACTGAGCCCAGAATCAAGGTCTCCTCCCCAGAGATGGAGAAATTTCCCAAGGCAGAACTTGATACAAGAAGAGCGAGATTATGTCATTTCGCATCATGCAGAAAAAAACATGCCACAGAGAAAACCATCTCTTCAAGTGTCATGGAGGAGCACCAGCAGAGGTCCAGTGGTGCCTTCCCAAATTCGGTGTTGTTTCCAGGAGCCTCGGGGATGGATTTGATACTGAGGGTTAGTGGACCGTGTTACATACGTCACAGATAAAGCGTACGCTATACGGTCTACTATCTCTCCAAGTACCACACAGAGACGCCGAGGACAGAGGCTGAGGACACATCCAAAAAGCCTTCCACGGCTCTGCGCTGGGGGGAGTCAGGGCAGCCGAGCACAGCACATGCATCATGCGACAGGCACATACAGGCTGGGAGTCTCTTCTTCGTGGTCAGGTTTCAATGCCGATGCTGGAACCAGTGACTCATTCCCCAAACTGGTAACTCCTCCAGGGAGCCCTCCAAGGCTGAAGTCCCACTGAGCAGAAGTGGATGATATTATGGCTTTCATCATTCCATAAATACCGATCCAGTGCCTACTGTGTAGCAGGCACTGTACGGGTCTGAAGGAATGGGGAGGTGGGTGCAGTGAAAGGGAGGGCATGGCATGTGGTTAACAGAATGGTATAGGGAAATCAAAATCAGAAACACAGTGGCTGTGTGCAATGAAAAATAAAACCTGCCAAGTTAGATTGAGCAGGTCAACCAAATATTGCCAGGACACATGAGGCCTAGGCCCTACCTATTCGTAAGCCCTCATCTTTGACAGAAAAAAATTACGCCACAAGGAAAGACTGATGGCTTCCATCTCTGCACCAAAGTTGGGGGGATTTCCTGAAGGTTCTCTTGGGTGGGACTGAATTCTGAGCAGGAAGTACCATGTCATTTTCATGAGCAAAGCAGGTGTTGTTTTGGTCCATCGCCTCCCTAAGGTCAGAATCCCTGACTCATCCCCAAACTTGGCACTGCCTCTGGAAAATCTTTGAGACTGAACTTAGTATTGATAAGAAATGGACATTAGTACAAACAGAGGAAGCTTCAACACAAGGAAGCATCTCTTCAATGCCATGGAGTGGGACAGAGGTAGTATCGAGTCCATGAAGCCCTCCAAAGTTGGCCAGGCTACTGGGAAGTGGTGGATCCTGTCACACGTATCTTTCCTCATGCATACACCACATAGGCAACCATCTCATCAGTATCAGGGCTGAGGATGGAACTGTTGTCTTTGCCCCTGCATTGTATTACCTCTAGAAAACTCCCCAGAGGGTGCATTTAATGTCCAGGAAATACAGGCCTTGTTACTTGAGTCAGACATCAACCAAAGGTAACCGGAAATACCATGGAGCAGTGCTGAAGCTAAACCCATTGTTCTTTTCCCTGATGTTGGCAACACCTCCAGGGTGCCCTCCGAGGATGGATTGGATACTGAGAGTTCGTGGACCATGTTACATAGGACAAAAGTCATAACGCCTACGTTCCATAGTCTACCATCTCTTCAGGAACCATGAAATGGTGCTGACCCTCAGAATCAGAGCCTTTTCTCTGAGGTTGGCGTCACTTCCGGAAAGCTTTTTGTAGCCTCAGTTGGCCCTGGGAAGCAGGCGCATGGTGAACGTAAATAATCCCCTCCTCAAATTTGGGGGAGTAGTGCTGATGGGGAAGAGAGGGCCTCTACCCTGAAGTAGCATCTCCTCTAGGAAGTCCATGCCAACTCAGAGAGATCAATAAAAGGCAAACCATGCTATGTTGACCATGCTTTGGTCACTGTGGTCAACTATCTCTTAAGTAAAGGCAGTGGTTTGCTCTGTATGGCAGAATGAGATACTTTAAGGGCAGAGCTCATTAAATGAAACAAGGTCATCTCTAGGTAATGACCTACCCAAGTTATGACAGTCCTAATATACAGTCACATACTATATATCTGTCATAGAGTACATACTGCCATATAGTTCACCACCCTTATACACCCAAACACAGAGCTAAGAGGGCAGTGGGCTCCTTTATCTATTGGTCAACATCAGCATCTCTTCCTGGAGGTCTTCCTTGAGCTTCCCCATCCCCTCCCATAGCCTAACTATCAATAGTACCACCCGACATCAAAGGGATGCATGAGATTGGTTAATCTCCATTGGAAAAGGTAAGGGCATGCTACTGGGCTACACTGCAGGAGAGTATGGCTGTCCTCCAAGGTCCTGAAGCCCAACATACGTAGTGTCATCCCTTTGTCACAATGTAGTTGTTGAAGTCCAAACTCCTTAAAATAGTATTCCAGGCTTCAGCCTTCATTCACCATCTTTCTTCCTGTGCTTCCTGTACGTATTGGTAACGCAGGCTGACAGATGGCCCTCCATGCCTCATGCAGTCTCCACACACCTTTGCTCACATTGGCCCTTCAACACAGAGCTCACCTCTGCTTGCATCTCTCTCAAGACTAACCAAACGTCAGTTCTTCCCTTAGTCCTGATATCACCTTGGCCAGCTCAGGGCTTTGTCCCCTGGTCCTGTGCAGTAGCCAGCCTAAATGTCTCCTCTAGCCCAATCACAATTCTCATGTAGTCAGTCACAGAAATAAACTTGTGTTTATTACATATCTATGAGAATGTGCAGTTAGAGTGGTATATAATATCTGCTTTCCTTTAGCTTCCTAGCTTACAAGAGGAAACTCATGTTAAAATCACTATTGAGTTGAATGTTATCTTCCAGAATTTAAACAGAAAGATAGGACCACAACAGAAGATAAAGTACATAAGACTGAACTAGTGAAATAGAATTTTAGGACTTTTGACTAAAACATTACTGATCTTCTATGCTTTATTTTCCAGAGTTAAGGACTTTTGTCTTCTCTTGCGTTGTCAGCAGGTCCAGGTACCTACTATTTGAACAGAATCCTAACCTGTTTCCTGGCTTTAAGTCCTAAGCAAAGTTCTTTTAACATTTTTTTGATTTTGACTTATTAAAGCTGAAACTGCCTTTCTTGAAATTAAAAAATATATATATTAAAATACCCATTTTAATGAGCACATTAAGCTATATAGCCTCAGCTAGGTGATACTTTATAGTATATTCATTCTACTCACAGAGTTTCATACTAAAAGTAAACCATATGTTATGTATGTGTATATGTACATTTATATGTATATATCAGCTGAACTACTATTGAAAGTAGTTAGATTAATTAAGATATTTTGTGAATCAATAAAATGTTGGGGGGAGGAAGGAATGGAAAGCAACTGCAGATACCGGATACCAGAGACAGTGTGGGAGGAGGGTGGGAGATGGCAGAGAGTGAGAAATAGGGGGAGGCAAAGAAAAAAATATATATATAAATGAAACAAGAAATGGAAAATTATTTGTTGATGATAACATGTATGATTAAGCCACTATTTAGTATACTCTGGATGGGAAATCACATTTTGTATGCTGTGATGATGATCAGTGAATGAATGTAAAATTAATTAATTAATTAAAATAAAAAATAATTATTGTAAGGTATTGAGTTCAAAAGTAAAAAGGATTACTGTTGTAAATGAGCAGAAAACATTCAACAAGACCTCACTAATCAAGAAAAGCTCCTCAGAAAGTTAGAGTAGAGGATAAAGGGTGAGGGGATGAGGCCAAGAATACAAGCAATAAAGAAGACAATACAGGGTGGAAACAGGAGGCTGAATGGAGCACGGGCCGATGGACCCTGGACCAATGGAGCACGGACCAGATGGAACATGGTAAGCAAGGGAGTATCTAGGTGAATGGAGAATAAAGAGCCAGAAATCTGCCATGAATGGATCTGAGAAGCTGGGCAAGGGCCAGGTCATGCAGGCTCTCACCAGAAGTTAAATATTTCAGACTTTATACTCAGGCCAAGGATAAGCCATTATTGATGAGGACATAGTAAGCTTCACATTTTTATAATACTTCTTTTCCTAATGTAAAAAAGAAAGTGCTGCTGTAGGCAAGAGTGGGCTCAAAAAGAGCAAGAACCTAAAAGGGAGAATGGCACCCTGGATGGGAGTCATGGAAATGGGGAAAGTGGAGAAGTTTGAGAATGTTTACAAAAAAAGAGCCCAAGAGATTTGGTAACATCCCAGACGTAGGGAAAGAATGGTGAGCAGTGAGATGTCCAGAACCCTTGCAAGTGTCTGACCCAGAAGCTGGCAAAGGGGCCACCGGTCTGACCTGGGAAACACTAGGTAGGTAATGAGTTGCGGGGAAGGAGCTGAGTTCTCCGTGTGAGCAGCTACAGAGAGAAGGGGCACTAGAGAGGCTCAGGAGGCCATGCGGAAGAGGTCACTGGTGGTCTTACTGAAAGGTCTTCCAGTGAGTGATGGGATCAGAAGCAAGGCATGGGAAGACCACCAAGAGGGTGGCAACTGGGGGAAGGTAGCTAATGTAGACTGGAGATTTTCAAGTTTAAAGGCACTACAGCCTGGTCAGAGTGACCAGAAGGCTTGAGGCAGCAGGAGAAGCTGAGAAGGTGGTGGAAGGTTCCTGAAGAGCTGAGGGATTCAGCCCACCTTGGAGAAAGGCATGCCATTGCTTCCCCCACTGGTGATCAGGAAAGGAGAAGCACCAGGGTGAGGCTGATGGTGGGAGGCTTGAAAAGTTCATTTTGATGGCTTTCATTTTCTCTGCAACTGTCATTGGAGAGGTGGTCGCTCAGATCTCCCCCAGGTATTGGGACTCCTCTGGCCCAGGAAGGTGCCACACTGGCCTCGGCTTTCCATCCCTGGTGTCCAGCACAGGGCATGCATGCCTGGGAGCAGTGAGGAATGAGGAATAAGAAACCCCAATGGCAGAGATACACCTAAAAGCCATCCTCTCCACACATGGATGCCCAGCACAGGCCTGAACAGTTCTTTCTGACCTCCACGGCTAGTGCCTGGCTGATGGCCCTTCTCACTTGCCCAGGCCCCAGTCATGGCTATACTTCTTCACCTGTCCATCCTCCCAAAGGCATACAGGTTCTCCCACTCATCCATGACTCCTGTTCCTTGAGAATCACATGTCCATTTACTCCTCAGCCACTTGTCCTCTCACTGATGCGCCCATGTGTTCTCTCAGATACTTAGTCACTGAGTGCACATTTTCCAGCACCGCCCTGTGCAGAGGGCCAGGCTGACACAGGGCTTCTGCCTTCCAAGAGCTCACAGTATGGACAGGAGAAAGACAGATTCTTCACACACAAACTGACAGGTAATCATGGAAGTGCACAAAGTGGTTGAACTTAAGGTCAATGCCATCTGTAGTCCAGAAACACCAGAGAGTCCTGGCTTCTACAGTGAAGGCCAGGCCACCAAGGCCAGAAAGGCCACCGGTGCCTCCCAAAGCACATGGCACAGGGGTAGGAAGAACACAAGCAGGAGGCAAGGATAAACCCTACCACTGCTCTCTCACTTGGGAGGGTGTGAAAACAAGGGGGACGGAGAAAGCGGAGAAACACGAAACTCAGTTTACCACATAGGACAAGGTCAAAAGACACCATTTCACTTTCTGAAATAGAGAAATATTAAGCATTTTTTTTAAAAAACTGAAATTTAGCACCAACAGACTTATTAGAAACTGGTTGTGTACTTTCTGAGTCACCAGAAAAAATAAAGAAAGAAAGATGAATGTAGTCTATATGATATAATAAAACATAGCCAGAGAGAAAAGATGAAAAAAGGTAACAATCACTAAGTACAATTATTTTAAAAAGTTTAAACATGACAATCAAAGGAGAAAATATAAATAGCTACTATACCCTTAAAAAAAAAAGATTTTCAATTTGGGTCAAAAGCCTCAAATCTAAACTATACGTAGCCTATCAGAGACATACTTTAAATAAATAAACTCAAAAACTTTCAAAACTAGGGATATCCCAGATAAATAGAAGGCCTTGATTTTCATGCATTTGACTCTCAGACAGCCCATACAGTCATGCACTGACATATCAGAAACCACAGAGCTGACACAGCAGCTGACTGCCAGCAAGTGACTACCAATGGCATGCCCAGCTTTGTACATACAACTTCCTCAATTGCACAATTTGTTTGTGCAATTAATTAATTATTTCATCGCAGAGTTTCAAGGGACGTTCTGAGAGGCATTTAGAGTTCCACAGGGCACTATGAAGAAGGTGCCCAGCATCCACAGCTGTGGTCACTGCCTGGCTATAAACAAGGCAGATCATATTTTATCTATTTTACTTACTGGGTTTATGATAATATTTGGTCTCAATAAAGGGTTTCGCTACATTTGGAAACCAGCATTTAGTTATATTTTGCTCTTATTATTTGATAAATAAAAGAAAATGGAAAAAATAAAATTGTTAATACTTGTATTAAGAGCATAGGCCTCACATATACTTAAGAAATTAAGGCAAACATGACAATCATTAGGCAGACCCAATGTGGCCAAAATTTAACCTAAATAATTGAATTTAAGGCAGTCAACTGTGTGTTTGAAAAGAACAAAGTTAAAAAGCATCCATGCAATGTTAGACATTGCCTGGAAAAGTGAACTCTCAAAGAACAGAATTTGTTGGAATATGCAAGTCTCCATTTCAACTTTCAAGCAATACTTTGCCTTCAGTATAGGTTCCCAGAGTCAACTAGATGAAACGGAAGGTTACCTAACTTAGAAACGCTAATGGGTTAGGGAAAAATTGTGCTTCTACAATGTCAGGTCATTAAACAAGTTGGTTAAAAAAAAAAAACCTCTCAAAGATGGAAGGTATCCACAACAATGATAAAACATTCATGAACATTTACACCAGGAATAAAATAGCATTCAAAACTGGGAGAAAACAGAAACACAGTTTCTAGAACCCTCTCAGTCCTAAACACATCAAATAGGCAAAAAGTAAATGATAAACAAACCCCAAATATGAGGCAACATCATACTTTATAAAAAATAAGAAATAAAGCGAAGATGCTTAATTTCATCTATATAAGGTTGCACTGTCCAAAAAGGTTTAATCAATATAAAAGAAATGGGCAAATGCTATGAACTATCTAGAATGAAATTATTAATATTTATAAACTTACATAATTTTTATATAATTTTATCCAAAAAATCAACTAAAAAAACTAATAAAATTAGATGTCTACACTAGAATCTACCCTGTCAACAAGTAGTACATCTTACCTTTGAAGGTACATGAAACATTTACAAAATTGATTAGGAACAAAATAGACATCAATAAATTACTCTAAAGTAGAATTTATATATGTCCAAATTCTCCAGCCACAATAAAATATAAACACAATTTAATAAAGTATATACACCACACAATCCAAATTAATTAGAAATTAATTTAAAGATGAGCGCTACTTTTGCATATTTAATCCACATAATCATTTCTTCTAAGAACAAGAAGAAATAAAAAACATAAATACAAATATCTTAAAATATCGAAAAGACTACATATGAAAACTTATGAAATGCAGTCAAAATTGAAGCCAGAGGCAAATTCATAGTATAAAATGTTTTCATTATTAAAGAATAACAACAAAGAATATGTAGATAGATCCATAAAACAAGCTTAAGGAGAGCAGAAGAAAGGAATAAACAAAAATAAAGGCAGATATTATTGAGTTTGAACACACACAAAAACACAGTTGAACTGATAAATTGTTCTAAGATCTGATTCTTTGAAAAAGCCCTAAAATATACACTCCTCTAGCTCATATATAAAAAAGAGATAAAGTACACACATGACAAAGGTGTCTATATTCACAGATATAGATAAAAGAATACTACAAGTCTCAGAAAAACAGATTATTTTCTAGAATTATTGGGTTATAGGAAAAGTCATGATATATTTTTCCATTTGTGTGTGTGTGTGTGTGTGTGTGTTTGTAAAAATGCATCATGATTTTTCTGATGATCCAGTAATAATAACAGCTAAAAAGAATTACTGAACACTCATTATGTTCTTAACACAGTGCAAAATATTTTATCTCTTAGTCATCACAGTGGCCCCCATGGCTTTCTTGGTATTTCATTTTAAATCATTTAACAAATGAGTAAATTAAGAATCAGGGAAGAGATATAAGTTCCCCAAGGTCATATGGGAAATGACAGAGCAAGAACTTGAACCCAGTTTGTCTGATTCCAGTGCCTGCACATTTAAGCACTGAGCTATATTAGAAACAGAATAAAAAGTCTAAAGATGTAGAAAATCTAAAGAATTCAATAAATACAGAAGAAACAGGTATTGCCAAAGACTTATCCCAGGGGAATTATATAGGTGAGTTAAGCTTTCATAGACTAGATCATTCAAATGATGTATACATGGTACAGAATATAGAAAAAGATGGAATGTTTCCTAATCCATTTACAAAGCCAGCATAAATTTGATACTAGAAACCCAACAACAAATAGACTGAAAAACCCTAAAGTAAATACTAGCAAGGCAAGTAGTGTAGTATATTAAAAGAATGATATGCCATAATCAAATAGAATTTGATCCAAAATGTTTCAAAGTCATGAAACATAATTATAACTCATTGTATCAACAATTAGAGAGAAAACAACATGAATATCTCTATAGATATCAAAAGAATTTTCATAAAATTCTAAATCCATTCATGATTTTAAAATAATACATGAATAAATACTTCATTAGCTTTATAACATCTAGGCTGGAAAAAATGAACTATTATCATATTTAACAGTGAATCAGAAACAAGATCTCTGTTATCAACAATTTAATGTTTTAGAAGGTCTAGCCAATGTTATAAGCAAGAGAAATAGATGAGAGAAAATGAAAAGAAAAATTGCATCATATAGATATATAAATGGCTCTTTACCTAGAAGCTCCAAAACACTCAACCAAAAACTTGTAGAATGAGGGAATTTAGTAAGACAAACTATTTACAATGCATACATAAACACTTCTCTACATACCAGTAACAACCAGTTAAAAGTAAAAGAAAATGGGCCAAATTCACAATAAAAGCAATACTTAGTTCCTTGAAATAAACTTAATGACAAATCATAAATTTGTCAAATTTGAAGTCATGAATGTGTATAAATGTAGATCTATAACATATCACACCAAAATCAACCATTAAAATATAAATTCTCTTTAAAATAATTTACAATTTTATAAAACTCCACAGAAAATCTATAAGAAATGTTCTTAACTTCACAATATTACTAAAGTTCATCTGAATGGATAAACAAATGAGACTAACTCAGAAATCTTGAAAAATAAGAATGAACAGTATTGCTACTGAAAAAAAACACATCATAACAATACAGTATATTAAAACAAAGCAATACTGATATAAAAATAGACAATGCAATCAATGCAATGCAATAATAGAAGGCCAAACAAGAACCCAAACTATAAATGTAAAGAATGTAGTAAATGTAGAAATAGGACAAACAGTTACTTCTAACCATCAATTGCTAGATTAAAGATTCAAATATAAAAGATAAAATCATGAAAATCTAGAAAAGAATAGAAAAATAGTTCTATTTGGGAGAGGCTTTCCTAAGCAAAAAAAAAAAAAAAAATACAAATGAAAAATTACGAACAGTTTTCTTGAACGTAACAAATTTCAAAATAAAACTAACTAAATACTTCATGAACAAAATAGAATGGCAAATGAAAAACTGGGAGGTGGGAGAACATTGGTAACATATAATAGAAAAAAGAATTACTGTTCTTGCTTAAAAAGTCTTATGCAATAAAAATAAAAGATGAACACACCAACAGAGAGAAAAGTATAAATTGCTTTTAGTTCAATATGGTGATTTAAATGCAGATGTTTGATATGATCTCCCTCTTGAAACTGTGCTAAGTGAGAATAAAATTTCATTTTGAGCAGTGCTGATTCAGATGAAAATCAAATACAAACAAGCAAAAGAGACCTGAATTCTAAACTAGCAATAAAGATAGATGAAATAAAATCTAGTGAATTCACTGGAACCCACAGGAGTATCAGGAATTGACAGAAGTGGGTACTCCTGGATGTGGCAGGAAAAGCTAGGCCTAAATAAGATGACTTGTCTGAAAATATGTTTAAGAAGAAGGTAGATCTCAAATTTCTCATCCACTGTGCAGAACTCTCCCCAACCCTGAGAAAAGTCTAATATGCATTACTTGGAGAAGGAAAGGCAGAGGTGTCTAGAGTAGAGAGAGCAGGTGCAGTTGGTAACTAGGGTTGTAAACCAGAAAGAATAGTAATATAGAATGTACAAGCTGGATGTTGAGACCCTTAACCTTCTTCCACAGCCTTCCAGAGCACCAGTGAGCAGAAATGTACTCTCTAGGGCAGAACCTTCTTTGGAGCATCTGAACAATCTGAAAGAACAACCTAAAAATGCCAAAACCTGGGTTTCCCAATGGAAAGACCAATTTGCTCTCATGCTACAATAAAGCTCACAGTTCACAGGGCCTCCAAAAAGCTGATTTATGTGTGTGTGTGTGTGTGTGTGTGTATGCGTTGTATCTATACCTACATGCATATATGTATATCTATATCATCTATATCTATATCTGTATCTATATCTGTATTTATATCTGTCCTATCACCAGAGTTGAGGAAAGCATCAAGCAAGAGAAGTTAGGGACACACACATACTTGGATGGAAAAAGCAATAAAAAGAAAGAAATCTTGAAAATTCAGTAGGGAAAATAAAATTTCAGAAGACCTATCAATATAATCAGAGATATCAAAGAATTAATTGCATTCATAAAACAAAATTATACAAAATAATATTTAGAGTATAATAAAAAGATTTAAAGATTAGAGACATGAAAGCAAAATAATGAAAACAGTTTAAAAATAAAATAGCTGAATAACCTATTTGACAAAAAATTAAGATTTGAAAATCAGGAGAAAATATGAGATTATTAGAGCATAAGTCAAGGAATTATATACATAACAAATAAAAGAAGTGCTAGGAAGAGAAAATAGATGTAATAAAACTATCCAAGCAATCATTCAAGAAAAAATTCTAGAACTGAATAACATGAGTTTTCAGGTCAATGGAGCCAGGCAAAATAGAGGTACATAGGGTCATATCAAGACACTGGATTGAAAAAACTGGCACATATACTCTGAAATACTACTCAGCCATAAAAAAATGAGACCTTGACATTTGACAAAAAGTGGACAAATATGAAATATTTAATGCTAAGTGAAGTGAGCCAGACTATGACAGACAGGCATTGTATATCCTCACTTAATATATACTGAGTATCTTCACTCTATAGTAGAAACAGAAAGATTGAAAGGCATAATAACAGGAAGACCAACTGTAAATACTAGAGACTGTATAGAAGGGGGTGGGTAATAAGGGGTAGAATGAAGGGAATCAAGGAGAAAAAAAACACAGAACATTTGAAAGACACAAAATGAAAATTTATGTGTTGATAATGTATATGGTAATCTCTTTGATTTGGGCTAATATGCATCATATTCATGCTGGGAAAAATGATGCTGCATACTGAAAAGATGTACAGTGATTAAATTTAAATAAAAATAAAATAAAAGACACAAACACAAAATTTTAAAATGCTAGAAAACAATGAGGAAATCCTACACCTTCCTGAAAGAATGAAAAAAAAAAGATAATATACAAGAGATAAAGAATTACAAAACTTAGTAGGGAGAATAGTACTGGAAGCTAGATAATAATGATTTATGATTTCAAATACTGAGTTAAAAAAAAAGTTTTCAACTTGGACTTCTATACCTAGCTAAACTATCAAAGTCAGTGTGGACTAGAAATTTTTCTTTCAGATGTGAAAGATCTTCAAAAATCTACCTCCCATTAACCTTCTCTTGAAACTGCTAGAGGATGCATTCTGGTGAAACGGAGGAATAAATCAAAAAAGATGATGACATAAAATCTACAAAATCAGGAATCCAACCAAGGAAAGAAGATCAAAGAAGAATGAAGGAAAAACCCCAAGATGGTGATAGAAATCCTAAAGATACTCAAAGATAACCAATCTATAACAAAACAGGCAAGGAGTCTCTAGGAAGAGACTTTTTTTCCAACAGGGTGAAACACATTCAGAAAAAAAAAATACATAAAAGCAAACAAACAACAAAAAAAACTAATCTGTTTGTTTGAATTTGTGCTGAGAGGCTTGGGATCAATCTGATCTAAGTTTATAAAAACGTAACTAGTTGATCAAAAAGAAAGAAAAAAAAGAAAATACAAGGTAACTATTTACTCAGGAAGGGGGTCACGAAAAAAAAAATAATAATCATAGTGCTTATATTTCTCAGCTTTTACATAATAATGTAAATGTCCAATATTGCTCAAATCAAAGCCAGAAGCTAAGTAGTACTGAGAGGAGCACACAGAAGGATGCATGTGTGGAGGAAGTAAAGACATATGTGAAGAAAAGTTAAAATTTCATCTAGGACCTTTGGAAAATCAAGGTAATACCTAAGCTTAAAAAAGGAAAAGAGAACCAAGAAGGAGAAAAATAAAAATGCTACTTAAAAATACAGATGTAGGGCCAGCATGTGGCATGCTGGTTAGGCACTAGATCCTATATGTGAACTATGTGGTTTGAGCCCTGGACCTGGCAGCCTGAAAAACAAAAATAAACAACAAACAAACAAAAAAAGCCATGTGAGTATGTGTACAGATCCATAATCCCAAAAGGAAAATGGAGGAGATGGGATTGTAGTGTGGTCAACCCCCCTCGGATATTACTTCTCACTTTCTTTCTCTCCAGTGAGGGCATGCACTCTGTACCATAAAATAATAATTATAAAAATAAATAAACTAGATGTAAATGTCATGATATTGCCATCAGTTAAAGGAGTTAAAGCTACTGCCTCCATAGAGCAGAAAGTAGGGTGTAGTTGAGAGGATAGGGGATCCTGATGCTTCCCCTGAAATCTTGCAAAGCTATAGGACTCGTAAAATGATGCATATGCATGACTGACAAAATAAAAGCTAAATGAAACATACAAAGAATCAGAACTAGCAATTCAGACACAAATAGCCAGAAAAGGTGTGTGGGAAATGTTCTTTATCACAGGTTATAGAAACTTCAAATGAAAAGAATGAAATGCCATGTGTGTGATAAATAGGCTAAGGTTAAAAACTTTGATAATTCTATAAAAAGATACTTCTCGAGCTAATTCTAAGAGTATAAGTTGGTATATAGTCTAAGGAGGGTAATTTGGCCATGCACAACCACTCTATTTTAACAATGAACTGCAAGGAATGAATCAGAGACATAAATGAAGATAAATAAAAGACTCACACAAGACCCAATTTTTAAAATATCTAAATATCCAATAAAAACAAAAACTAGTGAAATCAATTATGATATTTGCCAGAATACTACGTAACCTTTAAAAACCTACAAACTTGGAAACAGTCTTGAAAAACACTCAGTGTGCATAGTTAGGTGGAAAAATAGGATGAACATGATGAGCTCAACTAAAGGTACACACAGCACGCACACATGCATGCACGCGCACACACGTCTCAATTTATAGAAGTAAACAAAAGACCAGAGGCTGTCACCAACGTGCTGGCCAAGGTTCTCCATGAGTGGTGAGACCAGGGAGATTCTTATTCCTTTATCTATTTTTTTCAATATTTTCAAGCTCTCACAATAAATATACATTTCTTTTTTTAATGAGAGAAAATATTTAAAAATTTATTATGCACAATAAATTGTGACTATTAGCCTAGAATGTCCTACAGAAAATCTCGAATAGCACTTGCTTACTGCATCCTCCTTCACAGTAGTGAGCTGGAGCTGGCAGAATGAAATTGCCTGCACCACATTTATTTTTTAATTTTTTTTAAGAGGTTTTTGCTATAGGGTGCGTGCGCTCGCCAGACAGACAGAGAGAGACAAAGAGACAGAAAGCGAGAAATCACCCCCCAGGGGGGATGGCCACGCCGCAATTCCCTTCACCTCCATTCTCTTCTTGGGATCTTGGGCACGCACGCACATGCGCCCGGCGTGAGTTTAAGCCACCGGTCCGGGACGTGAACCGCGGTCGACTACGTGGGAGTCCAGCAACATAGCCATTACGCTAACTGCTGGTCCCCCTGCACCATTTTTAAAAGAGACTTCAGGCAGTGGTGTGAGGTTGCCCTAAGCACCAACTCAAGCTGCCAAACAGGGCTCTGGTGTCTGCTAAAGCTGCAAAATCGGCATGGCCCCAGCACGTGGGTGGCATGAGAAACGAGCATCTTCTCTGGCCATGCCTGCTCTCCACTCAGAGAAGCAACAGCCCGGAGCAGCCCAGCCTGTGCTTGTTAATGCTCCATGCATCCAGGCCCATCCTGGGCCATGGAATCAACTCCGCGCTATCAAAAGCCCATCTTTGGTGGCCGACAGTCTCTCTTATCATCCAGACCCGGTCCAGCCCTTAGTCACAGGCACACAGCACCACAGAGTAGGAAAAGACCAGGAAAAGTGGAGCTCACCCAGCAAGAACACGCTGCACACAGCACTGTCGTCCTCTGGGCAGTGGGGCTTTCAGGTAACCACAACTCCTCGGACTCCGTGCAGATCCACCTTCCATGATGAGAGAGCTGGGAGTTAGCAAGCAAAACAAGACCTGTTCAAGGGCAAGTCTCATTAAAGGGGGCAGGGAAGAAACCAGGTGGTGGCACAGTGACAGCACAACTGGACCCATGTGGGAAAAAAGGGGCTGGACTGGCGTCCCAGGACCTCCCTGCACACACTGGACACAAACACATGCACGTGGCCCAGGCCAGCTGAGACAGGGTGGGTCACTGTGTGAAGACCTGTGAGATCCCTTTATCTCTTTATCTCTCTGTCTCCCCTCTCTGTCTCTCTTGTGGAGTAATGAACTGTTATATGTAAGCAGTGTGCTTGCATAAAGCAATCAGAATTGCTTCTAATTCTGCATTAATTAAAAAAAGTTAAAGTACTTGTTCACAAGGTACTATGAGAGAGGTGAGCAGGGCCAGAGCCAGTAGTGGCCCGATACTGGATACGCACATGACGACACAGAAGGAATGGCTGAGAACTGGACATGGATGGAGGCGTGGGGCACTCATGAGGGCCAGGGCTGGGGGCGTCACGGAGATCTTCAGAGACTGATGGAGGTGGTAGCTGGTGTGAACTGAGGAACTACAAGTAACCCAGTGAGGCTAGAACACAAGATTCAGAAGGGAGAGGCTTGGGGACAGTCGGACCAAGTAAGGCTGCGGCGTCTGAGCCAGGCCCTGCCCAGACACAGGTTTCACGTACTCTGCGCAGCCGCAGGTGCAGCTGGAGTAGAGGAGGGTGAGCAAGAAGCAAGGAGGACTGGCCTGGGGCACAGACATCTGGAAAGGAAAGGAAGTTCAGGATGCAGCATCGAGGGACTTGGTGACCGCCTGCTCAGCCAGGGTGTAAGAGAGAAGGAGCCATGGAGGACCCTGATTCAGGTCAGAGGCCATTTCTGAGATGATAGACAGAGTGTGGCAGCTCGGCCAGGGACATCGGCCACTCGGGCGTTGTCGGCCACGAGCCGCAGACTTGCACTGACGACCTCCTTTACTGCAGGACACCGTCTACACTGGCCCATGGACGGCGTCCCCTTGTCCCACTTCTTTCGGATATACCGCTGTACTGCTATGCTCGGCTAAGCCTGACTCACACCCACCCCCCACCCCGTGCTGGGCCAACATTCCCACAGCCTGTGGGCACTGGCCCCACAGTTCTCAGGGCTAAGGCAGGGCCTCATGGCCATACCCAGGTGAGGCTGGGTATGGGGGTGGTGCTATGCTGCGGCACCGTGGCGACCCTGGCCAGTCAGCATCCTCCTGGCCACACTACTTTTGGCCAGAGACCTGATACAGGTAAGAGTTGAGCAGCAGTGGAGGCTCGTCCTGAGGCTTCAGAAGCAAGAGTGGTGGGGCAGATGGGCACCAAACGCAAGGCTCAGGAGTTGGGGACACCAGAAAAGCCAAAGGGCAGCAGGGAGGGGAGTCTGCTACTATGTCATGGAAAAAACAGCACCCCACTGGCCAGGCAGGAGCGAGCTCAGAGCCTGGCAGCCCGCATGCTGCCTAGATTTTGAAACATGCTGTCTGGGGCCAAAGTCAGGAGCAGGCCAGGAGTTTGCCAGATGCCGCCGCGGGCCTCTATGAAAGGCCACCGAACAGGCACCCTGGGCTGGATTGCTCTGTTCTGTCCTGATGCGCAAACGATAAACATGTGCGGTCATGCTCTCAGCCTGGAGCCTCTCCCGTGAAGGAGGCCCTGACTTCCTGGATGGAAGGCGAGACATCCCGCTCTGCGCAGAGGCCTCTCTGCTCCACACTTGGACAATGCGACCAGTGCTAGGGCCCGTGGTGGGGACACAGGATGCTCCCTAGAGTTCAGAACGACGGGCCTCCCCATGCTCTTCTGGGCCTCGCAACAAACCGGGGCTTCAGTGCAGTGGCACAGGCAGCACCCCCACGGATCCGCTGCAGGGATGGGGTGGAGGAGAGTCAGGATCAGAGTCCCAGGAGAGAAGTGTTTGCTCTCTCCAATGGCCAAAAGGACAAGGGTGGGATGCATGCCATTGTCCCTTTTCCCGTTTTACGGATGAACAAGCTGAGGCTGAGTCGCATAGTCAACGGCTCCAGCTCAGACGGAGAGAAGTAGGAATGTCCCTTTTCGTGAAGGTTACAGAGGACACTGAGCTCCCTTAGAGCCTGGGAAGCAGGTGGAGGGAAGACAGAGCCCACACAAGCGTGGCTCACGCCACAGAAGGAGAACAAGCCCAGTGACAGTGGACACCACGCACCTTTAAGGCCCAGGGACAGGAGACGCCGGCGTGTGGTCAGGGTCTGAAGTTGTCTTGGGCCGGGAGCAGACTCCTAACTACTCTGCATGGCCTCTGACTGCAGACCACGGGCAGTGCGGGGCAGGGTGGCGAGCTCACCTGCCACGTGCGGCCCACTGTGTGCGCCCAATACGTGCAGCCAGTGGAGGGGGCAGACCGCCCTTCTACAGGCAAGCGGCTCTGTGACTCCCCCAAGGGGCACACTGATACTGCTCCCGGCAGAGAAGAGGAAAAGGAGGTCAAAAGAGAACAAGGGGGGCCACGCTGAGGTCCAGCAGTGACGCGACTGCTCTCACAGGGAAAGGGCCCCGTTCTGTGCCTGGGCTCCCTCTGCACACCGGGCACATGTGTGGGTGCCCGTGATCCGGCCAGCTGAGACTGGTCGGGTGGTGGCAGGGAGAGCCTTTGGCAGTGTCTCTCTCTCTCTCTCCCCCGCCTCCCCAGAAGAAATAAACTTTAAAAAAGAGAAAGAACTGCCCTGGCCCGTGTCCATTCACTGAGGACATCAGGGCAGTGGGGCGGCCAGTCACAGGTCACAAACACTGAGAACCTGGGCCACAGGGCCCCATAACGCCATTTCCAGGACACTCCTCCGTCATCGCTCTGCATGGCAAATGCCAACCGAGGAGAGGCCAGGACACCTGCTGAGAGCGCCGGTCCTTGCCCCACTGCTGCCCGGGCCCAGGCCATGGCCCTGAGGGCACCTGGGCACAGCACAGCCTCCTTAAGCCTTAGGCCCCTTGTCAGCACAGTGCAGAGCCCAGCTGCAAGTGCAAGGATGACCCGGGAGCCGCTCTGCCTGGGGCACGGCAGGCTTGAAGCACTTATTCTTCTCTCCTCTTCATCAGGTCCCACCAGGCTCCAGCTCCCAGTCTACCCCCAGCCCATCCTGCCCCCTAAGAAAGGTGCGCCTCGGACTGCTTGGTCTCTCTCCTAGCCTGGCAGAATCTCCAGGCCCTTTCGGCGCCATTGTGCCATCGGTGTGGGACCATGCCAGACTCCCACTGGCTTCGCCAAAAGCTTGAAAGAAGAGCTAGTGAGGTGACCAAGCTCACTCAAGTTCCATCAGAGAGGCAAAACCAAACCACAGAATTCTGTCTTGCAGACTGTCAGCCTAACCCAGTGACAGCCGGGGCTTGTTTTCAACCTCCCCCCGCTTCCCTCCTGTGAGAAGAGGCCAAAACGACCCCCGCCAGCCAGCACAGCTCTGGCCAGTGGCCATGCGTTTCAAATTTTGAAAGGGGCCTTTTGCAAATGTTTGGTTCAAGCCCTCATTCGATTGCCCACATCCTGTCCAAACTTCCTGGGGGAGTAAGATTTATTTAAGAAAGGAATAAAAATCCCATGTTCATGCCACTGAGTGGAAACATGCTCCATCCCAGGCAATGCCAAGGACTAAAGTTACGTATCTCATAATGAGTCGCAGGCGGAAGGCAGAGTGGGGTTGGCTGGAGGAGGAGGCCAGGTCTCAACAACGAGGAGGTGCTCTTCCTCCAGGCCAGGGACATACCATGTCCCCCCGTGTGGCCTTGCAATTGTTGCTCTGTGTACGTGTGCCTTCCACCACTCCACCAGCACTCTGGCTGTTAGCTCTTCAGCACCACAGTCTGTACTGGACAGTGAGAGTCCAGAGCACCCAAGACTGAGCCCCTCCAGCTGAGGCACTCCAGGTCTGGATGGGGAGCAGACTCCTAAAAGATGAAGACAAGCACCAGAGCTCATGACCACGCAGCAGTTTGGAGTGTGGGTTGACCTGTTCCTCCATGGGGAGGCAGGAGAAGTCCTGCAGATGTCAACAGGGAGAGGCAGGCTGCAGAGGGGACCAGAGGCGCAGAGCGCACGGACTCACAGAAGGTCTGCAGGTCAGTGCACGAGGCCAGGGAGCATGTGGCAGGAGCTGTAACTGAAAGCTGAGCCATGGAGAACCTCGAGGATGAGGCCTAAGAACTTCAGCCTCATTCTACGGCCCACAGGAGCCACGGGAGGGCTCTAAGGAGCATGAGACTCTCAGGCATCCCTTCTAGAAAGACTGTGCTTACTACAGTGACAATAGACTGGAGGTGGAGACAAGGAAACCACTGGAGGCTGAGGCAGCCCATGGAGAGCAAAGCTAAGGCTGGCATGGAGCTGGAGGTGAGAAAAGTGGACTCTCAGGCTCACTGAACATGCTAAGGGGGTAGGAGGAGTGCTTGGTGAAGACTGAGTGGCAGGGACAGAGGATAGAGGCATCAGAGGTGATAGGAAGAGAAAGAACAGATTTTGACAAAGGGATGTAGGAAGCCAAGAAAGGAAGCAAAGGACCACAAAAGCATGAGAGGTGGGTAATGTTTACGTCAGGCCTAGCACAGGTTTGAATAGCCAGCGGGGATGATCAGAAAACTACAACTGCTCAAAAGCTGTTGAATGCTGTGGGGTTGATATGCCTTTACCCAAGGAATTCTGGGGAATGAGTGGGAACCTAACTCCTGGCTCTTATATCTGGACACACTGATAAGCAAATCTAAAAGATTCTAACGCTGATCTCAACTCAACCTCAGTACCCAGAGGTCATACCGCAACCAGCGTGATCTGAACTTCCCTCATGCCAGGTGAGAGCTTGACCAGATGAGACACAGCCATCTTAAAATTATCAAAATGAGGGGTCCAGATGTCCACAATGAAGATGGGAAAGCCTACCTGATTTGGTTTGAAGTAGGAAAACCAATGGTTTGAGTCCACATCAAATCCTCATGAAGGAAAGAGCTGCATTCCACACCAGATGACTGAGCATTGACCATCAAGTCCGGAAGAAGGATCCAAGGCCAGGAGTGAGAGATGGAATCCAGGGTCAGGAGCCAGCCAAGACAAGGGAGGAACAGGGATGGTCAGTGTCAGGATATAATGGCTGTTGTCCATATATTTATTGAAGGAAGTGGGGGGGAGAATAGAGACAGGGATCAATGGTAGGTATTGGGCAAGTGCCTCACATTGAGAGAAGGTGTGGCCAACTCGCTTTCCTCATTGTCTGATTTCTGGTAGAAGAACCTGTTACGCTGCCTTAATGGTACATGGTCCAGACTAGCCTGTCTGATCCAAACTGGCATTCTTCCCAGAACTTAGATGAACTCCCAGCCTTCTGAAACAGGAGTAGGATATCATGTTAATTTGGGAACTTTTAAATAAATGCAGTTGAAATTATCAAATATAGTTACTTTAGGTGGGATGATGAAAACTGGAATTTAACATATTTCTTTCCACGTAACATACTATGTACATGGTATATAATGTGTCGCTAAAGGTCTTCTAACAAGCTCTTGTTAAACAGCACAACAAGTCAGTCAGAGAGATACTATCGTCCTCATCTAACAGATGAAATTAAGGCTGAAGGTCAAGAGGTGCCTCACAGCTAACCCAACTTCCACAACCTTCCATTTCTACAACTAGAACGAGGAGGAAGGCCCACTCACTAGAGACATAAAAATAAGACAGTTATTTTTGATCTCCTGTCTTGGCAGAGGCAAGGGCAGTTTTCGGGAAGACCCAGGGCTTCCATTCCTCCATGCCAAGCCAATGTTGCCCAAGGGTGGGCCAATGTCCAGGGTAGTCAGAACTGCCAGTGTCCCGTCTCACTGTCTGGCTCTGGACACGGGAAGTTGGGCTTCTGGAGAATATAGACTTGCGTAGGAGGATGCCACAGACCATATGACACACAACACACTTGCCCGAAGAACAGCTTAAGCTTACAGGCCATTCTGAGGCGGGCCGCCCTGGTTCCACAAAAGCACATATATTTTTAGCGATTCGTTCATTCATTCAGCAATAATTTGCTGGGCGTCTACTAGACTCAAAGCTGGGTAAGCACTAAGGATACAGAGAAGAATTTGACCCAGTGCCTGGCCCTGAAGGCACACTGGTTCAGCGATGACATGTAAACAGACACCCCTGATAGAGTAGAATGGGTGCTCTAGTTGAGAGATTTATACCATGCTGGGAAGTTGGGGCATAGCTGCCCTCTTTGGAATAGTCAGGGAAAGCATCACAATGCGAGTTCATTAACTCATGGATAGCTAACTCATCCACTCATTTACTCAGAGTTTATTTATTCCTTGATTACACATCATTCACTGACTCACTTAAGCATTCATGAATTCATTATTTTATTTATGAACTATAATACATTAGTTCTGCCTTCCACTTGCCTATATATTCATTCATTTATTTATCATTTTATTTATTGACTTGTTTATTTTCTCCGTTAATTTTTTTCAATTTTTTCCTCATTCATTGATGTATTCACTTCTTCACCCACTCATCCCTTGACTTATTAATTTATTCATTTGGTTACTCATTGACTCGTTCAGTCATTGATTAATTCATACATTGACTCCCTGGTTCAGTTATCCCCTCATTACTAATTAGCTTTCATTTAATCAGGAATGCACTGACATATCAATCCATTTGTCCCTTCGCGCCCTCATTTTTTATTTAGCTCACTGACCTATTAACCTTTTATTCATCCACTCATTCACTTTTTGCCTTTTTTATTTACAGATCAACTCATCCACTTATTAACTCACCATGCATTTCTTCGCTTATCATTGATTTAATTGCTCATAAACTCATCATTGATCTATTTACTCATTGTGTCCTCTTTCACATTAATTACTTCATTTATTTGTTCTTTACTCAAAGAAGCATTCACTTGTTAACTCACTTATTTACTCATTTGGTCTTCTATTCACCACATACGCACCTGCTCATTTACCAAATGTCTCTGCCAAGTCCTAGGCACAAGGCACAGAGCAGTGAAGAAGTCTGCTCCCCAGCATCCTGGAGATTACAGCCTCAGGACTCACCTTTTGCATAAAGCATTTGAAATTTAAGAGTAAGCTGAGGGCATGCCTTTTGTGCTTCTGAGAAGTTCATCTACTTGGGAACCAGCAGTTAGCGTAATGGCTATGTCGCTGAACTCCCACGTAGTCGACCGCGGTTCGCGTCTCGGACCCGGTGGCTTAAAACTCACGCCGGGCGCGTGTGCGTGCGTGCCCAAGATCCCGAGAGGAGAATGGAGGAGAAGGGATTGCGGCGTGACCATGCCCCCTGGGGGGTGATTTCTCGCTTTCTGTCTCTATGTATCTTTCTGTCTGTCTGGCGAGCGCACGCGCCCTATAGCAAAAACCTCTCCCAAAAAAAAAAAAAAAAAAAAAGAAGTTCATCTACTTGCCTATTATGTTGCATTGTTATATTTATAAGCAGATCTCCATCTAATTCCACAGAGCAATTAATTTGATGACTAACTACACTGAATTCATATACAAATGTCTTGCTCAACACGGACTCTGACAAAAATTAGGGTCAATGCTTCTTAAACTGAAATTAACACCTTAATATCCATTTTTTAGCACTTTCTCAGATATTAAGAGCCAGAAATAAAAAATATGGGGCACAAAAGCCTCCTATCACCACATTCAAATAAATCAGTTGACTATGATTTGTACCTGGGATAGGAAAAAAATAATCCATGTAAGTGGCACACAAAAAGGTTCAAACTATTTCCTAGCACATGCAGAGTACAGTGCTATATAGTATGTACCATTAAACCCTCAAAGCACAGGCAATAATCCCCAAAACGACAAGTGGGAGTTTATCAGGTTAAAAAGCTTCTGCACAGCAAAATAAACCATAATTAGAGTGAAGCAACAACCTTCAAAATGGTAGAATACATTTGCAAACTATGCTTCACATAAGGGACTGATAACCGGAATATACAAGGAATTCTAGTTGCTGGCATACAAAAAAATAATCAACTCAATTAAAAGATGGGCAAATGAGCTGACCAGACAATTCTCTAAGGACGACATATGAACTGTCCAAAAGCATATGAACAAATGCTCAACATCCCTTATCACCGGGGAGATGCAAATCAAAACCACAATGAGATACCACCTAACCTCATTCAGAATGGCTAAGATTTAAAAGGAAGGAAGGAAGGAAGGAAGGAAGGAAGGAAGGAAGGAAGGAAGAGAGAGAGAGAGAGAGAGGAAAGAAAAGAGGAAAGGAAAGGAAAGGAAAGGAAAGGAAAGGAAAGGAAAGGAAAGGAAAGGAAAGGAAAGGAAAGGAAAGGAAAAGAGAGGAAAAGAAAAGAAAGGAAAAGAGAAGAGAAGAGAAGAGAAGAGAAGAGAAGAGAAGAGAAGAGAAGAGAAGAGAAGAGAAGTGCTGTCAAGGCTACGGAGAAGGGGGAACTTTCCAGAATTCTCCCACATTGTTAGTGGGAATGTAAAATAGTATAGACACTGTGGAGAACAATATGGAGGTTCCTCAAAAACCTACAAATAGAACTACCATATGACCCAGCAGTTCCACTCCTGGTTAACCACCCAAAGAATAGAAAAACACTCAGTCAGAAAAACACCTTCACATCCTTGTTTATTGCGGCATTATTCATAATTGCTAAGAGATGTGGAACCCACCCAAATGTCTGCAAACAGAGGAAGGCACATATACACTATGGAATACTACTCAGCCATGAAGAACAATGAAACCCTGGCATTTAATAGAAAATGGGTGAATATGGATGATTTCATGCAAAGCAAAGCAAAGCAAACCAGAGTTTGAGAGAGAGGCACTGTATGTCCTCCCTTAGTATACACTGAATGTCTGCACTCTGGCAGAAACTGAAAGATTGGGAGGTATGAAAGAATAGAGAGCAACTGTGGATACTAGAGATAGCGTGGCAGGAGGGTGGCCAATGATGGAAAAGTGGAAGGGAGGGATGGAGAGGAGGAGGAAAAAAAGCAGAGCATTTAACAGACGCAAAAACAGAAAATTATCTACTGATGATAATGTGTTTGGTAACATCTTTCACTAGACTAATATGCAGTGTATTCAAAATGGTAAAATTCATTTTGTATGCTGTGAAGACATACAGGGATTAAATGTAAAGAAAGAACACACAAGAAAAAAATAAATTGATTTTTAAAAAAGGATAAAATTTTTTAAAAAAGATGGGAAAGATTAAGTTTTATTTCATAGATGTCGATGGTGAAAAATTGTAATAATTATATGTCTTATTTCAAAACACATTTTAATCACTAGTCTACAATTCCTCTTGCCCTTTTAACTTATTTGATTTGTTTTTCTTTTTAGATTTGTACCACAGAGTTCATGCACTCACTGGAGAGAGATAGAGACAGAGAGAAAGGGAAAGTGAGACACCACCTCCTTCTTCTCCATTGTCCCCTCAGAATTTTGGGCACACACACATACATGCACCTGTCTTTCAAGTCACAGGGTAGGTCTGGGACTTGAACCGTGGAGTCAGCCATGTGAGATCTAGAACCTTAACTACCACACCGCCTGTTGGCCCCTGCCATAGATTGATTTATTAGGTAATAATAATAATAAAATCCATGAACTCATCAGAATTCAAGAACAAAATAATATTTTGACATCTATCTCTGACCTTATTTACATAGATTAAATAGATTTCAGAGAAGCAGAATAGAGTGGATAATAATTCTTGTTACATGAAACTTTGTTATTAGAATACTTTTTTAAAGAATGATTTATTTAATTTTATTTTTTATTATCACTATTTCAATTTGCTATAGGGCACATGTGCTGACCAGAGAGAGAAAGAGAGAAAGTGGGAAGCTGAGAGAGCAAGCCACCAGGTCTGGGACTTGAACTACGGTCAACCATGTTGGAGTCCAGTGCCTTTAACCAATATGCCACTTGCTGGCCCCCATTAGAATACTCTTGGTCTCCATTTTAAGTTTCTATATATGTGGATTTCTCATTATTTATTCATTTAGTCAGTTATAGGTTTTTCAAAAATAAAATCAACAACTAAGAATATATTGCCAACAAGGGAAAAAACTGGACTATTATTTAAATCTTTCTATAGACTCCTTAAACAGAGTGGCAAAATAGTTGACTCAAACTAAACAAATCCATGGGTCATGATGTAATCTCATGACTGATCATGAGTGGCCACTGTAGTTTCACTCGCATAATTACTTTTAACTTATTTAACTATAGGTAAATTAATATCTAATTACTAAAATTCAAGGGAAATATAATCAACCCAAGAACATGATCTTTGGGGACCAGCAGTTAGCATAATGGCTATGTTGCTGGACTCCCATGTAGTCAACCATGGTTTGAGTCCCGGACCCGGCAGCTTAAACTCACGTCGGGCACATGTGCGTGCATGCCCAAGATCCCGAGAAGAGAATGGAGGAGAAGGGATTACGGCGTGGCCATCCCCCCCCAGGGGGTGATTTCTCACTTTCTGTCTCTCTGTCTTTCTGGCAAGCGCACGCGCCCTATACCGAAAAAAAAAATCTCCAAAAAAAGAAAAAGAATATGATCTTTGACTAATACCAAAATCTGTCTATATTCTTCTTATTCTATGAGAAAACTATTTAGACTTATCTTTAATGCACCCCATTTTCTTAAAATAAATTTACCATGACATGTGTCAAGAAATATTTTTATCATTGGCCAGTGCATGGTCTATTTTGATTTTATAATTTACGAAGCCATTTATTCTTTTAAAATAATAGTTGTAATCCATAACAAAATGAGAATAAAAATTTACTATTACTTACCCTGATCAAAATAAATCCTTTTGGGCACATAGTTAACCGTCAAGGCTTTAATCCTTAAGTAATGATTAGAACAGCCAATGTGTGCCCATTCTGCAAGGATATAAAGCAGATATAAGAAATAAAACATCAGCGTCACTGCTCTGTATTTTACACCCATTTATTTAATTAGTCACTTATTTGTTTCCACGTTTAATTTATTTTTTTAATGATCCCACAGCACACTAAGAACAGAATACTGAACATTAAATAACCTTCCCTGCTTCTTACACAAAGTATAAGTATTAATGTTTCTATTTCCTTAGGGATCGAGATATTTTAGAAATGAATTAATATTTCTTGGATTATTACATACCCTCCAAATTGGTCCATGTTTTGATACCTTTTCCTTTACTCATGAGTATATTTCTTTATCCACCCATTCATCAATTCACTGATAATAAAATCAATAGCTATGAATCCTCTCAAGCTCTAAGGATTCTAGAATTTTCCTGAGATCATTTCCACAAAGGTTACCTACTAGTTCTCTTTATACAATGGATCTCAGTTGTTCTAACAATGCTTGACGATGATTTTTATCCATTCACTCCACTGGTCCAGATAAGGCCCTTCTGCATTTCATTTGAACGATTTTCACAATGAACAACCATAATCCCTCTATCCTACTCAACAGCTAGAATACCAACTCCCATGACAGATAATGACCTAGATCACTATCAAGACGAAAATGTTTATATAACCAATGGGACAAAAATAAAAGTGAACTAACTTCTGAAAATAAATGAAAAAGCTGCTTTTGTTTCCTTGTAATTAATTTGTACTAAATTGGATTAATTTGTTTCATAACATATTCTCATCATAGGCCTAAAATGGTCTTTTAAATTTTAATTTTTTTAAATGACAGTGTAAACCATGAACTGACCACCCAAACCAAGAATTTTGTTATTTACATTGCATGATATATAATCTCCTTATCCAGAGGACTAAGGCAAAGACCTTCATAATTAGAGAATAATTTAATTAGCTATAGGACATCCATCCCATGGAACATGAAGAAGACATTAACAAATGAAAAGGCGTAGGTTTGCAGAGATGAGGGAGCAACTGGAGAGCAAAGGCTGCCGGGCCTTTGATCAGCAGAAGCTCAGCCTGCAGCGAGGGACAAGGGGCTACTCTGACCTTCAAGGATGACCACCCAGCTCATGCCATCCCAGAGAGAGAAAGTAGGAGCTGCTGCCCTATGCTGATGCCATTCTGACCATCATCCAACAAGGAGCAACAGGGAAACAAAAGGTGCCCAGCCTAAGCTAACCAGCAAAGACCAGCCCATCATGGAAGAGGAGGGGCTGCTCTGACCTTCAAGGACAACTGCTCAGTTCCTGTGCTCCCAGCGATATTAAAGAAGGAGCAAAGGGGAAAAAAACTCTGCCATTGGAGCTGGAACTAGTGTTTTCAGAACACTAGTTCTGAATGAAGATTTTCTGCTGAGACTTCACCCTCCAACCCCATTCACAAATATAGGGCCCCCCTGTGTCCTTCTCTCTGCCTTTCTCTGTCTCTGTCTTTTCATTTTTATAATTTTTTTTTTCATTTTTAGGGTAAAGTATTTTCTCACAGCATACAAAATGCAATTTCCCATCCAGAATACACTGTATAGTTGCTTAATCATACATGTTATCATCAACAAATAATTTTCCGGGAACCAGCAGTTAGAGTAATGGCTATGTCGCTGGACTCCCACGTAGTTGACCGCGGTTCGTGTCCCGGAACCGATGGCTTAAAACTCACGCCGGGCGTGTGTGCGTGTGTGCCCAAGATCCCGAGAGGAGAATGGAGGAGAAGGGATTGCAGCGTGACCATCCCCCCTGGGGGGTGATTTCTCGCTTTCTGTCTCTATGTCTCTTTCTGTCTGTCTGGTGAGCACATGCGCCCTATAGCGAAAACCTCTCAAAAAAAAAAAATTTCCATTTCTTGTTTCTGAAATATATACATATATATGTAAAATCACTGACTTATAATAAATCTTATCAGTGGACCTTAAGTGGCCCTTACTGATTATACTTTTAATCATACATTGAATACCTTAAACACATCACTTGAACAAAGACAAGAACTTGGATTACTTCTCACACTGATCCACAAAGATCCTCATCATTACAGAGTGACTACTGGCTTGAATGTATCCATGCTATGGAGCAGAAAGCAGATGGTAAAAATTTAAAACAGGGAAAATGAACATTCATTTTTAACTTTAATTTTTTTATATATATATAAAATAAGCAAGAGTGGGGCCAGCAGGTGGCATGATGGTTAAGGTGCGGGATCCCACATGACCAAATCTGTGCTTTGAGTCCCCAACCAGCGGCTTGAAAGTCACACTGGGCACATGAGCATGCATGCCAGAATTCTAAGAGGAGAGTGCAGGAGAAGGGACTGTGGCATGGCCGTCCCCCACAGGGAGTGATTTCTCACTTTCCCTCCCCATCTTTGTCTGTATCTCTCCAGTGAGTGCATGTACCCTGTGATGAAAATCTTTAAAAAAGAAAAGAAAAAAAAAAGGCAAGACTGTCTCTACCAAATAAAGGAGAGAATAATGTGAAGTTCTTGCCCTGGATCTGTTTGTTCTTAAGAACATATCCATGCTGGCAGTAGCTTGAGCTCCTCGCCTCCTCCGCAGGCATCCAGGAATCCTTGCAACTCCGCCAGCATGTCTCAGGCTGACTTTGAGAAAGCCGCTGAGGAGGTCAAGCACCTCAAGACCAAACCAGGAGACAGTGAGATGCTGTTTAGCTACAGCCACTACAAGCAAGCAACTGTGGTGACATTAACACAGAGCGACCAGGGATGTTGGCCCTCAAAGGCAAGGCCACGTGGGATGCCTGGAATGAGCTGAAAGGGACTTCCAAGGAAGACGCCATGAAAGCTCACATCGACAAAGGAGAAGAGCTCAAGACAAAACATGGAATATGAGAGACTGGATTTGGCTGCCAGCCCCACATTGAACCTAAACTGATGTAGAATGCCTTGTTTTTCTAATACTGTGGATGATGTACAATAGTGAAAATAACCAGCTAACCCCTTTCCTCAGGGCTGTTCAGGTTCTGGGTCTCGCAGATTAGGCACTGAGACAGTTACTGGCTTTCCCTGAGTAGTTTGTACCAGAGATCAATTAAAATTACATTTGTTACTTAAAAAAAAAAAAAAAAGAAGAAGAACATATCCATGTTTAAACTCTCAGAAACTGAGAACATAAATTACATTGTACAGATCTGTCCATATCCTTTTCACTTCAAAACTTTAAGAGTCAGAAATTTTGTTCTAAAAACGATTTCAAGAATTGGTTAAATCATAAGCATTATTTCAAGAGAAGTTCATTAGTAGCTCATGTGTTTTCTCTTTTAGCTAATTTATTATTAACTTATTTACTATGAAGATAAAATCATTACCTTTGCACACACTCATACTGTAAGACAAATAATACTCATAGCAATTGCTCATTACCAACGTGATAACGAGATGTAACTTTGTAATGGAATTTAGGAAGCGCAATAGCCATCATTATATAACAGATTTTTGTCACTGGCCCTCTTTAATTTAAATAATGCTTAGTCTTTTATTTAATTATATAATTGACTTTCCTACTTAGGAATAAAGCAACCAACCAGTAAACAAAGACAACCCAGAAGGTAAAGCTGACAATTCATGCACCTGTCTATCTGTTCCTTATTTTGAGACAGAAAAACAATATGAATCCCTGCTTCTCAAAACTAGGAGTAATATTACAAAGTGTTTCATTACCTATGTTGTAGCTGGTCCAGACACAGCTACAACTTCATTTACTTATTCCCATTTTTTGAGCTCTTCATGCATTAATTCAACTGTAATAATATAATCAACATCTCTGAACCACAAAACCACAAGAATAGAATAAATTAATATTTTAACAGCTACATTGAGAAATAATTCATATATACAATTCACCTATTTAAAATGTATAATCCAAAGTCTTTTACTTCACAGATCTGTGCAACCATCACTACAATCAATTTAAGAACATTGTCATCATCTGATAAAGAAACTCTATAACCATTAGTAGTTCTTTCCCACTTGTCTCCCTACTCCCACATCCTCTCCTCCTCACTCAGTGGCCCTGGGCAATCACTTGTCTAGATTCTGCTTCTATATTTGCCTATTCTGGACAGCTTTTCCCTTCTCCTACTAAGAGTGATTGTACATCTTTGACTAATATCTCCTTATTCTCCACTCCCCACCCCAGTCATCCCAGCCCCTAGAAACCATCACTATACTCTCTCCTTCCATGAGACCAGCTTTTTCAGATTCCACATATTGAGTGACATCATGCAGTATTTGCCTTTCTGCACCTGGCTTATTTCACCTAACAGAAAGATCTCCTAGTTCATCCACGTGTTGAAAATTTCAGGCTTTTATTCTTCTTTCATGGCTATTATTCCATTGTGTATATGCACCACATGGTCTTTACACATTCAACTGCTGATGGATACTTGGTCCATCCCATGTGTGGCTATTCTGAACAGCGTTGTAATAAACATCAAGATGTTTTTTTTTCAGCACAATGATATCAGGCCCTTTGTATACATATCCATTAGTGGAATTTGCTGGATTATATAATAATATAACTCTATTTTTAATATTTTGAGGAATCTCCATACTGTTTTCCATAGTGGTTTTACTAATACATGTTTCCACTGACACTGTGTTTAAGTATTCTCTCTTCTCCACATCCTCACCAACAATTGTCTTTTTGTTAGTAGCCATTCTAATAGGTGTAAGATAAAATCTCATTGCGGTTTTAATTTGTATTTTCCTGATAACTACTGATGTTAAGCATTTTTCAGATACCTGTGCCAATTTATATGCTTCTTTAAAAAATATCTATACAGATCTGTTGCTCATTTTTAAATGGGGATCTTTGCTTTCTTGCTTTTGAGTTGAGTTCTTTGTATATTTTGGGTATGGATATTTTGTCAGATTTACAATTTGCAAATATTTTCTTCCATTTTGAAATTGTCTCCACTCTACTGATTGTTCCTGTTGTTGTGCAGAGGGGTTTTAGCTTGACATAACCCTATGTCATGTTTTCCTTTTGTTGCCTTTATTTTTGAGGTCTTATCCCCCCAGAAAGGTTCCTCATATCCATATGAAGTTTTCTTCTAGTAGTTTCATGTCTTTAAGTTGAGTTGAACATTGTACATGGTGAGAGTTAAGGATCCCATTTCCTTCTTCTTCTGACCATAGAATCATTGCCAACAGAACAATAGACTAAATTACTTTTATGTTGGAGTCCAAAATTCTTAGTGCATATCGTATTTATCATCCTTGACTCATATGCCACCAGTCATCATTGTTAGTCTAGGATCATGCATCTATTTCTTCATTTTTACTTTTTCTATTTGTTTACTCATTAAATGTATAACTTAATGAAAAATACATGAATCAAAAAAAAACATAACTGGAGTCATAAAGTCCATAATATCTGTTTGTAGAACACTTCCCCTAGAAATTAGATCTGTTTCTTGAAATTATCTCAGTATTTAAAATAGGGATTAGATACATATTAATCTCATGTTCATTATCAGGCCCTAGTAGCCTTATTTGACTATATTTCCTACTTCTTAATAATAGTCCTACCTCTTTTCAGTTCTATCTCAGTCTGTCTGTTGTTCGTATACAGAAATGCTATAGATTTCTGTATATTGATTTTGTATCCCGCAATCTTACTGTATTCGTCTATTACTTCCAGAAATTTTATCATGGAAACCATTGGGTCCTCTATGTATACAATCATGTCATCTGTGAATAGAGAGTTTCACCTCTTCTTTTCCTATTTGAATGCCTTTTATTTTTTCCTCTTTTCTGATTGCGTTGGCGAGGACTTTCAGTACTACCTTGAAAAGGAGTGGAGAAAGTGGGCATCCTTGTCTTGTACCCATTTTTAGTGGGAAAGCTTTCAGCTTTTCTCCATTCAGGATGATGTTCGCTATGGGTTTTTCATAGATGGCTTTTATTGTGTTGAGGACATTTGGAGAAGGGATACGGAGGTAGACCATCCTATGCTGATTTTGCTGAGAGTCTTATCATGAAGGGATGTTGTATCTTATCAAATGCTCTTTCTACATCAATTGAAATGACCATATGTTTTTATCTTTCTTCCTGTTAATATGGTGTATTACATTTATGGTTTTGTTGAACAAACCTTACATTTTTGGAATAAAGACATGATCATGATGTATAATCTTTTTTATAAGTTGTTGGATACAATTTGCTAGTATCTTGTTGAGAATCTTTGAGCCTATATTCATCAGGGATATTGGTCTATAGTTTTCCTTCCTTGTCCTATCCTTATCTGTTTTAAGGATAAGGGTGATAGAGGCCTCATAGAATGAATTAGGAAGAGATTCACCCTTTTGGATCTTTAGAAATAACCTGAGCAGAATGGGGGTTAACTCTTCTTTGGAAGTTTTATACAAGTCAGAGGTGAAGTCATCAGGGCCAGGGCTTTTCATTGTTGGAAGATTATTTATTACTGATTCAATCTCCTGTCTTGCTATGGGCCTATTCAGGCTTTCTAAATCCTCCTGGCTCAATCTTGGTAGGTTATATGTGTCCAGGAATTTGTCCATCTCATCCAGATTGTCTTGTTTCTTGGCATAAAGTTGTTTATAGTATCCTCTAATGACGTTTTGTATTTCTACTTTGTCTGTTGTTATATTGCCTGTTTCATTGCAGATTTGATTCACCTGGTTCCTTTCTCTCTTCTTAATAAGTCTTGCTAGTGGTTAATCGATTTTGTTAATCTTTTCAAAGAACCAGCTTTTACTTTATTTTCTGTATAGTTTGTTTATTTCATTTATTTCTGCTTGTATCTTTATTATTTCCTTTCTCCTGGAGTTTTTTGGATTATTTTTGCTGTTGCTTTTCCAATTCTCTAAGACATGATGTTATGTGATCCATTTGCCTACTTTCCGTCTTCCTCTTATGTGCACTAATTGCTATGAACTTCCCTCTTATGACTGCTTTAGCAGTGTCCCAAAGATTATAGAAACCCATGTCCTCGTTGTCATTGGCTTCCATGAATCTTTTGATTTCAGACTTTATTTCTTCAGTAGTTGTGGAGTCATTCAGAAAAAAGTTATTCCATTTACCATAGCCACAAAAAGTATAAGATACTTAGGAAAAAATCTAACCAAAGAAGTTAAAGACCTCCACAAGGAAAACTATGAGAAGCTAAAAAAAGAAATTGAAAATTACACAAAAAAGTGGAAGGACATTCCATGTTCCTGGATTGGAAGAATTAATATAATCAAAATGGAAATTTTACCCAAATTAATCTACTTATTTAATGCAATGCTAATCAAAGTACCAGACACATTCTTCACGGATCTGGAAAGGACAATCATAAAATTTGTCTAGATTTATAAAAGACCCCATATTGCCAAAGCAATTCTACACAAGAAGAGTGGAGTGGGTAGCATCTTTACTCCCTAACCCAAAAATATACTACAAAGCTGTGGTAATCAAAATAGCATGGTACTGGCACAGAAACAGACACGTGGACCAATGGAACAGAATAGTCCCCAGAAATAAATTCACAAACATACGGTCAACTGATTTTTGACAAGGGGTACCAGTCAATCCAGTGGGAAAAGGAAAACATCTTCAGCAAACGGTGCTGGAAAAACTGAATTTCCATCTGCAGAAAGATGAATCTGAACCCCTACCTCTCACCTTTGACAAAAATCAAGTCAAGGTGGATCAAAGATCTAAATCAAAGACCTCAGATTATAAAACTGCTGCAGGAAAACACTGGGGAAACTCTGAGAGACATTGGGGTAGGCAAAGACTTCTTAAATAAGACCCCCAAAGCACAGTCAATAATCTCCAAAATAGACAAGTGGGATTACATCAGACTAAGAAGTTTCTGCATGGCAAAAGACACAGTAATTAGTGTGAATCAACAGTCCTCAGAATGGGAAAATATTTTTGTAAATTATGCATCAGATAAGGGACTGATAACCAGAATATACAAGGAACTCAAGCAACTGTTTGGAAAAAAGATGATCAACCCCATTAAAAGATGGGAGAATGAGTTGAAAAAAAACACTAAAGATGACATACGAATAGCCAAAAGGCATATGAAAAAATGCCCAACAACCCTCATTGTAAGGGAAATGCAGATCAAAACAACAATGAGATATCACCTAACCCCAGGCAGAATGTCTAAGATTAAAAAGCAAAAAATAATAAGTGTTGGCGGGGGTGTGGTGAAAGGGGAACTCTCTTACACTGTTGGTGGGAATGTAAATTAGTCCAGCCACTGTGGAGAACAATTTGGAGATTCCTCAAAAATCTACAAATAGAACTACCATATGATCCAGCAATCCCACTCCTTGGTATCTACCAAAGGACAGAAAAATTCTTGCACATCAGAAAAGTGCTTGCACATCAATGTTTATTGTGGCACTATTCACAATTGCTAAGACATGGAACCAACCCAAATGCCCCCAAAACAGATGAATGGATTGAAAAACTGTGGCACATATACTCTATGGAATACTATTCAGCCATAATAAACAACAAAACTCTGGCTTTTGACAGAAAGTGGAAGAATATGGAAGATTTACTGCTGAGTGAAGCAAGCCAGGCTATGAAGGAGAGACATTTTATGTCTCCACTTAATATATACCAAGTGTTTGCACTCTATGGCTGAAACTGATTGACTGAAGGATATACAAACACAGTAAATGATTGTAAATACCAGATATAGTGTGTGTGGAAGAGTAGGGCTTGAGAAAGGACATTTAGAAGAAAAATATGAAGGCAAAGCATTAATGGGACAAAGAAATGTGGTATTATCTGTTGAAGATATTTTATAGTTTTATCAACTGGACTAGGTAGAAATGTTCACATACTGAAATATTCACTTTGTAAGCTAAATCATATGATTGAATGTATAAAAGATAATGAAATTTTTTTAAGTAAAAAAATAAATAATTAAAGATAGTCCTACCTCTTCATTACTCTTAATTGGCCCAAACCAAAACAAGAACACTGACTCTAACTCACGTGCTCCCAAGACACCCACTTAGCTCATGACTATGCACAATGCCTAAATTGGGGTGGGAATGCCTGTCCTAAGGAGCACATGGAAGGGCACAGGGTAACACAGTTATTAGTCATTTATTCCTCCTTTCACAGCCTCAATTGTTTAATGTTTTTTTACTTTCTGTTAATAGCTTCTGATTTTTCTCTTAGTAAAGCAGATATTAAACTTATAAAAGCAACCCAGAGCAAAAACAGATTATTATTTACCAATAGCTATTAGCCAAAGAGGTAAAACTGTTGGTTTCTTTTTTATTATCCATTCCAAAGTATATTAATGGAATTTGTTTCCTTGCCACACATGTTAACAAATAGAATATGCTTTGCCCATATTTATAAAAATGTATTTCTTCATTCATTTATATTAATATAACCATAATGCATTAACCATAAAATAAGTTCTTTAATATCGCTAATATCGAGACATGTGTATCCATCACCTGTACCTGTGACTCAGACACCACCAGTCATCATCATTGTCTCAAGTCAGATTACTATTCTCTCAACTCTTGTCGGCATGTTTTCATTGATTAACTCATCTGTCCAAAAATAATGATAAAATAATTACCAACAAGTCATAAAACCTTGAGAGTAAGATTCCTGAACGTCTCTAACATCTGCCTATATTATTAGTATTCACACCAATACATTTTTTATTATTTTACCTCAATGTTATATGCACATGTTTGATATTACCTCATTTTTAAAAATAAGCCAAAGTTTACCTTTGATTTTTATATTTAACACTTTTTTATTTGAAATTTTTTAAGAGACATTTTTTGCTATAATGCACATGTGCTCGCCAGAAAGACAGAGAGAAACAGAGAGATAGAAAGACAGAGAGAAACAGAGAGATAGAAAGCAAGAAATCACCCCGCAGAGGGGGTGGCCACACCATAATTCTTTCTCCTCCATTCTCGAGATCTTGGGCACGCACGCACAAATGCCTGGTGGGAGTTTATGCCATCTGGTCTGGGACTCAAACTGCAGTTGACTACATGGGAGTCCAGCGACATAGCCATTACGCCAACTGCTGGTCCCTATTTCATGTTTTTATATACATTCAATTGTTTAAAAAAAAAAAAAAGCTGACATCAAGAAAAAAACTTTACTCACATCAATCTTCATGGTCATAATGTATAGACACATCTATAGCAAAAGTGTCACAGGCACATACCATTTTTTTTCCTTTTGGACATTGATATTTTGGTATATTAACAGGATTTTTTGACTTAACACATTTTTATAATTGGAAAATACTTATGTTTATTAATCTTTATGTATATGATTATTGATTCTTACATTGACCAATTATAAAAATACAATGAAAATACATAAACACAAAGATCAAAAACAAATAATTCTATATTCCTGACAACTGTCTACAAGATCATTTCAAACAGAAAATGGGCAAGACTTCCTTTAACCTCATAGTTCCAGACACACATTCATCATGCGCAGCTCACATGCCACTGGTAGTCATCATTGATCCAGAATTGATTGGCTTTTTTGTTCATTTATTCCTACCTTGTCTTCTTTGTTAATTATTTTATGAAGAATCATTTTAAGCCCCATGATCCACAAAACCCCAATAGCAGCCTTAATAGCATTAATCTTATCCAGCATCATTCTAACATTGATATGTCTATTTCATAAATTATCCTCAGTTTTTCATAGATACATGCTTCACATTATTTCTATGTCTACTACTGGGAGCACCTGTCCATCTTTGATTGTGCTATATACCGTTCATGATACATAGAATCATCTTAAACCACAGTAAAATACAGACTTTGACTTTACTCACATGGCTCTACTTGTTCCTTTCTGTGCATGGTGTAGAGAGCACACAACCATGGAAGGACTCTCAAATCAGCACACGAACATCCACACTGAAGAGTACAGGGAAGAGAAGATGATTTAAAAATTGAGATAGTCTCACCATGGACTTTTTTTTTTTTTTTGAGAGGTTTTTGCTATAGGGCGTGTGCACTCGCCAGACAGAGAGAGACAGAGAGACAGAAAGCGAGAAATCACCCCCCAGGGGGGATGGCCACGCCGCAATCCCTTCTCCTCCATTCTCCTCTCGGGATCTTGGGCACGCACGCACACGTGCCCGGCGTGAGTTTTAAGCCACCGGGTCCAGGACATGAACCACAGTCAACTACGTGGGAGTCCAGCGACATAGCCATTACGCTAACTGCTGGTCCCTCACCATGGACTTTTGCTTTTCACTTATCATTTAAGCAGTCACTACTGGAATATATCTATTTTATTTTCTCCTAAGAAAATGAAAAATCTTGAACTTGCCACTGAACCAAATCATGAATATGGTCTGTAATTTATATTGTCCATGTTACTATTAGCCAAAAATTAGATTATGTGTGACTTCTCTTTGGCCTTCACTGATTCAGTATATAATAATAGTATTTCCTGCCTCACCAAATATTTTAATAATCGGCCAATGCTTAACTTAATTCATCTTTATTTATATACTTGTTTATTGTTTCTTTCATGGACCTATTATAAAAATAAATAAAAAATACATAACCACAAGGGCTAAAAATAAAAAACATCCCATATTCCTAACATCTGCCTATAAGATTATTTCAAAGACAGAGAATAAGTTTAGATTTCTTCGTATTGGACCTCAGAGTTCCAGATACGTATTCATCGTATATGACTCATACGCCACCAGTAGTCATCATCGATCCAGGATTTATTGTCTTTTCTTTTTATTAATTTCTACTTTGTTTATTGATTGAATAATTAATTCCCTAATAATACTTTTAAGTCCTATGATTCACAAAACCCCAAGAATGGCCTTGACATTCCGAATCTGTATATAGAAACATTCTATAATGAAATTGATAAATCTGTAATAATTATCCTCAGCTTTTCAGATATGCATTATCATCGTAATACTTTACAACACTCTGATATCTATCACTAGGACACAGTTGGCCTTCTTGGACTACATTATATACCATTTAATAATACATAAATGTTTTTGAAAAAAACCGCTGAAATCAAGACAAAAACTATTACTCACATTGGTTTCTTCCTTCAAGTGGTGTAAACAATGAACCTGAACATGGATGAATTCATAAATCACCACAAATACGCCCATTCTAAGGGGTTTAGAACAGAGAAAAAGTACAAGAAATTGAGACATTGTCACTGCCGATCCTTGCTTTCCACCTGTCATTACTTAGCCACTTACACAAGCCTTACTTGGAGTGTATTTAATTTTCTCTTAAGAAAATGAACAATTTTGAACTTGCCACTGAGCACGATTTGACCTTTGTCTGTAAGCTATATGGGCTATGATCTCATTAGTCAAAGAGGTGACAGGCATTGCCATTTATATTTCTCTTTAGACTTCACTATTTTCAACATATACTAATATTTCTTGCCTCATCATATAGTTGTATAACTGGAAGTACTTCATCCATTTTTATCTATATAATTCTCTGATTGATTTTTTTACATTTAATCATTGTACATCATAACAGCGTACAATATGATCTTTTCAAGGCATGTGTGCATTGTCTAGAAATCAATTCAAAGAGATCAGCATATAATTTTTATTGATTCTCCTGCTAATCTAGTTATAAAAATAAATTGAAAATATATAACCAAAAAGAAAAAAACTAATATTTCTATATTTCTGAAATCTGACTACCATTTGCAATAGAGAGAATGAGCCAGATCTTCTCTGATGAACCTCGGAGTTCAAGACACCTATTTATCGCATGTCATGCCACCAGTACTCATTATTGATCCAGGATTGATCTTCTTTTTCTCAATTCATTTCTACAGTATCTGCTGATTACTTCATTAATTCACTAATAATAATTTTATTTGATTTTTTTTGGACAACTCTTTTTTTTATATTTTCCCACAAACATTTACTTAATATACCAAAAAGTTTTGCAGGTAGGTACTCCATAGTTCTTGACAGTTAATAGATAGACAACTTTCAAAATTTCAAAAAACTGAATTTTAAAGATAACTTTCAAAATATTTGTTTTAACAGAGACAGCATGGTTTTAAATATTTTTGAGAAAATATTTACATGTCAACTACTCAATCTGTTAAAAAGCAAATACCCAGAGCACGATTCACAAATGAACCTTCCCAACTCAGCTCTGCCTACCAAGTATTCTGTGGTTTATCATCTGCTAGCAAAGATCTGTCTCTTTTTCTTCTTTTAAAGTCTTCCTCAAGGTAATCCTCTGGTTGTGGCTGTTCTTTTGCAATCCCTAGTGATTGTAACGGTGGGCTGGGAAGTCCGGGTTATTGTACGGTACGAATTCTTTCATATGGCTTCTCTAATCCTCTGTCAGGCAGAACTGCTCATGGTGCCAGGCCATCTTTCCAAGAGCCTCTACCTTGGTTCCATGGCTTTTTGGTCCTATCTTCATATACGACATTCCAGTCAAAACCCTGGTAATAACGAGTATTTCCAATGTCTAGTGTAAGGCAATAGGTATTATTAAACTTATGTAAATAACTCTTCTGGCACAAAATAAGAATATTCACCAAAATTTTCCTATTCCAGAAGGGTCAGGAAGGTAGAAAAGTTTATGTTTCAATTTTAAAAGAAAAAAAAAAACACACACATTTTAACAAATGGCTGAATCTATCAACAGCTCAAAAGAAAATAAAATCCTTAAATCTGGAAAACAAAGCATAGAAGAAAATCAGTAATGTTTTAGTAGAAAGTCATAATATTGTACTTCACCAGTTCAGACTCATGTAATTAATCTCTCTTCTGTTGAATTTGGAATATTACTGTGGTCTGATCTTTCCGTTTAAATCCTAGAAGTTAACAGTCAATGTTATTATCGATATTTCCGGACTGGTTCCTACCATTAAGTTGGTCATTTTCTTGGTTATTTTTTGTTCTCCTATTTCTGTCTGTCTGTCTTTACTTTTCCTGGTAGAGCACTCTCTTCAGAACTTCTTGAAGAGCTGATCTGGGGTTGGTAAATTCTTCAGGTTTTGTTTGTCTGAGAATGTTTTTACCTTTTCTTTCCATATGAAGGATAATCTTGCCAGGTATAGTATTCTTGGTTGAAATTGTTTTTCATTTAACACTTTGAATCTATTTTCCCATTCTTTCCTTGCTTGCATTGTTTTTGATGAGAGGTCCAACATTAGCCTGATGGGATAACGTTAGTAAATAACCTGATATTTCTCTCTTACCAATTTTAGTATCTTGTCATTGTCTGTGGTTTTGGCCAATCTGGCTATGATGTGCCTTGGAGAAGATCTTCTTGGGTTGATTCTATTAGGATTCCTTTGTATTTCTTGGGTCGAGATATTTGAATGACTCTCTAGGTTTGGAAAGTTTTCTTACAGGACTTCATGGACTAGATTATCAATGCCCTCATACGTTTCTTCACCTTCTGGAATATCGATTATCCAGATGTCCGGGCGCTTAATGGTATCTACAATTTCTTGTGTTATGCTTATTTTTGGGGTTATTTTCTCAGTCTTTTTGGTGCCTTTTTCTAGGTCAGAGGCTTTGTCTTCAACATCCAAGATTCGATCTTCAACATGGTCTAATCTGCTTTTAATAATTTCAAGGGAGGTTTTGATTTCCTCTATAAGTCTTCATCTCTAAGAACTCCATTCGATTCTTTATTTATGGTGTGCATTTCTTCTTTCAAATTGTAGAAGAACTTCCTCACCTCCTGATTTCTTTTCTGTTGCACCTTCTGGAGTTCATCGTCTCTCATCTCTTACATCTCGTTTAGTTTTGTCACTACAAATATTCTGAATTCTTTTTTTTGTAATATATTTTCTTTTCTTTTAATTTCTTTTATACATTCAATCACATACATCTCTTAGCTTGTAAAGTTTTCCAACATGAATGCATTTCACACCAGTACAGCTGGGGATGCTATGCATGTTATCATCCACAGATAATAATCCATTTCTGTGCCCCATAAATGCCTTGCTTCTCTGTTTTTCTCCTTAATGTCATCCTCACACTCTCCTCCTTCTCCCACCCTCTTCCCACACTGTATCTGTTATGGTACATTTCCACGAGTTCCATTGTACTATCTGTGGATGATGAAGGGTTGTTCTTTTCCCTTGGGAGAAAGGTTTTTTCTTGGTTTCTCATATTTCTTGTGCCTCTGCGATGGTTTCTGGTCATCTGATAGACTATACATTTCTTCCTCATTTCTTAGAGTTAGTTATGAGCATTCAGGGGTGTGTGGGAGGAAGTGATTTGCAACCTCTCTACAGTTCCATTTCCCTGATCACCAAGCAATCTGCACTTTTGACTTTGATCTGGATATTGCAAAGGCCTCACAGTTTCTAGAGAACAAGTGCACGTTGGCTGAGCTGTGGGGTTTCAACTGAGAGTTCAGAGCCCTGTAGGAGGAGATTAGCCACACTTTCTCTGCAGCTCCGTACTTCTCCCTGCTGCTCACTCTGCAATCCCTCTTCTCTGAATTTTAGTCATTTGGGGGTGTATTCACTTTTGGCTAATTGGTTAGAGAAGGTTTCTGCAACTGAGTTTTGGGGTCTGGGAGATGGGGTTTAGAGCAGATACCTTCATGCCTTGGTCCTTAAACATGACAGGGTACATCTCAGATTTAAGTGGCTTCTGTCTGAGTTTTGGGGTCTGGAAGTCTAATAATGACTTTAAACCCCATGACTCACAAAACCCCAAGAATCACCTTGATATTCCTAATTTATATGTAGAATCATATTAATAGGTATTTCATTAATTATCCTGTTTTCTAGATACGTATTATCACCAATAGTTCACATCATTCCCATTTTGACCACTGGGTCATTTTTAATTATATTTCACACTTTGTAATAATACATTGAACTCTCTTAGACAAACCAAGGTAAGGACTCAACTATTGCTCACACTGATCTGAGTGTCCTCTCCTAAGAATGCTGTGAACCGACCTGAACAATCCTGGAAACAGCAAGTACGTCCATCTGAGCAGTACGGAACAGAGCGGACAAAACAGAGCTGAGGCTATTCTTCCCATTACACACCCCCTCACTTAGGCATCCAGGATACTGCTATGTGGAGAATATTTCTCTCATTTTGTCTTCAAAAAATGATCAATTTTGAACTTGCTACTGACCCAGAACATGAGTTTTGTCAATAACGTATACCCTCTGTATTATCATGTGAGAGATGTGTACATTTATTTGTCTCAGGACTTCACTGTTTTCAATATATATTTAGGAGTATTTCTTGCCTAACCACATATTTTATAATTGGGCAATTCATCACCCATTATATTCTTATCTTATGTACTTGCTTATTGATTCATGTATTGATCCAATTAAAGGAACAGAGTGAAAATACATGAACACAAAGACCAAAAACAAATCCATTCTATGTTCCTAACATCTGTCTATAGGATTCTGCAAACAGAGGAAATGGGACAGGTTTCTTCTGTGGGAGCCTCAGAGTTCCAGACATGTATTTCCTCAGACATGACAAAGTCACCACCAGTAGTCATCACTGATCCGAGATTGGACTTCTTTTCCTCCATTTATCTCAATATTATTAATGACTCATTGAATCGCTAGAAATAATTTTAAAACCTGTGGCTCACAAAAACCCATGGACAGTCTTTATTTTCCTAAACTACTGACAGAAACATTCTAACATTGACATATCTGTTTCAATAATTATTCTCAGTTTTATATATTCTCAATAAAGTGCTTTATATCACTCCCATATTTATCACTGGGATACCGTGGATCATTTTTTTATTACATTAGATACTTTTTTGTTTGTTGGTTTGCTTATGCCTGTTGGCACATGCATTTGCTTAAAAGACAAAAGAATGAGGGAAAGGTACCAGTAGTTACCATAATGGCTATGTCGCTGGACTCCCATGTATTCGACTGCGGTTCAAGTCCTGGACCCAGTGGCTTAAACTCACGCCGGGTAAGTGTGCATGCATACCCAAGATCCCAAGAAGAGAATGGAGGAAAAGGGATTGTGGAGTGGCTATTCCCCCCCCCGGGGGGGGGGGGGGTGATTTCTCGCTTTCTGTCTCTCTCTTTCTTTTTCTTTCTTTCTGGTGAGCGCACGTGCCCTATAGAAAAATCCTCTCAAAAAAGAAAGAGAGAGAGAGAAAGAAAGAAGGAAAGAGAGAGAGAGAAAGAGAGAGAGAAAGAAAGAGAGAGAGAAAGAAAGAAAGGAGAGAGAGAGAGAGAGAGAGAGAGAGAGAGAGAGAAAGAAAGAAAGAAAGAAAGAAAGAAAGAAAGAAAGAAAGAAAGAAAGAAAGAGAAAGAAAGAAAGGGAGAAAGAAGGAAATAGAAAGAAAGAAGAAGAGGGAAAGCATCTCCCAGAGTGGTGGTCCCTCCTCAATCCCTTCTCCTCCATCTCTCCCCCTTTCAGGATTTTGAGCACACACACGTACCTCGCATGTTTCCCAAGCCACCAGGTTCAGGATTTGAGCCATACAGTCAGCTATATGGGATCCAGCCACCTTGACCACCACACCACTGGCTGCTGCACATAGTACATACTTTTCAATAACACTTTGAGTGTCCTTAAACAAACCAAATGGACACAAGAGTGCTATTACTCACGCTGGTCTCGCTAGTGCTAAAAAACAGGTGCAACCACTGAGTTAATGACTGTAGACAGGTGCTCAGTCGGCTCAGGAACATCCTTTCTGAGAACAAATAGGAGCAGATTAGAAAAAATGGAGTTCTCATCCTCAACAATTCTTGCTTTATGCATTTCATGTACGTAATTACTGAAGCATGTACTAGGTTTTCATAATATATATTTTTTTCTCTTAACAATAATAATAAATGAAACTAGTTCACAACAATAAAACTGCAACTTACTGATGTCTGTGTGATCCTAAGCCAAAGTTATAACAAGTTTCACCCAATTTCTTCTTAATGGACATCAATTTTCCCTATTCTTATTAATAGTATTTCTTGCCTCACAGTATATGTTCATAATTAGATAATGCTTCCCCACGTATTTTTTTTTTATCTATTTACTTATATTATTTGAGCAGTTCTATCACTGATCCATTCATGGTAATAAATCTAAATCTATGAATCCACAATAAGAACATGATCTTACAAGTCTATAATTAACACAGTGACCTTATTAAAACTTGAAAATGTATGTGCGTAGATATTTCTGCAAAGAAGACATCCAAATGGTCAATAAATATGTGAATTTAGCATGAATTATGAAGAAATGTATAGCAAACAGTGCTGTCAGTTAACTTTCTGAAGCCTCCATGTATTAAAGAAATATTTTTATAGTCTATTCAATATTTGGCCAACGTTTAGTTATGTTTGGAAATATTTCAGTGTTAGTCCACTTGTTTAAGTGTAAATAAAGTACACGAGAACTAAAAAAAAAAAAAAAAAAAAAAAAAAGGAAAGAAAAAAACACGATCTTTGACTACTCCAAACATGAGTCTGAGGGATCACGGGCAGTCAAAGAGCAGACTGAGCCGTTTCACGTTGGATCCCAGCTTTCCACACAGCCCAGGGCGTATCTGCCATCAGTCATAACCACAGCCCATGTGGACTCTCGCTCTCATTTTCTCTCCAGTCATGTTCACAAATCATTAAGTCACTGAAAATAGTAAAATACGTTAATCAGAAAAATGCAAGAAGGAAAGTCTTGCATACTCTAACGTCTGTCAATGTAATCATTTCCCATATAGACTCTTTATCACTAATATACAGAGGCGCCCATGACTGGTTGGTGGACGTACTCCGTCATATCATTTCTGGTTTATGTTTAAAGTCAGGGTCTTGCTAAATCATGATCCACCTGTCTGGTCCTCCCAAGTAGCTGGAATTATAGGCATCACCACCATGCTCAGGTTTTAGGGTAAGCCAGGAATCGAACCTGGGCTTCCTATATGTTGTCAGCTTGCTGAGTACAAGCATCAACCAGAACACGTTACTGTTACTGGGCTTCACATGATTTATTATTAAACCATAGATAATTTTTTGTTAATACTTTCTTTAAAAAGTGTATCAAAAAGTTTATTCCCTTTCCAAGGGAGAAAAGAGGCCAGACACAGAGAGTTGCATCAGCCCTGAAGGGTGGAGGCTAGGGACTGTTAAAGGGTAGGGTAAGCACTTTCTTATAATACCGTGAATATCCTAAAGAAACGATTACAACAAAGACAAGACTACTGACTATACTCGCACTGAACTCTTTCTGAACAAAGAGGTGAAATAAGAATCTTGATGGTGGAGTCTTGAGTGTTTAAATCAGCTCAATTGAATCTATTCAAAAGAGTACTAAGTGGATGTGATAATCAAAACATTAAGACGTTCTCTGTCCATTGATTCATAATTTCTATCCTTCATTTAACTATCACTTAGGTATGTATGTATGTATGTATGTATTTAGAGAGAGATTTTTGCTAAAGGGCCCATGTAGTCGTCAGAGACAGAGAGACAGAAAACGAAAAATCATCTCCTGGCCACGGTGTAATCCCTTCTCCTCTCAGGATCTTGGGGACACATGCACATGCTCCTGGTATGAGTTTCATGTCACCAGGTCCAGGATTCAAACCATAGTCAACTAAGAGGGAGACCAGCAACGTAACTATTATGCCATCTGCTAGTCCCTCATTTAGATATTTATTAATTCATAGTAATATTTGTTTTCCTTCTTATTTTGGGGGGAGAGAGGTTTTGTTGCCATAGGGTGCGTTGACTCGCCAGACAGAGAGACAGAAAGCGAGAAATCACTTCCCAGGGGGGATGGCCACACTGCAATCCCTTCACCTCCATTCTCCTCTCGGGATTTTGGGCACGTGACACATGCACACGTGCCCGGCGTGAGTTTTAAGCCACCGGGCCCGGGACGCAAACAGCGGTCGACTACATGGGAGTCCAGCGACATAGCCATTATGCTAACTGCTGGTCCCCTTTTTTTTGTTTTGATTCAGAGAATTTGTCTTTTTGTTTTCAAAAAGTTTAGAATATACTATTGACATGTTATATGATACTTGTCAATGACACTTTGGTTTTCTTCCTTTTTTTCTTTTTTTAAATTTATTTTTTAAATTTCATTTTCTTTTATACAGTCAATCACATTATTTAGCTTACAATATGAATATTTTAACATGTGAACATCTCTCCCTAGTCCAGTTGACTAAACTATAAAATATCTTTAACAGAAATTGGCACATTTCTTTTACAAACTTCAAACTTGTAACTGATTCAGGGCAATAACTATTGCTTATTACTAAGCAATAATAATATAATATTATAATATTTAGTCAAAAACAATATACACATGGTCCATCTATCATCCACCCCAATGTATATTAATAGTATTTTTCCTTACTACGTATTTTAGCAATGAACAATTCTTTGCCATTTTCATTTTTGTTCATTTCTTAATTCATTTATTTATTCTGCCACTCATGCTTTTATCATAATTTTAAATGCACGAGCACAAGATCAAAACATGATCCATATGTATTTCTGATATGTGTGTTCATTAGCATTGTAAATGTGGGACTAGGGAATAGACCAGGTTTTATTTCTGTCGGACCTCAACATTTCAGACACATCTTCTTTTCTTTTTCTTCTTTTTAATGCAGGAACTGCCAACGTTTTAGTGTTTAATAGTTAACAGCACAACTGACCAAGGTCCAAAATGTGAAAATAACATGTTCAAGAAACCGGGGCAGGGCAGGGGCACACTCTAACCATATGGTATGTGGTAAGAATGCACACTTTATAATAGAAAAACCTGTCTACATATAGAGGCTAGACCAGAAAGTTACCTGGTCTTCTGGCTTGGACAAATGGTGTTCCAGATTTCAGCGTCAATTACCAGCACCTTCAGCTCATCCATGTGGCAGCGTCTTGCTTTCCCCATGCAGTTATTCCGCCTTAGCCTGTACCATGAGGTCAGTGATGTTATTCTCCAGATCAGCAATGCAGCTGCTCATGTCATCGGTTCTTCCAATGATCTGGTCTAACATGGTCTGAAATTGATTTTACATCTATTGCAAGACAGTCTGCACCACTGAGGTCAGATCCTGTTTTGGGCTCAAACCAAATGATGAGTCTTGGCCATCTCCCTGGTGCCCAGCTTGGCAATGGCTCCTCAGACCACCACCTGCACTTCCATTCGTCTACCAGACACATGCTCTTACCATACAAAACTGTCAAATACACCACCAAGAGTCTCCAATAGTCCAGGAACAGACTTCTTTCTCTTCATCCTTATCTGTGCTTGTTTATTAATTAATTAAATACACATTAATCACAAAAATAACACTTATCTATCCTATCATTTACAAAGAGTCTAAAATCCTTTCATTAGCTTAACTTAGTGTTTCAGTTACGTATTAACTAATGGAATATCAATGTGATGTTAAATATCAGCATGGTTGGCCTTCTGTGAATGACACCCCCAAAACATTTTTTTTTTCTTTTTTTTGGAGAGGTTTTTGCTATAGGGCGCGTGCGCTCGCCAGACAGAGAGAGAGAGACAGAGAGACAGAAAGCAGGAAATCACCCCCCAGGAGGGATGGCCACGCCGCAATCCCTTCTCCTCCATTCTCCTCTCGGGATCTTGGGCACGCACGCACACGCGCCCGGCGTGAGTTCAAGCCACCGGGTCCGGGACGCGAACCGGGGTCGACTACGTGGGAGTCCAGCGACATAGCCATTATGCCAACTGCTGGTCCCAAAACACTTTGACTATTACTCATTTCGGTCTCTATGCTCCTACACAGATGCAAGCATAGGGCTCCTAGCTCTAGGAGAATCCTAAAGTCAGCACAGGTATTCTCACTCTGAGGGTGATTAAAGTATTAGGCATTCTCCCCATAGATCAATCAACTCTCTCATTCATTTATATTGTCATTCAAGTATGTACACATGTATGGTAATATTTATTTTTCTCTTAATAAGGCAAACATCAAATGTGTGACTAAGATAAAAAAAATTATGGGGGCCGGCAGGTGCTGGACTCCCACATGGCCGACTGCAGTTTGAGTCCGAGACCTGGCAGGTTGCTTTCTTTCTTTCCCTTTCTCTCTTTCTCTGTCTCCCTCTGGTCAAATTAAAAAATAATAACAGATGGAATTAAATAAATAAATAAATGAATAAATAAATATTTTTTAAAAGCTCAAAAACTATCACTTCCAATTTTCCAATATCTTTAGTCAAAGAAAAAATGAACTTGATGAAATACACTTTCTCCATTATTACTCCTTTAATTTGTATTACTTGTCCTTACTATGTAGTTTTAAAATGAACATGTTTCCCCATCTTCATCTTTATTTATTATATATCTGTGGATTTATTTCACTATAGATTCTTTATCATTTTATTTTTAAAAACTCATGAACACAAAGGCCAAAACCAAGATCTCTCCATATTCCAGGCATGGACTTAAGGGGCAGTGAAAGCAGAGGCAGAGAGCTGCACACACACGCTGCCCGCAGACTCCTAGCGCTCAGGGCTGGCATTGAGCACGTGACCAGGAAGGTGCTAATGCAGCCCAAGCGAGTACAATCTGAAGAGTACAAAGCAGAATAAGTGGTTAAAAAAAAAATTAAAACATTCCTCCATTGATTCTTGCTTTTCACTTTTCAGTGTCAGTCACTTACATAATCATTATATGGAATATGTTTATTTCATGTTCTCAAGAAAGCAAACTTTGGGCCTGCAGATGGCATGATGGTTAAGTGATGAATCCCATGGTTTGAGACCTGAATCCAGCAGTTTGAAAAACATCCAGTATGGATGCATGTGTGCCCAAAATCCCAACCAAGGGGGTGATCTCTCACTTTTCCCTCTGTCTCTGTCTCTGTCTCTGACCAGTAATACATGTACCCTATGGCAAAAATCTGCAAAGAATGAAAGGAAGGAAGGAAGGAAGGAAGGAAGGAAGGAAGGAAGGAAGGAACTTTGAACATGCCAATAGCAAAGATATCTAGTAATTTATTCTGTCTATATGCATGAAACAAAAGGCCAAAAACAGTATCTTAGAAAATTCTCAATATCTGTCTACAGAATCTCTTCTTTTTCTTTTTTTCCATAGGGTGTGTACATTTGCCAGAGAGAGAGATAGAGAAATCACCCCTGACCAAGGAGGGATGGCCATGTCACAATCCATTCTCCTCCACTCTCCCCTTGGGATTTTGAGCATGGATCCACATGCACCCAACATGATTTTCAAGCCACCAGACCTGGGACCTGAACTACAGTTGGCAATATGAAAGTCTAGCACTTTAATCACCATGCCACCTGCTGGGCCCTACAAGTATCTATCCAAACACAGGGGATAAAAAATAATTCTTTTGTATCTGACCTCAGAGTTTCAGACACAAATTGTGCATTTTCTTGACTTACACATCAGCTAGCGTTATTTGGTCCAGGAATGGCTCACTTTTTAAAAAATTTACTTAAACATTGTTTGTTAATTAATTCAGTATCCACTAATGATAAATATAATGTACTATGACTCACACAACCCAAGAAAGGCCTTAATATTCTGAATAGATCTATAAAATCATTTTCAAATCAATATATCTCCTTTATTAAATGTACTCAGTTTTCATAAATGAATTAATAAGTAAAATAGTTCATATCAAACCTATAATTGTCATGGAGTACAGTTGGCTTTATTTTACTATATTATGCAATTTTTAATTCTACAGTGACTGTTCTTCAAGAAAACACTCAAACCAATACAAAAGCTTTACTACTTACGATGGTCTCCAAGCTCCTAACACAGTTGAAACCACACAGCACATGGTCATAGGAAAATGTTCAAATCATCTCCAGTGAGTCCATTTTAAGGTACAAAGTAGAGCTGTTGATAAAATATTGGAGACCTTATGTCCATTGGTCACTGCTTTGCATCACTGATTCTCTTAGTCACTTAGGCAATCACTAATTTGGAGCATGTTATTTCATTTCTTTTAAGAAAATAACTTCGAACTTGATACCAACCCAGAGCATGAATATTGTATATAATTTGCACTGTCTGTATCAACATTAGCCAAAAACATGCATCATTAATTTCTCATCGGATTTCACGATTTCAACATGTATGAATAGTATTTCTTTCCTTACCACATATTTCTACACTTGGACAATGCTTTGCCTGTTTTATTTATATATTTGTTCATTGATTCTTTTATGGATTCAATTATAACAAGAGAATGGAAGTACATGACAAGAATGGCCGCACTTCTTTTGTGATGTACCTCAGCGTTCCAGACAAGTGCGATTCATCATCCAAGACTCATACACTGGCAGTTGTCATCATTGGTCCAGGAGTGGCAAACCTTCATTTATTCATTCCTAAATTATTTATTGATTAACTAACTAATTCGGTAATTGTAATTTTAAAACTCTATGATTCAAGAAATATTATACCTCATGTATATCTAGAATCATTCTCAGTTCTATATATTTCTTTTATTAATTATATATATATATATATATATATATATATATATATATAAAGATAATCTTTCAGATTAATACCCTATTTATTACTAGACTACAGTTCATTTCTTGGTTTATATTTCATACTTTTTATTAATGATTTACTTTTAATTTTTATTTATGATCATTATTCCTCAATTTCAACCAGAGACAGACAGACAAAAAGAAAGGGAGAGTGAGAAAGCAAGCCACCAGGTTCTGGACTTGAACCATGGTCAGCCAAGTGGGAGTCCAGTGCCTCAACCACCACGCCACTTGCTGGCCCCTATATTTCATACTTTTTAATAACACAGTGAATACCTTTAAACAAACCACCCAAAACAAAACCAGAACTTTGGCTATTACTCATATTGCTCTCTAGGATCCTAACAAAGAGATACTTTGAAGAGCTTCTTGTTATGGAATGATCTTTAAATCAGTTTAACTGAATCCATTCTGAGGAATACAAATCACAAAAAATGTTTTTTTTTAAATGACATATTCTGTCCTTTGGTCCTTGCTTTTCACCTTTCATTTAGTCAGTCATTAAGGTAATTAATTTGTCAAACATATTTTTTTGTCTTACAAAATGAGCTTCAGACTAATTTCCAATGCAGAATATGGACACTATAACTTATGCTGTCTATGTCATCCTTTGCCCCAGGGGTAACATTCATGTAACATTTACTTAAAATAGACCCAGGGGTGGGACCAGCAGATGGAGTAATGTTTACATCACAGGACTCCCATATAGTTGACTGCAGTTCAAGTCCCAGACCCAGCAGTTTAAAATCCACACCAGGTACATGTGTGTGGGTGCCCAAAACCTCAAGAAGAGAATGGAGGAAAAAGACTGCAGTCTGGCCATCCCTCCTAGGAGAGAAGGTGATTCCTTGCTTTCCATCTCTATGTCTCTCTGGCAAGCACACGAGCCCTATAGCAAAAATCCCTCTAAAAAATAAAAATAGACCCAGGGTTGTCATAATATTTTGACATTTTTCTTGACCCATCAAATATTTCTATAATTGAGCAATGTTTTATCTCATTTGTGTTTATGTATTTATATATTTATTGATTCTTTCATTTGATCCAACTAAAATAAAAGAGTAGCAATGCATGGGCACCAAGAGCTGAGATTCTCAGTTATTCCTGACATTTGTCTATAAGGTCACTTCAACAAGAGGAAATGGATTGCATTTCTTTCCCATTGGACCTCAGAGTTCCAGACACATATTCATCATACATGACATGACTCATACACTACCAGTAGTCATCATCAATCCAGAATTGACCTTCTTTCTCTATTGTAATCTGCACAGATCTATTGATTACTTCATTAAATCACAAAAATAACAATTATGAAATGCCATAATTCACAAAAACTTTAAAAAGTCTTTATATACCTAACCTATATATAAAGTTATTCTCACATCAGTGAACCACTTTTGTGAACTATTTATATATATATATATATATATATATATATATATATATATATATATATAAATAAAATTTGGCACAATGTTTTATAATATATATATAAAATTTGGCACAATGTTTCATATATCCCACACTTATCAATGAACTGTCATAGTGTCCATTAATTATATTTCACACTTTTTAATAATATAGTGAATAATCTTAAGACCAAACACACACAATTAAACCAGGAAAAGAACTTTAACCATTACTCACATTCATTTCTGTGTTAACATTTAAGGTGATTGTAGAGCTTCTAAACAGTGGAAGAATGTTGAAAAGAGCCCAAGTGAGTCCATTCTGAGAGTACAATGCAGAACAGATGATTAAAAAAATTTAAGACCTCATTTTCACTGATTCTTAAATCTTGTTTTCTACGTTTAATATCCTCATTTAGGTATTTATTACTTGTATATGTATAAAGATACTTCTAAAACTGTGTGGAAAATGGTATTAAAGTATCAGTGTAGTTTTCTGTTTTAAAAAAATTGAATCCATACATACTTTTTCATGATATGATTTCCCATGAAAACTTTGAAAACCACTAGTACTTTTGCATCAGTATTCATCTGGGATATTGGTCTGGAGTTTTCTTTTTCCATCATGTCTTGTCTGGTTTGAGTTTCAAGATTATGGAGGCATTATAAAATGAATTTGGGAGGGTTCTTTCCTTTTGGATCTTTAGAAGTAGTTTGAGGAAAACTGAGGCTAACCCTTCTTTTTTTTTTTATTTTATTTAACTTTATTTTAATTTTTAAAATTTATTTACATTCATTCACTGTATATCATTACAGCATACAAAACGAGATTTTCCATCCAGAATACACTGTATATTGGTTCAATCGAGCACATCAACATACATGTTATCATCAACAAATAATTTTCTATTTCTTGTTTCCTATATATTTTGCCTTTTTTCCCATCCTTGATTCCCTATCTTTCACCCTCTACCATCTCCCACCCGCCTCCCACCCTGTCTCTGGTATCAATGGTTGCTTTCTATGCCCCCCCATTTTATTGATTCACTGAAGATCTTAATTAATCTAAATATTTTTAAAAAAAATTTTTTTTTATTTTCCATCCAAAGTACACTATATATTGTCTCAATCAAGCACATCAACAAACATGTTATTGTCAGTAAATGATCTTACATTTCTTGTCTTCTGTATGTTTTGCTTTTTTCCCCCCCATCCTTGATTCTCTATCTCTTACCCTCTGCCATCTCCCACTCTCCTCCCACAGTCTCTGGTATCTATGTTTGCATTCTATACTGTTTTCTCCTCACAATTATTGTATCGCCAAAGACCCTAATCAATCGAAATACCCTCATAGCAAACACAGGTGATACCCACATTTCCATGAACACAAGTCTTACTTTACACATCCTATAAAGTAGCACCTAGCTGTGGCTACATATCCTACTGCAGTCATTAAGTATATATATATTTTTTTTTTCTGAAACTTTTTTTCTTTTTGTAACTCAATTTACATTCCTTCTCTAAGCTTCATCACAGCATACAAAATGCAATCTCCCATCCAGTACACACTGTATAGTGATACAATCATGCACATTACAAAAACCCTTCTTTAAAAGTTTTGTTGAATTCAGAAATGAAGCCATCTGGACTGTGCTTTTCTTTGTTGGGAGACCATTTATTTCTGATTCAACCGCATCATTTTTTACTGATCTACTCAGGCTTTCTATTTCATTCTGATTCTGCCTAGGCAACTTGTACATGTCCAGAAATTTGTCCATCTCATCTAGGTTTTTTATAATAGTTTGTTGGCATAGAGTTGCTTGGAGTATTCTCCCACAATTTTTTGTATTTCTGATATTTGGGTTGCAATTTTATCAGCTTCATTACTGGTTTTATCTATTATACTGGCTTCTTTCTCTGTTTTTGTTGACTAGTCTAGCTAATGATTTGTCATCTTCATTTTATCCTCTCAAAACACCACCTTTTCATTTATTGATTTCTTTGATATAATTTTTTTATTCTCTGTTTCATTTATTTCCACTCTAATCTTCACCATTTCTTTTCTTCTGTTATTTTTGGGTTGTTGTTGTTGTTGTTGCCTTTCTAGTTCTGGAGAAGTAATGTTATTTATTTGCATCTTTCTGGTATTTTTTTTTTCCTGTGAGCACTACGGCTATAAATCTCCCTCTTATGATTGCTTTTGTTGTGTCCCAAAAATTATAGAGTTGTGTGTTCATCATTGTTTCAATAAATCTTGTCATATAAAATTATTCTTAATTTCTTAGTATTTGAAAGTTGTTCAGGAGTAGGTTGTTTAGTTTCCATGATTTTATGAATTTTTGAGGATTATTTCTGTGATTGATTTAAACTGTAATTCCACAGTGGTCAGAGAAGATACTGGGTATAATTTCTATACTTCTGAATTTGTGAAGGCTTGTTTTGAGGCCTATTACATGGTCAATATTTGAAAATGTTCCAGGTGGAGATAGAAAAAAATGTATTTTGTAGTTACTGGGTGAAATGGTCTATATGTATCTGTCAGGTCCATTTGGTTTATAGTAACATTTAGTTCCTGTGTTTCTTTGTTTATTTTTTCTCTAGATGACCTATTCAGGGGTGTTGAAATCCCCAACAATTAATGTATTGCAATCTATGTATCCCTTTAAATCTAGAAATCTTTCTTTTACATATTTAGATGTCCTAATGAATACTGATGCAAAAATTCTCAACAAGATACTAGCAAGCCAAATCCAACAGCACATTAAGAAAATTGTATATCATGACCAGGTAGGCTTTATCCCAGGGATGCAAGGATGGTTCAATATATGCAAAACAATAAATATATCACATTAACATAAAAAAGATTAAAAACTGTATGTTCAAATGTAGAAAAAGCATGAAATAAAATACATCATCCCTTCATAGCCAAGACCCTCAGCAAAATGGGGATAAAAGGGATAGTCCACAACACAATAAAAGCCATATGTGACAGACTCAATGCTCACATCACACTGAATGGGGAAAAGCTGATAGCTTTCAAACTAAAAACTGGAACACAGCAAGGTTACCCACTTCCTTCACTCTTTTTCAACATAGTGCTGAAAGTCCTAGCTAATACAGTTTAGACAAAAAAAGCAAAATAAAAGGCATCCAGACAGAAAATTAAGATGCTAAACTATCCCTATTTGCAGATGATATGATTATATACATGGAAAAATCTAAAGGAATCTATGTAAAAGCATCTGGAAGTGATAAATGAATTTAGTAAAGTGTCAGGATACAAAGTCAACATAAAATGTCTATAGCATTTTTCACACCAACAACGAATAGAATTAAAGAAAGAATTCTCATATAAAATGAATAAGATATGTAGAAATTAATCTAACCAAATAAGTAAAACACCTCTACAAGAAAAACTATGAAAAACTGAAAAAAATAAATTGAGCATGATAAAAAAAAGGAAAGACATTTCATACCTTTGAATCAGGAGAATTAATATAATCAAAATGTCAATTCTATTCAAATTAACACAAAAATTAAATGCAATTCCAATAAAATTGCCAGAGACATTCTTCACAGAAGTAGAAAAAAAAATCATACATTTGTCTGGACTCATTAAAGACACCATATCACCAAGGCAATATTCTGCAAAAAGTACAAAATAGGAGGCATTTCACTACCTGACTTTGGAATATACTCCAAAGTGGTGATAATCAAAACAGCATGGTACTGGCACAAAAATAAAACCATAGACCAATGGAACAGAAAATAAAATCCAGAATAAATCCCAAATCATACAATTAACTCATCTTTTACAAGGATAAAAGACAATGCAGTGAATAAAAGAAAGTCTTTTCAGAAAATGGTGCTGGAAGAACTGGATATCCATCTGCAAAAAAATGAAACTAGACCCCTACGTTTGCCATTAATAAGAATCAACTCAAAATGATCAAAGATTTAAATATAAAACCTCAAACTATAAAACTACTGCTAGAAAACTTTGGGAAAACTCCCAAAGACATTGGATTGGGCAAAAACTTCTTAAATAAGACCCCTAAAGCACAGGCAATAATCCCCAAAATAGACAAGTGGGATTACACCAAGCTAAAATCTCGGCACAGCAAAGGACACAATAAACAGAGTGAAGAGACAAGCTTCAGAATGGGAGTGGATATTTGCAAACTATCCTTCAGATAAGGGACTGATAACCAGAATACACAGGGAATTGAAGCAGCTTACCCACAAAACAAATTAAAAATCCAACGAAAAAGTGGGCAAACAAGCCAAACAGACAAATTTCCAAGAAAGACACATAAATGGCCAAAGACATATAAAAAAAATGCTCAATGTCTCTTCTCATAAGAGAAATGCAAATAAAAACCACAATGAAATACCATTTAGTCCCATCAGAATGGCTCTGATTAAAAAAAAAAAAAAGAATAACAAATGATGCTGGTGAGGCTGTGGTGAAAGGGGAACACTCCCACACTGCTGGTGGGAATGCAGATTAGTACAGTCACTGTGGAACAATATGGAGGTTCCTCAAGGATGTAAAGATAGAACTTCCATCCAACCCAGTAATTCCACTCCTAGGTATTTACCCTAAGGACAAGAAAACAGTCAGAAAGACACTTGCACATCCATGTTTATTGAAGCATTATTTACAATTGCTAAAATTGTAATTGTAATTGACTGGATTGAAAAAATGTGGCATGTATACACAATGGAATAAAACTCAGCCATAAAAAAACAATGAGACACTGTTATCTGACACAAAGTGGGTAAATATAAAAGATTTAATACCAAGCAAAGCAACTCAGACTATGAAAGACAGACTTTGTATACCCCCACACAATACATATATTATATCTGCACTTTACATGTCTACACTTTATAACAGAAACTGAAAGAATGGAAAATATAATAGTAGAAACAGCAAGAGTAGATACCACAGACCGTATAGGAGCGGGTAGACACTTGGGAGTGGGGGAGAGAAACTCAAGGAGAAAAACTCAAAGAGAAAAAAGGGAACATTTAACAAACACAGAATGGAAAGGTGTATAGCATTCAGTAAAGTCTTTGAGAATCCATATCATATGCTGTAAAAAGGTACAATGATTAAATGTGAATGTTTAAAAATGTAGGAAAAAAAAAAGAAAAAGAAAACTGTTCAATTCAATACAAGAACACTGACTATTACTCACATTGGTCTTCCTGCTCCTAAAACTTAGATGTAACCACAGAGCTTCGAGACCAGGAACAATGAGTAAACCAGCTGGGAAAGCATCCATTCTGAAGATTACAGAGAACAGATGGTTAAAAAAAGGTCATAACATTACCTCCATTGATCCAAAATTCCCCTTCATTTGGTCAGTCATATGTAATTAGTAATTTTGGATGTTTATTTTATTGTCTCTTACATACACTAACAGTAGCCATCTTGGTATTGACCCGAAACATAAACACTTATATTTACATAATACTATCTACGTCATGCTTAACTAAAGGGGTGACAAGCAGCCACCATTTAATTCTCTTTGGATTTCAGAGTTTTCAACATACTTTATTAATGTTTCTTGACATAGCACATATTTGTAATAGGATGGTGCTTCAAACCTATCATTTTTATTTATGTATTAGTTAATCGGTATTTTCATTAATCCAATTACAATAATGGGATAAAGTGCATGAACGGAAGAACCTGATTTCTTTTGCATTGGACCTCAGAGTTCCAGACACGTACTATTCATCCTCCAAGACTCATACGCTGGCAGTGGTCACCTTTGGCCCACTAAGGGCTTTGGTCTCTTCAGTCAGTTCTGCATTGTCTACTGGCTGACTACTCCATTTACTCACTAATCACAACTGTAAAAGCCTGTGACTCACAAAATTCAGATAAAGCCTTGATATTATTAATATACAGAGAAAATTCAAAAAGTTCAATGGAAGGGCCAATAGGTGGCATGGTGGTTAAGGTGCTGGACTCCCATATAGTTGACCATGGTTTGAGCCCTAGACCCAGAGTCTTGAAAATCACTCTGGCCACTTGCATGTACATGCCCAAAACCCCAAAGTCATCTCCCCCGGGAGGAGGGCAGTGATTTCTCACTTTCCCTCTGATGAGTACATGTGCCTAATGACAAAAACCTAAAACAAACAAACAAAAAAGTTCACAGGAAAATGGAATTTAAGTATGAGTTTATTTTGGTGAACTAAAAAGTTGTAATCTGTGCACAGTGTGTTATAATACGCATTTTCTATGACCTTTTTGAAGACCCCTTTTATGCACTGAAAATCATTATGACATCAATATATTTCTTTTAATAATTATCCTCAGGGACCAGCAGTTGGCGTAATGGCTATGTCACTGGACTCCCATGTAGTCGACCATGGTTTGAGTCCCGGACCCAGTGACTTAAACTCACACCGGGCGTATGTGCGTGCATGCGTGCTCAAGATCCCAAGAAGAGAATGGAGGAGAAGGGATTGTAGTGTGGCCATCCCACCTTCAGGGTGATTTTTCACTTTCTGTCTCTCTGTCTCTCTCTGTCTTTCTGGTGAGTGCATACACCCTATAGCAAAAAAAATCTCTCAAAAAAAATTATCCTCAGTTCTTCATACATGTATTAATCAATACGATGTCTCATAGCAATCCCATATTTGTCACATTTGGCCCTATTTACTGTATTTCACATTTTTCAATAGTACAGTAAGCATCCTTAAATACATCACCCTAACCCAAACAAGAATTTTGACTGCTACTCACCTTAATCTCTTTCATAACTCAGAGGCAACCTAACAAATCTTGATCAAGGTGGGCGTCAGTGTATCCATTCTGAAGAGAATCCATTAAGAAGATAAAAACATCAATAAAATCTTAATTTAAACACATATTCCGCCATTAACTTGAATAGTCATTAGATCATTATTATTTTCCTTAATAAAATAAACTCTAAAGTTGCAACAGACTGAGAATAACAACAATTACCTATCATTGTCTGTATTATCCTTAGTAAAAGTTGCCATAAATTTGATCCATATATTATCCATTTTCTTTAAAGATGTTTCAGTAATCAATACAGATGACAACAGATGATATTTATGTCTGTGCATCTTTATTCCTTTATGCAACACTTCTTCATCCTGCCCTTGATTTTTTACAAAAATATTTTTTAAAATTATGAACATAGTGAACAGAACAAGATCCTTGTATATCCTGACATCTGTCTATAAGATCCTTTCAAAAATAGGGCAATGGGCCAGTCAGTGGCGTGATGGCCTGGGCCTGGCAGCTTGCTTTCTCACTTTCCATCTCTCTCTCTCCCTGGTCAAGTAAAAAAATAATAATAATAAATAAAATTAAATAATTCTTTTTAAAAAGTTGTTGTTAATGAAGTAATGTATTAATCAAAAGATCAGGTAGAAATGAATGGGAAAAAAAGACCGTCCTGGATTGATGACGACTACTGGTTATGTATGAGTTATATATGATGCACGTGTGTCTGGAACTCTGAAGTCCATCACAGGAGAGTATCTGGCCTATTCCTTCTGTTTATAAACAGATTTCTGGAGTGTATAATGTATGTTTGTGGATTTTGTGTTCATTCATTTTTATTCTGTTATTAGAATGGGACCAATGAAATTTGTAAACATGTGCATGGGCAGGAGATGAACCATTGTCCAGTTACTCAGTAAGTGGTGGAACAAAATATACCATTATATTATGCATTAGAAACTCTGAGGTCCCAAGAGAAATAAGTGTTACCTCTTTGTAACCTCTTTGGCTGTGGATGATGTTGGTAGTATAATTAATAAGTGATTTTCAACATCTGGGATACAGAAAGTTGCCAAACGTTCTTTTTTTTTTTTTTTGAGAGAGAGAAAATGAAGTAAATATACTATAAATAATGACTTCCTGGATGATTGACGAGTGGAAAAGTCTAAGCAGAAATCAGTAGGACTGTCTCATTACCTTGTGATCTGCCTGCTCTGCAGTCCTCCGAAGGCCTGCTCTTGAGCCGATTTACACATTTCTTCTGTGGTCCTGAAGCCCTGTCGTTTCATCTGTGTGTTTGGAGCACAAAGGCCAACGTGAGTGACAGTGCTCTTGTTAAGATTGTTCTTTAAAGAGGCATTTGCTATCTTGTCAAAAAAGTATTAAATGTAACAAGGCTAAACATACCAATGCTAAATGTCAGATTAATTTAAAGCATTAGATTGATTAATCCATAGATGAAACACTGAGTATAGTTAACAAAAATTTCATCTTTGGCTCAATAATTATATATATGGATATTAGGAACATTCAAGAATCTCATGTTTTTTTGAGATTTGTGTATATTTATTAATGACTAACTCAATAAATAAACACAGATGACAGCAGAGAAAGAGGGCCAGTCCTGGATCAATGATGTTGGTCAGAGGTGTATGAGTCATATACAATGAGTAACATTCCCCTGTTTTTTATTTTTATTTTTTTGAAAAGTTTTTGCCACAGGGCATATACACTTACCAGAGAAAGGAAGAAAGAGAGAGAAAGACAAGAGAGGGAAAGTGAGAAGGTACCCTTTATGGGCATGGTCATGCCACAGTTCTTTCTCTTCCACTTATAGGCATACGCACACACACAGCATGTTTCTCAAGCCCAGGGTCCTGGACTTGAACCGCATAGTCAGCCCTGTGGGATCCAGCCACCTCAGCGATCATGACACTGACTGGCCCACTGCCCCATTTTTGAAAGGATCTCATGGACAGATGTCAGGATATACAAGGATCGTGCTCTGATCACTATGTCCATATTTTTTTAAATATTATTGTAAAAAAGTCAAGGGTAGGATGAAGAAGTGTTGCATAAAGGAATAAAGATGCAGAGAGCTGGACACTGTGGAGCTGGCTCTGCACGCTGAATCCTGGGCCTGGCAGCTGGGAGAGCCCCCAGGTGGGGATGCGTGCAAGCCTGCCAGCACATACTTACAATAAACTGAACTGAGCGGAATTCATCTCACTCCTCAGTTCATGGTGTCTTGTTAAGAGTGATCAGTTCTTGACCTTAACTTACTTATTAATGCATTTATTTTAGTGTGAATGAATGAAAAATCAGGAGTAGATTAATTTTTCTAACTACCTATTCTTTTTCAAGAAACCAAACAATATTTATAGCCCCAGAAATCTGGAAAAGACATGCTATTTCTATGCCTATCTGATCTTCAAACAAGCAGCAAAATCCAAGAATTTTTTCTAAGGTAGTGCAACATTATAGATGACATAGTTTGTCCATGTATGATTTTACTATTTTTCATTTATTCATTCCTTGGTTCAGTTATTGATGCATTATGAATTTAAGAAAACACAATAAAAAGTCATGAAGCACAGTAAAATCTTTGATATTCTGAATGTTTGTACCCAACAGAGTGCATAAACTGATTATTTTTCATGATGAACCTGAGAGTTCTAGACACGAGCATGCACTGGCCATAACTCACATGTTGTCAGTCTTCACCCCTGGTCCACATCTGACTGTTTCTCCATTCATGTCAGCACTTGGTGATTGTTTAATTCATTAGTTCACTAATAAGAATAAATACCAGAGAGTCACAAAAACAAGATCTCTACCAGTTGTCTATAAAATTATTACCTTCTGACCCTAGATCACTTTTATTAATGGACCTTACTGTTTTATATACAGATAAATCAGCACAACGCATCATATCAACACTGTTTTTAAGATCTGGCTATGGTTGCCCTTACCTGGTTCTAACCCACATACAGCGCTACTTCTTTAAAAACACTCAATCCAGGGACCGGCAGGTGGCATGGTGGTTGGGGCACTGGACACTCTCCCACATGACCAACCATGGTTCAAGTACCAGACCTGGTGGCTTGCTTTCTCATGTTCTCTCACTCACTCGCTCTCGCTCTCTCTCTCTCTCTTGCTCTGTGTGTGTGTGTGTGTGTGTGTGTGTGTGTGTGGTCAAGTTAAAATAAATGAATGAATAAATAAAATTAAATAAATAACTATTAAAAAAAAAAAGCACTCAGTCCAAGACAAGAACATCGACTATTACTCAGAAGGTCTCTGTGCATATGCACAGAGGCAGTTACATAGCTTGCTACTACGACAGTGTCTTTAAGTTCACTTCAGTGCATATATTCAACAGAGTACAAAGTAAACCAGCTGACTTAAAAACTCGAGACATTTTGATTATATTAATTCTTCCAGTCCAGGAACACAGGATGTCCTTCTCCTTTTTATATCATTTTCGATTTTTTTTTTTTAAGTTTTCCATAGTTTTCCTTGTAGAGGTCTTCCATTTCTTTGGTTAGGTTTATCCCTAGGTATCTTATTTGTGTGTGTGTATGTGAATATTGTAAATGGGAATGCTTTCTTCAACTCTGCCTCAGTCTGTTCACTGTCAATGTATAAAAATGCTGTAGATTTTTGTATGTTAATTTTGTATTCTGCCACTTTACTGTATTCATTTATCACTTCCAGGAGATATCTTTGGCAGCTTGCTTTCTTACTTTCCCTATTTCTCTTTCTGTTTCTCTTTGGTGAGCACATGTGCCCTATAGCAAATTAAGAAATAATAATGATAATAAAATAAAAAATAATTTTTGAAAATAAAAGTTTACTTTTTATATATTTGCTCAGTGCTGGCAAGTGGCATGGTGGTTAAAGCACTGGACTCCAATATGGGGTCAACTGTAGTTTGAGTTCCAGACATGGCAGCTTGCTTTCTTACATTCCCTCTTCCCCTCTCTGGTCAAATTATAAGATAATAATAATAAATTAAATTGAATACTTTTTAAAAACTCATGGGGCCGGCAGGTGGCATGGTGGTTAAAGGTGCTGGATTCCCACATGGCCGACTGTGGTTCGAGTCATGGACCTGGTGGCTTGCTTTCTTACTTTCTCTCTCTCTCTGTCCCTCTCTGGTCAAATTGAAATAAACAAATGAATAAATAATAAAGTTAAATAAAATAATTCTTCAAAAAAAAAAAAAGTCATGAATGCAACAGGAAAACAAGGTCCCTGTATTCTGTAACGGCTGTCTAGGTGACTACTTTCAAGTAGAAGAAATGGATAACAGATTGTTGCTGATTCTGGACCTCCGAGTTCCAGACACATATTCATCGTACACAACTCATACGTCAGTAGTCATAGATCCAGGATTGCTCCTCTTCTTTTCCATTCATTTCTACATTGCTTATTAATTATTTGCCACTAAGAATACTCACAATGGACCATGTGCACAGGGGTGATCATGGAGTTTCTTCCTGGTCCCAGCCAAATCAGTCAGTCAGGATGGCCATGCTGAGGAGTACAAAGGAGGGCAGATGGTAACAAGATGGACTCTCTGCTGATCCATTCTCTTCTCCTTTCACTTAGTCACTCGGGTATATGTGAATTTGGAGTAACACTTCATCTTCTCTTTAAAAAATTGGTAACATTCTCCTTGTTCTGACCCAGAATAAGAATGTGGACCATCTCCGTGAACCTTAATCAAAGGAGAAAGATACTCCAGCAATGTATTTTTTAATGGGATTCAGTATCTTCAGTACATTTTGATGGCATTTTTTGTGTCTAATAAGTGTGTGGAAAAGCTACACACTTATCTTTACTTTTTATGTATTTGCACATTGATTCTTACATCAATACACTTACAATAAAAGGATCAAAATCAAAAAAAAAATAAGCCAAGAAAATGGTCCTTTTGCATTCTCCAAATCCATATAGGATCACTGCAAACAGAGGCAATAACTCAATTTCCTTCTGTATTGAACATCAGCGGTCCAGACACAAGTTAGGAATCACCCAAGCACAACTCATCTGCTATGTTACAACATCGTCTAGGCCTGGGACTTTTTTACCCAATTCTCATCTATACTTGTTCCTTCATTAATTCACTACTGTATCAGCATTAATACTAATTTTATAATTCCTGCAAACCAAAATAACCAAAGAATAAGAGCACTGGATATTCTACCCCTGACTATAGAAGCATTTGTCAGTTTGATGTATTGTTCACAAATTATCTGTGATGTGTAATATATAGGTTAATAAATGTAATTCTTCACGTCACTGTCACATGCATCTTTGGCCAGGGTTGGCCTTTTGGATTACATTCCATACTTTAATGACATAATTAATGCTCTTTTAAAAACTTTCACATAAACACATGAATTTTATTACTCATATTGGCTACCAGAGGCAAGCTAAGATCTGGTAACCATAAGACCCCTTGAGCGTATCCATTCTGCAGAATACAAAGAAAGCAGATGGTTAGAAAGAGAGGCCTTATCTTATTAATCCTTCCATTCTGCATTTCCTTTTTTATCAGCCATTTAGGCATTTAATAATTTCTCATAATGGGAATATTATCCTTTTAACAAAAGAAATTCTTTCAAATTTGAGACTGATATAAAAAACAAAATGAACTCTTAAGTTAAGAGAGTCCAGGGAATCAGCAGTTAGCGTAATGGCTATGTCGCTGGACTCCCACATAGTCGACTGCAGTTCGCCTCCTGGACCCGGTGGCTTAAAACTCATGCCGGGTGCGTGTGCGTGTGTGCCCAAGATCCCGAGAGGAGAATGGAGGAGAAGGGATTGCGGCGTGACCATCCCCCCAGGGGGTGATTTCTCGCTTTCTGTCTCTATGTCTCTCTCTGTCTGTCTGGTGAGCGCATGCGCCCTATAGCAAAAACCTCTCCAAAAATAAAAATAAAAATAAAAAGAGAGTCTATATGACCCTTAGCCAAAGAAGTGACACCATTATCTATTTATTTCTTAAGGGACATCAGTGTTGAAAATTTTTAGTAATAATACTAAAAAATGTTATCACCACTATATTCATATGTTTATAGCTGGACAATGATTCACTGTTTTCTTCATCTAGTTACTTTTAATTGTTCTATCATTGACTCATCATAATAAGTCAAAATCTGTTAATACAAAGGAAAGACATGACCTTTGTATATTTCTAATAGCTGCCTACAGGATTATTTTCATGCTAAAATGTTTTACATTGGACCTCAGAGTTTCAGACACTTAGTATTCATCGTCCATGACTCAAACGCCACCAGTGGTCATCATTGGTCCATGTTTGGGTCGCTCTTTCTTCATTCATTTCTCCATTTGTGTAAATAAGTCATAAATACATTAATAACAATAAAATAAATACATCATTCACAAACACCAAGAACCAGAGCCTTGAAAAATCTCTAACATCAGTCCCTAAGAGCATTTCAACACCAACTAGGACTTTCATTAGTTGACATCAATGGCAAATTATTAATTAATGAACATAATTGGACCAGAGTTACCTTTTTTATTCTATTTAATATTTTAACAATACCATGAATACCCCCAAAGCAATGGCCCAAAGAAAAACAAAAATTGTGATGGTTACTCACATTGTTCTTTCATAAACAGAGATGCAGCTTCCTAATCAAGAGAGCTCAAGTAAGCTCAGAGCAACCATTCCGAAGAGTACAAAATAGAGAGCACAATAAAAACTGAGACATTTTCTTCATTCGTCCATAGATTTTACAATTTATCTTTATAGTCACTTAGGCATTTTTAAGTTTTTGGTAACTGTTTATTCACATTCAATCACTGTGCATCTTTACAGTGTACAACATGGTTTTTCCTAGCATGAACACAGTGCATATTAGTTAATGCAAAGACAAGATCATATACATTATCATCAACAGATTTTCATTTTTACGTCTAATGTTTTGTTTTTGTTCCCTGATCGCCTCCCTCCAATCCCCCTATTCCCCATCCCCTCCTATACTGTCTTTAGTATCTACAATTGGCCACCCTGCTAACAAACCTTCTAATATTTCAGTTTCTGCTACAGAATACAGACATTCAGGGGACCAGCAATTGGCATAATGGCTATGTTACTACTGGACTCCCATGTAGCTGACTGCGGTTCGAGTCCTGGACCTGGTGGCTTGAACTCACGCCAGGCACGTGTGCATGAGTTCAAGCCCAGGATCCCGAGAGGTGAATGGAGGAGAAGGGATCGCAGCATAGCCATTCCCCCTGGGGAGTAATTTCTCGCTTTCTGTCTCTCTGTCTCTCTGTCTTTCTGGAGAGTGTACATGCCCTATAGTAAAAACCTCTCCAAAAATAAAAGAATACAGATATTCAGTATATATAATATTAAGTGGGGACATATAATGACTGTCTTTTAGTCTGGCTTGCTTTGCTTAACATTAAATTTTCCATATCTGTCCACTTCGTATCAAATGTCAGGGTCTCATTGTTTTCCATGGCTGAGTAGAGTCTATTAACTTTTCTTTATATAACAAACATGAAACTATCAACTCAATCAGGTTGATATAACTATTACTTATATCATCCTTAGACAAAGATATAATACACCAATCTACTTATGACCTATTTCATTTATATTAGCATTATTTTTTCTTACTATACATTTTAATATTAAAGAGCAGTTCATCCTTCATCTTTATTAATTTATATACTTGTTTATATACTCCACCACTGCTACTCATACATAATTTTTTTAAATTTATACACACAAAGACTAGAATAAGGCCCTCATAGTATCCTAACTGCAATCTGTAGGGTCATCCAAACCCTGGGGATGGACTAGCTCCCTTTCTGTTGGGCCTCTTCATTTCTGGCACATATTACTCACAGCCCACAACTACTAGCCATCACTAGTGCTCCGGGCTTGGGAATGTTCACCCATTCTCATCTACACATGATTATAGTTAACTTATTAATTCATTAATAACAATAATAAAATAAATACGCATGAATCAAATTATAAGAGCAAGATCCTTAAGCAACCCTAACATCTGCATGTAGAATCATTTCTCAAATTTAATGAACCTCTTTCACTAATCACCTTCATTGTTGTGAATACTGATTAAGCAACACAGTATTTCATGTCAGTTCTATATCTATCCCTGGTCAATGATTGGCCTTCTTTAATTGTATTTAACATATATACATTTTAGGTTATTGCCATAAAGTATGTATGCTTGCCAGAAAAAGATAGACAGAAAGTGAAAAATCACCCCCCAACACACACACACAGGGATGGTCACACTGCAACCACTTCTCCTCCATTCTCCTCTCAGGATTTGGGGCACACATGCACATGCACCCTGAGTGATTTCTAAGCATCCAAGTCCAGGACTTCAACCACAGTTGGCATGTGGGAATCCAGCACCGAAATTATTATGTTTAGTATTTTCAGTATCACAGTGAAACCCTAAATGAGCCACTAGAACCATGACAAGAACATTGCCCATAACTCACACGAGTCTCCATGCTACAGCTAGAGAAGCAACCATGGAGCACACAGCTGAGGCATGAGTCAGCCGAGGTGTGCCCACTCCGAGACCTGCAAACAGAGCAGATGGTAAGACTGGTATATGCACTCCACCTTCACTGCAGTAAGCAGTTAGGGATATATTAATGTGGGTTAATATTTGTTAATTATTCGCTAGGAAATGATCGAACATGCCACTGACTCAGGATAAGCAGTTGTGACTGTATTGTCTAATGCATCCTCAGTCAACAAGGCACTTGAACCATTTTTATGTCTTAAAAGACAGTGGTAGTTTTGATAGATATACATTAATCATTTTTGTATACATTGGTATATATGAAGGTTTTATTCCCCCACCACATACAGTAAGATTCAACATACTTCATCCTCTTCACCTTTTTGTATTTATTTTGCACATTGATTCTTTTATTAATCCATAAATTATAACACAATCAAAATTCATAACATGTGTCAAGAAAACAATACTTTTATATTTCTAAAATCTGTCCATAGGATCTCAATAAACTATTTTCCATTCTATTTAAAGAATTATTTATTTAATTAATTCCATTTGTTATTACTATTTTTCAATTTGACCAGACAGAGTCAGAGAGAGAGAAAAGGAAAGCAAGAAAGTAAGCCGCCAGGTCCAGGACTCAAACCGCAGTCCACTGCCCCTAACTAAGCACAACGCCACCTGCCAACCCCATATTTTCCTTTTTCTTTTAAATTTTTTTCTTTTTAAGGTTTTGCCATAGTGTGTTCACTCACCAGAGAGAGAGAGAGAGAGAGAGAGAGAGAGAGAGAGAGAGAAACAGTGAGAGGAAAAGTTAGAAATCACCCCCTAGGGGTGGACCATGGTCAGCCATGAGGGAGCCAGTGCCTTAACCATGACACCATCTGTTAGCCCCTAATACTTTTTTTTAAAGAATTATTTTTATTTAACTTATTTATTATTATTATCATTATTATTTTCCAGGTTGATCCGAGAGAGACAGAGAGAGAGAGTGAGAGGAAGTGAGCAAGCAAGCCACCAGGTCCGAGACTTGAACCATGGTCGGCCATGTGGGAGTCCAGCGCCTTTAACCACCATGCCACTTGCCAGCTCCGGCCCCTAATACTTTATTTTTAACTGACAAAAATATATATAATAATTGTGTGTGTGTGTGTGTGTGTGTGTGTGTGTGTGACACAATTTGATGTTTGACATGTTAACATGTGGCAAGGTTAAATCAAGCTAATTAAAAATATCTAGCACTTCACAACCTCACCATTTTTTGTAGTGAGAACACTTAAAAATCAACTCTTAGCAGTTTGGAAATAGACACCATTTTTATAGTCACCATTCTGTGGAACGTAGCGCTGCATCTTTTCCTGCCTAACTGTAACTTTGCATCCTTCGAACATCTCACCATCCTCCCACTGGCACTCAAGGTCTGATAACCACCTTTCTACTCGACTTCTGTGAGGGCGACTTTTTATATTCTACATGTAACAGAGATCATGCAGTATGCGTCCCCCGTGCCTGGTTAGTTTCACACATGGATTATCCATCTAAAAGTACTCATCGGTTACTTCATTAATCCACTGATGTGATGTTTTTAATATCTTATAATTCAAAAAGTCCAGAAATAAGAGTCTTACATAGCTACATGTCCTTATAAACTCATTTTGTATGTTAGTACATCTCTTCCATAAATCATCCTCAATGCTTCATATATATAATAAACACAGTGATCCAAATGTCTATAGAATCGTTTGCCTATTGACTACACTCTTGTCATTAACTATCCTGATTGCTGGAATCAACATGATACTTTACATCAATTATATTATTTATCAATGGACTACTGTTGGTCTTTTTTCCATATTTAATACTTTTTTAATACACCAATGATAACACTAAACAATCTATCCAGACCAAGATGAGAACATGGACTCACCTTGGTTTCCAATTCCCACATCTGGAGACAACCAAAGAGATCTCTGACCACTGCAGAGTCCTTCAATCCTTAAATCAGCCTGAGTGTTCCTGTTCTAGAAATTAGAAAGTGGAGAGGTGACAATATGATCAGAGATATCCTACCGACCCTTGTATCTACAGTGCATTTTCTAGTCATTCGAGTATATCTAATTTCATACAGTTCACATTCTATTCACAAAAACTAAAACCATTAAACATTCACTAATCCAGAAAAAGAATATCAGTCATTATTTATACGTCTCATTAACTGGAGGTAACGTCTTTTGACCATTTATTTCTTAATTGATTTAGGGTTTTCTCTTGCCTCACTCATTTCATTGGATGATGTTTTGCCCTCTTCTCTTTATTTATTTATGCTTGTGCATTGATTCTTTTTTCATCTTAAAATTATTCTGATAAAATTTGTACAAAGCGATGTTTTGATTATATACTGATTGTTTTATTGATCCATTTATCACAATAGAATCAAAAATCCATGGGGAACCAGCAGTTAGCGTAATGGCTATGTCGCTGGACTCCCACGTCGTCGACCGTGGTTCGCGTCTCGGACCCGGTGGCTTACAACTCACGCCGGGCGCGTGTGCGTGCGTGCCCAAGATCCCGAGAGGAGAATGGAGGAGAAGGGATTGCGGCGTGACCATCCCCCCTGGGGGGTGATTTCTCGCTTTCTGTCTCTATGTCTCTCTCTGTCTGTCTGGCAAGCGCACGCGCCCTATAGTGAAAAAAACCTCTCAAAAAAAAAAAAAAAATCCATGAGCACAAAGACCCCAAATAATATCCTTATAGAATTCTAAATCTATCAATCATTTCCAACAAGAGGCAATAAACTAGATCTATTTTTATGTTGGACCTCAGAGTTCCAGACACGTATTCATCATCCATGACTCATACGCCACCAGCAATCATCATTGATCCAGGATCTGGCCTCTTTATTTTTTTAATTCTCATCTACCTTTTTTAAAATTAATTAATCATCACTTCCCTGACACTAGAAAATAAATACTATGAAGCTAAAAATAAAAGGGAACACACATGAGCCTTTGATAGTCCTGCATCTGTCTATAGAATCATTTGGTAATAAATTCCTTTTATTAATCAACATCATGGTTTCATCTATGGATTAATCAATATAATGCTATATATCCCATCTATATTTGTTAATGAGCCACAGTTGTTTTTTTAATTATATTTCACATTTTTCAATAAAGATTGCACATCCATCAACACTTACATTGGTTTCCATGCACGAAACACACAGAGCAAGCGTTCATCTTGTGGTGACGGGGCTTCCTCACATCAGCGCAGTGATCCAGTTCTGAGGAGTACCAAGCAGAGCGGGTGAGAGCAACATTGAGGTACGCTCTCCACTGAGCCTCGCGTTCCACCTTTCAATTAGCCAGTGATTTAAATTTTTATTAATTTGGAGAATTGTTTATTAACTCAGAATGAGAATATTGGCTATTACTTACATCATCTATATCATCCTTAGGTGTAGATAACACCTTTAAACCATGGTTTTTTGGGGGGTTTTGGCCGGATGGCCAGGTATGCTCACTAGTGACAGAAAAGGGAAGTGAGAAAGCACCCTCCATGTGGGATGGCCACTCCACAATCTGTTCTCTCCCATTTCTCTTTTCAGGACTTTGGGCATGCACATACGCAGACCAGACATGTTTTCAAGATGCCACAGCCAGTCCTCGAACTGTGATTGTGCAGCTGGACATATGGGATCCAGCCCCAACCACATCACTGACTGGCCACAAACCACGTAGTTCTTAACAGACGCATGTTTTCAGTATGTACAGATGGTTTCCCTGTCTCTCAACATGTGTTCATAATTATGGGGTATTTCCATTTTTGTTATTTATTCTTTATTGATCAAATTGCAATAACAGAATGAAAATTAATTTTAAAAAACCAAGAACACGATTCTTGTCTATTTCTACATTTGTCTGTAGGATCATTTCCAACAGAGGCAATAAGCTAGCTTCTTTCATGCTGACCTCATGATTCAGAAGCTACGAGCTGTCATGCTGCTCCAAGACTGGCCCCCACTTCTCCACGAATTTTAAGGCTCATTTATTTATTTATTTTTTATTTTTTTAGAGGTTTTTGCCATAGGGTGCATGCGCTCGCCAGACAGACACAGAGACAGAAAACGAGAAATCACCCCCAGGGGGGATGGCCACGCCACAATCCCTTCTCCTCCATTCTCCTCTCGGGATCTTGGGCATGCACGCACATGCACCCGGCGTGAGTTTTAAGCCACCAGATCCGGGACGCGAACCACAGTCGACTACGCGGGAGTCCAGCAACATAGCCATTACACTAACTGCTGGTCCCTCAATGTTCATTTATTGAGCAACACATCGTTTCACTAATAGTGATTAAATAACTATGAATCAAAAAGTCTTAAGAATATCATCCTTAGATATACTTGATAGCTTATCTATAGGATCATTTGTCACTTTGAGTATATTTTTTCATTAATAATTTCCAATTTTGCAAATACTGATTACTCAACACAGTGTTTCATGGCAATACCATCATTATCGCCGGGCCATGGTCCTTCTTGGATAATATATAATGCACTTGACAATACTGTGACTACTCTAAAAAACCTGCAAACCAAGACAAGAATCTGACTATGCTCACAGTGGTCTCTATGCTCCTAACACACAGCGGTAATCACAGAGCTCATACCTTGAGAGAAGAATTGAGTCCGCTTGGGTACAGCCATTCTGAGAGTACAAAGCAGACAGATTATAAAAAGATTAAAATTATCTTATCCATTGATCCTTGCATTTCTCTTTTCAGTTTATTAGACATTTAACTGTGCATTAAATTGTGATTTGTTTTTTCCCCTGAGAAAACAACATCAAACATGGCCTTGACCTAAAAAAAAAAAAAAAAAAATTTAGGCCATTATTTTTACTGGATACATGATCTTCAGCCAAAGATGTGGTATTTTGAGCTATTTATTTCTTAATGGAATTCAGTGTTTTTAATATATATGAATAGGATTTCTTCTCTCTCTCTATTTTCAAGAGCAATAGCTCACCTCTTCATTTATTTATTCATTCATCCAATTATAAAAATAAAGAGGTAGAAACACAAAAACCAAGGACAATATCCTTGAATATTTCTGACATCTGTCCATAGGGTCAGAGGTGTAGACGGGATTTCTTACAGTGTTGGACCTCAGACTTCCAGACCTGTACTCATGATCCATGACTCGTACAACACTAGTCATCATCATTGGTCCAAAGCGGATCTCTTTCTTCGTTCATTACTCTATTTATTCTTAAGTCATGAATGATGGTTGAAAATAATTGATTATATTTATACCTTTTTCTCTTAGGTTTTTGCCATAGGGTGCCTGTGCTTGCTGGAAAGAGACAGAGAGAGAGACAGAGAGAGGGAAAGTGAGAAATCAGCCCCCAGAGTGATGGCCATGCCACAGTCTCTTCTCCATTCTCCTCTCAGGATTCTGGGCACGCACGCACATGCACCTGGCTGATTTGCAAACTGCCACATCCGGGACTCAACTGCGGTCAGCCATGTGGGAGTCCAGTGCCTTAACCACCACACCACCTGCTGGCCCTAATCTTATACTTTTTAATAATACAGAGGATATTCTTTAAAAATCAAAATAAGAATTTTGAATATTACTCACAAGAGTCCCTGCAAACACAGCAGAAATGATCAAGTTCATGGTCACCACACAATGCTTAAATAGGATCAGGGGTGTTTATGCTGGGGAGAACAAAACATAGCAGATGATAAAAAATGGATAACCTATCTTGTTAGGCCTGTATCATCCTTTCATTTTCCCAATATTTTCAGTCTTTATTAAGCCTATGATAATATTTCATATTTTTCTACTAATCAAATGAACAACCTCAAATCTGAACTGACCTAGAAAAATAATATTGACAATTATTTATACTCAGTGCCTTTAAGATCCTAGACAAAAGGGACCAGCAGTTAGCGTAATGGCTATGTCACTGGACTCCCACGTAGTCGACCGGGGTTTGAGTCCCGGACCCGGTGACTTAAACTCATACCGGGCACATGTGCGTGCGTGCCCAAGATCCCGAAAGGAGAATGGAGGAGAAGGGATTGTGGCGTGGCCATCCTCCCGTGGGGGGTGATTTCTCGCTTTCTGTCTCTCTGTCTTTCTCTGTCTGTCTGGCGAGCGCGTGTACCCTATAGCAAAAAAAAAAAAAAAAAAGAAATCCTCTCCCCAAAAAAATAATTAATTTTAAAAAAGATCCTAGACAAAAGGTAACATTCTTGCTCCACATATTTGTATTCCTTAAGACTTTCATATTTTTATTTATATTTATTTATATTACTATTTCTTGCCTTACTACTTAAATTCATAACTAGGCAATGGTTATTTAACTATTTATATAATTTGTTCATTGGTGGTTTCATTGATCCATTCATGACAAAATCAAAATTCCTTAATTCAAAATATAATAAAAAGATTCTTAGAACTTAGAATTACTAACCATAGTCTATGCACAATCTACCCAGGCTGGTCACAGTCAACACCTTCATCATTGGAGAGGGATGAAGTCAGCCCTTGGGCATCTGTTCTGCGAAGAACAAAGCAGATGTTATCAATACGGAGACCACTGTGAGTTTTTTCTTTTTATGGATGTCAGGTGTTTGAAATCCTTAATAAGAAAGAGTTTTATCACTGGCTTATGATTCGCCTATGATTAAATCAAAGTTAACTTTTAATAGTATAATAGGTACAACTAACTTCATCACCAAAGCCAAGAAAAAAAGCTATATCATTTGAGAACAGTTGTCTCTATACACCCTACCCACATAAATAACAATTTAGGGGGCCAGTAGGTGGCGTGGTGGCTAAGGTGGCTGGACTCCCACATGCCGAATGCAGTTCAAGTTCCAGACCTGCCAGCTTGCTCTCTCACTTTCCCTCTTTCTGAGTTTCTCTCTGGTCAACTTTTAAAAAATGAAATAAAATAATAACAATGAGTAAAATTAAAAATAAATAAACAACAATTTAGGTCAACTCTTAAGTAGACTACATCTAAATATAATTATTCTAAATGACTGTGTCACAGTCTCATAGCGATGCACGGCTTCCTTTGTTCATGTGTGCATAAATTTGTATACATCTATCTTCTTCACAAGTTAACTGAATTGTCTATCCAATCTAAAGAAAACGAGCAGGGTAAACAAATCAGCAACTCAGAACTGAAATGTACATCTGTCCGTCTGCATGCACAGTACCCAGTACCGTGGAAAACACTTTATAGAACAGAATAAAGCACTACTCTTGTTCCATACCCATGCTTCCTACTGTCCCCATCATGCTCCCTTGTGTTTACTCAGTTAACCTGTCACTGGTTTGTTCATTTGTGTATTTATCAGAATTTCCCTTTCTCTTTTTAAAATAAAATGGAAAACTACTGACTTGCACTATAACCAGAATAAGCATGCTGACATGCCGACTCTTAAATCTGCCCACCCTTAAACAGGAGGGCAATGTGCTTTATCTGTTTTTAGTGGACTTTAGTTCCTCATAAATACTTGAATAATTGTTGTTCCATTATATACTCCCTTATCAGACCATTTTTCTCTTTCATGTGTATTGTATATTAGTGTGCTCATTCATTCATTGATAAACTTATGTTAGGTTGTTGGGACAGTCATGGTGTGTTTTTCTATGCAAAAATGCTTCATGACTTTCCCGACAACCCAATAGTAATATGGTCAATAACCTACAAAAACTTCACAACGTCCATGAACGCACTGCCACATCAGACAGGGCTCATTTCCCACACCATGAACAGACCATCCTCTTGGGAATGGACGTTATGGGCCTTCTTTGGCCTCATCATAACCATTGGGTCTTGCCCGACACCCACCCTCAGTCCCTGTTTAGGGTTCTATCCATGTATTTGTACAACAGCTCACATTTCACTGATCCACTAATAATATAATCAGTATTTAAGACCAAAGAACCACCAAGAAACTAGACTACCCTAAGGACTCTCCATAGTTTTTTCTCACAGTGGAAACAGCCCCTTTGTGTAATAGATTCATTTCTGTACATTAACAGAATAGTGGGACCAGCAGTTAGCGTAATGGCTATGTCGCTGGACTCCCACGTGGTCGACCGCAGTTTGCGTCCCGGACCAGGTGGCTTAAAACTCACGCTGGGTGCATGTGCGTGCGTGCCCAAGATCCCTAGAGGAGAATGGAGGAGAAGGGATTGCGGCGTGGCTATCCCCCCTGGGGGGTGATTTCTCGCTTTCTATCTCTCTGTCTCTCTCTGTTGGGCGAGCGCACACACCCTATAGCAAAAACATCTCCAAAAAAAAAAAAAAAATAGAATAGTAACTATGCCTGCCCAATATAATTTCCACACTCTTAACAGGACATGGCATGATTATCCTTAATGTACTTGTCCACATTTAAAGATGTGACAATAAATGACTATAAACCCATCATCAACCCCACACTTAACCACTGACAGTATCTTTCATCTTAGAGTGTGACTAAACTGTCTTTATGAATAGAAGGAAGTTTAAATTAACTGTGACTCAAAAATAAAACAGAATCATTAATTTTTTACATTAATTAACGGAGGAATTAAGTATAAAGGTTCATTAAATGGACTCGCCTTTTCTCCTTAATTAACCACAGAAGTGCTGAATTAGTCCACAATATGACCTTCACTCAGGCGGTTTCTCTGTAGCCGCTTGCTCCTTTTCCCAAATAGTGTTAACAGCCATGACAAACTGTCAAACCAGAAGAATTACTTTGTTACTTACATGGGTTCTACACTTATTACTCAAAAAGAAGGACCACTATCTTCACTATGTATCCATTCTGCAGAGCACAAACCAAGTATAAAAATAGGTAGATTACCTAGAGAGAGAGAAAGACAGATAGCTAAATAGAATGGGAGTCAGATTCAGATTTTCTAAGTTCAAGTTAGCATAGTTCACTAAGAACAACCTTTAGTGTTTCTCATATACTTAAGCCTTGAGTAGCTTACATACCGAGTCATAGGCTGATGGATTGGAGTATTAAATGTAACTACTATAATGAACACTAAACCAAAAAAGGACTATGATTATTATATATGTCTGACGGTTTACATATCCCGTAGACAGCTAAGAAAGAGCTAAGTCCTTTCTCGAACTGGATCATGCTAGAAAGAATTCAACTGAATATGGAAGATTTCACGCTAAGCTAAGCAAGTCAGACTATGAAAGAGAGGCACTGTGTGTCCCCACTTAATATTAGGATATGTATTTCTCTGTTTTTCCATGCAAAAAATATATCATGACTCTCCCAACGACCCAATATATACTGAATGTCTGCATTCTTTAGCAGAAACTGAAAAATTGGGGGCTGGCAGGTAGCGTGGTGGTTAAAGGCGCTGGACTCCCACATGGCTGCCTGCAGTTCAAGTCCCAGACCTGATGCCTTGCTTTCTCACTTTCTCTCTCTCTCCCTCTCTCTCCTTCACTCTGTCCCTCGCTGGTTAAATATAAATAAATAAATAAATAAATAAATAAATAAATAAAGTTAAATAAAATAATTCTTTTAAAAACATAAACAGAAAGATTGGAAGGTATGAAAGCGTGGAGAGCAACTATAAATACCACAGACGGTGTGGGAGAAGGGTGGGCAATGGGAAAGTGTGAGAGGGAGGGAATAAAGGGGGAAAAAAAGAAGCAAAGTGTTTAAGGTACATAAAAATAGAAAATTATCTGTAGATGACAGTGTCTATGGCAGTATCTTTGATGGACTAATACACAGTGTATTCATGCTGGGAAAGTTCATCTTCTATGAGATAATGATATCCAGTGATTAACTGTGAGAAACAGTAATAATAAAAGAAAAGAGATCAAGGTAACCTAGGTGTGAGCACATTCTCAACAACCGTCTACATATACACAGACAGTTCTACATATAAAAGAACACATTTACAAATGAAGTCATTTACCTATTTGATTTCAAAGAAGTCACATCAGCAAGCAAGGAAGGAAATCCTAGCTAAATACATAAAAATACTAACTATTCCAAAATTTAAGAGCCTCTTCTGTATCTGGAAAGCAGGTGCATAGAACTAGATTAAGCACTCTCCCTGTTCCATAACACATGGGCTTCACTAAGATATTAATTTTTTATATTTATAATAACACCATCCTATCTGTGAATCCACAGAACTGGACAATATGAACACCTGTCCATTTGACCATTAGACATAGAACGAACACATCGTTTCTTCTCGTTATTTTTAATTAAACTAAGGAACCAAATTTAAACAGAGTGAAAATCCTCATTGATCATTTGACACATGAGAGATGTCAAAACATACATTGATGCAAAAATGGAATTAAGGTACAAGTTTTTATTTTGGTGAGAGAAAATTCTGAAGTCCTTATATAATTCTTTTTAATATACATTTTTCCACAAAGTTTTTAAAGATCCTCCACATTCTCCTCATAGATCCATGTGTAATGCTCTATCAATTAGGTAATAATTCAACCAGCAACTAATTTAAGTAAATATTTTGTCATTTTCTTAATCAAACAAACAAAAACAAACAAACAAGCAAGCAAAACAACCTAACCAGAAACAGCACGGACTGTCGTATCTATCTACCTAAAAGCTCTTTATCCAAAAAGGTCAGCTTCAATCAATTCACTTTACTGGGTCTCAGCCCTTCAGAAATGTATCAGCAATGCTTCTTACTGTGTGACATACTTTCATCTTAGGACCAGTAATAACCCATGACTCCATTTGTTTACATATTTCTTCATTTAGTCATGTACTGCTTTACTGAAAATAATACAATCCCTATCCAGAAGCCCAAGAACAAAATCCTGATTATTTTTAACCTCCTGGAATAAGCTTATTTCCCATGGAGATAATACAGAGGAATCTTTTTTAGTGGACCTCAGAGTTACAGGGTTTAATCAAAATCCTTGATTCAGACACCCCAGGGTACTCATCATTGATCCAGGATAAAGCATTCCTTTTCCTCATTTATACCTAATCAATCATATATTGATTCATTCACTGATTTGCTACCAGTAATGAAATCAACACATATAAATTTTTAAAGTCAAATACAATACTCTTCAATATAACAAAGAACTGTCTATTGGTCTTTTCCCATAGAACAGCTCTTTCGGGATAAGAAAGATTACCTCTCCTTCGGTGGTGGCCCTCAGTGAAGTGGGGATGGCTCTGTTAGCGTCCTTGCTTCACAGCCATCACCGAATAACCTTCCTTCTTTCCTGTGCTCCGCCCTCCTCGAGGGGCTGTCCAGTAGGAATAGTAATGAACAGCAATGTGAACTATACCACCGCACTGTCCAGCGTGGTCCCCAATGGCCACACTTAGCTATTAGCTACTTACAATGTGGCTAGTGCACTGTGAGGCTGAAATTTAAAACTTGATTTACCTTTAATTATTTTAAATGGCCACTTGTGGATAGGATCAACCATACTGGACAATGCAGCCCAAGATTTTATTACTGGATAAATGTTCAATTAAATGCAGTGAAAAAATAAGATGAATTGTTAATCGGCTCTCAAGAGAAATAAAATGTCTTCCATCTTATTTTTTAACCCCAATTGGCCTTAACTGGAGTAACGAATTTCATAGTGCATTCATATAATTTGTCTACATGTGATTTAATTTAAATAATTCAGGAAACGCTAGTAAAAAATTCACCCTAATGGGCAATATTTTCTGACTATGGTTTAGGTTCCTTACCCACAAAGGTAGCGGCCACTAAGTCCACCAGGAGAGACTGCCGGAATCCGCCATCGTCTTCCTTCTGTGGAGTCAAATACAAATGTTCAAAAACTGAATAGCACAGATTCAGACTGATTTCAAAGACCACTGTGGAGTCATACTTAATTAATCCTACACCTAATTCAAATCTCATTTTCCTCCTTTACCCAAAAATGGTATGCCTTCTCATTTGCTGGTGTAACTATTAACCTTGAATGATGATTATATAATCCATCACTTGAAAACAAGAACTATGACTATGCCACACATGTCTGTTGACCTCAACCCATGAAAGCAAGACCTTGGGGATCTGTCCTTTAATAGACTAAACTTACGTAGAACGAATGAATTAGAATTTGTGATTCATAGCATACTCCCAGCAAAGGCCCATGCTTCACTCTACTTATATACTTATTCAGTCATTTGTTTATTTATTCAATTATGTAATGACTTGTCAACTATTTGATGGGACATTCACAAATACTAACGCATACATGTGCGCGCGTACACACACACACACACACACACACTATAAACTCAAGAACAGCCCAAAACAAATATTTTTCACATTCAAGCATCTATATTCCCATGCCAAAACTAGAAAGAGACCACCAATAGTACAGACAAAGATGAATTGTCATTCTCACTTCTTACTGGACTGTGCTTTATAAAAGTCAACTGTGATAAAGACATTCTACTCAAAAATAACAACTCATTAATATATGGAAAATAACTAACACTAGACAAGAATCTTGGCTAATGTCATCTCTGTCTGTTACTTAATACATTACCCGCAGAAATGGAAAAACTAGCTGCTTTCTCTTGTTTTGTTTTGTTTTGTTTTGTTTTGCCATAGGGCTTGTGAGCTCACCAGAGAGAAAGAGTGAGAGGGAAAGTGAGAAAACGCCCCTCAGGGGGATGACCACATTGCAATCCCTTCTCCTTCATTCTCCCCTTAGGATTTTGGACATACACACATGCACACCTGGCATGATTTTCAAGTCGCCAGGTCTGGGACTTGAACAGTGGTTGGTCATGTGGGACTCTAGCACCTTAACCACTATACCACCTGCTGGCCTCAACTTTCTCTTGTTTTTGATAAAAGCAGTGAACAGCATCAGATTAATAATAACTCTTCATAAGACATATTCTCAAGATGAATTGTGGTCATTATATTATCAATTAAATAACTACTTAGTCTATTAATTATTTCTGTAATTAACCTTTCCCTAAATAAAAATCATTGGCAAGCAACCACCTATATCAAGTAATATTGGATCTTATATCCATCTACCAACATACTCCTTCCAGAAAGGGGCAATAGCCTTTACCAATACATAGCACTGGAATCCATGCATCAGAAATGTGAATAATAAGCCAAGTTTCAATACATACTCTCACAACTGGCCCATTTCCAACTCTCTTTATATTTACCCAATTATACATTTAATTATTCATGCATTGATTTATTTGTCAAAAAAGTTTATGTACCAAAACTGCAAATATCTATGATCAAGATATCTGAATATTCTAAATCTGTGCTATAATCACATTTCCATAGAGGGAAAAGGGAGGCCAGTTTTTTAAATGGATCTAAGTTAATTATTTCATTATTATATTAAGTTGACAGGTAAAAACTGTTCATATGTAGAGGATGTAGTTATGGCATGACATTTCAATGCACATGTACAATACGTATTGATCAGATCAAGACAATCATAACTATCATCTCTAACATTTATTGTTATTTGAGGACTGTTTAAAATCCTCTCTTATAGCTATTTCAAAATATACAATAAAATGATGTTACCTATAGTCACCATTTAGTGTTAATGAACCCAGATGGACCTCAGAGTTCCAGATGGCTTTAATCAAAATTTTTGATTCAGACACCCTCCAATCTCATCATTGGTCCAGTGCCATCTCCCTGGGCACTTTTCTTCATTTATTTATAGTTTCATTTCCATGAATCACAAACTCTGAAGAACAAGACCCTTGAGGTGACCACAATACATCTCTGGACTAAATTCACACAAAGCTCTCAGAATAGGCCTCAGTACCACATGCGCTGGCTAATCAATACGCCCTCTTTCTATTAGTACCATTAATATTAATGGCCCATGATTGGGCAGGTTCATGCCATTTGTCAGCTTTGAAGATGGTATGATGAACAACCAAAATCCACAATGGTAGCTCAGCACTGTGGCACAGCTGCTCCACCTTCTGAGGGCTTCACCTGTTCAACAGCCTGGATCTCTACCAATACAGATGCCTAATTAAATCAATGGTGGGGAAGAGATGATATCATCATGTAGCTTTCTATGTGTTTCTATGCAAAAATGCGTCATGATTTTTCTAACACCCAATAACAAATAGAAAACGGTTCTGAAAATCAGTTCGAGTTTATCCATCTTTTCTTATTCTTTCTGTCCTTTCTTTTTTTTCCCCCAGAGAGGTTTTTGCTATAGGGGACGTGTGCTCACCAGAAAGACAGAGAGAGACAGAAAGCGAGAAATCACCCCCCAGGGGGAACGGCCACGCCGCAATCCCTTCTCCATTCTCCTACGGGGAGCTTGGGCATGCACGCACACGCACCTGGCGCTGAGTTTAAGCCACCGGGTCCGGGATTCGAACTGCGGTCGGCTACATGAGAATCCAGCCACATAGCCATTACACTAACTGCTGGTCCCAGCTTTTCCATCTTTTAAAAAAGGAATCTGAGTTGTGTCAAAAGGACTGATCCTGCTCCTTAGCCTGTAACACATTCCTACCGCGGGTCCTTCCTTAACGTCCTGTTTACTGTTGGTATCTACAGCCTTTGTCTCAGGTTTCAGTCCACACGGAAACAAAGCAGATAAAAAAGCACAGACACTCTGATGGCGACTAATGTGGCTTCTTACCCAGGGAAGTGACAGCCAATGTCGTCATCTTTGGAGAATGTCGACATCCACAATGGTATGCTCATTCTGGAGGGAAGGGCAGGGCAGGTTTTCAAAACCATGAAAAGTGTAAATTTTATAAATACATTTTTTCAAAGAGGTTAGTTCTGCATTACGAGATTAATCATAAACTGGTTTGGGTCACAGATGCACCATTAACCTAAAGGCAGTATCCTTTTCATGTATTTACTTACTGAATTTTTAGTATGAAATAATATAGTGAAAATATTGAAAGCTACCACCCAACACAAGAACAACTTTTTTTTTTTTTTTTTTGAGAGGTTTTTTGCTATAGGGCGCATGCGCTCGCCAGACAGACAGAGAGAGGAAGAGAGATAGAAAGCAAGAAATCACCCCCTGGGGGGATGGCCACGCCGCAATCCCTTCTCCTCCATTCTCATCTCGGGATCTTGGGCACGCACACACACACGCCCAGCGTGAGTTCAAGCCACCGGGTCCGGGACGTGAATCGCAGTTGACTACGTGGGAGTCCAGTGACATAGCCATTACGCTAACTGCTGGTCCCAAGAACAACTATTAGTATCTGTCTAGACACCCCTACCAAATAGCATACTACAATCTGACCACTGGGCCACACTATACTTCACTTAATTCACATATTTACTGACTTATTTATTCACTTGTAATAATACTATGCTTAATTTGATTATCTACTCTTCTTTTTTTTCCTAGAGGAAACAAAAATAGTAAGTTACCTGCTACCTAAAACTTCATGCCCTTACCTGCAACTGCCTACATGGCCCTGTGGCACCCATACCTTCCACAGAGCGGCAGATGTGCTCTGTCCACATGGTAGCCACTGTCACCTGAGACTTGGGATGTGGCTAGAATGACTGAGGGACTGAATTTTCATTTTTAATTAATTTGAACTTAATTGATAATAGAAATATGCATCTAATGAGTAGGGTTCACATAATCCCATAAAAAAGGAGGGGCCCAAAGCTTTTTGGTTTAAGCAGACTTAGTCATGCTCATTTACACGTTACAAATGTCTCTCAGTGGTTGATGGCTGGCCCTCTGTTAATGAATTGAGATACAAAATTATTCTTTTACTCATTCTCATAATAGCATCAGTCTTAATGAACCCTAAGGACACTGGACAAGAATTCTAAATCTTTTCATTTATTAAAAAAAAAATTTTAAATGCATTTACATTTTTCTTTTTAAATAAAAATCAATGAACACAAGATTTGTGATTATTATAGTTACATTATCAATGTTCACTCTTCGGCTTTTTCCATGCTTCAAAAATTGTTAAATTATAAGTATTTTTATTATTAATTATATTTCATTGCTATAATAACTTATTATATTCTGCATAATGATTTATGTAATTAAATATAAATATTTATTGTATTCATTACTATTTATTAAATATGATTATACAAAACACGTCATTTAATTACATCAATTCTTGTCTCTCTTTTTTTTTTAAAGAGGTTTTGGCTATAGGGTGCATGTGCTCGCTAGACAGACAGACAGACAGAGAGACAGAAAGCGAGAAATCACCCCCCAGAGGGGATGGCCATGCCGCAATCCCTTCTCCTCCATTCTCCTCTCGGGATCTTGGGCACGCACGCACACGCACCCACACGCACCCGGCGTGAGTTTAAGCCACCGGGTCTGGGACGCGAACCACAGTTGACTACGTGGGAGTCCAGCGACATAGCTATTACGCTAATTGCTGGTCCCAATTCTTGTCTCTTTTAAAAATATGGCATGCAAGTGCCAACTCAGCACTAACCCAAAACAACTATCTAATGCTCTGCACTATCCAAGGCTCTCAAAGGGGAAGCAGCCTCGCTCTGTTTTCATTTAAACTCAAAGTTTTAGAAATGTATTAGCCATTATCCTTGATTAGTTTCTGTCATAATTAGGTGAGGTGTGGCCCCTCCCTTCATTTAACAGCTCACTATTTACTCAGGCATCGATCTCCTTTTAACAGTCCAACCCACACCCATGAACACCCAGGCACCAAGAGCCCATCCTTGGAGAGTTCTAACTGGCTTTATCAGCACATTTCCTGTGGATGCAATGGACCTCTTACAGACTGGGTTTAACCCAACGTTTGATTCAGATGCCCCACACGTACTCATCATTGATCCAGATTTGGTACTCTGTGCTTTCCTTCAGTTATGCTGTTCTTGATGCATTCACTGATCCACTACTATCACAATCATTTTCCATGCATTAGGAGAAAAAGCAAGCCTTGAGGATATGAGTGTGTCTGCAGAAGTTTACATCCACAGTGGTGGGAACTGGATGCCCTGTAATAAACCCCATTATTGCACATATGAAGTCACCCATTTCCTTGCATCCTAGCAATTCCACATCAGTCACTGGTTCATGCTTGGGCCTACTTCATTTAACATTACATTTTAAAGATGATACAATGAACTACCATCTTATACCACAGCTAAGAAAAGAGAGTTTTCATTTTCTTATGTTCTCGTCTCAGTGAGTTAACAGTCAATAATAATATTGATGGTAAGTGTTCACGTCCACTGTGGTATAAAATTAAATCAGCATTAAATTAGCGTATTAAAACATTTGAAAATAACAAACATGCCTCTCATATTTTGAGACTGAATAATAAATTCAGTTGTGCTGAATCGGATTATTCATCATTTTTCATTCAAAATAAATTCCATCACTGGTCAATGCATGACGACCTTTGAATTACACATGTAGCTATTTATTATTCTGAAATAATTCATGGAACACCCCGATCAAGTCCCCCAAACAAGACCTTCAACTTTGATTAATACTTACATTGATCTCTTCTCTCCTTCCCCATACAGCTGAAAGGAAATTCTTTCACCAGAAGATAATAATTAAATTGGGTTCAGGGCGTTCATTCTGAGGAATGAAAAGCAAATTTAGAAAGAATTAAAATTTAAATTAGCTAAAAATTATCTGTCTTAAATAAACCCTAGTTGAATGAACCATAAGCTCTGGTTTGCTTCCTATCCCAAACATTTTGGAAGAAGGAGCACTACTTCATATTTATTAATGCAGGTAATTTTTTATTTTAAAATAATATAAGAAAGATGATTGAATCCAACAGTAATGTGGAGAAAAATAACTATAATTATTAGGACCATCTGCCTGGATTTGTCCGCATAGGTAAAAGCAAGAAAATTTCTTGTCGCCCTTTATTTTTGAAAAAAATTGAATACGTGGAAGATTCAATTTATGATACGAAATCACCAATGGTGCAAACTTGACCCTACTCAGTAAATCTATTAACTCACACACTAATTGATTCATTACTCATGGAATAATAACAACCACTAAGACGACCAAGAACTAAAACATGATTCCTTGCAGATGTCTATACGCACCACTGAAAAAATCTAGGACTCTCTGTCTTCCTGGGGATAGCAGTTGAGTGAAATACAATGAATCATTATATTTATACACAATTGCATTCTTCCTACTGACACAGTGTTTGCCAGATGTTTAACTGATTGACACGTAAATGTATGAATCTGTTCACTTATAATTACATTTCAATATATGTGAGCTCACCCACATGGCGTAGGTACTGCGGAGGTACTCTGAGAAATATTTATTGTACATTTACCCTCATGTCATTGCCCGAAAAGGTAGCAGACTGGTTCATTTAGTGTCTATGTGCTTAAATACAATTGCGTAAAGAGATCTCATGAATCGTAATTATAATTGTAGACAGGTCTCATTGCGCCATGCACTCTCTCTCAGCTACATGGTTTTTTCAATCAACCACTTATTTAAGAAAATTTATTTCCTTTTCCTTGACAAAACAGTCAGTCGGTTTCCCACCTCAACACAGAGCAAAAATATTCACTCTAATGTACAGATGATCCTATGCTTTTCGCCAAAGTGATCAGAGCCTTGAGTACTGTCTGGGAATAAGAATCCAAAAATTCTGTTTATAATAATCTATGTTGCATGCCTTAAAAAGTAAGTGCATGCATACTTTTCTCACTCTTCATTCATTGATATGTTTCTTTATTCATGGGCTAATTCTTTTACAATAACGTAGTTGAAACCCCGAACCACAAAAGCCAAGGGTTCTATAGTTATTTCCTATGAAATAAATAATGGGCGTCTCTTCATGGCGGACCTCAGAGATGCAGATGGGTTTAATCAAAATTCTTATTTCAGAAACCCCATGACATTCATCACTGGTCCATGGTGGGCATTTTTTTCCAAATGTATTGATTAATATATCTAGTCACAAATAATAATACAATCCCAAAATCCCCCCAAAATATCCTTGAGTTTTAGGCTCTCACGCTAAAGGCCTACAGACTCTGCTTCTTTGTGATGGCACTCAGAGGTGGATGTCTGCACTGCTTAACTCACGTCCCTGCCTTGTTTCAAACCTGCGTTCAGCACTGGTTCTTCTGAGGGCCTTTGTTAGTCAGTCTGTCCATCTGTCAAAGATAGCTCAATGAAAAATAATATCACCCCGTCTTCTATCACCTTGGAAATGCTAATCCACATTTTTATAGACCACCTCAATAGAGCTAAAAGCCAGTATTGCTAACAGTATGGGAATGCTGAAATCAGCCAAGGTATAAATGAAAGAATAATATAAAACTGTTTTGAGAATAAATTCAATAACTTCTATTGTCTTTTAAAGTCACTTTTGTTGGGGACCAGCAGATGGCATAATGGTTACATTGCTGGACGTCCACATAGTCAACAGTGGTTCAAGTCCCAGATCCAGTGGCTTAAAACTCAAGCCAGGCACATGTGCAAGCATGTACAAAATCCCAAGAGGAGAATGGAGTAGATGGGATGGTGGCATGGCCACCCCACCCCGAGGGGTGATTTCTCACTTTCTTTCTCTGTCTCTCTCTGACTCTCCAGCAAGCACATAAATAGCAAAAATCTCTCTTTAAAAAAAAAAAGTCAGTTTTGTTATGCTAATTGACCTTAAACATAATTTTTGGTTCATAACATGTTCCCAGTATTGATTCACACTTGGAGCATTTTGTTTATTTTATGTATGTGGACATTTATAACTTCAGCTAACAGCCATGAACGAGCCATTCAAAGAAAGAACATAAACTAAGGGTTTTCTTACGTTCCTGTCCACGCTCTCTACTCGGGTAACAATTCTTTATTAAATGACCATATCGGCTCTCCAATGTTCACCCTGGGGAGAAAAAAAGCAGATTTATAATACATTTTGATTTTCTTAATGGATGTTAGTCAAGCAGAACTAGATACCAATACATTTTGTCTCAAAAATGCAATTATTTAGTTAATTTGGCATTAAAATTTTAATGTTAAATATATAAAAACTATTGAGTCTACCATGTAGACCAAGAATAAGTTCTATAATGATTATAAATATCTGTGTATATAAGCAACTATTAAATAGATGGTTATTTAATGGCTTACTGGCTAATGCAAACACTTTCCCTTTTCTTAATTAAAAAAAATTATCAAAACAAAAAAATTATCTCTTAACTACAGAAACCAATGTGCTCTATATCAGAGATGAGCCGAGTCTATGTCCTCCTTTACTTCAGACTAGTAATTAGGCTTGTTTTATCGCAAGGACCAACACTGACAATACTTGTTCCTTGCACTCCGATGAGGGCCCCGAGCCAGCTGGCCCGCGACTCTCTCACCTACACGGTCTCTATTTGTCTGCACATTAATTTGTTTGAAGCCAGATGCTCCATTTCTTTGAACTACAAAAGCCCAGCAACACATTTATTGAACTTCCCTAACTTCTCCTATTAGGTACTTTCTGCAGAAAAGATTGGCTACTTTTCATGCTGTCACGGATCTCAGAGTTACACTGAGGGCTTCACCAAAGATGTTGATTCAGACACCTCCACCAGTACTCGTCACGGATCCAGCTTCGCTCCACCTCTGCATCACTCACTCATGGATCCGTGCATAATTATTACACAATCGATACCCTTTAATGACACCAAATTGAGAACAAAATGCTTGAGCAGAAGCGAGTGCTGTTCATGGCCTCTCTCACAGCAGCAGATAGAGGAGATCACTTTCACAATGACTCTCCAGTTCACATTTGGGTTAATCGGTACCCACGCAACATGTTAATTCCTTATTTATGACTGGTGTCTCCCTGCTCCTCTTTCATTTAATCTTCCTGTTTGTCAAAGCTGGTGTAATCAGCAGTCATGCACCCACTGTCTTACTCCACAATCCAGAACACTGACCCACTCCAGCCCATCACACTCCTGCCTCATAAAGGTAACCACATAGATGCTTGTCAAAGCAGAAATCAATGAAGCAACCACAACAAAGGCAGGAGAGATCAGCTAAACTACCCTAGTGTGGGAAACGCCATCATTTCTGTAGTAATGGGTTTAGGTGGGTTGAGTTGAAGTCATCATAAATTTTTGTTCATGACACATTCCAATTGGGGGTTCATTCTTACATTCCTTCACTTCATGTATTATTTGCTTATTTCATTAAAATAATAGAATGGGTTCCATGAAAGAACCCCATCCAAGCCCAGAACATCAACTCTGAGGTTTACTTACATCAATCTTTTTGCTCCTTAGTCCATAAGTATCAGTAAGGGTCTTCATGATTAGAGAATAATGCAATCACTGTGTGTTTTTCATCCTATAGGGAAAAAAAATGCCTATTTTTTAAAACATATCCCAATATTTCTTTATTTATTTAATTGTATTTATTATTATCATCTTTTAATTTGACCAGAGAGAGAGAGAAAGTGAAAAAGCAAGCCTCCAGGTTCGAGACTCAAACCGCAGGCACCCATGTGGTAGTCCAGCACCTTAACCACCACGACCCCTGCCAGCTCCTGTGTCCCCATATTTCTAAAGAAATAAACTACTATAATTTGGAATGCTCTCTGCATATCTTTTCAAAAAACAGAAGAACCTAAAATTTTTCTCAGAGTATCTATCATGGGAAAAAACTATGAACCAGTATCCCTTTCATGATGTCTGTTCCTAACTGGTTCATGGTCAGTAACTTTAAAAATTAGCAATGCACCAGCAGTGGCAAGGCTTTGGACTTCCACATGGCAAACCAAGCTTCAAGTCTGGACTCAGAGGCCTGAAGATCACACCGGGCAAGTGTATGTGCATGCCCAGGGCCCTAAGGGGAGAGGAGGAGGAGGAGAAGGGTTTAAAGCAGGCCATCACCCCCAAACCAGTGGGGTGATTTCTCTCTTTCTCTCCCCATCTCTCTTCAGTGATCGCATATGCCCTGTGACAAAAACCTAAACATAAATAGCAAAGAGAAAACTAGATGGTGGCACGGTGTTAAAACGTGAGGCTTACCTACATGAGAAGGTCCCACGGTCACATCTGGAGAACTCCAGAGACACACGTGCCATAATCTGGGGCCAGCTGAAGCTGGGGGTGATGATGGGGTCAAGACTCTGTCACAAGTGCTCTCTCTCTGTTTCTTTCATTATCTCACTTGCTCATGGAAGAATTTTTTTGTTTTTTTAAACAGCGTCCTAGCACAACGGTTAGGTGCTATGTAAAGAGAGCCGAATCCTATGTGGCCAACCACAGTTCAAATCTTACCCTGGTGGCTTGGAAAACATACCAGGCATGTGTGCACATGGCCAAGGTCCTGAAGGATAGAGATGGAGGAGAGAAGGGTTACAGCATGAACAAGCCCCTGTGGAAGATTCTCTCTCCCTCTGTCTGTCTTGCACATACACGTACCCTCTGTTACAATGATCATTGAGATGTAAAATCAAGCCTTCTTTCTCATACTCAAAGCCATCAGCACACGTAATCTCAAAGAACTCAGTAAGAATACGGAACAATATATCTGTCCATAGTCACAGTCCCTGAGAACAACAGAGTTGCTCTTCATTATTGTTTTAATAAAACTTGGCTAAAAAAATAAAGGGATAGGATTAACAAATTCATCATTGGTCTCTGCTTGCTACTCAATGATTTACATGAATTATTCTGCTTCATCTCCTCGATAAACCAATCACCACCAACACAGAACAGAAGCATTACATACGCCCATAGCAGCCTGGCCAACACCATGATCATCAATGTATTGGGAGCCTCCGATAGGTTTTACTCACGGCCCATGTCTCACCGCATTCTTTAACAGTAAGTACATTGTTTGTCCTTTTTCATTTACTGATATTTTACTCATGAGTTAATTTTATATTATACTTTTTGTAATCCATTCCCCCCAAAACCCCAAAGAAAAGGTGCTATGGGCTCACTTCCCAAAGAAGGAACAATTACGTGTCTCTCTGTAATGGACCTCAGAGTTGTATACGGGTTTAATCAAAAATCCTGGTTCAGATACCCCATGGTACTCATCACTGGTCCAAGCACGTTTTTATTTATTTTTATCTTCACGCATTTATTTATTCATTGGTTCATTCATAACAATATGAACACAAAATTCAATAACAAGGTCTCCCCATTATTTCCTTTTTCCTCTTAGATTTGATCCCCTATTACAACAGACCTCACAGAACATGTGTGGTTAATTAACATCCACACTTCATACTAAATCCACTTTCACCATAGGTCCTTCCATGGCCTCTTTTTCTTCGATTTGCACGTTTTTTTTTTTTTTTCTGGAGAGGTTTTTGCTATAGGGCGCGTGCGCTCGCCAGACAGAGAGAGACAGAGACAGAAAGCGAGAAATCAGCCCCCAGGGAGGATGGCCATGCCGCAATCCCTTCTCCTCCATTCTCCTCTCGGGATCTTGGGCACGCACGCACACGTGCCCGGCGTGAGTTTTAAGCCACCGGGTCCGGGACGCGAACCACGGTCGACTACGTGGGAGTCCAGCAACATAGCCATTATGCTCACTGCTGGTTCCCAACGTTTCGTTTTGTTTTAAAATTTACGTTTTTGCCATAGGGCAAGTGTGCTCACCAGAGAAAGACAGAGAGAGGGAAAGTGAGAAATCACCCCCCACCCCCAAGGCGGATGGCCTCACCACAATCCCTTCTCCTCCACTCTCTTCTCAGTATTTTTGGCACATAAGTACATATACCCAGTGTGATTTTCAAGTCACCAGGTCCAGGACTCTACCCATGGTCGGCCATGTGGGAATGCAGCACCTTGAACACTACACCACCTGCTGGCCCCCAATTTGCATGTTTTAAAGATGGTTCAATGAAAAATGATGAAACCACCATTTTCACAATGTTTCTCCATATTTTCTTGGGCTGCCACACAGTTATCAGGCAGGACCATATCAATGTGGAAATGATAAAATCATTTGTGGCAGAGGTAACATATAATATTATACATTCTCAAAATAAGTGACCGTTGTCTTTTTTAAAATCACCTCAGTTAAGCTATAGCAGAGTCAACAAAACTTTGGTTCATTACATATTCCTACCACTGACCCTTTCTTGATAATTTTTTATAGATATTAATTCTTTTGAATTCCTCTTAAACATTCATAAACAAAGCACCCCAACCAAGGATATGAACTCCAGGTTTTACTTACATTAGTCTTACGTTCTTTACCCACAGAGCTAACTGCCAACATTGTGTCTCTTAGCAAAAGAGAATTCGGCTGTCCTGTGGGCATTCTGTGGAAGAAAAGCATCCTTAGCCTAGATTATATTTTTTAACAGATGTGAGTTATGTGGAACTAGACAGCAATAAACTGTGGTTCTTTTTTAATTAGTCCAGCATTTTATTTTCACTCTTAAGCTACATAATACCCACTGTCGAATCTGCTGCCCAAGAGTAAGGTCTGTCACTATCACACCTATCTCACACGGAATCGCACCCTCAGACAGTATGAGACCGCCTTCTAAAGGACCTTATGCAGACAAGGCTAGGCAAACATATGCCTTATTTCACAGCACATTCCAAGATTTATCCAGCCACACATACTGATGTTTACATGTACTATTCTCTGTGTTCTGTGACCTATCCTCCCACAGCCAAGACAATTAGAGCTTGATTAAATCTGCTATGTGGTATTGAATCTGTAACAAAGAGGTGGGGAAAATGGCAGCCCAGTGCAAAATGTGATGCTCTTTGAGGCTGACCCAAGTGGGAAGGCTCTGGATTCAAGCCCAGAGACCTCTCTGGCTACTCCAAGCATTGCATGCCCATGACATGGGACAGGCTGAAGCTGGGATGGATCACAATGCTGACACTCTGTCGGAGGGGCTTGCTTTATCTCTCCCTCACTCATAGGGAAAACGAATACACTTTAAATTATAATATAAAATAAAAGAGTAAAGAAAAATTTTAAGTACAAGGGAGCAAATACTATTTTTAATTCACATTTTTCAGGAAGACTAAACTAAACCCTAGTTTATGTCACATTCTTATCAGTGTCCCTAGAATGACATACTTTTTATTCATTTAAATAGTTTTTTTTTTCTTTTTTCTTTTTTTTTGAAAAGGCTTTTGTTATAGGGCACGTGCACTCGCCAGAAAGACAGAGAGAGACAGAGAGATAGAAAGTGAGAAATCACCCTTTGAAGGGATGGATGGCCACGCCGCAATCCCTTCTCCTCCATTCTCCTTTCATGATCTTGGGCACGCACACACACGCGCCTGGCGTAAATTTAAGCCACCGGGTCCGGGACTCAAGCAGCGGTCAACTACACGAGAGTCCACTGACATAGCTATTACGCCAACTGCTGGTCCCATTAAATAGGTTTATTTTTAACTAATACAATGACTACCACTTAATTAACTACCAAAATCAGAAGAAGAACAATGTCTATCAAAACTATCTATATTATAATACTTTAAGCAAAGTAATCATTTTAATGGATGTGACTTTTTTTTTTTTCTTTTTTTGGAGAGGTTTTTGCTATAGGGCGCGTGCGCTCGCCAGACAGACAGAGAGAGACAGAGAGATAGAAAGCGAGAAATCACCCCCCAGGGGGGATGGCCACGCCGCAATCCCTTCTCCTCAATTCTCCTCTCGGGATCTTGGGCACGCACGCACACGCGCCCGGCGTGAGTTTAAGCCGCCGGGTTCGGGACTCGAACCGCGGTCGACTATGTGGGAGTCCAGCGACATAGCCATTATGCTAACTGCTGGTCCCATGGATGTGACTTTTACAGAATTTGGGTACATTTAAATCCTTATTTTCATTCTTAGCGATGTTATTTTACTTTATATGTTTACTTATTTATTTATTTAACTACTCATGGAATAAACTGACCATATGTTCATTATCTAAAAAAAGAAATACCAAAATGATAAACCAGCCAGTAATTCAGAATTGAAATACTATTATGTGTAATGATCTACATGTACCTTACTAAAACTGAGAGTAGATTAGGTACTTTTTCTATGAATATTAGTAGTGAAAACTCAAATTAATAATTATCATTGTCTAATAAGACATGATCCCCACGAATCCATGTTTTTTTCCCCAGTTTTTAATGACTAAGAGAGGATTCTATTTATTGATTCAACTGTAATAATACATCAATATATAAGTGCAAAGAGGGTAGAAATAAATCCTCAATAATATTAACTTCCATCTAATATCAGAATGATACTAATTTATTAGTCATGGAAATAAGTGACTAAATCATTTTCAGTTGTTAATAAAATTTAGTGAACACAATCAGACCATCCCTAATTCTTTTTGTATGGCACACTGCCGGTATATGTCCATAATTGCTCCTCATTCAATTAGATACTTAGTCAATTATTTCATTATGTAAATATCTACTTTTCCCTAAAAATGACATAATGAATGAAGTAAAAACAGTGCTTACAATGAATTTATAGCACTGAATGCATTTATTAGAAAAGAAGAAATAAAAGACATTTTAATAGGAAAGTAAAAAGTAAAATTGTTTGATTACATGATCTTATATATAGAAAACTCAAAGAGTCAAAAAAAACTTAAAAATTTGGCAGGCTCTGTTGCACAGCAATAACGCACTACTCAAGAGAATCCAGATCCCATGTGGTATCCATGGTTCAAAGCCCCTGCCCACGCACAACATGCAGAAAAGTGCCCAAGATCCAGTGGGTTAGAGGACTAGAGGAAGAGGATCACATGGCAAAAACCTATAGAAGATGCTCCCTTTCTCTCTTCCCTATCTCTAGCTCTCACTCACATGTGCACACATACCCTACTGTGATTTAAAAAAAAAAAAAAAAAAAAGTTACAACTCAAACCAATTTAGCAATGTTGCAGGATACAAAATCAACATACAGAAATATAGTTCCATACTCCTTGGTGTCTACCCAAAGGACAGAAGAATTCTTAATCAGAAAAGTGCTTGCACATCGATGTTTATTGCGGCACTATTCACAATTGCCAAGACATGGAACCAACCCAAATGCCCCCGAACAGAAGAATGGATCGAAAAACTATGGCACATATACTCTATGGAGTGTTATTCAGCCATAAAAACAACAAAACTCTGGCTTTTGACAGAAAGTGGAAGAATATGGAAGATTTACTGCTGAGTGAAGCAAACCAGGCTATGAAGGAGAGACATAGTATGTCCCCAATTAATATATACCGAGTGTCCGCACTCTATGACTGAAAAGGATTGACTGAAGGATATAGAAACACAATAAATGGATGTAAATACAGATATAGTGTGTGTGAAAGAGTAGGGTTTGAGGAAAAACAATTAGAAGAAAAATGTAAAGTAAAACATTAATGGGACAAAGAAACGTGCCAATTTCTGTTAAGATATTTTGTAGTTTAGTCAACTGGACTAGGGAGAGATGTTCACATGTTGAAATATTCACTTTGTAAGCTAAATAATGTGATTGACTGTATAAAAGAAATTGAAAAATAAATTTTAAAAAAGACTAAAAAAAAAGTAAAATATATGTATGTAGTTCCATATATCAATAATGAGCTAGCCAAAAAGAAAATTAAAAAGACAATTCCATTTACAATAGCAACAATAACAACAAAATCCTTAGCTGTAATTTAAGCAAGGAGATAAAAACCTTTATACTGAAACCTATAAAATATTGATGAAAGAACTGGACAAAAACACAAATAAATGGAAAGATACCACATGTTCATGAATTAAAAGAATTAATACTGTTAAAATGCCCATACTCGATCTCAATCAAAGTCACTGCAATTTATTTTGTGGATGCAGACAAATTTATCCTAAAGTTTATATGGAGAGACAAAAGACTCAGAATTGCCAACACAGCATTAAAGAAGAACAAAGTTGGAGAGTTGGCATCACTCATATTCAAGACCTATTATAAAAGTATGATTAAAAAGACTGTGTGGTATTGGCAAAATAAATAAACAGGCAGACAAATGTATCAATGAAACAGAAACAGATCCACACATTATAGTCAACTGATCATTGACAAAGGTGCAGAGGTAATGCAACAGAACAAAGAGAGTCTTTTCAAAAAATGGTGCTAAAGGGACCAGCAGTTAGCATAATGGCTATGTCGCTGGACTGCCATGTAGTAGACCGCGGTTCGCATCCCGGACCCAGTGGCTTAAACTCATGCCGGGCGCGTGTGCATGTGTGCCCAAGATCCCGAGAGGAGAATGAAGGAGAAGGGATTGCGGCGTGGCCATTCCTCCTGGGGTGTGATTTCTCGCTTTCTGTCTCTCTGTCTCTCTCTGTCTGTCTGGCGAACACATGCACCCTATAGCAAAAACCTCTCCAAAAAAAGAAAAAAAAATGGTGCTAAAAACAATTGGACAGCCACACACACACACAAAATAAATAAGTACAATAAAAAATCATCTAGACACAAATGTTACATCCTTTACAAAAAATAACTAAAAACACTCGTCAATATAAAACACAACACCTAAATCCCTAGAAGATAACATAAGAGAAAATCTAGATGAACTTGTTTTAGATACAGCACCAAAGACATCATCTTTACATGAAAAATCAATAAGTTTGACTTCATCAAAATTAAGTTTCAGGGTCAGCAGGTGGTGCAGTAGATAAGGCACTGGACTGCCACATGGCTCACACCATGGTTTGAGTCCCAGGCCTGGCAGTTTGCTCTGCTCCCATCCCCTGGCTCTTTCTGGCCAGATTAAAATAATAATACTAATAAATAAAATTCAATAAAGTAATTATTTTTAAAAAATTAATTTCTACTCTGTAAAGAAACTGTCCAGAGAAGGAAAAATCAAACTAAAGATTAAGAGAAAATATTTGCAAAAAGACATATCTGATAAGGGACTATTATACAAAATATACAAAGTATAATTAAAACTCAAGAATAAGGCAGCAACCCAATTTAAAAATTGGCCAGAGACCTTAGCAGACACCTTAACAATGAAGAAATATAGACAGCAAATAAGCATATGAAAAGATGAACTATACCATATGTCAAAAAAAGAAACATAAATTAAAACAACAAATCATTATACACCTATTAAAATAACAAAAATCCTGAATATTGATAACACCAAACACAAGGATGTGGAACAACAGGAATCTCCATTTATTGCTGTTGAGAATGTAAAATGGTACAGCCCATTTGTAATAGAGTTTGTTGGTCTCTTACAATATTACGCATATTCTTACCATACAATCAACCGAGCACCTATATCCCTTGGCATTTACCCGAAGGAGGTAAAAATTTATTCTATAAAAAAAAATCTGCACATGTATATTTATAGCCACTTTATTCATAAATGCCAAAACCTAGAAGCAACCAAGAGGCATTTCAGTAAGCAAATGGATAAGTAAACCATAGTATATCCAGACAATGGACTATTACTCAGTACTAATTCAGTATTATAATATAGAATATATATTCTCAAAGAATACAATACTATTTAGGTTAACACCTACCACAAAATGAAATACTTAGATATAAATCTAACAAAATAGGTAAAGAATCTGTATGAGTAAGACAGCAAAACTCTAAAAAAAGTAAACAAAGAACTATGTAAAATGGAGAGCTATTCCATGTTCATGGATGACAATATACAATATTATTCAGTACTAATTCAGTATTTTTCAGTACTAAAAACTTGGTTTAGCACTGAATACTATTCCATTGTCCAGATACTCAGAAGTTTGCTTATCCATTAACCTACTAAAAGGCCTCTTGGTTGCTTCCAAGTTTTGGCATTTATGAATAAAGCTCCCATAAATATACATGTGTACATCCATGTTCATTGCAGCAGTATTCACAATTGCTAAGACATGGAATCAACCCAAGTGTCCAAGAGAGGATGACCAGATTGAAAAAAATATGGCACAGGTACACTATGGAATACTACTATCCATAAGAAACAAGAGTCTGTTATTTGATGCAAAGAGGATGAATATAGAAGATTTAATGCTAAATGAAGCAAACCAGACTGTGAAAGACAAACACTGTATGTCCCCCACTCAGTATATACCAAGTGCCTGCACACTCTGTCAGATATTGAAAGACCTGAAGATATAATGGTAGAGAAGACAAGAGTAGATTATCGGACACTATAAAGGGAGAGGGATGGAAAGTGGGGATAGGTGGGTGGGGCTTAGGCAAGAAGTACTTGACTGACATAAGGTGTAAAGTACTTTTATGGAAAAGATGTATATGGTAATATCCTTAATTTGATGGTAATGTATGCATGTTTTTGAAAAACTATATTGTGCATTTTGGAGATGTACAACAATTAAATGTGAAGAAAAAACTTTAGAAAAAGCAAAAGAAAAAAAGAAACAAACAAACAGTTTTAGACCTTAGAGATAACATTACTCAATTTCCCATTTGTTATTTTTACATATATTTCGATTCTCTCTTTAAAACAACAGACATATAACATGGACAATGACTAGTTATAGTTGTACAAACCACATGAGGTATGGAAAACTTCATTATAAAGGAAGTTTTATTGTGGTGGTGGGGGCGGGGGAAGAAGCCAATTTAGAAAAGCTAAGTACTGTCTGATCACAACTGTATGCAACCCTAGAAATATCATACCACACAGAGAGAAAAATATCTGTGGTTATCAGAGGTTAGGAAGAAGACAGTGATGAATCACCAGAGCCCAGAGAGTTTTCAGAGCAGTGAAATACTCTGTATAATATTATAATAGTAGATGTATGTCATGATACAGTTTTCAAAATCCATAGACTGCACAACACCAAGAGTAACATCTAAGAAAAGCTGCGAACACAGGGCAGAAATGACATGACAATCAACGGTATCAAACTGACGACACCAGTGGTGATGTTAATATGACAGGGGCTGGGCATGTGTTGGGCACAGGGTATGTGAGACATCTCTGTACCTGCCACTCAATTTTGCTATGAACCTAAAACTGCTCTAAAAATAAAGTTTTAAGGGTGGAGGGGAAGGAGCAACAATAAAAACAGCCACCACCTCTATCGGGATCAACACTGACGATTCTTTCCCAAAGCTGTCTTCTTTCTTAGTCTAATTTTAAGAGTCTTGATCTATTCAAGCATGGCTCTCCTTGTCTTCATCCATTCACATATTGTTATTCTTGTATTCATACATCAACTTACTTAGACTCTAAGTACAATCTGTTTGAGGAACTTCAATAAACCAAAACAAAATCTGACTCTTCCTAGCCACTGTTACATGCGTATTTCCCACAGAAATGTCAGGTCACTTTCTTTTTCTAATAGACCTCAGAACTATAGGGTATAATCAAAATTCTTGATTCATACCTCCAACCCACCACCACCACCACCAGGATATTTATCACTGGTCTTGGCTTGGAACTCTTTTCTTCATTTATTTAACCTTTGTTTATTGATTAATTCATTGATTAACTAGTAATAAAATCAACAGACACAAATTCCCAAATCTCACAGCCATGAAATTGGTAAGATCAGAAAGCATATAGACTACCTCTTTTTTTTTTTTTTTTTTTTTTGAGAGGTTTTTGCTATAGGGCGCATGCGCTCGCCAGACAGACAGAGAGAGACAGAGAGATAGAAAGCAGGAAATCACCCCCCAGGGGGGATGGCCACGCCGCAATCCCTTCTCCTCCATTCTCCTCTCGGGATCTTGGGCACGCACGCACACGCGCCCGGCGTGAGTTTAAGCCGCCGGGTCCGGGACTCGAACCGCGGTCGACTACGTGGGAGTCCAGCGACATAGCCATTACGCTAACTGCTGGTCCCTAGACTACCTCTTTTTATAATGAATCTCATTATCACACTCAGGGATTACTAACACCCCAGCTTCTTTTTTTATTTTTTTGTATTTTCTATAGGGCATGTGCACTCACTGAAGAGAGACATGGAGAGAAAGCGCCCTTCAGCCTCAGGATAATAGCCACAGTCACTTCTCCATCCTCCTCTCAGGATTTTGGGCACCCACACAAACACACCTGGCATAATTTTCAAGTCAGTGCATTTAACACCATGCCACCCGCTATACTCACCACTGATCCATGCTACCTATTTTTCACCTACTTTGTCTATACAAGGAGATCCCAAAAAGTTGTCCAAGGACTTTTTGAGGAACCCTTGTATTTTAAATATGATATACAGGGGCCAGCAAGTGGCATGGTGATTAAGGTGCTGGACTCCCATACAGCTGACCATGGTTTGAGTCCCAGACCTGGTGGCTTGCTTTCTCACTCTTCCTTTCTCTCTGTCTGTCACTCTCTGGTCAAAATTAAAGAATCATAATAAATAAAAATAAATATTTTTTAAAATGTTTAAAAAAATACCATATACAACATGAATACTGACATTATCAGTTATTTTCTTATGTGCTACCCTTAAAGATATAATAGACTACATTATTTAAAATTCAGATCAACTGCAGGTGTAAAAGTAAAACTGGAAAGGGGCAGGCTCTGTGGAGCAGCAGGACTGTGCTGCTCAAAGGAGGCTGATCCCACAGGGCACTGCAGCGGGAATCCTGGGATAGGTCTGTCTGAAACACCAGGCACTCACACAAGTGCCCAAGACAGAAAGGGCTGGAGGACCAGAGGAAGACGATTCTCTCTCTCGCTCTTTCTCTCTCCCCTCCCCCCATCTCTCTCATGCGTGCACACATGCTCCATCATGAATAAAGACAGACACAAAATTTTAATAAAATAAATGCAATAGTACCCAGCTCTGAAAATGATTGAAATGCCCTGTACCTTGTTTTCTTCAATGGTCTCGCTGTATTGAATTGGAATAATATAATTTGGGTTTTATTTATAAAACTCCCCTATCACTAGTTAATGCGTGAAGCTTTTTTATTGTATTTACATATGTACCAATTTATTTCTCTGAAATAATAAAACCCACAAACATACACCCCAAATCAAGAATATAAACACTGACTATCACTTAGATCCATTCATACACTTCCGCCCCCAAATAACAGCCAAGATCTTCACCACAGGAGAATCACTAAATGAGCTGTCATATAGCTACTGTGAGGAGTAAAAGCATATTTAGGAAAGGACAACAAAAATTTAAATATTTTAAGAGATATCAACAGGCTTGTACTAGATTAATCATAACTTTTTATTTGTGACACACTTTAATCAATGGCCCAAGAATGGCCCAGCATTTGATTTGTAGATTTATCTAGCACCTGACAGAAGAATAAGAAAAGACTATTAAGGGCCACCAGGTGGCACAGTGCTTAAAGCACTGGACTCCCACATGGCCAACTGTGATTCGAGTCCCAGACCTGGCGACTTAAAACTCACACTGGGCACATGTGCATGCATGCCCCAAATCCCGAGGGGAGAATGGAGGAGAAGGGATTACCGCATGGCCATCCCCCCTAAGGGAGTGATTCCTCACTTTCTGTCTCCCTGTCTCTCTCTGTCTCTCTAGTGAGCACACTATGGTAAAAATCTCTCAAAAGAAAAAAAGACAAGACTCTTAAAAGTATCCATCTACATGATAAAAATCTATAATAGTTTCTCTGATAATGAATCTCACTTATCCACAATTAAATAAACTAACTTTTTCCATGTTGCACTTTCACCAGCAGGTCCATGCTTTATGTATTTATCTATTTATTCTTTCATTATTTTCTTTCTTCATTCATTTAAGTCCTAAAAAATAATTTGAACATCTCTTTTTCCAGAAATAAACACATAGATCAACAACCCAAATTTGTAATATAATTAAATGCAACTCTACATATGGCCCTGACCCAAAGTGGGAAGAACCTAGTATTTTGTATTTTTTGAATCTATCTGAGTATCTGCAGACAAGCTAAATAATTCACATTTTTTAGAACACATGCTCCTATTGGTCCATATTTTACTCCAGTGGTTCTCAACACAGGTCGGGGTGGGGGTTGCTTCACAATGACACCTGCCAGTGCCTGGAGACATGTTTGACAGTCACAGCTAGAGGAGGAGAGATCGATACTGACAGCTTCTGAGTAGAAGCCAGTAAAGTTACTGAACACCCAGTAGTGTACAGGACAGCATCACACACAACAGCCAAGGGGTATCCAGCCCAAAATATCAGTTGTGTCAAGTTGAGAACACCGCTTTACCCTCTTAAAAGTGACCACTTGAGGGACTGATATGTTTAAACACATTCCTGATACTTTTTGCCATAGGGCGCGTGCGCTCACCAGAAAGTCAGAGAGAGACAGAGAAACAGAAAGCGAGGAATCACCCCCCAGGGGGGAAGGCCACGCCACAATCCCTTCTCCTCCATTCTCCTCACTGGATCTTGGGCACACACGCACATGCCCCCAGCCTCTGTTTAAGCCACCGGGTCCAGGACTCGAACTACAGTTGACTTCATGGAAGTCCAGCAACATAGCCATTATGCCAAAAGCTGGTCCTGATACTGTCAACTTCTGTGAACTGAAGAGCATTGTCAATAGAAAAGTGGATGGTTGGGGCCAGCAGTTGGCGTAACGGCTATGTCGCTGGACTTCCATGTAGTCGATCGCGATTCGAATCCTGGACCCAGTGGCTTAAACTCATGCCCAAGATCCCGAGAGGAGAATGGAGGAGAAGGGATTGCAGCGTGGCCATCCCCCCGGGGGGTGATTTCTTGTTTTCTGTCTCTCTGTCTCTCTCTGTCTTTTTGGTGAGCACACATGTCCTATAGCAAAAACCTCTCCAAAATAATTTTAAAAAAGAAACAAGGATGGTGTAACAGCTGCCCTTGTGAACACAGCCAACTAGATCATATTTTCTTGCTTTTAATAAGCAACATCACCTCCAAAATAATGCAGGGCAATAACATCAATTCCTAGGCACTTATCTCTATGTGATCCTTACCGAAACAGATACCTGATTTAATCAATCTGGGTCAGAACTAAGTGCTTCAAAACTATTAATAATAGCAAAAACATTACACACTCTCAGAATTGGCCCACACACAATTCCCCTTATCTTTATTCCTTTATTTCATTGTTTAGTTATAAATGTATTAATTTACTTACAGAAATACAGTACAAACAAATATTGCTAACTTCTGTAAGATCATTTACCATTTAGTATTGAACTGGCTCCCTTCTCCTAACAGACCTCAGAGTTACAGGGTTTAATCAAAATCACTGATTCAGACACCCCAGAACACTCATCACTGGTCTATGGTTAGCCTTCTTTCCCTCATTCGGGCATAGCTTTGCTTATCACTTTGTTAATTGAATCACTGATAGTAAAGTCAATATAAATGAGTCAAAAAACCTAAGCACAAGATCCTTGAATATTACTACGCTCTATTTATAGGCTTATTTTCCTTAGAACTTCGAGACTTCATCTTCTTTGCAATGGATCCCAGCATTACCCATAGAGACTACTTGACTTCTTTGCTTCAGATCAATTCCATATTTATGATTTGTCCATGATTTCTCTTCCTATTAATATTTTGACCATGTCTTAAATATCATACCTGTGGTAACCACCCTCCAAGACGGCTCCCAATGGTCCATGCCTCCTGATGTTTATAGCTCCATGTAGGCTGCTCCCATGCTAAGCCATGACTGCCTGTATGACCAAAAGAATACTGTGCAACTGATGCTGGATGAATTCTGGAGCTAGGTTAAATACACTGAGGGTTCCACCTTTCTCTCCCTCAGACTGATTGCTCTGGGTCAAGTCAGCGGCCATGTTACGAGGATACTCAAGCTGTCCTGAGGAGAGGTCAACATGAAAAGGAACTGTGGCCACCCCACCAACACCACCTTTCCAGCATGTGAGTGAGTCATGGAGGTAGATCCTCCAGCGTGGTCAAGCTTTCAAATGACTGCAACTCTACTTGACGTCTTGCCTGCAACTCTACAAGAAACCCTAAATCAAAACTGCCCAGGTGGCATGGTGGTTAAGGCACTGGACTCCCACATAGCTGACCATGGTTTGAGTCCCAAACCTGGCAGCTTGCTTTCTCACTTTCCTTTTCGCTCTCTCTCTTTCTGTTCAAATTAAATAATAAAAATAATAAAACTAAACAATAATTCTTAAAAATAAAAATAAGATAATAATAATAAATTAAATAACTCTTTTTTAAAAACTGCCCAGTAAGTCTCTCTGTATCTCTGACGTAGAAACTGTGAGATGTTGTATTTATTGTTATGATCTACCACACTGTTAGATAATTTGCTCTACAGCAATAAGTAATACAGGGCAATGAATCAACCATCTTAACGTGCAGTGAGGACGCTGACACCACCTTCCCTCTTCCTATCTGGTCCCCTCTTGAGAAGCTAGTGTCTTAGATCTTTATCAGTACAAGTTTGGATCGATCATGGTATAAAATGAAAATGTAATACTAAAAAACTGAAAATAAATAAGAACCCTCCACAATTTTTAATGGACTTAGGATATGCTCAGTTGGATTAATCATAAAAGCTGGTTCATTTCTATCACTGGTTCATACATGGCACCATTTTATCTTATGTAGTTAGTCATGTATTCCTCTTACATAATTTAGTTTTGAACAAACCACCAAAACAAGGACATGAATTATTATTATTATTTACAATAGTCCTTAAGCTTCTTATCCTCAGAGGTAAAAACCAACATCTTTTTTATTATTCAGTGATTAAATAAGCTATGGTATTTTCATTCTGTGAAGTCAAATGCACCTTCTATAAAGAAGGGAACAGATTAGACTTAATTTCTTTAATGAACTTGAGTCATGAGGATTAGATTAATCACAAACCTTGCTGCCTACACAGTCTCATTATTGACTAAAGAATAACTCTACTTTTTATGTATTCACTTATGTACTAATAATTTTAATACAATTTACACTTAAGTCCTACACCCAACACAAAAGCAGTAAACAGCACCACCGTAGCGAGCCAGCTGTACACTCCCAAACCACAGACAGCCCAGCCACAGTGCTCTTGCTACGCCTGTGCTGAGGATCGATCCAAAGTCTACCCTAATTCATGCATGTCCTGACTCCCTTGTATTTTTCTTTTTATTACTCAATGACAATTTGATCATCCATTCATTTTTTTTTTAGAGAAAAAGAATGAAACCCACCAGTAATGCAGAATTGAAATACCATTTCATGCTGGCACAGTCTGCCCAAAGTGGGATGAGTATAGATTTCTTTCCCTTCATCGTAAAAATGAAGTAATCACTACCTTTGTTTCATGACACCTGCTCTTCAATGGCTCGTGTTCTCCTATCTTTGAAATAATTGGCTGAGATAATGAACTTATCCATCCATTTTTAGCAATACATCAGAAGGAAGAAAACCCAAGATACTAGACAAGAACACTGACAAATACTAGTAGTAGCAGTCCATGTCCTCACTGCCCACAGACATAAATGACTAAATCCTTTTTTAGAAAAACTATTCAGTGAGTAAAACTGAGTCCATCATATCTGTGATCATACTCTCAGTATTACTCCACGCTTGGCCTTCTCTCAGTCAGGCAACTATTCAAATATTCATTTTCAGTGTGAGTAGTTTCTTTCATAAATGAAACCAGCCCACCACCCATCCAAAATGCCATAAACTCTTGTGGGATATGATATATACTTTATGAGAAACAGAGAGACTTAACAAGGTATGTTATGAAACTCAGTAGTTCAGAAATTAATTAATAATAATCTTTGTTTCACTGCAGACTGGCAAACGTGGCCATTATTTATTTACACATCTTTATTCTTTTTTCTTTTTTTTCTGATTCTGTGAGCTCTTATTCACGCGTAACTGTTGAATCTATCGCTAGCTCACAGTATGGCTCCTCAAAGTGTGCATGTAGTATGTAACCAGGACAATCCTCTCGGGGTATTACCACATAGATGTTTCCACGGGGAACTACATTCCTGTTTGTGAAATACTTCTTCCCTAAGCCCCTCTTCTAATACGATTCACAGACATGAAAAACTAAGAACCAGAGACCTGACGACTGCTAACTTTCGCAGTCTGGCAAGCACCCTGCGACAAGTTGCATTTCCGTAACAGAGCCGAATCTACCATCAACACGTACCCACACACCCCTCCCCGTAAATTTAACAACTAAGTGATTTCTTCGTGTGGACCTCACTCATTTAAAATTGGATAAACGTAAATCTTTGTTTTGGCGTATTATCGCCACTGATGCATAAATTGTTCTGATTTACATGTCGATGACTCATTTACTTATTCATGTATGTAATTGTGCATGGAGTAATTAACTCTCTACTCCTTTCTCTAAAGAATTGTTCCACACAAATATCTATTGCACTCTACCCAAAGGAGAAAGAATTTAGAGCTGCACTTTTTTACTGGGCAACATTTGGGTATAATAAAAATCATCATTATCTTTGGTTCATCGCACATGTTTCTCATTGGCCCACAGTTGGCGTTCTTTTAAATTAACTGATCTATTGTAGATATAAACGCCATCCTTTATTCCCTTGTTGCAACACTTAAACAGCCATGAAAGCCGAGGCAAGAACTGAGAGCACTGCACATCTGTCTCCATGTTTGTTAGCGGCCCATAGACACAAGCAAGTAGATCCTTTTGGATTTTTTTTTTCTAATGACTAAAACTGAGTATAGAGCAATCATAATCCGGTTTATATTCTCAATATTGGTACCTGTTTGGCCCACTCTCAATAAAAAGTAGTAAACCCACCAACAACCTAAAACTGAAATATTCTTATTACACGGCCTTTGTCTACAAACATAACCCAGGTTGGGTGACCCGGACTCTGTTTTCTCCACACGGCCAGCAGCAGGGCGCAGAGGATTCGCTTTCAGCCTCATCCCAGGTCACATGTGCCATACCGTCCACAGCAGCCCTCCCTTAGGTGATCGCTGGAGGGATGGCCACATCGTTCAACAACTTAGATCAACACATAAGTACCTGAGAACCTGCAGACTCTACTTGAGAATCCCGAAAATATTAACATCACTCACACGCTGAAAACCCACAGAAACAACTGACAATCTCCCTCGTTTAACTTTGGTTGTTGTTTGACGTAGAATTCACCCAGTAAACACAAGCTCAACTGTTGCCACGTGGCACATTCCCACCATTGGTCCACGCTTGCTCATTCTCAGCTGGTCACGTAATCATTTCTTATGTAAATCTCTTTTCTTCTTTGAATGAAAACAACAATTAGCAACTTCTTCCAACCCAGAATGCCAGTCTGGACACAGACGCAATGCACCTGAGTGCTCCCGTCGTGCGTGACAGCTTTTACCCATGTCGCCCTGGAACTCAGCATTGCATTCGTCTCTGCGAATACTTGTCCAGGATCCACATGTGACAGTCGTCATCTTCGAGTACACACGTACTTATTCATGCCCTCACCGACTCACTTACATCAACACGGTCCGTATCCAGAAACCACGAGAGCCCAAGAATCCTCAACTGGCCGGAACTTCTACTCGCAACTCCATTCGCTTAGAGGAAAAAACTAAGTCTCCTTCTAATGTATTTCAGAGTTTGGGGCTTAATCAAAATTACTCATTCATATACCGCAGAACTATTCATCACTGATCTGAGCTCAACACATTTTCATTTATTTATTTATATTGTCTGTGCATCATGTATTGATTATTTAAAAAAAAAACTACTGTCTATGAATCACAACAACCCCAGAATTAAGCACTGAGCACTGCAGAAAGCTATTAAAAGTCTGGGTTCCCACAGAGCTGGTAGAGGGCACCTCTTTCATTGGCCCTCAGTGCCGCACATACGATAAATCGATGAACCTCGCTTCCTCCCACCCCATGCATGCTCATGCTCTCTGCTGCTCATCTTTCACTTAATTTCCCCATAATTCCCAGCTAGCACAGTGAGCAAGTTACTATTCAGTCTCCAACCAGAACACTGACAATGCCTCCACACCTAGGTACTCTCCCAACAACGTAAAATCGGAGATCTTTCCTTCTTTTTAACTTTTAAAAAAATTTTGCCAGAGGACGGACCAGCAGATGGTGAAATGGTTACATCACTGGTCAAACCACTTAACCCTGGTATGAGTCCTGGACCCAGAGGCTTAGACCTCACTGCAGGCACATGTGCATGCATGCCCAAAATCCCAAGAGGAGAATGGAGAAGGGATTATGGCATGGCCATCCCCCTGAGAGTGCACCTACCCCATAGCAAAAATCTCTCTAAAAAAAAGGAAAAAAAAATTGTCAGAGGATGTGTACACTTGCCAGAGAGAGGCAGAGGGAGAGGGAGAAGGAGAAAGCACCATGGGGCATGGGGCATGGTCACACTGCAATTCCTTCTCCTCCATTTCTCTGTGCTTTCAGGATCTGGGGCATACACGCACATCCTGAGTGGTTTTCAAGCCACATGGTCCAGGGCTTGAACCACTGGGCCAAACTAGGGACCAGTATGTGGGGTCTGGCTCCCGCAACCACCGAGCCACAGGCCAGCCCCCTACATCTTAACCAACAGAGACATTTTCTTAAAATTGTGGTGCAAAAATAGAACCAAGTACTAAGCAACTGTGGAAATGAATGCAACTCCTTTCAACTTCGTTCTACGTGAACCTCGGTTGTACTAAATGGAGAATCTTAACCCGTGGGTGGCCGCCCTTTCTCAATCCTGTTCATGCATGGCATTCTTAGATCTTGGGTATGCTGCAGCAGCCATTCATTCCCGTGAGAGAACTCCATGGGCGACAGAATAACCCCAAGCCAAGAGCACGAACTATTACTCACTCATGTCTCTTTGCTTTTTCTCCACAGAAGGAACAGCCATGGTCCTTATCTCTGAAAAACCAATCAACCACACTTGGTCCATTGAGCCTATGGGGGAAAAAGCAGTTCTGAGAAAATTCAAAAACCAGTATATATTTAGATTTTTTAAAAGAGATTTTAGTGCTGCTATACCAGATTTATTAAAAACCCCAGTTTTCATCACACTACCATAATTGTCTCAAGAATGGGTCTCATTTTGCTTGATTCGTTTAATTATCAATATATATAATATAATAAAAACCGAGGGCCAGCAGGTGGCGTAGTGGTTAAAGCACTGGACTCCCACATGGTCAATGGCAGTTCAAGTCCTGAACATAACAGCTTAAAAAATCACACCAGGTGTGTATGTGTGTGTGTGTGTGTGTGTGTGTGTGTATGTGTGTGTGTGCGCGCGCCCAAAATCCTGAGAAGAGAATGGAGGAGAAAGGATTTCAGTGTGTCTATGCCCCCTGGCAGTGGGGGTGATTTATCACTTCCTCTGTCTCTGTCGCTACTCTCTCTGGACTAAAATATAAATAAATAAATACATAAATACATAAATAACTGTTAAATTTACAACCTAGTATAAGAATGAAAACTAGGTCTGTTCCAAACTATATTAAATCCCACTCACAGGGCCAGCAGATGGCATAGCAGTTACTACACTGGACTCCCACATGGTCAATCATGCTTCGATTCCCAGACCTCGTGGCTTACATACTGGATACATGTACGTGTGTGCCCAGGAAAGGGAGAAGAATGGAGGAAAAGGGTTTGTGGCATGGCCATCTCCCCTGAGGAGCGATTTCTCACTTTCCCTCTCATTGTTTCTGTCCTTCCCTCATTACATACTCTCCTACCTGGTGGCCAACTGGCCCTCTTTGTCTTCGTCATTGGCATTTGTGTTTATTTACTCATGCGGAGGTTCATTAATATGATCCATACCTAGAATCTACCGAAGCCCAAGAACAGGTTGCCTGTCTCACAGGATTGCTGCAGCTCATGTCCCACGGGGCGGTGAATAGGTTTGTTTTTATAAGACACCTTAGACTGAGTTCAATAAAAATCCTTCATCTGGAGACCTCATCATTGGTTTAGGGTTAGGGCTTTTTATCGTATTCATGTACACATTTGTTTCATGATTTATCCACTGATTGCCTAACAATTACAACAAATAATCATGAGTCATAATGAAGCAAGAATAAGACCTATGAATATTATTCTATCATTAGGCTAATTTCCCCAAGGCCTAATTAATTCACTAGATGGCTTTCTACAGTGGACCTCACTTTTGCACCAATGAGTCAATCAACACCCTCTCTGCAAGTCCACACTTATCCTGACCCACACCTGGCCCTCCTTTAGTCTTTCCTCATTTGTCCAAAATTTTTTTTGAGAGAGACAGATTTTTGTCATAGGACACATGCACTCACCTGAGAGGCAGAGTGAGACAGAGAAACAGAAAGCAATAAATCACCTCCAGGGGGATGGACATGCTGTAACCCCTTCTCCTCCATTCTCCTCTCAGGATTTCAGGCACGCGCGCGCGCGCGCGCACACACACACACACACACCCGGCATGAGTTTGAAGTCACTGGGTCTGGGACTCAAACCGTGGTCTACTATGTGGGAATCCAGCAATGTAACCATTCCGCCATCTGCTGGTCCCAATTTGTCAGAATTTTAAATGCTTAACAAAGAACATCCAGAAATCTCTCCTTTTGCTCCACTGACAATGTTTTCCATCTTTCCTTGGGTTTTCTCTCTTAGTTGATTAGAAACTTCAATCAACCAACGGTAAAATGTGTAAATCAACAGTGGTAAAAAAAAGAAATATCAAACAACTGTAAAATGCATGATGTGAAAAACGCATGCACACCCATGTTTATTGTGCATTATTCACAATTGCTAAGAAATGGAATCAAGCCAAACATCGAAGAATAAATGCATAGATTGGAAAAGTGTGGCATAGAGGGTGGTGGAGTGGTTGAGGCCCGGAACTCCCACCTGGCCAACCACAGAGTCCTGGGCCTGGTGGCTTGAAAATTATGCTGGGTGTGTGTACATGTATGCCCAAAATCCCAGGAGGATGGAGAAGAGGGGACTGTGGGAGGGCATTCTTCCTGGGGAGTCATTTCTCCCTTTCCCTCTCACTTTCACTCTCCTCTGCCTGTCTCTGGTGAGTGCACATGCCCTAAATCAAATTTTAAAATAATAATAATAAATAAAATTAAATGAAAAATTATTTTTTAAAAATCTATCCTTTTTCAGAAACCAGAGCAACCATCAACATGTGTGTGTGTGTGTGTGCATGTGTGTGTGCTTTAATGGACCTCAGTTTTTCAAAACCGTAATAATCATCCTTTCTTCACTACATGCACTCATCATCAGCCCATGCTTGATCCTTTTTCCATCCATTTATATACGTGTTTAGTGATTCATTGATCGATTTGCTTCTACAATAATAACATAATCAATACCCATGAGGCATAAACGCCTACAAGCAAGACCCTGCAATCTTCCTAGCCCCTAACCACAGGCTCACTTCCTACAGAGGTCAAACACTAGCTAACCCTCATAGCAGCTGTCAGCGGTGCCCACCTGGATGAGTCAGCATCTTGGTTACTCCTCTGCGTACACTCGGCATCTAGCACACCGCGTCCTCTTCCATTTAGTCAGCTACTTAATCAGCGTTGTTCAGGGATTTGTTCATGTTCAGAATTTGCTCACGAAGTCATTTTCACTTTACACACACACACACTAAAGGCTAGCAACACACCACCAACCCAACACCACGGCACTACTACAACATCGTGCAGATGTTCCTTACCTAAAGGAATTTACCATCACACATTATTGTTATGGGTTTGGTGCTTCGTTAAAAAAATGTGAAATAATCCTTGTTTCAGTACATTTTAACATTTAATGTGCACTCTTTCCTCTTCTTCTCATTCATCTATACATGTTTAGTTGTGTCATCCATCCACCGACTGCCTAATGGTATAATCCATGCCTATAAATCAGAAAAACATAAAGGAAAATACTCTTCAATATTCTTCTCATTTAACTATGGCAGCATCGGTAAGGACTAACATAGAGTATAACCGTGCAGGGAAAATTCATTTTCTAAGTTATAAATATATACCATGATTGAATGTAAAAAGTAAATGTCTCCATTAATCACATCCCAAAGGCTCAGTGGTCACACGGCCAGTGGTGCTGCACCGGACACAGCCTGTCAGGCCAGCCAGCGGTGGTGGTGAAGGCAGCTGGATTCTACAGGAACAACCACAGTCCAGTCTGGGACCTGGCAGCTGAAAACACACGCCAGCTGTGTGTACACGTGCCCAACTTCCCAAGGGGAGGGTGGAGGAAAAAGACTGCAGCATGGCCATCCACCCCGGGAGAGGTGCTGGTGCTTTCTCACCTTCTCTCTTTCTCACTCTCTCTGGCAAGCACACATGCCTTATAGCAAAATTTAAAAACCAAAATGAACAATGCCTGCCTCTAGGTTAAATTCTTTCATAAATAATAGATTCCGTGCAGTAATGTGTCTAAGTATGATGTGCATGGCTGGGTCCACGTTCTTGTGCACGGCAAGTCCGCACTCACCAACAGGTCCTCACGAGCCCTCTTCCTTCTGTCCACATTCCACAGAAGACACAGTAAGCTGCTACAAGCCCAGCCCACCATCGTCTTCCACAACACAATACAAATCAGTCACTCTTCCTGTGTGCTACCCTCACGAGCAGATAAGAGGACAGACTTTTATCAACAAAGAATGGTGTAAATGAACGGTGGCATAAAACTAATATGAAATAGTAAAATGCCAGTAACACAAATAAAATGGACTTACTATATTTTTTAATGGAATTCAATTGCATCGAGTTGGATTAATCACGACCTTGACTAGATCACATTCTCATCACTGGGGCATAAACAGCCTTCTGTGGTGCGCACATGTCTGTAAACACATTTACTTTTCTTTTTTAATAAGAGGCTTTGGTATAGTATTTGCAAATAATGGGAGACAATTTGGGGAGGGGATTGTGTTTGTTTTGTTCTTTGCCAGAGGGTGTATGTGCTTACCAAGCATGAAAAGAGAGACAGGCAGAAAGAGAAAAAGAGGGAGAAAGCACCCCCCAACAAGGCGTGGTCACGCCGCAGTCCCTTCTCCATCATGTCCGCATTTCGGACACATGTCTACATGGGCCTGGTTTATCTTTCACACGGTCAGGACTGAGGTTTGAATCGGAGCTGGCCGTGTGGGATCTAGCCCCTCACCTGTTAGGCTATAGGGCCACCCGTGATACTTTAATATAGTTATCTATTCATTCATTTTAAGTTATACAGTCCGCATTTGTGAGCAAGCCATGCAACCCAAGAACAAGAACTCTGTCACTCACGTTGCTCCTCCCCCACAACAGAGAGCGGCCAGTCCCTTGGACATTTCAGAGCGGCTCATCGGCTACAGTGCCTTCATTCTGTAGAGCAGACGCAGGCGTGAGAACAAGTGGCACTACAGAGTCAAACTTCAGAAGTGAGTGTTACTTGTGAATACTGGATTTTCCATAACCCTTGGCTTGTGCCACATTCAGCATTGGTCCAGAGGTGGTCCTCGTTCTCACCACTGACCCCAACCAGCACTCCATTTGGTACGAACTACATTAGTAATGTTTAAGTACTGGGACCAGCAGATGGTTTGGCGGTTATGTCCTTGGGCTCCCACATAGCTGACCGCAGTTCAAGTCCCAGATCCAGTTGCTTCAAAATCACACTGGGCATAAGTGCCCAAAATCCTGGGAGGAGCATGGGGGAGAAGGGATGGCATGGCCATCCCCCCGAGGCAGTGATTTCTCACTTCCCTTCTCACTGTGTCTGTCTCTCTCTCTCCAGTGAGCACACACAATCTAAAGCAAAAACCTCTTAAAAAATACCAGTAATAAATAATAATTTTAAGTATTAAATCAATGATCACCTAAATAAGATCAACAAACATTGGTCTCCATACCCCTCCTATGGAGCTGACAGACCAAGGTAGGAACGCACCATATCTGCCCAGCAGGACTCCCGTGAACTGGGACTCCTCTGTGCCTCCGGCGCTTGCCCCTTACAAACGAGCCTGTTACTGTGGCCATGAGGCCCAGGCTCCAACACAGAACGTTTATCATGTGGGGGACAGACAATATTCTCTTTTGTTTACTGGGCTCTGAATAAAGAGGAATCACATCCAGACCAAAGCGAATCATGACCCTCTGGGCTGTGAACTTAAGAACTGAATTGTGACCTTGAATGACTAAGCGAGTGAATAATTTTTACTTATGTGTATACATGAAGTATTTTTCCCTAATTTGGAGAGATGGGGAATGTTGTGTAACTTTTAGCACACGTCTCCTCCGTTCTCCATGAGGATGTTCTTCCCTACGCTGCTGATGTGTTAGGCCATGTGACTTGCATTGCCCAATGGAGTATGAGTGGGTGTGGCTTAACCCAGGTCTAAGTAGAGGCTTTAAATATGTTTGTGTGATTTTCTTGGTCTGTGAAGCTTCATGCCTTCAATGTGAGAAAAGCACGTCCCAGACACTACAGCTCTGCATCTAGGGTCATGCCTGGAGAGAAGCGGGGTCGGTATGAATCTACCTCACACCCCAGACCCACGACTGCTGCAAGAGAGCATTCTCTCATAGGCAAGAAATAAATGTTGTTGTTTTATTTTGCAAGCCACTAAAATCGTGGCTTATTTGTTATACAACGTTGTCAAGTAACTGATATATTTTCCCTTTTATTTTTGGGAATTTATTTGTTTACTTAATTTTTAAATATAACCAATGAAATCACCATTAATGCACCAGCCAAGAAAACTATTAAATTATAGACAGATAATTTTTCATTTTTACCTATAAACAGAGAACAAAAACCTTTATTTAATGGAATTCAATTATGCACAAATGCATTAATCTAATATTTGGTCCATGACACACTTCATCATTGTACCTTGCTTAAATCTACGTGATCCTCGTACAAATGTAACGGAAGAGACCTTTCATTTATAGACTACAGTCATGATGACTTGAATTCATCACAAATCTTGGTCTATGTCACATTATCATCCTTCTGTCATACAGCAATGCTCTGGTATGCTTTCACCTTTTTAAAAGTAAATAGTGTAGTAATAGAATAATTATACACAAAACCACTATTTAACACACCACTACAACTTGGACAGTAACTTTTTCATTATCTCCCATCAAGAGACATAGATCTGCAACGTTAGATAATGTTCACATAAACTATAGGGTACATATTCAAAATAACACTACAAAGTTGATCACGATGAATGAACATGCTTATCTTAGATCCATGAACCAAAGACTTTTTTGGCAGTGATTCTCAGTTGTGAAGAACTGAATTAATCGTAATATTTGTTTCCTGGTACATTCCTATCAATGACCCATAACAAACCCTCTTTTATTTATACCTATTTAACACTTGCAAAACTCCCAGGAACCAAACACCCTGAGTGAGTATCTGAGTAGCTTCTAAACACATAACTATTTAAATTTAAATGAACTAAACTTAGGGCCAGCCATTGTCATGGAGGTTAAGGTAGCTGGATCCCACATGGCCAAGGGCATGGTTTGAGTCCTGGACCCAACAACATATGCCTACCAGCACCTGTGCGTGTGCCCAAAATCTCCAAAAGAGGGAGAAATATCAGAGGGATTGTGGCACGACTATCCCCCATAGGGGATGATTTCTCTCTATCTATCTATCTATCTATCTATCTATCTCTATCTCTGTCTCTCTGTCTCTCTCCAGAGAGCGTGTGCATCCTCTGGCAAATTACCAAGAAAAAACTAATTAAAATAAAAAATTCAGCTACTTGTGCACACACTAGCCACACAGTAAGTGCTTAAAAAACCACACGTGGCCAGTAAGGACCTAGTGGATGGAACAGATTATAGAGGACACGTCCACCACTGCAGAGAGTTCCCTTGGAATGAATGCACTAGGAGCTGCTCCGTCTCACTCGGTAATAGTCTAGACCTTTTACTTAATGAACCTAACTGGACTAATCGTGATCTTGGAGTCACAAAACACTACACTGACTTTCTTTTATTTCATCGAATAATTTCCAAAGGGTTTTTCACGAGCACCCATCCGTCCCGTCTCGTACTCCACAGCAGAGCAACGCCATGCTCCCTTTCGTGCTCCTTGCTCAGAGTAAACAGCCTAGATGTTCATTTATGGATGAATGCGTAAGTGAATTATGTACATGTACACAAGGAAACAGGAAACAGCTGGTGAAAGGAATGAAACAAGTTAGGTTGCTTTGTGGTGGTGAAGAGGACAGCACTGAATCAATTACAATCCTTTCATGCTCGGACCATTCTCATCATCAGTCCATGTTGCAGCCTTTTGTTTATTTTATATATTCATGGAATTATGTATTTATTTTTAGTACGAAAACCAACATCCAACACACCACCACGCACAACCAAGAATACTGGCTGGCTTCTTAAGCAGCACATTTTAAAAACAGACTTGGATGGACAGAATTAGAGTAGCTGTAATTCTAAAGGATGAGTACTGAATTTCCCTCTAGTTCTGCCTTAAGGTCTCTCAGGAGAGGGGCCACACAGTCTAGCCCTGACGGGACTCCAGGGGAGGTGGCGTGGATGTTTGTGTGTGCCTTTCACAGGACACTTCTGCATCCTGGCGGACCGCCTAATGTCTGAATGTCCAATCTGTGACCACATTCCCTTCTTGTAGGAAACTCATTTGTACTGGAGACATCTTTTGGATGCTTCCTGACCTGTGTCAGATTTATTCCTACCAAGACAGCCACTCTCTAGGAGAGTCCCAACCACTCGAAGTTAAATTCAAGTGTGTCGGTCAGGTGCGACGGTGGGGGCAACTCAAACAAAACACCTGAAATAACAGAAGCAGTTCACGACTCACAGATCCCAGAGAGAAAAGGTAGCACGCCTCATGAGGCCAGCAGGGAGGAGGGTGCCAGGGAATCATCCAAGAAGGTGTCCAGCCAGCCGTTCTACTTAGCGGGTCTCTAACAAGCCAGCGTGTCTGCCTGGTCCACGCAGGGTCACACTCAGTGGGGTGGGTCAGGCACTGTGCCACTGCCTCTTAGGGAAGCAGTCACCAGGAAGTGATTGGACGAGGCAGATTTATGAGACTACCCTCTGAGGAACTGGGAGGAGGTACAGAACTGGAACTGCACGAAGGGTAACTAAGCTTGCTTCTGGTATGAGAAAGTTAAACTTAGGTTCAAAACACATGCCAAGGACATGAAATTATTGCAAATCGCTACAATAAGATACTATCATCATTGTCCCTTTTCCTCCCTCTCTTATTTTATTCATTAACTTGTCCATATTCATTAACTTATTTGTGAACACCCCCCTAACAATTCTAGCCAAAGATCTAAGAACATCAACTATTACATTTTCTTTATGTACCTTATTCACTTGAGAGTTAAAATACTCATAGATATCGCATGATTGAATAAACCACATTGTGTCTACACTGTGCAACAGAAGAAAACTTTTAGAAAAAGAAAATACCCCAGATCATTTGTATTGGCACCCACTTGCCCAGACTTGAATTAATAATCCTTAGTTTATGATATATTATCCTCATTGGTCTATGCCTGGCCTTTTAAAATTGTATTTATCCCTTTAAAAAATTCATAAATGGGGAACCAGCAGTTAGCGTAATGGCTATGTCGCTGGACTCCCACGTAGTCGACCGCGGTTCACATCCCAGACTCGGTGGCTTAAAACTCACGCCGGGCGTGTGTGCGTGCGTGCCCAAGATCCTGAGAGGAGAATGGAGGAGAAGGGATTGCGGCGTGACCATCCCCCCGGGGGGTGATTTCTCGCTTTCTGTCTCTCTGTCTGTCTCTGTCTGTCTGGCGAGCGCACGCGCCCTATAGCGAAAACCTCTCCAAAAAAAAAAAAAAAAATCTTTTAAAAATTCATAAATGAAGACCCAGGAGTCCTATCTAACAGGTAACTCCCAATGTCTTACTTTCCCACATAAACCGTTCTCACTGAGCTCATCACTAGGGAGTGTCAGCAGAAAGCACAGCACAGAGATTAACAGTGGGATGCTATTGGCATAAATGAAATAGCACGTACTTCCGTTTTTAATGTCACTCGAATTTGCAGAATCGTACAATTGTTAACCTTAAATCATGGTACATTCTGTCCGCTTGCCTGTGCTTGACACTCTTTGATTTTATAAGTGTATGTATCAATTTTTTAATAAAATTATAGATGCACATGAATCCACCACTCAAGGCAAAAACAAGAAAAGGAGCGCAACGCACGGTGGATATCTGACATAGCATACAGTCTCCCTCCTCTGTTCATTTCCTACAGAGAACAGCAGAGCAGTCGTACTTGTAAACGTGACGACAGTTATGGCAAAGGGGATCAATCGTCACCCTGGGCCTGCGCTAGGCCATCTCCAGTTTTATGTGTGTGTCCACCTCTGCTGAATAATTCAATAAACGCCATTAACCAACCACCCCACCTCAAAACAACAGCACTCACCACTACTCACGTTGGTCAGTCCACAGCTCCCTTCCCACAGGCAACAACCAACATCTCCATCAGCAGAGTGTTCATTACATGCACTCCGGAGCCTCCACTCTGTGGAACACGAGGCAGATATTTTAAAGGAGGACAGAAACCGAGGTACTTTTTACTGGCCAGCAGGTGAGCTGCACTCAGAGAGTCAGAAACTGGTTCGTGGCACAGTCTCACACTGACCCGAGCGCAGCTCTCACTGTAGGTAGGTACTGATTTATTAAACAGGTATTGCCTTTACTATAATCATGTTACATATTTTATTACTACAGTAAATGAGCGTTAACTCACCACCCTAATAAGAAAGAATAATGGCTCTACAAGCATCTGTCCCTGCGCTTCTTGCCCACAAAGAAACCACCCAGACATTCTTCCTAGTGGACTCAGATATGCAGAATAGGAGCACCAATAATCTTTGACACAATCTCACCACTATTTCCTACTCATCCTTTGTATTGCTTTTATTTATTTTTAAATACAATAAAACACAGATGAACCCAACTCTAATCCAGAACAGAAATATGAATTAGTACAGTCAGATGCCTCATATCCACAGAGGGAAACGTATTGTTCTGTTCTGTTCTAAAAGGTATTGTTTCCGTTCACAATCGTGCATGAATGAATTCATCTCCACCCTCAGTTCACAGACAGTACCTTTGGTGGTCCATGCGCTGCCCTCTTTCATTGTCATTTATTTACTCATCTGGTTCATTTCTGACTACACAACAAATTGGAAGCCGCCATTCAGGCCGAGACTGTCCCTGTTCCTCCCGGTACACTCCCTACCCGCATACCTGCAGCGTCCAGCAGCCTAGAACGCTGGGGGCTTGCCTTTTAATAACCTCCTAGAGACAGACAATAGGAAGGTGATGGCTGGATGTCGGGGTGAGGGACCTGGCAGGATGCCGGCCGGAGTGTGCAAGCTCTCCGTTATACGGTGAGCGCATCCCGGAGCCCTGATGTAGAGCCCAGGACTACGGCTAGTGCTCTGGGTATGTGAATTATCTAGGAGAGTAGACCTTAAGTGTTCTTATCACAAAAATGAAATAAAATAACAAAATGAAATGAGGATAATGAAGGTGACGGCCACATTAAGGGGCGGGCTGCCCTGGGGTAACCAACCCGCAAAACCATCCCAAATCAACCGACTCATCAGCTCAGACACCTTGCCTTTGTCAGCTGGCCCTCGACAAAGCCAGGGACACGTCCTCATCGTTTGGCCCTTCAGCTTAACGTACGCGTTCACTCACTGTCACCTCAGGGAACACGCCGTGGGCCTCGCTGTGACCTGCACCGTCTCCTCCGGCAGAGCACTCCAGTGAGCCGGTTCTGTGCCGCACAAGGCCAACAAAGGCAGCAGCCTCCCTCCTGGGCCCTGTGTGCTCATGTCGGGCTAGCAGGCAGGACGCAGTGGCAGTGTCCAGGACACAGTCTCACAACTGTTCCACTCAAGGCTTCTGTGACATGATGTCGCTATTCTTTGATCGCTTTAATAATAAAATTAGCGGCCACAACGGCTCTGATCTCTTGTGAGCGTGTCTCGGCTGTGGAGAACTAAGCACGTCCTTGGTTCCTGGCATGCCTCTCTCTCGTTTTGTTCATTGTTAAAACCACTTATGTGACACTAAGCACATGTGACCCCACCTCCATTCCCTCCCCTCACGTCCCTGTCACCCCCTATCTTAAACCATCACGCCCAAATCTCCTGGACATCCCACGTTCCCCTGGGATATGTGTAAAACTGTAATGCATACCTGTATTCTTAACTTACAGAGATGGTCAGTGGCTGGCTGAGCCCCGGCTGTTGCTGTAGCTGAAAGCTGCAGGGTCAAGGGTCACGGGGGAGCGGGATGCACACACCTGACACAAGGGCACACGGGGGGGGGGGGGGGGGGGCGGGGCAAAGGGTCTTGGACCCAGATCCCCAGGCCCCGCGTGTCCCCACACCTGTGCTCTCAGCCCCAAGGTGGTTAAGTACACACGTTCACATCACCATGTCCCTGCCCAAATCCAGCCTCCACCCCTGACTAGCTGGGGGGCATCAGGAAAGCTAACTGCCCTCTCTGTACCCACTTCCAGCTCTGCACGGCGGTCACAGCGCCAGTCCCCACAGTTAGCCCTTACTTGCATGCCAATGAGCCAGACAGAAACCCCTCCGGGCTGCCTCTGAGCCCTCTGGCCCCGTCTCTGCTCCCTCTGCGGCAGCGCCCAAGCTGCGGTGCTAGGCAGACAGACAGACCAGGTTCCACCCCAGCAGGCCCTCACAGCTGTGTAACTGCAGAGACGTGACCTGGCCTCTCTGTCTTGTACCCCGACTGGTGCGACTCATAGAATGACAACAGCAACACCCCGAGGGTCCGATGTGAGCGTGAACTACCTTCTGCTGTTTGCAGCCCCAGCCCTGCACACCCACCGTTCCCCGCCCCACCGTCCACCTGCTGCTCCAGCAGCTCCCAATCTGATTAGAGAAACGAGTCATCTCAATGCTCTGGCCCAGCCGACGGTTCCGGGAAAGATGGGCCCCGGGCAGGAAACTGTTGGGATCTGTTCTTTTTTGGACATGGCATCAAAGCTTAAACAAGTGCTCTGGAAAACAGAAATCCAACAGCGAGATGTGTTTCAGAAAACAAAAATCCATTTCATGAAATGGGGCTGCTCTTAGGGGAACCCATACAATTCTTTGTATTCAAATTGCGTCCCAGAATCCAGAGAGGCCCTACTTCACCCTTCCTGACCATACCCAGACAGTTTCCTTCCCACCCTCCCAGCCTGGCCTGGGCAGATACCTGCACACATGGACCTCACTCCACACATCACATGTGTGCAGAATGTCACATGTACATATGTGCATACGGTCCTTCGGGACTTTCACGAGGGAGGCATGAGAAGACCACTAGGCTGGGGCGTGGCTCCTGCCTTGGCCTGCATCACACCATGGGGCCTGGGCGAGGCCCTTCCTCACTGAGCCTCCTGTCCTTCCCAGGTGGTATGAAAATGAAAGGCACAACATTTCAGCATCTGTCACCCCAAGCGGCAGGGAGCATTAATAATGTACCCAGCACGTAGTGTTCACACATGCTTTAGCATACATTATCTCGTTTGATCCGCACAACTGTCCTGTGAATTAGACATAATAATCATAATTAGCCGATATTCATTGGACGCATACTCTGTATCAAGCACCATGCTGCCTGCTTTGCATATATCAACGTGGATATGACTGGACGCCATCTTTCTGCCCCCACCCAAAACGTTCGAGCATGCACTTTGCGCCAGGCACCAGGTCCAGGGATTGGGTTAGCGAACCAGGGGGGAAAATCCCATCCTCTGGGAGCTGGTAGTTCTGTGGCCCGATGCAGGAGTAGACGATGTTCAAAATGCACAAGCACGGTGTATGGGACGGGAGACGAGAGAACTATGGGGCACAGAGCGGGGAGGGGGTAGAAGTGACCATGGGGAGGAGGCCTCCCTAAGATGGTGACATTCGAGCAAAGGCACTCTTCGTCCTATTTCACCAATTAGGAAACGGAGTCTCAGAGAAGTTAAGTGGCTTAAAAGTGGTCGCATAGTGAGGGAGATCCTGGGCTGGCAGGCCGGCACAGGCAGTCGGCACCAGGCTGCCTTGCCCACGTAGTCCAAGGTCTCGCTCCTGCAGGAGTGCCTACTGCCAGCCCAACACAGGAGTGTGTGCGTGTGCATGTGCGTGGCGGCCAGGAAGGCTTGCCTGACCTCCCACACAGCAGCCCCTGGAGCACAGACCACCCCCGGGATACGCCATAATCCTGGATGAGGAACAAACTGTGCTTGGAGGAAGGTGCAGCAGAGACCATTCCCACCGGACTCGCCCAGATTTGGGAATCGGGCCATCCCGCGATCTCAGCGCCGGGTCAAGCAAGTCGGTGCCTGTGCAAACCCGTCTTCTTCCACCTGGCTGTTAGGGCACCGAGTGTGCCCAGGACCACCCTACATGCAGCCACTGGCCACCTAGGCTCAAGTTCCAATTGTTCTACCGCAAAACCAGGAAGAGGCCACCCAGCCCCATGCCCCACGTTGTGTGAGTCAAGTGTTCCGACTAGCTCCTGAAGAGCAAGCAGAGACACTTCTCACCTGGCTACTGTCTCTCCAGAGAACAGGCAGGAAAAGGGCGTAGAGGAGGAGTGGGAGCCTTGCCCCTCATGTCTAGAAGCCATGAACTTTGTCTTGCTTCAACTTCAGAAACTTCCGTTAAGGGAGTCTGAACTGTCTCCCACGCCTCCTCAGCTTATCCCAGCTCTCATTCAGCCTGTGTGAGCCCCTGCACCCCAGGGGAATTCCAGCAGAGGCGCTTCTGCTGTAGGACTTAGGGTCTCCTAAATGGATCGTGTCCACTTGGTGTACAGAGCTCTTACTTCCATAACTGGAACCAAAGCCTTCCAATTTTAAATTTGCATCTGTGTTTCTATTTTATTGACTCACTCTCCAAACACAAACTCGCATCTCTTTTGATCACCTGTTTAGTTACATGAAAATATGGATAAGAATTCTTTTTTCTTTCCAGATGTTGCATGTATTCGCCAGAAGGAGGGAGAGAGAAAGGCAGAGGGAAAGTGAGAAAACATCCCCACGGAGGACGGGTAAGCCACAGTCCCTTCTCCTCCATGCTTCCCTCTATTCTCCTAGTTTTTTCTAGCCACCGGACTCAGACTCAAATCACATAGTCAGCCATGTGGGATCCAGCCACCTTAACCACCACACCACCAGCTGGTGTGAGTAATAATTCTTACTAGCCAAAGATCTTAAATGACATCTTAATGAGAATCATTAAGGTATGATCAAATACAGATTGAGTGCTCATGATATGAGAAGCACTCTTTAAAGCACTCTAGATTTGACTAATTCAGTATTAAGTACCCATTAATAAAGTACTATTGGTAGTCCCTTACTGCACAGAGGAAACTGAAACACGGAGCTTAAACTCACACAACTAGCAAATGGCAGAGCTGGGATGGAAACCTCGGCCCTGGGATGCACGTAACAGGGCTTAGTCCATAACAGGCTCTGGAAACGTATGGACTCGGTGTAGCCAGGTCTGCAGGGCTGCTTGCTGCCCCACTTCATCCTTCTGCCTGATCCTCTCCCTTGCACCTCTTCAGGCTCTGGAGTCATTTTACATCTGCTCCCACCAGCATTCAGTCCAAATGTAAGATACCCAAAGTCCAATTTGACTTAACAATGCAGGGTGCCAGGGATATGTGTGGCCCTCGTTTGAGTGATAACTAGAAAGAGGAGATGCTAGAGAAGATGCTACCAGAGAAACAAACTTGGGTTTGACTGGATACGCTGTTCAGCTGACAGACCAGGAGGGTGAGTCTGACATGGGTAAACCCCAAGGTGCCCCTATTTTTACAAAGGCGTTCAGAAAGAAAAAGAAGGCAGTTGAGGCTGTTGGCTTGGAAGGAAGTAAGACTAGGGTTCAAATCCTAGCTCTGCATTTGCTCTCCAAATGACTTGGGGCACGTCACTTAACATTCTAAATCTCAGTTCCCTTTTTTCTGAATGGAGGGTGGCGACTGCTCACGGTGGCTGTGATGATTTAGAGGAGATACAATTATGCCAAGTCCTAGCGAACTGCTGAGCATGCGGTCAGGGCTCGGGCTTAGTCACCCAGGAGAGCGGGTGGACAGGCAGCCGCCTGCTGCTCCTCAGGGTGGTGCGAAAGCAGCAGGGACGGAGTTCTGCCACTGAGCAGCTCCAGCGCCGCAGCTGGGACCTGGTCCCTGTGAGCTGGCGGTCCACCTGTTGTCCAGAGCCCGCACGCTCGGAGGCAGAACAGAAGGCAGGAGCTTCCCCAGCAGGCTCCATTCAGAGGAGACCTCTCTTCACAGACCAAGTAAGCCTTTGATCCTGGTGAGAGACTGACAGCTCTCTCTCATTTGTCTATCCATCTTCCATCTGCACTCTAATTCTTCACCAGTCTCACCAGCCTGCATCAGCCAGCCGCCCCGCATCCACAAGTCCCGTGATGCAGGCATCCAGCCATCCGCCAGACCGCACATCCACCCTCCTACCTCTCAGTGTTGCAGAGGAGTCAGACAAACCTGGGTTGGGATCCTGGGTCCTGTTTCCTAGCCGGTCTTGGGCAGCTCGCTAACCTCTCACTGTCCTCTCTCTGTAAAATAAAGGGAGTCAGATGTCGCTGGGGCAGGGATTTACAGAGGGAGTGGACGTGCCAGTGCCTGGCCTCGGCAAATGGTCCCTGGAGGCTCGTTCCCTCTGCTGCTGCCATCAGACCAGCCAAGCTAAGAATGCTTTTTAGAAATGCGGTGGTCCCTCTGCGGTGGTCCCTCGTGGACTTCCAGCAGAGAGTGCCACCTGCTGGGTCTGCACCTGGTGGGGTCCCCCGTTGGTCCCAGCTTGCAGCAGCTGCTTTCGGGCCGCCGAGCTGGGAGCTGGGAGCCGGGAACAGCCCCTGCCGCTCAGCCTGCAGGCTGCCCTTATCAGGATGTGCACGTACTGTCTTAATCACTCTGGGGGCCTGGGCTGCCAGGAGCCTTTCATTTTGTGGACGATAGCCAGATCGGTTTTGCCTACCCCAGCCTAACACCTCTTTAGAGGTTTCCTGGAAAAAGAATCATCCTGGCAGCTGCTGAGGATCCATCATGTCTTAGACAGGAGCCGGGGCCTTTGCGAGCACCAGCTCTAACCCTTCCTCGACGACCCGGGGAGGGACCCAGAACTTGCCCACGTGCGGTGAAAAGCTGAGGTTTGCTGAGGGACGTTCTCATTTAAGGCCAGGGCAGGTCTTTGAGCTCTTGAATCTGTAGCTACACGTATCTTCCAGAGCACCAGGTGCCCTGAGAGCCGAAGAGATCGTTTGGTCCTGATCTCACGAAGCCAACTGGAAAAGAAATTCGGGAGTCAATCAGGAATATCTGAACGCCAAGTAGACGTCAGATGCATGAAGGAAACGCTGTTAATTTTCTAACTGTGATAATGGTATTGTGGCTACATTTTTAAGAAAGAACAGCATCCTTTTTTAGAGATACAGACTTAAACATGTACGGTGTACAGTGTAGTGTCTGGAGTCTGCTTCACAGCATGCAGAGGCGGTGAGCCAGGGAACAGCGGGACAGCGTGGGGCTTGGGTTGAGCAAGAGGGACCAGGATTTCATGGTGACCATATCTGGGTAATAGCCAAATGAGTAAAATGTAAATTTTGATTTAAAAAGTACTAGTCTATCTATTTTATATTGTTTAAAATTGCATAATAAAAGGGGTCGTTAGATCAACAAGTCAAAAAATGAAGAAAATATGGAGGTGGTGTCGGGCAAGCCATTAAAAGACCAAAGAGGCTTAGGGTCCAAGTGAAATGCTGGGGACAAATGGCTCAAAGTGGGGACGGGACTGGGCAGTGCCAGATCCGGTGGGGGAAATCACTGGAGGTGGGTGGATGAGAAGTGCCGGGTGCAGGGAGCTAGCCTCCTGTCACTGCCCCAGGCCGGCTGTGCCACCGTCCTCCCTCCCCCTCCTCAGTGCTCAGCCTGTGCGCCACCAGCCCTCCAGGCCCCTCTCTGACCCTCCCGACACCCCCAGCCTCTCCAGAACCCCCACAGGCCCCTCCTAGCTCTAAACAGGCCTGAGGCCACTCTCCTCTCTCCGAGTGACCCCCTAGTGGGTCCTTTCCATGCCCTGTGCAGTGCGCTTACGGGAACAACGCTGGGCCCACGTGGAAAGACGAACCAAGCAGCAGGCTCAGTTGTGTGGAAAAGGTTACAAACAACGTTTTCCTTTTATCTTCTTCCACTTCTTGTAAGGACAAGAGTTGGTGCTTTCACCCTACTGTGTGCCAAGCTGCCCTGATCATCTGTAGCCAGTCAGGGTGTTGCAGAGTGACCCCAGGTCCCCTCAATCCCTGGCCCACACACCCACGCTCCTCCACTCCACCACTTTTTTCCCAATCCTCCTGCAGTGGCCAGAAGCTGGCCCCTTCTCCCATGGGCTTCCTGGGTGCCCGGCCACAGCGTGCTGCCTGGAAATGCTCCCTCCCATCCCTCATTCCCCACTCTGGAAAGCTGCTACCAGACAGCTCCGACTGCAGCAGTCTCTGCACTGCAGGCAGCTGTCTGTAAGGGAGGGTGCCGCTGGCAGCCCCTGCCAGACCTGCCCCGGCCTGGGGCACGCCAGCTCCCCACCACCACACCTGTCCCCACCTCCCCCATGCATCTGCTGCAATTGAAAGAGTCACAGCAAAAGCAAAAGCTCCAGTCTCTCCGGACTGTCTCCCCATCACTTTATCGGGCTCAGAAATGTGGCCCAGGCAGCCCCCTTGTGGCACTTGGGGGCGCCACAGACTCTCGGCTGGTGTCTGGAGCATTCAGACTGATTCCACCGCACCGTGAGTTGGCACAAATCTCTGGTGGCCCAACTCCTGCCTGATGCAGAACTCTGACCGTCTGCCTCTCTGCTGCCTCTCCGAGTGGGGCACCACTCCCTCCCGCTCCCCACCCGCACCTCTGTCTTTTCCCTGGACAGAACTGAACAGAGGGCGAGGAAGGGAAGTAACAGAGGGAAACTCCTGTTGAATACTGCCTGACAAGCAGACAGGTGTCAGGCAGCTGCCAGCGCGGTCAGAGGTGCGGTGGGGACGGGGCCCTGCTCGCAACGGCCTATCACAGATGACAAACAGGTCCGTGAAGTGCAAGGACACTCAGTCTTGTGTGAGAATCAGGGCTGGGACCCTCATCAGGTGTGGGTTCCAGCATGGGACCTTTCCCTGCGGTAAGATGTGTCCCTTCCTCTCCAACCCGGCTGTGGGGCCCCAACCCCTTGGAAGCTGGATCTCCCACCAGGAAGCCCTGGAGGGGCCCTGGACATTCTCCATCCTCTCTAACTCGCTGTCCACACAAACAAACCCCAGCCCCCTCCGTCTCTATCTGCAATCTGCTTGCAGACAGGCAGAGCCCTCTCCACATCAGGTTAATAATGCCATTTTCATAAGTCTCTGCCCATAGGTGCTACCACCTAATTTTGAATCTGCCCTTCAAACGGATTGGGCCACAGAGGAGCTGGGATCTCAAGCACCGCTGGGAGGTGCTTCTAACTAATCAATCCATCCCCTGCCCACCCGCCCCGCCCCCCGCACTCGCACAGCCGTGCTGACAGTCTTCAGCAGCAGGGTGTGGTGGGGAGCCTCGGAGAGACTGGGCCTCCATCCTTGCTCAACCTCACGGGACGGTGAGTATGGGACTTTGCTTTTCCGTGCCTCAGTTTCCTCATCAATCAAATGGGGATCACGGGACCAGTACCCAAGGCCATCAGTCAGGCGAATCCTGTGCGGACCGCCCAGCTCAGAGCTTGCTCCTGGACGGGGCACCTTGTCTCCACTGCCAGCACCCCATCACCTAGATTTGCTGTGACTTACTCCCTGTCTGATTCCCCACCAGGCGGACTGAGCTTCGAGGACAGGAAGCCGGCCGGCAGCACTTCATCTGCAGCCTCAACCAGCACTGGGCCTGGGGAAGGTAGGTACACCGCGGGTGTGAGGCTGAGCGCACGGGTGCCCGGCTGCACCCTACAGTCCAGGGGCCGCCTGGACCCCCGGCTAAGCCAGCCCTTTGAGGAAGTGGCAAGGAGACGCGCTCCTTTCTGCCTTCGTGCTGCGGTACACGATGCAAGTCCTCGATCTACTGCATGCACACGTGGGCTCGGCACGTTGTCTCTACCTCCCGCCGCACGGACTGTGAGTGCACCGGCAGGCGCTGCCTCATCTGTGCGTACAAGCCAGCGAGGGGACACTGCCAGGTTGGGCTGCCTTTGTGTTCGGAGCAGGGTCTTGAAAGGCCAGGCTATTTTCTCTCTTGTGACACTTGTTACATGCACCCCTCCCTCCTGGCCCCACCGCCACGCCCACGCATTCATGCAGTGTGTGGTGTGTGCTGGGCTACTCGGCTCTCACTCAGTGCTCACTTTAGGCTAGGGAGAAGAAACTCTCTTCTCCATTTCACAGGAGAAAACCAAGACCCTAAAAAGTAAAGGGAACTGCCATGATCTTGCACTGGTGAGCGGGAGGAAAGGCACTGGACCCGGCTCGGGTCCCCAGCTCCGCGTGGCTACCTGCCGCTGCTGCTGGCTGCTCAGGGGGGACGGCCGACAGCTTCTACAGAGAAGCAGAGGGTTTGAACAGAGAGTATTCTCCCTGGCAACTGGCAAAAGGGCCATAAAAAACCTGAGAGGGCTCCGAAGCTGCTTAACAGATAGACACGGAGCAGCTGGGCCAGGAGGGAACACCGCGCCCTCCCCTGGGCTCTAGGCAGAACAGCAGGGCGAGGGGCTCCACCCAGGTCCAAAGGGGAGAGACAGCACACCCAGATAGGTGTAGAGGGCCCCGAAACTTGCTCCCAAGGTTTGTGGGTGTTCTACTATGAGGCACAGAAAGAAGGCTGAGGAGAGAGTGAGCTCACAGCCTGCGAGGGTCTGAGAGCAGAGGGAGTGGGGCGCTGCCACGCCACCGTGCGAGCAGATGCAGCAGGCAGGGGAGAGCATGGCCGAGCAGCTCCGTGTGCAAGCCTCCGGTGGGCTGCTCCAGGGGAGAGGGAGCTCCCTGTTACAGAAGGCACCAGAGCAGAGCAAGGCAGGCCGGTTCTTGGCTGGGGAGGTCTGCAGCACGGCACCCTGCCCAGGCTGCCAGCAGACACATCTAGGCCCACGAGAAGCTCCCACAACACAGAGAGCTGAGTGAGCAAGAGGGGCCAGAGAGGAGTCGGCCAGGGTCAGTGCGAGGACGCGTGCACCTTCCCGTGTAGCTTGCCCTGGGCTACATGGCAAAGGCACAGAGATGGTTGGCAGAGCACTTCTGTCACAATGAGGCAATGAGGGAGGGGAGCTCAGAATAGGGGTGAATGCCTGGGGCCCGGGGGGGGCTGTCCTACACCAATTCCCTACTGAAAGGCTGAGCCACTGACTGGCCAAGTGCCCACCCCAGCTTCGGGTCCAAAAAGGTTGGTGCTGGCCTGTGTCCTCTTTGGGGCAGCAGGCTGGCAAAGTGGGTGAAGGGAGTAGGGAAGGAAGGCCTGGGCGGTCATGGGAACGCAGGGCCCTTTCCTGCAGGCTGGGCTGCAGCCACAGGCCTGGCCAGCCGGCGGGACCGTGACTTGGATGCTCTAGGGACGCGTGAAAGACCCCTTGCCCAGCGACGGGGCCAAGGGTCCTGCATACTGATGAATGCACCCACGCTACAGCTGGGCGCTGCCTCTCCTGGCCATTCATGGGGTTCGGTTCCCAGGAACTGGGGGTAGACAGGGGCTTTATCAGGAGGTCTCTGCTAAACGGGCCTCTCTTCTGCAGTTTCTAAAGGACTTTTCTGGCCTTTGTTCCCAGCACAGGCACACGGTGGTGTGTGTGTGTGTGTGTGTGTGTGTGTGTCTGTGTGTGTGTGTGTGTGTGTCTGTGTGTGTGTCTGTGTGTCTGTGTGTATACACAGAGGACGGCTGTGTTAGTAGTTGGGGTCTCTTGTCTGGGAAATGCCTGGGGTCCCCTGGCTAATCAGGAGTGGCAGGGGGGACAGGGTCACTCAGAAATGGAGCCCCTCCTCACAGCCAATCTGCCAGGCGCAGCACAGCTGCTCCGACCCGCCGTGGGGGGGCAGCATCGTGTTACAGGTGGAAGCACAGGCGGGTGAGCCGGCTCCCTGCCTGAGTGACAGATACACAGACAGAACCCGGGCGCCACCCGGGCAGGTGCTGCAAGCCCTTTGGGGAAACTACTTTTCCAGAGCCTAGGTTTTTTGTTGCCTTTAGTTGTTCCCATTGTTTTAATCAATTAAAGGACAGACTTGAAACTGTTGATGTGAAAATGTGTGGTAAAGTGACACTCACGCGTGTCATGTCCCTGCAGCACTACAGGAGGAGGCGGGAGGGGATGCGGGATGCAGAATGAGAGGCACTTGCATGAGGAATTTGGTGACAGGGTTTATGGCGACGCAGAAAGGGCCCTGAGGAGTTCTGGTAAGATCGGCGCCCCAAATCCCTGGCCAGGTCACCTCTGCCAGGCAAGGAAGGGCTGTTTCCCCACTCCCCAGAGCTCGTTTCTCCCCAAGCATGAATAGAGACTAAGCTTGGCCCCATCCTTGTACAATCAACTTAGGAATGGGGTTCCGGCGTGAAGCGTGGGGCACAATTGCAGAGCCCTGGGCACCTCTTCAAGTAGCTGCTGAGAAACCCCCAGCATGAGAGTGTGCCGGGTGGGCCCGTGCTCCGGGTAAACAAGCCCCAGTTCCCGAGACAGGAGCCTTTGAGCACAGCAGCCAAAAAGGTGCGCTTTTGTGTAAGAGGCACCATGCTCGTCAGATTTCCAACCGGGGAAGGTGGTCCCAACACACAGAAAGCTCATTGAGGCTGGGCCCGGCCAGAGAGAATGTTCTGTGAAATTTAGGAGAAGTCAGGTTCAGCCAGAAGTTTTTCCAGGAATGACTGCCCTCCGGAGACTGTAACCACCGTTGCTTCCGGGCCGTCCTTGCCAAGGTCCATAAAATATGAGCCTAAAAAATCTGCCTGAAGAGCAGTCTGACTTTTTATATACATTTATAAAAAACAAATACTTTTTCAAGAGAGCCCAATTAAACCCCCGAGAGAGCAGCCCCTTCCCCAGCGCCTAGACATTCAAGGCCCGTGGTCCCTTAGAGGGGATGGGCGGGGCCGAGGGAGCCTTCTCAGGCTGGCCTGCTGCTCCCTCCATCCTGGCTCCCTCGTCGTCCGGCTCACTCTGTGTCAGGAAGGGGGGTAGGCATTCCTGTCGGGACGAGATAGGGAAAGCGACCAGATTTTGCTGGGTGTGCACGCTGGCTACCTTCCATGCAGCGTGATTTATTTGCATCATTTTCTCACTGAGATGGCAGTCGCCCTCTGTGAGAGAGAGAATGATTTTTCCTTTTTTTAATGTCAGGAAACCAAGGCACAGAAACACAGGGCACCAACCAAGGGCACACGGCCCTGTCTGTTCTGTAGCCGGGTCTGTCCCAGAAGTGCTGTCTTCCTGCGCTGGGAGAGAGGAGCCAAGTGTGCACTTCTGGGGACTCTAGTCCCTCTGCTTCCAGGCATCAGAACTCCTCTCCCTCCAAACCTGTGTTCCTTCTGGAACAGGCTGGGTCCCGAGGGCAGAAGCACCACTCTCGGCCCTGTCCTCTCCCCACGGCGCATGTTCTTTGCTCCTTCTGTCCTGGATCAGACTTGTTGGCCTCAGGCAAGGAGTGAGCCATAGAAGACTCAACCAGCCACTTCCAGGCTGTAATTATACCCCAAAAACTCGTCACCGAGAGTCCCAACCCTGACATGCCACCATCACTGGGTAGCGCCCAGGACTCTGGGTCTGGGGCCCTGCTTACAGCAGCCAGCAGGTGTGTGCTCGTGGGCACCCTGGGCTGGGGGGGGTGCTGGCCAGGGCCCCGCCCAGGCATATTTGCAGTTGTAGGGCATTCTGCAGACTCACCCAGCGCCACAGGGCAGGCGGCACAGCCCTCTGACATGGCCCGTCGTGGGCTCGTGGAAGCACGCCAGACGTTTGTTTCTCAGGGAGGGAAGTCATGTCAGGCAACGCAGAGGATCCCCGGTCTCCTGCAGAGGGACAAAGGAGAGGGACGATCAACACTCTGTTTCATTAATTCCAAAACCGAAAAACACAAAACTTTCTCTTAAACCAAGAAAAAGTCTCAGGAGGCACTCCAGTTCCACAGGCAGCGCCCTGGGGGGCTTTGAGAGAGGTGTTGGTCGGGGAGTGCAATGAGCCCAACGCTCACCCCCAGGCACGTTCTAAACCTCTCCATAGCCAAGAGGGAGCAGGCCCCCAGGCATGGCCAGAGCACCGAGAAGCTGGTAGCTCAGCAGGGCTAGTGTGCTCAGCCGGAAGCGGGGTGCAGAGGGAACAAGGCCTGTGGGCTAAGCCCCTCACCCCTGGGGAGTCTCTTGTGCTAGGTTTAGTTTCGTTGCTATTGTTTACACCAAGTCCTAGAAGCCCCCAGAAGGCAGATGGAGGATTTAAAGCAAGACAGTAACAAGGTCGGAACAGCACTGTAGAGAGATCACGCACAGCAAATAAGCCTTTTTAAGGCGTTAACATAGCCACCCACCCTCCAGGAAGCTGGGGTAAATGGACAGTGGGTCGGGGATGCGTTTACAGACACACCACGAGAACGCCCACTGCAGTGTCGTTAGTAATAACAAAAAACGAGAACCCCTTAGATCTTTTTTATCAGGGGTCTTTTGAGCAGAATGGTATTAACTATACCCTGGTTTGTTAGACACCTTCCTCACTGATCTGTGCAAGGACAGCTTGCATTCTAGATGTCTATTTTTGTTTTTTCTTTAAATAATATAATGAACACCCATGAACCCATGACCCACCCTGATGACTAGGACTTTGACCAGAGCTTTTATCTCAGCACATTCTCCTTTCCCAGAGCAATTATGGGTGGGGTTTTCGACAATAGAGAGCAGTATAAGCAACAACGGTGCCCACATACCCTGGAATATTAAGCAGCTCTTAAAAAGAATGGAACAGCCAAGACCTATTGTCTTTTAATGGATCTCAGTATTTCCTGCAGAACTAGATTAAACGTGGTCCTTTGTTCACAAGGCCTTGCTCATCATTGGTCCAGGCATGTCCCCTTTTACTTTGCTAATTTACGCATTCACATATTCATCTGTAATAATGCCATCAGCCATGAGCCCACTCCCCAAATACAGATCTCCGTAATTATTTACACCTGCCTACACAATCACCCCTACTGGGGACAAGGGCCCACGGCTTTCCTGACAGCAGTGAGATGTCCACACAGAGCACAGGCTACTGAGGTGCCGTTATGAGGAGCGCTGTGAACGGTCTCCACGCAGGCTCTTAAGGGAAGAAACACAAGCTGCTGCAAAAGGAAACGGACAGGGTGGCACCGTGCACGGAAAAGTAACAAGGCAACAGCTCTCAGAGGTGTATTTCATACACGTGCAAATGCACCGAGAAGCTGAACCCCACCACTGACGCCGGTAACAGCAGTTAATGTAGGCCGGGCAGGCCCACTTGGCATTGAAAGAAGGGTGAAAGATGCCCTTCATGTTGACGGTAGTGTTTCATTTGTTACCGAGTGTATTCACTATTAATGCATTTCTTCATAATTAAACATTTTGTGTAGGGTTTTGTTTGTTTGTGCAGTTTTTTGCTTTTGTTTTTACAAATACAAAAAAAAAAAAAAAAAAAAAAGAGCACTCCGGCTGACAGAGTGGGAGCAAGAACATATGCCCAAAATGAATCCCACTGACACAGGGGATTCATTTTATCTCAAAGATTTTTTTTTTTAGTTCAGTTTACACGCTGTAAGCTAAGCCCCGTGTCTCCTGGCCGCCTGGCAGTGACGGCAGTGATGGCAGGCCAGCAGGTGAATGCCTGTGACTGTCACTTCACCACCCGCAGCCCCAAATCCCTCCTGGGTCTCCGGGTGGGTATCTGCAACGCGCCCGGAGGGAGTGCTTCCCTTTTCAGTCTTTAAGAGGCCCTGAAAGCTAATGCCCGGGCCCATGTTCCTGAGGATTAGCCGAGTGCAATGAGAGCTCCGGAGAATGCGACATGAGATGGGTCCAGGCAAAGGAGACAGGCCTCTAGGGAACAGCGGCGGCTCGCGTGCGGCAACAGCCAAGCGGGCTTGCTGGCAGCACCAGGCCCCTGCTGCATCCCGACATCGGTGTCCATCATGCAGACACACAACTTGAGCACTGCCCGAGGGACTGTGACCAAACAGCAGCACTGGAGCACTGCCTAAGGGCGGGGAACGCCCTTGCTGGTCTCTGCACACCCACCCACCCAGGAAAGCGGGTCGCACCCAACTCCCCTCGCACTCCAAGGTACCCCAAAGCTCCTGCCTGCACACTCAACCTCACACACACTGCGCAGGTCCCCAGAAGCCATTCTGAGCTCTCAGAGTCCCAGCACAGGCAGAGGGCCGAGTGTGCAACCAGGACAGGCAGGTCCCATGCCCTTGGACAGGGACTCCATTGAGAGTCCAAGAGCACAAAGCAAAGCACTTTAAATCCAGCGCTAACTCAGGTCTCGTCCTGCTTTGTCCCGGCCTCCATCTGCACAGACCACTACTTGGCTCATTGGTAAAATGTCTCCCCTCTCTCTGAGCTCATGCAGACAACCTTTGGAGAACACCACGCTGCTGGGCAGAGACCTATTTCCAATCATGACTTCGTGAGGAAGAAACGCGAGCCAGGTCCGCCAGCCCTCTGCCCGCGTGCCCAGCTCTTACTTGCCTTCCCCACACACGCGAGGCCCTGCTATTATTACAGAGCGCTTTATTTTGGACTGAATTAGGTTCCTTATGAATACCATGAGGTGACTGTCATAGCTTTGCAAATCTAAAATATTCTTAGGACAAATTTTTAAACGCAGTGCTCTGATTGGGGTTCTCTGCAGCTACGTCCGGGCTGGGGTAATTCAGTGGGGAGATGTCCATTCCTCATAAAGCCTACATAAACCCAGGCAGTGCCAACAGCACTCACACAGCTACCCAAAGGAACCCAGCAGTGCCCCACTCCCAACACTGCTCCCCTCCTCTCCCCTCTAGATTCTAGAAAATGAGACAGGATTTCAAAGAGCCCTTTGGGAGACAGGTTCTCAAAGAGCCCTTCTCATGTGTGGTGAGTGCCTGCATGTGCCGGGCACTCTGTACAGTATTTATGCATTTATTTTTTAATTTGCTATAAGGTAGATGTTCTCACCAGAGAGAAGGAAAGTAAGAAAGCACTCTCCAGGAGGAATGGTCACCTGCAATCCTTCCCCTCTATCCTTCAAGATTTTGGGCACGTATGTACATGCGCTTGGCTTATTTTTCAAAATGCCAGATGTGGGACTTAAACCACACAGTTGGCCATGTGGAGTCCAACCGCCTAAACCACCAGGCCACCAGCTGGCCCAGTGTAGCTATTTAAGGCACCCAGGCTACGTTGGAACACTGCTTTCCCCACCCTACAGAGGAGGGGGCAGTGCTGCCATCCCTAAGGGGAACTGCCCTCTCTGCCCACATCAGAGGTGTCCCAGTGGGCATCTTAGGATCACGGTGCTAGATGGTGCCACCTGCCCTGGTTACATGTGGACAGATGAGAGTAACGGGTCACTCTGGCCTTCTGAGTGCTGTCACTACACGAGCCTGTGTACCACAGGTTCCCCAAGGAGGCTGCAGGTGTGAGAAAGAAGGGTATACGTACCTGGCCAGGGCCAAGAAAGTCTAGATGCTGTTCTTCGCCAAGGTCAGCCTGAGAGAACCCCAGAGCCCTCTAGGCAAGGTACCATCCTGGTGGAGGGTGGGGCCGGGCCCACTGGCTCACTGCCTGTCCTGGGGCAGCGAGCCTCGGCTGCAGAACGAAGGACAGGAGTTAGCTCCATTCTGAGGGGCCTACAGATTTGCAAATCGTCCAAATGTAAACATTAGGAAAAGAGGAAAGATCACTTCTCAGACCTCTCGCTTCGATCCTGGGCCAGGCATCTGCTCCCTTCCCAGGAGAAAGCAGCCGCCTCACCTCCACGCCACCTGGGAGGGGAGAGAAGAAAGCGCTGCGCACCAGGTTTAATGACTGAGGTCATGCCGCCTCTCCGAGTTCTCCCCCCAGGCCTCACCTGCTGCCAGCACCCCTCCTGTGTGCCCAGAGGGGGCGGGTCAAAGAAGTAACAAGCACAGTGGGCACCAGAGGGCAGGCCGAAACCTGGTGGGGCACCTGCAGATGAGGAGGGGGTGCCCAGCTGGGAACATGCAGCTCGTAACTGCCCGTGGAGGCGGTGGAGCTGGAAGGGGGCTAGGAGAGCTGCCCGGGTCCTGCAGAGGCCCAGGCCTCAGACTCACACCAGCCCTGGTCCATCTGCCGGAGCTCATGTGGGCGTCCACCAAGAACAGGGGGCTGGAATGCGGCTCAAGGGCAGGGCTGAACCCACAGACCCACGGACGTGTGTCCCTGGCCCTCGATCCCTCTTCTGAAAATGAAGATAATAAAAATCACATCCTCCCAGGTTGCCATAGGATTAAAAGAACTGAAACATGTAACAAGCTAAGATGAGCTCTGGCACCAGGTAAGGACTCAGGAAAGTCATGGAGGTGCCCGAAGGTGCCAATGTGGAAAGCAGAAGCTCATGGCAGAAAGTGACGAGAGGACAGCAGGCCCAGAGCCCGAGTGGGCTGCAGACACTTGGTGGAAAATGTGTGCATGACAAAGACACACTTTGATGAAGACAGAAATAAGTGTGTCCCCTAACTTTTCAGAGAGAAGCGAGTGTCAAGTCAGACGGAACAGGAAGAGATCCACGCAGACACGTGCAGCTCAGGTAAGACTCGGGGCTGGGGCCCCATGCTGACCTCCCTCGGGGGGTGCCTGGGGGTGTCCAGGCCATACCAGGGTGTGGACGTGCTCTCAGGAAGAAGGCAGGAGAGCCAGCGTGTCTGTAAGAGAAGACGTGCATGGAAGGTACTGGAGACCAATGTTCGATGCTCGAGCAGCTATAATTAGCAGGTGCTGGGCCAGCTGTCCTGTTCCTGCACTGACACCAAATAAGCCAGAATAGGCTGGGAATGGTGGCACGAGCCTCTTGGGGAGACGGGGGCAGACAATGAGGCATCCACTTCCGTGGTCTGGTCACTGCACTGCACCTTGGGATGAAGGCAGCCCTGAGGGCCTCAGATCCCCAACGGGAACTTCCCGCCCCATCTACCCCTGCCCATGCCGTCGACAGGAGAGGAAGGGGAAACCTGGCTTTGAACCCCGGCTCTGCCTTGTCCTTCTTCAGAGGCCCTGAGCAAGCACTGAGCCCCACTCTCAGCTGCCTTCCGTAACCTGGGGGACACTCCCCATCTTGCAGGACCAAACCCAGTATCAGGGAGGCTAGGACCTCACGGACACAATCGGACACTCAAAGACCTCAGTTTTAATAAGTAAATCCTAACTCCTCGCCAGGGCCGCAGTCCACCCTCTGCACCGCCAGCCACATCCCTCACTCGCTTCCACGCCGGCCAGCGCCTCCCCAGGCAAGTCAGCAGCTCAAGTGTGCAAGCCACTGCTGCAGACCTTCACGGCTCCTGACCCACACTTTAGCCCTCCAACTGCAGCTCACTCTCCGAGCAGGGTATCGCCCCTCTCAGACTAATGGGAAACTTAAAGCTGACGCCATACATGAAATGCTGCCCGAAACTGGACGCCCACGACGGCGGGTATTCCGAAGGCATAATCCCAGAAGCCATGATGATAGCAACCCCCCAGACTTGTCTGTAGCATTTGACAGTTTGCAAAGGAGACCGGGTACAGGAGGTCCCCCTCCACTTCGTAAACGGGGAAGTCAAGGCTTTGCAGGGCGAGCCGGCCTCTGCCTCCCACCTGCCCCAGTCCCACCAGCCGGGAGGCGGGGCTCTTCGTTTGTCATTAAGTCCCACCTCCTGTAGGACTCCAAAACCACCAGCCCCTGGGCCAATGGCCTCATGGGCTTGTCTCCATAGCCAGGAGAGCAGGTGTGGGGAGGAAGCCCACCAAGACAGAGCAGAGGCCACTCAGAGACCCCCAGGCCAGGCTAAAGATCAGGACAAGGTCTAGAAACTACACCATCCACGCTTTCACCATTGCCTAGATGTAGGGCCCCAGCCGAAAGGAGCTGGTGGAACAGAGGCAGGGTCAGAGGTCCTGAGCTCCACCTGCTTGGCCAGCCCCTCACTTAGCCTGGCCCTCTCGGGGTACCCTCAAGTGCCTCTCAGGAAGCCAAAGCTGTAAGAGCAAAGTGAGACCACCACGCACGCCCTTCTAGCAGACACGGGGAAACTGAGGGACGGGGAGGGAAGGCCACATTGAAAGTGGGTGCCTGTCCAGCCTGGAAGCTGGCACCAGCTCTGTCCCTGCCCACTTGCCTTGAAAGGCAAGAGAGGCCTTGGGAACAGCTGATTGGCTCTGCAGATTCGGGCGGCCTGAGAAGGACACACTGCCAGTGACCCCTCTCACAACCCCCCCCCCCCCCGGGTTATTCTGGGCAGAGCAATCAGCTGCCCCCTGGAGCTGCCACTCAAGGGTCGGGGGTGGGGGGACACGGCTGCAGGAACAACGCTGGGTCAAGGGCTCTGCCCTTCACCTTAATGACGTAGAACAGCCAGAGCCGGAGACCATCCCCTTGAGGCCCCGCTCCAGTGGGCGGTTAGACTAGAGAAGCCCTGGGACAGCGCAGCTCTGCGGGACTCACGTCCTGGGCCGTGGTGTTCCCCATTCCAAAGACTCACGTTTCCTCAAGGCTCTGGTGACGTCTGAAGCCCACTGTCCAGGCCACAGGGACCGAGAGGGAGTGATGAGACTGGGCCGTACTGGACCAAGGTACAAAGGGTCTCGCCTGCGAGGCCTGGGCTGTCCTTTGCCAGGAGCCAGGGCTAAGTGGGAAGGCAGGGCCTGGGAGGGAGACAGGGACCCCAACAAGACCATGCCAGACCAGTGGCCCTCGACCCCACGGGCCTGAGACCTGAGACCATGAGCTCCTCATGGCCCAAGGACCCTCTGAGAGTCCGGCCACCCTGCTCACCCCACCCTCTCCCCACCTGGCAGCAAACGAGAGTGACCTTGCGCACCACTCAGGTACACCAGGAAACCTGACAGAGGCCCAGGCTTCAGCCTGCCAAGGACACCTCCTGACCTTGACAAACTCAGTAAATGCCAATCTGCAGCCCTCTGAGTGTCCCTGAGACGCTGGGACTCCCACGTGTGCTGCCCGCAGGCCAGGGCGGCAGGAGGTACAGGTACAGACACTGACTTTAAGCCACTTAGTTCCTGAGACTCAGTGGCTGGGTCCCTCAAACCCATGGGGCTCCAAGTCTCACACACAGGGAGGCCAAGGTGCACAGGGCACTACACTCAGCCCCTTCCTGGCAGTCCACAGAGCCAGGCCTCCAGGTGTGACAGAGCCGGTGTCTAAGCAAGGGGACAGCCATGGCCGGCCTTGGGAGGGCCGCATTTCCCTCAATCCCTTTCCTGCTTCCTCTTTACCTTCCTCCCAGCCCCTCTCCTATCCTCACCTCTCCCCTAGTTCTCCCACCCCCCAGCCCCCACCCAGGCTCAACTCTGCTCCTAAATATCCTCCCATCTCCTCTTCCAAGCTCTATTTTTAAAATCAGATTTCCTTTACTGTACAGGCGCGCTGACCGGGAGAGGTATTCGCTGAGGGATTTGCCCCCCCCACCCCCCAGCCCGCTCCCAACCCTTCATAGACACACGTTGGCAGCCCGACCTGACGGGCGCTCGCTCAGAGGCAGGCAAGGAGCTGACCCAACTGAGGCTCTGGCACCGAGGGTGAGGCCGGGGTGTCTGTCTGAGTGTCGGGGGGAGAGGGTCCCACTCTAAGACATCGAGGGCAGTTCCCACCCAAACCAGCTACCTAAGTCCTGCTTGTTCTTTTCCTGTCTTCTCGTTTTGGTGAGTGAGTACTTCCAAACCAGTAGGTCTTTCTTAAAGAAACTGTCGTGAGGGCTGAGAACAACATTTATGGAGCTGCATCTGAAGGGCTGAGAACACGACTTCTGTGAAGCCCAAAGAGGTCAGGAGTCAGACAGGCAGCCCATGGTGACCAGCCGGAGCGCTAAGTGGGGGCAGGACAGGGGTCCCAACGGCACTCAGAGTCCTCCCACGGCGGCTCATAAGCGCTGGGCCTCGAAGGAGACGAGGGGTAGAAGGCAGCCCCTGGCCTCATCCCCAGGACCCCTCCCTCACTCCAGTAGGCTTTTACCTCCAGGGCGCAGCTGTCACCTCCTTGTCGGTGAGGACCTGCAGGCAGGGCAGCCTCGGAGTCGGCCTCAGAGCCGCACACAGTGCCTGGCCAGAAAACAGTCAGGGCGAGCTGCTGTGAGCAGTAAGGAACCATGGGCAGAAAGGTTGGCTTGGAAAAAAAAAAAAAGGAAGAACTGAAGACAACAAAATGAAGATCTACCTGGGGTCAGGGAATAAGAAACTCACTTTTTCTAGAAAGAAAGTTGAGGAAGACCAAGGAATTAAAGCTGGGGATTGTATAAATGGTTAAAAATGTGAGGTTCATGAAAAGGAATTGAAGTCTTCAATTCTAGGTAATGAAGAACAATCTAAAAATTTCAACATAAGAAATACTTGGTCTGATCTCCATTTCATGCTCGGGCATTTTCATTTTATCTGTGGACACGAAATTTGAAAGGCCGGAAGCTGGGGAAGCCATGATTACCAATATTAAGACTTTCTGTTAGTGATGAGAATACATGAAAAGATTTTAGGCGGGAATTTCGTGAATAGATCTGATTTTATGAGAAGAAATCTGGATTTCATTTTGAGGAGTGGCAGGATCAAACTTTATGTTAAAAGTTTGGATCTTCTCCAAACAGTTTAAGAAATGTGATGGTGAGATTTTTGCTTGTGAGATGTAGCTGTGGATAACATGAAAAAAAAAAAAACATGCATCTTATGGCTAAGAGCTTTTGACTTCAAATTATAAGCCACAAGGAAACACCGACACATTTAAGGATCTTGCTCATTTTCATGATATTTGTTGAGGGACGTGCCAAGGTTCAACTTGCAGGACATGCCAAAGAAATTGACTAATGATGACACCAAAGTTGAATGATTTAATCAGAGGAGTTACAAGATCGACATTGTAAATGCACAGAGATTTGGGATTTATTTTGAGGCTCTGGCATGATCAGATTTTGATTTAGAAATCTGATTTAGCCAATAAAAATTTCTCACAGAGGGACAGCGTACTTTTTTTGTGCATTTAATCAGGAGTATACAGTAAAATTTACAAAACAGAACTCACATTTGATGTTAAGAATGTGGGCTTTTATTCCACACACAATTAAAAAACATTGTTGGATTTCAAGGCAGAGGTACAGGATCAAATTTATATATTGTGCTAGAAGTGTGAATTTTATTTGAAGGGACGACATGATCAGATTTTTATAACATGCCCGTGAAGTTTGGATTGAGGCCAATAGAGGGCTTAAAAGACTGACAGGGTACAATTTGGGGTTTTATAGACCAGCCTGAAGATAAATTATATGGTAAAATGTTGCATTTTATGATACGTAGTTGAACTTTATGTTATGGGCAATGAAAAAACTTCAAAAAGCCTTAAATTGAGAAGTTACATGCTGAAACGCATGCATTTCAGCGCAGCTAGGAAAGTGTGCTTTTATGGTAAAGACAACATGATCGGATTTTTTAGCATGTTAAAGAGATGTGATTTTACGTGAGAGTTGAAGCCATCTGAGCATTCACAGCTGGGATGATCTCATTTTTGAATCCCCATGCAGAGGCGTTTGGACTTCAGCCAGGAAAGAGTTTTATGGAGTGAGGTGGTGAGCATTTTGTCTCCTCCAGAGGGATCGGAGGGTAAAACATATTTTATGCTAAAGTGTCTGAATTTGATGAACCAGATAATGAATAAACATCGACCACGCCCCAGCAAAGACAGCCCCTCGGCACAAGGGCACCCACTCTGCACCTTGTTTTGAGGAGTGAGATCATTTACAGACAGGGCTGGTCTCATATGATTAAATTGACATAGTGTGCTAAGAACTTTGGACACTATTTTGAGGAATGACAGGCTCACATGTTTATGCTATGCTCAAGAATTAAGACTTCAGCTATTAAGAGACTTTCAGAGCGTGACATGGTGAAATTTGTCTGTTGGAGAAAGCAGTCTACAGAGAAATACAGTAAAATGTTTTAGTTTCGGCTAAAAAACTTAGACCTCATCTCACAGGTAACTAAGAAATATTATAAAGCTTTAAGTACGAGTTACAAGAGCAAATTCATGTATCTGCAAGGAAATACAATTTTTATTTTCAGGAATGACGTGGTCTAATGTTTATCTCATGTGAAAAGGTTTAGAAGTAAGCCAGTAAGAGGTTGCAGGAGTGGCCTGGTGAGGTTTGAAGGTTTGTATTGATTGATTGGCAGACAAATTATATGATAAAAATATTTCATTTTACACTAAGAGGCTGGAACTTCACATAATAGGTGATTGCTCATTTTCAATAGAGAAATGGGATAACTTGGAAGCATCTGTCAAAAGTTTACACTTTGATGTTAAGGACTATTAAGATATTAACATCTTTATAACATGCTGAGTAATTTAGGTTAGATTGAAGGCAGGAAAGACGAAGGATTTAATCCATCATTTACGTGATCAAATGTGTAAATATGTTAAGGACAGACTTTAACTAAGAAGGTGTGTAGAATCTGGTGTTTAAATCATCTTGCCAGGAACTTACATTTTACCTGATAAAGGGTTTTAAGTGAGAGAAGATCGGAGAGTTTTATTTCTGATAGAGGAGTCTGCAGATGGATAACTTAGACCAACTTTGTCTTTCAGTTAGAATGTTACATTAGAGACTTGGAATGCTTTACTCCAACAGCAGAAAGCTTGCAGAACTTTAACCAAGAGGTAATGAATTGATTTCTGCAATGTGCTCGATATACGTTGCTATAAGCAGAGGGAGGAGGATTTTCCTAATTTGTATACCATGCTAAAAAAATACGATCTCTACCTTGAGGAATGACATCATTGGAATTTTGTATTATGCTTTGGCCTTTAAAATGTTAGCCAGAGAATGGTTTTGGTGCGTTTACTTGTCAGCTATGTTTATGCTAAAAGGTTTGGATTTAATACTGCAGACAGTAAATAAACAGTGAAAAGCTTTAATCAGAGGGACTGCGTGATCAAATTTATGTGTCCTGCTCACAGGGCATACTTCATTTTGAGAAACAGCAGATGCAAATTTTGTTTCCTGTTGGAAAGTTTGGGTTCTAGCCAATGAAGAGCTTTACATAAGGGAATGTACTCTTTTTTTATACATTGGCCCAGTGGCTAAGAAGAAAACGGAGAAGTAACAAAAGCTGTTGAATTTACAAAGAACAGTAACCGCACTGGATAACCTCAGTCTAACTTGCTCTGCCCCGCAGAGAAGAAATGTGCAAACAACCCAAGCAAGACGTCTCTTCAAACTCCACCTCACCCCACTAGAATTGCCCAGTGCGAGATTTTCAGAAGTCCATTCCTGGACAATCAGACTTGAGAGATAGCTCGTGTTCACTCCTACCCACCCCGAGCCCCCTCAATACCCCAGTTCTACTAGACACACCCTACACTGGGGACAAGGGTATGTTTGAGTGAGACCAGTCCCACCTGAGTAAACGAGAGGAATTGGAAAGCCCAGACTGGAGAGGTGTGCAAATATGCCTGCACCATGTGGGACGGAGGCCGGATGTTTGAAGTCCCGGAAGCCACACATACAAGGAGGCCGACGGGAGTGGAGATTTAACAGGGGTAGGGAGATCTGAAGAGCTCCTCAACAGCTCTGAGCGGGGCAAACTTAGCATTGGAAGGAGAAGGAATTGAGAAAGAGCAATCTGCAAAATGACTGAGTTATACTCGAGTAGTAAATGTGCAAGTATCGAGCACATAGTTAGGTATTTTTATAAACATTTATGGAAAAAATAAAATAAATGCCAGAACCCAAACCTCTACATCCTGCCCCCTAAATTTCGACTTAGAACCCGGAACAGGAAATAAGAGCTATTCTGGGCTGCTGACCCAGTTGACGGGATGGTGCCAATGCTCACTCTCGCCTCCAGCGAACTCTTAGCCAGGCTACAGGGTGGATACTGCCAAACGGGGTCTTTGCTAGAGATTCCCGCCTCTGCAACCACAGGGCTGGGCTTTCCCCAGAGCACTAAGCCTGCCAGGGTGGCTTTGAATGGCACTAAGATGTGACCTCTGTGATATCTGGGTGACCCAGAAGGGAAGGAAGACTGACCAGGCATGGTGCCAGGATGAGATGAGGCAGCCCATGTGTCCTGCCAGGTGCCCGCCTGCCACGGCGGCTGCTGGCTAGTTGCTCCACAGAATTTATGGGCTGTGAATTTCTCACATCCATGGAGGAAGTAGGCAGGCCAGGCAGACAGCCTAAGCCTGGGAGGCAGGTCAGGGGTTGACGAATACTCGCTCCCTGGGTCGCCCAAGGTGACCAGTCGAGGAGGCTGGCCAGAAAGGCTTTCCCCACTTTCTCTCTGTTGTGACCACTTGAACATCTCATCTGTCTTTGAGAACGTGACTCTGACCTCCTGAGACCCTAAACTGCTGCCTTTCCCCCCGTTACCCTCCCCCCCAGGTTCTGATCTGCACGGTCCCAGGAACTGACCGGACACGTGGAAACCTTACCAATCTTCGGGAAACTCCTTTCCATCCGACGAAATGATAGAACCCTCTGAAGACTCATTTGAGACGATGATGGAGCGTAAGAATCCATCATCAAAACAAATGGAGTCCTCCGAGGGCTCATCCAACACCACTGTGGAGACCTCGGGCAGCAGGGCGCGGGCCGCAGCGCTCACCAGTGGCCCCGCCCAGGAAAGGAAGGAGCCTCTCAGCGGCTCACTCCAGGAAATGGAAGAGCTGCCCACTGATCTACTCCAAGACATGGAGGAGCCATCCAGTGGCCCACATAGGGAAACAGAGGATCCACCCAATGACCTACTCCAAGACGTGGAGGAGTCATGCAATGGTTCACACCGGCCAATGGAGGGTTCACTCAGTGAAGCATCTGAGAGGATGAGAGAAGCATCAGGAAAGCCACCCGGAGCCCAGAAAGCACAGAACAGCACTGACCTGAGCGAACCGGGAGAGGAGGAGAGTCCTGAAGACGAGCCAAACCAGGCCGAGTGCTCTACTGCAGAACGTATGGCCATGGTGCGGTCCATCATCTCGCTGTACTTCCGAATGCATGACCTCGAAGAACAACAAAGGGTTGCAGAAGAGATCTTGATACAAGGGCTCAATACAGGCCAACTGCCCGCCCCGAAACACTTCTCTGGGGACCGCAGAGAATATCACGAGTTCATTGTGCTCTGCCAGCTGATCCTACAGAGCTACCCCAGAATGTTCTACAGTGACCACCTGCGAGTTGGGTATGTCATCTGCCACCTCTCGGGCTTGGCCTTAGAATGGGCCAAAGCTCTGCTGAGGGAAAACAGCCCCCTGATCGGTGACTTCCCAGCCTTCCTGGAGGCAATGTCCGAGGTGTTTGAGTACCGGCAGACCCTACGTGTGGCAGAAGAGGCCATGTTCAGTGTCAGGCAGGGGAGTCGCTCTGCCACTGAGTATATCAATGAGTTCCAGAGCCTGGTCCCCGTCCTGGGCTGGCCAGATGAAGTCCTGCAGGCCCACCTGTGCCAGGGACTCAATGAAGACATCAGGCATTATCTATTCCGGGTCCCTCAGCCAGATTCCCTGGACAGTCTGATCGTGCTCATCCTGCAAATAGAAGAAAAGCTGGCAGAGAGGAGAGCGATGCTCAGGCTGCCCCCTGAGGCCCGCCCTCGGAATCTGACCTGGGTTGACTCACCTGCTCCCGAGAGGTGGATGGTCAGCAGCTGGCTGCCCAGTGAAGTCCATCCGGCCATCAAGCGTGCCCACCTCTTCCTGCTGCTCATGGTGAGAGTGAACCCCTACCACAGTGTTGCAGTCCAGGCTCTGGTTGATTCAGGGGCGGACGGCAACTTCATGGACGAGAGGTTTGCCCAAGAGCACTACGTTGAGCTCTACGAGAAACCCTACCCACAGCTGGTCCAATCCGTGGATGGCTCACTGATTGGCAACGAGCCTGTCTGGCTTTACACCGAACCCCTGGTGTGCATTCACCAGAACCACCAGGAGTCCATCGAGTTTGACATCATACCTTCACCTAACTTCTCCGTGGTGCTGGGCATCAGCTGGCTCCGAGTCCACGCCCCCGAGGTCGACTGGATCAGAGGTCGCTGCACCTTCCACTCTCCCTACTGTCTGAAGAACTGCTTCCGCCCACCCCCACCATGCATCGCCCTGGAAAGACACAGCATGAGCCTGCTGCCCGGACTGCCACACCCATACTCAGACCTGGCCGACGTGTTTAACCCGAAGGAAGCAGATGATGAGACTTCCGACCAGCCAAGCTCAGACGGATCCGATGATCTTTCTGAATCAGAGCCCTCTGAGCTTCAGCAGGCTGGAGACAGTGATCACAGCGAGACCTTTTACGGATGTCCCTCCACCGCGCCTTGGGAACCTGTGGGTGCCAGGATGCAAGAAATAGCCAGGCTACAGGATGAATACTGGGACCTGCAGGACATGCTGACCGGCAGACAGGACTACATACAGATGATTCCGGAACTGTTTGACCAGTTGCATGGAGCAGCATGGTTCACAAAACTGGAGCTGCGGGGGACCATAGTGGGGGAGAGCATGAGCATCAGCCAGACAGAGGACGTGTGGAGGGCAGCGTTCGGTCTGGAGCTCCAGGAGCTGAAGAGCTACCAGCCCTTTGCGCCATCCCCAGACCCGGTCATCCCCCAGAACGTGATCCACTTCATTCTCAAGGACATGCTAGGTTTCTCTGTGCTCTCCTACGGTCAGGAAGTCCTGGTCTACTCAATGAGTCAGGAGGAGCACCTCCAGCACGTGCGACAAGTCCTAGTCCGCCTCCGGCATCACAGAGTCTACTGCTCCCTGGACAAGAGCCAGTTCCACCGCCAGACGGTGGAATTCCTGGGCTTTGTCGTGAGCCCCAAGGGGGTGAAACTGAACAAAAGCGTCGTGGCCATCATAACAGGGTACCCTACGCCTGGCTCTAGGAAGTCCCTGCGAAACCTGTTCGAGTTCATCTTCCCCTACCGGCACTTTGTGGAGCGCTTCACCCTCCTCGCAGAGCCGCTGGTGCGGCAGGTGCTGAGCAGCCAGCCGTTCCACTGGGGAGAGGAGGAGCAGGAGGCCTTCGAGTGCCTGAAGAGGGCATTCCGCAAGGCGCCCCTTCTCCACCACCCCAAGCCCCAGAACCCGTTCTACTTGGACACGGGCGTCACCAGAACAGCTCTGCACGCCTCCCTGATCCAAATAGACGACCAGACTGGCAAGCGAGTCTCCTGCGCTTTCTACTCCCGCAACGTCTCCCCCATCGAGGATGGGTACTCTCCCCTGGAGATGAAGATCCTTCCAGTACGGGCTGCCTTCATGGTGTGGTGCCGCTACCTGGAGAACACCGAGGAGCCCATCATGATCCTTCTCAACACAGAGGATCTGGCCTCTCTGAATAATGACAGGCTCACCGTACTTCTCCCTGGGCATTGGGTCTTCTTCTTCTCCCACTTCAACTTTGACGTCATGGAACTGCCAGAACAAGATGGCGGCCGCCCTCTGCCTCCCGGGAGGAGCCGCAACCGAAGAGCTTTCCAGAACACGCCTGCTAGGCCCATCCTGCTTTTTGCCACCAGGGGATCCCCCGGGGATCAGTCACCAGAATCCGGGGAAGAAGAGGAGAATGAAGATGCACCTGACCAGGACGAGCTCAACGGGCAGACCCTCCAGCGGGAGCTCCTGGCCACGATCCCAGTGGACCAGATCCTCAACAGCTTCCTAGCCCATTTCAGCATGGCCCAGATCCGGGCGGTCATCCTGCACTTCTTCCGCGGCCTCCTGTCCTGGAAGAACGTGCTGGCCCTGGCCGCCATGCTGGTGCTGCTCAGGGCCCGGCAGCGCCGCCCGCTGCTGCCCGCGCCCACCTTCGCGGTGGCTCGGCCCCGACCCCGGCGCTGCCTGCGCCTGCTGCTGGACTCCACCCTGCTGGCCGGCAGCGGCCTGGCCACGGCCATCGCTCAGCTGCTCACCCGGATGCCGCCGCTCGCGGGCGCCAACACCGCGCCCGCCCGGGAGCTGGCCGAGCTGTTCCTGGGCCCCGGCCGCTGGCAGCGCAACGCCCTGCTCCCTCCGGCTCCCCGAGGCCTGCAGTTCACCCCCGGGTTCTGGCTGACGCTCTGGGAGTTCTTCGGCGTCCGAGGCGCCCCCCGAGAGGGCAGCGCCCCCGCCCCCCGCGAACCCCGGTGCTTGGAGCTACACGTCGTTGGTGCCGAGGATGTCGTCTCGCGAGAAGCCCTGCAAGACGACCTGCAACGTTACCGTCAGTGTGGCCTGCATGACGGCCTGCAAGACACCTCGCAGGACGAGCAGGACAACGACGTGCACGCGCCCCCCCGCCGCGCCCGCCGCCGGCCCCCCAGCCGGGCCCGCGGCCCTCCACGTCCTCCACGGCTGCCCGCCCCGCGGCCCTAGCGCCCACGGCCCGCTCAGCCCACTGCGCCCGCTCGGCCGGGAGCAGGTGGCCAGGGCCCTGCGCAGGCTCCTGACTGCGGTCTGCGCGCACGCGCAGCCCGCACCCGCGCTAGGGCAGGAGGCCAACCTGGAAGAACTGCCAGGCCCAGAAGACGACGCAGACCTCGACTGAAAAACACCTCCTACCCAGCAGCCGGGCCCTTCCTCCTCGACCCCCGAGACCCCTATACCTCCTGCCCTGCCTTGGGCCTCGGGGCTCAGACCCCACACCCTTACTGCCATCCTGACCCAAGGGGAATGCACTCGGAAGGGCAACAACTTCAGCCCATCAACCAGCAAGGCCATCTGTGCCAACGGCCTATCCCGTCGTCAGAGACCAGAGCCAGCTCAGGGCGGCTCGATCCGTCTTAACCCTCGGGTCCCAGGCGGCTCTGGGAGTGAGCGATGAGAGGAAACAGAGTGATGAGCAGCAGGACGTGACCCCATGCCCCAGGCCAGATGGAGAAGCAGGCAGCAGGCCCAGCCAAGCAAGCGGATGCCAGGGACCTCAGCCGGGGGTGGCGTGGATGCCAGGGACCTCAGCGGGGGGTGGCGAGCGACCCTGCGCCATCCTGGGACACTGACCTCGGGTGCTCCACCGACTTCTACCTCCACCACGGTGCTCCTGGGCGCCCACCTGCCCGCCCACCCTGCAGGCAAACCCACCCGGCGGACTGGCTCGGGACACTGACTTCATCTGACCCTGAGCTTCCGCTCACCTGCACAGCTGCTCCTTGGGGCTCCGACGTGCTGCACACTTACCTGGCTGCTCTCCACAGCAGGTCCCAGGCGGGGACAGACGGCTGCCTCCCCCTCCCACACCTAACTCGGATGGCGCAGGGGCCCAGAGGCCCTAGATACGGCAGGGGCAAGAGAAACTCAAGAACACCAAGACCCCTGCTGGCCGTGTCTACCAGCCCCTGTGCTCTGCCGCAGGAGGGGGCCCCTGCCCTCCCGCTCTCCGACCTCTGCCTCTTTCTACCCCCAAATAAAACAGAATAAAAGATTATCTGACCTTGTGGCTTGTCTTAAGGGGCAGGGGAGGATGGACGATGAGACAGGTGGAGGGGACCTGCACCACCACCCCCAGGCCCCAGACCTCAGCACTTCCTTCCGCCTTGGGCAGTCGCCCCACCCACCACCCACTGGGGCTGACAGGGACCCCTCTCCACAGGCGTGCCCCAGTGAGAAAGCAGTGGAGATGCCAGGGGGAAAGGACATTGCGGATGGGGGGCTCTGGGAGCTGCCTCTTCACGGAGGCTCTGGAGCAGGGAGCCTGAAGTCCACTCCCTCCCCAGCCTGAGGGGAGGACAGCCGCCTCTGTGCCCCAGCTGGCAGCAACCCCCAGCCCCACCTCAGGGCAGAAGGCCTGGGACCCCTTTCGGAGGGTCTCAGTCCCCTGAAATGACAAAATGGCTGCTCTTGAGGGGGCACTGCCTGGGAAGGGGGTCTGAGGATAGTAGGAAAGTCGGGGGACACTTGCTCATCTTGGTTCACACTCCACAGTCCAGCATGCGCAGACCTCAGGCTGCCCACGGGCCACACCCACCTAAGAGCACTTATGATTCCCTGGGGACATGCCCCTGGTGCTCTGCCCTGGGAGACCTCGGAGGAGATGGTACTCCAGGCCACCCCTGGCATGGCCCTGAACCCCAACGGGAGAGGACTATACTGAGGCTCCACGACCGCGGGCCCTCAGGCTCCCGGGACGGCACACCTGCCCTCTCTGCCCAGTGCGGAAATCTGCCCCTGACAGCAGTACCGTGAGACCACCTGACAGATCTCAGGTTGGAAGGCCAGGGGTTCTGCAGGGGCCTGACTAGCCTGGACAGAGTGGCCCCAACCCCTCCCTGGTGGCCTCAGGAAAGCCATTTCCTTCACTATCCAGAGTTCTCATCTCCCACAGGAAGGAGCCCTATTGGGCCCAGCAAGGATGACAGTAGGTGACCAGGCACAGAGCGGAGAGCCCTGCCCGGCGCACACTTCACGGTCCCCACGGTGACGGCCACCATCCACCATCGGCTTCTAAGGAATCTAGCCCCGACAGCAGTACCCAGGGATCACAGGCAGATCCCAGGTTTGAGGTCAGGGGCTCACTCTGCCTCCGGCCCCTCCCCTGAAGTCCCCCCAATAGGCTGCAGGACACCCCTCCAAGCCTCGGTTTCCTTATCTCTCGCTCAGCCCCATGGCGGTGGGGGGTGCAGAGCTCCATCCTCTACTGCCCACCTGTGGACTTCTTGTGTCTCATAATCAGGATAAACCTGGGGAACCAAGGCCCAGGGGAGGCTACGGAGGAGTGGGGGTACAGCCAGGACCAGGCCCCCTCCTGTGGCCTTCGCCCCCTCATCCGAGGCAGCTCCACCCACTTCCAGAGCCCAGCAAATGACCCATATACAGCCAACATCCCGTCGGCCCCGGAGCTCAAGGACACTGTGCCTGTGTCTGTCCGCCAGCACTTTTTCCATGGGACTAAGAGCGGTCCCGTGGGTCAAGGTCGGGCTCAGCTGCAAGGACTCCAGCATCCCCTTTAGTGGCCTGGTCGCAGCCCTGTCTGGCCCCAGTAGAAGGCCCCAGCCCTCACTGAGTGACCCAAGGACTGTCTGTCTGTCTTCCAGTCTGAATCCCACCATCCAACGGGCGACACAGTGAGAGAGAAGCGGTGTTTCAGGAACAATAAGGCATGCTGTCCAAGGGCCCTTGGTCCCTGAAGCCTCCTCTGTTGCCAGGTGATACCCTCTTGGGGCTCCCAAAATCCTTGAACTACCTGGAGGTGGAGCCATGGGTCAGAGTCACCCTAGCCCCCAGCTAGCTCCATCCTGGAGGTCCCAAGGGCCCCATATCATGGGCATGTCTCTGTCCTGCTTGGAAGAGGCTTCTTTGGAGTGAGGATGGGCCAGACTGGTGACACCTGCACCTTCAGCCCAGAGCCTTCGAGGACAGCTGTCCTTCCATGTTGGGCCACCAAAAAGTGGAGGGGCAAGCAGGGCAACGTCACAAGTGAAGGCCAAACAGAGCATTCTTCACCAATCAGCCTGCCTTGTGAATGTGGGGAGGCCAGACCCCCCAGAAGTGAGCGCGTTCACCCACAGTGCACACACAGGCACACACGCACACGTGTGCATGCGGACAGCCGCATGGCCGTGCCAGTGGCCGGCAGTGTTTCCAGCCCAGTGGATCCATGGACCAGTCTGGCCAGAAGGGGCTCAATCCCTTTTATAAAGATGGCACAGCCACCGGCCCAGGGAGCGATGGGCAGGGCAGAGAGACGGGCTGGGCAGGTCTCTGCCATGCAGAAAAAGCGCTTTAAGAAAACGACACAATACAAATCGTTTTCTCCTGGGGAAAAACAAAAGAGAATTCATATTAAATGATGCCCTGGGTCATGACATCACGGCCACGCAGAGGAAGGTGAGGACCCAAGACAGGCAGCCAGTCCCCAGGCATAGCCTGCAGGGCTCCCTAGTGCAGGCCCCCATGGCCTAACCCACCCCCTTCCACCCCGGGGTCCTGGACCATGGAGTGCCTCCAGGTGAGTCCCGCCCGTCCCCCTCCCTCCTGCCCCCTGTCCACCCCACAGAGGCCCTGGACAGTGCAGGCGCCCAGCCTGCTGCGTGCCGGCTTCCGGAATGAGTAACTGCACACCCCGAGCTGACTGCTACTCACCATTCAGCTCCAGATTGCCATGTCCCCCTGCGCGTGGTCGTGGTGACACAGGCCCCTAGGGTAAGAGCTTTGCGAGCTCTTAACAATCTACAGGAGCAGAGGCGTGGAGTCACATCCCCCATCACCTAGATGGCCCCACTGTGCTCCCAAAGTCAGAAAGAAGAAGACGGCGGACAGAAATTTGCCCCCACATCCAGATCCCCCCCAACCTAGGGCCCCGATGAGTACTCTTGTCACACTCCAAGTTGACCAGGTGATCTTGGACCCAACAGTGACCCTCATCCTGACCCCCATGAGGACAAGCATGTCCATCTGAATTCCAGAAAAGACATGGGGGCGGGGAGGGGCAGAAGGAGAGAAGCAGGGTGCGCTGCCCCACTCTGTGGCTCTGGGCCCCTTACCCCCACCTCGGTGCGTGTGCCTGGGCTGGCTGCCGTGGCTGCTGGATATGGTTAACAACTCCCGTACCACAGGGTCACCTCCCCCACACAGGGCCTGAGTTAGTGGGGGATGCAGAAGACAGAGGCCCGTGGGCCAGGGCCACCTCTGTGCCAGCTGCCCAGGTGCTGCCAGGTGCCCTAGAGCCCACCTAGGCAGGGCTGGCACTGAAGGGACAATGGTGGCCACAGCAGCCTCCAGGGGTCCCGGAGTTAGTAGCCCTTGGGGGTATATCTCTGGAACGGGGGAAGGAGAGAGTAAGAAGCCGCCTGTGAGGGGCCTCAGCCTCCTGGTCATGGAAGAGTCCTGGGGAGAGGCAGAGACCCCTCAAGGAGACCCTCCTCCTGAGCCCTGACCCCTCAGCCCTGGGAATAAAGGGGCACCATCTCTCCACATCTGCCAGTTATCCCTGTGAGCCAGGTCCCCTCGGAGGGCTCCCTACAGGAGCACAGCCCCGGCCCCCTTGGTGGGAAAAGACCCAGGGCGGTCCCGACTCTGACCCTGGGCCCAGCCCTGCAGAGCGTCCCACTGGGGACAGAGCCTACCAACCCCCGCAAGGAGGGGGCCTCAGAGATGGCCTGGACCCAGGCCCTCCCCTCCAGGAACCCGGGGAGCCTCAGGAGAAAGAGAGAGAGCAGAGCCCGCAGAGCATGCGAGGCAGGGTGGGGGCAGCAGCAAGCTGGGGGCCACGCCCCCGTGCAGCCAGGGGCAGAGGAGGGTCCGGAGGCTGCGCGTGGCTGGAGGGTGAAGAAAGGCGTCATATAGGAGCCGGGTAACTGCGCACCAACTCCTGTATGAAGCCGTTCCCACCCCCCAACGGCTGACTATGGGCCGCGACCCTCCTCCCGGAAGCGCAGAGCAGGCGCCCGGATGCAGTGGGACGCCTGCAGCGAGTGGTTAGAGCAGCGACAGCAGAGGACAGCCAGCCCAGGCGGCACTGGGCACGGGCCAGGCACTGTGGCCTGCCCACCCTACCTGGCCTTCCCTGACCGTCTCCTCTGCCCAGGGGCCTGGGCTCCAGGCAGCCCCAGGTCACTTTCCAACCTCACCTCTGCCTGTGAAGTGGGGCAACAGCCCTGTGGGAAGCAGGTGAGGACTGGGGAGCCCAGCCTGAACTTAGAGAGCTTCCCACACAGAAAGGATTGTGGTTGCTGAGGGCCGGGCGTGGCGGGGCGGTCAAGGATGGGGTGACAGCTACAGGGCTTCCCTGGGGTGGGGCCATGCCTCCAGTGGACTGGGTGATGGGCGCACACCTCGGTGAATCAGCTGAGCCCCAAACTGTGCACTGGGATGGGCGATCGTGTGTCCATGGTTTATATCGTGATGAAGTTGTGCCGCCCCCAAATTTCCCTTGTCCCGACACCGCGTTCGCAACCCTCACATCGCCTTCCCCAGGGCGCCATGCACTCCACGACCCCCCCACCAACGCGCTCACACACAGCCCCCCACCATGGTAGGTGTCAAGGGTTTGGTCTGTAGCTCCGCGTGCCCTGAGAGCACCTGGTGGGAAGCTCGGGCGCAGGGCAGGGTTAAGGACTGAGGGGGAGCAGGCGTGGAGAGGGAAGAGCGGGGCAGGGATGGGCTCGGAGTGCCACACAAGTGCGGGAGGCCTCTCAGTCACAGGAAGTGGAGCGGGGCGCAGACCACCATGGGGTGTCAGGGCTTGGGGCGACACGTGAGGGAAGAGGGGCCCTGCATGACATGAGAGAGCAGAGGGACTCAGTGTGACAAAGAGCAGGGACACGCCTTCAAACCTAGATGGGGGAGGAGCTCTGTGTGCCACACTCATGGGGCAGGGGCTCCGTGTGACACCTGAGAGGAGGGGCGCCCAGGAACAGGGTGGGTTTCCTCGTGGCACTGGGAGGAGGAGGTCTGGGGAGCACAGAGGGCTGAGTGTGGCACGAGGGTGGGGCGGGGCAGGGAGAGGCTCAGAATCACACGAGTCGGGGCTCTGCGGCACACGAGGGAAAGCTCAGCACAGCACAAGTGGGAGCCCAAAATGCCTGAGGGGAGGAGGGGAAGGGCAGGTGCAGACGGGAGGGGAGCGGGGTCCATGTGACATGAACACAGGAGGGGCTCCTCGTGGCACCTCAGTGGGAGAGGAGTACAGCGGGCCGTGGAATGGGGGCAGGGCTCTGTGTGACACGTGGTGGGGAGGCGGCGCTCCCTGTGGCACAGGCTGGAAGACAGAGGTGTGACTTGTGAAGGGGAGAAGGGCTCAAGAGGACCATGAGTTGGGAGGGACTCGGTGTGACACAAGGAGGGGAGAAGGCCCAGTGTGACACATGGATGGGAAGAAGGCTCCGTGTACACTTGGATGAGGGGAGGGGCTCTGTGTGACGCATGGGCGAGAGGGCTCCATCTGTCACCTGGGTAGAAGAGGAACTCTTGACATGTAAGTAAAGGGAGGGGCTCTGTGTGACACCTGAGTGGGGGGAGGCTTAGTGTGACACATGGAGGGGGAGTGTTCAAGTCACACAAGTGGAAGAGGAGCTCAGTGTGGCACCAGATGGAGCACCGAGTATGACATGAGAGGAGCTCGGTGACACTGGCATGGGAGAGGAGCTTGATGAGAAACTTGAGTGGATGAGGGGCTCCCGTGCACTTGGGAGGGGAAGAGACCTGGGGTAGATGGTCGTGGGGAGGAGCTCCGTGTGCACACGAGCTGGGCAGGAGCTCTGTGCCACAAGGGTGGGTGAGAGGCCCGATGCCACATGGATTTAGGAGGTGAGTCCCTCCCATGGGGGATTTGGGGGGCTGTGGTTGATGATGGGAGACCCAAGGGCCAACTTAATTCAACAGACCACAAGGCATACCCAGGTATCACCAATTCTGATTCCGAACAAAATAAAACATAACTAGATGATTCTAAGAATTCACAGAAATTCATCTACCCAAAGGAGCATTCCATCAGCACACCTGGAACATCCGATGATCGCTGAGGTCCCCAACGTGGGGTGCACGCCAATTCTTACAAGAGCACCCATCACATCCCTGAAAGACCATGTCCCCCAGCATCTGCAGGGTCTTCATAGACACCAGAGGGTCCTAGACTCTGGCTCTCCAAGACCTAGAAACTTCCAAAATGGGTATGGGACAACCAACATTTGGCCAAGCAGAGACATGAAATCAACAGACGAAATGATTGCCATCCTTGACCACCATGGCTTTAGAGCACAAAGATACAGAATTAGCAACCTCACAGTGGAAGTGGACAACCCAGAGGCTGACCCAAGACCAGGGTGCAAATCTGAGGCAGCAAGGCTCTTAGAGGGGCTAGGAGGGCAAGGACCCCCTCCCAGACTCTGCCCAGCAGGGCCTTGGTGAACCTGCACCTCTGGCCTCCCCACACACCTGGCCAGCTCACTCTCCTCTGCACCAGGTCCCCAAGCAGCTGTGGCCCAGACTCTCTTGCTGTCTGCGGGCTGGCGCGCATCTCCCCGAGGCGTGTGCTCCCAAGGGCAATGTCCGTCTACATGCTGCCTGGTACAGGGCCTGGCACACAGTAGACCTTCACCGAATGTGCAAACGAATGAATGAAAGCCTACCATGTACAAGGCCCTGGAGGCCAGAGGGCGCCCCGAAGCCAGGATGATGGAGGTGATGCGGGTGATGGAGGCCGGGTGGCCAGAGATGAGATGCTGTGCCCAGGATGACAGAGGCCAGATGGACATGACAGGAGTCCATGGTGACAGACACGCGTGAGATGGACCTCCCAAGAAGACAGGGAGCTGGGGGCAGGCAGCCAGGGCCCAAGAGGTGGGCCTGGAAGCCTCGATGGACCGGGTGGGACATGAAGCGGGCTTTACAGTCGCAGTCCAGCCGTGACCAGCTTGACACCTGTCCCCACCCACCTGCCTGTGGAGAACGGTCAGCCTGAGGATACTGCCAGCGAGAGGCGGTGGGTGCCCCAGAGCAGGCTCGGCAAACATTACTGCTCACAGACCCTCCGGAGGCGCTTTGGAAAGCCACAAAGCTCCTCTTCCCTAACACACTTTTAAATTCGCAGTAAAACTTTTATACCAAGTCTAAAGAGTGGCGGCGATGTTGCCTCCGGCGTGTTGCATGACACAAGTGTGAGGATGTACATACATGCATACACACGGCTTTTATACTGTATTTGTCAAACCTCAGGGCTGCGTAGTAGGCTCATTTAAAATTTGACCCCTCGCTGGCAAACCAACTAGGCAAACACATTTTTCAGAAAAAGTCTGATACCATTTTTAGAATTTTCTTCAATTCAAATCAATGAATTTGTGTGCATGGCAAAGACCAAGTTTCCACGTCTGAATTGGGAACCCGACCGACACGCCATGCAGCTGCATGGGGTGGAGGCTGGGACACGGAGGGAACTGACCTGGAAGCCAGGTGGCCGGTGCAGTGGTGAGCAGAGCACGGAGGGCACAGGCGTCATCCAGGTTGAGGCTCTGTGGAAGGCGTGGTGCGGCCCCAGGGGTCAAGGGGCCTGTCCAGGCCTGAGGTTCCCCTGGCAGCGCCGTGGGGCACAGATACCCAAGCAGTGGCTGGGAACAGGACCCAGTTTGCCCCTCACTCAACCCGTTGTCTTCTGAGCTGCCTTGGAAACTGGAAACTAGGGGCAGGGACAGGGTGCAGTCAACACCCCGGCAAGGGGTTGAGAGCTGAGAGTGGGCAGTGTGCAGGCGTCTACTTCCAGACACAGGAGGGAGAAGCTGGAGAGGCAGAGCTGGTAAGAGGGAATGTCAGCAGCTCATGGGGGCCAGGAACCCCCAGCTGGTGGCAGGAGCCCAGGTCTGATTCCAGCTGCTTGTCAAAAAGAAGTAGTGCGGGAGTCAGGGTGGGAGGTGAGAGGCAGGGCCTTGGGGGCGAGACGACCACTTCTGCCCGCTGTGGGAGAGCTGGACACGCAGGGCTGGCAGAAGAGCCACAGGAGCACGAGGCATGCGTGACTCTAGGGAACAGGTCAGGGAGAAGCGGAGGTGGGCTTACGAGCAACCCACACTGCCTCCTTCCCCCAGTCGCCCTCCACCATCCGTCTCTCACACACGCCTGTACACATCAGCACAGGCCCACACACTCACCCACAGGCATGCACACATACAGGCCATGCACCAAACACAGGCACACAGAGCCCCCTGCAGCTGAGCCCTCCTGAGCAAGAGCCCAGCCCACACCTGGGCCTTCCCTGGGCCTAAGGGGCACAGGAGCCTGTCCCACACCAGCTGGCACCTGCCTACCTAGTGTGGGTCTGTGGGAGCTGGAGGTGAAGGAGCTACCTGCCACCAAGGTCCCAAGCTGCAGCACTTCTGCGGATGGCATGAGCACAGGAGTGGGGGGGGGGCTTTGGCAAGGCCTGGTCCTCCAGAGGTCATGGCCAGATCTAGGCAGAGGGAGAAGTCAGGCCAAGGTTTCCTCCCTCAGTGTGGCCCTCCGGCTCCTGCACACTGAAACCCCCCAGCCTTGGCATCTCCGGGAAGGCTCCTCTTGGCTCTAGGAGAGAGAATCCCAGTCCCTGAGTAGACGCTCATGAGTCCCCAAAGGACCTCTGCCCTCAGCCACAGACAGACACTGCATTCACGCGTCCTCCACCAGCCAACGCCAAGCAGACAGGTAAAGTGCTTTGAAAAGTGCAGGCATAGAGGTACTGCTCCAGACACCCTGCCAGCCCACCCCCGCCCATCAGTCCTCCCCCACCAGGAAAGCTGGGGCCCGGGGCACCCCTGCAGACGCTGCCTGCAGCTCTGCAGCACCTCTGCCTTACTGCCGGCAGCCAGCACACAGCAGGTGCTCAAGCCACACCTGCAAGGACCACCCGAGAACCCACCCCTCTCAGGACAATTTGGGGTGCAAGGGAGTCTGCCCAGAGATGCCCCTAGGTAGCAGCAAGGCCACTCTGGGGCCGCGGGCCATCCGGGAAGCTGTGGAATGACCCCAGGCAATGCAGTCGGTGTCTCCGTGGGGCCGGGAGTGGGGGTTCCCCTCCTGTGCTCATCAGTCCTGCAGCATCTGCTTTGAATCTGGCCAACGCTCCGAGCTAGCTGGCGGCTGTCCTGCCCTCCATTGCCCTGCCCAGCCCGTCTTCCCTACGCACCTCCACCCCCACCACTGGCGTTCACAGCCCTGCCTCTGCGGAGGCTCTGCTGCTGTCTGCCGACTTCCCGGGGGCCTCCCCGCCCGAGGCCTGAGCTGGATTTCCATTCCAAACTAATAAAATGCTCTACAGGATCCTTGGCGGGGAAGGCAAAGTGGCGGGGAGTCCAAAGTGTCTTCTGAGAAGTGGGGGGGACATGACTGGGGCATTACCTCCTCCCGGCTGGCAAGCTCCCGAGAACAGTCCTCCCTCCAGTTTAGGAGAGCTTGAGAGAAAGCTGTCCATGCACCCGCCTGCCCTGCCCCTCTCCAGCCCCAGCTCTGAAATGGCAGCTGCTCTGCGGGTAAGAGGGGAAAGGACAGTCCTCCGGAAGAATGGCAGCCCAAGGCGTCTCGTTCCCCAAGTCCTCTACGAGCTGAGCTGGGAGCATCAGGAAAGTTGGGGCCCAGCACAGCCCCCTCCCGAAAGGAAGAAGCCCATGGTGTTCCTCTCCCCAGAAATGGTTCACCTCCCTCCACTTTGCCAAGTGACCACCATCCATGAAGCTCACCACGCCTCGGGGCTGGTCACCCAGAGCCTACCACCTGGCCCAGGGTCCCGGGGCCCACAGGGACCAGGTGAGCAACACAGAGAGGTGACCCACACCTGTCAGAGAGCATCCCCCAAGAGGCCGGAGATGTGATGGGGGAAATGGGGCTCTGAAGGTAAACTGAGTCAGGAAAAAACCTGTAGCTGGGCCTAGCCACCTGGACTCCCCACCAAGGAGGGGCGGGAAGGGGCTATCCTTAGCCTATCCTGAGTCAGGGGTCAGGGGTCTTGGGTCTTTGCTGTTATTTCTACCCCTATGGTCCTGCTCTGGGCCCACTCCTGAGGTTGAGGACTCGACCGAGCAGCTTCCGCATCATCTTCACAGAACTCCCAGGGCGGGCTCTCCGGTGCTGCACTTGGCTTCGGAATCTGTTGTGGGGACTTCTAGGAGCTTAGCGAGGAGTGCTTCTAGTAACGTCCTGTTCTTGGAAGTCTCCTAAAGCAACTTGGCCAACCGAGGGCGGGGTGGGGCTGCAGGCAGTCCTCTAAGACGGCATTTCTCCTTTGCCCCAGTCTGTGCCTCAAGTCCCAGTTCCTCATTAAAGACGTCCTTGTGTGCACAATTCCAAATTCTAATGAATTTCCAGGAAATAGCACCAAAATGATACTGGCAGCATTACGGCATGTGTTTGAAGAACTCTCGCCAGCTTCTCCCTTTTCCTCCAGACTCTACTGAATAAAACAAGCCACCTTCTAGAACATGTGCCACTGTAGCTGTCTCTGAACGGCACTACCGACGACCTGGGCTCTCGGCCCCTGTCGGGATCCCGAGTCCGCACATCCAGAGCGACCCGTCTGCGTTGCTCGTCACGCGGCCTCTTCTCACGACTGCCTTCTGCTCCGGGGCTGGTCATGATCTGGGGCCTTCCATCTTTAGGTGCCACCACTTCAGCACCATGGGCAGTCTGGTGTCCGCAGGTCCTGGAAGACAAGAGCCGCCAGCAAGGTGCTCCGGGCAGGCCTCCAGCTCCTTCTGGGCCGTGACTCTCCATGTCTCACGTGTCTGTGGCCCTCCTTTGGCGCCTGCGCTGTCCTCACGCCCTTCATGACGGCCTGGCCCTATCCCAGCCTCAACCTCGATGAACTTCCGTTGCTGGAAGGTGGCGACCAGGCCCAACCAGCTGCAAGGCCGCGGCTTCACGCAAGGCTGGCGCAGGGCTGGCGAGGGGGCGTTAGCATCTTCCGTCGGGAGGACAGCTAAGCTGTAGGCACTGGCTTGGGTTACACTCCAGGGTCCAGCCAACTTGGCAGCCCCGAGGGTCAAGGCTGGTGCAGGGCCAGCCATGAGTCTAGCACAACGCAAAGGCACAACATGGCACTTTACAGCAAAGCCGCCCACTCCCGGGTGGGCCTCACCATGGCGCCTGGCGACGATGCATGGCTGCTGCTGTGTGCTCTCCCTAGGGCTCTCTCTGCTGCCGCAAAGCCCCCTCATCTGCACTGGGGTGACTGTAACCCCTTTCACACTAGTGCTGCCACTGAGACCTGCCGCCAGCTGCGAGGGGGCAGTACTGTCCTCTGCCGTCTGCAGCCCCAGCCTGCCCTGCGGGCCTGCAGCCTGAGGCTTCCTGTCAGTTCCGAATGCCTGAGCTTTGCCAGAGCCAGAGCTGGAGTCCCAGCCTAGAATGTCAAGGAGGTCTCTCTCTCAGGACAACTGAACTTTTTCAGAGCTCAGAGGTGGGTCCTGGGCCTAGAATGCCAAGGAGCTCCCTCTTTCTGGACATCTGAGCTCTGTCTGAGTCTGGGGCTGTGTCCCAGCACTAGAATGTCATGAAGGTCCCTCTTTCTGGACATTTGAGCTTCACTGGCGGCTCGAGCAGGGTCCCTTCTCTAGAATGTCAAGAAAATTCTCTTTCTAGACATCAGAACTTCAGTGGAGGCTGGAGCTGGGTCCTAGCTCTAGAACATCAAGGAGGTTCCTTATTCTGAACACCTGAGCTTCAAAGGATGGAGCTGGAGTCCCAGTTCTAGAACGTCAGGAGATCCTCCTTTCTGGACATCTGAGTGTCACTGAAGGCTAGAGCTGGGCCCCAGCTCTTGAATATCAAGGAGGTCCCTCTTTCTAGATACTTTTCTAGATACTGAGTCACACCAGAGGTTTGACCTGGAATCCTGGAATCCTTGAACATCAAGGAGGCCCCTCTTTATGAATATCTGAGCTTCTGTGGGTGTTGGAGCCGGGTCCAGGCTCTAGAAGTCTTTCTCTCTGTACATCTGAGCTTCATCAGAGGCTAGAGCTGGATCCCAGCTCTAAAATGTCAATAAGGTCCCTTGTTCTGAAAACCTGAACTTCAGCCAAAGCTGGAGCTGGGGTCTCCCAGGTCTGAAACATCAAAGCATTAGCTCACCCTGCATGCCCAAGGTCTGTCAGGGCTAGGCTGGGTCCTGTCTCTGAAACGTCATTCCGAGTGTCTGGCTTCCCCAGCGGCCGGAGCTCAGGTTCTATGGCTGGAACATCACGGAGCCCTCACCCATTTCATGGTGCATCAGAGGACGGAGCTGGGGTCCCGGCTCTGGAAAATCAGGGGGTTCATTCTGGATGCCTGAGAGTCATCGCAGGCTGCACTCAGCTCACCACACAGGACTCCTGGACTCGTAGCCCTCGTGGCTGGGAAGGGCACGGGGAGGCACTCCCGCCCTGCTCACAACTGCCTGGACCATCTCTCGGCACCGTCCATGCCATCACCTCCTGCAGGGACAAGGTCGAGTTCCCAGGTGGCTCTTTCTCTCGGCAGAGGGGCCGTCCAGTCCTCTGCATGACTGCTGGACTCGCCTGTCGTTCTCTCGAGGAAACTCCTGGGAGGGGAGGAGGAAGGAGAAGGAAGAGGAGGAAAAGACAGAAGGAGGAAGGAAGAGAGAGGAGAAGAGAGAGGACGAGGCGGGAGGTGGTCGTGGCAGTAGACATGGCATGGTGGTGGTACTAGCTGTGGTGGTAGCAGTGGCTGTGGCACTGGATGTGTGGCATCAGAGAAGCAGGCCAGGTCGACTGCTCCAGGAGAGCCAGGTGTGGGGACCACAGGTCACCTGGACTTGGTCCAGGGCCCCGTCCCTTGCTCCCTTTGCCCACTCAGCCCAGCCACGGGCCATTGACAGACAGCCTGACCCTCCTGATGGTCACAGTCATGGTCAGTCATGGTGCAAGGCTCACCCCCAGCCTTGGCCAGTACTCCGGCCGGTGCCAGGGTGGCCCAACGCACTGCCTTTGCAGCCCGCTGGGCCCTGCTAAGGAGCCACTGTGTGGGAGGAGCATTGGCCCAAGGCCTGGAGCCTCTCAGACCCCCTGTCATCAGTCAGCCTGACCTGTCCTGGCCCAGCCCTGGGAAGGTGAGGAAGAGGAGGAAGAGGTCAGGGACCCAGGTGGCAAGCACAGCTCCAAGCCCTCTGGGTCTCCACGGCCGGGTTCTCTCCACCTCTCACTCCACACTCCTTTCCGGAAAGAACCCTGGCATCCCACGACCACTGGAAGGAGACCAGCTAGGGGCGAGGCCAGCTCTGCAAGTGCACCCTGTCACCCTGCATGCCCAGAGGGTAGGGGACAGGTATCTCCCTGGGGCTGAAGCTGCCCTCCTTCCCTCCCCACATCACATGTCCCCAAGCAAAGGAAGGCCCAGCAAGACAGGACACCCACACGCAGCCTCTTCACAGCAGGAGCACACCCGCCACCATTTGGGTTAAGACAGGAAACACATTTATTGAGAGCACAACGGAGTTGCCAGGCCCAGCGCTTGGGAACAGCATCGTGATGCCCCTCACAACAGCCCTGTGAGGTAGGTGCCCCAGCCAGACCCCCAGCCGGCGCTGAAGGCTCCACGGTTCCCCGAGTCTCAGGGCTCGCGACCCAAGCCAGCGAAGTCCATCAATCAGAGGGTGGTCTGGGGGTGGCCCAGGCTCCAGTCTTGGGGTCCAGCCTGTCCCGTGGCTGTGGAGGCTGAGAGAGACACAGTTGCAGATGAAGGCTACCTGCTCCCAGCCTCACCGCTGACCGAGTTCGCACGCAGACGGCCAGGCCTGGAGCAATGTCCTCTGTGCTTAGGAGGCCTGAGCAACTCGGGGACGCCTGGCTTCCAGGCATCCATGGGGGCGAAGGAAGCCCCCAGCCACCAGCTCCCGCCCATCGCCCTCGTGCCCCCCCATCCCCGCTGCAATCCATTCTCCTTGTCCCCCCTGCAGCGATGTGGAACCTAACCAGCCTTGAAGCCCTCCTGCAGCTTGGCCTCCCCTCATTCGCTAACCAGAACTGGAACTCGCCCTTCCTGAAAATCGGCCCCTGCTCCTGGCCCAGCCCATCACTTCCAAAAACTCAGCCCCATCCTGTATGGACGGTTTCTAGAAAAATCCCCCTGATCTCACTTCTCCTGCCCTCTGTCACTGTCCCCCAAGTGGGCCAGGTGCTTCCCCTGCCCGCCACTCTGCCCAAGTGTGACCAGCACAGTTCCAGCAGGGAGCACAGGGCGAATGTGGCCAGTGCCCGGGTCAGGGCCTCTGCTGGGCCCACCAGGAGCAGGGCTAAGGGCACCTGTGAGGCAGGGAGCAAGCATCTGTGCTCACAGAAACATTCCCGCTGAGTCCCAGCAGCTGTGCCAGAGGACGGGGCTCTCTCCAGATTACAGGTGAGGCTGGGGGGCCTCGACCCAGACCTTGATCCTCACGGCCAGCGTGTGCTGGGCTGTGCGGCGTGGAGCCTGGTCTTTGCGACACTCACAGCCATGCCCTAGAGGACAGTTACTAACCGCTCCCACTTCTACACATGGGAAAACTAGGCTTGGCTTCAGTAGCCTGCCCAAGGCTACTAAGTTGGCAAATGGTAACCCCAGGTCCAGAACCTAAGCGGAAGACCCCCAGAGCCCACCTCTGGACGTGTGCCCACACATCCACCTGGGGGAAAGAGTGGGCAGAGAATCGAGGTCCAGAGCCCAGCCCATCTCCCTGGCAGGCTTGCTGATGCCCGCAGCTGCATCCCAGCTGGGCATATGGCCTCAGGTCAATGCTGACTGTCGCCAGGGGTGGGACCGAGACAGCTCAGGTGGAGCAGCCTCCTTGCCTGGGCAAAGTGCGAAGGCCTCCAGCCAGCCTCAGGAAGGGTGTGGCATGGCCAGGAGGCCTCTGATTTGGAAATTGCCCACATTTCAGATCTGCCCAGGCTGCAGTAGAACCAGGACATCCAGCCCAGCTGCGGTTGTATCCTAGAGAGAAATCTTTCCAAACCTGGGTTTCCAGTGCTACCTGTTTCCTGGGCCTAGGGCTCAGACAGGCAGAGACCCCTCAGGGTCTGCAAAAGCACACCTGCCCTCTTACATGCACGGCAGCCAGCCTACTCCGTGCCACACACACTCAGTCGTGGTCCCTCCCCGGGTCCTCCAGGCACCTGCTATGCAGCAGGGCTGGGAGTGGCCAGGCAGTTTAGGCCTCCGAGTTGGGTCAAGTGTAGCTTAGCCAGAACCTCACCAGATCTCTGCTTTCTCACCTACCTCAGGCGATGGGGAGCCAGCCCTGACCACCTCAGGGGACAGTCCCCACATGCATGGGTCATGCACAGGCCTGGCCTGTGGGCTGCCTGGGCCCCATGTGAGCACAGGGGATGGACGGGGTACAGACACAAAGCCTGAGGAAGGGGAGCGCTGGGGAACGGTGTCCGCGCCCCTGATGGTGAGCAGTGCAGGGCAGAGGCCCAGTGGCCAAGCCTCACGATAAACACTCGGGCTGCGGCAAGACCTAGGGCGGGCCAGGGCCTGATAGCTGAGGCTGTGAACACCCCGAACACAACAAGTGGGGCCAGGGCCGACTGCTGGGGAGGAAGCAGAGTGGACCCCCAACGCAAGTCCCACCAGGTGGGCTTTGGCTGGAAAGCCATCAGTGGTCTGGCGAAAACCCCATCCACAAGGCGCCTGCACGGGAGGTCCAAGACCCCTGCCCAGACAGTTTCTCCTCCACTGCAGCTAAGTGTGCAGGCTGACCAGGAGCTCCTCAGCCCTTCCTGCAAGTCCTCTGCCAGTGCGTGGGGCCTGGCGCGGGGGGAAGGAACACACAGGGACCGTGGGCCGCGCCTGGCGGGGTGAGCCAGAGTGACCACGAGGCCTCGCTCAGTGGAGATTAAAGAGCTCGGGCTGTTCACGCGTGTCTGAAGCCCTGGCTCAGGTCCCCAGCTGTCCCAGATGCTGTTTCCTTATCTGTAAAACGGGCCCCCTCCCCAGGAGAACAGGGGAGGAAGGTGAGAGCCAAGCCTGGCGCTGGGAACACGAAGGGCGTTAAAGACTAACTTATGTCCCTCTAAGGAAAACAGGGACAGGGCGTTACGGAAATTAGGAGCACACTGAACGGCAAGGGGGTGTAGCCTCCCAGATATGTCGCCCAAAAGCCCCTCCTCGCTGCTCCCCTAACAAGCTAAAGTGGGGTGCACAAAGGCATTTGCAGCAGCCCGTTCGGGTGCACCTGCAGGCGTGGCACCCTGCACCCGAGCAGCTCAGCCTCACGAGGGAAGCAACAGAGCACAACGGAAGGGGGCACTTCCGAGGGGGGGAGGCCAGCACCGTCAGCCGTACCCACTCCCCCCTGGGCCCAACCACTCGGCAGTGCAGAGCACTCCGGGGCCCACTGTCGGGTGGGCATACGACCCCAGCACGAGGGCACAGCTGACCTTTTCATTCACCTAAGACTAGGATCGTCATCCCCACACAAGCATCCCCATGAAAGCCACTGTGGGGCACTTCCAGTGCCCGGCCCTGGGCCCTCACAACAGCCCTGTGAGGTAGGCTTTCGGGTGGCCACAGCTTGGCGAAAAGGAGACAGGGTCCGAGAGAAGCCACTGGCCCGACTGTGCAGTTAGTTAAGCGACCTAGGGTCTGTCGAGTTCGGCTCTTTCTAACACAGAACATAGACTCTCATAGGACAGGGAACGTTCCAGCACGTGACCCCAAACAAGAAGCCTGCTTTTCCAACAACACTGGTATACAGAAGTGCAGACGATACAATATAGCAGTTGTTAACAGGGTGATTAAGAGCAGAATACAATCTCTGGGTAAACGTTATAAGTACCCGCCACCCCCAGCCCCGCATTTGCGGACGGTTACAATTGTGTCAGCTATTCATGCATTGGAGAGACTGGAGAGGGCCCCTACCTCTCACCAGGCACTGTGCTGGGCACCTGACTGTGGGCATGGCCTCAAGGTTGTCAAAGGGGAGAGGACCTTGGAAAGGAGACGGGGCACGATCTTGGGAGGCTGCTGCCTAACCCTTGGGCAGTAGGACGCCACTGGGAGGGCTTTGGAGGGACACGGGGGTAGGTGCTGCCCACAGGCTGGACAGAGGTAGAGCAGTCACAAGCATGGCCAAGCAATTCGAAACTTTCGCAGAGTGAGCGTGAACACGTACCCCCAGGGGGTCCAGGGGCCTGCCTAAGGAGTCTCTCGACACCTAGCGTGAAAGTTCTTGCCAAAATTATGCCCCTTTCATCTTAAAACACCGTGCAAATTGAGCATCCCATCCCAGCTGTACCCCGACAAGCTCGGAGTCCTCAGTGTCCCCCAGAGCTCTGAATGAGGCTGCCCTCTGGCCTCTTCTGTCACCCCTGGCAGACCCCCAGGGGCACGCGCACGGTCTTCCAGAGTCACAGTCCATGAGGGCATGGTTACAGTCATCCTCACAACAGCCCTGCGAGGTGGGTGCAGAGTCCCCCAGACGACAGGCGTCCACTCTCACAGCAAGTTTGTCCAACTCCAGGGTCCTGGCTTCTCTCGCTGCCCCTCCTCCCGGCGCCGTGAAGCAAGTCCCGGTTCTAGGTAGAGCCCACAGGACCTCACCTCACCCCACCCAGGTGGCAGCAACCTCAGGGAAGGTCTTGCCTGTCCGGGACTTACAAGAACTCTGGGGGCTAGACCCAGAGATTGCAAAGTGGCAAGTTCCTGGGGCACCCATGGACCCCTGCACCTGCCACCCACATGAGCAATCATCTCCCCAGTCCTCTCTAACTAGGGCTGCACACTAGCCAGTCCTAAACGGGCGCAGACGGCCTTCAGAGCCCCTCTGGGGAAGAGCAGTGTGTTCTGATGACCGGAAGCCTGCTCGGCTGGAATCCGCGTTCTCAGACCCTCCAACTCGCACTTCAGCCTCCTAAGACATGGGCTGTGATTTCTGAGCACCCAGGAGCACGGCTGGCTGATTAGGAATAGCCCATTTTATAAGGAATCCAGAAGCGAGGGCCATTGACCTTACTGCAGGGCTTGGCTCTGAACGTCTGAGCCGAGCCAAGGGTCCCGCCTGGCCGCTGACACATGCGTGGCCCTGTGCGAACAGTCCTCTCCTCTCAGAAGGCTGTGACAGGAGTCCTCAGGGCCGCTCTGCGGGAGCACTCCCTAATTTGCAAACATGTTTGTTGACGGAGTGAGTGAAGGAAGGAGCAGAGAGCTGAGCAGGGGAGCTACAACCACTGCCGTCTGGGGGAAGCTGCAAGGCCTAAGGCGAAGCTCATGGCGGGGACTGTGAGGACCTCTCTCGGTGGGAGGGCTCAGCTCCCGGCCATTCTGAGACCCTGTCCCTGAGTCCCCACCATGGCATGCGATGTGCGGGATGGGAGAAGCATGCGAGTGACAGTGCAGCGGAGACCCAGCGGGGACGTGCTCAGAGCAGCACCCCTGGACGAGGGGGTTACGGAGAAGGGTGCAGGCTCTGTGAGCACAGCCGTGGCGCCACACAGCCCACCCAGAATGAAAAGGTTCACTTCCGGGAGAAGGCGGAGTCAGATGCACCAGGTCAGGGTGTGCAGGCCAAATGTATGGGTGAGCAGATGGAGTCTCCCGGTGGGAAATTCCCTGTAGGCCTACCAAGCTTCACGGCTGAGATAAAACACGGTGGGGGACGGGATTCAGACAGGCCACAGCGCTCAGGGCTACAGGACGGGCCAGGCGGGTGCTCGGGAAGCGGGGTGAGCCCTCCTCAGACCGTGTGCCCTCCCCAGTGGCTGCGACAGCCCTGAGCCCTGGCTGTGTTTGGAGTGGGACGTGAGGGGAAGCCCGGGAAGGGCTTGGGGCTCACTGGACTCATCAGATCATGGAATTTACTTGCCCCAGTGGAAGGAAAATTTAAAGATTCTTCCTCAGTCCTGACCCAAAATGTCCCATCCATCAGCCAAGCCCCAGAGGCCACCACTGAGGCCGTTTTGTGGAGGTCAGGGCTCCAGGGTGTTTGCAGACACCTCACAGAACCCTAGAAACCCAATTCCAGGAAGAGGGGGAGAATGGAGCCCCGGGGCTGGTTACTAAGGCACAACGGGGGCTCGGGGGTGAAGAGCCAGTGAGAAGTCCACCAACTGACCACCCTGGGTGCTGAGTAGGGTCACCCACACCCTGGGGTCAGAGAAATCTCTGCCCCACAGAGTTGCCGAGGGGAGCCTGCAGTTGACAAACCCTATGTCCACAGGCATGCCCAGGGGTGCAGCCTCTACTGTCCCCTCCCTCCAAATGGGCGTCCTTGTCCCCATCACCCATGTCCTTGAGGCCAACAGACCTTTGCGAAGGCCCTCTGGGCTAACCACAGCACTTGAGTGTCCTGGTACCTACCCTCCCCCGAGGTGCTGGCTGGCTCCTGCAGCCCTCTACTGACCCGGGCTTGCTGAGTCTCAGGACAGCCTGGACTAGTCTCTTCAGAAAGCCATGACCCAGTGGACTTGGACAAACAGTTCACAGAAGATAAAATACAGTTCGTTAACAAACATGGGGAAATGTTCAACCTCCATTAGTAATGAAAGCAATGCAGTTAAAATGATGCAAAAGCACTTTTTAACAGCGATCAGCAATACCTTATTAAAATGCTAATACATTGGCGGACATTGTGAAATACTGTTTGCCTTCTGCAATCAGTCCATCTCCATCCAAAACTCCCTCCCCTTTCATTCAGGAAGCTCAGCCACAGCAAATTCACTTGTTCATCCGCCCATTCATTTATTCACCCAGACTTCCAGCCACGGACGGCCACTCACCCGCCCACTCACAACTCCGTCGACCCATGTAACAGTTTTCTGAAGGTGCACGCTGAGCACTGGAGATACGGAGGTCAATTCGAGGTGCTCCTTGCCCTCACGGGCTCACAGTCTAGTGGGAAAAACTAACACGGAACACACCAATGGTCATTTCTGAGTGTAAGAAAGCAATTCATCAGAAAGAATAAGGTGGGTGTGCTGAGCCATTAGTTGTAGCATAATTTCTAACATTTTTCAAAAAGATTTATGCATGACAATAGCAGAACGTCTTGCAAATGACGCCACAGCCACGCAGTGCAGCCAGGGAGGTCACGAAGACTGTGGAGCTGGAGCGAAGGGACATGCTGACGACCGAATCGCAAATGGACCAGGCAGGATGAGAAACAAGTGCAGGTGGTGACTAATGGCCATCGGGTCTTTAAAAAAAAATACTCATTTTAAAAAGAAGAGGGAATGCCCATAAAAGGGAATTTGAGAGGAGACAGAGGTGTGGTTGGGGCTAAGGGCGTGTGTGCCCCTGCCCGAGCTCCGGACCGGACCGTCCACACAGCTGCTTACACTGGGAACACCAAGGGCCCAGCTATTCTATCCCCTCTGTCCTTGCAGGGTAGCCCGGAGGCCATGTTTCCCAAGGAGGGCGTTAGCCAGGAGTTGGGGGAGTCGTAGGCCAGGTGTCGCAGGTGAGGGATCTGTGTGCAGGGTGTATGGAATGCCAGTGTCAAGAGATGGAATTTGTCCTCATTTTTAAAAGTTGAAAGAAACAGTTGGATAGAACCTGCCGGGCAGGAGCACCCAGACTCCACCTCAGACCTTGCGGTCAGGTAGGAAGGGCTGGTGGGGAGCAGGCACAGGAGCCCTACCCCTGGCTTCCAGGCAGTAGGAACCCTTCCAGAAACTCAGACCCAAATCTCTTAAGCACCAAAGACCCTAAGGAGCCCTGGTCCCCCCGCCCCTGGTGGCCTCAGAACTTCCGAGAGGATGAGAATCCATCCAGCCCAAAGCCACCCACCCTTCAGGGCATCAGGGGTCTCCCTGAGCTTCCTCCATGGTCCCCGGGTGACCTGTAAGGGTTCTCAGCCAACCCTCCAACCAATATCTTCCTCCTTCTTCCCCTTAGGGCGTGGGCATGCTCTCTGTCCCCCTCCCCTCTGCACCTCAGCTCCGAGCCTTCCTGAGCCTCCGATGATGGTCCCAGCTGCGTGTGGTTTCTCCCCTCCTGGTCTCGTCCTGCCCTGAGCCCCTTGCACGCACCCTCATCCAACAGTGACACTTGAGCTTGTCAGGGAGGTCTTCGGGGGCCCTATGTTAGCAAGTGTCCCTAAGGGCCCCGCGTGCACCCCTAGGCCTCAGGCCATCAGAGACAGCCCAATTCTCCAGATTCTGAAAGAGAAGATGAGTGGGACCTTGCGGCCCCAACTCCACAGCAGGCTCGGGGGGGAATTCTGGGTCCTGATCGTCCAGATCCTGGTGTCAGCCCTCCAGAGCCTGCTCTGGAACCCTGGGAAACACCATCTTCCTCTCTGGTCCCCTCACATCCTGTCCCAAGCCCTACAGCTCCCCCTCCTGTGCCCGCCACTCAGGCCCTTGGCAGGTGCCCTACCATCCCTTGTCAGCAGCCTGAGTCTCCATCTGGCCCCCCCGACCCCGGCCTCCACGTGCTCTCCACCCCCTGTGGGTCTAGCCCAGCTGTGCAGCTCCTGCTCTGGGCACTTGATACAAATCCAGTTTTTTAAAATGTCCCAAAGAGGAATTTGGACAGGCTGAGGAGGACTGTGGTCCTTGTTTTTACAGACGAACACAGGCACACAACACACAACTGCACAAATCCTGTCCACTACAGAGAGGAGACTCGACAGAACCAGGGAGCGCCTGGGGGAAGACTGTCCGCACAGCACCCTCCAGGCCTCACCTCACAACCCCCGGGGCCAGGCCACAGGAGAGACAACTTCAACACACAGTGCAAACGCGCTTCCACCTGGGACAGAATACACCATCAACAGCAGAGAAGACAGAAGGCCTTGAAACAGGCTCTGGGGATGCCACGTCCGGGGCGCCAGGATCCCAGGGCCACCTCTGCAAACCCGGGCCAGCACATGCAGCCTCTGGATCCCGAGTTAAGAACAGGCACTCAGTCCTGGAGAGCGGCCTGAGTGCATTTCAGAGAGCTGCAAGAACAAGGTTCCTGGTGATCTTCCCCTGGCTCCTGGGTCCCCAGGCACCTGGGTCACCCTCCTCACTTTCTCACTTTCCCCTGCACCAAGATGTGACCAGGTACCACACCCAGCAGGGTAGCACCCTCCTGCTCCCTAACCCTCTACTGCCCCCTGGCGGGCAAAGCCTCCCTCATAGGGAGCTGGCAGGTGACCCTTGCCCAGGGAGGGTCCAAGACACCCATCTGGCTTAACACCACTTGTTCCTGCATCCTTTTCAAGGCCCAGGCCCGAGCCCTTTCCACCTCTCCAGGGCTGGAGACAGGGCACTGCCTACCCGGCAGAGCAGCTACCCCAACACTGAACCAAGCAGGGAGCTGACGCCTTTCCAAGTTCACGGGCGGTGAAACTGAGGAGAGATGAGATGAAATGGCCACACACACAGCCAGGACATGGCAACGGCACGCCAAGGCCAGAGTCTTCCGGAGCCAGCTCTCCCCCACCAGGTCAACGCACAGAACAACATGCCACACGCCGCAGCCACCGCGGCTCCACCAGCCACCACTTGGCTCGGCGGGCTAGACCAGAACCAGGAGGGTGGGCAAAGCCAGGAGGAAGCTGCCCCACTTCTCTCCATGCTCCCTTCCTTCCTTCCACCTGCTGCCGTCCTCCCTTTCAGTCATGGTCATCTGTCGAGATCTGATCCTGTTTATGGACTTCAGTCACCCAGCTTTCAATTCATCCTCACCTCGACTCCCGAAGACCTCCCTTCTTCAGATCTGTTCGTTTATTCATATATGGATCTTTTCATTCCTTACTCCTTCCTTTCTTCAACATTCCAAAATGTACCTTTCTCCTTTTTCCTCTTCTTCACATTCTCTCTGCGATAAACTCAGACCAACAGAACTGGATGACTCAGACCCTCGGACAACACTTATCCCCGGCCCCTGAAACACTCCTCGTTCTTCATTCATTCACGCACCATTCACCCTTCCTTTCTTATTGGGGTTTGGCGTTGTTGTTTGGTTTTACTGATTGGTGTCCTGTAAACGTTGCGACGTCAGTCAAAACCCCAACAACGATGACTGTGCAAACAACTTCCATGGGCCTCGGTGATTATTGGAAGTTGCAGTCGCTCTTCCCTGCATCTTGTTACCTTTTACATTGTAGTATTTATTCTTTTATTTATGGACCTCAATTGCGTATATTTCATTCGGTGGTAGAAGATGAAACCTTGTTTGGGTGCCAGCTATGTCCCTCTATTTTTCACTTAGTCTTGGAAAGATATAATGTATTTATCTATTTAAGGAGTATGTCTGAGAACTAATTAGAATCCCTGTTCAGACAACCTCTCTTAACTATCCATTTATCACTTTGGTTGTTTATTATCTTTCCTTTTTTCTTTTTAGCTTATTTTTTCTTCTCTCCACTTTCTCTCCCCCTAGGAGTGTGGGCCTGAAATTACCTCGTGAATCTTTAGGGTTAATGACAACCTCATTACTAATCTGAACAGACCCACCTCTCACAGGAATAGCCACGGACTGCATAGCTCTTTATCGGTTTCTGTTTTCCCTTCCTCCTTCTTGTAGTTTTATTTTGCCCTCCCTTATCTCTTTGAATCTCTGTCACTTTCTGTATGTGTCTTTTTTCACTGCGATGGACCTCAGGTGCCCAGAGAAAGATGAGTGAAAATCCCAGGGGCAGACCCGTCCTGGCTCACTCCAGTCATTTCCATTTCTAATTCAGTCGTTCATGGATCCATTCATTCTTTCTGTCACTCTTTAATTTCAATATTTATTCTTTTATTTATGGACCTCAGGTGCACAGAATTGCATTGACCATAATCTGTGGCTCCCAGAGCCTTCTTAGCAGTGGTCCACGTGGGGCTCTCTTTTGTTCATTAATTCCTCGCACTGGCAATTGGGTTTACGGTTTATTTAACTATCTTGGAAGCCCCATTTGGAATTAGTCATAATTCTTGCTGCCTTCCCCACCACCCCTTTTTTTGTTGTTCTTGCATGGCCTTCTCTTACATGTTTATGTATTTATTTATTCATTCAGTGTTTTTGCTGCACATATCCATCTTGTTATAATTTTTATACTTCTTTTTTGCTTTCTCCTTTTTGCATTCTCTTCTTATGAGCTTTGCGTACAGAAGTTATTAATTAAAATCATTTCTTATTCATTCCTGTCAGTCACTCTATTCTCTTTTACATATTTGCTTTTTTATTGATGAGCCTCAGCTTTGACAATTTATTATATATATTGAATAATATTTATTCATTATATTTAAATACACTTATCCAGGCCATGCCTTTAGCCTACATCCCTTTTAATATCGCTTCCCATATCTTGCCTTCTCTCATTCTTTCCATTTTTTCCAACATCTTTGCTTGCATTTCTATGACATTTATTCTTTCATTCAGTTTCCTACTTGTATATTCTTTCATTATAATTGATAAGCTTCAGGGCCACGGATGCGAATCAATGTGTCCTTTTTGCAGGCTTAATTGGTCGACCTACTTATTGATCACCTCGTTCACTTTTTTTCCCCATTTTTATTTTTTTCCCGTCTTTTTGTTTGTTTCTATCTCTCTTTCGCTCCTTCTTCCTTAGAGTCTTTCATTCTTTTTGAGATCAGGGCCAGGATCAGATGACCTGACCCTCTCTGTAACACCCTCCTCATCGGTCAATGCTAATCTTTTCTCTCATTCATTCATTCCTGCATTCATGCACCCATTCAGTCTTTCTTCTATTTAAATACTTATTTTTGCACTTCTAGACAGCAGGTGCACCTAATTGGATACATCGTAATCTGCAGTTAATGGGCCCTCCCCTCCCCCTCACATATTTAGGCTCTGAACCGTTCCTTGGCTGGGTGGGCGGTCTTCCCTCCAAGAGCACAGATGTGGGTTAACCGGAGCGCTTGGTTTCTTGCACCCTTTCATGCTTACTCCTCGCACGGCTCTCTCTGAGACCTGGATTGCCTATTTATTTGTTAATATATTACCTTTCTTCTGTTTTGCTTATTTTCACATCCCTTTCCATTTTTGTTTTCACTTCCATTCTATACTTTTTTTCTTGCATTCTTTCTTCCATTGGAGCTCAGCCACCGTGGACCGGTGGGTCATGAAACCACCTGCAAACACCCACCCTTGGCCCATGAAATTCCATGTCTCCATTCATTCCTTCCTCTTGCCTCCCTTCGTTCCCACCATCCTTCCTTCCTGTTTAACTTTCTTTTATTAGCTATTTCTCCCTCTGCCAGTGGAATTAAGCGGTCAGATGTTGACCCTTTACTGCGAGTCCTCCGCGACTCTCCCGTGGGCCCACCACTCAGCCGTTTAGCAGCTCCTACCTGTCCCCGCCCTCCTCGCTGTGGCTTTCCACATCTGCTGTCTTTCTCACCTGCCTTCTTTCACACTCATGGAGCGGGGGTGCCCAAGTGGGACCAGTTACGCCCCCAGCACCTCCCTGGGAGGGCTGCGGGGCCAAAGCTCAGCCCTCCTCTGTCCTGAGACTTCTGCTCACGTAGACACCTGTCACCTTACTGACGGAGCATGGCTTTGCGAAGCGGGCTGACCAGCACTTTGATGCATAAGATCTTCCCCATCACACGTCACTGCCGTCCTGGAGACCGGCGAGCCCCTCTCCCATTTCTCCTCTCGCTTGCCAATGCCTTTGTCTTCCTTCTTTGTTTGTCTTGATATCTTACTTTATTCCTCCTTCTCGTACCCTGTCATCTAACAGACCTCAGTTCCCAGACCAGATTACTCAGAACTCCTCAGGCCAGGGCTCTCAGCTCATCTATACATCCATTACTTAGAAAAGACAAAAAACCCTGCCTTTTATTTTGACATGTATGTATTTATGCAGAGACCTGGGGTGCCCAGGCTTACATAGTTTTTCTTTAAAGTAGACTCTCACCTTTGGTTTTCTTTATTCTCTTTCACTATTCTTTGAACTCCTTCTCAGTTTTTTTCCCCACACAAGAGCACATGTTGCTTGGATTTATTCTAATGCTTGACTTAAAACAACCCGGCGTGGCCCTCCGTACCCTCACAGACCCCAGCGTTGATGTCATTACATTCTGCCTTCTTACTTGTCGTTTTACTTTCCCTTTTTGCTTGGTTTTGGTTTGGGGTGTTTTTTTAAGAGACCCCGACTCTGCTCCAACTCCCCCTGCCCCTGCCGCAGCGAGCAGACAGAGCAGCCCGCCGGCCCCTGCTTCCTCCTCCCTTTGAGGCACCGCTCCCTGGTCACGCGCCTTTTTGTCTGAGGGGCCTCAGGATGTTCCCCTCATCCTGGGCTTACGCACTTCTGCTTCTCATTCATTCACCTGTTCTTTCATCTAGGTTTTAGTTTTGGTTTTGGTTTCAGTTTTGCTTATAGGATGTGCGTGCTGGCCAGAGACAGAGAAAGACAGAGACAGTGACAAAGCACTCCCATGGGGGGATGGTCACATCACAATCCCTTCTCCATTCTCCTCTCAGGATTTGAGCACACACACACACGTGCCCAGCGTGGTTTTCAAGCTGGGGTGCAGCACTTGAACTGTGCAGTAGACTGCGTGGGATCCAGCCACCTGAACCATCATGCCACTGGTGGCCCATGGGGTGACCCGTTCTTGTAGTGACAGAGGTCGGGGCATATACTTGAATTATACATGTTTCTTGGGCTATGATGACCTATATTGGCTCTGAATTTATGGATTCGCCATCTCCTTGCTCTGCGTGACGGCCCGTGCGTGAAGTGGGAGAGCTTCGCTCTTGGCCCGCACAGGCTCACCCTGGAGGGCCACCGCACTGCCCGTTTGTCATCCATCCTCACCCTACCATCTGTCCCTACCCAGCCGCTGATTCTGTAATGTCGCAGATGCTAGTCCCTTAGGCCTGCCTGCTTCCTCCAACCAGTTCACCCGAGGCACGCACAACCATGGTCCACACGCACAGACACACACACATGGCGGGTGCAGAGCAGAGACAGGGTTGGTGGTAGTCACTGTCGGATCCTCCCCAGCCTTGCAGCCTAGACATGCTGCGGGCACAGCCGAGATTATAGGACCCGCACTCCCCAGGCCCCCTCGGAAGGACAGGCACTCCCCGCTCTGCCCCTCTGGACCTTGGTGAATGGCGATCCCCATGAGAAACCTGTTTCAAGACCCTAGAATACACAGAGACACACACAGTACATAGTCTCCCCGGTGGGAAACGACAGGCGTGGAGTTCGTTTTTAAATAGGTGGCTTTGTCTGTCACAATATAAAAATATTTTGGCCTTTCAAGGCCAACACAAAAGAAACTACCCATTACCATCGCTGAGTGTCTCAGTCCCAAACAATAAAGAACTTGAAGAGGTTTAGCCGGAAACTTTGAAGACAGAAAATCTGCCTATTATGTTTTCCAGACATTTCGAGGGGGTGAGCGGAGGTCATTGGAGCTCGAAGCCCGTTTGAGAGGCTGGTCCCTCAGCCTGCGTTTCCTCCTCGGCCCTTGGAAGGGACCCCAGCTCTCGGGGGCACTTCCATCCCAGTCTGCCCTGCGGCACAAGAGCCAGAGGGAGACGCCACAATGAAAGGGCCATTCATTTGGCAGAATGAAAAAGAAGAAATTCTTTTGGGGTCCAACACTCGAAGCCGCCTATAGAATTCTTTAGCCACAGAGACAACACAGGAGGCCAGGGGCTCCCGTCTTAGAACACAAGCCCCGGGTCAGCCCTCGGCTTGGCTTGCTGGGCACCCCCACCCCGGGCACAGACCGCAGGCCAGCGCCTACCAGCCCCTCCCACGAGACCCGCCTGGCCATGTGCTGGGTGGAGCCCGCCCCCTAGCAGCAGGCCACAGTGTGCTCTGCACACTCGAAGACTTACGATTTAGAGCTGGAGGGGGCTGGGTCCCATGTCCAAGGTCCTTTCCAGGGAGGCGTCCGGGCGATGGCTTCAGCTGGAAGGAGAAACCGCAAGGTCACTGAATGGAACCTCATCCAGGTCGGTGAGGGGCACGGTGGGTAAGGATGACAGCAGGGGGTCCCGAGGTAAGGATCTCACCTCCAGCCAGCGTGGAGTCACTGACACCAAGCAGTTCTCCTTAGCTCACTGGCTCACCCGCTTTCCTGGCTGCCTGGCGGGACAGGTGTGGGGACAAGGAATGTGGCTCTTGGTCTGGTGCTAGCCTAGCTCTAGGGCCACTACACAGGTAAGAACTGCGTTGACACTCACAAGGCAGGGACTACTCTGGAAGGTGTCCCAGAGGGAAGCAGGCCCAGCCTGTGCTCCGGGAGAAGCCAGGGTGCGTGGGTAGGGCCACGTGGGAGCAGGTGGCTGGCCTGTCGGAGACCAGAGGCGAGGGCTGTGGCCGCGGTGAAGCTGGGGTTTAGTGGGCAGCACAGCCTCAAGCTGTGGCCCACACACTGTGGAATGCCAGCCCACAGCGCCCGAACGTCGTCGTCTTAGTAACCGTGTGCACGCTTTTTACGAGGCACCATGGCCAGGCTCCTTGGACATAAAGCATCCCCTGAAATCTTAAGTTTGAAAAACGTTCAGCAACTATGCACACCTCAAAAGCTATAGCATGGACGACAGGCTCAGAGCTGTGAGCGTGGTTACGGTGACCGTCAGCTCGCCAGCTGTAATAAGCACACTACCACCGGGAGGCGTCAAGGAGGGGAAACCGGTGAGGAGTGGGTGTGGGGGGAGTTCTCTGGCTTTCTCCTCGGTTTGTCTGTAAACTTAAAACTGCTCGTTCAAGAAGAACATATTTTTAAATGAGTCTTTTTTGGGGGGTGGGGGCATGTTTTTACCTTAATGTGCAATGCATTCGCCAAAGAGAGAGAGAGACAGACACAGTGAAAGAGAAGGAGAAATCACCTCCCGGGGGGATGGTCATGCCGCAATCCCTTCTCCTCCAGTCTCCTCCCAGGATCGTGGCACGCACACGTACGCACCCAGCCTGAGTTTCAAGCCGCCAAGTCCAGGACTCAAACCGTGGTCAGCCACATGGGAGTCCAGCTACACAGCGACCACGCCATATGCTGGCCCCAAGTGAGGCAAACGTTAGCGTATGCTGAGAGGAGTAGAGGTAAGTGTGGAGGCTGGGCACACTGGGAGGGGACGGTGGGAAAATCCTCTGACAGCCTCCATGGTGAGGGACAGGTGGAGAGGCAGGAGGCCTGGTGACACCACTTGGGGACGGAAAGTCCAAGAGGGGGACATGGAGTGGGGGTGCCCTGGATGGCAGTAGACCGCAGAGCCACAAAGGCCACAAAACCCTCCAGGGACCTCAAAGCAGAAGGAAATGCACCCCAACTCCCCTGCCCTGAAGACATCTGGGCCCCTCTGCTGGGCCCCTCTGCTGCGCCCCTCTACCCCCAGTACTGTCTCTCACTGGGACGTCCCAGACCCCGTAGGCCATGGTGGGGACACCTCTTACTTCCAAATCCTCCCAAAACTCCTCCCCCGGCCTATGCTTCCCGAACGGCGAGTTCCGTAACTGGGCAATTTGCTAGCCCTTGGCACTGTTCATGAGCAGTGACGGCTCGTGGGTGGCAAAGGGTGACCTGTGACGTGAAGGCTCCTGGACCCCCAGGACCACTGCAGCCCTCCCCACGAGCTGCACATGGCCGAGGCCACCGTCCTAAGGTAACAAGAGCAGGACCAAGGACTGCGTCACTTCCCGCAAGAGAAAGAGCCGGATCTGGGTTTGTAGTTTCTTGTCCCATTTTGTGTTTTTGTAGGAGTGGGGATCCAGAGGCAGTGAAGGGCATCTGGGCTTTTTCCTGCCTTTGCTCCAGGGACCCCGCAAACCCTTGGCGTTCGCAACTGTCCTTAATTAGCTCTGCATGCAGACCCCAGGCTGCCCCGCGGCCCCGGCAGTCATGCCTTGGTTGAAAAGCTGGTGTACCCGCTCTGAGTCTGCTCTGTTAGCAACGTGGGGCTGGGCTGGCACCCTGACAAATGTCAGGGAAGCTGCAGAGATGAGTCACCATCTGGAACCAAAGGAAAACACCAGGCCTCCTTAGAGAGTCCAGAGGAACAACAGCCCCGGCAGCTGATGCATCTGAGGGGGCACCTGACGGGCACGAGCCCCGAGCTCCCGCGCACACGCAGGCTAGGCGGGCACGCCGAAAACAGCTTCCACAGCTCAGACTGGATTACGGAAGTCTAGCTCTGCATCTTGCGATTTCCAAAGACTCTCCTCTGAAGGCAAACAGGACCTAATTGATCTGACGTGTCTTTGGTGCAAATAACTTACGGATGATTCGGACAGAGAAAGACATGAAAGGATTCTTTTTATTAAAATGTTGATTTCGAGAAATGGAGCCTGCAGTTACACAAACCATCAGCCTTGCCTCAGACCTCATGCTTCCTACCTGTTGAGTCAATACCGCCCTCTGACAACTTCCCCTGACAAATGCAAGCTCTCTGCAGAGCCAATTTCCTGTACCTTTGTGAGATCAGGCCTGGACATTACGGGCCCATTTATGAAAATGGGCGAGGTAATTGGAACATATTTTGAAATCGTGTCCCCTCTCTCGCACGGCCCCGTCAGCCCTCTAATTTTAGCTGGTCGGGTTACAGAGGATGTTTACATATGCTTCTTCCTGGAATTTCACCTCCCCACTCAGGAGTGGGCAATTAGAGGGAATTAGGGCCTGTTTGGTGCATGTTCGCTGTTAATGGACAGAGTGGCGGAGGCAGCCTTGAGAAGTGCGGTCTGCCGCTCTAATTGAAGCTGGCAATTTTTCGACTTCTCATTTCAGCTCACAGGTATTATAGCAACCAAGGTCACAAAACAAAAGCTCCGGCCCACCGCGGCAGTCGCCGGGCCGGGCCCGCACCGAGGTTCCGTGGGCTGTTCGCTGCCGCACACCGCAGCACAAAGGGATGGTGGGAGACATTTTCAAAGCTGGGTGTAAGCCAGGTGGCCCCTACAGGCAGGTCTCTGATCCTTTTTCCAGAAGTCACCATCCCGATGGCTTTTTCAGGAAGTTCTCAGCCGAGTGGGCCTGGTGCTAACAGAGGTATTGCAGAGGTTTCTTGACCAAAGGACACAGGGCAAACCCCGGGGCTGATACAGCCGGCCAACCCTCCTGAGACAAGGGCCATGGGTCAGCGTTTCCAGGCCTGGCCGGCAGCCCGCCTGTTTGGGACCGTGCTCCCCGAAGTGGAATCCCAGCCCACAGCGCGTCCTCGGGCGACCTCTGACCTGCTCACAGGACTGTCTCACAGCTGACGACGGGGAGCTGCGGGGCTGTGCCCACAGACCACAGCAGGCCAACGGGAGCTGGCCCCCAGTAGGCTGGCGTCCCGGGCCTGCCCCTTGCTCACTGCATGCCACGGGAAAGCAACAGCCCTTGGTCTCTGGTGGTCCCGATCCCTAAGGCAAGGAGGCAGCCGGCCAGTCAACACTAAAGCCCAACAAATAAGCAGCAGACGGCCAGTGACCGCCGAGTGGCCTGCTGAGCTCTTAGGGCCCTTCGGTGGCCCTGGGCCTGCACCCCCTCCTTCCAGAGATGGCACAACAGAGACCCAGAAGCTGGAGATAGCAGGTGAGGCCACAGTTCTCATCCGGGCACCTGCTGCCCTGTCCACAGCACCATGGAGGACCCTCTCTCTGACCACTGACGAGTCCCGAGTAGCCAAGGGTGTGAGCGGCCAGAGGACTAGTGGGCACCCAGTCTGGGTACATGGAGACCTGTTTCCCTCTTCTCCGCCACTGAATGCCAGGCTTCTTCTGACTTACAGATAAGGAGAAGCGGCAGAGACAGCTTCATTTTACATTAGAGGAAGCCCAGGCCCAGAGGCAGCAGGAGCAAAGCAAGACCCTGGCCAAGGCTGAAGCCCGGTGCTCCTGCCCCTTGTGGCAAGGACACTGGCCTGTTTCCTCTGAGGGGCCGAAGCCTCGGGGCAGTTGAGTTAGTGGTGGTGCAAACAGCCTCCTCCCTCAGGCCGCCCCAACCTGTGAGCTGCCCTGGCACCCTTCAGCACCAACAGCAGCCCCGTGGCCCCCGAGCCTAGCAGGGATGACTATGCATGGACCCCAGGGCAGCCACAGTCCCGGAGGGCCACACACGTGCGCCCAGTGCTCGGGCTGTCTGCCTGCACTTGGCTCTCCACTTCCCGCTCCTCGACCCCATTCTGTCTCTCTGGCTGTATTTCGGGCTTCAGGCCCAGTCCGATCAAACTTTTGTTTACAGACACAGCCTCTCAGATTCTTCTTCCCTAAGAAACGTTCCAAAATCGAGCCCTGGAGCTCAGGGGCCTGAGTATCCCCGGGGTGGCAGAATGGGGCGGCTGGCTCTGCAGTCCCGAGTCCAGACACACACGCAGGGCAAAGGGCCCCACGCAGCCCCAGAGGGAACACACTCTGCTTCAGAGGAAGGTCATTGAGGTTTTCTTCTTTTCATCTGAAGAAAGGCACCTTCCATTGAGAGAGTGTATTCACAGAACCTGGGAAAGCTCAACTGTACTCGGCCCTTCAATTACCCCCAGGTGGCCGTGGGCCGGGGGCTCCCCACATTCCTTTCTGCCTGCGCCTTTGTTTCTGTCTAAAATGGCCCTGGGAGCTCCCAGGCTAAGAGTCTCCTCCTTAAGCCCCTGCCAAAGCCCCTATTCACCACGCAGAGGGGCTGAGCAGAGGGGCTGAGCGAGGGTGGTGGGCAGCCCTCCTTCCTGCGACCCCAGGCTAAGGGAGTTAGGAACTCTCCATCTGGATTTTTTTTAAGCCCAAAGAAATTGGAGAGCAATTAAGAAAGTCATGGCTGCCCCTCCCCGTGGTCCGTACCCTAATTAATTCTCTCACACATTCCCTCTAGCTGTGGGGTCGCCCGGACTCAGTTACTCACACCTGCTCTGCATGCTGGCCCCCCACGATCGCCCAGGACCTGCGGGTGCAAGGGGGGAGCAGACCACCGTCGATATGTCCGGAGATGGCATCACAGCTAGTTCTGAGGGGCCCGGGGCCCGAGGCGAGGCTGGGTCATGAGATCTGGCCTGGGACGAACCGAAATCCCCTCAGGAACTAGAAAGTCCGAGATCCCTGGGCTCTGGGAGGATGTGCCTCTCAGGCGCCGCGAAGACAGCCTCGGCACGGAGAAGGGTCTCTCCCTATCGCCTAGCTTCCACGGAACGCAGGCCCCTGGCCTGGCACTGCTGCGCTGCCCCGGGCACAGGCCCCCTCCCGCCCAGGGGCTCCCTCCATCTGTATCTTTCCTGTCTCTGTAACCCATCCCCTCAGACTACCCCCGAAGAGCCCCACTTTTGCAAGAGACTTGGGACAGCCTTGCTCGAACAAGCCAGAGCCTGCCTGACGCTGACTCCTCTCCCTTTCACTCTGACCTCACACGTGAGATGGCCTCATTTGGAAAGGTACAGCTCTTTCCCAGGATTTTCCATCTGCTCAAACCTGGGACAGAAGACCAGGCTCGACGTCCTCACTCCACCGCCGGGAGAGGGCACGGGTCTCACCGCGGCAGATGGAGTGGCGGGGTAGATCTTGGGACCTACAGCTCGCTACACCCCAGTGTCCTGAAGAGGGTCCCTGGGAACGGCTTTCTAGTGCCTGACACGCTGGCCTCCACATTGCCCCTGCCCTTTGACCTCTGGGACCCTCACCTGCCTCCCTCCACACCCCCTGCCTCTTTCCAAGGGAACCCTCCTTGGCAAGCTCACGAAAGACGGGTGGTTGTGTCTCCTTCATTCTTTCTGGAAGTCAGATTGCTCATAAAAACACCCTGAGGGACCAGCAGTTAGCGTAATGGCTATGTCGCTGGACTCCCACGTAGTCGACCGCGGTTCGCGTCCCGGACCCGGTGGCTTAAACTCACACCGGGCGCGTGTGCATGCGTGCCCAAGATCCCGAGAGGAGAATGGAGGAGAAGGGATTGCGACGTGGCCATCCCCCCTGGGGGGTGATTTCTCGCTTTCTATCTCTCTGTCTCTCTCTGTCTGTCTGGCGAGTGCACGCGCCCTATAGCAAAAACCTCTCCAAAAAAAAAAAAAAAAAAAAAAAAAAAAAAAGCACCCTGAGGCCACTGCATGGACGTGGGCGAGTGAGAGCTCGTGCATCCCACAGCCCTGCAGTCCTGCCAGGGTCGACACGATGTGGAGAAAGGTACTTGGAGATACACCTGGGGTGTGAATCACGGCTCTGGAAGCATGAGGTCGGGGGCCCCAAAACGGCAACCAGCAGCTCGCAGGTGGGAGAGGGGCCCTCTCCTCCCAGGGGCTCAGGGCCCGCCCTGCACTCGGCCTCTCCCATCCCCGCAAGAGGCAGGTGGGACAGGAGGCCAGCCTCTGGGCGAGGCCACCTGAGCAGCCAGCGAGAGGTGCCCCTGGGGAATGCTCGGCGTGATGACGCATGGCCAGCGACACCCCTCCCCCCAGGGTGACGGGGCCCTCTGTGCCTCACCGCCCGCTGGGTGAGGCCTCATTTCCACCCCTTCTTGCCCTGGTGTTGGCTAATCCATCAGAAAGGCGTTTTCCTGGGAAGACTCGTTTCTTGCATTGATCTATGCCAGTCACTGTCTCCGAGGCCAATGCACGACATTGTGCCTCAAGCTCCTTCCTCGAGAACCGGGCCTATTTCTATCTGTTTTCTACCTAAAGACACACAAAGCCCAAATACAAAGGGTCTTTCTTCGAAAAACTACACATGGATTTCATATTTTTGCACCAAGATAAACTCATACTTGAACTCCATTTGCCACGAACCTTTTGAAGACCCTTTGAACGTGTTTGCCTAAGACTTGACATTCTCAGAGACCTGAAGTGTAGCTCAACCCAGACAGCCCCATGTCAGCCTCCTGGGGTGGGCAAGGGGCGAGCGAATGCAGGGGCTGCCCTGGGGTGAGCCGCGTGGCTCTGTGGGCTCTGTCTGGTGGCCTTGCCCTCTCTCTGACTTTACCCCGGGCTCAGTCCACCTTGCCAGGGTCCTGGGGTGCCCCTGCGGGATGGGTCTAGAAGCCACGGGCGTTTGACTCAGACCAGCTACACGGACGCTTTCTCGTAAGCTCCAGGCGGGTACCCCCAGGAGCCCAGCATCCTGCCCTGCGTAAAGGCCCCCAGGCCTCTTCTCCATGTCACCGTGTTTGCAGGTGGCTCAGCAAATGCCAGCGGTGGAGTAAATGTCACAGGGCAGACCTAACCAGTGAGCCCTCCCTGGATTTAGCCCTGGGCATATACCCCCCACCGGGCTTCGGTTCCTGCCTGGGAGAACAAGCAGACGGAGGCAGCAGCCGCAGGGCTGGGATCCACCTGCCCCTTGCCTACACTGAGGGATCTGGTTTACAATAGCTCCACCCCATTTCCGTGTTGGGGAGAAGGGTGGGGCAGAAGCGCCGTCTCCGAATCCATGGTTTGATTAAAGAGCGTTATGATATGTATGAAACTAGAAGTGGAAAATTATTGACGATAACCTACGATTAAGCCACTACGCAGTATATTCTGGATGGGAAATCACATTTTGTATGCCGTGACGATGCTCAGAGAACGAATGTAAATTAATTAATTAATTTTTTTAAAAAATCATTTTTTTTTAAAGAGAACATTACGGAAGGCGCACTGGAATCTGGAGGGGAGAGCCCACTCACAGGCTGACACACCTGAGGGGCTGGGCGTAAAGTGTGGCCATCAGCCTCCCTTTCACAGAGACCCTGTGTGTGCGTGTCAAGGGGGGAGTATGGCATCCAGGCCGAGGACAGTGCTGGAGCCCACTGGAGGATCCGTTGCGTCTACGGGAACTGAACCAGCATAAGCCCTGTGGCCAAGACAGCTCTCTGTCCCTCCTGGGTGCCTCGGGCTGTCTCGGGGCTGGCAGAATGCAGCCCAGCACGTCGGAAATGAGGCAAGCCATGCTCAGGGCCAGCCGCACCGCCCAGCTTCTCCAGCTGCTGGCCCTTCCTCTGCAGGCGGGCCCGCCATGGGATCCCAGAAAAGGCACCCTCAGCTGAGCCTCTGTCCTCCCAACCTGCACTCCCACGTGCAACCGGGACACCCCAGGCCCAGGCCATGCCGACTCGCTCAGCTGAAGTGCAGGCCCTGGAGTGGGGCCTCCCAGGGTGCCCAGCTAGACCCTCTGGTCCCTGACCCAAAGCCTGGTCTCAGGCACCCCAGACAGCCTGACCCTGAGCCCGACAGCTCGTTAACGCATCTGGAATAAGTGGATCACAAAACAGACGTCCGCAGATAGACGCGGCTGGAGGCCTCTGCTTTCTTATTCCTACCGTCCCTGATTTTGTTTAAACAAACCTAACGTTCCCATCACATTACACTTCCAGGGCCAAGAAGAGGGGCCAAAAGAAGAACTCACTCAAAAACCACGATTTGATTAAAGGATAGCATCAAAGCCTCATGTGTGAGAGCCACGATTCTCACAGGCAGCGGCGTTACCATGGCTGGCAGGGAGCAATGTCCCCAGCCGGCTGGCAGCCCTATCTCCACCTCTCTGACAGCCAGCCCCGGCTGGGCTGTGGTGGGAGGGCACAGGCCCCCTGCTGAGGGCCCACTTTGCTGGCCCAGCAGCTCTCAGGCGTCTACCCCCGGGCTCCGGGCTGGGTTTGCCCCCACCGGGCCTGGCACCTGCGTGCGCCAGCCGAAGCCGGGCCCCTCTGCACGTGGGCTGCTGCGGCAGCCAAAGCTCCAGGCAACTTCCAGACCCACGGACTCCTGGGGCTGATGGAGAAGAGGATTCCCCAGGGTGGGTCTCCTGTGCCCAGATTAAATGTTGTCACTCTCGAGCACATGCACGGGGCTGCCCTGGATGAAATCAGTGTCCTAAGAAAGCCAGAAACTCACCCAGAACCAGGGAGGAGCTGAGCAGCTCATAGCAAGAAGGGGCGATTCAGTGGGGGCCTCGTGGGGGGTCTCTGCCGCGTCCCTCTGCAGCTCTTCAGTCAACCCAGCCAGGTCATGGCCTGGGTGCCCAGGACGAGGCCAGCCCTGGGGAGAGGAGCAGATAGGAATTACCAACAGCACCTGGAAAAGGCACGCGTACGCCCCTGAGACACAGCGCAGCCTCACCTGTAGCACTCCTCGTGGGGTGGGTGGGCTTATGGGGTCAGCTAGGATGGAAAAAGGTGCCCGCGAGACCCACAGGCCTACGGCAGCCCCGCCCAGCCAGGGAGTCAGATGGGGCCTGGCCCAGCAGAGCTCAGGACTCGGGGGTATGGAGAATGGGGAGACACGGGCAGGCAGTGGGCAGCACCCACCAGGGCACACTGGTGAGGCTCTCTGGGGCCAGAGGGATGGGACATGAGCCTGGCTACAGCCCAGGGAGAGGCACCTGCAGCGGTCGACAGAGATAGTGGTATCAGACGGCTGTCCCACGGTGCTGGACCTGCCGGAAACTTGGGCAGCACTGGGAGGGGCGGTCCTTGGCTGGGCAGGGTCAGGGAACCACAGGTGTGAGCTTGGCAAGGAAAACCAACCCACTGGGCAGAGAACAGGCCAGCTGAGGCCCCAAGGGTCAGGAGCCTGAGATTCAGGCAGGGAAAGGGGAAGGGTCAGGAGCCCGAGATTCAGGCAGGGAAAGGGGAAGGGTCAGGAGGCCGAGATTCAGGCAGGGAAGGAGGAAGTGAGCAGACCGGGCTGGACGAGAGGCAGAGAAAGCCCTGTGCCGTGTGGGCAGGTCACTGCCTGGCCGCCAGAGCTGGGTGGCACACACAAAGCAGGCAGCTAGCAGAGGGACCTGCAGCCGCTCCTGGAGGTTCCCAGTCATAGGTGTCTGCGTGGGACACAAGCCCTAGTGGGGACCAGGGGACAGAGGAGCCAGGTGGAGCCCCCTGGGAGGAGGAATCATGGTGAGGGCAGACCCAACTCAAGAGGGAGACCTGTGTGCCAAGGCCAGGACACACCCACAGCTGTCCCGTGGGCCCATGTCAGTCCCGAGAGCTTCAGGGCCAGGGGTCCCAAGCTGCCCTCGGGACTCGGCTGAGGATACTGAGCTGCAGAGCCTGGGCTGGGCGGGTTTGGGCACTCCTCCAGGGTGTGACGGGAAGTCAGAGACGGAGGAAACCCAGGCCCACCTTGCACCTCCTGCCTGCCCTCTGGCGTGGAAGCCGGGGCTGCAGCACCTGGGACCAGCCCAGCCCACCCTCACCCCCAGGAGCAGAGGCTGGCAGGGGACACACTAGGGGCAGGTGCCGAGCCCAGGCCAGGCCGTGGGAATGCTCAGTTAGGATCAACTGTTGGATGACAGGATGGACGCATGGGTGAATGCAGGGCGCGGCTGCAGGCTCATTCGTAGGGCTTGGGGGGAGCTGCCCACTGCCCTCTTGAGTAAGAGGGGCCCGCCCCCCACCCTCCTGGCCTCAGCCTGCTCCGGAGACCCGCCTGGCTGGTGGCAGGGGGGCAGCCGAGCCCTCACATTCACTCACCTGCCCAAGCTTACATCCCACATACTCTTACTGAGCCCCATTCTGTGCCAGGCTGGTGCTGGGACACCCAGAGGAGGGGTGGGGCTGGCCTAGGGCACCCCCCAAGGGCCAGGCTAGGAACTGGGGGAAGGAGGGGGAGGGATGGGAAGGGAGACAGAGAGAGAGGTGGGCAGAGTGGGCGAGCAGACGAAGTGGAGAGAGGGGCAGCAGAAGTAGAAAGTCACCCCCAGGACTGCGGCCCGGCCACCCGGCCCTCACCTCCCATCCCTCACCTCCCATCCGACCTCCATCGGTTTCCTGTCATCTCCTGAGCCTCCACTACCGACCTGGTGGGTGTTACATGACCAGTGGGCTCTGGGCTCAGCAAGAGCCAGCCAAGAGCCCTGGACTAGCCTGGCGGTGCAGGGGTCCTATGGCACAAGTAGCTGAGGGCTGAGGTGTAGGAACACCCCCAAGGGTTCTCGGGTGCTGGGCTAAAGGCAGCTACTCCTACACTCGAGGGAGCAGTTAGCTCAGACCCCTATGTGGGTGGCTCTGGAATATGTAAGGGGCCTCTGCCTGGGCTCCAGGAACCCAAGCAGGAGTGGGCTGGGCTGTTCTTCTCTTGGTTCTGCCACGTGAAAACCAGTTAGGGTTCCGGAAGCCTGGGGCGAGAAATCCCCCAAGATCCTGGCCAATCAATGTCTCCCACACCCTCCCAGGACCACAGACACCCACAGGGTCCTAGGAGCCTCCTAGTGGAGGCAGAGCTGCGTTGAGGGTGAGGAGGTGCCTGATCAGGCACCCCCAGACTACTTCCTGCTAGCAAGCCCCCCACTAGGACCCAAACTGCTGCTCTGCCTCCAGGAACTGCAGGGGCCGGGCCGCCAGGGGCTGGCCCGCCAGTTTCCTGTGACTGCCGTTTTCAGGACTCTGCATCCCAGTCCCCCTAGACCGGGTACAGGACTTCACTGTGGCCCTCAGGGGGTGGATGGTCACCTTGAACTTTGGCCAACTGCACACCCCTCGGCCTTTGTATTAGGGTGCTGGGCTGGAGCCGGCTGTATTAACTTGGGAAGAGCATCTAATTCTGACCCCTGACGCAGAACCATTAGTCAACAGATTGAGGGAGGGAGGCCCCTGAAGGTTTTAACTAGTAACATTTTGTTGTTTCAACCACCTCCCTTTCCCCTAGTTGTTTTTTTGGATTTTTTTCCCCCCATTTGGCTGACGTTCTGGCCAGAGCCTAAAGATTAATTGGAATGATCTAATCTTGATCTGCATGGGGATGAGAAATGCCCCTCACTTGGGACAAGTAAGGGCAAACTTCAGACTTTGAACATACAGCTCTGAAGACACTCACAGGAGACGCGGCCTCGGAGCGGGCACTCAGGCGGGGCACGTGGAGGTGGGACAGCAGGCTGTGCCAGTCTGAGGTCTGACCCCAGCAGCACTAGGCGGACCCATCAGACAGATCGCTGGCCCTCTGAGCCCCACTTCATCAGCCTGCTAGACCAAATCCGAACCCCAACTATGCCGTCACGGGCACAGAGGGGGTGCAGGGTGCTGGCGCCTGGCATTTCTCTCCTGAGGGGGTTCTAGGGTGCTAGCTTTGTGACATTCCCCCGGCTGTGCCCAGGGCTGGGCAGCTCCTGCCATCTCTAAGCTTCAAAGGCTCTCCAGGGGGCCCTGAATGCCAGGGTTAGAAAACAACCCCTGGGCCACCCCTGGCCTCGGGCTCAGAACCAGGCAGGACGCCCTGGCCAGTCAGATGAGTTCGAGTGGAACGAGGAGACCTGCTACCGTGTAGCCCGTCCGCAGCCCGCTTCCCCAGGCCGCCTTCAACTTCCAACCTCCCTCAATGGACTTCGCGCTGGGCCAGAGGCGAAGACAGACAGACCTGAACCAGGAGCGAAGGAAACGTGGGCTCTGGCACCAAAATTAGAAGTGTGACTTAAGAACCGGCGTCCCCCTGCCCTGCGGACCCGGTTCACCTCATTACGATAATCAGTGTGTTTTTCCTTCGCAGACAAAGGAGGCTCCTTATGAGACGAATATTGGAATCCAGCCGCTATCTCATTAACGTCTGCAGCCTCTTCCTTCAACAAGGCCCGAGATTAGCCCTGTGTTCATTAAGGGAAAAGGGCGGAAAGTGGAATAAAACTGAAAAACACAGCTGGGGGGAGGGGGAGGCCTTTGCTGTTGGCCATTCACTCCCGAAAGACTTAGTGTACCTCAGGGATCTAATCACAGCGGAGGGGGCGGGGGGGTGGGGGCGAGGATGGAGGTAAAGGTTAACCTTGATGGAAGGGGGTTAAAAACCCAAAATGGTGCAATTTGATTTGAAAGCTTCCTGGGATTTGTCATCAGGACAATCAATTGATACACTCTTCCTGTTTGCTTTCGTTCAGCCCAGTCTAACACAAGTGGAAACCTTTTTCTAGATGAGTTTTTGGTGGACTTTCCTATTTTCTAGTCAAGCCTTCCCTTCCTACTTCTGAGCCCTTCAAGCCTCTTTCCTTACTCTTTCTCTTCTCTCTTGTGCCACCTCTCTTCGGCCCTCCCTGTGGGAACAGGATGGAAGAAAATCTCCTTTCTCATGAAAACCTTCTTGAGACTTTAACACCAAGGCCCTCGAATAGTGTCTGGCGCTTACCTACAGGACGGGCCACCTGACCTGCTGGGTAGAGATCATGAAGTCCTTTACAACTAAAGGAAAGGTGACCACCCCCACGCTCTTGGCACTAAGGAGTCTAGGACTCACACCAGGTCAGCCGTCCTGAGTGCCCGAGGCCACGTGCTCAGATGCCAAGAGGCAGGTCCCAGGAGCCGTAAGACCTGGGCCTGTGAGTCCTGGGAGACGTGGAGCAGACGTCTCAGTGTGTGTGACCAAGCGAGCAGGAGCTTCAGAGCCAGGCAAGGGACAGAGGCGTGCCCAGGTGTCCCTGGGTCACAGGGACACCAAGTGAAGCTGCGGAAATATCTTTACCTTACTGGGAGCCGTTGGATGGAGCAGAGCAAGTCAGGAAGTAGTGGGCTGAAGAGGAATTGGAGGTGAGGAAGGAGGATAGCAAGTGGAGACAGGCCTTTCGAGAAGCTTGGCTGCGAAAGGAAAGACAGAGACTATAGTGGCAGCAAGACGGACAGGACGAACCTGGGAGTTCCAGGCTGCAGAAAGAGCAAAATTAGAATGCAGACGGAGTCTTGCAGGGGAGGGAGAGGCCTGAGACAGGTACACACATGGACAAGGGCTAAGTGCAGCTAGACTGCGGGCCCGGTCTAAGGGGCGGCCTGACAGCCTCTGCTCCCCTGGGCTGGGGAGGCCAGTACTGCTCAGGACAGGGAGTTGTGAGGATCAAATGGATGGGTGATTGCAAAAAGGGCTCTGCACCTGCGAAGGGATGCAGACAACGTGCACGCTCAGTGTGCCCTGGTCACACCCCGTTTCCCAGACCACTCCACTCTCAGTGGGGCCTGGACTTCCATTGACCATAAATTATTTGTCCTGAACAGTAAGGATGTAAAACCAGTGGTAAAAACTCCTGTCAGTCTCTGGAAGACAAAGGTTCCCTCCTAATAGCCTGGATTAACTCAAAGCAGGTCCCCGCCCCCTTCATTCGTCACCTTCCAAGTCATCTTTCTACCTCCTTTTGCTACATAATCCAATCAGCCCTTCAGATGCCGGGAGCCATTGTCCGGCCAAGCTGGGCTTCTCTAAAGGGCCCGAGCTGTTTTTGTCCTGTGCGGACAAAACTGGTTGGCTTAAAAGCGGACGAAAGAAAAGTGCTGGTCAAATGAGGGCCCCAATTAGCTTCCAAGAGACTGTTTTCATTATCTCTGTATCACGTCTCCGGCCTGGTGCACTGGGCATAGTGTCGGTGCTCCAAAAAAATGCTTGTTGAGTTTATTCCGTTCGTACTTATTCTGAGATTTACATACCGAGCACACACACAGCACCTACTGGGTGCTGACCATGTGACTGGGGGAGGTGGGGCTGGACAGTGAACAATGAGGGGGAGCCTGGGGTGCTAAGTATCTCGCAATTTCCACAGCCACTTCCAAATCACTTTCATAGCTCTTACATCATTTGGTCTTCAAAAGAGCCCTGTGGGGTAGATAAACGCAGGGTGGTTTTGTTTTGTTTTGTTTTGTTTTGTTTTGTTTTAAATCCCCATTTAGACCATGAAAGGAACTGAAACTTGGAGAAGTGAAGCAACTTGTTTAAGGTCACCCGGTTATGCAGGGGTGAGGCCAGCACACGGTGCCAGCACTGGGGCCACCCAGACCCCTAAGACCACCCTGGGCAGCTGGGATTTCAGACAGACTGTTCCATTGTCGAACGTCTGCTTTGCAATAAAAGGGCTCGTATATGGCTAGGCCAGGGGCAGTGGAGGGGTACAGGGCAGCTCCAAAGGCAGCAGGATCCTGCTACGAGCCTTTCCCTGGCCAGCAACACAGCAAACACTTACTGTCAGTGGGAAGGGACCCTACCAGTCCTCCCAGGCGCCCTTCCCGCCGCCTTCGAAAATGACGCCATTAACACCACATCCACCCTCTCCTGGAGACGAGGCTGCCTGGTCACATACACGTTCTGTAGACAGAACGAGTTCGGAGTACGTGGAAAGTGCTGGGCAAATGGCCGCATACCGTGGCTTCTACTCAGATCAGCCTCACCGCCACCTTGGTGGAACCTCCCCCAGGCACAAGGAGAGCCCCGGGACAGCGACTGTCAGCAGGGCTGCGGGAGGATAAACAGACAGAACGAGCGAGGGGGGACGGACTGCCCTGCCAGACCTCCTCAACAAACATTTGCCGACCACCTCTATGCCCAGTCCTGGCCTGAGGCCGCTTTAGTGCATTTAATTCTCACAACAACCCTAGGAGGTTGCTCCTACGGTCCCCATCCCCTAGAAAAGGACAGGGAGGCCTCCAGACAGGTGGGCATGCCCTGGTGGCTCTGTGGCATGCACACTCCAGAAGCCACCTGAGGTCTTGGACTTGCCAGGTCCAAGCCCTGGGCCCAGGTCCCCCTCCTGAGGAGCTCCCAGAGGGATCCTTCCATTCGGGACACTGTGGTAACAGTTCGGGGAGAAGGACTGACTCCCCGCCCCGGGGAGGGAAACACTCCAGTTGGCTAGCAGGTGCACACACGCAGGGACTTGGAGGGCACGTTCACAGAGTGGAGGTGGGAGCACAGCCAAGGTTGGGGCGACCAGTGCCCCCTCACTAGGGCATTGGTGTAAATCTTTAGCCAGGAGGAACAGCTGGCTGGTCAGTTCTGATCCTCTTCCTTCTTGCAGTCCTGTCCTGGGGGTCTGCTGCTGGTCCTGGGGCTCTACAGGTGGCCGCTCTGTGTGCTGGTGGGATCCAGGGATCTGTGCTCCTAGTGCCCCTGTGCAAGTGACCACAAGTTAGAGGACCTGCTAAAAAGCCCAAGTCTAGGTATTCATTACAAGTTAAGCTAATTTTATAATTGCAATGGAAACTAATTAGCTGCAAGCTTTAAATTGTCTTATATTACTAGTGGGTCCGAGGGTGCGCAAGGAGAGTGGTGGGGTGGGGTGCTGCCCCCTGTGCTGTGTGTGAAGTGCCACGAAGAGGGGAGGAGGTACCAGAAGGTGGAGATGAGCAGCGGGCACCGCGGCAGCAGCTTGGCTTCAGGAGGAGCTGGTCCTTGAAGACAAGGAGGTGAACAGATGATGTCATCCCTGAAGAGAGACCCTATGGCACGGGAGGGGGCAGGATTAGAAACCATCTTGATGACCTCTAATGGCCAGCACAGGAACAGCAATGAGAGGGAAAGGGAAGGAGGGTTGGCAAAGGGGAGAAGAGAGGAAGGAGGCAGAGCTTGGAAGGGAAGGAGGTGTGGATGGAGGACTGGGGGGACCAGGGAGACGGGAGGAGGGTTGAATAGGGAAGCAGAGGAAGGGAAAGGACAGATAAGGAAAATGAGAAGGAAGGAGGGCGGGGTAAAAGGAGAAATGGGAGGGGGAGGAGAGGAGTGGGAGGGGGTAAAGATGACATGATTGACAGGCCACAAGTGTTGGCCGAGTGCGCATGCGCAACCTGAAACCTGATTTAGCGGACCAGGAGCCATTTACAGGCACAGACCGGCAGAGGGCGCGCAGCCCGCACCCAGAGCCCGCAGCACAGCCACCTGCGGCGCCTGCGCCTGTGCTTGCACCAGGCCTGGACCAGGTCTACAGCTCTCAGGCAGAAGGCAGGACTGGGGGGGAGGGCAACAGGTCTCCAGCATGTGGGCGGGGGGGGGGGGGGGGGGGGGGGGGGGGAGCGGGGGGGGGAATGGCCAACTTCAGCCGGCCTCACAAGGCTGCTGGGTTCCCTAAACACCTCGCCAGGTGCCATTCGCCAGAGCCCACCTGTGGCCATGGGGAAGCATGCCCGAGCTCTCGCCCAGGGGACTTCCGTATGTCCAATCTCCTGGCATTAGGAGGAGGTGGTCCTTGAACCACAGGACAACTCGCACCAGACAGACGGGAGGTATCAAAAAGACTCATGCCACAAGGGGCTTTCCAGAGCACGGTTCCTTTTGCTCCGTGAACACAGATCTGGCTCCGACCTTCAGTAAATCCAATTCAACATACATTAATTCAAACCTAAGAGCTCAACTTGCAAAGCAACATTTGCACTTATTTCTGCGCTCAGGACACACGAAATAAATGTGGTATCGCTAGAAAACCAGGACGGTCCACCTCTTCCCTCTTGCGCCCAGGCATCGACAGTCTTCCCTCCAAAACCCTGCCTTCCTCCTCAGCCCTGTACAGAAAGGATTTCAAGGCCCCGCTCAATGGCGCCTACCTTTCCCACAGCCCTTTTGACCTGTTCAAATTAGCCACACCTTCCTCAGATCCCCCAAACCAAAAACCACTGCAAATGAACTCATCGGAGTTCACGCTCTTCCAGACACCCGAAGTCACAGTGTCGCTGACCACAGCTTCTGACCAGCGCGACTCCTGTAGCCGCTCCCCAGAGAATCTGGAGACACTAAAACATTCCCCCTCCAGGTTAGTGAGTCCAGAATCCCCCAGTAAATCCTGCGCCCGACCCCCTCCAGGAGAAGAACAAAGGCCACCTCCCCTCCCCACCCCGCCCCCCAAAATTCCGCAGTGCCACCAGCGCCCTCTCGCGGCCAGCAATAACATTCTCAGAAACCTGCCACGTAGCAAACCACTCGCTGCCGCCCTCCCACCACCACCACCAAGCCCGCCAGCCCAGAGTGGGGAAGGGGGTGGCTTCAGGGGGGCTTGACAGGGACAAAAGAAATGGCAAAAGGCAACTTTAATAAAAAGTCAAAAGCCTGCGGCATGTCCAAATCTTGCAGTAACCACCCCACAATGCTGAAAAGACCCCTATCCCCAATTCCCACCTCCTGAAGCCTAGGGCCCCTTAACACACCCCCTTTTCTGCATTTCGGCCTTCGTTCCTCCTAGACCCAAGGACACAGCCTTCTGTCCACCCAACTCCCCAACCCCTTCTATTCTGCCAACTCCTTGACCTCCCCTCTAACCCCTTCTCTACGGAACTGATCCTGGGGGGCTCCTGGCAGGTTTGCGCTTGGGCGCCATCTCTGCCCAGGGTCAGCGTGGTTATCAGGATGGCGCCAGATGGTATAGGTTAGAATGGTTGCTCTGAGTTCTGATAGGAGACCACTCTCTACGAAACCACGGTATTTGCATCCAGAATCCCTGGCAGATAGGAACATCCACCCCTCCTGCCCACGGTCCACCGAGAACCTGGCCAGAAACTAGGGAGCAGACATGCCCTGAGACCCTTCTTTTGGAGTACTATACCGCCTAATTCATGAGACTTGCAGACTACACCGCCACCATACCTCAACCGTAAACGTGATTCGGAGGGCAGCTTCGGACAGCAGACCGGGGGTCTGGACCCCAGTGGCTGTGTTGCCCTGGATCCCAACCGGGGCTGATCTCACTCCTCCTACTCCTCTTACTTTAAGTCCCCACCATCCAGCCTACCCTCAACCACTGGCCGAAAAAGGACTCCTGCTTCTCCCCCAGAAAAACGTGCCCGGTCTTCCTTCCCGACAGAATTTCGCTGCCGAGGCTAGGGGACCAGGCAAAGTGGCCGCCTTCAGGAGGCCCCGGCATCGGCCTTTCAGCAGGTCCAGGAGGACAGAGCCCAGCCCAGAAGGGGGTGCCGTCCTCCTCGCGCACATCCTTTGCAGCAAGGATGGCCAACCACTCACCAGGTGAGGGCCCATCGCGTGGCGCCTGCTCTCCCGCGGAGCTGCCCCGGAGCTGCACCCAAGGCCAGCGGGCCGGCGCGCTCGATCCCAGCTCTCCGCCGTCTGCACTAGGGGCTGGCTGGGTGGGGTTTATATGGAGGCGCAGAAGGGGTGGTCTCTGACGTCAGCGCATTCTGCTGCAATGCGCTCATTTCTCTAAAAATGATTGGCCGGAAAAATGAGCCCCCCAGATTCTATGACAAATTGCTCTAGCCGCACCCAGATTGCAGCAAAGAACGGCGGAAAAAATTCTGCCGCAGTGCCCCTGGCCGCCATGACCAACACCCTGTGGTCGCTGCCGCTTCTTCCCACACGAGCTGCTCTCCGAGAAGGGCGGTCTGAGCGCACCATTTGCAGGGAAATCACCCCGAGGGATGGTTGCCCTCGGGCGGACTAGGGGGAAGGTGGGACGCTCCAGGGGCCGAGTGTTCACCTGCCTATTTCGGAACACCCACCCAGGATGTGGGCTTGGGGAAAGAGAGTGGTGCTCTCTTACTGCTGGAAAGGAGAACCGCGCCGGCCAGGTCACAGGTCCCCACACGTAGCGGGCGGCTGTCACCCCTTCCAGTCCACCGTGTGTTTCTGATGGCTTATCCCTGACAGGGGACTCCTGGGAGTCAGGAAAAGCTGGAGTGAGTCCCGTGCCGAGTGCGTACTATCTGCGTACCCACTACCCTGCCATGTCCCTTCTGCTTCCTGGGGGTCCGTTTCCTCCGTGTGAACTGGGGGGTACGCCTCTAGCCAGGGTTGCAATCGAATCTAGACAAGTCGTGTCTCACTGAGGAAAGTACTTTCTGGGAGAGGACTGGGTCCCAGGTGGAGTTTGGGGTGCCACCCAAACTTGGGGTGATTCCCCCACAAATACGCTCCGAAAGAGCCCCCTCCCCAACCGCCCGGGGAGACAGGCAGCGACACATGCTGTGGCCGAGTGTGGCTGCGTGGCCTCGTCTCCCGACTGCACATGAGAGTTAATCCCTAACAGGTGGCAGCCCTGCCCGCGCTCTGTGGCAAAGCGGGCAGGGCCGTCAATCAAATGTCCTCTTGCAAAGGTCAAAATACTGTTGAAAGGAACTAAGGATCTATCTTAGGGTGACAGGTGGGTGGCAGCCGGGAGGACAAGGATGGAGTGCGTGGTGACAGAATAGGGGTGAGAAAGAGTGCTGGGCCCCAGGGGGGAGCACTGAGGAGGCCGCCGAGGGCCCCCCACACTTTTGAGAGTTGCAAGCAGCTCTGAAGCGAGAGCAACCCACCCCCGTCCCACGAGGTGGCCTCAGTACAGACGGGACACCCTGTGGCTGCGAAGAAGAGAGAAAGGCTATTTCTAAGCCCGCGGCTACTGACAGGGGAAGTGAAAATTGGCCACCGGGTCACAAGAGACACCAAGCCTCGGGTGGGTGTGGGGCGATCGTCATTTACAAACGTGCACGCTGGCGGAGAAATGAAGAGTTGGGGCTTTGGGGGTACTGTAGGAGTTACGTGACTATGTCAGGTGAAGGGAAGAGAAAACACCCCTTTTACAGCCTGTGGAGCCTTCAAGGATCCCCATAAACGTGAGTCCCGGAAGCAGGGCTCGTGAGGCAGGAAAACCCACACCAGAAGCAGACGTCAAGAAGCTTCAAAATTCATGGCTCCGAGCACCGGGTCAACAGGAGAACGTTTATTAGCCTTGGTATTAATAGCTAGAAAACAGCCGGTGCTGGCCAGGGCCAATCAGCAGTGAGGAGACCCTGTCGCCAGGCCCCCGTGGCCTATCAGACGCGGGCAGGCCCAGTTGCTAGCCTCTCGGGAGCAGAGGCCAGCCGCGCGCTTTGTCAGGGGGGTCGCGCTCACCCAGCTCCTGCGTGGGAACCGAGGCAGCCACCAGAGGTTATCAGTAGCCGAGCACTAGGGGCCCCTGGAGGCTGTCTTAGAGACGGTGCCCCACGCATCAGCCCTGCTGCTGATGCCTCAGAGAGATAAGAGCTCATGCTCTGATGGGAACCTCTAGCCTTGGCCCCAGGAGAAACTTCCAGATACCCAGTTCCGTTCTCACTCCTCAAGGTCCAGCGGCCATGAGGAAAACTGGGCCCCTGCGTAAAGCCAGCTCCACTTTATTCTGGGACGCCTGGTTTCTGAGCCTGCTCTCTGGCGCTCAAGAGTGAACTCTTGCTCTATCTCAGGGCCTCCCAATGAGGTTTAAGGGAAAAAAAAAACAAAAAACAAACAAAAAAACACCTGAAAATTACTTGTTTCCCACACAGCACCACCATAGGTTTGAATCCCAGCTCTGCTCCCTCCTAGCTGGGAGGCTGAGGTCCAGGCCCTTCCCCTCTCTGGGCCCCTATTTCCTCATCTGGAAAAAGGAAAGCTTTGGACAAGATGGTCCCCAAGGAGCCTTCCAGTCCTGGTTTGCTTGATTTGAATGTATACATCAGGCGAGTCAAATGTCTTCCAGAACATTCTGCGTGACAGTAATTAGTATCAGGTGTATCCTGCAGTCCATGTGGTTACTTAATCATGCTGCTTTTCTTTCCATTGTATTTTATTTTAAACAGAACTCCATGGCAACATGTTTATCCTTCTGGTTTCCTAAAAGAAAGAGGAAAAAAAAGAAAGAGATAGAAAAAAGAAAGCTAAAGAAGGAAAAAAGAGAGCTGTAAACTAATCTCCACTGAGCATGGTTTAACCACAACTTCAAAAAAAAAAAAAATCCATATGTTTAAATGTTTTTGTTGGCTTTTCTGGAGCTCAGAACCTAACTTTTTAAATATTTATTGGTTCAAAGCAATGGAAGAAATTCTTGAAGGAGCCAAACCTACAGGAATATTTGGATCTGAACTGTTTCTCAGTCTGAGCAGTGCTGTACATGCTTGCCTTGCCCAAAAAGGACATTTGAGGGCTCAGATTCCTATCTTTAGGGGAAAATAGACCAGGAAATCCAGGTCTGAGAAACGGGGCACTTTCACTCCGTACACGTTGAAACCTAACTCCCCTGAAATCCCGGTGGAGGACCAGTGTCCCCAACACACGGTATAGCTGCCGCCGCCGCTGCTGCTGCTCTGCATTTTTTTTTTTAAATTTTGATGTTTTCACGTAGATCTAATTCAAAGCACACATTTTTCTTCTTTTATTAATTCATACTTGGGAACCCTCAAAAGCCGTGTGAGCAGCCGCCTGCCCACATGCACATACTTGTGGGCAAGTGTTCAAACGTCCTAAATTCTGGCCGAGAAATGAAGACAAGGTCCTCCTCTGTCCTTCTCCCGGGCATGGGTGCGTGCGCTCTCTTCTCAGAAAACCGTACTGAGCGCTTTTACAAAGCAGCATACCCCAAGAGCCTGCCCCTCTAAGCAAGTCTTCAGTTCCCCAATGACCTCCTGGGCCTCAGCTGCACTGCAGGCGTGCCATGAGGCGCTCACCCTTTGGTCTTAATCTCTAGTTTGAGCACCAGCCTCTGGCCATGTAACTCCCCCAAATCACACATCCCTGAACTCCTGCCCTTCCACTGTAGACCTCAGCCAAAGTCAGAGAAGCAGAACAGTACTTGAAGGGTCTCCTCATGAGGCTTTTCCCAGGTGGGGGAAGCCAGCACAGCCAGGGACGGCCTCTGTGCCTCTCGTAAGGTGCAAGTCTGGGCACCGAGTAGCCCGGGTCGGGGAGGAAACAGCCAATGATGACGGTCTCAGCTCTGGGTCCTGGAATTGACATTGGCTCGTCCAGGAAGCACACCTACCCCAGCGGCCTGGTGTCGTGAGGGCGCTCCTCTGCCTGTGTTTGAGGTCGTCCCTGCCCTGTCCCTCCTAGAGGAATTTGCTGTATTGTAGACACGAAAAGACAAAGGTAAGTACCTTTCACAGAAGGCCAAAGATACAGCTCACTTCCTGGTTGGTTGCTGGGCTTCTAGGCATTGGTGGTTTGAGCTTGCCTAATTTCTGCCATCACCACCAGCCAGGAGTAACCCAAGAAAAGGCGCTCAACGAGTCACCCTTTTCCTCATCTGACTCCAGAGGGTGCCTGTTATGTGGGAAAGATCTGGAAGATATCACCTCAAAATCGTCCCATTCACTATTCTGGAGGAATAGCTTCTGGGTGTTGTTTCCTCTTTCTATATACTTTCATGAATTTCTCAACTGGCATGTGTTGCTTTACAATGTGTGTGTGTGTGTATTGTTTTAAAACAAAGCAGTCTAAGAAGACTGGGCATTTACCCTCTTCTTTAGGGTGCTCAAATATAAAATGTTCTAATAAATAAATAAAAATCAAGAGATTTGGGATTCATCTCTTGCGTGGCCAATGGCACAGTTCCTGGACAGAGGCATTCCTACACTGGCAGTGGGTACGGGGTTGGCATGGGGGTGCAGCCAGGCGACTGTGCCTGATTTCCGGAAGCGTCCTCTCGAGCCTGCCCAGAGGTGAACAGCTTTCAGGCTGGTGAGAACAAACGCTGTGCTCTCCAGAGAGTCCATTCCTACAGCGGGGACGGCGCAGGTCAAGGATGGGGTCTTGGCCAAACAAACCATCGTCAAGGGCTAGAGTTTAGAAGTCATATCTCGACACTCGGAAGAGGTGGCCACGTCACTCCACTCTACCCCTGCCTGGGCCCCCTGGCTTTGGGCCTAGGCCAGGACCGGATTCAAGCAAGGGGCTTTCTTGGCCCAGCTCCATGGGAATATTTCCTTCGGAGGAGAGAGCAAAGAACCGCTTCATTCAACTGCCTGCGGCTAGGGAGGGGGTGGCTCTAGCTGTGTTGACAGAACTGTGGAGGCCTGGGGAGGGGCCGAGAAGAGAAAATGTGTCCCAGGTAGAACAGGACTGGAAAGTTGGCTTTCTTTTTTTTATTTTTTTTTTTTACTAAAGATTGCTGACAGTTGAAAAACTGCTGCCCCACCCAAGAGGCTGCAAGAGAAGACATTTGTGCTAGATTTCACCGAGGACTAGGAATGTCTCAACGTCCACAGGAAGGGGCCGATCTCGGCACACTTTCAGTTTAAACATTCAAGGTCTGCATCTTCCTAGGCTCTGCAGTCCACCTCCCTGAACCAGATTTGGAGATTTCTGCGCCTTGAAGCTGACCAGCAGCCACCAGGTCCCTAGAGAGAGTCAAGGGTGTTGGGGAGACTGTGCAGCTCCTGGCGATAGGCCGTGGCAGGGCCTCCCGGGGGACACGGGCCTCCTCGCTGATGCTCAGCTTGCTCATGTTCATGTCGCAGCACATGTCCAAAGGGAGACATGGGCCAGTGTCGTAGTCCCCCTTAACTTTCACCAAAAAGCCCACAGGACCCGATTCACATGGCTCTGGTTTCAGAGAAGAAGCTCACATGCAGATGAGAGAGACCTGAGGGAAAGGTCAGTCCCTACCTACCGCCAAGGGCCGTCCTGGAGCTAAAAGGAGATAGGAAAAACCTGAAGGCAGCACATGGCCAGGCAGGGCAGCGCCACTCCGTGCAGTGGCCTGTGCTGCCCGGGCACACCTGAACCAAGTGAGCACTGTAGGTTGCTGTGTTCCCTCCTAGCTGATAGGTAGACCAGCAGTCTCGCTTGGCCCCTGTGCTCAGACCGCAGCTGTAATTCTATTTTCTATCTCTGTGGCCTTGGGTTCATTGTTTAACTTTTTTAAACTTCCTTTGCACAATCTGTCCAATGGGCTTAAAAATGCCTCTTTCAGTTGAGAAGATTAAATGGGGGCGGGAGGAGTGGGGGGGAATACATGAACGTCCACTGGCGCTCAGCAGGCTGAACTCACTGCATGGCCCCAGCATGTCACACAGAAAGTGGTCGAGAAAACCTTCTTGTTCTCACTGTTGTTTGCTTTTATGTTTTAAGAAGCATGCATTTATTTTGTTAAAAAAAAAAAAAAAAGCTTAGTACAACTTAAGAGGTCAGTGAGCAAAGTCTGTGTGCTGTGCCTCCGGTTACCCTCCCCTGACTGTCCTGTGCTTCTGTGTGGCATAAACAGCCCCCAGTGCACTTCTCCCTGAAATGCCTGCAGAACTGCAGCTCCCCCGTGCAGTGCATGGGGCGGGCTCTGCCAGTCCCTACGATCATCAGGACGAAAAAGAAAACGAGCCTCTCTGGCCAGTCTTACCACTCTTGGTGGCCCAGCCTGCCTCCCTTAGGCAGCCGCCTGGCCCAATCCCCTCCCTCCTACAACCGACAAGGCCCACGCCAGGGCCAACTCTCCAGGTTAGGGCCACGTTCTGTCCTGTCTCAGAGTATGGGCTGCAAGATGTGGTTTGCGAGCTCAGTGGGAACATGATTCTTCCAGATAAAATGTCCCAGGACACTCCACCTGCCTCCTCCCCTTCTCCCTGCTGTTCTCTGGGACATGAGCGTCTGTGACCTGGCACTGGGCGTGTGACAGGAGGCAGCAGGACCAGCAGGTACAGGCACAGATCAGATGGCTAGTTCGAATTCTGACACCACCGTTTACTTGCAGCTTGGCTTCGGGCGAGGCCCTTGAGACACACTGCACCTCAGCTTCCTCATCTGTAAAATGGGAACAGTAATAGTGCCACGTCCCAGAGTCCTAGAGAAGATTAAGGGAGGCGATGCTTGGGAAGGCTTCAAGTAGTGCTTGACCCCTGCAGAAATGCCCAGTAACCAAAGCGGCGTCCTCCCACTCGTGCAGACAGCCCTACCGCCCCGGAAAGCATCAATCCGAGAGGCTACCTTCCCATGAGAACGCAGGGCCTGGGATCTTTCCCACAGCCTCCGGGCTGGAGGGCCAGCTCCAGGCCTGAAGATAAAAGCCTCAGTCCTCCGCACCAGCCCTTCCTGGGAACGCTGGGCCCGGGCAAGGGCTTGAAGAGCAGCTCAGGCTCCCTGCGTGCCAGTCTCGCCGCTGCATTCTCTAGAGTTTTCTGCAGACACAGCTTGCAGTCTCAGCCCACCCAAAGCAAAGCCTCATTTCTTCCCATTTAGGGTAACTTCTCATCCCCCTACCCCGGTTGCAAGGCATGACCGAGGGTGGCCGAGGATCATTCCAGAATGCCACAGGTCATGTTGGGTCTCTGTGCTTCGCCCCTTCTACAAGCCACCAGGGCTTAGGCTGTGCAAACGCTGTGCCTCTGAGACACAGGCTCAAATGTTCAACATACCCTTTAGGTGTTTGCAGAAAGGATGAGTTGAAAGGCGCCTGCCTTTAGGTAAACGGAGCTGCCCTTGCACATTCGATGATAAAGAAAAGCAAACAAAGGCAGCCTTGCCTTTCAAAGGCCTGCCTGGCTCCCACCAGCTCCCAGCTTCAAGCCGGTTTGCCTTTGGAAAGAAGGGGGCAAAGGGCCTCAAGGAAGGCCAGGGACCCAGGGCCCTTGAAGAAGTCCTTCCCACTTCACCCCGAAGAGCCCTGGTTTCTCCTCTGCACAGACTTGAAAAACAACATTCATACCACAAGTTTGCTCGGAATATGGAACAGGACAGACTATGTTTTGCAAAACCTGTCATATCGTCCAGTAGAATGGGGACTCGGGGGTCCATGGCCACAGCTGGGGAGGGGGAGGTCCTCTCTGAGCAGTCACCAAGTCAGTGACACACGGGCTGGGGCCCAGCTAGGCACCCATAGAACTGGCTACCCCACAAACGTACCAGCTTAGTGTTTGCATCTTTTCTTTTCTCTTCTTTTCTTTTCTTTTCTTTTCTTTTCTTTTCTTTTTTTCCCTTTCTTTTCCTTTCCTTTCCTTTCCTTTCCTTTCCTTTCCTTTCCTTTCCTTTCCTTTCCTTTTCTTCTTTTCTTCTTTTCTTTTCTTTTCCTTTTTCTGTTCTTTTTTTTTTTTTTTAGAGTTTTTTGCTATAAGGCATGCGCGCTCACCAGAGAGACAGAGAGAGACAGAGAGACAGAAAGCGAGATATCACCCGCCGGGAGGGATGGCCACGTCACAATCCCTTCTCCTCCATTCTGCTCTCGGGATCTTGGGCACGCACGCACATGCGCCCGGCATGAGTTTCAAGCCACCGGGTCCGGGATGCGAACCACGGTCGACTACATGGGAGTCCAGAGGCAGGTAGCAGGGGTGTGAGATCAGGCCACCCAGCATTTGCATCTTTAACTTGACTTCTCTCAATCTCAAAGGACAGACCCCAGAGAGTTTGATTCCTGCATTCATTAGTTCAATTCCAGAAGCACTTTCTGAGTACCTAGGGCTGGTGCAGTTGCAGGTGCTAGGGCTAAAGTGACAAGCGAAAGGACAGGTGCCCTGCCTCACAGGGGTGCTGGGCTGCACGCCTACTGTATGCAGCGCCTCCCTGGATGCTCTGATCTCAGGTGGGGAGCTTGCTGGGGCAGCCTGCTCAGGACAGGTGCTAAGAATAAGTAACTCCCCCTCCCTGGGAGCGTGAACCCGGAAATGGGAATCGCCATTTTCCAGAAGGGAGAGCAGAGTGGGGGACTGGGACGCCATGCCAAGCTGGCACCGCCCACCTGGGTGGGGGTATCAGGAATCTGAGCCCGTGTCCTTTCCCGACAGTCTGGTCTTCTGTACATTTCCCAGAAACTCTCAGTGTTTATACTGAGGGGCCTCCCTGGAGCAGAAGTCACTCAAAGCCTGTTTTCAGCTCTAAGTCACTTTCTGGCTGGCTCAGAGCGCAGGCCTCTAGGAGCACTGAAGGTATGGCCACGTGGCCATCCCAGAGGTCCAAGCAAAATTGTCTGGCTGCCGGGCCAGAGCTGCTCCTAAAAGGCTTCAGCGTACACCCTGGTCCCTGGCCGGGGGGTTCTCATCGTGCCCTCACACAGCCCCTGGACAGCCCACGGGGACTGGGACCTGGACTCACGGCTGTTTGCACAGCTTAAGTCAGGGCCCGACTCTGGAGAAACCTGAGTGGACCTGGGGGAGGGACTCCACTGAGAAGAAACGGAGATGGCTAGGAGACCTTAAGTAAGCTGCCCACTCCCACCAGACTGGGAAGAAAGCCAGGATGTGGGGAGGGGGGAGGTGGAGAGAGGAAGAGGAGGTCAGGGGGCAGAGAGGCCCAAGGGATGGACTGCTCGCCAGGGAGCCGGCTCCTGCTGCCCCTCGGCCCTGCCCCCCTGAGAGGGGTTTCTGCAGGCCTCCCAGCCAGTCACCGCCAGATAATACCTCCCTGGAATGAGAGGCTCCTTCCCGCTGTCCCAGGACCTGGCCTGAAGAATGTGCTGCTGACCAGTCCCTGGAATGACCATATCTAATAGATGTGAACCACAAAGGGGAAGGAAGGAGGCTTGAACCCCACCTCCCGCATTCCAGTCGTGGCAGGCGCAGATTATGAAGAAACATGCCATTGCCAGGCTTGTTCCGTTTGCAAAGCAGAGATTCCTGGGAATTAAGAGCTCAAAACACACGCCCCGCGAGGGTGAGGCGGACGGAGCAGGTTCCCGGGACCCTATGGCCACGCTGAGCCTATGTGGGCACCTCATCTTCCCTGGGGAGTAGGGGCCAGGAGAAACGGGGGTCCCAGGTCTGTGGTTCATACGCCAAACAGGAGGCTGTCCTAGTGCCAAGAGAAGAGGCCCTCACCCTCTCTGCTGAGGGACTGGGGAGACGCAGAGCCGCTCGCTCTGATCACTTGGGGCCTGCCTGGGCTGCGGCCTGCATCCCAGGCCATTCTGTGATTTAAGAACCCAGAAAGGCAGCGCAAAATATAGGGCCTCCTTGTGTCCATCCCGCCCCAGAAGTATGTGAGGGTCTGTTAGACCAGAAGGCGGGAGTGGACTGGCTGACGTTGCAACCAAGCGAGGCACTGGCCGAGGCCCACCCCGGCTGCGCGGCGCTGGCCCCTGGGCTCTGGCAGTCTTCCCCACGCTTCCATATTCAAGGTGAGGCTACACCTTCATGTCCAGCCCTGCTGGAAGGAGACTGAAGACAGAAAGGTTGGAATGATTTCAACAGCTGCTCCAGGAGCCCCAGAGGCAAGTCAAGATGGCTTCGTCCCAGGCCGCAGTCCCAGGGGCAGGGAGCAGGGGTGTGAGATCGGGCCGCCAGCAGCCTGAGAGGAAGTCTGTGCAGAGCAGAGCACCGAAGCACAGCCATGTCCCCTTAACACGAAGTCGAAATTCTGTGTCTCTCCACTGTACCCCGAGATTCATGCTGCTCCCCCCAACATGGCCCGTGCCGAGGCTATCTGCTTTAGGCCCAGGCTTGACCAAGTTCAGTTCAGGGATGGTCCAGCTTTCACCCAGCTTGTAGCCAGGGCTGCTGGCTAGTGGGACTTGGGGTCCCGACGTCACATCTCTCTACAGACAGCAGAAAGGGAATGGCTTGATTTGGATGATATCAAAATGTCTCTGCAGGACTTTTTTGTTGCTTATACAAATCGGCATTCTTTTACTAAACTGGAGCAATCCACCTTTAACATGCCACCCGGCTGCCCCTCAGTTCCCTCCTCAGAGCTGTGCTCTCTGCCGTCCACAGGGTGGACTGTCCAGCGACATAGACCAAACCTGAAAAGGCACGAGGGTCTCAGTTCGGCTGCCTCCTCCACAGACAGGATTCACAGGCCAGGAGCGCACAGCACGAGAGGACGCGGGCCGCCAGGGTGCAGGCTGCAAACACGCGGCACGCACTTACTGCGTGCTGGACAGCGTTGGAGAGCTCTGCACAGCTGCTCACAGCTCACTTAGCCTTCCCCCCACGGATCCGCACTTCGCTTATTGTGCCTGCTTTTCCAACGAGGAAACCGAGGCGCGGACGCTGCTGTTGAGAAGAGGCCTGGCCTTCGTGCCAGAGAGGCTTCTGGTAACTGCAGTCCTCCTGTCCCCTGCCCACTGACACTCAGTGACACACCAGGATCCAGGTTGTTGAACTGAGCTCCTGCCACGTGAGCAACAGAGGACCCCAGAGGAGGCGGGGTGGGGACATGTTGGCACAACCACAGCCTAGACCCATCTCCCCACCTCTAGATGGGATGAGGCTTGACAGACTCTCCAGAACTCGGCTGAGAAAGGTGCCCAGTCATGCCCAGGCTGTTCTCTGGAGTGTGCGGCTCCAAGCAGGGGTCCCCACTCGAGCTGACTCTCCCGAGGGACTGGTCCTCGAGCTTCTCCCAGACTTGGGAGAAAGGCTATAGAGTTCCCACAGCAGTCCTTCCTGCATTCATGAGTTCGATTCCAGAAGCACTTTCTGAGTACCTAGGGCTGGTGCAGTTGTAGGTGCTAGGGTTAAAGTGACAAGCGATAGGGCAAGTGCCCTGCCTCACCAGGGCACTGAAGGTATGGCTACGTGGCCAACCCAGAGATTCAAGCAAAAATGTCTGGCTGCCAGGCCAGAGCTGCTCCTGAAGGGCTTCTGCGTGTACCCTGGTCCCTGGCCGGGGGGTTCTCACCATGCCCTCACACAGCCCCCGACAGCCGATACCGAGGGAGCGGCGTGATTGTGCCCCTCAGAATCCCCATGGATCACAGCGAATCGCAGCCCAACAAGGCACAGATCCTCAAGAAACGGAGGCAGCAGTGGTGGTGGCCCTGGTGGCCCTGGTGCCCTGGTGGTGACGGTGCTCAGCCCATGGAGCAGGACCTTCACACCACCACCCACAGGCTGCGGGACCCTGGGCCCCCATACCTGCTGAGCCCCAGTGCAGCAGAGTGGCAGGCCAGGGTGCATCTCTCACAGACCCACAATGGTGTGAACCTGCTGACACGGAACTTAAACCATTCAGGGGATCCTATTTTCAAAGCACATCTCAAAGTCCCCCTTCCATTTGCTCAAAGGACAAACATGGCCGGCAAGACGCACTTGGGAGGTGTGGGGAAGTCCCAGGCTAGACAGTCCTCGGGGACCCTGAAACCCTAAAGCCCCTGCCCCAGTCCTGAGGGGGGTGGCTATGTCTCCAGTCTCTCCCCTCCCTGCAACAGACAAATCTTACAAACTTGCAAGACCAGACAGAGGGCTTAAAAACTTGGGAGAAGTCTTCCCCTTCTTAAAGGAACAGAGCCACCCCAGCTGAGAACAGCTCCTGGGACCCAAGACCAGCACCCCAGCCTCAGGGAGTCTGCTTCGCTCACTCTCGGAGCACAGCAGGCCACGCCTCACCAGGGCTGGAGAAGTGCCCGCTTAGGCTTGGGAGCTAGGAAGGTTCTGCAGAGCCCCAGGGGCCTGGGAGGGGGCCAGTTCCCCACCCAGCACTGAGCAGGGCTCTTGGGGTCTCTGGGAAACCAGTTCAGCCTCTTCTTATCGTTGATGCTTTGAGGGGTTGTCATCTGGCATGGTATTCTGGTTTTTATCCCCAAATCCTGCCTGACAGAGCTCTCATTCCCCACATTCACAGATGCCTACACAGAGATTCAGAGAGGCCCATAGACTAGTGCCACCTCCACACTGCAGGCAAGCACAGAGTGGTACCGGGCTGTGGGTGCCCACGCCTTTCCACTCCTCTCCCCACAGGAAGTCCCTTAGGAGATGGGGAGAGGATAAGGCGCCCCGATGCCCAGGGAATCAGGGAATCGCACTGAGTGGGTGGACCCCACTGCCTGGGTCTGCAGAGCAGGCTCCCTCGGGACATCACTGACCACAGGTCAAATGTCAAAGATCAAAAGGAAAAGGATACCACTGTGGTGAGCCTGTCCTTGCTTAAGCACAAGATAAGATCTGCTTTCAGTTTTGTTTATTTTGTCACAAGGAGATAACAAAGAGCCCCAGGGAATGTGGTGCAAGTGGGGGTAGAGGAGAATTCTTCAAGCAGTAACTTCCCCCCTAAAAAAGATAGGCTGTCACAAAAACCTCCTCCCTGTGTGACTTTCCTGTCCTACAGGCATCTTAGGGGCCACAAAACAAAGGGCATGGGGGTGGGCCTGCAGACCTCCCAGCCTCCGACTCCCCACCCCCACCACGGGCCTCCAGTCGGGATTTCCTGGGCTGAGGCTCTGGCATATTCACTGGAGAGCCAGAGCCCTGGGGGAGGGCCGACTGCCCTCACAACTCAGTTCTTCCTGAAACTTTGAGTTCCAGATGGGGGAGGTGCAGGACTCGGGCTGGAGCCATGTGGTGGTGGGCTCTTACCAAATCGAGATGCCGGGAGGTTGACTAAGAGTGTGGTTAACCTGTGGTCTGAGGATGGCAGAGAGCCATGAAATCACAGACCGTGGCCAATCGTCCTTACAGTGAACTGTGCAGGAGAAAACGGCATCTGCACATAGTAGGGCTGAGGAGCCCGCGGGTAGACCCACTGCGTTCAGTACAGTGCCCCGGGAGGACCAACCGCGTACCGCGGGCAAGTGGTGCGCCCCAGCCTGCACTCCGAGCTGCCAGCTTTCTGCAGTTCCTCGCTAGAACGGGGGCATGTAGGTCACTCTGGTTGCTGAGCTGCTCGGCAACTCACCCTGTTGAACCCAGGGGGTAGCTAGCAGTCTTGGGGTGAAGCTAGGGGTGCTGAACCACCTCAGAGACCCTGTGATTCAATGACTCAGACCTTAGACCTAAAGGAGTGTAACAGCAAGTCGTATTATCGGGGCAGATCAAGCCCGCGGTCCTGAGCTCTGACCTCTGCCAGCGACAGCCATTTGCAAGACAAACAGCCAGGTAGGGGGCAGCCCATCCCAGGAGTGGGGAGGTGAGTAAACAACGCCAGGGAATAGGTTCACGTTCTTCAGGTTATAGAATGTCAAACTGGCACCTCTCACTGGGCAGGCCAGGGCCATGGGAACCAAGGAGAGTAAGTGGAGTCGCAGATGGACTCTTGGCAAGAGAACCAGATTTTTGGACTCCCAGAACAGCTTTCTCAAGCTAAGATGCAAGTTGGGAACAATTTACACTACAAATATAAGCAAACATTCACAAAAGTGCACAAACTTGCCCAAGGGCTGACTTTGGAATTACTACACGTAGGTCCCCAGCAGTGGTAACCCACAGGATCTGTGAATCTCGGAGACCCCGGAGTTGCCAACCCTGCTGAATCCGATGAATCTTAGTGAACTGTAATTCCAGAGAACTGCCTGTAGGCGAAAAAGGGTCGGGAGGCCTAGAGGTCAGAGCCGATTGCTGTGAATTAGAATGCACCAGCAAACTGCGGTCAGTGGGCGAACCACGGGCATGGGCGAACCACGGGCAACAGGTGGACCATGGGCACAGGTGAACCACGGGCGAACCGCGGGCACGGGCGAACCGCGGGCAACCAGCGGACCATGAGCAACAGGCAGACCTCGGGCAACGGGTGAACCACGAGCAACAGCGGACTGCGGGGCTACGTGGCTGGCAAGCCACAGGCAACAGGCAAACCCCGGCTTGGCAGCAGGAGCGAGCCCTTTGTCGGAGTAGCTAGAACCTTGGCTTGAAGCTGTAGATGCCAAAGCTCCTCAAATACCCAATAACTCAATTCCTCGGCATCCAGGACTGAAAAGAGGAGGGCAACTCTCGGCACTCTCCCAGCGACAGGCTTGTGGAGGGTGGGGGAGGACCTTGCGGGCTCAAGCCTTCGGCAAACCTATTTGCAAAACAGTGGCAGGGGTAGACCCTCCTTGGGTAAGCTCAGGCTTGCTTCAAGTCTTCCTCTTCTTAAAGGAACATGGCAGCCCTGCCCTAGGGGTGTTGTTGACCGGGAATGGGGGGGGGGGGGCGCTATACTGCTGTTCTCATCTCCTCGGATGGCAGACCCACAGAGCGGACCCTGGGGAGGTCGTTCGGGGAAGATCAGCCCCCAGGCCTGGGAACCACCTCGAGCTGCTACCGAGGTTTGAGTGAACACCAGTGAGCCCTGGCAAAAATCGCGGTGAACGGTGGGCACATGGAGCTGAGCAAGGGCATGAGAAGAGCCCAGCGGACCTCTGTGTGCCCAGATGGCAGCTGCGGTGTGAGCCGCGGGCACTGGCGAACCGTGGCCCGAGTAGCGGCCGGTGGGAATCGCCTCTCACTTTTTGATCCTCCATTTTTGATCTTGGGCGTGAAAATGGTTTTTACTTCGTAGTCACCTGGTTGCCCAGTTCTCAATTCCGCACCTGGGGTCAGCACTGGTGAAGGGCTTGGGCGTCAGGAGGGGGCTTAGGGGGCCACAGGGTGCCAGGTTTCCTCTGGGATGCTGCGGCTCAATTTTACATTCCCTGGTGCTGATAAAGGAGAAGGGTATCCTCTTTACCCGAGGGATGGGTCTCTCCCCGTTTCATGGGTGCTCATGCTCTAGTCCCCAGCAGACAAGCCACCTGCGATGGCAGCAGGTGTATCTGGTCACTTAGTCATCCCCCGCCCCATGGGTCTTCTTTTCTTACAGGAGCAGAGTGTCTCCAGACAGACTCTAGGGCAGTTTAAGATTGAAGTTAAGTCCGAAGTGGCTGCAGGTAATTTGTTTAGTTATCTCCCTTTGCCCTTGACCAAGGGAAAAGCTCCCCCCCCCCCCGGGGGTCAATGAGGGTCGTTTCCCTAACTGCAGACAAAGACCTGCAGCAATCACCCCACCCCCACCCCCAGGCCCCAAGCAAATGAATGCAGCTGCTAGGACGTTGATGCCGGCTGGAGAAACGGTGTGGGACCCCCAGCTTGGCAGCTGTGGTGCCGAAAACCATCGCCACAGAGGTTAGAGGGCCCTCTGGTGAGGGCGAGCCACGAGGGGCTACCAGGGCACGCCACGACCTGGAGATCGGTGACTGCGCATGGTGAGCCGACAGCACTGCCGGAGACCCACAGCCCAGGTTGCCCAGGGCACCACGGCACGGTACGCGGCAAGCCTCGGCACCGCGGCACGGCTCGGGCAGACCCACTACCACCAGGTCGTCACTGCTCCTGACCTCCCTGACAGTTTGGAACCCCGATGTGGGCTCTGGGGCCTCAGAGCACCTTACCTCCGGTGCGGCCAGGCAGCCCGACCTCGCGCTCGGCACCAAGGCCCCCTCTATTCGCTCTAAGAATGAGCGTGACGGGTGAGAATTGCTCGAGTGGGGTCTGGCTGTCTTAGGGTGGTCCCTGCCGATCCTGGTCCTCCCCCAGGGCCCTGAAGCCCTGTTCTCCAGGCCTCATGGCTATGCAGGAGAAGGTGAGGGAACGGAAAATCTGAACCTTGATTTTTTGATATTCTAGCTGGTGTTTCTGCTTCATAAAGAACAGCTGGGGGGGTAGCAGGTGGTGTGGTGTTTAAGGGCACTGGACTCCCACATGGCTGACCATGGTTTTGAGTCCCGGAACTGGCGGCTTGCTGTCTCTCTCTCTCTCTCTCTCTCTCTCTCTTTATCTCTCTCCCTCCCCCTCCCTCTCTGGTCAAATTGAAATGAAAAAAAAAAAATTTTAAAAAAAAGAACAGCTGGAGGCAGACAGGAGCTGCCCCACCTTCCCTCCAGGGAGTTGCTTTCTTTCTCTTCCTAGGCTCAGCCCGCCCCATCCCGGCCCCAAGCTGGGAAGGGAGGCTTGCAGACAGATCTCACAGGCTCCCGAGCGGGCAGTTTCCACGCTGAATCCTGGGGACCGGAGAAGGTTCCCCTCAACACCACCACAAGGTGCGCTCTTCCGCTGTCCACAGGCATCTGCTTCCACTTACCCGGATTTACTGTGCTCTCAGGGTCCCCATGTGGCATTCACCTCCCCGGGGCCTGGCACAAACACTCGGGTGTGTTCTTATTCTCCAGTATCACTGAGGGCCCAGCGGGAGAGTCAGGGCATCAGAGCCTCTCCACTGCCTGGCGAAGGTGAGGTCCCAGCCCTAGACTGTCCTGGACGGTGTGCAGGGGAGGTGACGCTGGCACGCCCCCACCACACAGAAGCACAGCGATGCCCGGGTTGGCCTGGGGATGGCCTGGTCAGCAGTGTTGAAGGGGTGGGCTGGGGGCTGCAGCCCCTGCTGGAGAAGGGCGCGGTAGTCCTCGGCGCTGGAATACTCGAATAAGAATTGCACCCCTAACGCTCTGTGACTGTGGGGCCATAGGTGGCGTGGCACGCAGGTGGCGTTGCAGTTGGAGGTGCTGGACTCTCACATGGCTGACCACGGTTCAAGTCCCGGACATGGTGGCTTGCCTTCTCACCCCCCACACCACCCCCGTCTCTCTCTGGTCAAGTTAAAAAATAATGATAATGATAAAATTAAACGAAATAATTCTTTTTTAAAATACGTTTTTATGGGACCAGCAGTTGGTGTAATGGCTGTGTTGCTGGGCTCCCGTGTAGTCAACTGCGGTTCGAGTCCCAGACCCGGTGGCTTAAACTCACGCCAGGTGCGTATGTGTGCGTGCCCAAGATCCCAAGAGGAGAATGGAGGAGAAGGGATTGCGGCGTGGCCATCCCCACTGGGGGGTGATTTCTCGCTTTCTGTCTCTCTGTCTCTCTCTCTGTCGTTCTGGCAAGAGCAATCGCCCTATAGCAAAAACCTCTCAAAAAAAAAAAAAGTCTCATGACTGTGAATCTCACTCGAAGGCTTATGTGCACATTAGGGTGCAGGCTGGGCCTCCCTGGAGGCTGCTGAGTCTGACAGGGAGGACACCAGCGGCCCAGGCTTGATGAGTGACAGCGCAGGGGCCGAACAGCCCCTGACAGCTGAGGCCGAGGAGCTCGGTGGCAGGACTGTCCTTCCTCCTGCGCAGCCAGAACGCTCCCCGAAAGCCCGTGCTCCCTCGAGTTTCATCTCATTTAATTCCCCCAACAGCCCCATCAGGGAACTGTCATCGCATTTTAACCTTTACGACAATTACAGGAGTAATTCTTAATTCTTGTTAAAAAAAAAAAAAAAAAAACACAGACAAGAAGAAAAATAAAAACAACTCAAAATAAACACCAAAGAAGGCGAGGGTGTATGACCATGGAAGAGTCACTTATTACCACCCGCTGTGCTGGTCCGGCCTGCTGTGGATGGAGGAGGGGGCTGTCACACGCCAGGGGGTCTGGGATCCAGACGTGGGGGTGAGAAGGCAGCTCAGGACGGAAGCAGTAGAGCTCCATGTTACCCCTGAGGGTTGGGGTCCCTTCACCCTCTGGTAGGAGCAAGTCCGGAGAGGGGGGTCCTGGTCTGTGGGAGGGAGCCAGGGAGGGTGCTGATGCATCATCTTCTGACTTGGGAAGGCACCCCTCTCCTGTAGGTGCTGCGGAGAAGGGAGACTCAGGGAACCTGGGCGGAGGGAACCCCGACAAGGGCGGGGCTGCAGCTGACTTGGGGAGAGGTCCACCCCCACCCTCCGGATGCTAGTTCACCTCACCTGCCTTCCTAAACCTTTCCAGTTGAAATGCAAAGGGTAGGATGACTACTTAACGCCCTCCTGGGCATGAGCCAGCTGGAAGAGTTCCAGTTCAGCTTGCGTCTCCAGGCCAGGGCGCAGGGTTGGGGGAGGAGAGGGCTGGATGCGAGGTGGAGGGGCCGCACCGCTCAGCAGACACCCGCCTTGGAGATTACCTGCAGGCCCCCTCCCCCTCCTGGCCACGTGTGCGGTTGGAATAAGCCTGGAGGAAAGAAACGAGACTTCTTGAGCTTTGCTTCTCCCTCATCCTCTGCTCTGCACCCTAGAGCTTGGGCCCCAGCACCCTCAGACCCAGCTTCCTGCCTCTCCTTCATCCTCAGGGGCTCTGCCTTTGGGGGAGCCGGCCAGATTGCTCCCCTGCAGCTCTAGTAAGACCCAGGCTGGCCCTGCCTCCCAAGGGGGGTCAGGGGCCACTGGCCCTGCAGCCCTACAGGGAGCTGGCCCAGCTTGGCCCCACCGCTGTCTCTGCAACTCCCGAAGGGGGGAGGGGGCGCTGCAGCCTTGCCAGGGTCGGCCAGCAGGGGTCCAGGTGGGCGTGACAGCGGAGCGTGGACCCTGGCATAGGACTCCGGACCCCTCTCCCACTGTGGCCCATGGACTGCTGGCCCAGCAGCCTCAGAGGGGGCAGCGGGTGGGGGCACGATTATTGGAGCCTGAGGGGCTGTCAGGAGAAGGGTGCCTGGGGCAGCCCAGGGACTGCCAAGGGGCCGCCTCCGCCCCAGCCCTGCGGTGGGACCGAGCGTGGGTCTAGCACGTGGCACTTGGCCTTTCCCCATCCATTTCGTGGGCTTCTTCGGTCCTCTGTCTACACGGCCACCCAGGGTCCCCAGGATGAGAGAACAAGGGTCATGGGGCCGCAGCCGCTTCGAGACATTACGTGGATGTCCTGAAACCCACAGGGAGATGCTACCCTCCTCACGCACTGCCCCATGGCGTGGCATGGGCCAGCTCTGGCGGCCTGTCTTAGGGCTCTGCCAAGGAGCCGGGGGACGGCCACCCTGAGCCGATGCCAACCTGCACAGCACAGGCCCTGGCTGGGACCTTCTCACAGGTCCTCCGAACAGCTCTGCGGTTCTAATTGATGGTTTTTTCTTTTTTTTTTTTTGAGAGTTTTTTTCGCTATAGGGCGCTTGCGCTCGCCAGACAGACAGAGAGAGACAGAGAGACAGAAAGCGAGAAATCACCCCCCAGGGGGGATGGTCACGCCGCAATCCCTTCTCCTCCACTCTCCTCTCGGGATCTTGGGCACGCACGCACACGCGCCCGGCGTGAGTTTTAAGCCACCGGGTCAGGAACGCAAACTGCGGTCGACTACGTGGGAGTCCAGCGACATAGCCATTACGCTAACTGCTGGTTTCCTGCATGTTCATTCAGAGTCTCTGAGAAACGTAGACAGCAGAGACATTCAAGAGTGGCAAATGCCAACAGGCACCCTCCAGGTCACCACGCTCTGCATTTCGAGGTGAGTTTTGTGTCCGTGGCCCCATACTAAGGAGGGCTTGGTTTTGTCCTCTTGTGTGTTTATCTGTTGGTAACTTGCCAGTGTCGTTTGTTAAATACTATTTTTTTCTTGGCTGAATTGCGTTTTGTTTTTCTCAAAAATTAGGGCTCCATACATGGGTGGACCTATTTCTAGATTCTCCCTTTTTAGATTTTTGCCACATGTCGCTTACACTCAGCCGAGACAGCGGGAGACAGCAGGAGGGAACTGAGAAGCCTCTGCAGGCCGGGAAGCGTGTGGTGTTGGCCATGCCACGCTGCCATCCCTTCCCCACTCTCCTCTCGGTTCTGGGCACATGAGCACACGTCCAGTGGTTTCCTCCCATGGATCCAGCCACCTTAACCACCCCACCACCTAGCTGGCCCGCTGGCCCATCCTAGTCATCTTTTTGCTACTACCACACTGTTTTAGTAAATGTAGCTTTACAATGAGTCTTAAAATTAGGTAATGTTAGCCTACCAATTTTGTTCTTTTTCCAGAATGACTTTGGCTAGTCTAGGTCTTTGCTTTTCCATATGACTTTTAGAGACAGCTAGAAGGGGTTCCAGCCGTTGGCATACAGGCTGTGTCGCTGGACTCCCAGGTAGTCAACTGTGGTTTGAGTCCCAGACCTGGTGAATTAAACTCACACCGGGCACGTGTGTGTATGTGCCCAAGATCCCTAGAGGAGAATGGAGGAGAAGGGACTGTGGTGTGGCCATCCCCCCGGGGAGCGATTTCTCAGTTTCTGTCTCTCTGTCTGTCTCTGTCTTTCTGGGGAGCGCACACGCCCTGTAGCAAAAACCTCCCAAAAATAAAATAAAATAAAAAGAAACAGCTAGAAGGAGTTTATTATTGGGTCATTAGAAAAATCATGACACATTTTTGCATAGAAAAAATACGTCATGACTTTCCCGACGACCCAATAAATTCTATTTTTAAAAGTCTTGCTGGTATTTTAGTTGGAATCATATTGATCTGTGGATGAACTTGGGGAGAAATGACATCTTTATAAAACTGAGTCTTCTAATCCAGGAACATTAACTTACAGCACTAATTTCTCTCAGCGATGTTTCCTGTAGTTTTCTTTGAGAGGGATTTTTGTATCTTTTTTCAGATTTATTTCTAAGTATTTAGCGTATTTTGATGTTATTATAAATGAGAGTTTTCATTTTAATTTTGATTATTTGTAAGTATGTAGAAATGCCATTGTTTTTTAGGTTTATCTTGTACCCTGCAATGTTGTTATACTTACTAATTCTAGTAGCTTTGTTATCCTACATTCCTTGAGATCTTCCAACAAAAGCAATCTTGCTATCTGAAGAGAAAGAGTTTTTTGTTGTTACATCTATGTCTATCTATCTATCTATCCATCTATCTATCTATCTATCTATCCATCTATCTATCGACATCTATTTCTTGTGATGTTTCAAGCTGCTGGTCTGGAACTTCAACCCAGCCATGTGGACAGTTTTACTGGGGCTGGAAGGGGTATGGTGGTTAAGGCATTGGACTCTCCCACATGGCTTACTGCAGTTTGAGTCCTGAACCTGGTGGCTTGCTTTCTTACTTTCCCTCTCTGTCTCTCTCTCTCTCTCTCTCTCTCTCTCTCTCTCTTAGTCTCTCTCTCTCTGGTCAAGTTAAAATAAATAGATAATGAGAACAGCAGATGACCCGGTGGTTTAGGCACTGGGTTCCCATGTGGTGAACTGCAGTTCGAGTCTTGGACCTGGTGGCTTTCTTTCTCACTTTCCCTCTCTTTCTCTCATCTTTCTCTGGTCAAATTAAAAAAAGAAATAATAATAATTACTAAAATTAATAAAATAATTCTTTAAAATATAAAATATGGGACCAGCAGGTGGCGTGGTGGTTAAGGCACTGGACACTGCCACGTGGCCGACCACTGTTCGAGTCCCGGACCTGTGGCTTGCTTTCTCTCTCTCTCTGTGTCTCTCTCCAGTCAAATGAAAATAAATGAATAAATACATAAAATAAAATAAATAATTCTTAAAAAAAGAGATAAATACATAAATTAAGTTAAATCATTCTTTTTTTGAAAAGACCACTTTACTTCTTCCCTTCCATTCTACATGCTTTTCTTTCTTTTTCGTTTTTGCCTCACGTAACTGCTCAGGACTGGCAAGGACAGAACCTCTGCTACAGTGTTGGACGTCAGTGACAGACTTGTCTCACTGCTGCTTTCAGGCTTCTGGTGTATGATATTAACTCAGATTTTCATACATGCTCTCCTTTCTCTTAAAGAATTATTTTATCTAACTTTTTATTTATTTATTTATTTATTTATTAAATTTGACCGAAGAAGGATAGAGTGAGAGGGAGAGAGAGGGAGGGAAAGCAAGTCACCAGGTCCAGGACTCGAACTGTGGTCGACCATGTGGGAGTCCAGTGCCCTTAACCACCACACCACCTGCTGGCCCCCTTATACATGCTCTTTTGACACTGAGGAAGTTTCTTCTTTTTAATAATTATTTTATTTAATTTTATTCATTGTCATTATTTTACTTTATTTTTTTTGAAGTTGACCAGCAAGAGACAGAGAGAGAGAGAGAGAAGGAAAGTGAGAAAGCAAACTGCCAGGTCCAGAACTCGAACCATGGTCAGCTATGTGGGAGTCCAGAGGCCTTAACTACCACACCACCTGCCAGCCTCAAGGAGGTGTCTTCTGTTCCCAGTTTACTGATAGCTTTTATCAGAAATGGATGTTAAATCGATCAAATGTTTTTCTTGTCCATTGAGAGGATTATATGGCTTTTCTTTTTTAGTGCATTAATATATGGTGAAATATATTGATTTTCAATTATTAGATCAAGTTTGCATTCTTGGAATAAACCCAATTTGGTCATGAATATTTTCCTTTCCTGTATTGGTTGGTTTAATTTGTTAAAATTTGCCAAGGAGTTTTGCATCTTTATAAGGGATATTGGTGTACGGTTTTCTTTTCTCATAACAGCTTTCTCTGGTTTTTATAAAGCCGGGTTAATGCCAGTCTCACAGAATAAGTTAGGATGGATTCCCTCCTCTTAAATCCTCTAAAAAGTTTGTGTAGAATTGAATTATGTCTTCTTTAAATGTTTGGTAGAATTCACTAGCCAAGTCATCTGGGCCTAGAGTTTTCTATGTAAAATATTTCTTTTGTGTTTTTTTCAGAATTATTTTATTTAACTTTATTTATTATTATATCATTATTATTTTTCAGTTTGATCAGAGAGAGAGAAAGAGAGAGAGAGGAAGTGAGAAAGCAAGCCACCAGGTCCGAGACTTGAACCGTGGTCGGCCATGTGGGAGTCCAGCACCCCCAACCACCACGCCACTTGCCAGCCCCTCTATGTAAAATATTTCTAACTACAAATTTCTTTAATGTACCTGCAACTATTTAAATAGCCTATTTCTTTTTTTTTTCCCTAAGTTTTTCCCATAGGGCATGTGCACTTGCTAGAGCGGAGAGAACAGAGATAGTGAGAGCGAAAGTGAGAAATCACCCCTCAGGAGGAGAGCCACGCCACAATCCCTTCTCCTCCAGGGATTTAGGGCATGCACGCACATACAAACAGCATGAGTTTCAAGCCACCAGGTCTGGGATCCAAACCATGGTCAGCCATGTGAGAGTCTAATGCCATAACCATTATGCCTTTTGCTGGCTCCTAAGTTATCTATTTCTTCTTGATAAACTTTCATTGTTTCTTACTTTAAAAAAAAATTATGTATTTAATTTTATTTGTTATTATTATCATTATTATTATTATTAATTTGATGAGAGAAGGCGAGAGAGAGAAAGTGATAGAGCAAACCACCAGGCCTGAGACTCAAACCATGGTCAGCCATGTGGGAGTCCAGCACCTTAACCACCATGCCACCTGCCAGTCCCAGCTTTCATTATTTCTTTTTGTTGTTGTTGTTTGTTGTAGTTTATTATCTTTTATCTTGAATAAAGTCATAGAAAATTGTTTGGTTCAGCTCCCAGCAGCCCACTCCTGAGCTCTGAGGAAGCTTGCCTTCTTCTGGGCTACCCGATCTTCCTTCTGGGCAAGGGACATCTTGGGACAATTCCACCTCTTCTTTTTAACTTCTTCCCCGGGTTTCTTTTCATAGACTGGGTTCTCTCGTACAGCAGTGGGAGCTTTCTTATACATCTCCTCCGTGTCTGGAGTTACATTGTTCTTTATGTACTGAGAGAACTGTTTCTTGTAGGCATCTTCATCTTCTTCCGTTAGGTAACATGTGTAGTCTGCAGCGTTCTGGCCCATGCTGTGCTTCTGATGGACTTCTGTGTTAAATCCCTTGCTTTCAGAACCATAACCAGAGAATCGTTTGGTCCTGTGAGGGGTAGATAAGCCTCCATCCACCGCTCCCTTCAGGGCTCCAAAAACTTCATTGCCAGTGGTGGTTCCGGCAAGGCCCGCATCCAAATAGCAGGTGAAGGCACCAGGTTGACCGTCAATGCTTTCTACATTGTACTCATATCCGGTCACTTCCACTTGGCCTTCATAGATCTTGTCCATGCCAAACCTATTGAGAAGCCCGCAGGCCAGCAGCAGGCCAGTGCAATATGCTGCAGCATAATTCGTCAGGCCACCCTTCACACCGTGTTTTGGTAGTTCATGAGCATAGGCTGCACAGACTATCATATCCCCTCCTATACGGGCACGAGCAATCTGACAAATGATACCTCTGTTAGTTACACGAACTATCAGCCTGCATTTGGGTGTGTTGTACTTATTTTTATCCTGGATCACCAAGTGTTTCCGAGCATAGTAATCAGTTTCACCCTCTCGTCTTCTAAATTTCACTCGGTATCTCTTAAAGTAGGCCTTATTCTTGACGACTTTAACAAATCCCATCCTGCAGAACAGGGACCCGCAGCTGCAGCCGACCTGCAGGTCCACTTTGTTTCTTACAAATAACTTTTCCAAGTCTTTTTTCTTTTAGATTTTTGCCATAGGGCACAAACACTTGCAGAAGAGAGACAGTGAGAAGGAAACTGAGAAATCACTTCCTGAGGAGGATGGCCACGCCATAATCCATTCTCTTCCTGGGATCTCGAGCACACACACATCCACCTCATGTGGCCTTCAAGCCCAGGTCTGGGACTCAAACCGCAATTGACCATGTGGGAGTCCTGCATCTTAACCACCACACCACCTGCTGGCCCCATGTAAGTTGCAGAATGTATCTGCACAGAGTTGTTAGCAATCTTTTCTTGGCCTCCTAGCATCTATGGGTGTCTTAGTGAAACCATCCCTCTCATTCCTGATACTGGAAATTTGTGTGTCCCTTTTTTTTTTAGTCACCCTAGCTAGAGGTTTAGCCATTTTTTGCTTGTTTGTTTCTTATTTTTAATCCCTAGAGGGCAGGTACACCCATCAGAAAGAGACTGAGAGACACAGTGGTGAGGGAGAAAGCACCTTCCAATGGGACGTGGTCATGCTGCAATCCTTTCTCCTCCATTTCACATCCCGTTGGGGTTCGAGACACTCACGTGCACCTGGCATGCTTTCCAAGCCAACAGGGCCGGGACTTGCCCGGCAGTCAGCCATGTGGGCTTTGACTCTACCCACTAGGCTATTGGGCTGGTCCTCCATCCTTTTACTTTTAACCTGGTTGTCTTTTTTTTTTTTAAAGAATGATTTTTTTATTGGGACCAGCAGTTAGTGTAATGGCTATGTCACTGAACTCCCATGTAGTCCACCGTGGTTCGAGTCCTGGACCCAGTGACTTAAACTCACGCCGGGCACATGTGCGTGCGTGCCCAAGATCCCAAGAGGAGAATGGAGGAGAAGGGACTGTGGTGTGGCCATCCCCCCTGGGGGGTGATTTCTCGCTTTCTAGCTCTCTGTCTCTCTCTGTCTTCCTGGAGAACTCACATGCCCTATAGCAAAAACCTCTCCAAAAAGAAATTTTTTTATTGAACTTTATTTTATTTATTTATTTTAATTTGGCCAGAGAGGGACAGAGTAAAAGATTGAAAAAGAGAGAGAGAAAGCAAGCCACCAGGTCCAGAACTCAAACCACGGTCAGCCATGTGGGAGTCCAGCGCCCTCAACCACCATGCCACCTGCTGGCCCCACCTGGTTGTGTCTTTATACTTGAGGTGCATTTCTTATAGACAATGCTGGGTCATACTTGTCTTTTAATGGGGGTCTTTAATAGTTTAATATGATTATTATTTTCTGAGAGGTTTTTTGCAATAGGGCATGTGCACATGCCAGAAAGACAGAGAGACAGAAAGCAAGAAATCAGCCCCCAGGGGGGCATGCCATGCCTCAATCCTTCTCCATTCAACTCTTGGGATTTTGGGCACGTACGCACATGCACCTGGCATGAATTTAAGCTACTGGGTCTGGGACTTGAACCATGGTCAACTACATGAGGGTCCAGTGATGTAGCCATTATGCTATCTGCTGGTCCCAATTTAATACTATTATTGATTTTACTTAATTTTAGGCCTATTATCTTACTCTTTGTTTATTTGCCCTACCAGTTCTCGGTTTTCCTTTTCCTTTTTTTTCTGTACCTGTGGACTAATTATCTTTTATCATCCAGTTTATTTCCTTTGTGGTCTTATTAGCTGTCTTTGTTTTGTTACCCCAGTCACTGCTTTAAGGTTTATAGTATATATGGTTAACTTATCACCGTTTACCTTCAGGTCATACCCACTTGACCTAAATATAAAGCCTTACATGGTAAACTTCATTTCTCCACTCCAGTCTCTATGCTAGTGTTGTTAATTGAGCTTTTTTATAATAATAATTTTTTATTGAACATTTATTTATTTATTTACTTATTTTAATTTGACCAGAGAGGGGGGCAGAGTGTGTGTGTGTGTGAGAGAGAGAGAGAGAGAGAGAGAAATTGAGAAGGCAAGCCGCCAGGTCTGGAACCCTAACCGCAGCCAGCCATGTCCAGTGCCTTCAACCACCACGCCACCCGCCAGCCCCTGAGCTTTTACGTATATTATAACTCTTATAATGGACGGTAAATATTCTTTAATATGTCAAGGATCTTTTCTAAAAACTTTTGGAGACGTTTTGGCTATAGGGCACATGCACTCACCAGGAAGACAGAGAGAGACAGAGAGACAGAAAGTGAGAAATCACCCTTCAGGGGGGTGGCCACACCGCAATCCCTTCTCCTCCAATCTCCTCTCGGGATCTTGGGCACGCACACGTGCCTAGCATGAGTTTAAGCCACCGGATCCAGGACTCAAACCACAGTCAACTACATAGGAGTCCAGTGACATAACCATTACGCCAACTGCTGGTCCCCTTTATGTATTTATTTTAATTTGACCAGAGAGGGACAGAGAGAGAGAAAGTGAGAAAGCAAGCCACCAGGTCCAGGACTTGAACGGTGTTTGGCCATGTGGGAGTGTCCTGTGCCTTAACCACCACACCACCTGTGGTCCCTCATTCATTTATTTTTAATTTGACCAGAGAGAGACACAGAAAGAAAGTGCAAAAGCAAGCCACCAGGTCCAGGACTTGAACCGTGGTCAGCTCTGTGGAAGTATCCAGCACCTTAACCACCATGTTTTGTTTTGTTTTTAAGAGAGATTTTTGCTATAGGGCATGTGTGCTTCCCTGAGAGACAGAGAGACAGGAAGTATATATGTCCATCGTTCCACATGGGAGGGGAAGCTCACTCCCTATTACTCTATCTTGGCCACAGCAAGAGTACAGATGTCCTGACGCCCCCTCCCCCAACAACCACCTTGACCCACAAACCCACAGCTTCAGTTATAGCCCTCCAGCCTGACCGGGAGTTGACATCTGGTGGTGGGAACCCCGCAATTTAGCAGTGAAAACACAGCCCCTTTGCTTGCTCCAGAGAGCCAAGAAGGTGTCCACGCATGGGGTCTGAGATTGGGACAGGGGACCAGATCTCACAGACTGCGGGGAGTCTGGGGCAGTGTTGGCCGTCAGAGCTGCAGGGGTGCAAGGATTCCGAGTTCTAAGTCAGTACTGCAGGGCAAGGTGTCCTGAGAAGTCAGGGCAGTGCCCGTGGGGGAGACTTGCAGGGAGGACAGAGTGGGAGAGGTGTCCCCACCTTGCAGGGTGAAGGTGCCAGCTGCTCTTTCTGGCTAGGGATGGCCGGTTAGCCCGAGAGGGGCAGAGCCAGGCCAGACTCCTCTACCAGAACGTGTTCCCGAAGGTCTCCTGCTGAGCCAGAGCGAGGCCTGCAGGCAACCCTCTCCCACAGGTCAGAGCAGCGAGGACCACCCAGGGCTGAGGCGGGGCAGATGGGGCCTCACATGGCCTGTAACGTGCAGGCCGCAGAGCTGCCAGGGTATCAGCTAATCCTGAGAGGCCAGTGACGGTGGGTTCTTGGCCCCGTTTCTCATACTGGGGGCCAGAGCTCCCCAGTCGCTCAGCTGATGGACAGCAGCCGGGAAAGGCGGGCCCCAAGCCTTTGGCCTGCAGCCATGAAGTCCCCCTTCACCACCCTCAATCCCAAAGGCCCTCCTCCCCAACCCCTGTGGAGAAGTGGGATCTGGGACACCCTGGACCCCACACCCCAGCTCTGCCTGTGCTGTGTGCCCACACAGAGTGGGTGTGAGAACTTCCTGTCTCCCCTCAAGCCGTATAAGTCAAATGGCCGCATCGCCCTGCTGACACCTGCACTGGTTAGTGATGGATTGAGAGGGTGCTGGCCCGGGGCTGGGCGAGGGTCTGTCCTAAATAGGGCATGCCGTGTGCCCTGGGCAGCTCAGGCCCGGGGTGAGACACGTGCGGGTCTAAAATTGGAAGGAGCGGAGGTGGCCTTGCCTCTTTTCAACCTTGGTTCACCCACCCTCTGCCTCAGCCGGGAAGGATGTGACAGGTGGGCCCGGCCCCTGGGCCTGTGTGCCTGGATTCCTGTGCTCTCAGCACAGCCCCAAAATAGCCCAGGACATTATACACCGTGTCCACGGCGCCCTGCGTCTCTGCACGGAGTCACAGGGACCTATGCCCCCGGCCCCCAAGCCCTAGGGCTCAGGGGAGCTCGGGCACCAGGCAGGGGGCCCTGCATTTCTGCTCGGCTACTCGTCCCTCGTGGGTTTGGGGACCCTCGAGCCTTTCCTGGGTGTTCTCACTTTCTCTGCCCCCCTTTCCATGAGGCCCAAGCCACGCCTTTTCCCCAGACCCCCTCGGTTGCCATCTTTTCATTTTGAACGTCCCACAGATGTGACTTACTCCTTCCACCAACCCAGAACACCCGGAGGTCCACTCTGGACCAGCTCAGTCTACACCCCAGAGCCCGCACTTCACTGCTGCCTGAAGCTGCTGTCCTCCGGGTTTGGGGCGGCCCGCTGACCCGGGGCAGAGCCACTGTGGCTGCTGCGTTTCCTAGCCCAGCTCCCGGGTCATCGCGCTCAGACTTGGGGGTGTCGGGGTTTCCCCCCGGTGGGAGCAGACACGGGCTTCACTGATCCAGGCTGAACGGCATGCAGCGCCTGACCTGCGGGAACACACGGCCCTCTCCGTGTCTCCCTGAGTCACAGAGAGAGAAAATAGCACACCCCAGAAAGGTCGGATGGCGCACTCGCTCGGCCGGTCTCTGTGGAGCGCACGTTCCTCCCAGGCGCTCCCCACGGCCAGTGCTTCCTATTCCCAGCCGGGCCCCAGCTGCCGAGGTGGGAGCAAGCGCTGCCTGGCGCCCTGTGGTCCCGGGCTATTTTAGGTGTCAGGAATTCAAGCACATTTAGCACGTGGTCAGGACCACTAGGGTCCTCCCTGCCTGCTGGCACCCCTCGGCCCACCCTGAGGCCTTCTCCCACTCCCTGGTGGGCAGGCCACGGGAAGAAGACGGGGTCTTTGTCTCCCTGCTGCCGGGGGAGAAGCTCAGGGGGCTCACAGCCTGCACCTGGGGCATTCTCTGACCTGCTTTGGACCACTCCAAAGGTCTCTCTGAAGTGGTGGCCTCCTTTAGACCAGAGGGTCAGCCAGACACCGGATCCCGACTGGGACGCCAGCGGCTTCAGCTCTGCCCGGATGGGACTCTTGGCAAACACCATTGTCTAGAGGTTCTCTTTTTTAAAAAATGTATTTTAAAATAATGATTTATTTATTTTTATTTATTATTTTTAATTTGCTGTAGGGCATGAGTATTCACCGGAGAGAAAGTGAGGGAAAATAAGAAAGCCAGCTGCCAGGTCCGGGACTCACACTGCAGTCCGCCATGTGATGGTCCCGCACCTTCACCAGGTCCCTGCTGCCCCACCTACAGTGTCTAAAAACAGGACTCCGTTGTCCTGTTCTTTAACTTGGGGAGGGCGAAGAGCCAGACAGCGAAGAGCGGGCCTCGGCCGAGGGGGCGCGGGTGCAGCCCAGTGACTTGGCCAGCTGAGGCTTCCCCAGCCCCTGGAGGAAGGCCTGCTACCTTCGGTGGAGGACGCCCAGACCCAGGGGAGCTGGCTGGCCCTCAGTCCTTGAATCCAGGCATCTTTTTGCCGAAACTCCACAGCTGATCCTTTTTGGGGTTCAGACATGTCCTCTCTCACGCCTGTGCCAACGCTCTCTTCCTTGCAGTCAGGGATGGCGCCAATGTGTGCCATGCCCCGGCTATTTCAGGCCCTGCTTTGGTTACAGGCTTCAAACAGGTGGCAGGACCACCCGCACGTCCCCAGCCACAAGTGGAGCCGGCGCCACCAGGCGCAGGACAGGGTCGGGTGCAGGCTGGACTGTGCGGCCAGAGTCTGGTTTCAGCTCTGCTGCGCCCTGCCGAACCTCGTGCATCGGTCGCTTTATTTTTTTTAATTATTTTTTAAATGAAATAATTCCTTTCTTTAAATAATTATTTTATTTTAACTTTATTTATTATTTTCCAATTTGACCAGAGAGAGACAGAAAGAGAGAGGGAAAGTGAGAAAGGAAGCCACCAGGTCCGGGACTTGAACCATGGTCAGCCATATGGGAGTTCAGCACCTCCAACCACTACGCCACCTGCCAGCCCCTTATTTTATTTTTTTAAAGAATTATTTTATCTAGGGGGCCAGCGGGTGACATGGTGGTTAAGGTGCTGGATGCTCTCACATGGCCAACCACGGTTCAACTCCTGGACCTGGTGGCTCACTTTCTCACCTCTCTCCCTCTCTCTCTCTCTCTCTCTGTCTCTCTGGTCAAAGTAAAATTAAATGAATGAATAAATAAAGTTAAATACATCATTCTTTAAAAAAAGAAGGAATTGTTTTATTTAATCTTGTCATTATTATTATTTAATTTGGCCACAGAGAGAGGGAAAGTGAAAAAGCAAACCACCAGGTCCGGGACTCAAACCTTAGTCAGCCATGTGGGAGTCCTGCGCCTTAACCACCACACCACCTGCCAGCCCTCTATTGCTTTAATAGTGCCTGGCTGGCACCGGGTGGGACAAGGACTCTCGTTGTTGGCGGTTTCTGCCCGCTCTCCGGCTGGCAGCTGCAGGGGTACAGGAGATCTTCAGGAGAACTCTCTAGGCCGGCAGCCTCTGGACGGCTCTCTTTCAGAGCCTTTGCAGCTGGTTCAACCCCCCTGCAGGGCAGCAGGTGTGGGTGTTGAAGAATTGCCGAGAGCTGAGACCAAGGGCTGAAAGGAGGCTCCCAGTCACGCTGCCCTCACAGCAAGGGGTGCAGCCTGTTCAGGGGACCCTCAGACCCATGCACAACACTCCCCGTGGACCATGTACACTCAAGAGCCCACCCTAAATTAGAGAGATGGCCATGTCCTAGCCGTGCACCCCAGGTCCCAGCAGAGCGGTGTCTGAGTTCATCAGCTCCAGGAATCCCTGGGACCCTCAGCCACCCTCTGTGTCCCCGGGCATAGTCAGGAAGCTGGGGGGCCAGGTGGGAGGGAGCAGGCACCACAGGTGAAGGACAGAGCCCTCCCTCCCAGCCGCAGGAGGATGTGCCCAGAACACAGGGCTGGAGGTCTCCCCTAAACCCTTTCTCCTGCAGGCCCGGGAGGGTGGCCCTGTGTGCACAAACACACCAACACCCAGAACTACTTGCTTTACCGGATTTTAATTATTTTATCTTCCAATAAGGGGGAACTGGCAAGTGTGAGTTGCTTGTCCCTAGGTCAGGAGAGCTAGGGTCTAGGCTGCATCAGGGCTAGGGCTGGGAGACAAGGATCCTGGGAACAGCCTGGGAACAGCAGGGTGCCCCAGCACAGGGGGGAGGGCAGTGGGGACTCCTCTGCCTGGGTGTGATTGGCCCAGGCCTTCAGGCCACACGGGAGGCACACCTCCAGACGTGCCTGGCCTGGGTGTCCGGGTCCTTCAGCACTTGAAGGCCACACAAAGATGGCATTCATAGACAAGCCTTCCATCTCTGGAATGAGGCAGGGTTTACACAAATACATAAGAAAGTTGGGTCCTGGGCCCAGACGGGCCTGCCAGGCAGGGGTGCTGTTGGCGATCAGGGAGGAGCCCCCACCCCTCTGCTTCCTGCAGGATTGGTAGAGAGACTTCTGTGTCTGCAGGGAGACCCCGGACACCGCCACTCAGTGGGTCATGGGAGGTGTGTGTTGTTGGGAGCGGCAGCACCTGACACGGTCGCCGTGTGTACCCCAGGCCAGCTCCGCGCACATGCTAGCGGGGACTCCCCAGGCCGTGAGGTGGGTGGTCTCGGGGTCCTTTTCAGAGGGCCCCAGGGGTGTTAAGGGTACAGAGGTGAGGAGGTCTCAAGACACTCTCATTCCGGTGGGGCAGAACCAGTGCTTAGGTGGCATAGTGGTTAAGATGCTGGACTCCCACATGGTCAGCTGCAGTTAGTCCTAGACCCAGCAGCTCAGAACTCAGGCTGGGCACTGCGTGTGCGTGTCCTAAATCCCGGGAGGAGAAGGGATTGCGGTGTGGCCACCCCCCTCCTGAATCTCTGGAGAGCACACACACCTTAGATCAAAGCATCTCTCAACAACAACGAAACAACTTGCAGGGCCAGCCAGTGGTGGGGTGGTGAGGGCAACTGGATCCCACACAGCCGTCTTCAGGGTTTGAGTCCTAGACCCACTGACTGGAAAACCACACCTGTCACGAGTGTGTGCGTGCCTAAAATCACGGGGGAGAGTGATGGAAGAGAAAGGATTGTAGTGCCATAAGAAGATTCCCCAGAGAACCAGCAGTTAGCGTAATGGCTATGTCGCTGGACTCCCACGTAGTTGACCGCGGTTTGCGTCCCGGACCCGGTGGCTTAAAACTCACGCTGGGCGCATGTGTGTGCGTGCCCAAGATCCCAGGAGGAGAAGGGATTGCGGCGTGGCCAACCCCCCCTGGGGGGTGATTTCTTGCTTTCTGTCTCTCTGTCTCTGTCTGTCTGGTGAGCGCACGCACCCTATAGAAGAAAAATAAAATAAAAAACCTCTCCAAAAAAAAAAAAAAAAAAAGAAGAAGATTCCCCGTAGGGATGCTTTCCCACTCCCCAACTTCTCCCCAGCCAACGCTGTGCCCAGGGACCCGCCCCAGAGCCTGCTGGGAGTCCCACTCCCCAGGTGAGGACACTGAGGCCCGGGTGCTAGTGACCTGTGCCAGGAAGCAGGACTCAGTTCCTCGGGAGGGTACTTCTGGGGCCCCACTCACAGGATGCCCCAGCCCCCACACCCCATAAACTAGCAGAAAAAGTGCTGGCAGCCTTCTGCTTCTGACAGAGGAGTCCAGGGTCAGGGGCCAAGAGGGTGGGGCCGGCCAGCCCAGGCCATGTGGCTGGGCAGCAGCTTGCATGCCGGGGTAGCTGGCCCTCCTCCCAGGCTTGGGGAGCTTTGTGATGGGGTCTGGCAACCAGGGAAAGGCCAAGTCTCTTTCCTGCCCCTGCCTCTGCCCCTGGGGTCTGCATACCCAAACCAGACACTTCCCAAGAGGGATTTTGGAAAGACCCAGGTGTAACCCCAGTCTGCCACTCAGAGCTGCTGCCCAGAAGGACATGCCCCAGGGGAGGGAGCGATGGGAGGGGCACCTATTCCCCAAGTGGCATTTCCCTGAAGAGGCCCCACCTCCCCAGACCCAAGGCACTTTCCGGTCACCTCCCTAGGAAAGGGCTCTGAGAAGTGCAGGGGCACTGGGGGGACAGGCTCACAGCTCCGTGTGTGTGTGAATGTATGCGTGTGTGCTTGTGCGTGTGCGTGTGTGCGCATAGACAGCGGAAGGGGACGGAGAATGACGACGGCACGGGAGGGTGAAGAACGCTGGGCACAGTCCAGCAGACCGCCCCAGGTCACCAGTGGCACAGCTCCCAGGTGTGTACGACCCAAAGTGACGGTAAGCGTCAGATGGTAAATTCACGTGTGGGGTCATCCCGTGCTATCCATGCTGGGAAGCCACACTGGGCGCCACAACGACGGAGCCCACAAGACGTCAGTCAGAAACGCCCAGACGAACGGCTGGACACAGTGCAGCAACCCCCACAGGTCAGCTCTGGCCAGTGGTTGATAAATGAGAGGTCCGAGGGGCAGGGCAGGACCCTCTGACATAGACAGATGGCGGTCATGGCCAGCCCGGGATGACACTGTGGGCAGGGCTGCCCGAAGATCCCCTGAGGGCGAAGGAGAGGGAAAGGGACACTGGGCCTCCCTCCTGGGAGAGTAAGTTCAAAAAGGGCACGTGCCTTCCCTTCCATTCCACCCCTCCCCAGCTTTGAAGTGATGTTTCCAAACCACATACCATTACCAAGAGTGTAAATTGGTGTAACCTTTTTCGAAGCAGCATTTCAACTGCCCTTTTGCCGAGTCCTGCTGAAATGGATGGCGAGTTGGGGCCTTCTATTTTATTTTTTTCCAGCACTATTTGTAATTACAAAAGATTGCAGCGACCTCTTTGCCCGTCATTAGAGAGCTTGCTGGGTGCGGGTGGCGACATCCATTTAAGGAATACTATTTACACTCCCGACTGGCAGATGCGGCGGGCAGCGCGTGCAGACGCCAGGCGTGGGGCGAGCGCTGTCGTCAGGGCACAGCGAGCCGCGGAGCCGTGTGCCGATGGCCCATCTGTTCAAAACGGTGCTCGTGTGTACATATTTAGTTAAATGACTGTATGTGCCTAGAAATATTTGGAAGGAGCCACAGCAACCAGTTCACGGTGGTTATTTTGGGGGAGCGTACATTCTTCTGTATTCGAATCTGTTGCGACAAGCTGCTTCTGTCACACAGGAATACAGATGAACAACAAATGGCTTACCTTCGGGTACAGTCGTGGCTCATGACAACGTGGGGTGGAGCCTGGCCTCTCCTGGGGGGAGAGGCTGCAACTAGGCCTTCTGGGTGCCCGAGGACTGCATCCTCCTGCCTCCGGGTGCAGCGTCGCCGAGCAGCCGCGCCCTGCCCCTGCCGGCTCTGTTGAGGCTGGCTTCTCTCTGGAAGTGGGTAGACAGCAGGGCCAGGCACCTCTGAAATCCCCCTGAGAGGGATAGCGGACCCCACTGTCCGGGTAAGGGGGTGCTAGTTCCTTTCCCGTCCCGACTGAAGAGTTGTTGATCCCGACCAAGATGGCGGAAGAAAGGCTCGCTCTCCCACTTGTTCTCCCCTTTCCATCTTAAGAAATTCGCACCTGGCCACCCTTGATTTTTGACCTAGAGGATGCCGAGGGCAGCTGTACGGCCCTGCAGGTGGATGGCGCTGAGGGTGGGGGTAGGAGGCTGCACACATGGCCCTGGCTGGGTGGGGTGGCTCCCAAGAGAGCTATGGCTTCAGGCCCCGGTGGCAGAAAAAGGCCAGGGTTCTCGTGGGGCTTCTGGTTCTGAGACTTGCAAAGCCCTTCTCCAGTGTCCTGGGCACCCAGTGCCTGGGACGGGGCTGCATGGTGAGCCAGGAGGGCAAGAAGGCAGGAAGAGTGAGAGGGTTGGAGAGCCAGGAGTGCCGGGCTCGCCTGCCCCAGGGAAAGCACGGAAGAGGTTGAGGAAGGCCTGGGCAGGCCACGGCGAGCTCCAGCCTCCTCGCCAGCCAGGCCACTGTCCCGCCCCGACCTTGTCCTGCCTCCGGCAGCCCACCCGCACTCCTCTTAGGGAAGGGCAGGAAGCGCTCTGTCCTCATCCCCAAACCCCAGGCAGCGGCCACAGTTAAAGAGGACAGAGGATGGAACCCAGGAACAGGACGCAGGAGAACAAGGGGACTGGCGGGCGATCAGGTGAGGGGTGTGAGGGGCCGGAAGGGCTGCAGCGGCCAAGGCCATACTCTTCGAGTGCAACGAGGGCTGAGCATCAAAGTTCCAGTTGTGCAGTGCACGCCCTGCCCGACCGTGCGTGCCAGTGCTCCCAGGGGTCGGAAGTGGAACTCACATGGCGGGGCCCCACCTTGACGGCTGTGCTGCCCCGAGAAGTGGGCTGTGAGCCAGGCTGCTACCTGGTACCCAGGACGGGGACATGGGACAGCCCAAGAACAGTAATGTCCGTAACTGGTTTCTCCAGGGGGTAAGAAGGAGTTGGTGACTAGGTCTAGGGATGCTGGCTGCCCGGGGGAGCTCCCTGGGGGCCTGGCGGAGGGCAGCCTCCCCAGAAGCCCAGTAACCCCAGGGGCAGTGGCAGCTCATGTGGGCAGAGCATGGCGTCAGCCCAGAAATGATAGCCCCATTTGATAGATGAGGAGACCGAGGCCTGAGAGGTCAGACACTTGCCCAAGGCCTCAGAACCAGCTGGGGCAGAGCCAGCGCTTGGATTCAGGCTTCGAACTGGATGGGCCCAGTCAGGGCCGGCACTTTCTAGACTTCAACCCAGTCACACTTGCCCATACCCAGTGCCTGGCACACACCACAGCCCCGGTCTGGGTGGGGCCTGCCCGAGGTCTCCAGCAAGACGAGAAGTCAAGTCGGCCTTAATTAAGCTGCACGCAGGACTGGGTCTGCACGGCCCGCACCACCTGCTCACAGCCCTCACTGGGGCAGCTAATCCCATCCAGGTGTCTGCGGGCGGCCGATCAATTAGTCACTGCGACCAAGGCCTAGTGTAATTAATTATTCAATTTTGAGCTGTTCCAGCCCCTGCCTCTGAAATGACATCATGCAGGCCGGACGCTGCGCTGGCGGGGACAAAGGCAGGCAGGTCTGGACAGAGCCCAGCACCTGACCGGCTCGCAGTCGTGCTACTCCACGGCCACTCACACCGCACACCTCCTGCCACCACCCTCAGAGCCCACTCCGAGCAGGTGCCCTTCCCCTTCCACACCCCACACTCAGGCACTTCCGAGGGCCTGAAATCACAGCTTTCCTGGACATGCAGGGTCCCCAGGGCCCACCCTACCATCAGCAGGCAGGGGTGAAGACAGCCTCCTCTCCCAGCATCTGTCCTGCACAGGCCGGCCCCTCAGAGGTGCAGTTAGGGGCTGGGAGAGTCCTTAAGGGGCAGTGGGAACTAATGGCCACTGATTGAAGCTCTGATCCCAGAGAGCTTCTGGGGGCTCTCCTGCTCATGTCCTCCTCTGGGTGGCCCAGGCCCACCCCCTCACCCCTCACGAGACTACCCAAACCAACAATGCTCTCTCTTGGACAGCCTGTTGGTCCTCGTGGCCTAGGCCAAATGCAAACACTCAGCCCTGCAGCCCCTGCAGAGAGGCCCCGGAATCTTGGCCCTGCCTTCCTCCCCTCCCCCTAGCTCCTTATCTTCCCTCAAAGGCTCTGTTGCCTCCCTGTCGGTTTGGACTTTCAGGCTTAGAATGCTCCTCCAGGCCTCAGCTGCCACCTCTCCTCTGCGGCGCAGCCCCTCAGAGCCATAGCACCAGGATCCTTATTTCAGTACAGGTTTGCTGGGGCTCCAGCCTGGGGGGCAGCGCCCTCTCCTTCGGCTGGGTCTACCAGGCATCCTGCACCATGCTCAGCCAGTAATGGACCTTCCAGAAATGTTCGCTGAATTCACGAAAGAAGGAATGATTAAATCAGCCAAATTGAGCTCATTATCTCCCGCCTTCCTCCCTGCAGAGAGGTCCTGAGACCCGAGTCTGTGATAATGGCGTGTCATTACCAGCACCCCCACCCCGCCCTGCCCGCTGCTGCAGCCGGCTGTGTGCTCACCCTCCTCTCCCCACAGCCAATGGGTTTTCCAGGAGGCCCAGAGAAGCCCCCATCCCCCCGTGCTGCCTCAGCACCGCCTCACCTGGCCTAGTGCAGCGTGCACTGTCTACACTGTCGCTGACCAGGCCTTTGCCCAGCCTCTCCCTGGGGGCCTGCCTCCAGCGTCAGCCCCTTGAGCCCCCCCTCCCAGAGAGCTCTAAAGGCTCTTTCTGAAACTCAAACTCGGGCATGAACTTCTGTGCTTGAAAGTGCCCGGCAGGCCCAGCCCGTGACACACCTGGTGGCAAGGTGAACGGCAGCAGCACTGGAAGCCACGTGGCCACCCACAGGTCGATCCCCAGGTGGCCTGGGGCTTGGCCTGGGCCTGTGCCCACAAGAACCAGGGAAGGCAGTGGCAGCGTGACCTGACTCTGGAGGGTGCCTTTCTCTGTCTCTTTCCCTCTTGTGTACATGCGTGCATTCTCTGTCACGAAGAAACAAAATGACTTTATTAAAAAAAAAAAAAAAAACAGTTCAAAAACAATGCTAGGGGCCAGCAGGTGGTGTGGTGGTTGAGGGGCTGGACTCTCACATGGCCAGCTCTGGTTCAAGTCCCGGATCGGTGGCTTGCTTTCTCACTTTCCCTCTCTCTCTATCTCTGGTGAGTGTATGTACCCTATAGAAAATTAAAATAAATAAATTAAATTAAACAGATAATTCTTAAATAAATACATAAATAAATAAAGCTAGGTGATCGGGCATCGCCTCCGGTTGTGCACCCTCAGGGGTAAGAGCAGGGCCTTGAACAGAGACCCGTGGCCCCGTGTTCACTGTGGCATTTCACAGCGGCCAAGAGGCAGAGCCGCCAAGTGTCCGTGGGCTCATGAATCCACACACGAACTTGCGCTGGGGTATTCCTCAGCCCTAAAGAGGAACGCAGTTCCAGCCATGCTAAGACTAAGCCGGGGATCCGAGGGCACATGCTGAGCCAGGAACAGAAGGAGGGGAGGGAGGCGGGCTTGCTCTGCCCTGCCCCGAGGCCCCAGCCTGGTTGTTCTTATCGCACTTATTTGCAGCTCCCAGACCTGGCAGTTCCTGTCCCCACTATCTCCCAGGGAAGGCCGGTGAAACCAGGGAGAGGATCTGGCCCGTCCAGCTCCTCTGAGCAGCCTCTGGGCCACGTACCCTGGCCTGTACGGGAGCGTGTCCTTGAGGCCTGGCGGGCAGGGAACCCAGGCCTGGGCCACTCCCATCGCCAGGTCCCTCACTCCCAGGGTCTCTCGTGCCATCCGGAATGAACTCACGTGCTGGGCTGCTTGCCCTCGGTCCTGATCTGTCACTCGTCTGATCAGAGTGAGCAGCAGAGGGCTGAAGGCTTTGGGGTCAGAGCACTGAGCTCTGTTTTCCCCTTTACAGATGGGGACTACATGCCCTTGTGACTCAAGAGGTCATTGCAACTGGCCCAGTTTCGTCCCCAGTGAGTGCCATGGATGGCACCAGGCCTACAAGCCCCACGAGCTCAAGGTCTAAAGCAGAGACTGGAAGGGGGCCAGGAGACCCAGGGTTGATCCTCGAACCAACCACAAGCCTCAGGCTCACTTCAGTGGCAGTGGCAGTGGCAGTCCTGCTGCGTGGAGGACACACCCATAAGTATCCCCCAGGAGGTATGGGTGAGGACGAGCGTGGCGGCAGCCGTGGCCTCCCCTAACCAGAGTAAGCACGGAGCTACCCTGAGAGCCGCAGAGACGCCTGGTGGTTGAAGCCATAGTGGGACACCACAGAGCCAAGGGGAAGAGAGCTCTGGGTCCTCTCCCAGTGACAGACGGGAGGGAGCGGGAGATCGGGGGTGCCCCAGCCGTTCCCCAGGGAGCGGGCACATTGCGGCAGAGCTGGGCTGTGACTTTGGTCGGCTCATGGTGTCGGACATCAGAACGGTGCTTACCCTGGGCAGGGCAGTGCTGAGCTGCCGAGCTACTGGGCACCCGGTGAGCCCCGTGTCACAATTCCTCAGTCGGCACGTTTATAATACATGCACTTGTCTGTGTGTATACAAGGGAACTTGGAAAAGATCATGGAAAGATGGAATTAAAGTACAAGCTTATTTTGTTAAAAAAAAAAAAAAAAAAAAAAAAAAAAAGTTGAGGGCTGGCCCCACAGCCTCGTGGTTAAGGGAGCCAGACCCCACGAGGCTGCCCTTTCGGATCACGTGGCAACAGCACCTTTATAAATGACTCGTATAAGTATTTCTTATTTGTTTCCAAAGGGGCTCATTTTCAAGTCCCCCAGTGTGCTGGTGACGATTTCACCATGGCACAGTACTGTCATGTAGATTTTTCAGGCCCACCCCCTGGGAGCTGGGTCCCACATGGCCCGTGGCACAGCTGGAGTACTCAGCCCTAGCACCCTGAAAACCATACCAGGCCCCGAATCCCGCAGGCACTGGAGTGCGGCGCTCCGTCGGAAGGGCCTTTCTCCCTCGCCCTCTTCCTATTTCTCTGAGTCCATGCAGTATTTACACGTGTGCTGCCCGGGAATGTCTGAAGACCTGCTTCATTATGCTTTCTTTTTCTTTTTCTTTTTCTTTTTTTCTTTTTGAATGGTTTATGCTATAGGGCACATGTGCTTGCCAGAAAGACAGAGACAGAGAGATAGAGAGACAGAAAGCGAAAAATCACCCGCCGGGGGGATGGCCACGCCACAATTCCTCCTCCTCCATTCTCCTCTCGGGATCATGGACATGCACGTTCACGCACCTGGTGTGAGTTTAAGCCACCAGGTCCGGGACTCGAACCGCAGTCAACTACATGGGAGTCCAGCGACATAGCCATTATGCCAACTGCTGGTACCTCATTATGCTTTCTTAAAAGAAGGAAGAAATGGACCAGCAGATGGTGTAATGGTTACATCACTGGACTCTCGCATAGTCGACTGCAGTTCGAGTCCTGGACCTGGTGGCTTAAAACTCACACTGTACGTGTGTGTGTATATGTGTGTGTGTGTGTGTGCACGTGTGTGCCCAAAATCCTGAGAAGAGAATGGAGAAGGGATTGCAGCGTGGCTACCACCGTGGGAGGTGATTTCCTGCTTTCTGTCTCTCTGTCTCTGTGTCTCTGGTGAGCACACATGCCCTATAGCAAAAACCTCTCTCTGGAAAAGAAGAAGAAGCAAAGAAGAAACAGGGAGGGAAAGAGGAAGTCCAGCTGAATGCAAGGCCCCCTTGGGAGGGAGGCCAGTCAGGGAAGGGGCCTGGAAGCTTTGTCTGAACCGTCAGGAAGGGTCGGGAGTGGGTGCTGGGGTGCGGTATGGCCCACTGCAGAGCAGCGCCTTCTCACCGGACAGGCCCCTCCTGCAGGCCAGGCACTTGTGGAACCCAGAAGCCCTGCATCCCAAAGGGAAGCCTGGAGGGGCCTTGGGTGGGAGGCCAAGGGGCTAGACGCTGCTCCGTCTGTGAGGCCCGCGGGCGGCGGCGCAGAAGCAAGCCTTTGTCTGCAGCCTGGGCGCAGCCCTGGGGGAGCTCTGGTGGTGAGAAGGGAGAAGAGAAGTGTGCCACGCTCGGCCAGGTGGAGACGTCCCTCAGCCACGCGGTCCATGGTTCAGAGGGATGTATTGGTGTGGCCCAGCCTCATGCCCTCCATGTGGGTCTGGAGAGGGACCCCCATCTGGAAGCAGAGGGAGCAGGTATGCCCTTGGAGGGCGTCCGAGCACATCTGGAGTGCCCAGTGCTCGAGGCTGCCCTCGGCAACGCGGCCTGGCATGACTCCCCGTGGTCGTGTCTAATTGCCGTTGCGGCCTTACCAATTGGCACTGTAACCACCAGCCTCCGGAAGGAGGAGGCCTCAGAGCGCCAGGCATGAAGCCGAGATTGCAAGTTCATGCCGTCGCCTGCCCCGGCTGGCAGCAGCAGGACTACCCGGGGGCAGAACTGGCTTGAGCCACGCTTGGCTCTGGGGCTCGTTGGCCAAAGTGGGGTCGTTTCCTGGCAAGCAATCCCCTGGGATTATTTCTGGCCTCGGCCATCTCAGTGGGGACCCCAAGACCCAGTTTCCCCCAGAAGCCACTGGAGAGGCGGCCCTACCGCCTTGCGGGCGGGGCCGCACCCTGCTTCGGGGAAAGCCCAGGCCTGTGGCTTTCTAAGAAAGGCTTCCGGCCAAGGCCTGTGGCAGCAGTGTGACCACACGGCTTGGCCATTGGCGAGCCGTCTGTGTGGGTTCTCCAGGAACTGTCGGCCTCAGAGGATGTGGTCAGAGGCGGAGGGAGGAGGCAGAGGTCTGAGTCCCAGCCTGCCGGGGATCGGGGCTGAGTGCGGCGGCCCCGGGAGCCCTGGACACCCCGCAGGCTGAGGGGAAGAAGGCCAGCTCCCTTCCTCGCAGCTTTCTAGTGACGAGCGCTCTCCACACGCACAGAGGCGGGAGTGCGGGCCTGCCGCCATCGCCTTCCGCTGGGTCTGGCCATCCTGGGGTGTGCGCACCCCTCAGAAGCTGTACTGAAAACCACAGCAGGGGAAGGGACCACCCACTCCTCTCACTCCCCAGGCTCGACCAAGCAATAGCCTTCTCCACCATGGTTAGCTCTTCGAGAAACTTCCTCCATACCCCAGACCCATGCCCTTGGGAAGCCCTCTGCTCAGATGAGTCACGCCCCACACACATGCACACAGGGCTGTCCGGAAGGTCGCTCCAAGGCTTGTGAGGTAGTCCCGAAACAGGTGGCTTGAGCCAGAGTGAGATAGCTCATGCCACCTGACGCCGGCAGAGCCCAAGCACTCTGTGGTAAATGCGCCCAGCTCCGAAATAGGCTTCAAAGCGAGTGCCACATGTGGTTCCAAATCCGGACTCCTGGGGCTATTGGATTTCAGATTTCTTTTGCAGCCTTGGTTACAGGTTAGCATAAATCCCCTCACCCCTTCATTATAGTTCTGGCATTCGAAACACACCAACACCTCTCCGTGCCTTGGGGCCATCTCCTCATTCCTCCCTGCTCCCAAACCCGCAAGCCAGAGTTAATCCCGGGGCCATTTAGGACTGTCCCTGTCCCTGTCCCGGCCTCCAAGCTCTGACACACCCCTTGGCCGGTGCCTGCCACCTGCCTTACAAGGCAGTGCTACACGCCAGAGACGCTACTTTGGGAAGAACCTGAGGGCAGAGGGAATGCCAGGCTCTGTGCCGGGCCGAGCCGCCCCGGGCCTCCGAGCAGGCGGTGCTCTGTATCGGAGACGCTCACGTCCAGGGCGCAGGAGATGGAAAAAGTAAGCCCATGGCTTCTTTGGCAAGAGTTGGATGGAGCAAATGAAAACATTTAGGAACTTTCCTCTCCCAGGTACAGATCTGTTTTAGGTCTGATGTCTGTCAACCAGATTAGAGTAGATGACAGCGAGCCTCGGACTCGTGTCCGGGGGAGCAATGAGGTGCAGCCCTCATGCTGGGCTCAGAGAATGCATCTTCGGGGTGGGAAATAGACCCGGAGTCCAGCCTCCCATGCACCCCGCGTCCCTGCCCACGCAGGGCACACAGCAGGAAAAGCTGAGGGAAACTGTGGATGACTCTACTTTGGGAGGCAAAATAGAAAAGTGAGGGGAGCAAACAAGCCCAGCAGAGCGGGAATGGCCCGAGCGTGTGCCTTTGCACTTGCCGTCTCCCCTCTGGGCTGCACGAGCAAGGTGGGGTGTCCTGCACCAGGGAGGGGGACACACCTGCACTGCCTTGCTCAGTGACACCCGGTCTTGAGCCCCCTGGCAGGGAGGGAAACGGACACTTGGCAACCAGAGGCAGCGTGAGAAGGACGTCAGGTCACCGCGATGGAGAGGCGGCCAGCACGCTCAGCTGGGGCGGACCCTGCCGGGTCAGCGCATGGCCCGACAGGGCAGGCAGCTGGGCCTGATGGACGCAGGGGGCTCCTGGGCCCCCACTGAACACCGCAGGCCCCACACCCCAGCCTGCTGACTTTACCCCACAGGGACGACGGCACCATACACAGACATGAGTCCCAGCCTTCCCTGCTGAGTCCTGCCAGGGACGGGGCAGTCCCCAGGACCGGGACGAGCCCCTGCCCAGACCTGGCCTGCCTTGGGGCCTGCCCTTTATGCCTGATACCCCACCCGTCCGAACCCTGCACGGCCACCCGCTGTCTCTGCAGCCTCCCCAGGGCCTCCTCCCGCCCACAGTGTTGGGGGCCTTCTCACTGGGACCAGCAGCAGCCCCAGTGTAGCGGCTAGGTATGGAGGTGGGGGGCTGGGCGGCCTCATCGGGATCTCATCTCTGCAGGGGAAGAAAGTGGGAGAGCCCCCAGTGCAGACCAAGACCCTGAGTCAAGGCAGACAGTCAGGGAAACAGTTGTGGGTGGGGGGAGAGGCCCCAAGGCAGCAGCAGGCCTGCACGGGGAACACCCACGCCAGGGGCCAGGGGTGGGGGGCATGCAGAGACCTCCCTCTGTGCAGACAGTCTCCACTGAATCCCCTCAGGGGCCCGCAGGGGGTCAAAGTTCCATGCTTCCTGCCTTCCCCAAGAAGCAGAGAGGGAGGAACTGGGCGGCTGGCCAGGAAGGGGCCTCTCCGTAGGAAGCCCTGGAGAGGCTCTGCACCTCTCTCCCTGCCTCCTCACGCCCCAGTCGAAGCCAGCTGGCCAGCTGTGTCCCTCTGTGGCTGGCCTATCTGAGTGTACATCAGCCCGGGGGCTACTGAGCAGCTCCTACGAGCTCAGGTTTTCCTCTGTCTGTCACCACCTCTTCCCATCATCCTCGTCCTGGGCCCGTAGCAAAGACAGGACATTTTGCACGTAGGCCACAAGCTGGCTGTGCTCCTGTTAGGTCACCACAGAAATGGTGACATTTGCTGTCCCCACACCTGGCCGTAATCAGATCAGCAAAGAGCCCCTGGCCCCCTCCTGCCAGCCTGCCAATGCCCTAAAATAGCCTCAATGTATGCAAGGTACCCTCTGGGGCAGAGCCGGCCCCGGCCCAGGCGTCCCTGGCGTCTTGCTGATGCCTGGTAGTCGTCAGGATGGCGGGCGGGGCCCTCAGGCGTTCCTGCAGGGTCTCGGGTCAACGGCGCACATGTGCCTGGGCCGGGGGTGACGTCAATGCTGTGTGGGTCTGAGCTTGATGGATGGCCTCCACACTGACGGAGGGCCGCGAGCTGGCAGAGGCCCAGCTCCACGGCCTCGACCCCAGCCAGCTCCTTTTATGGAGAGGGAAACTGAGCCCAGAGAGGTTGCAGGCGCTGCACAGGTAGGGGGGGACCCAGGCGCCCTGGTGTCAGCTCAGCAGGACTGCAGGAAGGGGAAGAGAAGGAGCCTGAGTCCCAGTTCAGCTGATTTGGGCCCTGAGAGGAGGAAGGCTCCAGGCACAGCAACGACCCTTCCGAAGACCCCGACGCACCCCTAGGAGGCCCTGGACGCCCCTCTCTGGGCCTCACTGGGGATCTCTGGCCTGGGTTTCTCAGGGTCAGTACTGGGGACGCTGGAGCCCGGTCATTCTTTGCCGAGGGGGCTGCCTGTGCTTGCGGGGCGTTCAGCAGCAGCCCGGCCTCCCCCCGCCAGGCGCTGGGGGCACCATGTCTGCCCCAAGTAGTGACAGTCACAGATGTCTCCAGCCGTTGCCCAGCGTCCCTGGGGCAGAATTCCCCTGGATGAGCAACCTGCTGTTGAGGGAGGGGCTGTGCCTGGGGACCCTCCGGCCTGAGGACGGCCCTCCCTCTCACTGTGGCTGAGGACAGGGAGCCTCCCTTCCTGCCCGCAGCCCAGACCCGTTGCTGTTCAGCTGAATCTACCCGCGTCCCAAGGCGACAGTGGCCATACCCCTGCAGTCCTCGCCCTCCCAACGACAGCTCCCTGGGCTGTGGGGCGTCCATGCAAGGTCGCTGAAGACCCTGGCCTTGGCACTGGGTTCCCGAAAGGGACGTGAAGCTCAGAGACGAGGAGAGGGGACAGAGGGAGCTTAGGGTGGAAGGACATGGCGAGAGCGGAGAGACCGTGGGAGGATCTGGGGCCCAGGAGAAGACCAGAGCTGGCGAGGAGCCCGCAGGGGAAGCAGAAGAGAAGGGGCAGTTTGGGGCCACAAGCCCGCACCTGCCCTGGGGCTGCTGGCCCAGAGGGCAAGGGGCCACCTGTCTGATCTTCCTCTTCACTTGGACTCCTTCCCATCTGCCCTGAGGGTGGACCTGCCCGTCTCCCTGGGCTGCCCCGACCCCAGATTTCGCCCCCACAGAGAAACCCCTGTCTTGTGGGCAGCCTGGGCCAGCACCCTCTGGGCCAAGAGGAAAGATCAGACTAGCCAGGGCCTTGAAGTTCTGGGGGTGTGCAGAGGATCCCAGCCCCCGTGTGGCACGAGAGGCCCCGTCACCAGCACTGGCCTTGCCCACCTCGAGGGGGCACCCTCCCTGTGGATAGGTGGCATATGAGGGACTATTGGGCCCCAAGGAACCAGGAGAGAGGCCGAGGTTTCCCAGAGGCTCTAGGATGTCTTAGCGGCTCCCGCCTCTGGAAGCCTCCGGAAGCGGGAGCAGGGCCAGAGAGCCAAGGGCGGTGCTGGGTCCCGGCCCAGCCTGCGGCCCAGCGGGCTCCGGTGCACGCATGCTGCCATCGTGTGGAGGCCCGGCCAGACGTCCCAGAGTGGTGGGACCCCCCCAGTCCCCCGCTGGGGGCCTCTCCTGGCCAGGGTGCCTCCGGTCCTCTGGCCACAGCCCTAAGTAGGCCCAGATGGCCTTGGCAGAGTGGGCCGGCTGGCCTGCTGCATCCGGGGGCCCCAGAGCCAGGGCCAGGCTCAGCCTGCCAGGTCGGGAAGGAGGCTGTGTGAATCGGCAAACCTAATCCTGGCCGGCAGGGCCCTTGGAGGAAGAACGGCAGAGGGGCGGGGCAGCCGGCCTGGAGCCAGCGTGGGACTGGCTCTGCTCTGCGCCCATCCCTGCAGGGGCGCTTCCCCACAGGGACCCGAGGGCACCCCTAGGGCACCTGTGTGCCGACGCCTCACCCTCTCCTGTCTCCTGTTCACCTGCCCCTCCCAGCAGTGCAAGGACTTCCGGAGCTTTGTGGGAAGATGACGTTAAAGTGGGAGCGTATTTTTGCACAAAAATGTTTCAAACTCCATGCAGAATCTTTTCATAGGACGTATTTCCATGAAGTTTTTGAAAATCCCACACGTCTGTTCCAAAATACGCAGCCTTAGAGTGGACTCCCGCCTATACTGCAGCCCCTCCTCAGCCTCCCCAGTGGTGGGGAGGTACGCCCCCTTCTGCCGCTCACCTTGCCCGCCCTCGGCCGCCAGTCTCTCAAGCATCCAGGGTTCGGGTCCGCGAGGGTTCCCGGAAGCAGATGTACACTGGACGGCTCCGACACTAAAGGGGTGGCTCAGGGGGGCGGGAAGGGGCAGCCTCAGCCGGGTCCCGGCGTGCATTCTGCCCAACTCGGACCAGGTCCGGCAGGGAGGGCGCCAGGTATGTGCAGAAGCCCTGGAAGAAGCAGTGGCCTTCTGTGGAGGGGTGGGGCCGTGGAAGACACCCCCGCAGGGAGGGAGTAAATGGGTCACCTCATGAACCTCCCACTGGTCCTGTTGGGGACACGGAGCAGGGTGGGGGGGGGAGAACAGATCCAGGCAGGCTCCCCAGAGGGGTGTGGGCTTGTAAAGCAACAGATGTCCTGGCCCGGCCAACGGCCCTCCCGCAGTGAGACTTGCTTCTGGGAGGGAGCAGCATGCTCAGAGCCGGCAGACGCTCACCACTGCGAGAGCAGTGCAGAAGACCATGACTGTGGCAGGTACAAGCTGGACGATGGCCCCACCTCGCCTGGCCCCGCCCCCTGGAGGCTGACCCTGGGCATGGGACTCCTGGGGCCTGTGCTCCTGCGGTAGGTTCTGGTTGGCTTCCAGATGGTGGCACTAACTGGAGGGTGGGAGGGAGAGGGTCGGAGATTCCTTCCCTGGGGCCCTCTTGCCTGCTCTGTGGCCCCAGCTCTCTCTGGACTTCAGGGTTGCTCTTCCACTCTCGGCCTGTGTGAGGGTGTAAGACAGCGTCCTGCAGGTGCCGCAGGGCCCCTTGTCGGTTGTCACAACCCCTCCCTGCAGGCCTTTGAGTCATGGTTCCACCGAGTCTCATCCGAACCCTGGAGGCGGAGTCTGTCCTCCACCCGGCTCCAGTACCCCCAACTTGCATGCACACACACACCAGGACACACGCTCTGCTTCCTGAAGACTAGTTTCGACCTCTTGTCACTGGTAATGGAAGTTTTAAGCATATGCACCCCAGGCCAGCAGGTGGCATGGTGGTTAAGGTGCTGAACTTCCACATGGTAGGCCGTGGTTCGCCTTCCAGGCCTAGAGGCTCACTTTCTCGCCTTCTCATTTTCCTCTCTCTCTCTTGCTCACTGTCTCTCCCTAGTGAACATATGTGTCCTATAACAAATAACAGTAATAAATAAAATTAAGTAAGTAATTCTTTTAAAAAATCTGCATCCCAAAATATGCTGCCCTGGCCTATCAACTGTTCTGGATTAGAGACTTAAAAACAGCAGGTACACTAGGACCACTCTGACTTCCGCCGGGTCCTTTCTTTCTTTCTTTTTTCAGTTGGCTATTGGGCACATGAACTTGCCAATGAGAGAGAGAGGGAAAGAGAGAGAGAGGGAAAGAGAGAAAGCACACACACACACACACACACACACACACACCCGGGAGATGGCCACACTGCAACCTCTCTCCATTCTCCTTTCAGGATTCTGGGCACACACACACACCATGTGTAGCATATTTTTCAAGACACTGGGTCGGGGACTTGGGCAGCACAGTCGGCCATGTGGTGTCCAGCCATCTGAACCCCCAGATCACTTGCTGGCCCTCATTTGCTCCCTAAAAGCAGGAGATGAAATTCCCATGCGAATGATGTCCTCCCTATCTCAAGGAAGGACCGTTCTCATTGTCAGGAGTGGGAGGTTGAGGCTGAGGGGATTCTGGGCACACAAATGACATTAGACTAACCCTTCTCCACCCAGTGAGCTGGCCTAGACCCGCCCTCTGCCTCGTCACACCTCGGTCTAATTCAGTATAAGGAGGGTCTTCAAAGAGTTGATGGTAGGAACCAGCAGATGGCATAAAGCTTACGTCACTGGACTCCCACCTAGTCAACACACATGACTCCACCCAAGACATGTGTGTTCGAGTTCCAGACACGGTGACTTAAAGCTCACACCGGGTGCATATGTGGGCATGTCCACCCAAAAATTCCTGAGAGGAGAATGGAGGAGAAGGGATTGTGGCACGGTCATCCCCCTTGGTGGGAGATTTCTCACTTTCTGCTTCTCTGTCTCTGTCTCTCTGGTGAGCACGTGTGCCCTATAGCAAAAAATATAGCAAAAAATATCTCTAAAAAAAAAAGAAAGAAAGAAAGAAAGAAAGAAAGAAAGAAAGAAAGAAAGAAAGAAAGAAAGAAAAAGGGACCAGCAGATGGAGTGTTAAAGGCACTGGACTCCCACATGGCTAACCATGTTTCAAGTCCTGGACCTGGTCTCTTGCTTTCTCACTTTCTTTCTCTCTCTCTCCAATCAAAATGGAAAATAATAATAATGATAAATAAAGTTAAATAAAATAATTATTTAAAAAATTAAATTAAAAAAAGAAGAGAAAATAGTTAACAGTAAATGGATATTATAAAGAGACTACATGGGCTTCATTTTTTTTTTTTTTTCTAGAGAGATCTTTGGTATAGGACACACGTGCTTGCTGGAGAGACAGAGAGACAGAAAGACAAAAGACAGAAAGTGAGAAATCATTCCTCAGGGGTATGGTAACACCACAATCCCTTCTCCTCCATTCTCCCCTCAGGATTTTGGACACATACACACGTGCCCAGCGAGTTTTAAGCCACCACCTGGGTCTGGGACTTGAACCATGGTTGATTATATGGGAGTCCAGAGATGTAGCCATTATGCCATCTGCTGGTTCCTCAACTCTCTTTTAATCCTGGCCACACCACATCCTATCTCTTCCATTCTCCTTTTGGGATTTTGAGCATGCATGCACATGTGCCCAGTGTAACTTTCAAGCCCCTAAGCCTAGGACTCGAACCGTGCCCAGCCATGTGGAAATCTAGTGCCTTAACCCCTATGCTACCTGCTTGCTCTGGATTTCCAAATTTTTGTACCAAAATAAACTCATCCTTTAATTTCATCTTCCACAAGCTTTCCGAAGTTATCTCATGTAAATGCTCAACTTTACCTGCATATCTGGGTCTTTAGCTTCTTAGAAGGCTCTGTGCCCTGTATGAAATCCAGGCCAACAGTTTTCTCCTGTTGATCTTGTAGATAATTTAATTCTCAGACCTCACCAAAAAACCCTAACAGGGTAAAGGTAAAATCCTGCTCTCCTGCCCTAGCTGCCAATGCGGCAGAATACTACCGTGCTCTACCTAGCGCGCTCAAGTCCGCCCCACCTTCCCCTGCCGTCCCCACACTCCCCAGAGCCGCCATGCCCTGTGCATGGCTCCAGCCACAGCGGCCTCTCGGCCCCTCTGACAATCTGGCTCTTCCCAGCTGTCATCACGCACCTTTGAGACCCATCAGTCAGAGCTTGTCACTCCTCTGCTTAAAGCCCCAGGAATACATTCCCGAGTCCTGACAGGCCTGTCGACAGGACCCTCCACGGTCTGGCTGGCTGACGTCTCCTCCTGACCTTGACCTTGAGTGTTCACTATGGCGCTCTCCACAACGGCCCGGTTGTTGACCTCGCTGCCTCCCCTGCTTGCCCATATACATGCCACCTGCTCGGAGGTGCCTGTCCCAACCCCAGAGCCACTCCTAGCACCTCCTGTGCCTTTCTTTGGAAACTTCTAGAATGTTCTCTCATTCTTCCGGCTCTCAGCCCCCACGGGCCCTTGCCTGTTCTCTCCCTGCTCTCATGGATCTGGGACGTAACTATCTCCTGTGGGGGCTAAGGGCCCCCGAGGGATCGGGGGCCCTCTCTGGGGCTGCCTGGACTTAGTGTATTAAGCACTGGGAGAGTGGAAATTTCCTCCCCACAGAGAATCTGGTGGACTTCCGGAGAAGGGGCTGGGCGAGCTTTTCCAGTGGCTGATTGAGAATTCGGTGAAATGCCTGCAGTGTCTCCTGGCAAGCCTGGCCGTGGGTGATTAAACTAAAACGACCCAGTAAACACCCCCAGAAGCCTTTGCACACACGGCCTTACAGGGATGCTTAAGAAAATCAAGGCTGAAGTGATTTTCTCCCCAGCAAGAAAGATTGGACCACTTCATTAAGAGCTATCCTTAATCTTGGACAAACTAGGTCTAATTTGTTCAGATTTTCCACATTTCATTAATCTCTTCCTTTCCCTTCACTCGGGCGTCTGGGCAGGAGGACCCTGAGCTGGGTGAGAAGCCTAGACGTGGAAGAGCGCCGTGTCCTCTGACGCACAGAGCACCCCGCTGATTATCCTCAGCCGGAGAGCCCCTCGGAGAGCGGGGCTGCAGCCCCCCGGGCCAGGCCCTGGCGTGGGCTCGCAGCGGGAGCCTCGTTAGCACCAATTGCCGGCAGCCTGGCATGAGGGCGGACCAGCCTGAGTGGGGGCCTGGTCAGGCAGATGTCCCAGCCCCCAAGAGGCCGCTCTGGCTCCTCAGCAACTCGGAGATCTCACACACACTTCATTTTGTTCTTTCCAAAAACAAAACACCTGTGATGACGACAGACAGTGCACACGTGAAGGGAACAGAGCGGGGCACAGGCCGGCACAGCCAGGGCGAGCAGAGTCAGGGACTTTCCTGTGACCGCCCGGTGGGCGTCGGGGAGACTAGGCTTGGAGGACTCCGCCCAGACGTGGTCGCTGCGGAGGCCGTGTGCTGTTCTGCCCCGCGTCTGCTTCAGAGCCAGCGTGGAGGAGTGCGCACCCGGAGGGGCCGGAGGGCGTGCTATGGCACGGTCTCTTGCATGCCCACGTCCGGCCTTCCTCGGCGGGCAGCTCTCTCATTTTCCTTCTGAGAGACTAACCCAACCCCCTAGTTCCTGAGGTCTGAAGGCCAGATCCCAGCCCCAGCTTCTGGGTCCAGCCGGTCAGGAAGGAGGTGCGGAAGCCCCGGCCAGGCCGACCACTGTCAATGCCAGGACATGGCCGTGCTGCTGAATCTGTGCTCCATAAGCTGGGTCCACACGGGCCGGGTTAGAGTCCTGGTCCAAGGGAGTGGCAATGTGGCCCTGTGACCCCAGTGACTCGGAGCCAAGGCAGGAGGCCATCCTCAAAGCTGGCCTGGGCAACACAGCAAGGCCTTGTGGGAAAAAGCTAGGTGCAGCGGTGTGTGCATCTGGAGTCCTGCTGGGAGGCAGAGGCCGGAGGACTGTGATAGAACGAGACCCTGTCTTTTAAAACTTACATATGGGCCAGCAGGTGGTGTGGCGGTTAGAGCGGCTGGACCCCACACGGCCGACTGCCCTGTCCGGTCCCTGTCCAGTGATCTGAGAACCACACAGGTGTGTGCGTGCTTTCTCAGAATCCCGAGGGGAGACAGAGAAGGGACTGTGCTGCGGCCATCCCCCGGGGGGATGTCTCATTTTCCCTCCTCTCTCTCTGTCTCTGGTAAGTGCACACACCTTATAGCAAAACTAAAAATAAAATAATAATTTTTTAATTACATAATATATTTAAAAAGGCCAGCCAGTGGTGGTTGGTGTGGCTGGATCCCACATGGCTGACTACACAGTTTCAATCCTGGACTCAGTGGTTTTGAGGGATACACCAGGCATATGTGCGTGTGTGCCCAGGGTCCCAAGAGCAGGGAGAGACAGAGGAGAAGGGGTTGTGGCATGAACATTGCCCATGGGGGTGCTCTCTCACCTCCTCCACAGCCCTCCCCGCTCCACCGGACGCCCAAGTGCCCTCGAAAAAATTAAATGAGTAAGTGAGGCTAGGGCTTGAGTTATTATGCCAGGGACACAGACGGCGTCTCTCCTGGAACCTGAGCTGGGAGGGCCTGAGCCCAGAGTGGCCGAGGAGCTGGGAGTGGAGAGATTCCATCTGGGAGTGAAGCCAGAAAGAGCAAAGGGGCCCGGGGCCCAGCCACTCCTGCTCTCCGCGGGGCCTGGGCCAGGCCATCGCCCTCTCTCTGAACCTAAGCCACGTGGCTAGGCTTCTTTTTCTTTTTTAAATTTGCCAGAGGTGCATGTTCTCATCAGAGGAACAGAGAGGTGGGGAGAAAAGAAAGCACTCCTCCGTGCAGGAAGGCCATGCCACGAGTCCTTCTCCTCCGCACCCCCCTACTTTCAGGAGTCCGTGTGTGCTGGCACGCTTGCCTGGGCGTTTCCGAGTCACAGGGCCTGCATTCAGACCATGCAGGATCCGGTTTCCGTAACCACCAGGCGGCAGCGTTTTCTGGCCTCAGCTGCGGGAGAGGAGGCCTCTCTCTCTTGATCTCCCTTAAACTCGTAAAGCCTGTGTCCTCACTGCCGAAGGAGCACACACTGCAGCCCCGGCCCCGGGTGGAGTCCTTGGGGAACTGGCCCTGGGCGCCCTGCGTCAGCCGTCAGCCGCAGCAGGCCTCCACAGCAGGCGCGCATGCAGAGCCCCAGTTAGTTTCTTTTGGGTCAAGCTAGCTCAAAGCAGAAGGAGAATGTGATGGCCCCTGCCCAGAGTGACTCAACCCCAGACGGAGGCCCCACTCCGGCTGCTGAGTACAGGCTGACTTACTCAGCCACGTTCTTTCTGGGGATTGCCACATCTAAAATGACCTCCTTCACCCAAGGCCACACTCCCTTATCAGAAACAGCTCCCGTATGACGACCAGAGCTGAAAGGGCTGGCCACCCTTTCCCCACCATGGGACAACTCTGATGGGCCACCCCAGCTCCCGGGACGCTGCCGTTCTGGGACCGAGTGCGGCCTGTGTGTGACGGCGTGACGGCCACCTTCTTCCAGCACAGCCCACCTCCTTCAGCCCCAGTCCCAGCAGGTGGGCTCCAGGGGCTTCCTTTCCTGTGTGCAAATTTCATCTTAGAGACGGAATGCCAGGGCAGGTAACCTACAAAAGACGGGGCCAGGAGTGGTGCAGGAATCTCCGAGATAGGATTTTGGAGCCAGCTCAGCCTTCAGAGGGCTGGCGCCGAGGCCCTGGGGGCTGGTGAGAAGGGAATGTGACGGTCCCGACGCGGGGTAGAGGCACGGTGAAGAGCAGCAGCAAGGAGGGGGTGCAGCGGGGGCGCAGCGGGTCGGGCCTGGGAGGACGGGGCTCGCCATCTGCCATCCGGCGTGCAGGTAAACAGCCGATGCTGGGGCAGCTCCGGTACTGGAGGAAGACGTTCAGAGGCTGAGGTGGCTCAGTCACCAACTAGAGGCTAATTAAAGTAACCAGAGGGTCTCCTTGACAGCGTATAAATGAGACAATCTCCTCTCCTGCAGGTGGAGGCCGGAAAACGCTGCCGGCCTGGGCCAGGGCCTCACTGGAAGCATAGGAGAGCCCTGAAAGAAGTCGAATTCTCAGCCAGGGAGAGCGGATACCTCGAGGCCAGGGCTGGGGCACCTCACCTGCACGTGGGACACCTGGCTGGACAGACGAACGGCCAAGAGCTGAGCAGCGGTGCTCCTTGAGCGTCCAGCTTCGTGAGGTCTCTCATGTGATGAGTCTGCAGAGCAGTGTCAGCGAATGACGGCTCCAGGCTCCAGAGCAAGTGTCCCAAGAGCATGAGCTGGGGAAGCCAGTGCTGCCCACTCTGAGCCGGCCACACCCTACTGGTTAATGCGGCAGCCAGGGAAGTCCTCCAAGGCCTCAGGGGTATGGAGCTGCATGCATGCACCACCCCCCTGTTCGCAGGGAAAGCAGAATGCTTCGGGTCTGAGTACAGGTGGCTCTCTTTTTTAGAGAGAGATTTTTGCTGGAGGACACGTGCATTTGCCAGAGAGAGAGACAGTGGGAAATCACTGCCCAGGGGGATGGCCATGCTGCAATCCCTTCTCTTCCATTCTCCTCTCGAGATTTTGGGCACACATGCATACATACCCGGCGTGAGGTTTTTTTTTTTTTTTTTTTTTTTTTTTTTTTTTTTTTAAGAGGTTTTTGCTATAGGGCGTGTGCGCTCTCCAGACAGACAGAGAGAGACAGAGAGACAGAAAGCGAGAAATCACCCCCAGGGGGGATGGCCACACCGCAATCCCTTCTCCTCCATTCTCCTCTCGGGATCTTGGGCATGGACGCACACATGCCCGGCATGAGTTTTAAGCCACCGGGTCTGGGACTCGAACTGCGGTCGACTATGTGGGAGTCCAGCAACATAGCCATTACGCTAATTGCTGGTCCCCCGGCGTGAGTTTTAAACCATCGGATCTGGGACTCAAACCATGGTCGACTACGTAGGAGTCCAGTGATGTAACCATTATGCCATCTACTGGTCCCTGGTTCTTCTTGAGTCCTAAGGACAGCACATGGTCTGAGTGCTTTTGAGGAATAGGGCGAGAGATGGTGGGAGGTCAGAGAGGAGGAGCCTGAGGAAGGGGCAGGCGGGCAGGCTTAGGAGACACCAAGACACAGGAAGAGCTCCGTGCTGCCTGTGAGCGCCCACTGAGCATCTGCCTCAGTGCACAGGAGGGTGTGGACAGCTGGCATCGGCCAGCCCCTGCTATTGGCCACCTCAGCACAGGCAGGGTGTGGCTAAGTAGCCACGGGCCCCGCATGTGGCCTCTCCGGACCAAGGCAGATTTGGCCCTGGGAACCGCTAAGGCTGAACGTCCAGCCTGCCAGCGCCAGAGCGCCGAGCTCCCGGTCCGGCTACCCTTCGAGGAAGCCAACCAGCCGCTTGGTGACCCTTCCACTTGGGAAAAGGCAGCAATTCATCCTGGGCAGAGCTGACACGTGCCCAGTGTGCGCATCAGTTCTCCAGAGAAACACATCAATAAGATGTATATACATCAAGAGAGTTCCAAAAGCGTGTGGGGAAAAATGTAATTAAGGTGTTTATTTCTGTGCCAAAAAAATGAAATTCACACATAATTTTTTTCCTGATACTCATTTTGCATGAAGTTTCTGAAGCCCATCTGTCTACCTATCTCTGTAGATATCAGAGAGAGAGGCACACAGAGAGATGCCAGGTAAGGCCTCTGTGGTATTTGGAGGCTCGCTAGCTCAAGTCCGCAGGGTGGGCCGAAAGCCTGGACACCCAGGGCCGATGGTGCTGATGAAAGCTAAAGCTGGAGGACCCCCTCTTGCTCGGGGGCGACCAGACATTAGCATCTTTTCAGTCTTCCGACTGATTAGATGAAGCCCTTTATATTATGGAGGGCAACCTGCTTTACCCGGGGTTTGCCAAATTAAATTGTTTTTCGGAGAGTTTTGTTTGTTTGTTTGTTTTGCTATAGGGCGCGTGCGTTCACCAGACAGACAGAGAGAGACAGAGAGACAGAAAGCAAGAACTCACCCTCCAGGGGGGATGGCCACACTGCAATCCCTTCTTCTCCATTCTCCTCTCGGAATCTTGGGCACGCCCGCACACGCGCCTGGCGTGAGTTTAAGCCACTGGGTCCGGGACTTGAACCACGGTCGACTACATGGGAGTCCAGCGACATAGCCATTACACTAAATGCTGGTCCCACCAAATTAAATTAAAAAAAAAAATTGCTGTAGGATATGTGCACTTGCCAGAGTCAGAGAGAGAGAGAGAGAGAGAGAGAGAGAGAGAGAGAGAGAGAGAGAGAAAGCACCCTGTGGGGGACAGCCATGCTGCTGCGGTTCCCTTCCTCCATTCTTCTCTTGGGATACTGGTCACACACATACATGAACCCAGTGTGTTCCTCAAGTTGCTGAATCTGGGACTCGAACCATGCAGTCAGCCACACGCGACCCAGCTGCCTTAACCACCATGCCATTGGATGACCCCTACTGATTCAAATTTTAAACTCATCCAAATCGACATGTAAATTAAACCATCATATCCAGGGGACCAGCAGTTAGCGTAATGGCTATGTTGCTGGACTCCCATGTAGTCGACCGTGGTTCGAGTCCCGGACCCGGTGACTTAAAACTCACGCCAGGCACGTGTGCGTACGTGCCCAAGATCCTGAGAGGAGAAGGAATTGCGGCATGGCCATCCCTCCCTAGGGAGTGATTTCTCGCTTTCTGTCTCTCTGTCTCTCTGTCTTTCTGGAGAGTGCACACGCCCTATGGCAAAAACCTCTCCAAAAAAACCCCATCATATCCAGGAAGAGGTTTGCTTTTCCTGGCCACAAAGCCTCAGCTGGTTCCTCCACACCCCTGACCTCCCCTGCAGCCCACCACACCCCAACTGAGTTACAGAGTGTTCAATCCCCAAACATGGGATACCATGTGAGGTCACAGTGAAGGAGGTATGGTGGGGCACATGTAACCACAGGGCACACGTACCCGCAGGAGACGTGAGTCCACCGTGACCAACCATGCCAGCCAAATGCTGCTGGGCCGGCAGGTGGTGGGACAGCTGCAGCGTGGAGACGAGAGCCTTAAGGATGGGATGCTGACCTCGGGATTCTCCGCCCACAGCGATGCCCATTACGCGATGTTCTGCTCGGAGCAGGCAAAGTGTGTGGGTCCAGGAACCAAAGGGCACAAATAGAATGGGCCATGGTTGTGATCTCTGATCTCTGACCCTTTGGGGGAGTGTGTGACCCCATTCCCGCAAGTCAGCACCCTGTGATTATGGAGATCTTGGTTCTCAGAGAAGGCGCCTTCTGCCAGGGCACAGAGGCTCATTAAACTTTATTTAATGGTTTCACTGCTTCATAAAAACTCATGCACTTTAAGTATGCTAGTCATTGATTTTTAATAAATTTGCTGAGTCTTACAACCATCGCCAAGATCCAGTTTTGGAACACTTCCAACCTATTGATAAGAGCCTTCATCCCTCTTCGTTATAAATACCACTTTTCTTTTTGGTACATGAGAAATTGCAGCTGAGGTTTATTTTGTCAATGTTTTCTGAATGATAACATCTACCCGGCCAGCTACTGACCCGTTCTGTGTCTCCGGACTGCTTTCCTGGACTGTTCGTGTCCGTGAGTCAGTGTCTGTGGGCTTCCGTGTGTCTTCCTACACGTGTTACAGTGTTCTGAGGCTCGCCACAGTCTGCATCGGCATTTCGTTCCTGTTTGCAGATGATCAGAGCAACTGTGCCGAGTGGCTAGACCCCATTTTCTTCATCCGTTCAGCAGCCGATGGACATTCGGGTCTTCTCCCCTTCTCGATTGTCGTGAGTGATCCCATGGTCATCTGTATACAAGTGAGGGTTTATATTTTCTCTTCCCCTAGGCAGACACGGAGGAGGACTGTCGGGTCACTTAGCAAGTTTGTGTTTAAAATGCCAAGTCATTTTCTGAGTAACTGTACCGTTTCATATCTCCACCAGCCATGGATAAGAGAGCCCATTTCTCCACATGCGAACCAGCATTCATTACTGTCTATCTTTTAATTACAGCGATTCCAGTGTGCATGAAGTGGTAGCTCATTGTGGTTTTAATTTGCATTTCCCTAATGACTAACGGTGTTGAGCATCTCTTCAAGTGCTTATTACTCATTTGTTTATCTTCTTGGTAAAGTGCCTATTTAAATCTTTTGCCCATTTAAAAAAATTGGGTATTTGTCCTGTTGTCATGTTCTCTAAATATTCTGGACACAACTCTGCCAGATACAGGCTGAGCATCCCTAACCCAAAAGCTGACATCCAAACGCTCCACAGCCTGGCACTTGCTGAGTGCCAACGTGACGCCGCAGGTGGGAAGTTGCACAGCTGCCCTCGAGTGACGGGCCACATGCTGCAGTGCAAAGCGTTGTGTGCAATCGCCCCAGGCTATGTATATGAGGTATAAGTGAAGCATGGCTGGATCGTGTGTTAGGCTTGGGTCTCATCCCCAAGATGTCTTGTTATGTAGATGCAAATATTCTAAAATCAGGGAGAGTTGAAAATCTGAAACACGTCTGGTCCCAAACATTTCAGATAAGGGGTATGCAACCTGTATATGATTTGCAAATATTTTCTCAGTCTATGGCTCATGTTTTCTTCTTTCTAATGGTGTTTTCTTTTTCCAAGTTTATATATTTCTTCCACGAGAGAGACTGAGAGACAGAGAGACTGAGAGACAGACACTCCAACAGGCTCTTCCCCCTGTGATCAGGGACATGATCAGGGACACACAAGTGCCCAGAAGTTCAAGGAGGTCCCGGGACAGGAACCCATGACCTTTCCCTTGTGGGTCCAGTTGCATTACCGCTGTGCCACCACCTGGTCCCTAATGGTGTTTTTAGTTTTTTGCTATTGGGCATCCGTGCCTGCCAGAGAGAATGTGAGGAATCACCCCCCTCCCCCCGGGGGGATGGCCACACCACAGTCTCTTCTCCTCCATTCTCCTATTAGGATTTTGGGCACTCACACACACTTGTATGGTGTGATTTTCAAGCCCCCAGGTCTGGGACTCAAACCACATAGTCAGCCATGTGGGATCCAGCACCTTAGCCTCTACACCACCTGCTGGCCCCCAGCAGGTGTTTTTTTGAAGTGCAAAAGTTACTGATTTTGATGAAGTCCAATGTGTCCCTTTTTTTCTTTTCTTTCTTTTTTTTTTTTTTTTTTTGGAGAGATTTTCTCTATAGGGCGCGTGCGCTCGCCAGACAGAGAGAGACATAGAGACAGAAAGCAAGAAATCACCCCCCGGGGGGATGGTCACACAGCAATCCCTTCTCCTCCATTCTCTCGGGATCTTGGGCACGCACACACACGCGCCCGGCATGAGTTTTAAGCCACCGGGTCTGGGACACGAACCACGGTCGACTACGTGGGAGTCCAGCGACATAGCCATTACTCTAACTGCTGGTTCCCCCTTTTTTTCTTTTCACACTGGCTTTTGATGCAAAGCTGAGCAGCCTTAGCCCACCCCAAGGTGGCAAAGATTTCTGCATGGTGCTCCTCTGAAAGTTTCTCAGCGTTCGTACTTTGCGCATGTGGGTATGAAGCGGGCCAGAACCGCGCATCGAACCACCTGCTCATCGCGCAGCCTTGGTGCCACATCAGAACTTCCTGGGCCGTAAACGAAGGGCTGATAACTGGACTTCCAGTTCCGTTCCATTGCTGTATGCGTCCGTTTTTATATCGCCGTTTCAATTACCAAAGCTATAAAGTAAGTTTTTAAAAGTGCAAAACGCAAGTCCTCCCATTTTTGTTATTTTTCAGAAATGTTTTTGCTATTCTGGGTCTTCACATTTCCATATAAATTTTAGGATCGACTTGTCAATTTCTGTGAAAAGCCTGCTGGGATTCTGATAGGATCGTGTTGACGCTATAGATCAGCTTGGGAGAATTGTCGTCTTAACAATATTGATTCTTTAATCTGTGAATATGAAATGCCTCCATTTATTTAGATAGTCCTTCATTTTCTTCAGCAATATTTTATAGTTTTTAGTGTACAACTCTTACAGTTCTTAATTTATTCCTAAGTATTTTATTCTTTGTGAGGCTAGTGAATGAAATAACTTTCTTAATTCTCTTTTCAGGGACCAGACGGTGGTGCAGCAATAAAACACAATGCTCTTTGAGGCTGACGCACACGAGAAGGTTCTTGATTCAAGTCCAGAGACCTCTACACTGAGCACCCTGGACCCTGACCTGAGGTTGGCTGAGAGCTGGGGTGGATCCCAGCACCAGGACTGCGGGGGGTGCTGTCTCTCCGTCTGTCTTTGTCTCTCTCACTCACAGAGGAAAGAAACTTGAAGGTTTTTCTTTTCCAATTGTTCATTGCTAGTATATGAACATGTCATTGATTTTATTTTAGTAATTTTTTTTTAATTTTTGCTTTATTTATTTACTTATTTATTTTAATTTGGCCAGAGAGGGACAGAGCAAGAGCAAGACAGAGAGAGAGAGAGAGAGAGAGAGAGAGAGAGAGAGAGAGAGAGAGAGAGAAAGCCGCCAGGTCCAGGACTCAAACTGTGGTCAGCCATGTGGGAGTCCAGCACCTTAACCATTATGCCCCCTGTTGGCCCCACATCATTGCTTTTTGACTATGGATCTTATATCCTATATCCTCACAGAATTTGTTTATTAATTCTAATAGTAAATTTGTTCATTCCTTAGAGTTTTTTATTTTTTGCTTTTTTAGTTTTTAGGGTTTTTTTTTTTTTTTTTTTTTTTTTGTTTTTTTTTTTTTTTTTTGCTATTAAGGTGCATGTGCTTATCAGAGAGAGCGAGAGAGAGAGAGGGAGAGAGAGAGAGAGAGAGAGTGAGAAATCACCCCTGAGGGGATGGCCATGCAGCCTTCCTTCTCCCCCATTCTCTTCTCAGGAGTTTTGGCACACATGCACCTATGCTCAGTGTGATTTTTAAGCTGCTAGGTTCAAGACTCAAACCATAGAGTCAGCTATGTGAGATCCAGTTACTTTAACCACTACACACAGGGCTGGCCCGTTCCTTAGAATGTTTTAAATACAATGGGACCAGCAGATGGCATAATGGTTACATCACTGGACTCCATGTAGTAGATGACGGTTCAAGTCCTGGACCTGGTGGCTTAAAACTCATGCCAGGCATGTGAACGTACATGCCCTATAGCAAAAAAAAAAACCTCTCTGAAAAAAAAAAAAAAAAGAATTCTTTTTACATATAAGATCATGTCACCTGTCAACTGTTTAAAAAAAAAAAAGAATTTTACTTCCTCCTTTCCAATCTTGATGTTTTTTTGTTTTGTTTTGCTTGCCTTTTATCACATCTGATTGCACTGTCTGAAACCTCCCATGCAATGTCGAATGGAAATGACAAGAGTGCAAGAATGAACATCTTCGCCCTGTTCCTGACCTTAGGGAGGAAGGATTCAGTCTTTTACCATGAAGTGTGACATTACAGATGAGATTTATAGCCACTCTGTCAGGTGGTGAAATTCCTGCCTGTCCTGGGTGGGAGGGGGCATAATGAATGTGTGTTGCGTTTGGTCCAATGCTTTCTCTATGTCTGTTAAGACTGTCATGTGGGTTTTGTTCTTTGTTGTATTAATATAGTTCATTACATTCATTGATTTTTGTTTGTTAATCCAGCCTTGCATTTCTGGTACAAATTTCACTTGGTCATGATATGTAATCCTTCTAACATATTACTGAATTCACTTTGGTAATATTTTGTTGAAGAATTTTTACATTTATGTTCATAAGAGATATTGGTCTGTCATTTTCTTTTCTTATTTCTTCTTCCCGCCCCTTCCCTGTGCAACCCACTTCTGTGCCAGCAGCCCACAGGCAGGGACTGGGCAGTGGACGGTCCGGGGCCAGTTTGCTCCAGCATGGGGCACTGTGAGAGGCCCTGGGGCTTTGCTTATTTCTTTTATTGCTCCTCCATTTTCCCATCCCCTCACCATTTGGGGCGTGAATACACGCCCACAGTTTGTCCCAAGCCTCCAGGGCTAAGCTTCGCTCTGCAGTCCGCTGTGTGGGTCTGGGTCCCTGTGTGCTTGACCTCTGCAGGCAGGGCTGGCCCTGTAGTTTGTTTTCTTGTGGTATCCTCGTCTAACTTGGGGACTGTGGTTAATACTGGCCTCAAAGGATCAGTTGATAAATGTTCCTTTCCCCTCTATTTTCTGGAATAGTTTGCGGGATATGAACATAGAAAATATAAAAATTAAAAAAAAAACCTATGCATGAATTTCAAAATGTCTTGCACCAAAATAAACTTGTAAACTTCCATTTTTTTCATGAACTTTTTTTGAAGTTCCCTTGCATTTCATCTTTTTTTTTTTTTTTTTTTTTAGGTTTTTGCCATAGGGTGCATGCACTTGCTAGAGAGAGACATTGAGAAGGAAAAGGAGAAATCACCCCCCCGCCCCCAGGGGGATGGCCATGCCACAATCCCTTCTCCTCCATTCTCTTCTTGGGATTTTTGGGCACGAGCACCCGCAGGCCCAGTGTGAGTTTCAAGTCGCCCCATGGTGGGCCACGTGTGAGCTCAGTGCCTTAAACCACCATGCCGTCTGCTGGCCCCGTACTTCCTCTTTAAACATGTATTAGAATTCACCATTGAAGCTATTTGGAAGACTTTGAAACAGCAATCTTTTTCTTTTTCTTTGTTACCTTTCACAAGTGCATTCAGACTTTCTTTTAGAGTGAATTTGGGTGATTTGTGTCTTAGGAATTTGCTCCCAGTGGCCTAAGTCGGTGGGGTACAGTGATTTATAGAACCCACTTATTTAAAGTTCCATAGGGTCAGAGGCTATGTCCTGCTTTGGTTTCTGGTTTTGATGATTTGCAAACTCTCATTCTCTTGATCAGATTAGTGAAAGGTTTTTCTCTTGTGCTAGTATTTTCTAAGAAGAATCAACTTCTGCTTTCACTGATTGTCTCTATTGTCTCTTTCTTTCTTTCTTTTTTAACGAATTATTTATTTATTTTTATTTGACCAGAGAAAGACACACACACGGGGGTGGGGAGAGTGAGAAAGCAAGCTGCCAGGTCTGGGACTCAAACAATGGTCGACCATGTGGGAGTCCAACGCCTTAACTACCACACCACCTGTCGGCACTGCCTATTTCTTTTAAACAACCTTGATTTCCATTCTGACCTTTGTTACTCCATTTTCTTCTTTTCTCACATGAGTATATATTCTTCTTCTTTTTTTTTTTTTTTTTTTTTTTTTTTTTCAGAAGTTTTTGCTATAGGGTGCATGCGCTTGCCAGAAAGACAGAGAGAGACAGAGAGATAGAAAGCAAGAAATCACACCCCAGGGGGCATGGCCATGCCGCAATCCCTTCTCCTCCACTCTCCTCTCGGGATCTTGGGCACACGCACACACGCACCTGGCGTGAGTTTAAGCCACCAGGTCCAGGACTCGAACCGCGGTCGACTACATGGGAGTCCAGCGACATAGCCATTCCACCAGCTGCTGGTCTCAAGTATATATTCTTTTTTCTTTTAAAGAGGTTTTTGCTATAGGGCGCGTGTGCTCGCCAGACAGACAGAGACAGAGAGACAGAAAGCAAGAAATCACCCCCAGGGGGGATGGCCACGCCGCAATCCCTTCTCCTCCATTCTCCTCTCGGGATCTTGGACACACATGCACATGTGCCCGGCGTGAGTTTTAAGCCACCGGGTCTGGGACTTGAACCGTGGTTGACTACATGGGAGTCCAACGACATAGCCATTCCGCCAACTGCTGGTCTCGAGTATATATTCTTCTTTGAACACTCCTTAGCTATACCCAGTACATTTTGATATGTTGTGTTTCTGCTCTTATTCGGTTCATAATGCTTTGGATTTCCCGAGTTTATTTCCGTGATGTTTCTCTAATTTAATTCTGTTGTGATTGAAAAACAGCCTTTCCCTCTCTCTGTGTCTCTCTCTGTCTCTCTCCATCAAGCACATGTGCCCTATGGCAAAAATCTAAAAAGAAAAAAAAAAAAAAAAACACTTTTTTATTATTTCAATTTTTAAACAGTACCAAATGGGTCAGGTGAATTGGGGCAGCTGGATCCCAAATGGCCAGCTGTGCAGTGTGAGGGCCTGACTCAAACGGCTTGAGAAGCACACCACGTGCACGTGCGTGTGTGTGTGCCCAAAGTCCCGAGAGGAAATGGAGGAACGGGGAATGTACTGTGGCCGTCCTCCCTGGGGGTGCATTCGCACTGCCCCCTTCCCGTCATCTCTCTCGTTCCCAGGCGAGTGCATGCTCCCTATAGTAAAAAAAGAAAGTACTAAGACATGCTTTCTGACTTGAATGTGGTCTACTCTGAAGAGTAGGTCATGCATGTTCTTGGAAAGAGCATGTACTCTGCTATCGGTGGGTGAGGCATACTGCAGAAACCAGTTAAGTCCGTTGACAATATGGCCCAAGGCTTCTATATCCTTGCTCACTTTAAAAAAAAAAAGAATTTTAAGAATCATCTATTTTATTTTATTTATTGTTATTCTTCAATTTGACCAGAGAGAGACAAAGAGAACGAGGGAGAGTAAGAAGGCAAAATGCCAGGTCTGGGACTTGATCCGTGGTCAGCCATGTGGGAGTCCAGTGCCTTAACCACTATATCACATGCCAGCCCCTAAAAAATATTCTTTGTTTCTATTTTTTTTCTTGCTATAGGGTGCATGTGCTTGCCACAGAGGGAGGTAGGGAGAAATTCCTCCCAGGGGGATGGCCATGCTGCAGTCCTTTCTCCAACGAGGAGCCACGTCTGATTCTGTTCCTGGCAGTGCACCGTCATCCTCCAGGAGTCGTCTGTTTCCTCCTCTGACAAATAGGTGGGCTGGGTGAGAGTCCACGGGGACCACCCCCTATCGCCGTTCGGCTCCTCGCCGTGAGGCACGAGCCCTTGCTGTTCCTGCAAGCTGCAGGTGCTCTCTTTTCACAGGTGGGCAGCCCCAGCAGCTTCCGTTTGGCCTTCTCAGCCCTTGTAGCTCCCACTCGATGGATCAGAGTCAGCGTAAGGGCCCTGCCAGCTGTTGAGTGAGTCTGTCCAATTCTGAATCCCAGATCTGGAGGGATGGCCACAGGGTGGGCTCAGGTACCCACTGGGCCCATTGTGAGACAGATCTGAGGAAACGCCATTGATCACTTGACTTCAAAAGCCTCTGCTCTGAGCAGGGACCACAGCGATGCTTTGAGCCTCTAGGAATGAGTGTTAACTCAGCGCCAGTGTCCCGTCATCCCTGAAAGGCTGAGAGGGAAAAATGCAGTGTGACGGGCATTGCTTTAGTATTAAAAAAGTCATAATTGGGACCAGCAGATGGTGTAGTGGGTATGCCACTGGGCTCTCACTGGGACCACAGTTTGAGTCCCAGACCCAGCAGCTTAAAACTCACACCAGGAGCTTAAAACTCATACCAGGAGCATGTGCGTGCGTGCCCACGATCCCAAGAAGAGAATAGAGGAGAAGGGATTGCGGCGTGGCCATCTCTCCAGGGGATGATTTCTTACTTTCTGTCTGTCTGTCTCTCCAGCAAGCACACGCGCCCTATAGCAAAAAGCTCTAATAATAACAATAGTAATAAAAACAGTAGATATTGTTAGAAGTGATATTAATTGCAGCAAAGGATCTTGATTCTACCTTTATCTCACACCTGTCACAGTGACATCTTGACTCTGTTAAGCAGTGGGGCCAGGGGAGGCGGCGGTGAGGGTGAGGGGACATTGGCGGTATGATGAAGTAGTCTTTTTTGTAAAGAGAGAGATTTTTGTTATAAGGCACATGTGCTCACCAGAGAGGCAGAGAGATACAGAGAGACAGAAAGCGAGAAATTGCCCCCTGAGGGGATGGCCACACCACATTCTCCCCTCCATTCTCCTCTCGGGATTTTTGGGCACGCACGCACACATGCCCGGTGTAAGTTTAAGCCACCAGGTCCAACATTTGAACCACGGTCGGCTAGGTGGGAGTCCAGCAACATAACCATTTCACCGCCTGCTGGTCCCACGGCAAACGATTCCGGAGTGGGTGAATGGACAGGAGACTGCCCAGGTCTGCTGCCCTGGAGTGGTCAGGGATGGAGTCTCCTTCTATTCAGGACGGCTTTCGGTGTTTGTCTTTGTGGCTACAGGGCACGTGTGCTCACTGGTGAGAGGCAGGGAAAGAGGGAGGGAAAGTGAGAAATCACCCCCCAGAGAGGATGGCCACATTGCAGTCCCTTCTCCTCCGTTCTCCTCTCAGAACCCTGCGTACGCACACACATGCGCCCAGGATGTTTTTCAAGCTGCCCCAGCTGAGACTCGAACCTCATGGGGGACCATGTGGGACCCAACCTCCCAACCACCACTCCACCAGCTGGGCTGCTACTTGGGATTGTTACTAATGACCGGCAGGAAGTAACACAGCCTGAGATTACATTTTCCAGGGAAACAGAGTTGTTCACAACTGAAAGACTCCGGATTTCAATAAGAAACGTGGGAGCGCGTTACTTTGGAAATGAGAAGGCTGAGTCGGGAAGTGGAAGAGAGCTGGCATGAACACTGGGAGCGCAGGATGCCGGGTGTGGCCCTGCTGCGCCCTGAGCAGGACTTGGCCTGGGTCTTCACTTCTCTAAGCCTCCATGGTGTTCCAGACAACAACAGAAGAAAACACTTCCTGCTCAAGGTGTCCCGGGAACGACCCAAGACCGGCCGTGCACGGTCTCTGAGAAGCAGCCCTTCTCAGAGCGGCGCCTCGTCCCGACCAGCCCGGCCCTGCTCTGTCACCTCGCCTGGTGTTACTGACTTTTTGTCTAATTGCCAGAGGGAGAGAGAGGAAGCACCCACAGCAGGGCATGGTCACACCAGAGTCCCTACTCCACTTCTCCACTCTGTAGAAATTGGGGATGTGCACATGCACCCAGCGTGTGATTCAAGCCACCAAGACTGGGACTTGAACCATGATGGTCCATGTGGGATCTGACTCTAAACCACTAGACTATAGGGCCACCCCAACACCTGTTCAGTTTTAAGATGAAAAATATTTCCTGACCTTGCCACATGTCTCACTGGGGGGAAACCACCCTTGGCTGAGAAGCTTAGGCTAACCTTGCCTTTTCTTTGAAAAATTTTATTTATTTAATTTTATTGATTATTTATTATTATTATTATCATTATTAAATATAGGACAGATATGCTTACCAGAGAGTGACAGAGAGAGAGAAAGTGAGAAAGCAAGTTGCCAGGTCTAGGACTCAAACCGCAGTTCATCATATAGGAATCCTTCACCTCAACCACCTTGCTACCTGCTGGCCCAGACCATTCCTTTGGTCTCAATTTCCACATTTGTAAAGAAGTAATGAGGGTAGAAATCTAAATTCCTTCTATCATTTACACATTCATTCACTTATTCTGCTACTCAGAAAACCAGCACTCAGCGTGGGCTCTATGCCAGACCAAGACACTGTTCCAACTTGGAAGCTTTCTGCTCTAACTTCTGATGGTGCAAAGTGTCCCTCTGTTACTTTTTCTTTCTTGCTTATTCCCACGCTTTTATTTTTTCTGTAAGCAATAGCAGAATATTTCTAGTGATATAATCAAAATTGATAACATAAAATGTATAAACTAATTTGGGGGATAATTAGCAACTTTGTAGTATTGAGTCTTAATTACTCAAATCATTATAATAAAAAAAACATGTTGTTACTGGTATACAGGTTTTTGTATGTGTTAAGTGTTTCATCCCACCGACATCTCCTATTCTTTCTTCAGTTTATTCTCTTGAATTTCTTTGGTAGACAGTAAAAATTAATTACCTAATCTCAGGGCTGGCAGGTGGCATGGTGGTTAAGGGTGCTGGACTCCCACATGGCTTACCACAATTCGAGTCCTGGGTGTAGTGTCTTGCTTTCTCAATTTCCCTCTCTCATTCTCACTCTGGTCAAATTAAAATAAATAAATAAATAAATAAAGTTAAATAATATTATTTTTAAAAATTGCCTAATCTCCTTTCTAGTAGTTTTAGCTCGTGTTTTGCTTGTTCTTGTCTTATTGCATTGGCTAGAAGCCCTAGAACATAGTGATACTAATTGCTTTCTGTAGCTTCTCCTTGGCAGATGAGGAAGCAGACATGAAGAGATGAAGTTTGCCCCAATAACAGCCAAAGTGGCTGGTGGGGACTCTCCACTGTAAAGCCAGAGCCCCTCCCTGTTTTACACCAAGTGCCTGGCTCTCGCTTCTTTTTAGGTTTTATTATCGGTGGGCTAGCGAACATGAGTTTAAGGTCAAAATTCTTTATGACATTAAGGTAATAAGTATTTTTGCTAAGCTTTTATTTTAATTAGCCATAATTTTATCAAATGCGCTCTGGTGTCTATCCATCAGAGTTAAACGTTTTTTCCTTAGACCCATTTCCAGGCTGAAATGTGGCCAGGCCTTGTGTTGGCATTCTCACCGCAGCTGGTCAGGGTGCCGCAGTTCCCACAGCCAGGCACACTCAGCATGCTGAGCCTGGCACTGCCCAGCTGGCTGGGATTTCCGCTCCTCCCCACTGTGGTTGGCGCAGGGCTTTCTCCTGCCCACAAACAGGAGACGTGGGTCCAGTGGAGTGGGGCTCTTGGTTGGGCAGTGTACAATCCGATGCTTTCTTTTCCTTGGCAGTGGGAGAGTCGCTAAGAAAGGAAGCCAGGAGTCTAAGGCCATTGCGTGTCATCTGCAGTGGCCTGAAAGGCACTGCCAGAGCCGGCTGCCCAGCCAGGTGCAGAGCTGAGCTGCCACAAGCTGCCAGCACTCTGCTCTGCGCTAGGAGCCTGTACTGGGTCCTGACTAAGGGCCACACCACAAAGCCCGCCTTCCTCTTTATTTCCTGCCCCACTGGCTCTCTCCTCCTTGCACCCACCTGCTCCGTGTGCTACTGCGTGAGTCATCTTTCCTGGGAGCTCACTGGGAACTTCCCACAGCTGCCTCCTGGCCCTGAGCACAGCACAAAGACCCTCCCAGCAATAACTCTCAGGACCCAGGCCCACCTCCCACCTGGCCTCCCTGCCCTAGGGCCCTGTCTCTACAGGCTACAGGGCGGGCCCTCCTTCGGCAGGATGTAGCAGTGGAGTCCTTCCAGCTTTGACACTGGATGGGGAGGTCCCCGACTTGCCTACTCCTTTGCTGGGACCAGTTTCTCTGGCCGGGGAGTCCTAAGGACTGTGAGCCCAGCGCAGGGGGACCTTGCCCGTCTTGGGGTATTCTCCCAGGTTTTCCCTCCGTTCCTGCTGGCCGTCTGGGGGGTTTGGGGGCCGACGTTCCTAGGAAACCGTCCCTTTACAGTGCTGCGCTGCCAACTCAGCCCCATCACGCTCTATCCCGGGTTTCAGGACGGTGTCCAGCTCGGAGGCTCGCCCCTCCTCTCTTCCTGTGCGTTCTGCTACACTGCGCCGAGAGGGTGGGCTGAGGTGGGACCAGAAGGGCACAGAGGGGAGGGGGCCTGGGTCCCCAGCCACAGGGGCTGATGTCGAGAGAGAGTCCTAGGTCCTGGCCTGGACAGCGGGTGGGCAGTAGCGGCGACCTGATGGGGGAGCGATCCAGAGAGGAGGGTGAGCCGCTGGAGGACTTGAGGCAGGACCCCACACCTAGGGCCAAGGGGCTGGACTGAGGCTCCTGCTTCCCGGGGGGGGGGGGGGGGGGGGCTGTGGCCCTCTGCGTCAGGTGCTCTGTGGGAATTCGAAAGAGCAGCTTTCTGAGCTGTGTGTAAGCTGGTGACCACAGGCCTAGGCCGGAAGGGTGCAGCCCCCAGCTCATACAGGGCCTCAATTAAGGCACAAGGGGCCCGTCCACCTGCCATGGAGACCCGCGAAAGGCCGCAAGTCTGCCTAGCTAAGTATCAGGGGGACGGTGCTCCAGCCCCGCACCTCAGCTCCCACCCCATTGCTAAGCCCTGGAAGGCCTGGTGTCCCCATAGTTCTGAGTTCGAATTTGGGGCGTGGGGAGAGCGAGCTTTGATTCAGCCAGCACTGCAGGCATGGAAGCCCTCATCCCCATCACCCGCGTGTCCCCGCTCAGTCCCTGCCACCTACCAACCGCCACCATGAGAGGCAGACAGGACTGAGGTCTGTGGGCCCTGGAGGTGGGCTGACCCTTTAAGCAGGAAAGTCCCAGTTTCGAAGTACCCGGAGTGCAGTCTGGGGTGAAGGTGAGGTACCGGGGCTGGGTGGCTCACCCCTGAGCCCCAGTGCTCAGATGCATGGACCCCTGACTCCCTCTCCCGGGCCAGAGGCCACCATCAGAAGTAGCCAAGCACAGCCAGAGCACGAGAAATCAAACAGACACAGATTAGCCCTTGTTGTTTATTTTTCAATAAACAAGGTTTTTTGCATGTCTGGATCTGCAGTAAACGGGAAAGCTGAAAAGGCGCCATTGACATTCCTTTAGTTTTTGTTACAAAATGATCGTCACTCCTCCTCCTCTCTCAATTTGGGGCCAAATTGGTGACTGTGTCTCGGAGCTCCTCCGTCTGATTCGTAAACCATGGGCCCGCACACGTGAGGTGTGCGTGGGCAGCAGGGCCCGACTCTCCGCAGAGCCTGGCTGCCCACGGGGGCCGGGCCACTCTGCATGACGTGACAACCGTGGCGAGGCCACTAACGCTGCTCCGGCCGCTCGGGGTGCGTGCGAGTGGGCGCTATGGGATTTGGGCAGGGTGGCCTCCTCACGTGCTGGTAACAATCTGTCACGTGGGCAGGTGAGAAGGGGGCCCTCGGGGGAAGTACCTGCCCAGGGCACAGCACCTGCTCTGCTCGGCTCCCTCCCAGACCGTCGCCCTGCCATTCCCCGTGACTGCCTCGCTCCCAGAAGGGGCTCGGGAATGCTTCCCGACTGATGGGTGCTGGGTGATGGCTTGATGATCGACAAGAAGTTGGACAGGGACAGACAGCCAGACCTCTTCCTCGTCACAGGGATAGGGCTTCAGGACCGAAAGCATGGGGCAGAGAATGTGACCAGCGCGTCCAGTCTGAGAACTCACACTGGGGAAGCTGAGGGACAGAATCGCTAGCTGGCCCGGTCAAGGGCGAGAGAGGCCAGGCGGGGTACCAGACGCCCACCCGCCGCGCCAACAGTTCTTCTTTTTCTTTTTCAAATTTGTGTTTCTTAAGCTCAAAATGAGAGGAGATGATGGCTTGAATGCCTTAGTCAGGAGAAAGATGAGGGCCTGGGGCAAGGGTACTCAGAGATTGGGGAGCGTGGGTAGGGGGCGCTCGGCTGGAGAGGGAAGGGGCTGGGCAGTGATGGACGTGGGGAGACTGTGGGGACGGGAGGGCTGTGGGGTGGAGCCCAAAGGGGCTCGGGATGCAGGCAGGGCTGCAGGTGGGAGGGGCTTGGCAGACTGAGCTGATCAGGGAGGAGGTGACAAGGTTGCGGAGGGCCTGGGGATAAAGGTGACAAAAGACTGGACGCATCGGGAACTAATGTCTTGGAGTGGGGTACCAGGATCTTGGGGGAGACGCTGATGCACTTTGAGCAGGGACAGTCGAGACTCGAGTGATGGTGGAGGGGAGATGAGGATGATGGTTATGTGATGACGGTGACGCAGATGACCGATGAGCGGGTAACCCCGAAGTCATGTGTGTGGGGTGACTTGAATGACCACAGATGCCAAGGTGACTATGGCTTAGAAATTAACACTCGGAGCAAGGTAAACACGGCAGGCAGTACTCATAAAGCTAAGAGAATAGACTCCTGTCCAAATAATTTAAGAAGCAAAATATTCCCAACTGGGACCCAAGGGCTACTTAGCTCCCCAACCAGAGCTGGAAAGCTAAACAGAGCATTGTCCCAGACCCTTCTGTTTTTGCAAAAAAGATAGATGCTCTTAAAAAAAAAAAAAAAAAAAAAAAAAGTCGAATTTATCATTAAGAAGCTGGCGCGGTCTTTCAGGATCTGAGGGTTATTAACTCGGCAACACACACAGAAATCCACGGCTGTGTAGGCCAGGCCTGGCACCACTTCTGCCACAGAAAAACACCCCCAAGCCACAACGTCCACTAAACCCCGTGAAATCCTTGGTGAGGGCTGTGTTGCTGCTCAGATGCTGCCAGGGGCACTTGTGGTTCAAGGTGCATTCAAATTTTAAGGGACACCTCTAATCTACAGGGTGGGGGCAGGTGCAGCTTTGGGGCTCTGGGGTGGGGCGGGGGGGGTGGCGGCTGCCTTAGTGGCAGCTCCAGACGGCACATTGCGACTCCAGGGCACCAGTGCATCCCCAGTGGGGGTGAGGGAGGCTCCCCTTGGGGACATGCAGTGGGATCAGCTCCAGCAGGTCAAGTGAGCCTCCAGGATAGGCCAGACCATCGGACCCGGGCTGAGACTTAGTCTCCCTCAGATCCTGTCTCTTGGGTCAGAAAACATTTTTGGTTCAATCCCCTCGTTCCTAATTCAAAGTTTTAGAGCCAGAGAGGACCTTGGTGGTGGGTGTTCAACCCCCTCCCAAGAGGGGCAAGAAGGTGGGCCCAGGAGTGGGATGGGGCCTCGCCAAGGATCAGGCGGCAAGGGAGCGGCAGGGCTGGGATGGTCCCGGCCCCCCTGCAGCCAGCCCGGGGCGCTCTCTGCCTGACACACAGCCGCTGCACTCTGCAAAATCTCAAAGCAAGCAGAAAGATCGAAGGGTTGCGGTGTTGGCTCGAGGTGAGTGCGAGTTGGATGTGGCGTGTGAGAATTAACGAACGAAAGAGATCTTAGCCCTTTCCACAGTGATCGGTCGTGCGCTGGACTCGTAACGGTTGCACGAGGACCCTGCGGCCGAGACCCCCGCAGAGGGGCGTCGGCACCGCGTCCTGGTTCTGTTGCCATGTTTTTTTTTGGTATTTTTTGATATTTCATTACATTTAGAGTTTAGAATAACATACTTATTTCTTTTACTTGTTTAAAGAGGAAATTCTTCTTATTATTTTTATCATGCATTAATAGAGAGAGAAAGAGGGTTCTTTTGGCAACGCGTTTGTCACACGGCAGCACAGAGACGGTACACGCAAGCGCAGCGTTCACCAGGTTCGACACAGGACAGCCAATTCCACCACAAAGATTAGGACAGACCGCAGAGGGAGCTGGGTGGGCCGCTGGCAGAGGGCCCGGGGGCGCGGCTCAGATCTCCTGCTCGCCCGCCTCCCTGCGGAAGGCAGCCACGGCGCCCTTCTCGGGGAAGATGATGTTGACGGCCAGCTCCTCGCCGCTGCCGTACTGCAGCAGCAGGCTCCTCTTCTTGCGCAGCATGCGGCTGTAGCGCAGGTTGGACACCCAGGCCTCGCACTTGTTGAGAAAGACGATGCCCACGGTGCCCAGCACCACCAGGCTGGTGAGCACGCCCAGGATGGTGAAGCAGATGGCCTGGCCCTCGGTGAGGAGAGGGGTGCTCTTGTTGAGCTCTTTCATAGACACCTTCAGGACGCGGTGCTCGGGCTGCGGCACCGGCAGCTCGTGCACCCCAGGGGTCAGGCGGTAGGTCAGCCCGTAGCCGCTGGGCAGACGGGTGACCTGCTGGGGGCCCAGCGCGCGCTTCTTGACGCAGGTGGGCCCCGCGAACTCAGGCCTGCACAGACACTCGTAGCTCACCTGGGTGCGCTGCAGGCAGGTGCCCCCGTTCTGGCACGGGCCGCTGGCGCAGTTGGTCACCGGGCGGCTGCAGGTCTTGTCGATGAAGCCGGCCGGGCACCGGCAGCGGAAGTCACCACCGATGTCCGTGCAGACGCCATCATTCTCGCACGGGTTGGGGGTGCAGCTGCTGGCGGCCAGGATCTCGCAGAAATTGCCTGAGAAGCCAGGGGGGCACAGGCAGGAGGCGTGGGAGGCCCGGCCCTCGTTGTCCACGCAGGTGCCTCCATGCTGGCAGGGGGAGCTGCAACGCAACAGGGACGCGTAAAGGGCCCTCAGAGACTGGGCTAGGACACGCGGTGGGGGGGCTCCTCTCACACTCGCAGCTTCCACAGGAGCCCAGGACCTGACAGCAGGTGGGTGCCCAAGGCGCGGCTCTCCGACCAGAGGACTAGTCACCCGGTGATGGGGAAACTGAGGCTGAGAGAGGCGAAGCCAGTGACAGCCAGGTCTGGAGCAAACCCCTCCCTCCGCCCTGTGCCGGGCGACGAGGCCAAACCAAGCACAGAACAGCTCCCTTCCCCGCGGCATGTGGTCAGGGCCACCGCAGGCACAGCAGCCCCTGGGGCTGTCGTCATCTTTGTTTAAGCAGAGCGCCCACGGTATTGTGCTGGAGACCCTTGGGGACTGTCCGAGGGGAGGAGGTACGGTCTGTCTGGGCTGGCACGAGCCGGCACCCCGCTTAACACTGCTCCATTCACCCAAGTGCGGCTCACAGACCAAAGCTGTCTGCTCAAAGCGGAGCACACGGGGCATTTAATGTAAGTGCTTTTAAACAAGCAAGCCCTTTGTCATCTGATAAATGCCAAAACTCCAGGGAAGAAAGGGGCCAGAAACACAGACAACCAGCATCCCGGCTGCAGGCCAGGGCTGCCCAGGAGCTGGGCTCCAAAGGAGTTTCAAGGACCCTGGGCTGTATTTTGACAGACCGGTTCAAGTCTGTTAGAGAGGAAAGCAAAATATTTTAAAGGTCTTGCTCTGTTTTTTCCCTTCTTGCTAATAAGCAAGAATGGAGTTCAGCCGTCACGCCCTGCTCTGACCTGCTTCTGAACACTGGTCTCAAGAAGCCGCGCTGTTTATAGCTCCCAGAGCGAAAGGACACCCCTGCCCTCTAGCTACCAGTCCAGGACTGGGCCCGGTCTGGATCCTTGAATTCAGACTGCCTCCATCAGGAACTGCCCTAGCTCCGGCCGGGTCCCAGTGGAGGGTGAAGGCTTTGGGCCTGGCACAGCTAGGAGACAACAGGGGCCATGCTGCCTACTAGAACCACAGCTCAGGGGGGGGGGGGGGGGGGGGCGGAAGCCCCTGGGGACAGCTGAGAGCTGGCCCACCCCTCCATGCCGGCCAAAGCCCTCTCCCCACCTCCTTGGCCTGACCCTCTCCCCCGAAGACATCCTAGAAAATCCAATTGCAGAGCCCACCTGTTGCCCAGAATGCCCCCTAGAATAAGGTTAAGGGGTTTCCCATCCAGCCCGGGGCCTTGCTAAACTCTCATCTCCTATCATCACGTTGCTGTTAGAAAACAAAACAGTTCGCCATGTCACTGTCAGTCACCCCGTCAGGCCTGGGGACTGCCAGGGCATTGTGAAATCGCCTTTGGGATCATTTGAAAAAATTATGGAAATGACATACTCCCCAACAAAGACCCTGAGCCAGGGCGGCCCCCCGCGGGGCTGCCCAGAGGAGCACTTACTTCCTCTTTTATCACCAGACAGGTCCAGCAGGGCCAGGCTGAAAGGGTCTTTAGGGGGTGAGAAGCAGGAATCAAAAGCCGCATTGAACAGGGCACAGGGAGCTGGGAAGAGCATTTACCCGTTGATTACGCAGGGCCCATCCTTCCTCTGACAGTCCCTGCCCGAGTACCCGGGGGCGCAGGAGCACTCGTAGCCGCCGTGACCCAGCTCCATGCAGGTCCCATTGTTGGCGCAGGGGGTGGAGGTGCAAGCTCGCACATCTGTGGGGGGCAGAAAACACCCCTTACTCCCTCTCCGGTTACAAGGGTGACAGAAGCCCCAAGTCCTGCGTGAGGCCAAGTGGACTCCAGAGAGAGAAGGAATAGTGACCCTCCCCTGAAAAAAACTCCAAGGAGAGTAAACTGAGGCTTGGGAAGCTGAAGAGGTGTCCCTGTACAGTCGGGAAGTCGTGGCCAAATATGTAACCCGGGACAGCTACACTCTTGTCCTGGCACCAGGTCACCCCTGAAGTCTAGCAACATGCCTGTGACCTTCACTTCAGACTCCAGGTGCCTCTCCAAAACTATGAGCCCCATTGAGATGGCCTCAGGCCTGCCAGCCCCAAACAAGGGTTCACTTCCAACTTCTCATGCTTGGTGGGTGCAGGAGGCAGTCCCTGCTACTTTGGGGACTGGTACGGCCAGACCTTTGGAGAAACCACCGTCAAAGAGGGCGATAGAGATGTGAAGACCGACGTGGGCCATCAGGAGCCCTGGCGGTGCTCTAACCCACTCTGCCCCAGGGCCTCCCTCCTGCTCTAGGGTGCTGAGCGCAGGGGCTTGGTGATGAAAAGGCTGATCTGAAGGCAGCAAATTAGAACTATCAAGCACTCTCCTGTCGGTGCGGGCTTCAGTGAACACTGGTGTATTTCCACTGCCTTTTAACACCTCCCTCCATGCACAGTTCATAATTAAGGCTCGGCGAGCCAGGGAGGAACTGAACAGAGGTTCCTGGGGCGGGAGGGGCTCTGCCACTGAAGACCTCAGCCCTCCAGGGGGCTGGGCAGGGACCTTCGCCTTGCCCTAGCTCCGAGCTGCTGCCTGCCCCGGGGCACACATTCAGCCCTCCCCACTCTGCCTCCCTTTCCCTATTTATACCAGGCAGCGCTCTTCCCAGCCAGGTTCTGCTTAGTTTTCCGACAGCTTGTGCCGTCGTACTTGCCCAATCGAAGCCCAGGACTGGCCAGAGACGTAGCAAGTTATGGCAGGCTGGTGGGGGGCTCCCCCAGGGCTGAGGCCACACTTGTGCAGATTTTCTTCTTTCTCTTTCAGAAAGACCCACAGCCTCCCAGAGGGGAGATTGCCATCAATCAGTGGCAGGTGGGCTATCCCAGGGCATTGTGGGGGGCCTGGCTTGGCTCATGGAAACACAAAGAGGATTTATCTTTACAAGATGCACCGGCAACACAGGAGCACACGGAGCCTCCACAGTGGGCCCCAATTCTCTGCTCCAGACTCTCCTGTCACAGGGAATCTTAAATTTAAACTAAAGAGCTGATTACCACCCACAGCCCGTCCCTGCTTCTCTCCCCAAAACCCTGAGCCTTGCAAGCCAAGGATCAGCTTCCCAAGCCCCAACCCGCAGGCAGGGGTGGACTGAGCTGCTGTAAGGGCTGCCCAAGGGCTCTGTGGGGAGGGCCGCTGCGGCTGCCACGGCCCAAAGACCAGCGGAAAGGAAGAGGGCCAGCAGTGACTCGGAGGGCTACTTCCTCTCTGGGATCCCAGTCATTTTCAGAGACCCCCATCAACCAGGTGGGAAGGGGACATACCAAGGGCCCATCGGGAGGGAGGCTTCTGGGTCCTGAGTTCAATTCCCCAGAGGGCGAGGTTACAGGCTGAAGCCTACCGATCCCAAGCAGTGTCTGTTCTGGAATCTCCTGGACTCCCAAACAGGCAGCAGAGCTGCTGACCAGAGCGCAGTGCAGCAGGTACCTGGGCAGCATGGGGTAAGGGCCAGAGACAGCCCGGGGACAGAGGAGGCCCACTGCCTGTTTCTGCAGGGTGGGACCTTAAGCGAGGGTGTTAGTAGCAGTCACAGAGGGAGACTAACCCATTTCTAGGCCGGGGAGGGGGCTTCACTGGCTTTTCTCCCCACTACTTACATATCCCTGAGCAGACCCTTAGCTTCACGGAGCCTCTGTTTCCCTATTTGTGCCTCGAGTCTCTGCTCAGGCTGAGCACCGAGGGACAGAGGCCCCCGGCAGCTGCCACACTGCCGGGACTCCAGTCTGCCTGGGCTTCAGGCAGGTTTTGCCAAATGCAAGCGGACTCAGACACACATTTGCAGCCTGGAATGCAGCTCCAGCTCGGCCTCATGCTCAGGGTAACGGAGGACAGAGATCACGTAGATGAATGAAATCAACAGATGAGGCCCCGATCTGCACTTTAACTCTTTCCCTGCCGTCCGGCCTCCCCAGTCACCGCTCCTCAGGCCTGTCCTCCTTGCCATCACACAGCCAGTCATCCCTCCCTTTGGCTCGCTGTCCTTTTGTGGTTTTCCAGGAGCCCCAGCTCTGAGAGCCCCCGAGCCCTCTCCCCTCTCTGAGCTAGTGACTCAGACAGGTCACCTGGGATCTGGGGTCCCACCAGCCCAGCTGGCTGTGCCATGTGGTCACTTCGTGACTCTTTATTCAACACTTGTGCTTTCTCTGGGTGTCTCTGGGTGCCGGCAGCATGGAGGTGAGCAGTCAGGGCCACCTCTCGGAGGTGAGCTAGTTACTGGGTGCGGGTGCTACTGCAGGAAGAGGAAGGGAGGTGGGGGCCGGGGCCACGGCAGGCAGGAAGTGAGGACAGGGCCCCAGGGCAGGAGGGCAGAAGAGAGTACCCATGTCGCAGAGCTCCCCGTCCCATCCGTCCTTGCAGATGCACTGCCAGGGTTCTTCGCAGAGTCCATGAGCACAGCCAGGAGAGGTCACACACTGGTCACACAGGGGGCCCTGCCAGCCAGGCTGGCACCTGCCAAGGGGCAGGAGAAAGATGGGGCGCATGAGGGGGGAGACTGGAGCAGGCGCTTAGGTGGGGGCTTTCCGTGGAGCCCAGAGCCCCCAGAGGTCCCTGCGCAGCGGCAGGCGGAGGGCCCCAGGAAGCAAACTCCACTCACCTAAGTGGGAAACATAACCTGGGGGGGCAGACACAGAGGGGTCCTGAGAAGCCTGCAGGGCAGAGCTCTGTGATTTGCCGCAGTGGCCTGCAGGGGTCTTGCTCAGGAAGGGGCTCCCACCACCCCACCTCTGAGAAGGCAGACAGAGCAGTGGCTGCCCCCCACCCACGCTCCCGGCTCCCCTTCTCTCCCCTCACCAGTTTCCTCCAGGGGTACTGGACCCCTCTGACCCAGCCTAGTGACCAAGCCACCCCCTCTTCTTCCAACTGAGCCTGGACTCCCAAGGCTTCTGCCCTGGCCTCCACCATCTGCCCTGGGGAGCTGCTCTGGTACCTGCAAACATTGTCATCCTCGCAGACTCCATTGTGGGGGGCGCAGGCAGGGAAGCACTCAGCTCCTGGGCACAGAAAGAGTACACAGTCACTCCAAAGGCCCCGGGCTGGACCAAGCCCGCCGGCCGCCAGACGCTCCTGCCGGCCTCCTGGCCCCACAGCCTGGCACACGGCAGGCCCCTCCTGGCTGTGGGCGACATAGCTCAACCCCCACCCCGGGGGAAGGTCTGCTGTGTTCCCAGCCCCGGGGTGACCATAGCACATCCCCGGCTCCTCAGAGCAGAACACACACCCTGCGTCCCTCACAGAAAATGCAGAACCTAATTCTCCTCACAGTGGACACGAAGATTTTGGCCCCTGGGCTGCAGCCAGACCCTCACTTTTGCAAAGTGAGCTCAAGAGGGGAGCAGATTTTGAGGTGCTCGGCTCTGGGAGAGCCCAGGCAGGCTCACCTGGCAGCTCACAGACAGAGGTCTGATTTTTAAATATATGTTTTCCTTTTTGTTAACCCCAGTTCAAACAGGTACCCAAGTAAAATTCCTTCTGGTTCCCTTGCCCCAGACTCTTCACACCAAGCGGACGAGGATGCAAAGGATCTGTAGAGGGGGCAGACATCCCGACAGGACTGGCTGGGAGATTCCGCCACTTTAATAGGCACCTACTGTGTGCACTGACACAAGAAACTGCAGCTTTCCGGGCCGCCCCTAACGCACACACGACCCCTGTGCGGTGGGGGCCTGAGCACTGCGGGAAGGGGGCAGCTCTCCCGCTGTCAGAGACAGATGGCCGCTGCAGAGAGAAGTGTCGCAGCCCCTCACCTAGAGCAACGCGCCGCGCCGGGAGGGCTCGGGCTGAGCTTCTGTTGGGAACGGGGTTACTACGGCAAAATCACCCCCTACCGCCCCCAGACCTGCTCCCGAATGTGCACGAGAGAGCACCCCAAAGTTGCACGCCAGAGCGTTTTTACAAACGACTCCCCAGCATCACCTCGTTGTCCATCTCCTCTCGCGCAGCGCACCGACTCTCTCCGAGCGCCACTTCTGCGAGGTGGGAAGGGACTGGGGCCCCGCGTTTTCGCAGATCCCACGGACCTCAAGGCTCGCCATGCAAGGGTGGCGGGGAGGGCGAAGCGGGAGAGCGCGGCGCTTAGGGTTAGGCGGGACCGGCTGGCCTTGGGGCGCATGGGACCAGGCGCGCGCAAGCACCGGCGGCCGGCGGGGAGCCGCTAGCTTCCCCGGCCGGGGCGCGAGCCGGGCAGCCGGAAGACTCACCACGGGTGCGGTGGCCGAAAGCCAGCAGGAGCAAGAGGACGCGCAGGAGGGCTTCGGTCGCGGTCATCGCGGGGCGGCCGGGGTCGCGGTCCCGGGAGCGGCGCAGGCGCGGGTCCGGCTCCGGGCGCCGCGCTGGGCTTCTGATTGCGGACGCGGAAAGGGGCACGGGCGTGTGGCGAGGGGAAAGCCAGGGCTGCACCGGGCTGCGCTATGCGCTCTCTGCCGTCGCGTCTTAGTAGCTGCTGCCTCGTCCCGTGCGCCTCCCTTTTCGTACTGCCCCCCCAGGGGCCCCCCGCCCCCGCCCCCCCCCCCCCCCCCCCCCCGCCTTCGCGCGCGCACCGGCCGGCGCCGGCCAGTCCCGGTGACCCCCGCCCCTCGCAGGGCCGCCCCCTGCTGCCGCGGCGTCCCGGAAGCCCGCTGGAGCACAGGGGTGCCTGCTGGCTACCGAGGACCGCGCAGGTACCCCGCGCGCTGAGCACTGGCTCCCCACACGGGGCAGCGCGGACGTGCTCAGGACGGCTGCGGGAGCCGAGCGTGCACCGGGCTGCAGAACCCCGGGGAGCGGACGCATCCGGAACACAGAAGGGCACACAGAAACACCAAACGCTCGTTGCCAGGGTCATAAACCGAGAAAAACCCAAACGCACACTGTGAGGACGTGGGACAGACACAGCACCTCGCAGGCACCCAGGAGAACTCTCAGGAAGAGCCTTATGCCCCCCGGGGTCCCCAGCCACACAGAGGCAGGAAAGGCAGATGCGCTCGTAGCGACACATACTGCAACGCAAACGCATGCCACACAGACGCTGCCACAGACCCGCGCACAGCTCGGAGCACTGCCGGCTTCCTCAGAGCCACAGGGGGATGGCAGCCGGCTCTGAGCCCCGGGCACCCTTCCACATGCATCGGCCCCTCCACACAGAAGCACACGCCTAGACACATACATACACGTGTAAGCACACATTCATCACACTGCCACCCATCACACCCGCGCCCATCAGGGCCTGCGTCACACCAAAACATAAACACACGGGCTCTAACACACACCTAGACAGCCTGCAGCGGGTACTCACAAACACGCGCAGCCCGTCCCCAAACTCACACGGCACAGACCCTCGGTCACACACTTAGAAATACATGCACATGCACTCACCCTGCGCACGGGTCCCTCCAGCGCACGCAGGCAAGCACACACTATCTGTCTTTGTCCACCGTGACACGTGGGCAACTTCACCAGTATGCGTGCACATACACACACACACACACACACACACACACACACACACATACAGTCGTGCACGCTAGGTGCTCAGCACCACTCTAGACCCACCAGAACCTCAGCAGGGGTTGCAGGGGTGTGGGGATGGGAGGTGCTGACCCTGCCAGAGAACCTTCCGTACCTGAGAGCTGCCAGGAAGAAGTGCCTCCCGAGTCCTCCTCCTCCCTACTGGCCTCAGCCTCAGCTCAGAGCCCTGCTGGTGGCCAGGAGAGCTTGGCACTCCCCGCCTCTCAGAGAGCCCAGGAAGGTGGGAGGGAGAGCGCTGGAAGGGGATTGAAGGTGTCTCCCCTCCTGGGGGAGGATCAGATCTCTGGATAGGTCATGTGTGTGTGCGTAATTTGCATAGGTGAATTTGCATGTAGATCCCAGGTGCAGGGTAGGCGCCCACCCAGCTCACAGCCTCCCCTTCCCAGCAGTGCTAGGGCGGTGATCTTTGCCACTTGGTGAGGTGGGCTTTGGCCTCCAGCCCACCTCACCAGGCCCTGGCAGGTTTGAGGACACAGGCACTGTCTGGGGTCTGGGTGTGAGGAGAGGCCAGTGGCAGCCCTAGGGGCACCGGCCTAAGCTAGTACACCCCAAGTCAGTGCCGGGGGGGGGGGGGGCCTCTGGGCAGATCCTCCAGCTGCTCTGTGCTGCCTGGGAGGCCGAGGCGGGCGGGGAAACTCCACCCCTTGTGGGAATTGTCTTGGAAGACTCAGGCAAGTGAGGACTATTGAAAATGACGGGAGGAGGTCAGGGTGCCCGCCACCTAGCCTGCGTTTCTGTCACCCTTGCTTCCAGGGACCCTTCTTAAGTCACAAACTGAGTCCACCATGGAAGGCCTTCTGCCTAGGCCCCTGGGCAGAAGGGCAGTGCCAGCAGGTCCTAGCCTGGAAGTGCTTCTGTCCGCCTTGCAGTCACCACCAAGGTCTCCTGACCTGCCTACCCTTTTCCTCCCTCCAAGGGCCCTGACCTCAGCCTCCAAAATTATCATCACACACAGCCAGCAGGCAGCCGGAGAAGGCTGGCTTCTCAGACAGAAGCCAAGGAGGGCAGAAGAGGTCGGGGTTGGGCGTCCCTGGGACAGGGCTCCTGGCTCCTGCCAAGGTCTGTGGGACGCTGTGAGGTGCACAGAACCCCCCCTTCCCCCAGACTTATCCCTTCCCCTGTCCCTTCCCACCCCCACCCCTAGTTTTAGGAAGGGAGGCTTGGGGAGGGCATTCTTGCCCAAAGGAGTGTGTCCAAATGTCTCCAGCTCCCACTGAAAGGGCACTCCCTTGGCTAAGGGGCGCCTGCTCTAATCCCTTCTCCATCCATGCCTGCTAAAGGCCGTGGCCAGTCACTTCCTCTCTGAGTCCTGCTTCCTTGTCTAGAAACAGGGATGCAGTAGCAGTCCCCAAAGGGAACTGTGCTGGCCCAGCAGCTGCAAGCCAGCCTCTGCCTGGAAGGCGGCAGACCCTCTTTGAGAGCACCCTGCAGGGCCACTGCAGGGAGGGGAGGTGCTTTCCTGTCAAGCTGGACCTACAAGCCAGGGGCTTTCTGTTGGTTTGCTCTAGTCTCAATAAACCTTTTGGGTCCAGCGGGTGGAGTGAAGGCTAAGGTGGCTGGATCCCATGAAGCCAGCAGCAGGGCTCCAGTCCCAGACCCGATGGTTTGAAAACCATGCTGGGCACGTGTGTGTATGCCTACAACCCTGAGAGGAGAATGGAGGAGAAGGGACTGCAGCGTGGCCATTCCCCAGGGGTTGCTTTCTCATTTACCTCTCTGTCCCTCTCTGGCAAGTACACACACACTATAGCAAACGGTAAATTAATAAATAAGCCATTTGTAAATTCCAAGCAGATGCTGAGGAAAGGTTTCTTATGAGCAGTAAGGAGGGAGGTTGGTGGCTGTCACAGACCTTAAGGCTGCTCAGAAAGCATGACAATGCCAGTCTAATCCCTCAAGGAGAAGCCCCAGCTGCTGTTTGCAAGCAGACCCTGGGGTCTGCAAAGCACGGGGCTGGGGGAGTGGGAGCCCCTCCTCTTTCCATGCACCCTTCCCCTTCTCCCGCTCCTGTTATGCAGAGCCATGCTCTGTGTATGGCCCCTGGGATCCCAAGATGGGGCCCGCAGCCCCCACCTCCGTCAGCCCTGAGTGCACCGCCATCGCGTCATCACGGCTCGGTGGTGGTAGGCCATCTGCCCAGGTAGCAGGGACCAGCCCTGCCAGCTCTGAGGCCAGCCCAAAAGGCAGGGCCTGGCCTGAGCAAGCAAGCCCCTCCTTCCCTCCTGCAGAGCCCAGCTTTGGCAGCCGCAGGCCCCCAGCAGGCAGGAGCAGGCAGAGCTGTGAATCCCGCTGCCCAGGAGCCAGCAGCCTGGTTCACCAGCAGCAAAGAAGCCCCAAGGAACTGCGAACAGTGGCAGTTTCTGGGGGACCCGAAGGCCCGCGTCCCCAGTCCTGGCATCTCTAGTCCTTTCCCTCCTCCCCTGCCCCCTCCCAGCCCTCAGGCTGGACCCAGCCAGCACAGCCCTCTCTGCCCTTGATTAAAGACACACTCACTGGGCAGGGGAGAACTGGGTCGAGCTAGAGGGGCCTCTGGACCTGCTGGTCCTATATGCCCTGGCTGGGGGGCCAAGGTGAGGGCCTCCCCTCCCTTACATCCTGCTGGGCCACACTGCCCCTCACCCCGGGGAGAATCTCCCCACCTGGAGGCTTTGCTCTGTCCCGACTGGGTTGTGGTTTGGAAGTGCGTGAGCACCCAGTGAGCTGGTCCTGCAGGGCCTTGTACAGACGAGGAAACTGAGGCCCAGAGACGATGCCCAGGTGCCTCTGTCCCCTGCCCCCACCCCACACACACCCAGAGCCCTCTCCATGCTCTCTCCAGGAGAGGTGAATGGGCTGCCCTGGCCCTCTCTGCTCTTCGTCCTAGGAGCACTGCTCATGCGCCAGGGAGGCCCCGTGCCCACTCGGGGCCAGGTCCTGCAGTGCACCGTCAGAGAACTCTGCCCAGCACCCAGCTGCAGCTGCTCCGTCTCGCGGTCCAGGCAGGCAGATCCCACCTCCCCTGCCTGGCTCTGCCTGACGCTGTTCAGCCCCTTCTCACCAGAGCCGCCTCATAGCCACAGCCTCAATGCAAAGCCCATTTCAGAGACGAGTACATTGAGGCCTGGAGACGCAGAGAAGTGCAGGGCAAGTGAGTGGCAGGGCTGGGATTCAAACCCGGGGCCATTTGGAATCCTGCACCCAGCTCTCTGCTCAGCCAGCCCGAGGGGTAAAGAGTGAACAGGGCAGGGGGAGGACTGAGAAGACCTCCTCAGCCCTGGGCTCTGCCCTCCATCCTGAGGACACAGGAGCTGCCCTTCGGGGCTGCAGGCGCGCACCGAAGATGCACCACTGCCACCCTAAGGACTTCTTTTCTAAGCCCAGAGTAGGTCTTTGAAGGAAAATTCCCTTTTTCTCTGTCGAGGGTAGGGGGCCCAGGGTGGAGGGCTGGAGGCGACGGTGAGAGGCATGCTGGGTACATGGACGGGAGCCATGCCCGGGTTGGTTCCGAGTTTAACCGAAGAGCAGGCTCTCCAGTCTGAAGTGGCCAGCCAGAGCAGAGCGTGGCCACGCGGCGCACCCTGTGCCTGGCCTGGGGCCAGCCTGGAACGGCGTGTGTGTGTGCCGCGTGCCTGTCGGCTCTCTGGGGCTGTGAGGAGGAGCCACAGGGAGGGCCACAGCCCCTATGTGTCCCCACGCCCCCCATGCTTGTGACATGGGGAGGAGTTCAGCTCTCCAGGCTCTGCCGCAAGCTCCGGTGGGGGGGAAGCAGCAGAGGGCTGGAGCCAGGAGTCGGGTTGGTCTGGGCCCAGAGTAGGTGTGAGCTCTGCAGGGTCGCACCTCCACCCGCATAGACCCGATTTCTCATGATCATCATCATCATCATCGATGATAGCATTCAAAAGCAGACTTCTCGTTTCCTTCCTCACCATTGCAACCTCGGGAGGGCAGCTTACAAGTCTCATTGTCCACGTCATCAATCAAATTATCCTCTGAAAGGGCGCCACTGAGTCATGCTGTGCGTGGGGAGCTCCTGGGGTCTCTGAAGGGTTAATTATGACTCCCCGCCCTGCCCCCACACCTGGTACATAGGCCCCCACCCAGGAGGGAGGGAAGTGTAGACTGGAGGAAAAAGGAGTCTTTCATGCTTAGCCTGTCCCCGCAGGCTTTGGCAAAAAGTACAGTAATTCTTCATTCAGAAATTGTCAGAAGTTAATTTTCCATAAAAGGGAGGCTGGCCTCTTTAGGTGTGTCCTTTATCTGTCCAGCATTGGCCGAGCTCCTACTGTGTGCTGGGAGAGCTCCCCGGGGCCCCGGGGGTGCACGAGGGATCCCGAGTTTCCATCACCTCTAAGATTTGGGGGCAGGGAAGTCCTAACACTTGGACACTGCTGAGATCCTAGGTGAGACTGCTGGGGGGAGGCGGGGCCAGGGAGAGGGACCAAGCCCTTCTCACCAGAGCCGCCTTCTCGCCTCCTCGGAGGGAGCTGAGGCTGAATGTGCAGGATGCAGAGCAGTTCTCCGGAGTGCACGGAGGGCCTTCGGGTGGGCGAGGACCGCTGCGCCATGGCGCCGAGGGGGAGGGCGTGTGTGCGCGTGCAGCGAGGTCGCCCACTAGCGCAGAGAGCACAGCGGGCGCTGCAGGACCTCCAACGGAACCTCTCACCTCTCCCAGGCGTCCTGCCGCCCTGTCTTGGCAGAGTCCATGGAACAAGAATCCCCCCTTTTCTCAGACAATCTCTGAACACATCATGCCCAAACTTGATTCCCAGGAGCATCCCGGGGGTGAGGCTGAACCAACCCTGCCTTCCCAGGAGGACCCCGTGGGTCGAGCCCTTCAGAGGTGGGGCAGAGTGCCTTGGGATCAGGTAGGAAGAGAGGACCTCGGGGCCAGCTGGGGGCGTGATGGCTGAGGCCGCTGACATCACCTGGACGACAGCATGGTTTGTGTCCCGAACCTGGTGACCTGAAAAACACACCCCGGGCACATGTGTATGTGAGCCCCAAGTCCCAGAGAGAGCGATGGAGAAGGGACTGCAGTGTGCAGTGTGGCCATTCATCATGGGAGGTCCCTTTCTCTCTCTCTCTCTCTCTCTCTCTGTCTCTCTCTCTCTCTCTCTCCAGCAAGCACATGTGCCCTCTAATATTTTTTTAAAAAAAGACTTCCTTTAGCCAAAGAATAAACTGTTTTCTCAAACCTGGAGCCACTGGAAAGAGAGCCCCACCCTGACTCTAGCCGAGGAGTGTTCATGGCAGAATCCCGCCTGCGTCTGTCACAGGGAGCCCGCGCCGTGGCGGGGTGCCGTGCCTGTTGGCAGGAAGCTGCGTCACGTGGGGGGCTGTGGAAACACACAGCTCTCGAGGAATTTCAGACGCTCCCCTCCTGCGTGTGTGCCCTGAGTTGTAAGAAGCATTAGCGTTTTCGTTCAGTCATGTTCAATGCTGCTCCGGCGGATGCCACCGTGTCCCAGGTGTCAGGGAAGACATGGGCGCTCTCCCACCGGGGCTGGCTCGGGCGGGAGGCGAGAACAGCAGTGCTCACCCTCCATCCGGCAGGGGGCCTCTCCCCAGACTGCCCCGTCCTCCTCCCTCCATCTCTGGTGGTCACCATCCGCCTGGAGGACACCCTCCTGCCTGGTGTGAGGACTTTGCACAGAGGTGTGACCCTGCAGGGCCGGGGCACCCTCCTAGCCCTGAGCCCGAGGCCGGCAGCTGCAGCTAGGTGTTTATGGATGGAGTGAACTAATGGGTGAGTGAGTGAGGCAGTGTTCTCTGAGGGTTACCATGGGCCCCTCAGAAAGAGCCCGTGTCCTAGCAACTGGCCACGGCCGCGCTGTCATCCTGCCACGTCTAGTGTGGATGCTAAGGGCCACAGCCCTCCGGACAGGGCTTCCCAGAGGGAGGGCTCCCAAGAGGCCGCAGGGCCCCACCTACCTCCCTCTCAGCCAGGGTCCCCCACTGCTCTTACTGAGGATGGGGGGGCAGCTGCGCGGAGACCGCGTCCAGCACCCCTCGTCACCTCCCCTGCCCGCCTCCCCCAAGCGCCTGGCTCCTCTGAACAGCTCTCCACGCTGTTCCCATGGCGACGCTCTGTGCCTCCAGAGGCCCCACCTCGCTGTCGGTGGCCAGGCTCCGCTAGCACCAGAGGGCACGGCGGCCCGTCCGAGCTGTGCCCAGTGCCCCACCTTGGGCTTGCTCGGTACCCACCCTCCAGTTAGGCCTGTCATAGTGAGCTTTCCTCTGACCCCTGCACAGAAATGCCATTCCTCCCTGCTCCAGCTACTAGGGCTCCTCTCTCAGCCACAGGCTCCATGCTGGGCCCAGCGAGGCTGAGTATTCTTCATGAGCCACACAGCAAGGAACCAGCAGAACAGAGCGACAGAGCGAGAGCAAGGGGCGTGGTGGTGTCCAGGAGGTCTCGAGAAGTCCTTCAGGAAACCCTCGGGCCCTATGTTTAACAGGTCTGTCCAAGATCTGGACAAAAAGCTCAGTCTCAAAGAGAAGGAAACTCGTCCCAGAGTCAAACACGAGCAGGGGCTGAGAGGGCGGTCCTGTGTCGCCATCAGAGAGCAGGGGACAGCGAGATGGCTTCCTGGGCTGGCCATTCCCCCCCCCCCCCCCCGCACACCTGTGTCCTTCTGCGTCGGTCCCTGGCCGTCAGGTTGCAAGTCTGTGTGTCAGAGTCAGCTCCCTCCTCAGGCTGGGCCACGAGCCCTAGGCCTCCCAGACAGCTCCCCGCTGCTCCCCGACGCTGGTGTCTCCCACCGCTGCCCTGCGGCCCCTGTGTGCCCTCAGGCTTCCGTCTTCTAGGCCAGGCCTCCCAGTGGCTCCCCAGGTATTTCTGTGCCCCCATCTGGCCACTGCCACCAAGTTCGAGCAACAGCCTCTGCCTCCCCATCCCACCTGGGTCTGTGGGGCGGGAGCCAAGGTCCTCTGACTGAAGTCCACCCAGGGCAGCCCCCTGCCCAGAGCCTTCAGGGGAGAGGCAAAGGGAAGGAGGGGTATGGAGGGAGGGAAGAAGAGGGGCAGGGCTGGGGCGGCCGCGCGGTAGGCTCTCATTCGGTACTTGTGGAAGGGAATCGCTCCATCTTACCAAGGAGTGGATGAGAAAGCCTTTGCAGGGTGGGCCGTGGAGGCGGGAAACGGTCTTTGGAAGCCTGGGGAGATGCTGTTCTCTGCCAGGATGTGCCTCCGGCCTTGAGGTGCTGGCTCCTTTCAGGAGCTTTCTCCGCCTCTCTCTGATGGGCCAATTAGTTCTGATTGTGTTTGACTCCTTCTGCCACAGGCCGAGGGGTCCACGGTCAGCCACAGGCCCCACTGGTCCACGCGCGCCGTGGAGTGGGAGGCCCCAGCGTGCGCTCACCATGGCTGTGGGGGTTTCTCCAACTGAAGGAGAGTAGTCTCAGGACACTCAGCATTTTCCAGCATGTTCTCTGCCCCAGGCAGGGTAGCAGAAGAGCAAGAGCGGGCGGGTTGAGGGATGGCGGGGTGGCAGGTGCACTCGGGGGTGGTGCAGACCCTCCGGCTGCCATCGGTCCCCTGGAGGAGGGTCGCCAATCTGCAAGTGGCGCAGGGTGGATGAGCACCTGGACGGGAGGCTCTGCTCCTCCTTAACTGGGCACCTCACAGCTGCTCAGGGGCTGGTCCTGGCTGCTGCGGGATGATGGGACACCAAGGGACACTCAGGGCCCATCACATCCAGGCCCAGCCCCTCTGCCGTGGTCCTTCTGGCCTGTTCACCAAAGCCTTGCCCTGTCTTGAACCAGCACCTCCGTCTGGGATGGCTTCGCAGGGCAGGGCCTGCTCCCAGGAGAGCCCGCCTCTCTCCTCCCACTGGGTGGCTTGAGTGACAAGGGGCCCAGGAACCTCAGGCTGGGGGTCTGCGTGCCATAGCAGCACCCTGGCCGAGCAGATGCGTGCTTGGGGAGTTTACAGAGTCTGGGCAGGGCTGGGAGGCCTGTGTGCTCACAAAGCCCGGCGACCCCGGGGCCCGAGGGTGGCGGAGAGCACGGTTACCTGGACTGGCCCCCAGAGGCCAGCAGCCAGAGGTGGTGGCTGAGCTCAGCCCTCGGTGGGGGACGCGGCCCTGGTGGGGAGCTGAGGTCCTCCTCCCTCCCGTCCTGCTGGGTTCCTGTGGCTATGCCTGCCTGGAGCCACCGGTGCCAGCCACTTGGGTAGGCCACCAGGGACACAGAACAGGACGGGGGGGGGGGGGGGGGGGGCTCTGCAAGGGACAAAAGGAAAAGAGCCCGCACCACTGCAGCCTCCCCAGGTCACCTGCCCCTCCTCAGCAGGGGAAACTGAGGCCAGAGGGGCCTCTTGGTGGCAGAGCTGGGATTTGATCTCTGGCTGGAGAAGGGGGGCTTAGGCCCCTCTTTGGGCTATATATCAGCTCAGAGCAGGGTCAGACCTGGCAGCCCAACAGAGGCCACGGCCGTGCAGGGGAAGAAGCCATGTCCCAGCCTGGGCTGGCTGGTGCAGCCGCCTCACGTGGGGCGGGCAGCCCAAGTGTGCGACCCAGCCTGGAGGCTGCCAGTCCGGGTGGATCCTTTCTCCTCCAGGGCTGCGGTCGGCAGGTCTGCCAGGTGTGACCGCACTCACCTCACCTCCTGGAAGGAGGCACCTCATGAGCCATGAGGGCAAGGAGCACCCCAGCTCCATATGGGCTCCTGCAAGCAAAAATGGACAGACACTGGCTACAAGACCAGTGTCAGATCTGGGTAAAGCCCTGGGTGACGCTGGACAAAGCACGTCCTCTCGGGGCCTCCGTTTCCCCGCTTGACCTCCCTCGGTCTCCTGTCTCACCCGGGCTCCTGGTCAGGGCAGTCTCAAGCCTGTGCCAGCCGGCCGGGTGCAAGAACCAGCTGAGGGTCATGGGTGAGAGCACAGCCTCGCATGGGAGCAGAGGGCCCCCCAGGCAGAACGTGATCGAGAACCGGGACTGAGGACAGAACCCGACAGCACTCCACAGTTCAGGAGTGGGGAGATGCACACCAACAGGCTGCAGGCGCCGCCCAGTATAGGGGGCCCCCGCTCAGCCCCATGTCCCCAGCCCCTTTCTGTCCACTGGTTTTTTGCATGACTCCAAGAATGCTCTCAAAACGTGTTCACTTAGAGACAACGCTCTCAGGCGTCTCTGTCTATGATCTGGACTGGACTTGGGGCAGATCATGGCATGGGGGCCCTGTTGGGGGTGCTTGTCTTCCTCTTTCCCTCAAAAAAAAAATAAAAAAAAAAAAAAAAAGAATAAAGTTTAAAAAGAGAATGATTAGAAGCAGCCGTCCGGGACCAGCAGGTAGAATAGTCATTAAAGCGCTGGACTTGCACATCGCTGACTGTGGTTTGAGTCCCAGACCAGGTGGCTTGAAACTCACACTGGGCACGTGTGCATATGTGCCCCAAATCCCGAGAGGAGCAAGGAGAAGGAACTGCAGCGTGGCCATCTGGCCCAGGGGGTGATTTCTCGCTCTCCATATCTCTGTCTTTCCGGTGAGCGTACGTGTCCTATAGCAAAAATCTCTCTCAAAAAAAAGATGAGGAGCAGCCGTAACGCGCCTAGGTGGATGTCCCTGGGACTGTGGGGTGAGTCAGAGGAGACAAAGGGTGGCTGTGGCAGGGAGGACAGGCAGCGAGAGGGAGGGGCTCAGGGTGTTTACAGGCTGAGCGGCTGCAGATGCCGCCCGCCAGCGTAATTGATTAATTGAATGAGGAGAGCGCGGTCTCGTCCACCACGGCTCCTGGTCTGGTGGGGAGACAAGGATTTGAACCGACGCCTTCGCTAATCTGATACCCGCTGTAATTGAGTTAGCTACGGCCTTGCAGGTGAAGTGGCCTGCAGCCTTCTGGGGCACAGGGTGTGCCCGAATTCTGCTTCCTGCTCCCTGCCCTCTGCACTCCCAGCGAGCAAAACCAGGGCAGCAGCAGGCAAGGTCCGCCCAGGAGGAGCCGCAGCATTAACGGTGCTTGAACTTTCAAAGAGGCGTCCCATGGGTTGAATCTATACCCCAGAGCCCCGCGCTTGCCAGCTCTGCCTCAGGGGCCAGGGGCCACTCTGTCCCCTCTGAGCCCTGGCCTCATAGTAAGGGCCCCGGGAGTGTCTGCTGAGTGGACACCCGCTGGACAAATGGGCTGCTCCACGGAATACCCGACAGGAGACCCATCTTGCTCATTGTCCGACAGATCGACAGGCCCAGCCAGAGACCACTGCCCAGGGCTGTGCGCGGCAGGCCCTAAGACCGGTCTCAGCTCTGTGTCTGCCACTCCCCAGCCTCTAGTGACCCTGGCAGTTGTGGAGCCCTACTGTCAGTGAGGGCTGGGGCTCCGGGCCCGGTGGCCCATCCTCGCTGTTGATCCTAGAACCCTCCTGGAGACCTGGGCAAGGCAAGCCCATGGGACTCATTCCTGGGGAGGCATGGCGACTGCACTCACAGAGCACCCCGACACTCTTGCCGGCTTCTGGTGCCTGCAGCACGAAGCCCACCCTTCCTGGCCTCCCACGTCTGGGTGACCTTTCAGAGGACAGAAAGCGCCCTCTGACCTCCACTGTCACTCATGCCACACAACACTTCAGACGCCCTCCTCGTGCTCACACCTCAGCTCCTCCTGGAGGGCGGCCCTGAACACCCCCGGCTGGTGGGCCATCCCATCGAGCTCCTGGCCCACTACGATGACCCTGAGGACTTCCAGGCTGGTGGCTGGGGTGACTGACGGTGCTTCTGGGTAAGAAGGGGGACAGGAGACACCCCTCACCCCTGCCAGGCCCTTCCAACGCTCAGGGCCACAAGGTCCGGCCATGCGCTGGCACTGCACAGGTGGACGGGGGCTGGCACGGCTGCGAGTGGCCGCCCGTCTCTCCCCACGGTGACGGCCCTCTGCTAGCTGGGCCACCAACGGGACGCGAGCAGGGATTCCCGCGGAAGCAGCACACGGCTGCCTCGTGATTCGGGGCTGCCTCAGCAGCTGCCGTGGGCTGCACGTCCTGCCGCCGGTATGTTGAACTTGGCCCAGCCTTTAATAAACCCTGCATGTGCGGGAGCGGTAAGCCACGATTTGAGACCTCGGCTAACTACCACCACTCTTAGCCACAGAGGAGCCTTGTGGCTGATCCCATCCGCAGAGGGCCCTCCCTCCGTGGCTGCAGACCCCGGCCGGGAATGGGCGGGCCCTGGAAACCAGGGCAACAGCACATGGGGACTTGCAAGACCCCCACCCAACCCCCAGCACACCTCCCTGCAGCCTGGCCCCAAATCAGATGCCAACACCCCCTCCAGGAAGTCCTCCTCCCAGAGCCACACTGCTGACCTGTATGGTGCCTGGAGACAGGCAGGGGTCGACCCCTCCCACAGTGACAGCTAGTGGGCTGTGACCACCCCGTGTCCCTGCTCTGCCCTCTGCTGCTGCTTTGTTAGGGACAGTGCCCACAGCTGTCCACTGCGGGTCCTGGAGGAGTCTGTGTCTCTGCTGTTCCCTGGGCCTCCCCAAGTCTGTCCTCAGGGCCCCTCTAGCTGCTGCCTCCACCTCCCTCCAGTGGGACCTGCCGGGAGGGCCCTTAGCCTGAGCAGTGTCTCACAGGGCGGGCAGGACAGGCTCAATAAATGCCGGGAGGAGGGGAGGTGGCCGGACTTCCTGGGCGGGTAGAAAACCCTCCCCACGAGACCTCAGGGACCCCAGCCTGAGCACGGCTCCCACCCCGCTGATGTTCATAGCCGTTCTGCTCCCAAAGTTAGCCGTGGGCAGACACAGCGCCCACTCCCACCCCGCTGCCAGACCCGTGCCCTGGGTGACAAGAGGTCTTGAGCCCACCAGTCCCAGCGGGCACCTCTGTAAGGTGGAGCTAAGGGCCTCCGGAGCGAGGGCTGAAGGGAGGCCCTGGAGCAACGCAGCAGCAGGGCTGTCACCACCACCCTAACTGTGCTTCTCAGAACACTTAGGAATGCGCCTGCCCCAACTCCAGGGCAGCTGAGCCGCTCTCCCCTCTCCCGGGGCGGGCCATGGGAGCCCCGCTGGGCGGCCTCAGGGAGCCAGACCACCTGCTTGGGGGCGTCCGGGCGATGACTGGCCTGTGGGCACCCGGAGCCCCCCACTTGGGCACGCTGCTTAGTTCCACCTGCTGTAGGGGACACAGTTGCCAGCAGCCCCCCTTCCCAGCCACTCTCGCCTCGGGACAGAGGCTGGCAGGACAACTGCAGGCGGGAGCCAGGGTTTGTCTCTGAGGCCCCCGCCCCGACCTACACACTGCAGAGAAGGAAGGCCCTTGGCGTGTTCCCTGAGCATTGCCTAAAGAAGCAAAGCGGTGGCGGGGGTGGGGAGGGCCACCGTGGAGTCAGGACGGCACAGTTCTCGGTGCCGGGGCTAGGGCCATTACTGGCTGGTCCGTGAGGCAGCGGGCTGTTACTGCAGAACCGTGGTCAGGCAGAGCCGCGTTCCTGCACGTTGTCCCGGTGGCCTGGGGCACGAGGAAGGCGGGGGGCAGGCCACGAGGAGCCAAGGGCGGTGGGAAGCAGGCTTGTGGGACACACGGGTGTTCAGGGCCAGTGCCAGGCTCATGGCTGTACCCCCTGCACAGGCCTCGGTTCCCATTCTGTCCTTAGGGATGGTTACACCAAAACCTAAAGACCCTCTGTGCCCCGGCGCCCACCCCTGCTCCAGCCCGCTCTGAGCTGGCACACCTTCCTCCCTGCCCGCTGCCTGCCCAGGCGGGCCAGCTCCCCAAGATCCCCGTCCCCTTCCAGGCCGCCCGAGCTCCCCTTCTACATCCCACTTTCCGCCTCCCACGGCCTCCCCTTCAGGCCTCTGCCCCTGTTGTCCCTTCCACTGTCACCTGTCCAAATCCAGCCCGGCCTCTGGGGACCTGACTGCACCAGCGCAGGGAGAGCTCCAGGCGGAGCCTTTCCCGGCTGCGTGGTGACCCTGGCAGAGATTTCCCAAGCCCTCGGCTGCCCAAGGGAGGAGGCTCCTTGTTCTGGAGGAAGCCAGGGTTTTGTACCTGGGGGCGGTGGCTAGGTGCGGGGCCTTCTTTGAGCCTGGCCTGTAAAGTGGGACTGACCGCCTCGGCCTGCCGTGCCTGGGGGTGCCCAGGGGAAGCGTGAGGACAGCAGTGCCCAGAGGAGGGAGGGCAGGCGGGTGCCCGGGATGCACAGCCCAGGCCCCATGTGCGAAGCCCTCCAGCGGACAAGGGGCTGGGGAGGCTGCCCGTCCCCGTCCCTGGGCCCTCTCCCACCAGCCGAGCTACAGGATTGCTGAGACAGCCAGGCGGGGCCTAAGAGCCTTTGGAAGACTTCCCAGTGGAGGCGACCCGGGGTGGGCCTTGGAGGGTACAAGTGAGTGTGCTAAATGCAGGGGAGGGGAGGGGAGGGGAGGGGAGGGGAGGGGAGGGGAGGGGAGGGGAGGCCTTCCCGGCAGCAGCGCTCACTCAAGCCAGGGAAGGCCAGGGCGCACCGTGCTTGGCTATTTTGGGAGCCCCGTCCGAGATGTGCAGAGTGAGGGGAGCAGCTGTCCTGAGGAGGCTGAAGGTCGAAGGGGCTGCCCGGCCAGGGTCCCCAATGTCAGGCCACAGGGCAGGTCGTGGGGGAGACTTGCGCAGGTTTTGAAGAGAAAGGACGGGTCAGAGCTTGAGAAAGCTCTGTGGTCACCCTGGCAGAGTGGTAGGACAGTGGGACGGCGGGACTCACAGGGAAGTTAGGGCGAGGCCCTGTCCAGAGGCGAGGACAGAAATGGAGCGGGGACTGAAGACCTGGAGAAGGGGCCTCGGAGGAAGAAGCCGGGAATTAGAAGGCCAGGACACCCCTACCTTGACCCCACTCTGCCCTTCTGCTCACGCGCCACCTGCCTCCCCAGGTAAGGGGTGGGTCGCAGACCCGTGTGTGTAAGACGGGCTGTCACGGACAGCGGGCGGGCACAGCTGCACCCACCTCTCCAGTCACCGTTCGGACACACGTGGAAGCTTCCGGAGGACACAGGAAGTCGTCACTCGTGCTTACCTCCAACGAGTGGCTGCCCAGCCAGGCTGTGAGGAAGACTGCACTGAGGGAAACAAATACCGCGTCATGCAAGTGTCAACTTCATAATTTAACAACTACTTTAGCTTTTTTTTCTTTTTTTTAAATTTCATTTTTTATACATTCAATCACATTATTTAGCTTACAAAGTGAATATTTAATATGTGAACATTTCTCCCTAGTCCAGTTGATTAAAATATCTTCAACAGATAATACCACATTTCTTTGTCCCATTAGTTTTTTTTTTTTTTTTTTAAACAAAAGAATTATTTTATTTAACTTAATTTATTTAATTTGACTAGAGAGGGACAGAGTTAGAGAAAGGGAGAGGCAGAGTGAGAAAGCAAGCCGCCAGGTCCGGCAGTCTGGTGCCCTAACCACCACGCCACCTGCCGGCCCCAGATTGAACAACTTCCAAAATACAAAGGCGAGGTGATAGGGCTGGGGGAGGCCAGGCATGGCCATAGGGGACCCCAGAAGTTGGTGCAGGCCTGTAAGATTCCTGCAAGATGACCCTCCTTCCCTGGAAGCCTAGCTTGCCACTGCCCCGGCCCTGTGTCCCCCTGAAGGGAACGCAACTGCCCTGCCGTGGCCACCGCCCAGTTCTGGCGAGCCTGCTGCGCCCCCTGCCGGCCGCTGTCCCCTGTTCCTCCCAGCCAGCAGCGCCAACGTGGCAGAGGGAGGGGCGAGGGGATTCAGTTCACCAGACAGTGGCCCGTTTTTCTCCCTGGGACATATATATTTCTTGAAAAAGAATGGTTTGTGTGGCAAAAAGATAAGAAGGAGCCATTATTAATGAAAGCAGGTGAGGAGAAGATGTTCATTGTTTTCGGCCTAATGAGGCCCGTGGAACTCTCTCTCCCAGAGTGACAAATTCCCCTCGGGCCTGAGCTCCCCCAGCCAGGGAGCCACAGCTTGTCATAACTCACGTCATGGGAGCCAAGCTGCTTCCCCTGGATTTCCTCGACATGGCCCACTCAGGAGGGTGCGGAGCCAGGCTGATGACAAATTTTGGACACACAGAATTTCATGCCTCATTGCCCAGGCATTCAGGTGACAGCAGTGGGTTATTTCCTCCTGGTCGCCCATCGCCAGCCTAGGAGGTGGTGCTGAAGGCCCGGCCGGGGCGGCGAGGGGCATCTGGGCCGGGTGAGGGCAGTGCCACTGGGGCTGAAGGAGACCCTTAGCTATTGTCAGGCCCGGCCAGCAGGGCATCTGTCCCTCGGATCACGGCGTGCGGCGAGGGAGGGTGCCAAGGCCCCGTGGAGCTGGTCCCCTCCTGCCAGGCCCCCACGGCGCACACTGCTCCCGGTTACTATGCCTGGAGTCTGTGCCTAGTGAGCGGGGCCAGGTGGCTGCGTGCTCTCGCCCCTCCTGGGAGCGTGCAGACAGCTGCGCCAGACACAGTCCAGACAGCGGGGCCTGGTCAATCAAGCTTGCCATCGAGCCGTGGCACAGCCCAGCCAAACGGTGCCCTTGGGGTTGTAACAGCCGACGTCTGGCCACCCCAGCTGGAGGGGCGCACAGGAGGGGTGCCCAGGCCGGCCTCAGAGGCCCACAGATGTGTGGAGGGGAGAGCCGCCATGGCGTGGGCCAGGGAGAGAGGACGGCTCCTCCGGCATGGGTCCCAGATCCGCCCTGCCCACTCCTGCCTCAGCCCTGCCAGCCCTCCTCCTACGCCAAGTGACCATACCCCAGATCTTTGACCTCTGCACAAAGGAGAGCCCATCTCCAGCACAGTCTCTGTCCCCAACATGCAGGGATTTGGGGCACGCAGGCTCTTTTTCTGTCCCACAGCTGGAATAGAAGAAGGGAAAAGACGTTTCCAGCCACCCCCGGCCCCCACATCTGCAGCTCCTGCCCTCAGCTGTGGCCAGGAGGACACTGGAGAAGAGGCAGGGAAGGCGGGCAAGGCAGGCCAGGGTTGGCCTCCAGCCCAGGGCAGGTGGAGCCACCCAGAGGCCTTGGCTGGAAACTACGGCCAGCTCTTGCTTCAGAGGGAGGCTCCCGTCCAAGTGCCCCAGGGGAGGGCACAGAACTAGGGAGAACCTGAACCCACCACCCACACCTACATTCCTGGGGGGCAGCACAGCTGGCTTCCCTGCTTGCCGCCCTGGATGCTGAGGGCAGGAAGGAATGTCTAATGGGTGAGGGGCATTCTCGGGAGGGGGTTGAGGATATCCTGCCAGGAAGCTCGACTTCCAAATGGGATTTGAAGATCAGGTACGATTTTCCAAAATGGAAAGTAATTGGAATTGTTTTCTTTTCAAATGTAATATATGCTGCTCAAAGAGACTTTGGAGAAGGCTGAAAATCCAGAAGAGAAAAACCATGAGCTGCTCCTCCGCACAGAAAACCTTGGCACTGACCAGTTTCCTTCCAGTCTTTTTTCTGTTGGCTTCCTTCTGTCGACTTTTTCTGTCGTGCTCTGCATGCCAAGGCGTCAGACAACATCTGTGATCTTGTTTCCTGCTGTTCTCCTGCAGAAGGCCTTCTCTCTTAGATAAATTCAGTGGGGACATGAATTTATCCATGCATTTAAATGATCCATGCATTGGTTCTCATCCACTTGGCTGCAAATTCTTCAACTTTTTTTTAAGACAGAGCAGGGGATGACAAAGCACCCCGGGGGGAGATGGCCACACCGTAATCCCTTCTCTTCTTGGCATTTTGGCACACATGCACACATGCACGCCTGGAGTGTCTGTCCAGCCGCAGGTCCAGGACTTGAACCAGGTAGTTGGCCATGTGGGGTCCAGCCACCTTAACCACCACAACACTGGCTGGCCCGGCTACTAAGTTTTTATTTGAGACACTTAGGATTTAAAATTTTAGTATGAATTAGTAGACACAGGTCTCACCAAGCAAGTAGGACAGCATGGTATTATTATTGTCTAAAGATAGTCTCACATTTCAATGAATTCCTTTAAACAATTTTTCAAAAGTACAATCTCTGTATCTAAGACAACAGAATTCTTTTTTTGTTTTTTGCCACAAGGTATGTGCACTTGACGGAGAGCGATGAGGACAGAGAGAGGGAAAGTAAGAAATCACCCCCCGGGGGCTGGCCATACTACAGTCCCGTCTCGGGATCTTGGGCACACATGCACACATAACCAGCGTGATTTTGAAAACACCGGGTGTAGAGTGCAAACTGTGTTCAGCCACGTGGGAGTCCTGTACCCTAACCCCCATGCCACCTGCTGGCCCCCAACAGAAGCCTTTTAAAAGAAAAACTAAGACTGTTGTGTTGTTGTTCAAAGTAAATAATAGGTATTTATTTTAGAAAACTTAGACAGGTTTAAAAATAAAATGGAGTCACCAGTGACTTCAAGCACATTTTTATATCTGTGATCCAGATCACAAAAGAGCATGCACGTGGACATGCGTGCACATGTGTGCACACATTTATGGACAGAAGAAAGGGTCTCCAGCTTCAGCAGCCAGCATTTCAGGCCTGAGCTGTTCCTCCCATTCTAGTTCTGGAAGGTCGAGCCTGCTGGTGGTCAAGGCAGCTGCCCTTGGGTCCCGTCCTCCCTCACTTCGAGACCCACCCCTATCCCCAGCCCAACAGCCTCCTGGATTGGGATGTGGGCCTATTCTTTTTTTTTTTTTTTTTTTTTTTTTTTTTTGAGAGGTTTTTGCTATAGGGCACGTGCGCTGGCCAGACAGACAGAGAGATAGAAAGCGAGAAATCACCCCCCGGGGGAATGGCCACACTGCAATCCCTTCTCCTCCATTCTTCTCTCGGGATCTTGGGCATGCACGCACATGCGCCCAGTGTGAGTTTAAGCCACCGGGTCCAGGACGCGAACCGCCGTCGACTACATGGCATTCCAGTGACATAGCCATTACGCCAACTGCTGGTCCCAAGGGTGTGGGCTTATTCTGACTGCAGCCATGAGAGCCGTCAGGAAATGGTTAAGTGCGCTGGATCCCACAAGGCTAGCCACAGTTCAAATCCCATGTCCGCTTGAAAAGTGCTCTGGGCGCTTGTGCACTTGTGTCCCCAGTTCCAACCGGATGGAGAAGCAGAGGAGGGTCTGCAGTCCTGAGAGCGCCCAGAAATGCAGTCTGCTCAGCCCCCACCCTCACCAGCCCCTGCCCCCTTGCCGTCGTCAAAGGCCCTGGAGCCAGCACCCACTCAGCGCTTCCATCGCTCGCGGGGACTCCTAGAAGCATCTTGATCACCCTCCTTGTCCCACGCCACGTCCAAGCCATCAGCAAGCCCCACTGGCTTCATCTGCAGGATGAAACCCTCCCTTGCTGCCACCCGGCTAAGCCTACAGCCTCTCTTGCCCAGAGCGTGGAGACCCTCCCGGCCACCTCCCTTGCTCCTGAGCAGGACAGGCCTGTCCCAGCCTGACCACTTCACCTTGTGCTCCTGATTGGGACACTAACCAGGACACGCAGGATCTGGGCCCCCCCTCCCCCAGCTGCCCCAAGCTCCCACCGGGCACCTGATTACCCCTCCCGCCACCACGCTGGCCCTCGCTGCTGCCCAGTCTCCAGGGAGACCCCGCCCGGGGCCTTTGCCCAGCCTGCTCCTGCCGCGTCCTGCCCAGACGGCTGTGGGGCTCCCCGCCTCAGATTCGCCTTCTCTGTGTTTCGGCACCCCAGCCGCCCCCCAGCACTGTCCCCACTTGACTCCCAGCCCCGCGATTTGTCCAAGTCCAAGCTCACGCACTCGGCGCTCCATGCTGGCGAAGCCTCCCTGCTCGCCAGATGCCCGCGGCCATCACACCACAGCATGCCAGGTACTGTCCCTGTTCCCGAGAAGGAAGACGCGGGCCAGCGGTGGCTGGGCACCCGCGATGTGCCCAGTCCAACCGCTCTCGGTCCCCGTTTTACGTGAGAGAGAGGAGATTCCGTCACTGAACCTCAGTCCGCTCTCAGCGTCTCCCGGGTCCCAGAGGCCAGGCTGGCCACACCCCTGTGGCTCTGCAAATGCTGTTTAGAAGGCTCCTCCCTCCTCCGACCAAGGTATTGCCAGGGTCTGACGGGATGCTGGCGTGGACCTCGGGTGCCTGGGTTCCCATCCTGTCTCCTGTAAAGGACTCGGCCCACCCACGTGGTGGGGAAAGCCCTGCCGCAGGCGTTGGCTTAGACCCTGAAATCCGTCCAGACCACCCACTCCACCCACCCCCAGCCGGCCCTCCAGAGCTAAGGCCACTTGGGATCCCTAGCCTGCAGCCGGTCCACACCCATGTGGGTTGGATCTCCTCAGCTGGCCCGAGACGGAGCTGCCTCCAGCTGGCTCCCCCTGTCCTCACTCCACACACCTGGGCTCCAGGACGGGCAGTGCTGGCACCCTGCTCCTTTGTCCCTCATCTGCTAGGACAGGGCTGGCAAGAACAGAGGCCCTGCTGGATCCAGGACGCACACCCCTGCCCACATCCCTCCCCCGGTGGACTCTGGCTCTGGAAAACTGTGCTCCCACTCCTCTCTTTTTTAATTTTTTTTTTTTAATTGCCAGAAGGCACATACACTCACCAGAGAGCGGAGGTGGAGAAAGGGCCCCAGTGGAACCTGACCATCCATAGCCCCTTCTCCTCTGCTTCTCCATCCGCTTAGAACTGGGGGCGCAAATGCACACACGCCCAGTGCAGTTTTCAAGGAGGGGGGCTGGGATTTGAACTGCTGTTAGCTACGTGGGATCCAGCTCCCTTAACCACTAGGCTGCGGGGCTGGCCCTCCACTTCTCCCCCAATGCCCCACGCAGACCTCAACCAACATCAGACTGACGCCCGTGACGCTGGTGTGCTGACCACCTCTGCCCGCAGCGGCACTAAACCCCTCGCGTCAGGCGTCAGACTCGGGGCCAGGCGTCCTACTGGGGGTCCGGCCTGGGTTATCGGTTCAGCTTATGACCACCCAACCTTACGGCAAAAGGCTCAGAGAGGTTAAGGACCTTGCTCAAGGGCACACAGGCCCATCTACAAGGAAGCCCACGCCGAAGCCCGCAGCTGCCGGGAGTCATCCTATACGGTGTCCATACACCTCCATCCAAAGTCATACTGCCAGGAGGGACAGGTGACCCTCCCCCTCTGCCTGAGGTCAGCCGTGCCAGGGCCTCCGGGACTGGTGACCCCTCCCCACCTCGGCAGCCTGCTCCTCTGCCCTGGGCTGGGTGTCCTGGAGAGGTGGAGAGAGATCCACCCAGAAGACCGCACCGGGAGGAGAGCGGGTCCAGCCCGGAAGCCCTGCTGGCTCGGCCCTAGCCCCTCTGGGCCCAGCTTCCTCATCTACAGCCAGTGCTCTGCGCCCACCGCAGAGAAACGTCAGGCAAGGGGGGTCTGAGTAAGCTGCAGAGGTGGCACGGGGTCTGGCCTTGAGGACGACTCAAGAGACCAGACCCCTCTGCAGAACGACTGAGGCCCAGCCACGGTGAGCACAGGCCCAGACAGACAGCCTCGATCGACCCCCCCAGGCTGGCAGCCTGTCACGACCATCTCCAGGAAAGAAGCCCGCGGACGGGCAGGCCTGGACTGCGGGCCGTGCTCCAGGTAGAGGCGCGCAGCCCCCAGCGGCCCGTCTGGCCCCAGACAGCAGCCCTCCTTGTTCCGGGCCTGCAGGCGCTGGGGCCGTGTTGATCTTGGAGGGCTCGCCAGTTCTCGCAGTGTTCCGAGCAGGCGTTCTGCGGCTGCTTTATGGAAATTCTTTTACGGCCCACATAGGTGCGGGCCAACTCCCATCCTGTGAATGTTTCCAGGCTAAAAATACTGTGGTCGCACTCCACGGTGGAGGCTGGTGGGGCCCAGGGGCGGCCCTGATCTGGAGCTACACACACGGGCCTGTGAGGTGTTGGCCCGTGTTGTTTACAGCCCGGCCCTGCGAAGGTCCGGCCCTGCGAGGGCCCGGCCTGGGCAGCAAAGCTGGCTCTGGGCCCAGTGCCTCACTCCCAAGCCCCTGTCCCCAGGGCTGGGTGACTTCTGGGACACAGCTACTAGGGGACCTGGGCACTTTGCCAGCGGCTCAGAAGCCCAGAATATCCTGCTCTCCTGCCCCAGCTCCGCTCTGCCTCTCAAAGCCGATTTTGAAACTCAAATTTAAGAATTAATTTCTGGGGCTGGCCCCAAAGCACAGTGGGTAAGAGCCATGTGTAATGAGCTGTACCCCATGGGGCCAGCCACAGTTCAAATCCCAGCCGCAGCAGCTTCACAGATACGCCAGGCATATGTGTGAGCCCAAAATACCAAAGGGAAGGAGAAACGGAAGGAAAAAGATTGTGGTGTGACGTCAGCCCATTGGGAAACTCTCGCAGGCACGCTCTCTCCCTCCCTAGAAAGCACACGCACCCTCTGGCAATGAAATAAAAAAGAAAGAATTAACTTCTAAACAGTATGACAATACCCCAGAAAGGTGCGCATTGAATTGCCATATGACCCAGAGGTTTTACCTGTGGGCGTGTACCCATGAGAACGCAGAGCCGGGTCTTGGACAGGTGCCTGCACATCCGTGTTCATGGCAGCACCACTCATAGCCACAAAGGGGTGGAAGCAACCAAGTGTCCACTGACGGTGACAGGGTAAGCGCACTGTGGTTGATGGAATATTATGCAGCCAGAAAAAGAAGGCAATTCTGATACTTGCTACACCCGATGGACCTGGGAGATAGTCTGCTGAGATATGTCAGTATTAAAGGACAAATATACGATTCCACTTGGATGCAAATTCCTAGAACCATCACATACGTGGAGACAGCAGAACAGTGGCTACCGGGGGTATGGGGAGGGCTGGAGAGGTGGGTGCAGTGGGGACAGAATGATGCAAAGGTCTGGAAATGGAGGGGGTGGTTTTGCGATGGCGTGAATGTACTCAGTGTGTGCTTTAAAATATTAAAAAATACAATTTTTGTTATTTGTATTTTATCACATTTTAAATATCACACACACAGAAGAAGAAACAAGGAACCTCTTTTATGCCTCTTTTGCATTGCGCCTTCCTGCGTCTCAACCATAAACACAGCTGGTCCTGGGACAGCAGTGCCCAGCTCAGGGACATGTGACGGTGCCTGGAGGCATTTCTGGATGTCACAACTGGGTTGGAAAAGGCTGCCGTGGCGCCCAGAGGGAGTCGCCAGTGCTGCCTGACCCCTGTAGCACGCAGGCCAGCCGCTACAACAAGCAGGGTCTAGTCCTTCAGGGACCTGGCTGCGGGCCCAGCCCCGGGAGGCCAAACGTCCCTCTGCCAAGGTGCTTAGTGATCACCTTCTCTGTGTTGCAGTGAAACATACAGTATTTTCTAAGGGGAAAAAGCCCTGGGCTCTGTTTTCGTGGGTGTCTTGCCACATAGACTGGGGCTCTGTTGGCCAGTTCCTGTGCATCCGCTCCTCCCTACAGCCCCGCTCCCACACACACCGCACAACGCCAGCTGCAGCAGGCACTGGGCAGTCTTCGTGGCCTGAGCAGGGCCATCAGTGTCTGCATCATCACCCCTGGAGTGAGGCCAGCAAGGGACACAGGGTTCCAGATGCAGGGACCACTGTTGGGCCCCATCAGAACCCCAAATCATTGAAGGCTCCAGTGAGAAAAACAGGACTTAGCAGTCCCCTCCTACCCTGACCTGCTCATGTACTTACATGAGCCTCAGTCATCCCAGCGAGCACAATTTGTTCACCCCTATTTGTTCGAACTTTGTTGACTGACTTCCCTGAGAGGTCTGGGGAGAGTGAGGATGTCAGGCCTGGCCTGATCCAGGGGCAGAAGGAGCTCGTGGGATTCTCTCCGCATCTACCCACCTCTTCTTTCTTTTCAGCACTGCTCTCTCTTGGGCCCTGGCCTGATTCCTTCTTAAAGTAAATGGCCTTATCCATAAGGTCCCTAAATACGAGACAGCCCCCTCCCACTTATGCTGTCACCCCGACTCATGCTGTCTTCGTTCATCTCTCTCCTCCGTCTCAGACTGGCCTTGGTAGTCACATGTTCCCCCTGTGGGCTAAGCAGCCATTGTGGCCAATAGTGTTGGGTGCCCACCTCAGAGACTGAGAGCTTCCCAAAAGAGAGGACACCAGAAAACAGCCAGAACTCCCACCCCCTGCCCTAGAGGGACTTGGTCAGGCCAGCAGAGAGAGGGGCTCCAGCCTGAGGTGACCATGCCGTTTCAAGGTGTTCCTGCTGGGAACGGTGCTTATCTGGACTCTATCGTCCAGCTCACGGCCTCCCCGCGACCCAGCCCAAGCCCACACACTGCCCATGACTCCTCTTCCTGCTGACCACCAGGAAGCTCGGAGCCCCCTCGTCTGTCCACCCTTGGGGCGGCACAGCTTCATGCTGGCCTCTGGCCAGCCCCCAGCCCCTGCCCTATTTCCCCTCATCCTGCCTTCTCTGAGCTGACCTGCCACGTGGGTGCCACTTTACACACTCTGGGGCTGAGCGAGGAGAGGGGTGGAATCAAGGCCGTCACCAGTGCATGGCATGGCAGCTGGACCTGCCTCAACGCCTACTAGGCATCAGCAAAGAAGGAGACCTGAGCGGCCCCGGAGTTTCAGGACTAATAGCTCTGGAGAGCTCTTGCAGGCATGTGGGTGAGGACACCCACCCAGAGGGGCCCCTGCTGGGCCAATGACAGGTCTGAAGGGCGAGCTTGGCCAGGATGGTGCCCAAACACCTGGCCCACAAGCCACCGAGGCTATCAGCTGATCCTAGCAGATGCTGAGGGGATGAACTGAAGAGTGTGGCCTCAGCCCCCACTTCTGGTCAGCACAGATGCCCTGCCCTGGCTCTCGCCGGGACCACATCCTCTAGGTGCATAGACTTCCTGCTCTCCCTGGTGGTGAAGAGACCCCCTTGGGACCTTGCTGGGCTCAGATCCCAGTCCTTTCATTTGCCATCTGTTTAACCTTGGGCTAGGATCCTGTGGCTGCCAGAACAAAACAACACGGGGTTTCAAACAGAAGAAAAATGTGTTCCTCACAGTTCGGGGCCTGCAGCTTCTCTAAGTATGGGCGGGGCCGTGATCCTGTGAAGGCCCTAGGAAAGCCTCTTTTCTGCCCCCTCAAGCTCTGGTTCCCCAGTATCTGCAGAACAAGGCACATGTGGGATATAGGACTCCAGACTCATGGAGCACAGCTGGGCCCCACCACAGCCCAAAGACCATCAAAAGCTTGTGTATACTTCACTTCAATCTCTGCCTCTGTTTTCCCATGGCCTGTGTCTCTCCCCTATTGTCCTAGGACACTTGCTAGAGGCCAAATATGTAAATGCATGGTGGCTATACCAGCTATGATACAGAACTCTGCCACAGTTGTCGGACCTGGTCCAGGAGGCCAGCCCCATCCACAATACTCAGCCCAGGAGGCTGGCCCTCATCTATGATACCCAGCCCAGGAGGCCGGTCCCCATCTATGATACCCAGCCCAGGAGGCCGGTCCCCATCTATGATATCCAGCCTAGGAAGTTGGCCTTCATCTATAATACCAAGCCCAGGAAGCCAACCCCCATCTATAATAGCCAGCTCAAGAAGCCCCATCCATGATACCTAAACCAGGAAGCCAGCCCTATCCACAGTACCCAACCCAAGAGGCTGACCTACAATAAGGCAGATTCATGGGAGAACTGGTGGTTATCACAAGTGACAGTCCAGGAAGTGAAACAATTGATTCTCTAACAATTAGCCCCAAATAGCCAAGACTTGGTTAGTAACTGTCAGCTTTCCTAGTTTTTGTCTCTACTTCCAACTTAAAGTCAAGTGTGCCTCAACCAACCCAACAGGCTGCCCCCTCCTGTGGGCCACCCAGCCTTTATGCCAACAGCCTCAGGTCAGGGTGCTCCTGGGGCCTGCCTAATGGTCACCATGTTGCCCTCATCCTCTGCCTGCCCTCAAGTATCTGCCATACTCAACCATGAGGGCCAACGCCCATGACACCATGACATATGCTGACTCTGCAGCCTCAGCTTGCTCATCTGGGTAGTCCTCACTTATTCCACACTCCTTGTCAGGTTTGGGGCCCATCCAGATTGTGCAGAATCATCTTATTTTGAGGTCCTTAATTCAGTGTCAACTACAAAGACCCTTTTCCCAGTAAGATGACACACACAGGTTCCAGGGGTTGGGAATATGGTCATGTCCTTTTGGGGCCACCATCCAGCTCCTATAGTAGGTGACTCAGCCACCTTCCTCAGCTTTCTCGGCTCCCAGTGGAGACAGGAGGAGGCCCTTCCCCAGTTGGCTGCCAGACAGATGCAGATCCCTGTGTGTGAGCCTGGGAGGCCCTGCAAGCTGAGCTGGAGCACGCCTGGCGGGAGCCTGGTGCTGCTCCCCTGATGGGGAGGGGCCCCTGCAGTGAAGACTGAAAAGACAGATGAGGAGGGCATGAGGTCTCTTTGCAGTGATGGAGGTGTTCTAAAATTAGATTGTGGTAATGGTTGTACAATTCTGTAAATTGACTAAACACGATTGAATTACACAATTAAAATGGGTGATCTTTATGATAATAAACTCTCTCTCTCTGTAAAGCTGTGAGGAAAGCAAACCAGGCCACCAGAGGCTCAGAGGTCTCCTGGGCGATCCTGGTCCCAGGGCACATGCGTGGGTCAGAGCTCAGACTCCTCACTGGGAAGGAGGTGCCAAAGCTCTGCCCGCGGAGCTCACAACACTTCACTTGGGCATCACTGCCTGCTCCCCTGCCACCCAGTCCCACAGGCAGTGCATGTGGAAGCACCCCTGCTGTTCCTGTGGGGTGGGCAGGCTGGTGTCACGGGACATACACGTGGCTCTGACCTCAGGACCTGGAGCCCGAACCCACCCCCGGTCGTACCCCAGGGCTGCGCCGTTCACCTTGCTCTGCAAACAGGTTTGCCATCTTGTGCCCGAATTTAGGGCTCCCCTCAAAGCCCCCGTGCCAACGAACCCCCTCAACTCCCACCCCAGATGCCCCTGGCAGCCCTGCCCCTCAGCAGCTGTGTGGCCTCGGATGAGTTCCCACGCTTGCCTCCTTCCCCCAGTGCGCCAGGTCCCTCGCTCCATGCCCTGCTCCTAACACCCACCCAGAAAGGAGCCCGAGGGGCCCGGGAAGGTATGTCCCCTGCCCCCTGACTGAGCCCACCAGGACAGATGCCGAGGCATAATGACACCCCTGACCCCCAGGCGCGTCTGGCTGGTCCCTGCCTGGCTTCCTTCCCTCCCTGCAACGTCCTCCCTAGCTGTTGGCCGGCACACGATCCCTGAGGGTCCACCGCGGGGACTCTGCTGGAGACGCTGTCGCGTGGGGTTCGGCAGAGGATTAGTCGGGTTCATGGGTTTAAACCACAGAGACCGAGCCCTGTGCCTGTTCCTGCCATGTATGTGCCTGTCAGGCCCCTGCAGCCACCGCCACCTCCCCTGGGACACACGGAAGTGATGGGTGCACGGCGAGGTGGGATTTGGAGAGCCCACAGCTTCTTGCCTTACCCCCCAGCACACGGGCTCAGGGGGAGCCCGGCAGCAGTTGCCCAGCATCGCGGGGCCCAGGGACAGCAGGAGAGACTGCCGTGAACCGAGCCCAGCAGGCTGGGCGGCCGCAGCCCTCTCCCGGCAGCCGCCCTGACGCCAGCACTGTCCAGGTCCGCACAGCTGGGCAAGTCGCTGAGCCTCTCAGGACCGCGGCTCTCTCGGCAGCCCAAGCCCATGCCGGTGCGCACGCCCTGTGTGCCCTCGCCGTCACTGCAGGTGGATGAGGGGACGACCAAGCATGGCACCTCCCCTCACAAAACAGCGCCCCTGGAGAAAAGACATGGTATCTGAGGAAGGAGGCCAGGCACGGACACGCCTCAGACACGTGACGCTAGGCGAGAGAGCACGCCAGGACCACCGACCCGAGCCTGACCTACTGTCTGACCACATCATGGAGGAGAAGACCCGGGGAGCCTGCTCTACCTACTGCCTGGACCTGCCCGGGGCACGCCATCATGGAGGAGAAGCACCCCGCGGGGAGCGCTGCTCTACCTACTGCCTGGACCTGCCCGGGTGTGCTCACAGGAGAGAGGAGAAGCACCCCATGAGGCTTGGCCACTGCCATCCCTTCTCCATTTCTCCAACCTGTTGGAATTTGGGGCTCACATGCACACATGCCCAGCACATTTTTCAAGCCACCAGGGGTCGGCCACGTAGAATCTGGCTCCCTTAAGCCCTAGGTAGATGGGGCTGGGCCCATACAATTTATTTCTGGAAAACGTCCAGCGAGACAGGAGTAGTGGGCTGGTTGCCAGGGTCTGGGAGAAGCGAAGAATGGAGGGGCTGCTTAGTGGCACAGGGCCCCCTTGGAGTGATGGAAACGTGTAGGACGAGAATGAGGATGGGCCTGTCGTGAGTGCCACCACATTGCTCCCCAAAGAACGGACCGTCCTGCCACGAGGACTTCACCGTGACCTCAAAGCTAGTCCCCGGCTCCAGGGATGCCTGTGGGACTGGCCGAGTTCTTTCCTGTGAGGCCCGCCTGGCCCGGGCGCACAGGGCCGACAGGGCGCGCTGTGTCCGGGCTCGCTGTTCTCGCGAGCACCGTAACGAGCCCAGGGCTAGCCTCAGCTGCCAGAGGAATGGAGGGTGTTCTTGGACGCTGTTTAAGAAGCAGACTTCACCTTGTGAAATGAACCAGTGCTGGGTGAATCCCGGGCGGTTTCTCAAACTAGAAAACTGAGCAACCTCTGCAAGGAACCAGCCCCTGGAAGCAACACTTACAAGCCGGTCATACCCTTTGGCAGGAGAGCCGGAGGTTTTGGTGCGGACAGAGCCCGCCTGGCACCCAGCAGAGAGCGGAAGGCGCAGGCCCTGCGCAACCACCGGCAGACCCGAGGCGCTGCCCTCAAGGTCGTCCTCGGTCCCCAGGGACGATGGTGCGACGTGGACCCTGCTTGGATCCCTGAACGTCACAGAGGATCCCTGATGCATCAGCAAGAGGGGCGGAGCCCGGAGGGCCAGTGAGCTCCACCTCACCCCCACCCACCAGCTCCGTGGGATGGCAGCCGGCTCCTCACATGTGATGGGAACGGAGGCCTGTGGTCTGGCCCTTCCTTTCGGTCTTCAAAAACCTATTTAAAAGAAAAAAAAATTCATTTGTATATTTCTTTCATGAGAGTGAGGGCCAGAGAGAGACCCCCCAATAGCTCATGCCACAGCTACCCCCAACTGGGTCAGCCTGGGTCACAGGGGCACAGGTGCCCGCCGCACAGGGAGGGCCTGGGGTGCGAACCCAGGCCCTCTCCATGTGAGTGCAGTGGTGTCACCGCCGAACCTCGTGGCCGCGTCCTTGGTCTTCATTGTCAGCTCATGGCCATGTTGGAGACACGTGCGTTGAGAGAAGTCTGATGGTGAAGACCGGGCAAGGAACTCGGAGCAGGCGACGCTTCCTGAGGAAGAGCAGATGGTGACAGGCAGGACCTCCAACGGCCTGGCCACTCCCGAATCTGTCACCAGGCTCCTCGCAGCCACCGAGCCCCCTCTCCCCGCAGCACTTGCTTGTTAGGGAGAGCGGCAGGTGAGCAGTTCCATCAGCTGTCAGAATCGGAGCCCTCATCCTTTAGAAAGATCTGGATAAAAGTGAGAGGCTGGCAGGGCAGGAGGGGCCCTGCTTTTCCAGCTCAGGGGCAAGCGGCTATTTCATTTTTAGAATTATTTATTCTTATTATTTTTATTTTTATATTTACTATAGGGTATGTGCACTCACCAGAGAGAGAGAGACAGAGAGATAGAAAGTGAGAAAGGAAGCGCTGGGTCTGGAACTCACACCATAGCCAGCCATGTGGGAGGCCAGCGCCTCAACCACTACGCCACCTGCTGGCCCCCAAGTGGCTATGTTTATTCAGCGGGTGAGAGGAAAATGTTTTAGAGCAGAGAACCAAGGTGTGGACGAGACAGGCAAACCCACCTCCCCTCTCCCTGATGTGAGTCCACACGACCAGTGGCTGGGAGGACGCTTTCCCAGGCCTAACACCCTGGAGGGCAATCTCTGAGGGCCCCCAGCCCCGCCCACACCGTGTGTATTTGGAGAACTCTGAACTCGTGGGTGATGGGGGCACGGCTTCCATCAGGGAGGCTCTAGGCTATAACAGTGAGATCAAATCTTGGAACAGTTAAGTCCTCGAAATTTCTCTGGCCGCCGTCCGGGCAGATGCGCCTGGGATTGAGGGCAGCTCTGGCCATCCTGGCATGCCGGGGGGGGGGGGGGGGGGGCTTCCGTTTATGTTATTTATCCCCACTTCATTCTGCAGAGGCTTTAGGGGGCTTAGGAAGTGACACCTGGACCGCCAGGTAGATTAGCAGTGAGGAAAACAGAGTGACGCTGGGCGGCAGAGCCCGTGCTGCCGAGAGCCGCAGGCGAAGGAAGGGGACACCCCGCTGCCCAAGGCCACTCGCCGCCGGCACCCACTGCCCCCAGGACGTGCCTTCCCTGGCCGCTCTGTGGCACCAGGAGGCCCTTCCTGCCGGCCGGCGGCGCCATCAGCAAGTTCAGGAGTTGTGGCCAAGTACCCTCGAATCCCCAGGACTCGCTCAGAGCGTGACCAGTAAAGGAATGAAAGAAAGAATGAATGAATGAATGAATGCGTACGCCAGCTGAGAGAACTCACTCTCCCATCATCTGGCCAAGGGACAAGCCGGGGACGGGAGTCCCTGTGCCCACTCCAGCAGCACTGGCCCAGAGCAGAGCCTGGCTCTGGTCACCTTCCCTCTTGTCATGTGTTGACGTGTGGGACGATTTCAACCTCTTGGTTTCCTCGTCGGTGCACAGACATGCGGGAGGCCCGTTCACCCAGGGTCCGAACCCCTGCTCTGCTGTGTAACCTGGTCGGGTTACTCGACCTCTCTGTGCCTTTGTTTGTCTATAAAATGGGAATAACAGCAGTGCCTCTCTCAGAAGGCGGCTGGGAGGACTTGGGTACGTGTAACCACGCAAACACATCAGGTCAGGGCCTGGCACGCAGCACGTGTGAGGTGGCCCTGAGCGAGGCCTACCTGGGGTGCCGGGCTGACCGGACAAGCTCCTCCCCTCCTCCCCACTCCCATGGCCACTGCAGAATGAAGCCCTGATCCTTCAGGCCACCGCCGTGGGCCACCAGGCTGCCCGGCCTCATCCCAGAGCTGCCCTGCTGTCTGGAAGGGGCACCCTGTGGTTGCAGTCCTCCGTGGGCTGTCCCCTGTGGTCACGGGCCGTGCAGGGGCTGCTGCCTCTGAACCCACAAGTTCTGGCTGCATGGTGCCTTACCACCTCCCACCTTGGTGCCGGTGCCCAGGGGCCCGCCGACCAGGCCCCGTCCTGGGACCTCTGAGCACAGGGAGGGTGCCATGTCCCCTCCGCTGCCCGCTCCAGCAGAGGCCAGGGACAGCGGACAGCCGGGAGCGCATCTGGGGCTGCGGCCTGCAGCAGTGGGCAGAGTATGAGACCTGAGTCTGAGGAGAAGGACAGAGGAGAAGGGAGAGCTGGGAGGAGGGACCAGGAGAGGGTCAGGAGGAGGAGGGTACGGGAAGGGGGAGGAGAAGGGAGGCGGCAAGTGGCCGGCAGGGCTGGAGCAGGGTGCACCTCCCTCCGCAGCTCGGTGAGCAGCCTGCTCTGGGTAAATGTTTAAGTGGATCAAACCAGATTATATCAACAGAGTGCAGGGCACACCACCTGGAAGCTTCCGGAGAGGCCTGGGGTGGTAATTCTGCTTGTTTTAATGGGGTTCTTGCAGCGCAGGAGTGGCACTCCGGATCAGTGCTGGCGTTCCCGTCCCCTGCCTGCTCCCCACCCAGGGGCTGCTGCCCAGGGATGGCAGGAGGGGTGAGGGAGGGCGAGTCAGGGGTGGCAGAGGTTTCTGTCCCTGCACTGGGTCAGGCAGGTGCCGGCGGAGCAGGGAGGTGGGAGAGAAGGAGGTTTTCATTGTGAGCCGAGGTTTCCAGGGGCAGATGGGGTGTCCAGATAGACAGGGGCTTGGAAGAGGAATGGTCGAACAGAAGGTTCCAGAAGAGATGCATGGGGGAGGGCTGACACGTCCCACATGGAGAGGGATGAGCGACCACTGAGGGGACATGGGCAGGTGGCAGGCGGAGCCAGTGCCCACACGTCCACACAGGGGCAGGGCCACAGGAGGACTCGGCCAGGTCGGGGGCCAGTCGGGACTTCAGAGCCACACGGACGTTCTGTGGGCAGACCTCCAAGATGAGGGCGGGGAGCAGCAGGGAGAGCCGGGTTTCGTTCATTCATCGACTCGCTCGTTCACCCGTCCCACGCCCTCTTCCAGGTGCCCACCAGGTGCCTGGCACGGCCTCGGGCACTTGGCAGGAACCACATAGACTAGGCCACTGCCGGTGAGCTGGCCAGAGATCGGGTAAGAGAAAGTGCCGAGGGAAAGGCCCATCTCCGACCGGCACCCAAACTGGGGACTCCTCGCTTCTGGAAACAGATGCCAGGGTCATCTGAGGGAGGAGTGCAGGCGGGGCCTGGACTACAGGCCAGTCAGGGAGGAGGAGAGTGATGGGAGACGAGGCCAGGGAGGCTCCGGGCCTCGGGGGTCTTGGGTTTGGCTGAGTGACCCGGGAGCCTCTGGCGGGCTTTGGACAGAGGAGGGCTTGTGCGCCAACACGCACGGGAGTCCTGCCGTTGGTGATAATAGGCAGGAGCCCGAGGGACGTAGGGAGGCCAGGGAAGAGCTGCCCTGGTCATCCCTGGAGGCCCTGGGACAGGGCTGGCCAGTCAGGATGCGGGAAAGAGAGGCGGCAAAGGGCCCTGCCACCTGCAGCCGGTGGGGCAGGTTGCTGGGAGGACTAGGGGCTGCACTCGGGCTTGAGCAGGTGGAGCCGCCCATCAGGCAGCCAGTGGGGACGCCAGGACATCTCGGACAGCAGGGTCCGGGGTTTCTGGGAGAGACGTAGATTCCGAACTCAGCAGCGAGTGGGTTTAATTTACAGCCACATGCAGGGTAAGATTGGCAGGAGAGGCCCCAGGCGCCTGCCCTGTCTCTCCTCGACGCACGGCCACTCCTTGGGAGTGGGGCTGTTCCTTGGTCTCTCCACACCCTCGGCCCCAGCCTGGCGCCTGGCAGGACTGAGCAGAGCCCGGCCGTGGCTGGCGTGATGAACGACTTTCTCAGGAGACAGCCATGTCAGGAAGTAATTGGGTCCGCGCTCGCCCAGAACTTCACAGCTGGACTCGACGCCTCCTGCCCCGTCTCCCCTTCCAGGCCAGGCCCACCTCCCCGTTGGACCCAAACAGCCTTTATTAGCTTCACCGACACGAGGAGGTCTGAGTGAGGAGCGTGATCACAGAGTTCAAGGAGTCGGTCGCCTCTCCTGGCAGAGCTGTCTAAGTTCATGAATTTTAAGCAGATCTGTTTTTGAAAGGATGCATTTGACTCCATCCCTATGGCGACCGTATTTCCCACACCCAGGGCCGAAGACGCCGCCCCACGCCCGGGCTGACGGGTGGCCGAGCACGCCGCGGAATATTTGCAGCCGGGCTGTCTCGCCTCCGTCCCTCATTTATCCCCATGGCAGGCAGGCTATGAAGAACTCCAGCTTCTGCTCTCGCCCAGCGTGTCCGCACTTGCACGGAGCGGACTCCGGCCCACCTACGTGGGAGGCTCGTGTTTCAGCAGAGGGGAGGACAGGGGCCCCTGGAAACGGAGACACTGCTTTGACTCAGCGTGTGAATGTTCTCTCCATCATCTGCTCGCTGCTGGAGAGGAGCAGCCTGTACAGAGGGTGCCGTGGATGCAGAGGAGGCCGGCGTGAGGGCGGGTGCGCCACCTGGGCTGGGTGCCAGTCCTCGCGCCACTTCATCATCATCGCAGCAAGCTTAATGGGGCACTTAAAAGGTGCCAGGCGCCTTCAATGAGCAGTCATCAGGCCCGCCGAGTTCCCTGGGAGCCGGGGGCCACGTTACCACCCCTTTGCAGATGACGCAGCGGGGTCTCAGAGAGGCAGGCCGCGTGCCCAACGACACACAGCGAGTCAGAGAAAAACCCCACAGTGAGCCTTACCGAGCGCCGGCCCCAGGCCCGCCCCGAGCGCTCAGCGGTGCCAGCCCACGGCCCTGCCGTGTCAGCCGTGGAGGAAGGAGGCGGGTCAGTGAATGCTGAGGGTGTGCGCCCGTGATTATCAGCCGTTCCCACTCCCAGGTGCCAGTGAGGACACGGAGGCGCACGGCTAGTGAGCGTTCCCAAGTCACGTGGGAAGCAAAGGGCTTTGCCCACAATGCCCAAGAGCAGGACGTGGGGGTGGGCAGGAGCCACACTCTGCCCTCGACCGTCCCCTGACTCTCCTTCATGCCGTCAGGTGGACAAAGGTTTAAGTAGGGCTGGCAGCCGTCACCCTCCTTGGGGTGGCCTGTGGAAAGGGCCCCCTCTGCCAGCCCCAGCGCTGTGCCTGTCTGCAGGGACAATGGTCTAGACTGCTGAGCTCAGGGGACAGTAAAGCCAGCAGGGGGTGGGGGGCAGTTTAACAGCAATGGGAGGGGCTGGAGGGAGACCCCCCAGGGCATGGGTTGCTCAGGGTCTCAGAGTCTACTCTGATGCTTCCCTCCGCCCTCCCCCTGCTCGGCCCTCCCTGCCTCCACCCCCTCTGGAGGGCCTTCTCCTGCCACATGTTGAGGCTTGCCACCCTTGAGGGGAGCACCCCCCACAGAATAAAGACATAAGTCATCCCTTCCAGCTGAAAAGATGGGCCCTCGTCCACCCAACCTGGCGGCTGAGCTGCTCGGGACGGCCTGGAGAGTGACCCCTCCTTGCCCACACAGCAGCTGTGTGACTTCGGGTGAATTACCTAGCCTCTCTGTGCCTCTGGGCTACCCTCCTGCAAGACAGAGGGATGGCCCTCTCCCACGGTCAGCGCCCAGTGTGCGCCGCGGCCAGGCCCACATCCTCTCTGGCAGCCGCCATCCCCGTGGGAGGAGTCCTGCTCTGGTTCTGTGGACTGCAGCCTGGCCTCGGTGCCCATCCCACCAGATGTCCTCTGGGGATCACCCTCTTGAAGGACGCTGTCCCTGCTGTCCCCAGGGGCTCAGTGGCTTGCTGAGGCCACACGCCAGTGAGTGAGCCAGTACCCACACTCCCCACTGTGCGGTAGCTGAGTGAGCCAGACACGTGTGCTGTGGATCAGGCAGAGCGCCTCCGCGGCAGAGGAGTACTCTAGGACGAGGAACGAAAGCCCCGTCACTTAGTTAAGGTGCTGTGACTCTCTCCACGCGGTGAGGACGGCCTGCTTCCACTTACTCAGCTGTGAGTCAGCCCTTCCCCAGCTCTGGAGCAGCAGAGGCACCCTGGGTGACCCCGCCTGCAGCCCTGGGTACCCTTCAGGGGCGCAGCCCCACCCACGAGCACCCTGGCCAGGGCCACTCTCACCGGTGGCTGCCATCAGTCCCGGCTCAGCCTTCCCCCAGCAGCAGCCCATCCGTCCCCTGGGGCACAGAGGTGCGGCCACAGTCCCCAGGTCCCTCCAGCAGGCCGGGCCCTTGCCTGTGTTGCACTCCCTCCCTCCCTGACCGGGCTTGGTCCCCTGTGGCTCTGGGAGGGCCCAGGGGTCGGAGGACACCTGGCAGGGTGGGAAAAGGGAAGCCAGCCGACAGGCCCAAGCACAGCCTGCGACTCTCCTGTTCTCTACCCGGATACAGGCGTGAGCACAGACGTGTGCGGTGGGTGCTGACGGGAGGGAGAGGTGCTGGCTGGACCCTCCCCGCCCGCTGCTTCCCCTCTACGCATCCCCACCCCAGGCCCTCTGCCCACGCAGGCCGGGGCACAGGCAGCTGTCCTCCGCCGTCCCCCCTTACATGTCGTTGGCCAGTTCTGGGTTTTACTTCTTTAAAAAAAGTGTGCACGTGCCTCTCATTCCTGAGTGTCCACTTTCGAGGGGAGGACACGGAGCATACTTTCTTTCTCTTCCTTTTTCTTTTTCACTTTTCTTTCTTTTTTCTTTTTTGGCTATAGGGTGTGTGTGCTTACTAGAGAGAGATAGAAAGAGGGGGAAAGTGACAAATCATCCCCAGGGTGGGGGAGATGGCCATGCTGCAATCCCTTCCCCTCGATTTTCTTCCTGGGATTTGGGCACGCACGTACACATGCCCTGCACGATTCTGAAGCCACCGGATCTGGGACTCAAAGCACGCACTCGGCCATGCGGGGTCCAGCCGTCTTCGCCTCCATGCCACCTGGCCGGCCCGAAACACGTGTTTAACTACAGTACCACTACCCCGAGTAAAATTCCCCGGAAGGAAATCTCCCCTGAGTCACCACGGGCAGTCCCCGGGCGGACTGTCCCTCCTGTGGGAGGTCCCACGTGTGCCCTCACCGTTGGCCGTGGTTTCATCTCCCCACTTTCTCAGAACCGAGGTTGCCTCCAGTTTTTCATTACGCTGAAGGTCCCTGTCCCCGTTCGGCTGATCTCCTAGAAGCACTTCTCCAGAAGCGGGACTGCGCCCCTGAAAGCAGCACTTCCGTAACGTCACACGTTTCATCCTCAGTGTCAGCGTGTGCTGGTGACACTGTCCTCACAGCACGAGCTGTCACTGGACACAGGTTTTGTTCACTCATTACTGGCGCAACGTTCCCAGTGAGTCGGCGCTAGCACCTCCCGGGAGAGAGTGCCGAGTTTGGGGTCCCGACGCTGCCTCTTGTCCGGAGTTCTCTCTCAGGTCGGACCATGGAGGTCCCAGATGCAGAGACGCGCTCTCAGGTCCCACCCCGAGCTACAGGCACGCTCCTGGCTGTTTCTCCCTCCCCTCTGGCAAGAAATCCGAGGTGAAACTTCAACGTGATATTCAGTTCTAGGACATTCATTCCACCCTCCGACCGGCTTGTTCTTCCAAGGCTGCTGCCAGCCGAACAGCGAGGCAGGGCTGGAGTCTGCGGCTGCAGGGCCCTGGGGCCGCGTGACTCAGGTGCCTCCCATTCGTCTCCTCCATGTCAGCAGTGTCGCCTGCTCTCTGGCCGGAGCCTGTCCCTAACGCCCTTGCCTTCCGCAGCCTCTTCCCTAGGCCAGGCTGTGGGCCGGATCCCTAGGCCGGACCTGGGCCTCCTCCCTCAGGGGAAGGCTGTAGACAAGCACGGAGGACGACGACGTGCGGGCTTCCGACAGGAGCCCTCATGCCGCCCTAACTGCAGAGCGGATTTTTTTTGAACCACACTGCTTTAATGACGGCTTAATGAGATACAAATCTTGACTTTTTAAAAATGTGGTGAAATGTACATAATATTCACCACCATACCATTTATTTTACTTATTAGGTTTTTGCCATAGGGTGTATGCACTAGCCAGAGAGAGACAGAGACAGTGAGAGGGAAAGCGGGAAATCGACCCCCAGGGGGATGGCCATGCCACAGTCCCTTCTCCACTCTCGTCTTGGCATTCTGGTCCCTGCCCCCCACACCCACACACGTGTGCCTGCCGTGGTTTTCAAGTCCCCTGGTCCAGGATTCTAACCCCAGTCGGCCATGTGGGAGTCCAGCACCTTAACCACCACGCCCCTGCCGGCCCCACTGCTGTAACCATTTCTAAGAGCGCAGTTCTCTAGCACAAGGACGATCACACCGCCACAGCCACCACCACCTCTGGAACTCGGCTGCTCGGCAGCTCTGAACCTGTCTCCCCTAAAGACCAGCTCCCCACTCCCCTGCCAGCCCCTGCCGCCAAGGCCCTGTGTCCTGTCTCCATGAATCTGGCTACTCTAGGGACCCCCACATCAGTGGGGTCAGGCAGGACCTGTCCTTTGGGGAGTGTCTTTTTTCACTCAGCGTAACATCCTCGATTCATCCGTTTTGTGCCACATGAATTTATTCCTTTATGGGAGTGGCAGGTGGTGTGGTGGTTGAGACGCTGGACCCCACATGGCCGATCATGGTTCAAGTCCTGGACCTGGTGACTTGCTCTCTCTCTTTCTCTCTCTCTCTCGTCAAAGTGAAGAATAATGACTGAATAAAATTAAATAAATAATTCTTAAAAAATTGTATTTCTTTTTATATTAATATAGTTATTTGTTTCTGTATGTTTTATGTAGTTCCTCTTTTTTTTTTTTTTTTTTGGAGAGGTTTTCGCTATAGGGCGCGTGTGCTCGCCAGACAGACAGAGAGAGACATAGAGACAGAAAGTGAGAAATCACCCCCCAGGGGGATGGCCACACCACAATCCCTTCTCCTCCATTCTCCTCTCGGGATCTTGGGCACGCACGCACACGCGCCCAGCGTGAGTTTTAAGCCACCGGGTCCGGGACGTGAACTGGGTCAACTACGTGGGAGTCCAGCGACATAGCCATTACGCTAACTGCTGGTTCCCTATGTGGTTCCTCTTGAAGGCTGGCTAGACCACTCTCTGTGTACCTGCTTGTCCACCACGGGCGCGTTGCTTAGTCTGATGGACAGCCCTGTGGCTTGTGCATGGCACAGCCCGACGGCCAACCAGCCCCCGCCGACCGGCCGCTTCCTTGGCTCTGCGGCTCACAGCATCCAGGCTTCTCCTGCCTCTTCGGAGGCCCCTTCCCAGGCCTCCTCCCCAGGCCCAGCTCCTGCCCTTGGCCTTCCTCCGGAAGCCAGACCCTGAGGCTGGCCCTGACCTTCCTTCCCAGGGCTTGTCCTCACGGGACACCCACCGTGGCCTCCCCACTCTGCCAAAGGCCTGAGCTTGCACCCAGCACTGAGCGCTCCACGCCACAAACCCAGCACTGCCTCTCAGCTGCCGTGTCTGGGTCAGAACCAAACCGAAGGGCTCACCTGCTCCACCCCTGTCCCCCTCAGCCCCCACCTTCTTGAAATTCCTCCTGAACGGCCCTCCAACCCGCCGCCCCAGGCCCCCGCCCCTCCCTGGGTGTTGTAGTTTCCTTACTTAGTTTGCTTACTTGCGCTGTGCGTAGGACAGCCTTTGCAAGGCCTGGGGGTGCACAATCCCCTTCCTCCCAGGACTCTGAGCCCCCCCCCCACACATGCCCAGCGTGCCCCCGGGGATTTGAACCACAGTCAGCAGGTACCTTCCAGCCCTGCCGTCCGGAACACCACCAACTGCCCTGCAGAGAGCCAATGTATTACTGAGAGAGACACTCAGAGACCCCGTCAGGATCCAGCCGCGTTGCAACCCCACGCCCAGCCCTCCCGGCCGGCCAGGATCACGGGCTCTGGCTGTGTTTGGGTTGACCCAGCTCCGAGCCCTGTGCCTTCCCCTAGGGCCCAGCACCCTGCGGCAGCACCCGCGCCTCCTCGCCACAGCAGCTCTCGCCCTGCTGCCGGGGTACCATTACCAGCAGCCCCTTGTGTCCCCAGTGGCTCCAGGCGGGTTTGCGCCCCTCAATGCCTTCAGAGGAGCCCCTGCTGCACACACGCAGCTGGTCGGAGTTCGAGGGCCCTGCCGCCCCTCCCGGGTCTGGAGAACGTGGAGGTAGATGCGCTCAAACGCCACGGCCTCCCAGGCCCCCAGGCAGGAGCCCAGCCACGTGTCCCTGCCCCAGGGCTCCAGGAGCCCTCTGGGACAAGGTCGAGGCCCCGCACTGGGTAGGAGAGACATGGGGAGGGACAGCAAGGCGGAACGGGGCTGGCTGGGGCACAGCGGCCAGGCAGAGGACCCCTTGAGTCCCTCACAGGCTGGGGCCTAGGAGGACGGCCTTTCCTTTACTGAGGGGAGTCCTGGGGAGGGTCCTGAGTAGAGGCAGGAAGGGCTCTGGCCACGACCGCCTGTGCCCGGCCCCGCGCCTTCCGCACTCCCACCAGGCTCCTGGCCAAGGTAGTTCAGGCCACTGTGAACTGTTTTACGAGGATGGAGGTTTGTAAAAATTATTAGTTGGTGGAGACTGGAGGGCTGCGGGCCAGCCGCTGCGGCAGCCGCCCACAGGACACCTGCAGGTCCTCTGGCAATGGCTGGGGAGGCGGGGGCCCTTGGTGCAGGGCGGTCGGCCTTGGTCTCTCACGGCGGATGTTCCTGGCCAGGACCAGGGGCCAGGGCTGGAGCTGTGTGCCCAGCCAGTCCTCAGGACTTTCATGTCAGAGCAGACCACGTGGGAGCCTCCGGGTGAGGGACCAGGCTGGTGGCAGTGCAGGGAGGAGCCACCCAAACGGTGAGAGCCCTTGCCATGAAGGATAGTCGGGGTCGTAGTCTCTGGGTCACAGGTTCAAATCTCCGGTCTGCTGCCTGGCCTCGCAGACTAGGGTAATGGCTGAGAGTGTCTCAAGAAAAGCACGGGAGGGGTGGGAAGGAGTGTAGAGAGGGAAGGGGTGGAGGGAGGGGAGGGTGCAGGCCAACTCTGGGCCCAGATGGAGGAAACCGCTGAGTGGACAGGGTGTTGACTGATGTCACGGGCCTGGTCTCCCCTGACTCTGTCCCGTCCTCTGATCCCAGCCGGGGAGGCGAAGCGTGAGCACCCCATTCCCCTGGATGGTCCGGATTACCATGGAGGGGAAGTGCAGAGGGAGACAGGCGGGTCCAAACCCTGCTAACGGCTACAGGGAAGGCCCGCCCTGGAGGCCTGCGGCCGAGGTCTCTGCCAGCCGGCCGTCCAGCGCCTTCTGCCCCCCAGCTCCCGGTCTGCCGCAGCCTCAGAGGCCCTGTCTTTCTGTCCCTCCCCTGCTCGGCACTCAGGAGGCCAGCCTCGCCCACACTCGCTGGAGGCCCTCCCGACCCTGACTGCAGCCTCACAGCGACATTCCTGCCTCAGCCCTTCTCCTAGCGCTGGGCTTTAGCTCTCCGGGGGTGCCCACCCCACAATGCCCTTCCTGGGGTCCTGGGCTCTCTGCCACCCCCCCAGAGCCGCCCAGGTGTCCATCAGATGGGCCTCGCCCAGCCCCTCTTCCCTGGTATGGGGTAGGGTTTGCCTACAGTGGCTGCCACCCACCCACCTTCAAAGGGCCAGGAGGACCCCGGCCACTGGAAGGCCACATGGTGTGGCGGGGCAGAGCAGACCGCAGCCCCACCAGCCTGGCCCCAGTCCCCACTCCCTGTCCTGCCCCCGCCCGGCTGCTGGGGCCTAATCCAGGCCGTGGGAAGTGACGGGCACAGAGGTGGACATGCTGGGTGCCCAGGGCTGCCAGGATGCCTGGGCGTGGCCACTGTGGCCCTGGGCACAGGCCTCGGGCAGGTTTGACGGACTTGCTAAATGGCGATTCTCCATGGTGTAGGGAGCTGGGCCCAGGCCAGCGCGGTATCCTCTGCAGCTGCAGGCAGTGGACAGCCAGGGGGAGGAGGCCGGCCCAGGCAGAGGCTCTGGGGTGCCACGGCAAGCCCACCAACTGGGCCTGCAACCTTGGCCGAGCGGCACCTCTCAGAGGTGCTGTCTGTGGCCATGGGGGACAGAGGGCCGTGGGTGCCCGTACCAGGAAGACACCACCAAGGGAAGATTTTTCAGACAATAAAATTTCCCAGGACACCGTGGGTCAGGGTGGGGTGAAAGGCTGCTGGGGGAGCAAGACAGGGGAGGCCTGAGAGGGGCACCTGGCTGAGGCGTGTTTGCAGGATGAGCCTGGCTCTCCCCAGACGGGCTGCACTCCAGGCAGCCTCCTGCAGGCAGGACACGGGCATGGCCTTTTCGCTGCCGTTTCTCCCGTCCTGCGGGGAGGGCCCTGACATGGCAGGGCACGCAGGACTGGGGACAGCAGCTTCCCGGGGCTCCCAGCACCCGGTACCGCACACGGGAGGGGTGGGGCTCACAGCTGGAACCGGGGCAGGGCCGCCGCCCGAGGCCGACGCCTGCGTGGGCGTCACCAGGTTGGAGTTAGCCCCGTGAGCAGAGGCGGGCGGCGGGCGGGCCAGAGGGCAGGGAGGTGCTGGGTGCGCAGCAGGCCTGCAGGAGGGGAGGTGTCCTGGCGGGTGTTCGCCCCAAACGAGCCAGGGGACGCCTTTGACGCTGGAGCCTCGAGTGAGATTCTGTGCTCTAGACAATAAATTCCCTCTCATGGAGAGAGCGGCGTCTGCCCTCCCGCTGTCCCCTCCTAGAGTTGCCTTTTCATTACACAGAAAGGCCTCCAGCCAGAAAGCGAGGAGCGGGAGGCCAGAGCTGCTGGACACTCCCCTCCGCCTACACTGTGACAAAGCTGCGACAGCCAGGGAGGCTGAGGCAGGGGATGCCAGACAGGGGCCTGGGGTGCTGCTGCCCCTTCCCACCCAGAAAGTGGATTGGCAGGCCATGGAGACTGACTGCTGCAGTGGCCCGGGCACTGGAAACAGAGGCTCAGACAGCCCCTCTCTAACCCAGCCCATCCCCTGCCATGGGGCTAGTTTGTGTGTGTTGGGGGAGGGGTATGCACAAACCCGTAAATCACATGAATGTGGGGTCTCAGTAGTGGTAAATGCAGGCCTGGAGTAGGGGGACGTGTCTTAGAGAAATCATGGAAGGCTTCCTGAAGGAAGCAGCACCCAAACTTAGAGGAAAAGTGAGAAGTGCTCAGGGAGAGGAGGTAGTCTTTATCCTCTGAAGAATGAAAAGCTGACTGCTTCCCACAACCTAACCACAGCCTTTTCGCCTCCTCTCTGCAGCCCTGCCCCCTTGCCACTACTTAAGCTGTTCCAGCCCTCAGTGCCTTTCCAGGACGGAGCCCTCACACATCTTCGCTCTTTCCCTGCCTGTCCACACCAAGAAATCCACAGTTGGAAGAACCACAGCGAAGCCTCCTCCAGGGGCTCCACGTGGCCCCGCCGAAGGCCCAGAGACCTCGGCCTCCGCAGAGCCGCCCTCGCCCCAGTGTGAGCTAAGGTAGGGGAGCCCAGCCCTCCAGGACTGCTCCAGGCCCAGCACAAGTCCACGTGCCTGCGGGGCTCCGGGAGGGAGTGTGGAGCACAGGGTCACTCCCTCCAGGTCAGAGGGATGTGTCTACCACGATTTAAAATGAACGAAACGGCCTCCTTCTCCTTATAAGGGGAATTCAGACATTGAGTGTGTGGGTCGGATCAACACAGTGTGCATCCCCGGCTCAGGCCCACCCCAGGGCTAGTACCCACTTAGACGTAAGCTGACCAGGCCAGCACGGCGCAGTTTCAGGCACTCGGCCCACATGGCCGACTCGGAGGCTTCAGTCTCAGACCCGGCAGCTTGAGAATCGCACTGGCTGTGGTGCACACGTGCCCAAAGTACGGAGAGGAGGGTGGTGGAGACGGGACGGAGGTGTGGCCATTCTCCCTCCCCTCTCCTCTCTCGCTCTGTATCTCTCACTCTCGCTCACTCTCTCTCACCCTCTCTCTCTCTGTGTATCTCTCAGTCTCTTGCTCGCTCTCTCTCACCCTCTCTCTCTCTGTATCTCTCACTCTCTCACCCTCTCTCTCTTGCTCTGTATCTCTCACTCTCTCGCTCTCTCTCTCTCACTGTCTCGCTCTCTCTCTCTCTCACCCTCTCTCTCTCTGTATCTCTCACTCTCTCACCCTCTCTCTCTCTCTGTATCTCTCACTCTCTCGCTCTCTCTCTCTCACTGTCTCGCTCTCTCTCTCTCTCACCCTCTCTCTCTCTGTATCTCTCACTCTCTCACCCCTCTCTCTCTCTGTATCTCTCATCTCTCACTGTCTCGCTCTCTCGCTCTCTCTCACCCTCTCTCTCTCTGTATCTCTCACTCTCTCGTACCCTCTCTCTCTCTTTGTATCTCTCAATCTCTCCTCACCCTCTCTCTTTTGCTCTGTATCTCTCACTCTCTCACTCTCTCTCTGTATCTCTCTCTCTCACCCTCTCTCTCTCTGTATCTCTCACTCTCTCGCTCTCTCTCTCTCACCCTCTCTCTCTCACTCTCTCTCTCACCCTCTCTCTCTCACTCTGTATCTCTCACTCTCTCTCTCTCTCACCCTCTCTCTCTCACCCTCTCTCTCTCACTCTCTCTCTCTCTGTATCTCTCACTCTCTCACCCTCTCTCTCTCTGTATCTCTCACTCTCTCTCTCACCCTCTCTCTCTCTGTATCTCTCACTCTCTCTCTCACCCTCTCTCTCACTCTGTATCTCTCACTCTCTCTCTCACCCTCTCTCTCTCTCTGTATCTCTCACTCTCTCTCTCACCCTCTCTCTCTCTGTATCTCTCACTCTCTCTCTCACCCTCTCTCTCTCGCTCTGTATCTCTCACTCTCTCTCTCACCCTCTCTCTCTCTCTGTATCTCTCACTCTCTCTCTCACTCTCTCTCTGTATCTCTCATCTCTCACTCTCTCTCTCACTCTCTCTCTGTATCTCTCACTCTCTCTCTCTCTCTCTCTGTACTCTCTCTCTCACTCTCTCTCTCACTCTCTCTCTCTCTCTCTCTGTATCTCTCACTCTCTCTCTCACCCTCTCTCTCTCACTCTCTCTCTCACTCTCTCTCTCTCTCTCTCTGTATCTCTCACTCTCTCTCTCACCCTCTCTCTCACTCTGTATCTCTCACTCTCTCTCTCACTCTCTCTCTCTCTGTATCTCTCACTCTCTCTCACCCTCTCTCTCTCTGTATCTCTCACTCTCTCACTCTCTCTCTCTCTCTCACCCTCTGTCTCGCTCTGTATCTCTCACTCTCTCCCTCTCTCACCCTCTCTCTCTCTCTGGCACGTGCACATGCCCTACTGTGAACATTAAAGAACAGCACGGCCTCCCATCTCCCACAGGTAAAGGACACAGGGCATGGAGCTAGTGTGTGCGCGACCATGGGGAACGCTCGGCAAGGCACTCACAGGTTCTCTGCCTCCCTCTGGGTGGAGACTTCGGGACTTCAATGTTCTTCTTTGCGTTCTTACCTATTTCCCACCAACTCCACAGTGAACTGACTCCTTTTATGACCAGGGAAAAGGACGGCCTTTCTAACGCACAGGCCCTCCCCGCCCAGTCGGAAGGCAGCGGGTTTCCAGGGCTGCTGCTTCCGGCAGACGTTCCTGTGCACACTCAGGCCACTCAGTCCCCTGCTCGCCTCACTCAGCAGCACCGATAGGCACCCCTTTCCACCGAGACTCCGTAGCTGTGGTGCCCAAGGCTGCAGCCTCCTCCTCCCGGCGGCCTGGTTCTCACTCTGAATGTGGGGGAGCGCAGCCTGAGAGCTATTGGGGCAGTGATTGATGGTGCGCTCAGAGCAAGGCGAGTCAGCCGCGCACCCCCGGGAGCGTGCCGGCCTTATTAATCCTGCGGACCTGTCTGGATGGGGAGGTGGCTGTGTTATGTGCCCAGCAAGCAGCCCAGGGCTGGCCTCTCAGCAGCCCCGCAGCCCCAACGCCGGGGGCCTCTCAGAGTCCGGCCGGGGCGTCCTGGGAAGAGGGCCTAAGTTCTTTCAGCCTTGATCTGTTCCACACCCCACATGAGGTCTGCACGGCACCCCTCATGTGAGGACGCTCCGGGACACACAGCTGTGACCTGCATGCACAGAGGATGCAGCTGCTACCTGAGCCGCCCCTGTCCACGTCCCCGTCTCCCCTCTGCTAAACCGATCACGGAGAATCGGACTGGGCTGGGCCGGAGCTCCCCAAAACACAGGGATCCTGGAGGACGATGGGGCCGGCGGGGAAGAGTTGGTCTTCTTCCCCAGACCTCACTCTCCATTGTTTGCTATCTCAGAAAATGGCCCAAGCGTCATCCTGTGGCCCAGTGGATCGCCCTCCTGTGACAGTCCCTGTGCTGGCCTGCTCAGGCCGTCCCAGGCTGCAGCGCCAGGGCTTCTGGCACCGTCCACTCTGCTCCTGCCTGGACAGGGCCAGCAGCCTCCCTGCGGCCCTGCCTGCCTGCAGCCTCCTGGCTCTGCACCCCCACTTCTGCACTCAGGGGGACCTGATAAAGTGCCAGTCCGAGTGTACTTAGAAGTGAACAGCTAAGATAGCCCCTAGGGCAGAGTCCACGCCCCAGCCACGTCCACACTGCCCACCGCTGTCCCTCTACCCTCCTGGTCTCTGCTGCAGAGGCACGGACTCCCTGTTTCCCTGTGTGGAAGGACAGAGGGAAGGGGATGAACAGAAATGGACAGTGTGTAGAGGGGGTTTGTATTGGCTCACAAGAACCCATTGTTACATTTTCAAGAGATTCTGTGAGCTGCTTGCTACACGTCTGGCAGGCTGAACTGGCCGTGGTAGGAGTGTTTACACCAGGGAAATTGGCAAATACTTCACATCAGGCTTTATTTTTTTAAACTAACTTTATTTATTTATTTGTTTGTTTGTTTATTTATTTATTTTAAATTTGACTAGAGAGGGACAGACAGAGACACAGACAGACAGAGAAAGTGAGGAAGGAAGCCACCAGGTCTGGGACTTGAACTGTGGTCAGCCATGTGGGAGTCCAAAGCCCTTAACCACCACGCTACCTGCTGGCCCCCACATCAGGCTCTTTATTCCCCAGAGAACCAGTTGGTTAACTCCTCACCGTGTGAATTCCCAGTTCGGCCCGCACTGCTCCCCAAATTCCACTAACACTGTGTACTCGCCGAGTGGAGAAGCTCTGAAGCCCATGAGGCCGAGTGCCTGCACCTCTGAACTGCTGAGCCCGCCCCCAGCCCCGGCCAGGCCCGGTGCAGGCATGTGTGTGCGGGCCAAGCTGGCCACGCCGCAGGCAGTCATGCAGAGGCCGTGCAGAGGCCGCGTGGCCCTGCTCACGGCTACCGCTGGCCTGAGGGCGAGAGGACGCTGCCGCCCGCCTGCTGCTGCCCGATGGGCGGCGGTCCCCGCCCGAGCTGACCGGGCCGTTGGCCAGGAGCCTGCGGAAGCCCAGGGACCTTTGCAGCAATTCCAAAGGGCACATTTTCCGCAGGATGAGGGGTCTCGGCTCCCATGGGCCGGCCAGGCGCAGACCACACCTTGTGGGAGCCAGGAGGGAGGCTCGCTCAGAACCGCAGAGGCCGCCGCCCGGACCACAGTGTGGCTGCAGCCGTCCCGAGCTGTGTCCTGGCGGGAGACAGGCGTGATGAGAACAAGGACGCCCGGGACTCCCAGGTTTTGATCCACCCTGGCCCACTCGGCCGGAGCGGGCGGTAATGAGCACGTGCAGCCTCGCGGAGGCGCGATGAGAGCCAACCTGAGGCCACCCCGGGGGGACGGTCGGCAGACCCCCGGGCTCAGGCGTCAGGTGCCCAGGTGTGATCCAGAGACGAGGATTCAGGGTGAGGGCTTAGAGGGAATGGGGAGCACGACAAAGAGGGAGGAGCCAGCGCAGGGCTCCCCAGAACAGGTCACTTCGGCAACAGTGGGGACCCTGCACGGCGGCGGGCACACCTCAGCGCGTTCTGCAGAGGGCACCCTGGTGGCTGTCGCTGGCAGAGGCTGCTCCCGAGGGCAGGGAGGGTTAATCTCCGGTATCACTGGCCTGCCCTGAGGAGAGAGAGCCTCGCGTGCCCATGGGCAGTGATGACGCAGGGCAGGAAAGGCCGAGTGTGGGGGACACAGGCAGCCCCAGCCCCGTCGCTCTCCAGAACCCCCGCCACCGCCTCACTCTGCTCAGCGCCCACGACACCAGGAAGGCCCCTGCCCGACGGCGCTGCCCCTCCCCTCAGCCTCGTTCGGAGGCCTCTCGGGGTGGCCAGGCCCACCTGGGCCCTTCCTCTCAGGACGTCTGCAGGCTCTGCTTAGCTCCCGCTCTGCGGCTCGCCAGCAGGGCCGCCGGAGCTGTGCCGGGAGAGCGTCTGCACCCGCTGCTCCAGTCCAGGCCTTTGCAGGTTCGGTTCCCTCCACCGAAGCGCCCGTCCCAGCCTTCCTGTGTCTGGGTAGTGCCTGGCTTCGGGGCTCTGCCTGTCAGTTTCTCAGAGAGCCGTTGCATCCCCTCCTCTGGTCACCCTCTAGTTATCGCCACTTTCATTTCTCCAAACGCCTACCCCTCCTTCTCCGGATGACCTTGTTGATTGCATTTATTCTCCGTCTCCCCTCCAGGAGAGTCAGCCCCTTACCTGCCCTGTCCGTCGAGGCGCACCTCGCACCCACAGCCACGCGGACACAGTGGGGCCGTGAGAGACAGTCACGCACTGAGTCGCCACGGTCGGTCTCTCGGGCCGTGTGGACTTCTCCTGCCAATGTGCTTTAAGGGCCCAGCATAGTGCCTGGCACATAGTAGGTGTTCAAGAAAGGGCCAGCCGGTGGCATGGTGGTTAAGGTGGCTGGAAAACACGCAGGAGTGAGTGTAGCACACCCAGTCAGAGGAGAAGGGACTGCAGTGTGGCCACCCTCCCCAAGAGCGACTTCTCGCTTTCCCTCGAGCCCTTTGTCTCTCTGGCGAGCACACACACCCTCTTGCACATTAAAAGAGAAAAAAGTCAACTCAGAAAAAGAGAGATGTTGGAGTTATTTCTTGTCTGGCCCTTCGGCTCTCTGGGTAAGGTGACCGTGCCCAGAGTCAGGAACTTGGGAAGGTCACACGGCACACCCTGGCAGGAGAGGGACGGAGAAGCTGAGCGTCCTCAACCACAGCCCACCCCGGTTCTGCTTTCCCGGTGGGGTTCAGGCCCCAGGCGAGTACATCTCAATGTTCTGAAATAATAGAAAGAAAAGTGATAGCTCCTCTGTTCCTCCAGAAAAGTGAATTCCGTGGCCAGGCATTCGACCCCAAAGCCTCGGGACCCAGGGGTCCAGTCATGGCCCCGTCTTCAGAGCTGTAGGGCTTCCAGGTTTCAAAGGCGGAGTCCCAGCCCAGCGCCCACGGCAGTGCCCCGAGCAATCTCCCCAGACACCGTACAAACGGGGTACGATGTCACCGGCCCTGGCTTTAGATGAGAAAGGTAGAAAAACAAAGTGCGGAGGTTCGGAGCAGCTGATGACAAGGAGCTGGAAGTGATCGCCTTCCGGCAAAGAGCCGAGTTCAGCCCCCGATGCGGGGGCGCCTCCCCAGCCCTCGCCTGTCACCCCATCGCACGGACCTTGAGTACTAAGGAAACTTTTATTTATGGTTCTTCTTGTGGGCTTATGACTCTCAAGTGAGGCAAGAATAACAACAAACCCTCTCACACAAAAGTTAGGCTGTAAAAAAAATAATTAAGGAAATTTTCCCCGCAGTACCGGCAGCGAGCAGCCGAGTCCTTCTGCAAACAGACTCCGCTGTAGCTTCTGTCATGAAAGCAAATTGCTTCTGGGCTGGAAGCGGCAGGCGGGGGACTGGAAGGTCATCTCCTCCCCTGCCCGCCGCCCCGTGGAGATGAGCCCTGGGGGAGGTCGCAGGGCAGCACCCTGAAATGAGGCCCACCCTCACTCCTGCCCGCATCCCCTGCTGCCGAGCGAGCCCCGAGCCTGCCAGCGAGCACGGAGATGCATTGCTTTTTTGTGGAAAGTGAAAGACGCACTGGGGCAGGTGGCAGTGGAACAGCAGGTTGCCTGCACATGTGTCAGCCTTTCGGCCGGCCCCAGCTTGCCAGGTGGGGAAATGAGTCTGGGGCAGGGAGGGATCCAGTTTATTTCAAGAGCACACGAGCAGTATCCGTGAGGCCACACACAGAGCGGGTCTGCGGTGGGCAGCAAGGCCGGATGTGGGCTCGGGCCCAAAGGCTGGTGCTCCGGGAGGCCGCTCTGGCTATGCAGAGGCTCCCCAGACTCCCCTGGAAGAGTCATGTTCTAGGTCCCAGCTGGGGGCCCCCACCATGGTGACCCCTTCTGGGAGCCTTGCTCTGAGCCAGGCCCGGGACTGTTCACCACCGTAACCCCTAGGCCTCTGTGCCGGGCTGCAGAGGGGAGACTGCGGCCAGGGCCGCGCGGTGTGTGTGGAGGCCGGGAGCTAACACTGGGTAGCCACCAGGAACTGTCTCCCCCCAGGCTGCCTTGACCCTGGAAACAGCTGAACACAGGTACAGTGCACCCCCGGCTCCCCCGGCCCCGCTGGGGATTCGCTGTCTCCTGGCCTCGCCCAGGATCTCTGTGTGAGCGACCATTTCAGAAACATCACGGCAGGGCCACTCTGCAGCGCGGTAGCAATGCCCCGCTCCGGAGAAGCCAGATCCCACACGGCAACTGCAGTTCGAGTGTCCACCGGTCAGCCTGGAACACACCTGGCCCCTGGCCCATGTAGCAGTGCCCAGGAGCCAATGGGGACGGGATCCTGACCTGACTACGCCCAGTGGAGACTGCTCCCCCGACCTCATGTACGCTCTGTGTTATGAATAAAGAAAAAAAGTTTAAAGAAATGGTACAATCTATTTTTGTGGGTTTTTTGTTTGTTTGTTTTGTTTTTAATTTTGCTAGATGTGTGTGCTCGCTGGAGAGAGGCAGAAAGAGAAAGTAAGAGAGTCCCCCAACCCAGGGGAGAGCCGACTTCAACCGTCTCTTGCCTTTCCTCTCAGGACGCCGGGCACACACGCACATGGCCTGGGGGGTTTTCGAGCTGCCAAGTCCAGGACTTGAACCACGTAGTCAGCCATGTGGTATCCAGCCCCCTTACCCCCTGTGCCGCCGCTGGCCCTTTGTCTGTGTTTTGAACACACAAATTCAAGCAAGAAATATTTACTGATGGACACCCCTGTGCTTGGCAAGGGGAATGCAATAGGGCGAGACACTGGAAATGGCAGCGGGAACAGGGTGTGGGTGTCGTCGCAGGCAGAGGGGACAGCAACACGAAGAGCCTGAGGCCGGAGGGAGTCTGGCCCGGTGTTCTTCCTTTCACTCTATGCCAGCCAGCAGTCAGCACTCTGCTTCGGCAAGAGTGTGTGTGTGTGTGTGTGTGTGTGCACACTTGTATATTCAACTAATGTTGGTGTCGGGCACGTGGTAGGTGGAGGGTGCGCCCTGTGAGCACACGTGACGGCCTCAGCCCTCCCGCGTCTTAGCTCTTATCGGTCCTAACGCCTCAGTGGGTCTCCCATGAAAAGCCTGGTTCCCAGAGCTGCAGAGCTGCAGGTCTGGCCTTCCTTCAACCCCCATATGCAATTTCCTCTATCTGGAATGTTCTTTTCCACTCTGCCTGCCTAACTTGTCTTGAACCCTGGGGTCCAGCTCCAGCATCACCTCCTCTAGGAAGCCCTCCTTCAATCACCCCAGCCAAAGCACTTACCTCTCCCCTGCCCACATGTGGGGCCACTCTTCCAGGTGACACACTGTAGGACAGGGGTCACCTGCACCTGTCATGAATGAGGGCTGTGGCCAGCCGTCCGTCCATGCTGAGGAGGACACAGTGTCTGGAGAGGGCCCGGCCTCCCTGCGTGTTGATGCCCCAGCGCCGGCTCAGCACTTGGAACCCAGCAGATGGGCGGGGGTACGGGCTGTGTGTGGGAACGAAGGCTCCCCGAGAGAGCGCGCTCCCCCATCCTGCTTCGCCCCAGGGACCTTCTGCTCGAAGGAGCCCCGTTTACCTGAGACGCTGTGAGTGCCCAGACCTCCTCGAAGAAAAGCCACTGAAACATGCAGGCATGGAGGCCTGAGCCCAGGCCTGACTCACGCGGCGTTTGCCTCGGGCTGAGAGTGCAGGACCAGCACAGAGGGGGTACCTGTGTGCAGAGACAAGCGGGCTGAGGCTGGCGGGCCCCTGGGAAGTGACCAAGCCGCCCCCGCTCACCTGCACCCTCCACCCCCTGCAAGCCAAGCAAAGCACCAGGGACAGCACCCCCCACTGGGCACTGCGTGTCTCACCCACAGGGCTGTGGCGGGCCTGGCTCTCGTGGAGCCCCTGACTCAGGAGGGACCATGGGCTGCCGCCCTGCCATCCCTGGGGTAGGTGGGCACAGGGAGCCCAGGGCCAGGGGACATCCATGTCCTCACGAATCCCCCAATGCAAAGCCTGGCCCCAACTGGGCACTGCTCTAACCCTCAGGAGTGTGCCCAGGCCTCCCCAGACCTCAGCCAAGGTGTCTCCACAGGGACAGGGCAGCTGGGCTCCCCTAGTGTCACTGCAGCCCAAAGAGGGGCTAGAAGGTTCAGGCAGGTCGGCCCTCGCTCAGCCCACCCCTCATCCGGGTGTGGCCAGGAAGCCCTGGGGGTGAAGGAGTCCGGAGCCCTACCTACCGCAGCCCCCATGCAGCTCAGTCCACGGGGCCACCACTGCAGACCAGAGCACGAGCCTGCGGGACTCTAGGGCAGCTGGTCTGCTTGTGGCCAAGACGGTTCCTACCTGCTGGCCACCAGTCCAGGAGGCCGAGAAGCCGGGTGTGCAGCGACCAAGCCCTGGCAATCCCAGGACACGGGTGCCTGGAGCAGGTACCAGAGCAGACCACAGGGGGCTGTGCCCCATGTTCACGCTGGCTGTGCCCCAGTGCAAGCAAGGGGTGGCCAGAGCTCCAGCCCAGGCAAGGACGCTCAGGGACAGGGCAGTCCATCCCCTACCCTGGACATCAGTGACTGCCCTGTCCCTGGACAGCTTTGCACACAGGGCCAGGCCCCCTACTCTAGGAATATGGCCTGGCCTGTGTGCATGTGAGGGTGTGTGTGCATACATGTGAAGATGTGTGATACCTGTGTGTGTGTGTGTATGTGCGTGCATGTATGTGGTCTCATTGTATGAGCACATACTCCACATGTGTGCACACGAGGGTGTGATGTATGGCTCATGTGTGCGCGTGAGGGCTCGTGATGTGTGTACAATGACATACATGCTCATGTGTGTGTGGGAGGCAGTTTGTTTACGGCACACGATTGGCGCTGTGGTCATGGTGGGCCCCGATGAGCTCGGTCTCCTGGGCCCCCCGCTCTGGCCTGTCTGCGTGCCGCTGCTTTCCCACTCCTGCCCGCTCTGAGCAGGCCCCTGCACACCCTGCCTCGGCCCTGCCAGGCACCTCCCCCAAAACCAGCTCTTGGGGCCAGGCTGTGGGCCAGACCTGGCACGGGAGCGGGTCCTGGCCACAGCCCTGACCACCAGGAGGCCAAGGTGGCTGGGCGGGCCGTGGGCAGAGCCAGCTGTGGCCAAGCGCCCCTGAGAGCCCAGCTGCCTGGCACCGGGGTGGGGAAGCAGGATGGGAGTTCGGGGACAGGCTAGGGCTAATCCCCGTGTCCGCCAGCCAGGGAACACTTGATCCACTGGCACGGGGTGTGGGGACGCTTCCTGCCCCTTCCTGTCAGCCGCAGTGCCCATCTGTGCTGTGGCAAATGCACGTTCCCCGCAAGGCCTGCGGAATCCAGTCCCTGGGGTGGGAACCTCCTAGAACGTGAGCAGCTACCCAAGGATGGCTCCAGCAGGGTGCCCGGCCACTCCTTAATGGCCGTGTGGACATCCGGGTCTGGCCCAGGCTCCTGCCCCCCACCAGCTCACCCCTCCCTCTCAGCCTGTCCCCTCCTCTGCTGAGGGGCTGCGTGCGGGACTCCAGGCCTTCCCGCTCCCCGGGCCGACTCTTCAAACACGCTCTCACACGCGGCCCCACATGCTCACGGCAGGCCGATGGCCCGCGGGGGCTGGGACCACCCGAAGGGCCAGGGCGACTCGGAGCCCTGGGTGGGGCTGGGGACAGGCTCCTGACACTGCCCGTCCCCAAGCCCCACTGTCCTGGTCTGAGTGGGGTGTCAGCATCGCCCTCCTGGCAGAGGTCAAGTCCCGCATCTTGCCGGCGTGACTCCATCCTCGGCCCCAAGCTCACGTTCCCCATCTGTGAAAGGAGAGGCCCAGCCCCTCTCCCAACCCCTGGTTACGATGTCCCTGCAGATCGGGGATGGCAGCCGCTGTCCGTGCAGGCTGCTGGAGCACCAGGTACTCCTGAGCCATCTGCCTCCGCTGGCTCCCCGAGATGCCCAAGGTGGGCCGGGAGGTCGAGGCTACCTCACACTTCTCGAAACTACCCTCCCCTCAGAACCCCTATGGCACGGTCTGCGTGTTCCCCCCGAACCTGCCCTGTGCCTCATGAGGACAGGCTTGGCCCAAGGAGGGACTCGGCTCACGGGCCCAAAGCCAGAGTGACGATGGGGCCGCTCGGACCACAAGCCCTTTCCTCTTTCATCTGTAAGGTCAGGGGCCCCCGCCTGTCGGCCCTAGCGCCCGTCATGCAGGGACGCCCCCTGACGGCCACAGGCCTTCACCCCGAGGGCTAGGGCCTGCAGTACCAGCCCCTGGAGGGGATGGACGTGCGGCCGTGTCCGTGCCGGGATGCCAGCAGCATGCTGGCCCGGGTAGAGCACCGTCCTTGTGCAATGGGAGTCCCCAGCCGGGTGACAACACTGGGAAGGACTGGGGGCGTGGCCCGTGGGGGCCCACTCTGCCCACCTCGATGCCGCTGAGCACTCGCGTCACAGTTACGCCACTTACAGAGTGCGTGGTCCCCACCCCAGGCCCAGCCCTCCCTGCCATCACAATCGCCCGGGCAGTTTGTCCTCGTTGCTGAGTCCGGTTGCCCCCGACTCCTGATCCTGGCTCCCAGGGCTGGGGCGGGGCCCTGGTGAGGGGCCAGCAGGTGGTGTGATGGCTAAGGCACTGGGCTCCCTGAGGAAGGTTCAAGTCCCGGACCCAGTGTGTGTGCGTGCCCAAAATCCCAGGAGGAGAACGGAAAAGAGGGTACTGCAGTATGGCCATCCCCTGAGCGGATGAGTCCTCATTCTCCTCTCACTGGCTCTCTGTGGTGAGCATGTGTGCCTGATTGCAAGAACCTTAAAAAAAATAAAAAATTGGGGCCGGCAGGTGGCATGGTGCTTAAGGGCGCTGGACTCCCACATGGCTGACCGCGGTTTGAGTCCTGGACCTGGCGGCTTGTTTTCTCACTTTCTCTCTTTCTCTGTCTCTCTCACTCTGTCCCTCTGGTCAAATTAAAATAAATAAATAAATAAAGCTAAATAAAATAATTCTTTTTAAAAATTAAAAATTAAGGACAAAATTTCCCCAGACGATTTCTCTCTTTCTTTTTAAAGTTTACTTATTTATCTCTTGAGTGGGGGAGAAGCACCCCAACAGAGCCCTCGCGGCACTTTACCCCAAGACTCCCAGACCACAGGAGAGCGTGAGAGCCCAGCGTGTAGAGGGTGGCCTGGGCACGGACCCAGGGCCTCCCCGGGGGAGCACTGCAGTGCCCCTGCACCACGGTGGCTGGCCCCGGTGACATGACTTCCTACAGCCACTGGGAAGGCCCGTCCTGGGATCCATGAGCCTAGGCCCTCCCAGAAATGCTGCTCGAGTGCTCCCCCGCTCGGGGGCTTCAGGTAAGTCACCTTCTGGGCCTTGGCCCCTCTGCTTTCTGGAGCGGCTGGGAGCAGCCTCCTGTCCTTGCTCTCCCACCAGCTCTCTGCCCTACTTTGTCCCCACACTACCCCGTAGGGCACGAGGCACCCCGAGGGTTCTTCCCAAGGAGCAGGAGCCAGCAGATGTGTCTGGCACCTTGTTGGAGTCTCAGGGCAGCCTGAGCGATGTCCTCGGCAATTGTGCCCACTCCTGGCCGTAGAGTGAGCCTCGTGGAGCTGGAGCGGGCAGAGTTGCAGCCCAGCTCCCGTTCCTGCTGGCCAGCCCCAGCTGGTCGCCTCCTCGAAGGCAAAGGCCCCTGCACAGCCCCCTCCTCCCCCACTCTTCCTCTCGCAGTTGTTCCAGGTCTGTCTCGTGCCAGGCATTGTCCTCGATGCCAGGGCGGGAAGACAACCAGACACAGCCTGCCAGAGGAGACAGATGCTGAAGCAACTGTCCGCGGGCCGGGGCGGCGGGCGGAGCAGAAGTGATGTCACCCGGAGTCAGGGCCTCCGCGTGAGGGTGAAGCTCCCACAGAAAACACAGGAGGGCTTTGCTTTCCCGTGACCCCCAGCACACGACAGGAGCCACCAAAGCCCAGAGGACACCCCCAGGTTCAGCCTGTCCCAGCTCATCTCTCGTGCTACCGCAGCCTCAGGACTGTGCCGGCCGCATCGGTTTACGTGCTCACGACCGTCCGCACCGACAATATATTTGTCTAATTTCCAGCAAGAGGGGGAAGATTCGTCAGGGTCAGGGCGACGTCGTGCATAAAACATTTTGATTAAACTCTGTCGGCCAGAGAATTCCTTCCCTGCCACACTTAGCGAGATCGAGTTGCGCCCTAATTGGAGGCGCTGCCTCGCCAGCGCGGTCGTCATTTACCACTTGTTCTCTGCCAGATGTTGCTGGATGTAAATTCCTCCCCAGGAGAGAACCCACGGTGGACTGGGAGACGTGTGATGCGTGTGAGCCACGGGAGACCGCTGCGTGTGCAGCTGGAAGGGAGCCAGTGTCCCGCGGGAAGGGTGGGAAGAGAATGTCCTGGTCTATAGTGGCCAGGAGGCGGTTATTGAAATGCATGGCCCGGCAGCCAAGCTCAGCTTCGTCAGCCCCGGGAGAGGGGTGAGGCCCTGCTGGAACCCACCGGGCCAGCCAGAGCTGCACAGGCCTCTGTGGTAGCCTGCCGAGGCCTCGCCCAGCCCTGGACGGGGCAGAGACCCCTCTGGGCAGGCACGGTGAGGAGCAGTCTGCCATCCAAGAGGATTTTGGGTGGGGACAGGTTTTGCCTGTGTCCTGGAATGGAGGTGGGAGGAGACCCCAACTTGAAAGAAGGACGCAAACTGCCCCTGAGTCCGCGCCGGCTGCGTGCCGCGTCCGGACACCTGGAGCAGTCCTGCCATCCGGGGTCGATGTGCCCGTTCTCCAGATGTGGGAGCTGGCGGTGTGGAAGTCGGCTGGCTCGCCAGGAGGCACGCAGAGGGAAGAAGAGAGCACAGGGACCTGGAGCAGAGCCCGGCTCGGTCACAGGGACTCTGGCTCCATGTAGACCGTCACACCTACAGGAGGGCAGAGGCGCTCGCCGGCTTCTCCCAGGACAGCCAGTGCACGAGAGGTGCGACCGCCCGCGGCTCCCCCCATGATGGTGCAGACATTACCAATCAATCATAGCGCCCTTCCTCACCAAACCCAGACACAGCCTGGAATCCTCGTCAATGTGGGCTCCGGGCAGCCAGCAGCAAGCAGGGACAGCCAGTGCGACAGCCGGTTCATCAGCCCAGGCTAGTCCTTTGCCTTTGAGGCTCCAGATTCCAGGCCACACCACCCAGTCGTTACACACACACACACACACACACACACACACACACACACATAGCACAGTGGGCTGGCAGGTGGCGTGGAGGTGAAGGCACTGGATCCCACATGGCCAGTTGCACAGTTCGAGTCCTGGGCCTACTGGCTTGGAAATCACACTGGGCATGTGCATGTGTACCCAAAATTCCGAGAGGAGAATGGAGGAGAAGAGATTGTGGTGTGGCCATCCCCCCAGGAGGTCATTTTTCACTTTCTCCCTCTCTTTCTCTCTCTCTCTCTCTGGTGAGTGCACATCCCCTATAGGAAAACAAAACAAAACAAAATTAAAAATCAGTACAATGGAAAAGAATGTAAAATATCTCACTAGCAAACTGAATGTTGATTAAACATTAGAGTGATAATATTTGGAGTATATCGGGTTAAGGCTCGCAGAAGCTTCGCCTTTCCTTTTCACTTGAAAAAGCGGCTCACGAGTTTAGGCTGCTGTGAGCAGCGCCCCTGGTGGCCAGAAAGGGTAAATGTACCCCCTTCAGGGTATGTCTCCCAGAGCCAGTTACTAACAGGCTTTGCACGTTGGTGTCTGGGAAACCGAGTAACAGTTCTGACCTCGGGGGATTGCACTTGAGGAGCAGGTGAGTGTGCCCGCGTCAGGTGTGTGTGCCGAGGTAAGTGCAAACACGTGTTGGTTGCGTTTTTAGCACCCTGTTGCCTGGGGCAGAGTCTAGGCCCTTTTCTCTGCGGGGCTTCCCGCCCTCGGCCCCCTCCAGAGCAGTCTCCTCTCTGGGCAGGGGAGCTGGGGGCCTGCCCAGGCAGAAGCAGAGCAGTTTCCAATCACACTCCTGAAAAGCCTCCCCCACCAGGCTAAAGCCCTCCCGTCTCCCGGATAAACTGCCCTGTGACCTGTCGTCAGGGGTCCTGCCTGACCTCTGCTGTCCTCAGAGCCCCACTCTCTTGCTGTCCCCCCCACTCCCACCACCCGGCTGCTGAGACCATCACTTCCAGGGCAGCCCCGTAGTCAGCCCCACCTCCCCGGAAGCCCTGAGCATCCTCAAACATCACTGTAGCTGTGACAGCTGATAGAGAGCAGGGTGACCAGTTCGGAGCTTCTGCAAAGCTTAGAAAATACTAGCAAATTTATAAAAGGCTAAAGAAAACATCTTTTGTAACTCCACCAAGAGACAGTGGTGGTTGATACTTTCCCGGGTTCCCTACCAGGGCAGCGCCCACCAGTGACCAGGTCAGTTAGATTTTTCTGGTGACATGGGACCAGCAGTTGGCGTAATGGCTATGTCGCTGGACTCTCATGTAGTCAACTGAGGTTTGAATCCTGGATCCGTAGCTTAAACTCATGCCGGGTATGTGTGCGTGCATGCCCAAGATCCCGAGAGGAGATGGAGGAGAAGGGATTGCGGCGTGGCCATCCCCTCTGGGGGGTGATTTCTCGTTTTCTGTCTCTCTGTACTCTCTGTCTTTCCAGCGAGTGCACATGCCCTATAGCAAAAACCTCTTTAAAAAAAAAAAAAGATTTTCCTGGTGACTTTGCTTAAAAAGTAAACAGGTGCAATCTGGTGGCACAGTCGGTAGCAGAGGGATCTGTAGGCCTGGACGTGACATGGGTTGCGGTTCTGATCCCAGGTCAGCCTGAAAACACTCTGGGTGCGTGTGCACACGCTCATGACCTTGTAAGGCGGAGGGCTGGGCAGAGGGGCCTTAACCTACTGAGACCCCATCGGGGTGCTTCTCTCTCGCACGTGCTCATGCATGCACACTCACTGTGTAACTTGAATAAAAAACTTTTTTTCTTAATTTTGAAAGAGCTGGCAGCATGATGAAGAGAGCTGGCTCCCATATGACCAAGCACAGTTCAAACCCCAGCCTACCAGTTTGAAAAACACGCTGGGCCTGTGCGTGTGCCTGCCCCGGATCCCAGCAGGAAGGAGATGGAGGAGCAGAGGCTGCGGCGTGACCACGTTCCACCGGAGGTTGCGTTCGCTTTCTGGCAAGTGCACGCATGCGCTCTCCGGCGACTAGAAAGGGAGGTAAATACAATTTTTAAATTTTTTAAAGGAAAAAAGCAGGCAAATTAATTTCAACAATATATTTTGTGTAATGCAATATGTCCAAAATCTGAGTTTCTGAACATGTCATCATTAAAAGATGACCATTAATAGACACTTTGTATTCCTATTTCGTAGCAGGTCTTTTAAGCCCAGTGCATTGTTCACGCTCACAGCACGCCTCAACTTGGACCATCCACACTTCGGGTGCTCAGGAGCCCCTGATGGTGCCAAAGTGGACGGCCCGGCTCTAAGCAAACACACACGTGTGTTTGGCACGACCTGCAGGGCTGCCGACATGCTGGTCCTCACCCCGCCCTGAGCCTCCCTGGGGGAGGCTGCATACACTCGTTCCCGAGTTCCTCGAGGAAAGATTGGATGTCAGGAGGAAGGGAGGGCGAAATGGCTGAGTGCCCGGGCTCATGCTAGGGAGCCAGGCCTCCGCCAGAGCAGGAAACGGGGAGTCCTCAAACCCTCCACCATCCTCATTCGCATTGCCTCGCCCGCGTCCGCCAGTGCCTCAGGCCTGACGCCCGCCGCCTGGCTCCGCACGGTGGGCTCCCCTGTTTTCTACACCGTGTCTCCCCAGATGAAAGACTCGGGGAGGTAAAAATAGTCCCAGGAAAGGGGCCGCTTCAGCTGGCCCAGTTTTTACAGTCCCCGTTTCATCTTGGATGTGAATAATTCATCCCTTCTAAAACGCTGCTGTTAAGTTAGAAGCATCATTATTGCATTTTCTTTGATGAGGCCCTTTAAAAACACCATAAGCACCCAGCACATTAGCAGGAGAGTGTAAAGAGCGGCACTCAGAGCAGCTCGCTCAGGCGCAAGGCGGTGCCTGCCACCCATCTGCTCAGCTTGTCCCCAAGCCGACACACCAAGCTGCCTGTGGCCCCCGAGCGGCAGCGCTTGCAGAGGGTGCCCTGGGGGAGGGGGCAGCTGGGACCTGGAGACCCATAGCCAGAGAGCTGCCCCGCCTCTGCCCCAGCTCAGCTCTCTGGGCCTCTGGTTCCGAAGTTCCTCAAAAGACAGCACGAGTCAATAACAGATGAGGCCCACGCAGTGTGTGTTCTCGAAGAAGACAGGGGACGTCTGGTGAGCGCTGGGGTATCTATACTGACACGAATAACAGCGACTTCCACTGTAAACAAAGCACTTCCTGTGTGCCAGGCCACAGAGGTGCTGCCCTCCGTGGGCACCTGGCACAGGGGGTCTCCAAACTGATTATTTTCTTTTCCCCCTTAAGTTATGGGATTTTCTATTCCAGAAAATTCTTATTCAGAACTCAGAATGTAGAATACATTTTCGAGGGGTTGCCCTAGAGGAAGACAGCAGGGGGGGGCAGAGACCCCTAGAGCAGCCGCCCCCCCACCAGCCTGAGGTCGTGGAAACTCGTGCTCTGGGACACTTTGTCCTGGGACAGATGGGTAAACTGAGTCCCTGAGGGGAAGCCCATGAGGCTGACATCTGCCAGCCGGGTCCCTGAGAGGTGGCTCCGTGCCACCTGCTCTGGCCCTGTGCCCACTTCCTGCAGGAGCCCCTGGTCCTGGTCTCAGTCTTGTCCGCCTCACGGCCCCCTCTCCCAATGCTCCTGAGGGGTTTCCGTTTTCCTGAGAAAAAATGCCCATCTCCGGGGCCCCGTTTCCACATGGCCTCCCCAATTGCCTTTGTCGTTGGGCACGTCCATCCTCCCCGGCCTTGGTCCCACGCAGAACTGCCTCCCACAGCCCTCCTCCCAACGCCTTCATGTCGAAAACCTCCACTGAGCCTCCATCTGCCTGGGGACGGGGCAGAGGGGCACTCGAGGAGCCGGGGGATCGCGGGTGGGCCGAGGGCACCTGTCTCTGCTCCGCTCCCGCCTGCTCTGGAAGGGCACGGGGCGGGACGTGGCCATCCCCACAGCCTTTTCTAATTGGGGTCATTGTAGCAGCAGAGAAACTCGAGGACAGGAAGCCAGGTGCTCAGAGGGAAGACACTGGGGAGGGTCCGGGCCTGGGTCTGTGTCACCGCCAGGCACACATCGCCAGGAGGCTGGCATTTCCCAGCAGGGAGGGAACTTTTTTACATTGTACAAAAATGTCCCGCATGTACTGATGGAGTGTTACCGTCTCCAAATGCGTTCAGGGTTATTTTAATCTTCACAAAAAGACCTGAGGCTTTCACCAAAGAACCAGCCGAAGAACCAGCCGAGGGCATCAGCAGCTGAACCGGGACCAGAGCTGGACCAGCCCTTCCCCTGGGGACATGGCTGGGAGGAGGCCCCTGCTCAGACAGCCTGACTGTCAGAGTGGCTTTGGATCCAAGCGTCCATGCCCAGGCAGCCGCTCTCCTGCAAGGTGCCGGTTGGGAAGGGCAGCCCTCATCCCCTTTCCCGGCCTCCATGCTGGGAAGCTCAGCCCTGGCTGGCCGTTCACAGAGACCCTCACTCTAACCCTCACCGCAGCCCCATGTCACAGACGCCGAACTGAGGCCCACTGAGGTCCGAACTGAGGTCCTGTCTGCCTGCCCGTGAGCTTTCTGTTGACAGAGCTGACGGCCCTGCCTGTGGGCCCCAAGGTCAACCCCCATGTTTTCCTGGGCCACATCTGACCAAAGGCTGTCCTGCCCCAGGTTCAGAGGGTGCGTTGAACCCCCAATTCAGTTTTGTCTCGCACTGCTGGGCGACTTCCAGATGACAAGGACTGCGGCCCCTGGCAGGGTGGCGGGTCACCCTCTGGGGTGAGGGGCTGGCTGTCACTGTTTTGTCTTACTTTGGTTGTGGCCCCCTCTGAGGCCACCAGCAGTGGGCCAGGCGCCCCTCTGGGGTCCTCTGAAACTGCAGCCCCCATTCCAGGGTGCCACCTCTCTAAAGCTGTGGTCAGCCACCTGGCCCAGGTGACAGTGGACCTCCAGGAAGGTGGCTCCAGAGTGCTGAGCAGAGGGTGCCACTCCTGCCTGCCCCTGCAGGTCACCATGCAACAGGGCCACCATTTTTTAACCAGGGAGGCATCACACACGTGTTTCTTCAAAAATAAAAAGGGAATGGGAACCAGTCGTTAGCGTAATGGCTATGTCACTGGACTCCCACGTAGTCGACCGCGGTTCGCATCCTGGACCCGGTGGCTTAAAACTCACGCCGGGCGCGTGTGCGTGCGTGCCCAAGATCCTGAAAGGAGAATGGAGGAGAAGGGATTGCGGCATGACCATCCCCCCTGGGGGGTGATTTCTCGCTTTCTGTCTCTATGTCTCTCTCTGTCTGGCTGGTGAGCACACGCGCCCTATAGCGAAAACCTCTCAAAAATAAAAAAATTTAAAAAATAAAAAGGGAAGGACGGCCAAAGGCACATCGCCCACGGACACCAGCAGCTCATTTTTCCCACCTAGTCTGGCTGTAATTACGCCAGAGACCCGGAGGGCAGGGCGTCCACCTGCTCAGCTCCCGCCACAGTGTTTCCACCTGCAGTCATGAGGAAGCTAAGTGAAGGCCACCGGGGAGCTGTGGGAACTACACCCCCAGGACCGTCCTCCGTGGACCCAGAATGCTCAGCGGCCTGGTCAAGGCTGCAGCCTGGGGAAGGACAGACCACGCAGGGCCCCCTTGGTGGGAAGACCTGGGGGTGCGGGAACCCTCCCAGGCCTCAGTTTCCCTCTGTAATGCGGGGAGTAGACGGGTTCCCATATTACACTCCCACCCTCTTGGCTATAGCTTTGACCTCCCAGCCTCCTGGCCTCCTGGCTGGGGCCTGCAAGGCAGGCAGAGATTCTGCACCCCTCTCCGCCCTGTGGGGCCCCTGGTGGGGATCGTCTGCCCTGAGGTCTGGGGAGGAGAGGATCCCGGGGTTCTTCTCCCAGCCCAGTCCACCCCCCCAGAACGGTAAGCTGCGGGCCCCTGTCCAAAGTCCCCTGGAGGGAGGTCAGCCCCTGCTGGAGCCCGGGGTATTGGCAGCGGCTGGTCAGTGCCCGGGGTGAGCCGGTGCTGCGGTGCACTCGGGCCACAAGGGGGCAGAGGCGCCCAGGCGTGGCGGGCCGCCCTGCGCTCCAGTGAGCCGGTCAGGATCCCGCCACACCGCACCACCGAGTGTCCAGAGAGGGGCCTGGGCGGCAGGGCCGGGGACCTGCCCCCCGCAGCATGGCGGTCCTCAGTCCTAGCCCTTTCTCCCAGCCTCTTCCAGAAAGCTCCTTAACACACTGCCCAGACAGGCCTGGGCATTCGAGTCCTGGCCGGGGCTCCCAGGACCCGGATTTCACTCTGTCCCCACTTCTGATGTGCCTGAAACTCTGTCACCACTGATGCTCACCCGGTCCTCACTCGCTCATTCTACGAGAGGGGACACTGAGGCCCGAGCGCAATGCCAGCTCCGTGACTGCACCTTTTGTGGCAGTGGGAATTGCTGCTGAGAATCTCTTAATTCCCTTTAGAAAAAAGACAGGTTGTGCTTTGTGCAGAAATCGTTATTCAAAAATTACAGACTCCAGTTGTTTCTATGGAAACATTTTTCACCTTATGCAAATGAAGCAAGAGGCACGAAAACAACGCCTTCCCTTTCAGCCCCTTTTCCCTGCTGGAGCCGTGAGAAGCAGCCCTGAAAGTGGGACCCTGCACCCGGCGGCTCCCGGGGCCTCTGACCCCGAGCCCCAGACCGGAGTCTACCTCATTACGGCAGCCTTTGCCCCTGGGCTGAGCCGCGACTGAGACGCGCCCCCGTTACTCGGAGGCCACCATTCCTGCTCTGGTCATTAGTCAGGGGCAGGCTGCCTGGAAGGGGACCCTGCTGCCAGCAGACACTCACAGGAAGCCCCCCTCCCCGAAACCAGCCAGCTCTCGCCCCGCCCTCCCTGGCACCTGTTGTTTGCCAAGCCTGGGCGGGCATTCCTTTGAGGCGCTTTCTCTCCACACCCCTCCTCACTCGCCCCTTCGCCCCTGGTGGGGGGCTCTCAGCACTGAGGGGCAGGGGTGCCCGACCCCTCTTCGCTCCAGCGGACCCTAGCCCTAGTGCCGGTGCCTCCGACTGTGCAGCCTCCCTCCTCCCCACCCAGGCGATGGCACCGTCTTGCAAGGTTGCTGCGAGGGGCACAAGAAGCGCCACCTTCAGTACCTAACTCATGGCAGGGGCTCAATCGTAGGGACCCCCGAGTTGCCTGAAAGGAGCTGGGAAGCGGGGGTGGGGACCAGCTTGCAGGATGTGTGCTGCGTGGGGCGTGGGTTCCCCAGGGAAACTTGCTTTAAATCACCCAAGAAGCCACAGCTGCTCGAGCCCACGGCGGCCACCAGGAGGCAGTGTCTCAGCAGCCAGGACACCAAATTTGGAGCCCAAGACCTGGGTTCAAATTCTGCTGAACTTAGCTGCCCTCAATGCATGATCTCGGAGATGGTTTTCCCTCCCCAGGCCTCAGTTTCCCCAGCTGCCATCTACTCCCTCACCCCCAGGCTGGGTGGGGAGAAGCTGGGGGAAGCCTGTGGGAGGGGACAGGTGAGCACGTGATGTGGAGGCCACGGCTGCCCACACTGCCCCTCCTAGGCAGGAGCCATCCCTCCGTGGCCAAACCCCAGCCCGGCACGCTGCCTCTGGACTCGTCAGGCACGTCTTCCTCTCCCCACGCCCAGGGCCCCTGCACGTGCTAACACTAGTTAGTGCATCTGCGAATATTGCTCGATTAAGTAAGCGAGCCCGTTATGTGGGTACTGCTGTTACCCCACTTTCTAGATGAGAAAACCGAGGTGCAGAGAGGCTACGCAGCTTGCGTGGGACACACAGCTAGTGGGGGGGGGGGGGACTGGAAGCAGCTAATCCGACTGGAGGGGCCACGCTCGGCCGCCTGACCAGCGCTCTGGCCCTGTTTACGCTGTCGAGTTAAGAGGCCGTCTAAGGAGCGAGACACAGAGGTTTGGGGGGGATGTAGAAGAGACTCTTCATCCTCTTAGAATGAGACTTTAATCCCCAAAGCTGACAAGGTTAGCCTGTGGGCCCCCCTTCCTAACGAAGCCCCCCAAACAGCACAGCAGGACGTCCGAGGAGAGGAGAGCTACCTGCCGTCACCAGTCTCCCACCCAGCAGGGAAGAGGGAGGTGGCCCAGCCCCAGCAGGGCTCCCGTGCTGGGAGAGCGGGAGGTGCTCACTTTCCTCCGCGTGTGCTGATGGACCTGGGACGCCCTGTCCTGGAGGGACTGGCAGGAAGAGCGTGACCCACTCCCTGCCCCTGCTGGCCGAGGCTGCAGACCACTCACCTGCCCTGCCAGGAGGAAAAGAGGAGGACCCCGAGGAGGAGCAGAGAAGGCAGGGCTGGGGGTGGTCGGCTCCCCACAGCGTGGCGTGCAGGGCCACGTGTGTGTCTGTAGGCCAAGCAGAGCGAGAGCAGCCGGGCAGGAGGACTGCCCGCTCCCACTAGGCCCACCAGGGCAGATGGGAAGAGGTAAGCCCTGGGACCTCCTGAAGGACCAGCAGGAGGACGTGGCCAGGACAGAGAGTCTCGGGCAGAGCAGTCGCTGGCCCCTCGCCCAGTCCCCTACTCAAGTCTCAAACCCTAGAGGAGGAGCAAGAGCCAGAGAGGCAGGAGGAAGAAGGACGAGGAGCAGCCCAGCCAGGGCCACTTGGGACTGGAATGAGAGGGGAGGAAAGCATCGTTGGGCTCTGGCTAGCCCCCTCGGGGTGTCCCACAGCTGCTGTCCTCACCCGTAAGTGAGCGGTGGAGGCCCTCCGAGGCCAGCGCGCCTCAGCACACCAGCAGTGAGCGTGCCAGAAATCAGGAAAGGTTGCAGGAGGGAAGGACGAGGAATCTGCATATGGAGAACCCAAGTGGAGCGGGGCCTCTGGCTCTCTGAGAGGGCAGGTTTCCAGCCGGTTCCCTGGGGCAGGTTCCCCGCCTCTGCCCTAGCAGCAGGGGTCACTCTTAGGTTGCTCCTCCTTGTCTTCGAGATCCCTGTGTTTGTTTCTTTCTTTCTTTCTTTCTTTTTTTTTATTAAATTTCTTTATTTATACTCATTCACTCTACATCATCACAGCATACAAAGTGTATATCGGCTCAATCAAGCACATTAACATACATGTCATCGTCAACAAATAACTTTCCATTCCTGTTTCCTGTATGTTTTGCTTTTTCCCCATCCTTGATGGCAGAGGGTGAGAGACAGGGAATCAAGGATGGGGTCCGTTTGTTTCTTAGAGCCAGTCCCTCGTCCGGTGCCTGCTGTAGTTAGTCATTCTTCACATCAGACTGTCCCGTCCACACCGCGTGTAATTTCTAACTCGAAATCGGTGGCAGGAGTGGTCTGGAGACAGACGGGATTTGGGGACTGGTTTAGTCATGCCCTTGGGCTCGAACTCAGAGCTGAGCTCCCTGCCAACCGGAACTGGGCTGTCAGGAATCCATACCACGGTGGCATCCCAATCAATCAACTGTCACCCGCAAAGGAGTGGCTCACACCTACGGAGCCCAAGTGGCTGCCGAACTGGCCATGCTGGCACGAAGGGTGACTGTCACGAAGGGTGACCATGGAGTCTCTCAAACACTTTCACAGAGGAGTGGCAGGCCCAGGTCAGGGGCCATCCGGGAAACACCGAGCTTTGGCGACAGTGCTACCAGCTTTCCTCGGCCGGGGCAGGGCTGACGTTGCCGAAAACCCAGTACAAATGTAACTGCACAGGCTGCCGGACTGCAGCCCATTGAGCGCAAAGTCAAGTGTCGCACGTCAAGTCGAGGCGTTGATTTGAAAAGAACACGATCCCGAAACCTGGAATGGAACTGCTGTTGGAAGCCCTGAATCGTGCCGAGCTCCTGGCCGGTGAAGTAGCTTCTCTCTCCTGTCTGAGGGACCCTGCTCTCTCCCAAGGGGCTTCTGTGATAAGCTCCCCTGGGCCAGAGGCCCCAACGACAGCGCCCAGTCTCCTCGAGACCCAAGACCCCGTCCTGTGGCCCCTAGATCCAGGGCCAGGGTCCATTCCCAGCACGCTCTGAGGGGATGGGTATGCGCTTTCACCACCAAAGCTTAGCCACCCAAAGAACTGCACGAGTGGGTTGGCCCTGCGGCACCGTGGTGAGCCCTGGACTGGACAGTCATGAACCTGCACGGCCAAATGCAGTGAATCCCAGTCTCGGAAAACATGCCGGTATGTGTGATGCCAGGATCCTGCCAGCATGGGGATGGAGGGACAAAGGACACCGACCTGACTGCGCCCCACCGAGGAAGGGCTTCCTCTTCCACTTTCCTGTCTCCGAGGCGTCCAACACCTTTGACAATAAAATAAAAGAAGAAAGAAGACAGAGTTGACGATCCTGCTCACATTCACGCTGGCGGACACCCGGAGGTGGGAGTAGATTCTTGGGCATTAGACGAAGGAGGGGCACACCACAGTCGGTCAGGCCCATGTCCTGGCACGGCGCCCTGGAAACCTGCGTGGCTGCCTTAGCCGTGTGGCCGTGGGTTAACTCGCAGGTGCAGGGTAACACGTCATCACAGAAGGAAAGACTTGGCACAGCCGTGTGCGGGCTCCGTTTCTGTGGGTCACGGGCCTGAGCGTGCTGAACCGGGTCCTTTGCTTCGAGGTCCTCACAAGGCAGCCATCAAGCGGTCGGGGGCTGGGGTCTTGCCGGAAGGCTTTCCTTGGGGACGCTGGCAGAGTCCAGTTCCCTGTGGCTGTGGTCCCCAGTGGGCTGTGGGTGGAGGCTGCCTTCAGGGCCTCTTCGACGTGCCCCCGCCCCTGCCGTAGGGAAGCCCACAAGCTGAGAAGGCCACAGCGTCCGCAGGGAGGCAGCGCTCACGCCATGCAGCCCCGTCACAGAAATGGCCGCCTGTCAGCTCTGACACGTTCTGTGGTTAGAGGGAAGTCGCAGGGACCATCACGCTCGATGGAAGGGGATTCCATTAAGGGACAAATATCAAGGGACAAGGACCATCGCAGCCATCTTAGGGCCACGCCACCGTCAGCTGGAATTGGGTCTAGCAGCTCCTTTGGTGTGTTGACTGGAACGGGGATCGATGGTGGCTACAGTCCATGAGGCCGAGATGCCAGGACGTCCCAGCGTGGGGTACAGGAGGGGACCCAGGGCTGCCGGGGACAGGGACGTTGGGCAGGATCTAGCACATGAAACCTGCACCCGGCCCTCAAAGGTGCTCTACAAGAAGGCCCAGAGACACCCCTTGGGGAAGAAAATGAGAAACACGCCAGTGAGAAGGCCCCGTGGCTCCGTCCTTTGTAGGCCAGGGACCGTCACCAGCGGGGCCTTCAGTTCAAGGGAATAATGGCGTCCAGAGGGACGGGGCAGCAACGTCATTCCACCTCCAAGGGCAAGGTGGGCACGTCTGTGTAAGGGACAGCAGGGAGGCAAAGCCATCGAGGCACCTTGGCCGCCAGAGGTCTACGGTGGTGGCTGCCTTATCCGCGTGTCCCCAGGAATGGAAGAAATGGCCGCCAGCTATGGCCTAGCTTTAAATAGGGAACAGGGCATAAAAACACCAGCTCCGGCAGGCACCGTCTGCCTGGAGTCGTCACAGGAGAGAACCACGGCCCCTAGCCAATTCCCAGGTCTAAGTCAATTCATTGACCCAGGGCACCTTGATCGAAGGTGAGGCTGATGTGCCGTGACACCGTCAGCCTCCCTCCCCCTTTCCCAAGAGAACTGAGACCGCTCGCCGGAGCGAGTGCAGCGGGGAGAGGAAACGCCTTGCCAGAGTGTGATGTGAAGAGAGGACCTCACTGGAGTGAGTGTGCCGTGGGGGAGGAAGTGCCCTTCCCGGAGCGAGTGTGCCGTGGGGGAGGAAGTGCCCTTCCCGGAGCGAGTGTGCCGTGGGGGAGGAAGTGCCCTTCCCGGAGCGAGTGTGCCGTGGGGGAGGAAGTGCCCTTCCCGGAGCGAGTGTGCCGTGGGGGAGGAAGTGCCCTTCCCGGAGCGAGTGTGCCGTGGGGGAGGAAGTGCCCTTCCCGGAGCGAGTGTGCCGTGGGGAGAGGAAGTGCCTAGACTTCTGCACAATTTCTAGACAATGACTCTGAGGTCATGATAATTCCTGAGGACCTCAAATGCCACTGTGGCCATCAGTCTATTAATAAAAGAAAGCTGGGACCAGCAGTTAGTGTAATGGCTATGTCGCTGGACTCCCATGTAGTCGACCATGGTTTGAGTCCTGGACCCGGTGGCTGAAACTCACACTGAGTACGTGTGCGTGTGTGCCCAAGATCCCGAGAGGAGAATGGAGGAGAAGGGATTGCGGTGTGGCCATCCCCTCGGGGGGTGATGTCTTGCTTTCTGTCTCTCTGTCTCTCTCTGTCTTTCTGGCGAGCACACGCTGAAGGCAGAGAGGTACTGGTCTCCCCAGTCTGAGTCACAGGCCCTGTCAGTCCGTGGCCCCACCCATGGTGATTCCCCGGCTCCCAAGCATAGAGTTGGAAGAGGCACATTTAGCAATCGTCGGAATCCCCACATGTGCTCGCAGGCCCATGGGGCGAGAGCCATGATGGTGAGGAGCACGCAGGGAAGTGGCCGGCACTCCTCTCCCACCCCAGAGAGCGACACCTCATCTCAGGGGACTTGGGAGATGAATGCCACCTAAAAGAAGCAGAGGCGGTGACACCTCCCCATCCCCTCTTGGTTCACTCCCCAGCTCAGTCAGCACCTACGTGGAAGTTAGATGGAAAGCTCGCAGTAGGACACACGAGGACTCACTGACTGAAAACAAGACCACACCTGGCCATTTTGGGTTCCTTAAGACACTGAATCTACATTTAGAAAAAAAAAAAGGGGGGGGGGGCTGGAAGGTGACATGGTGGTTAAGAGCACTGGACATGGGTGACCACAGTTCAAGTCCTGGACCTGGAGGCTTGTTTTCTCTCTCTCTCTTTCTCTCACTTTCTCTCTCTCTCTCTCTCACTCTCACTCTGTCCCTCTCTGGTCAAATTGAAATAAATAAGGGACCAGCAGTTAGCGTAATGGCTATGTCGCTGGACTCCCACATAGTCGACCGCGGTTCGCATCCCGGACCTGGTGGCTTAAACTCATGCCAGGAGCATGTGCGTGCATGCCCAAGATCCCGAGAGGAGAATGGAGGAGAAGGGATTGCGGCGTGGCCATCCCCCCTGGGGGGTGATTTCTCGCTTTCTGTCTCTATGTCTCTCTCTGCCTGTCTGGCGAGCACACGCGCCCTATAGCAAAAAAAACCTCTCCAAAAAAAAAAAAAAAAGAAAATTAATGAATAAATAAAATAAAAATAAATAAATAAATAAATCTTTCTTTTAAAAAAGAGAGAGAGAGAGAGAGAGAGAGAGAGAGAGAGAGAGAAGAAAGCAGGGAAGGAAAGAAATCACTCTTGGCAGAAGTGACTTCCTGATGACCAGTGGAACCGGGCTGCTGCACCATGGGGACAAGGAGGACTGTATCTAGAATCCAGAGGATTCTCTAGGGCACCTCTGTGCCTCCATGACCTATAGCAATGGCGTCTTAGCTGGCTCAGGCTCCTATAACAAAATGTGATCAGATGAGTGCTTTATAAACAATAGAAATTGGGACCAGCAGATGGCATAAAAGTTACAACACTGGACTCCCATGAAGTCAACCGCAGTTTGAGTCTCAGACCCGGTGGCCTAAAACTCACACCAGGCACATGTGTGTGCATGTCCAAGATCCAAAGAGGAGAATGGAGGAAAAGGGACTGTGGTGTGGCCACCTCCCTGGAGGGTGATTTCTCGCTTTCCATTTCTCTCTGTTTCTCTGGCAAGTACATGTGCCCTATAGCAAAAATCTCTCTAAAAACAAAACAAAACAAAACAAAACCCAGAAATTGATTTCTCACAGTTCTGAAGGCTGGGAAGTCCCCTCTCGGGCTGCTGGCAGGTCCCGTGTCTGGCGAGGCCCACTCGTGGTCACAGTATGCAGGGAACTGCTGCCACGGATGGCATCTTCTTGCTGCATCCTCGCACGGTGGGGGTCTCCCCGCTCCCGCTCTCTGGAGGTCTCTTTTCTAAGGCTGCCCATTCCAACCATGAGGGCTCTGTCCTCATGGTCTAATCATCTCTCAAAGGTTCCACCTCCTAATGCCATCACCTGGGGATTAAAATTTCAGCATATTAATTTTGGGTCCACCCCAAATTCCTGTCTTTCTTGAATGCAGAATATTCCAACCCAGTAGCCCCAAATGTCTTAACTTGTCCCAGTATGGGCTCGAAAGTCCAAAGTCTCGCCTAAGATCCCCTATATCAGATAAGGGTGAGACTCCCGCTGTAATTCATTCTGAGGCAAATTGCTTCTCCAGCTGTGAAAATGTAAAATCAAACATTTTATGTGCTTCCGAAACACAGTGTGGAGACAGGTTTAGGACAGACGTTCCCATTCTAAAGGGAGAAAGAGCGAAGAAGAAAGGAGTGACAGGCTCAACCAAGTCTAAAGCATGAAGACTAGAGAATAATCTTGAACGTGCTGCTCTGCTCTCCAGCCCCCTGGGCAGAGTTCCCACCTTTTGGACACACCGGGGTGGGGTCCTACCCCTATGGCTTTGCAAAACACAGCCTGCAGGGGCCTTGGCAGGCTTGGGTCTCATGCTGCGGTTTCCTCTGGCTAGAACCACACTGCAGTGGCTCTGCTGGTCTCAAGTTACAGGGGTGGCGCCATCCCCGTGGCTCTGCTGGGCACTGCTCTGTGGAGGTTGGCTGTCATAGTCTCACCCTCTCAATGCTCCCCTCTGGGGCATCCTCTGAAATCCAGGGGGAGGTAGCTATGCCCCCTCAGCTTTTCTGCGAGAAACGCAAGCCAGAAGGAGCTCAGCAATGGGGTGCGGGGGAGGGACCAGAGCCTGTGAGTGGTGGCGGCCCCTCCCTTGAAATCCTTCTGCCCCCTGGGCTATGGCACTTTGTGCCTGTGACAAAAGGGGCAGCCTGCATGCTCTCTCAAATGCCTTCAGGGTCATTCTTCCCTATTCTTGGACAACTGGTTCCAGCTTCGTTTTGATAAATCTCCCCATTTCCTTGCTATTACCTGGCTTCTGTTAAGGTCGCCAGCCCACACCAACCACAGTCATTTGGCCATGCACTTGTCCTCTCCCAGGTATGTTTTCCATTTCTTTTCCAAGATAAACTGGCTGAGAATTTTCCAAATTTGTAATTCTGTTCTGCTCTCTCTCTCTCTCTCTCTCTCTCTCTCTTTAAGAGAGTTTGTTTTTTTGTTTTGTTTTTTTTTTGCTATAGGGTGCATGCAATCACTGGAGAGACAGATTCAGAAAGTGAGAAATCACCCACACCGCAACCCCTTCTCCACCACTTTCCTGTTGGAATTTTGGGCACACGGGCACACACACATGCCCAGCGTGAGTTTTAAGCTGCTGGGCCCAAGATTTGAATCCTGGTCAACTACGTGGGAGTCCAGCAATGTAACAATTATACCAACTGCTAGTCTCAAACTCTGCTTCCCTTTTAATTAACAATTCTGTCTTTAAATCATTTCTCTCTTCTTGCATTTTATGTAAGAGGTCAAATAAACCAGATCACTCCTTCAACACTTTGCTTAGAAATTTCCTCAGTCAAATATTCCACAAAGCAGTAGGACACAAACACAATTCAGCCAGTCTTTGCTACTTTATAACAAGCATGGCTTTTCTTCCACTGTCCAGTAACTTGTTCCTACTTTCTGTCTGAGACTCCATCAAAACAGCCTGTACTATCCATACAGGGGTCTTCAAAAAGTTTATGGGACTTTGGGGACCAGCAGATAGTGTAATGGCTATGTCGCTGGGCTCCCACGTAGTCGACCGCGGTTCATGTCCCGGACCCGGTGGCTTAAACTCACGCTGGGCGCGTGTGCGTGCGTGCCCAAGATCCCGAGAGGAGAATGGAGGACAAGGGATTGCGGCATGGCCATCCCCCCTGGGGGGTGATTTCTCGCTTTCTATCTCTCTGTCTCTCTCTGCCTGTCTGGCAAGCGCACGCACCCTATAGCAAAAACCTCTCCAGAAAAAGAAAAAAAAAAAAAAGTTTATGGGACTTTGCATGGATTTCAAGGGTGTGTGTGTGTGTGTGTGTGTGTGTGTTGAACCAAAATAAAGTCATACTACCAACTATAACAAATCTGAATAGGATTTAGTTTGAAGCACTAAGAAGGATAAGACAGCATTTTAAAAAGTGCCCCTTTCAGAGCAACATGAATTCTGCTAAAATTGAAACAAGAATAAACACCAAATTGATGGTGAAGCTTGGGTGAAATACTGGTAAAATCATTGATGTGTCACAAAAAGTTTATGGGGACAATGCCCCAAAGAAATCAACAGTTTACAAATGGATACCTCATTTGTTGTTGTTTAATTTGTCGGGGGATGTGCACTTACCAGAGAGAGACAGAGAGCAAGGAAGAATGAGAAAGCGCTTCCCCAAGAAAGTACTGACCACGATCTTGTCTTCACCTTGCGTCCTGCCAGGAGTGTGAGCACATGTGCACCCATAGCTGGGGTGTTTTTTTTTTTTTTTTTTTTTGGAGAGGTTTTTCGCTATAGGGCGTGTGCGCTCACCAGACAGACAGAGACAGAGAGACAGAAAGCGAGAAATCACCCCCCAGGGGGGATGGTCATGCCGCAATCCCTTCTCCATTCTCCTCTCGGGATCTTGGGCCCGCACGCACACGCGCCCGGCGTGAATTTTAAGCCACCGGGTCCGGGACACGAACTGCCGTAGACTACGTGGGAGTCCAGCGACATAGCCATTACGCCAACTGCTGGTTCCTAGCTGGGGTGTTTTTCAAGCTGCCCGGTGGGGATCTGAATCATGGAATCCTGATTCCACGAGTTCCAGCTCCTGGAAGCACTAAATCATGGGCCAGCCTAGATAACTCATTTTAAGAAGGGCCAGGACAATGTTGAAAATGATGCCCACAGCAGCAGACTGTCAATATTAATCTGTGAGAAAAGAAACCATCTTCTTCATGTCCTAATTGAAGGGACAAATCATTCACAACAGGAACAACAGCCGACCCCGTAGATGTCTTAGGGCTCACCCCACACAATGCTGACTGGAAAATGAAAGCTGAGCGAAACTCCTGCACCCACAACAGTTACAGACTCACAACGCTGTCAGGGGACATTTAAACAAGGGGTGAAGACCTCGAGGGTTTCTTTGAAGACTCGTAACGGGATGACACAGGGCTTCACTGACATGACCCTGAACCCAACGCGCCATTGAAGCACCGAGAGGAGGAAGTGGTCCAGTCAAAGCCAGAGCAGGCCAGTCAAGAACATTTCGGGGCGTGCTCGAAGGTGCTGTTGACTTTCCGGAGGGCCAGAACCTGAGAGCATCTGGTTATTATTAGAGTGTTTCGAAAAAGTGAGCTTCCGTGTTAGCAGAAAAACACCCGAAATAGCTTCACCAAGAGTCCTCCCTCACTACATGCTCCTGCCCAATCGTCTCATCAAACCAGGGCAACTCTGCGAGGATTTCGATGGTAAATCATTAGGCATCCCTGTATGGTCCTGGTTTGGCTCCTTCTGACTTCTTTTTGCTTCTTAATTAAAAATAAAAATCTTTCCAGGGAACTCATTCTCCATCAGCTGCAACGTGTAGTATTATAGTAACGTAAGAAGACTGCCTTGACACGTGCTCTCGCGATTCAATTCTTACCGATGGAATAAATAGGGCACAAAAGGGTCTTAAATTTGATGACGCTCATGTTAGGAAATAAAGTTTTTATTTTCCGTTTGTAATTTTTCCATGAACGTTTTGAAGCCCCTCCTATGTGTTCTAACATTCCGTTCACAAGCGCTCAGATGTTCTCCTGGAGCGGAGGCTCTCTGCAGCTGTCCTCCTCGCCTCCTGAGCCCTGGCGAATTGCCCGTAGGGTCCATTCACAGCAGGGAGGCTTTTTTTTTTTTTTGGAGAGATTTTCGCTATAGGGCGCGTGTGCTCGCCAGACAGACGGAGAGAGACATAGAGACAGAAAGCGAGAAATCACCCCCGAGGGGGGATGGCCACGCCGCAATCCCTTCTCCTCCATTCTCCTCTGGAGATCCTGGGCACGCACGCACACGCGCCCGGCGTGAGTTTTAGCGGCACACACTTCAAAACTCTTCCAGCCTTTAGCCATTACCCAGCTTCAAAGTCACTTCCACGTTTTCAGGTATTTGCTGCATCAGCACCTCCACTTCTTGGTACCAATTTCTAGCCCAGCCCATCCTGGCTGCTGTAATAAAACACCATACACTCAGAGGCTTCTAACTACAGAAATTCACTTCTCACACTTCTGGAGGCTACAGAGCCTGGAATCAAAGCTCTGGCGGGTTTGGTCCAGAAGAGGACCCACTTCCTTCTAGATGGCGTCCTCTCACGGTGGACAGGGCACACCAGCTCTGCAGGGTCTCTTTTGTTACAGAGCTAGTCCCAGTCAGCTCCTCGCCTTGGCATTTAGCATATCAGCATACGAATTTGGAGGGTTGGCACAGATATTCAGACCATAGGAGGGTGACTATGGACCCAGCGCTTTCAGGAAGGGAGGATTGCTTCATTCCACTAGTCCAAGACCAGCTGAGGCTCTGGCTGAGAGCAGAGAAGAACAGGAAGGGTAGTGGAAGAAGGAAGCCGTAGATATCAGTTACACCTTCGCCACTAAATTACATAAGTGAGTCCTGAAGTGACTGCCTACTTCTTAAAATATATATATATATAATATATATATATATAATATATATATATATATAATATATATACACATACATATACACACATACATATACACACATACATATACACACACACACACACACATATATATATATACACACACAGACACACACACATATATATATATATATATATATTATTGCAGGAAACAGCCCCGTGGCCTGGTGGTTAAAGGAGTGGGATCCCCCATGGCTGGCCACAGAGTTTGAGTCTCAGCCTCAGCAGCTTGAGAGACACGCCATGCTTGAAATCTTCAGAAGGTGGAGAAGCGGAGGAGAAAGAATTGCAACATGACCGCAGCCCAGTGGGAGTGGGTCCCCTTCTTTCTTTCCTTCTCTCTCTCTCTCTGTCTCTCTCTGGTAAGTGCATGTCCCCTCTGGCAAATTTTTAAAAATTATTATCATTTCTAATTTACATATCATCATTGTACATTTTTGTGGAGCACAGTGTGGTTCCCTAAAGGGTATGTTCTGTTGGAGATTGCACTGAATTTCTAGATCATTTTGAGTAGCAGCAACGTTTTTTAAGAATCTGTCAGAGGGCGTGTGTGCTCACTGGAGAGAACTGCCGGGTGGAGGCAGAAGGTGGTCCAGGGGCCAGAGGTGGCTGCGCAGGCTGGGCGTCGAGGACAGGGAGAGGCCTTTAGAGCTAGCACTGTGCTGTCAGTGAAGGGAGCGCCAGCCCCAGGCGGCAGCTGAAATGCAAATGAACTGAAATGAAGTGAACAGAGCGAGCCAGTCCCTGGTTTACACTGGCCAGTCTCCAGAGCGCAGCAGCCCTGCTAGAGAACAGGGGGGAGGACTCATCCATCCTCCACGGAGGCCAGGACAGCACGGCCTCTCCCCTGGCGGGGTGTCCCCAGTTGCTTCAGCACCCCTACCTATCCCAGTCCCGTGAGCTGGGGGGCTGGACGGTGGCACAGAAGCAGAACATGACGCTCTGTGAGGGTGACCCGCGTGGGGAGGTGCCGGGCTCGCACCTAGGTGTGGACAGGGATCTGGGCTGGGAGGGGCTGGGGTGGACTGCCATCGAGACCTTGTTGGGGTGCTGTCTCGCCTCTCTGTCTCTCTTGCTCATGAATAAATAAATACACTTTAAAGGAAGCTCAGTGGACTGGCTGTGGTCGTTAGAAGACTTTCATTCACTTGCTCCTGGACGGTGCTGGGACAACTAGGCAAGATGTCTCATCTGGGAAGGGCAGGCCAGGGGGCCCTGAGGGCAGCTCCAGACACTGACTACCCGGCCCTGTCTCCCTGAGACCCAGCAGGGCCGCGAGAGTCACATGACCATCCCCTGGGCGCATGGCCGGGGCCGCTCCGGAGGCGGGCGCCCCTCTCCACATCAGCATCCCCAAATCAGAGGCACTAACGAGGCTTTGGCTGCTCTGCTTCATAACCTGCCCGTTGTCATCCTCAGACCACGTGAGTAGGAGCCAGGTGGCTGCCTTGTCTTACAGGAGCCCGAGGTGCCCTGATCTGTGACATGTGACGTGTGACCTGAGCCTGTGCCCATGGCCCACCCTCTCTGGGCAGCAGTGCAGCCTCCCTGCTCAGAGTCGTCCCTGCTGGTCCTCCAGGTGTTCCTTGTCCCACAACATTTGGGCAAGCCCACTCTGATTTGGGGCTCCCCCTACAGACCCTCAGAAGGGTCTGGAGAGTTCTAGAAGTCCCCTCAGCAAGCAGGAGGAGACACCCTCAGGCTCTAACCACCGAGGCAGCCCTTCCTGAGCCTGGAAGAGGCCTGCTGCACAGGGCTGGAGCGGGTCACTCCCCTTTCTGGCCTCTGTGTCCCCACTGTGGAACATTGGGACGATCAGCCTGGCTCATTCTTGTTCCAGGCTGGGGCGAGGACACAGGCCCAGCCAGGGCCAGAGCTGGGGCAGGTTCCCTAGGCGCGGAGGCGGGGCTGCGGTGACGGGAAGGGGGCGGGGTTGATGTTCCCGGGACTGCCGCAGAGCCCGGCTGAATCACTGCACCTTCGGGAGCCCAGAGGCCAACTGCGGCTTTTCATGATCCACAAAGCACAGCCCCCATCACTCCGGCGCCGCGAGCTCAGAGCCTGAGCTCTAGAATAAATGCCTCTCCTGCCTCCCGACTCTTCCTGGATAACCCGCTCCCTGCCCGCGACGCGCACCCACAAAAGGGGCAGTGTAGGCAGCCTTATGGGCAGGCCGGCGCAGGCAGCTCCAAGCCAGGCCAAGGTGTCCTGTGCCCAGCAGAACCAGTGACCACCGTGGGCCTTCCGACGGGCGACCGTCCACATCTGCTGTTGGCGGCCCACCCATAACCCCCTGGTCCTTGGGAAGAGCCAGCACCTGCCCACCGACACCCACACAGCCACTAGCCCTTTAGGTAGCAGCAAGATGGATTGGGGCAAGGAATGGGCCGCCCCATGTGGTGACAGTCCCAGGTGCCCTCCAACCCCTGCAGAGACCCAGAAGGACATCTCTGTCTACCCGACCACAGGCATCGAGAGGCCGAGGCCACCAACTGCGCTCGGTCCTCTCTGCTTCTTCACAGGGACATCTGTTGACCTGACCTGGCCGTCAACACAGATGTATAGCGGAAGTCCGAGCCAGGAACCGGAGGGAGGGCGAGCAGCGAGGGCAAGGCTGGCCTCGGCAGACCTGGGTACGCTCTTCTGCCCAAGGCCAGCTTTCACTGTCAAAGAAGTGGCTTTGGTCCCAGGTGTCGATCAGTGCTCTACTGGGCTGACTAGTGCCCCCTAACATTCAGGTCCCCCGGAACCTGAGACTGAGCCTCACCTGGAAATAGGACCCTCGCACGTATAATCAGTCGAGGTCATGCTGGATTTAGGGGGCCTAAACCACCAGTGTGAGTCTTTATACGAAGAGCAGAGGGCCCGACCACTGTGGCACAGCGGCCATAACACTGCCGTGTGGGAGCCACGTGAGAGGTCGGCGCTCAGGCCCCCAGTCGGCCGTGATGCTGGCAGTAGCATGCTGGGCACTGGGCACGCACATGCACACTGGGCACACATACACTGGACACTCACATGCTGGGCACACCTACGCTGGGCACAAGCACGCTGGGCACACGCACACTGGGCACACACACACTGGGAACACGTACACTGGGCATACATACACTGGACACTCACATGCTGGGCACACCCACGCTGGGCACAAGCACGCTGGGCACACGCACACTGGGCACAAGCACGCTGGGCACACGCATGCTGGGAACACGCACTCTGGGCACACACATGCTGGGCACACACACGCACACTGGGCATACACACACTGGGCACACACATGCTGGGCACACACACGCTGGGCACACACACTGGCACACACACACTAGGCATACACACATTGGACACACGCATATTGCACACTGGACACATGCTTGCTGGGCACACACTGGCACACACACGCTGGGCACGCACATGCACACTGGGCATACACACACTGGGCACACACATGCTGGGCACACACACACACTGGGCACACACATACATAACCCTGATCTTGGCTAGCCAGAATGACTGGGAGGAGGACTTTGGCATAAGATCCTGTTGAATGTGCTTCTCTGTCTCTTTCTCTCTCTGTGTGTTAAATAAATAAATAAATGAACTTTAAAATAAAAAAGAACAGGAGAGGGTCCAAGGAGATGCACCCAGGGAAGAAGGCCATGAGAGAACAGAGAGAGAGATCGGAGAGACGGGGCTCCGGCGCCCCTGCGTGAAGTGTTGTTAGCACTGAGACTCCCTCCAGAGAGACCCGCTGCTCCCAGCTGTCCTCCAGGGCCTGGCGCGGAGAAGGAGCTTGATGACTATTATTGACCAAGTGGACGGTCAGACACGGACAGAAGGCCAGCCGCACAGGCCGGACGCTGGAAGGGAGTACTCAGAAAACAGTCCCTGGCTAGGAGGCATCTGAGAGTGTGCCAGTGAGGCTCGGATGTCACGCGCCAGCATCTGCACGTCGAAAGGAAGGCCAGTGCTGGGGGAGAGACCCAGCCCTAGACGTGTCCCGGCGCCCAGTCCCTAACAGCACTGTTTCCCGGACAGCATGAGAACCGTGTCCACAGGAAACAGAGACGCGGGCAGCAAAGCACATAAAGAAGCAAGAAGAGAAGGAAGAAAAGCCCAAGGTGCAGGAACGCAGGAATGCAGGCATCGGCCCCAGCACAGCGCACATTTTCTGAGAACTTCAGCCCAAGAGAACCGCTGGGAGGTCGAGCACTCAGGACCGAGGCTGTGTGTGGGTTTTAGTACAACCCCCCATGGCAGGGGTCTGAGCAGACCGGCTGGACAGACCCGGAGGCTGCGTGGTTCCAACGACCCCTAGAGGCCATGGTGGACCCGCCTCGCTGGATTTACGCAGACAGTCCTGCCTTTGAAGGGTGCTTGAGGGTGAGCGGTGGATCCCGAGTCACCTCTAGACCTAACAGGAAAGGACTGCTTCTTTTTATTTCCTCCGGAAATCTTTGTGGACCTGCTCCTGACTCAGAGCACGCTCTGGGCGACGCTGATCCACACCAGGTTTATTTTCCCAGCGGGCCAGGGATGGAAGCATTCAGAGGGTACATTTCAAAAGGCCCAGGAATACGCTGTCTAGGCAGCCCGCTGCCCTCCCCCACCCCCCCCCCCCCCCCAGGAGCGCAGTTAGACACCAACGTGGGGAGAGCTATCATTCGGAGACGCTGGCCGTCATCAGGGGTTTACTGGCTGTCCCCTTCCTCTAAGGCTCACGCTGGCCTGAAGCACTAAGAGAGGAGTGTCCACTGGAAAAGGCGGTGCTCCTGGGAACTCAGGGGTTGACGAGAGCCTGCCTGCGGCCGCGGGAACAAGCACTAGGGACACCTTGAACGAAGGGCCCAGGCAGAGGGTGACACACACTTGCCTTTGCGTGTTGTCTTCTCACCCTTCTCAGGGTGCAGCTACAGATGATGGGGCACATTTTATGCTCTTTCGTACCTCCTATGTGCCTGATCACAGGAGGCGCCCAGATGCCTGTTAAGTAAAAGGAGCTTTTGTAGCAAGAAGTTAGCCCCCAAAACCACAGTTGCTGTAGGGCACATGCACCCACTGGAGAGACAGAGAAAGAGAGGAGGGAGAGAGAGAGGGAAAGTGAGAAATCACCACTCCCTGGGGGTGATCACACTGCAGTCCCTTCTCCATTCTCCTCTCGGGATTCAGGACACACACACACACACACACACACACATGCACCTGGCGTGTTTTTTAAGACACTAGGTCCGGGACTCGAACTCCACAGGGGACCCTGTGGGATCCAGCTGCCTTAGCCACCATGCCACCTACTGGACCCAAAATCTACTTTTTAAAGATTGTTTAGTTAAGTAAGTATTGTCATAGGAAGAGTTTTGTTTTCACTAGCACTGTAAAATCGTGTCTTTCCCCAGCCTCCTCTGGTCCTGCCAATTTTTCCCTGCTCAGTGATGAACACACGTTTGTTTTGAAGGCGTGCTTGTCCCGACGTGGCCTGAACTTTGAGCCCCGCAATTGGCTCCCTTCTTCGGCTCTGTCAACCCCGTGTTCTGAGTGTGGGCACAGAGGCCTTCTCTCCTCCCAGCAGAGGAGCTAACAGGACAAGCCATGCGGATACCTTTGTAACCTTGTGAGCAATCTGCACGTACACACACATGCACATGCACAATCACGATGTTATACACACACACATATAATTAACAGATCACATTATCGAGCAGAAATGCACAGCACTGACAGTTTAACTGCAGAAAAGCTGGAACCATTGCATTCGGACTCACGGGCACGTTAGGTAACCTCCCTCTTAGACGAGCGTCACATGCCTTTTCTCGTGTCCTAGTTACAGTGGCTCCCGCTATTCTTGCCAGCGTTGTTAGCTGACTAGCTAGTCCAGCTGCCAGCAAGCTGAATGTTTCTACATCTTGAAAAACACATGGTTACTTCTCGCTTTTCCCCTCCCTTCCTCAAGTGTAAGTCCTCAGGAGCTTAATCACATGATAGATTATAGCAGTGTCTTTTCATTACTTAAAAACAGAGCCATAGGACGACCAGCAGTTGGTGTAATGGCTACGTCGCTGGACTCCCATGTAGTCAACCACGGTTTGAGTCCTGGACCCGGTGGCTTAAACCCATGCCGGGTGCGTGTGCATGCGTGCCCAAGATCCTGAGAGGAGAATGGAGGAGAAGGGATTGCGGTGTGGCCATCCCCCCTGGGGGGGGGTGATTTCTCTCTTTCTGTTTCTCTGTCTCTCTCTGTCTTTTCTAGCGAGCTCACACGCCCTATAGCAAAAACCTCTCAAAAAAAAAAATTCCAATAGCAGAACATGTTCACCAAAGAAAATGTAGATACATGAGAAGATAAAGAAGCAAACAAAGCCACCCGTAGTTCCGATCAGTGGGGCAGCTAACAGCTCTCGTGTGTTTCCCAGGCATCAGGCGTGGTCCCAAGTGTTTGGCGTGGATGAACTCATTTATCCCCAGAGACTGTGAAAGACACTTATCTCCATACTTGAAGAAACCACGGCACAGAATTTAACACCCACATTCTCAACCACTGTCTGTGTACAAGGGCCACTGGGGGACTTCAAAAGGTCATGGGAAAATGGGATTACAGTAAAGGGTTATTTTTGTACAAAATACTTTGAAATCCACGCATACTTTCTCCTAGTACAGGTTACCTATAAACTTCCTGGAGAGCCATTATGTGTACACTTTTCAAACTGGAATCATAAGGCGTGTTATGTAGGACTTTGTAATATGCTCTGTCCGCTTCCAACATCACACGGCCTCCCTCACAACTGCTATTAAAAATTCAGCAGTTGCATAGTATTTCATTCTCTTGTTATGGATATGTTGGATTTATTCAGTTTTTGTTGCTGTTATGTAATTTATACTATGACGAAGATTTCTGAATCCACATCTGAACAAATCTTACTTTGTTTAAATTATTTCCTAGAGGTCAAACAAAAACCTACCTACACAGGTTTTTGATAAATAAGAGAGGTTTGTGATAGAGTTGCAAAAAATTTCTTCTATGACATTAGGTCAATTAAACAAAGCCTTTATAGGTAAAAAATGGGTCTATGAAGGAAAGCATTTATAGTAAAACAGGAAACCAGCAGATGAGCCGGGCCAGTGATGCTGAAGTCATAGGCATCTCTGAGAACGTGAGCGATATGAACTCTCTAACGACTCCCAAATTTCTCTTTTTGATGAAAGATTGCAGAAGTCATTCAATGTGTTGATAAAGACTTGGTATTATATATTCCTAAAGTTATTTTCTGAGAACGAGTCTGGTTTATTTTAAATTTTTCTTAAGAATTATTTATTTTATTTTACTAATTATTATTATTATTTTAAAATCTGCTACAGGGCATACACACCCACCAGAGAGATAGAGTGAGCATAAGTGGGGAAGCAAGCTTCCAGGTCTGAGACTCGAACCACTGTTGGCCCTTCTGGCCCTGTTTTTTTTTTGTTGTAGTTTTTTTTTGTTGTTCTTGTTTTTTTGTTTGTTTGTTTGGTTTGGTTTTTTTTTTTTTTTTTTTTTTTTTTTTTTTTTTTTGCTATAGGTCGCATGTGCTCTCCAGAAAGACAGAGAGAGACAGAGAGACAGAAAGCAAGAAATCACCCCCTGGGGGGATGGTCATGTCGCAATCCCTTCTCCTCCATTCTCCTCTCGGGAGTTTGGGCATGCACGCACACACGCCCGGCATGAGTTTAAGCCATCGGGTCCAGTACTCGAATAGCGCTTGGCTACATGGGAGTCCAGTCACGTAGCTATTACGCCATCTGCTGGTCCCACTATTGGAACATGTTTTAATGTGGACTTCAGTTCACTGTAGAGCTGCAGTCTGGTACAATGAAGGGGATTAACTCTAAATCAACCACTCGACCATAATACTAATAACAACACAAAGGTCGGGGTGATGCAGCCTGAACCAAGGAGTGCCAAGGAAGACCAGAAGCTCACAGGGACAGGGAGGGTCGTGCTGAGCCTGAGGGAGAGCACAGCGCTGCCAGCACCTTGATTTTGGACACCTAGCCGCCAGATCAGTGAGAGAATAAGCCGTGCGGCTCTAAGCCTCCCAGCAGGGCTCATTTTCCACAGCAGCCCAGGAGCCTAAGCCAGGCTGGGAGCAGGCGATGAACCACGTGGAAAGCACATGAGGTAAAGGGTCAGGAGGGGCTGAGCCCCCATCCAAACTTGCATGGCCTCACTCGAGGACCTCGGGTTCCCTCTGTGGCCCTCTGCCGGCTCCTCTGCGAACAAGCTTGTTGAAAGGAACCCAAGGGATAAAAATTACATTTTTGAAGAGCCAGCTCTCAGTATTCGTTGTCAGGAAAGTTATGACGTATTTTTCTATGCAAAAATGTGTCGTGACTTTCTCGATAACCCAATATTTATCAAGCTCTTTTTCTCCCACTTTCCATTGTAGTAATTTCTACTTGAATCACTCCCTTTTCCTGGTTTTCCTTTCATTTATTTTGTGTCTCTTTTTCTACCTTTGGACCTTGTGGACGCAGGTCCTTTACTTCCTTTGGTTGTTATAATAAAACTACTCGGTGTCATGAACTCGCCAGTCCTGGCTGCTCTGTCTGCCCCTGGGCAGCGTTCTCGGGGTCATTGTTTTCTGCATGTTCTGCAACTGAAGTGCGGTTTCTTCTTTGACTCAAGATATATTCAGTGGAGTGTTAGAGTCTTCTTTGTCTTTGGTTTTATTGTTTCTATTGTCACTGCATCACGGGAGGAGAACGGGCCTTCTGCCGTCGGCACCGATGCTGACTGAGGTCTGCCCTCCGGCCGGTTCATGCTCACTAACTGGCAATATTTTGTCGTGGTGGAAAAGGAAGTGTATCCTTTGCAGACTTGGAGACATCTCAGGTCATAGGGTGGCCTTGGTAGGGCCTGGGGCAGAACTCTGGCTCCTCACTGCTCTGAAAACTGCCCCTGGAGGAAGGGCCCAGGCTTCCTGCCTGCATTTCCTCTCCTACAACCAGCCTCTTTTTTTTTTTTTTTTTTTTTTTTTTTTTTTGAGAGGTTTTTGCTCTAGGGCGCATGCGCTCGCCAGACAGACAGAGAGAGACAGAGAGATAGAAAGTGAGAAATCACCCCCCAGGGGGATGGCCGCACCGCAATCCCTTCTCCTCCATTCTCCTCTCAGGATCTTGGGCACGCACGCACACGCGCCCGGCCTGAGTTTAAGCCACCGGGTACCGGACACAAACCGCGGTCGACTACGTGGGAGTCCAGCAACATAGCCATTACACTAACTGCTGGTCCCTACAACCAGCCTCTTGAGGGCCCCCTCCATCTTCTTGTCTGAAACGACGTTTTTATTTCCCCAGTGCAGCCCTTGTCAGAGAGGCCCGTGATCCCATGTGCTAGAACCATGTGGGGTGACTACCCCAATGGCCTCTGGAATTTGGATTTCCGAGGTGGGGCTGAGGGCAGGGTCCTCACGTTTCGCAAGTGCCTGGTCTGAACCCCTGCACCAGATCCCCATGTTTGCCACTGGCGGGGAGCACTCTATGTTCATGTCTCAGCAGAGACATCCCAGCTGTCTGTCCACGGGCCTCCAGTAAGATCTTTTTGTCAAGTAAGTGGCATCTGTCATCAGGACTAGAAGCCCAGAAACTCCTGCCCACTTCATCTTGGTGTCAGGGTCACCAAGGAGAACACGCACCGCCAGGCACCAGCTGAAATGCAGCTTTGCCACACAGAGGAGGGACAGGGTGTGACCTGCTCAGTGGGGGACATCAGCAGGTCTGCAGGCTTTTCTTCAGTGCCACCTCGGGTGGACCCCGGCTTCTCCCTGCAGGAGGAGGGTTGGCAGGTGCTGTCTATGACACACGCTTAGGCAGGCAATGGAGTACACCCGGGGAAGGCGCTGCGGTGGAGAGCGACACGCCAGCGAGGCTGCGTAAGACAGTGCTCCCACCAAGGCCTGCTCTTCTTCAGTTACAGAGACTGTGTGGGAGAGACAGAGGCAGAGACAAGAGCACCGTGGACAGGGTCTCACCGTGCCCCTTCCCCTTTCCCAGCTGTCCTGCTGTCAAGCCCCTGGGCACCCACATGCAGGCCCTGCAGGTTTTCAGGCTGACCCCGGGACCCTAACCCACAGTCAGTCACAGGTCCCAGCCTTTCAGGGCTCCTGCCTTACTGCAGGCTGGGGCCGGCCTCCCCGCACCTTTGGCTGGAGACACAGGCAGCCGGGACCAGCCACGGGGAGGGCTGCTGGTCTGCTTTGCAGCGATCAGACCTGGAGGGCTGTGACCACAGGCTGCCCCCACCAGGCTTCGCATGGCTTCAGACCTCCAGGGACAGTGTGGACAGTGGGGACAGTGGCCAGCCAGACTCCCTGTCCCTCCCATCCCTTCCCCAACTTCGCCTGGGAATTCTGCCTTCGGGAAGTCTCCCTAGCCAAAGAGTTGGAGGGCTTGGAAGCAGGGAAACCCCTGAGGTGGCCCCTGCCACCACTGACCATGCAGAGGGTCCAGGGCCCCCTGAGGGGCCACGCAGGAGCTAGGACTCCCGACATTGCCCTCTGTGGGCTTCCTCTCCTTCGCCGTGCCACCCCCCCCCGACCCCCGAGATTCCCCCGCGACCCTTCCTTAAGTACGCACGTGCTCACCAGGCCTGGATTCAGTCTCGTAGAGAACCCGTCCTGAGATGTACCCAGACACAGCCCCCAGACAGACCCAAGGCCCTCCACCAGCCGTCAGCGTCTGGGTCATTCTGTTAATAAGTGACTCTCACCATCTGGAGTCTCTTGGAGGGACCCAGATGGAGTGAAGGGGCTCAGGAACGGCGGGCTCAGGCCTCTGAGGTTTGGGGTCTGAGCTGAGGTGACTCCTCAGGTTAGTGGGGTCAAGGAGAGACAGGTGGGGGTAACAGACCAGGACCCTCTCCTTCACTCCGTGGAGCCCAGCTTCATCCAGGGCCCCTGGACTCCCGGGGGTGGCTGTCTCCGGCTCACCCCCAGATGAACTCGGACCTCTCTCTCACTCCCAGCAGGAGGGTGTGCGCATGTTCCCTGAGCCTGGGCAGAGCCTCCATGCTGAAGGCTCCGGGAGATTTTTAGCACATCTTCCAAGGCCACCCAGATAGTTGGCTAAGCTGCCACTCCAGGATGGCTCCTGCCCCAAATCAGGGATGCAGCAAACCCCAAGGGAGACTCCCAGATGCACCCTGGGAGACAGGTAGCAGCTTTGGGCTTCGCATCCTGTCTGTCTACAAGCTTCCTGTGTGACTCTGAGCCTCAGCTCCTCATCCACTCAATGGGGTGACAACAGTTATTGTATAGCTATTTCCATTCATGCCCTTAGAGTCCTCGTTGGGGGATATCTGGAAGCCACTCCAGGCCAGGACTCATAGCAAGGCACGACGAAGCACCTGCTACAGGCCGGCTGTGGGCTGTATGCTGGGCCCCCTCCCCCGAGGCACGCGTTTAGCTCTGAGCCTCAGTGTGCTGTGAGTGGAGGTGAGGCCTCTCTCTGGGCAGTAATTAGGTTCAGGGAGGTCATGAGAGTAGAGCCCACAGGGTGAGAATATGCCCTTAGAAAAGAGACCAGAGCTCTCTGTCTCTCTTTTTCTTTCTCATGCAAGCCCTCTGGCAATACAATAAATAATAATACATAAAGCTTAAAATTGAGAAAAGCAGGGATGCAGCCAGTGTGAACTGAAGGGAATGGAGATTGGGTGGGATAAGGAAAGGCTGATGGACTTCCGGATGTTACAGGACAGGACGATAAAGCTGCTCGGCTGCAAGCACGTGCTAGTCTTCAAGGCAAGGGGGGATGGCCCTGACGGCAGTTCTGAGATCATCTGGGCCACCATTTCAGTTCCAACAGAACAGGCAGCCCTCGTCCAAAGCTGTGGGCCTCATCCCACTGGGCAAGAGCGGGACGCTGCCACGTCGGTGGGTCTGCGGCAGGGTTCCAGACGGGAGGGGATCATTTTTGAGTCTTAGGTCTAATGGAATTTGCTGTGCTACATCATACTCTTACTTGGGACTCAACACCCATTCTCTCATGTCTCCCTTTTGGAATGGAAATGTCTAGCCTCTGCCTGTCCCAGCGCTGTATTTTGGAAGCGCATGCTTTCTAGTTTCACAGGGTCACAGCTGGAAAGGAGCTTTGCCTCAGGACTGCGTGCCCCTCAGGTCTCACTCGGACCTGATCTGGATGATGCTAGATGAGACTTTGGTCTTTAGCAATGTGTCCTCACATGGCAGAAGGGACTGAATGGCTAGACGAAGTGTCCTCAACCTCGTGCCCTTTTATTTATTTATTTTTTTTTTGAGTTTTTTTTTCATTTATTTATTTTTACATTTTTCCACAAACATTTACTTTACATAGCAAAAAATTTTAGCTCATACTCCATAATTCTTGACAGTTTACAAACAACTTTCAAAATCTCAAAACACTGAATTTTAAAGATAATGTTCAAAATATGTCTTATAATTTTGTATAATTTTAAAACTCTATAACAACAGAAGCCGAATGGTTTCAAATATATATATATACATACATATATATTTGTATATATATGTATATATATATATACACACATATATATTTGTATATATATGTGTATATATATATATATATATATATATATATATATATACACACACACACATTTAGAGTGCAGACACTCGGTATATATTAAGTGGGGACATACAATGCCTCTCCTTCATAGCATGGCTTGTTTCACTCAACAGTAAGTCTTCCATATTCATCCACTTCCTTTCAAAAGCCAGGGATTTGTTGTTTTTTATGGATGAATAGTATTCCATTGAGTATATGTGCCACAGTTTTCTAACCATTCATCAGTTCGTGGGCATTTAGGTTGTTTCCATGACTTAGCAATCGTGAAAAGTGCCGCAATAAACATCGATGTGCAAGCACTTTTTCGATTAAGTATTCTTCTGTCCTTCGGGTAGATACCAAGGAGTGGGATTGCTGGATCATATGGTAGTTCTATTTGTAGATTTTGAAGGAATCTCCAAATTGTTCTCCACAGTGGTTGTACCAATTTACAGTCCCACCAGCAGTGTAAGAGAGTTCCCTTTTCACCACACCCCCTCCAGCACTTATCATTTTTTGTTTTTTTAATCTTAGACATTCTGACTGGGGTTAGGTGATATCTCATGGTTGTTTTGATCTGCATTTCTCTTACAATGAGGGATGTTGAGCATTTTTTCATATGCCTTTTAGCTATTCCTCGTGCCCTTTTATTAGGGTGACAGGTCAATTCACGAGGACCCTGTCCGTGATGGCTCTCATAATCGCCTTCCAACGACCACACCCTTTAACCTTGTTGCACTGGGAATTATCAACATGCATTTTGGAGGAGACAGCATCATTTCAGCTACAGTAGGGCTTTCAGGAACTGGGGGTGGGCCCTCATGAATAGGGTTAGTGCCCTTAGAAGAAGCTCTGGAAGGACAGTATCCCCTACGAGCCACGTGAGGCGACCGTAAGAACATGACTTCAGAGCAGCAGCCCAAGCTAAGGCAAGAGCTACTTAGGTTTGGATGCAGTCCTAGGTCAGAACCCCCCGTCGGGATTAGTGTGATTAGCAGAAGAAAACAGAATTTTCTCTCTCTCTCTCTCTCTTCCTTTTTCTCTCTCATGAAGGTACACCAAGAAGGCAGCTGTTCTCTGCAAGAGACAACAAGTCAAGAATCAAGTCCCTGGGCAACTTGATCTTAGCCTTCTCAGCCTCCAGAACTGTGAGGACCAAGCATCCGTTGTTGAAGCCTCCCAGTCCCTGGTATCTTGTCAGAGCAACCAAGCTGCATAAGACATGGCCGAGTGTTCGGGCTTCAAGGAGGAGGAGCTCAGGATCAGCCGAGGGGAGCGCACATGGTGGGTACGCGTGCCAGGCAAGAGAGCCAGCCTTCCTTCTCCATCTCCCACTCACTGCTGTGTGACCCCGGGCGGTTATCAAACCTCTCTGTGCCTGGTTATCATACAGAGAAATGGAAAGAATAGTAGTGCCATCCCCCAGGGTTACACAGCAGGACTTCGGGCGGCCGCAGCAGGTGCCCGGCACACCTGGCCCACCTGAGAATGGCCACCAATATGACTTCGTCCCCGTTACCATCCCAGCCCACGTGGTTTCTAGTTTGTCATGATTGTGTGACGGGGGTCCCCAGACATGGAAGACAGACCCCTAGCAGAATCAGAGACCCGGGCCTCACAGTCTGGGGTGGGGGAAGGCTGCCCAGAAAGGAGGCGCCGCCCACCTAGCCACCGGGGCTCAGCGCGAGAGCAGCCCGGGGCTGGGAAGGTGCACAGCAGGAGTCTGGGGAAGACGCCTCAGCGAGGGAGGGTCGTGCCAGAGTCAGCCGCAGGTCCGGAGGACGCTACTCACCAGGCCGCCACCCCACCACAAACGCTGTGGAAAAGGCAGACACGAACTCGGAACGGAAGGAAATGCAGGGGCCTTATTTTTCTATTATTCAAACTAATTTCTGCTTATTGATGTTTATTGTTTACTCAGGGGTCTGTGAATGTATTTATACCCTTCATGTACCAGAGGGCTTGCACACGGCCAAAGCCTCGGGGTCAGCGGGGTGAGCTGGAGCCGCCTCAGGCTTTCCTAACAGCATGAGGAGGCTGGAGAAGGGGGAACCCACATGCAGCGAGGGATGGGTCAGGCCTGACCCAGGCAGGGCAGGGGCTGCGCCCAGACCTCCAAGGCCCGCCTGTCCCGGCCAGCCCCTCACTACCCTGGGCTGATCAGCAGCTCCGCTGACCACAGTGAAATCAAGCCCAGGTGCATCAGCCAGGGGTCCCCTCACTGAAGTCCACCCCGAGACATGGGAATCTCGACTCCCTGAGCTCTCGGCTCCCCGGAGTCTCTGGGCTCTTGAAGGCCTTTGGGCCAGAGCAGTAAGCCAGACCTGCCAGGGAGCGCCCCTCTCCCGGGCGACAGCGCCACCGCGTAGCTGCCCCTGCCTCCCGGCCCTTCTGCCCACCTGCCGTCCACAGAGCACCACAGCAGTGCCGAGGCCCTCCCCAAGAGTGAACAACCCAACTGTCTGTCCTTCCTCACCAGGTCTAGAAGGCAGGCGATCACTTACCTGGCGGGCCAGACGTTAGCCTTCCTGGTCTGGTTTTCCTCGGTCAGTGTGAAGGCCAAGTTCGAATACACGTCCGCCTTCCAACAGCAATGTCCCTGCCTCCGAGACAGGGACCGCAGCAGCGAGAGGAAGGGCGGGGGGAGGTGGTGAGTCTGCAGGTGCCGGCCAGGAGGTGGTCAGGCACGGATAGCACCTGCCCGCTCTGTGCCAGTGATTCACCACACCCGTCACTCACCCTAACCCCTTGCTTGCAGATAACTGGGTACCATCTCCATTCTCAGCCCGAGGATCACACGTGCAACCTGAAAATGACCGCAAGAGCCCCTTCCTCGTGGTGGGCTTTACAGGGGCCCAGAGCAACTCTTCGAGGCCTGGCCACAGACTCAGCAGTCGCTAAGAAGGGGATGTGGGCCAGCATCCAGTTGGGCTGCGTTTAGCCCACACTGGCCACGGAAATAGCCGTCTCACGGAGAGTCATTGTCTCTCCTTCCATGAGGTCTGCCAGGGAGGCTGCCTGGTGGGGCTGCAGTAGTGAGGCGCAGGACCCTGGGTAGACGTGAGGGCACGACACCATCCCCAAGGTGGCCTCCTGCTCCCGGATAGCTCCAGCTGTCCCCTCCTCATTCCAACAGGAGGACAGGCAAGGGCAAGTTGGCACCTGCAGCTGCACCCACCTCTTAAGAGACTCCCTGTCACCTTCGTGGGGGTGACAAGCTGGAGAGCCCAGACTGGGAGGGAACAGGGAGTCTCTTCTCCTCCCTGTCATGGGGGGCCTGGTTTCTGCTTCGTGCTCCAGGCCCCCCAGCCTTGGCCTCTCTCCGTGTATCGGCCCCTCGTCAGCCATGCCTCCTCCCTGGAGGAGCCTTGCTCTGGAGGCCTCTCCCTGCCCCAGGTCTGAGAGAGGGATCTGATTGGTCCTGCTCAGCTTTGCACACCGCACTCTGCCACGTGGATTGGCTGCCCTCTAGGAGAGTGTCTGCCCTGGACCAATCAGCTGGGGCAGTGGGAGCTGGGGGCATGGGGACATAATGGGGTACACCCCCCACTCAGCCAGGATAGGTGAAAGAGACCCAGGCCGTCTGGGCCTCGGCCACCTCTGCGGTAGTGCAGCCGTGCCCTGCCAGGAGGTGCGGCCTCGGGCCAGTCTCTCGACTTCCTGCGCCTCCATCTCCTACTCTGAAAAATGGGGGAGTTCCTCCATCTCCTAAGGTTGAAGAGAAAACTGAAAGGAGTTGACCTAGTGTGCCTGAGCGCAGCGAGGACACAGTGAATGCCGGCTCCTTATTATTATTAACAGCGCTATTATTGTTTGAAGGACTAGCCTGAGACCTGTGTCCACTTTGGTGGCCTCGGAGGACACTCCTAGTCCTTTGGGCTTTGAGCCACTTACACAGTCTCCACGGTCTCTGCAGATAAGGATGGGGCGGGTGGGAGGAGGACGGTGGAAGCTGTGATTACCGCCTGCTCGCAGGCTCGGCAGAACAGAAAGCGCCAGCCCAGCCCCCAGTAATTACACAACCACGGCTGCGGTGGAGACAGATGCACGGCGGGGTGGGGGAATCTTCCCTCTGGTGAGGATGGTGGAGGAGGGGTCATTCCGGAAGTTTCCTGGGCCATCTGCTTGCCCAAACCCTCCAAGAGCCTCGTGCTCTTAGAATAAAGACCAAACACCCCAGCTGGGCTACTGCTTTCCCTTCCAGGTCTTCAGCTCACTCCCTGACTGCTCGGTGCTCCCGCCGCCCTGGCTGTCTGCAAGTGCTTGCTGACTCAGGGTGTGCACAAGTGCTGTTCCCCTGCCTGAATGCTGTTCCTTCTGCCCCATGGCTGGCTAAGTCTGACTCCATTTTAGACTCCTGCTTTAATGTCAGGACCTAAGTCATCTGAAAAAGGCCTTCTCTGGGGTCAGCAGGTGGTGTGGTGATTAAGACGCTGGATTCCCATGAGGCCAACTGCAGTTCAAGCCCTGGGTGTGTGAGTGCGTGCCCACAATCCTGAAAGGAGAATGGAGAAGGGTTTGTGCACAGCCACCACCTGAGGGGCAATTTCTCACTTCCGTATCTCCGTCTCTATCTCTCGTAGAGCACACATGCTCTATGGCAAAAACATATAAAAATTAAAAAAAAAAAAAAAGTCTTCCCTGACCACAGTCCGAATGGCGTCCTCCTCGTAGATGTCCTGTGACAGCTCCCTGGGACCCTAGAAGCCTGTGCTCAGGTATCCAAGTCCCCATCAGGCTCACACCCGGGGACAGCTGCAGTGCCCCCGAGAGGCCTGTGACATCATCCATGCTCACAGCTGCAGCCACCAACCTCCCGCCAGCCGAAGGGCAAGGTTCTACTCAGGACCCTCCCACGCTCAGGCCGAAGCTCCTGTCTAATGAACTTTCGGGTTCTACACGAACTCGGGAGCTGAAAACCAGCACTTGAAAAAAGCCAGTCCTAGCCGTATCTCAACATTGCAAGGGGGCGTGGAAGCCACTGGGCTGACAGCTGCTGGCCCGAGCACCAGCGGGGCGGCTTCCTTCCTCTCTGCCGGCTCCCAGACAGCGCCTTGGTTGGCCGACTTTGCCCCGCTGCTCAGGGTAGCAGAAAGAGGGCAGCGCCAGGCCCAGTTGGCCCACAGCCCTCTGTAGTCCCCGGACAAGTGCCACCCCGGCTTCGTCTGCTCCCTGCCTGCCGCAGCCCTTCCCCTGGGGCCAGGGCCAGGTCAGCGCCAATGCTGGGCCCCGGGTGGCATCCAACGCAGTCTGGCTGAGCCTCCCAACTCCATAGGATGTGGTGGAAATTGCTCAAACCTAGACAAGGGCAGGAGACCCGACTCCCAGCGAGCACTGAACCGGGGCGCGAGACGTAAGGGCGGTAAGGTGGAGTAATGCGATTCGCCCTCAGGGCCGCGAGGCTCAGAGAGACACGGTGACCGTGACCGTAGTGACAGTGCTCACTTGCCCATTGGTGGTGTTGAATGAACTGAACACAACACCAGGAGCTCCTGAAGGCCACGTATGCACAGGAAGCTTGAGGAACTCTCTTTTCCTCAGCAAAGCACATACCTGGGAGGTCTGCAAAGAGCCCGGGCTTCGGGTCTCCTGGAGCTGGGAGCAAACCCCAGCTTCCCTTCCTGGATCCAAGGAGCGTATGTCCCTCTGCCAGAGAGGTGAATGCAGCCCCGCGTTCCTTATCTGAAGCCCTCAGGGCCAGGGGCCTCCCGGAATCTGGAGTTCTATAGGTCTCAGAGGTCACGCGGCGCACGCCGTCCATTACGTAACGCCGGCAGAGGTGGGTAGCACCGAGTAATCAGACGTCGATATCCCACAGAGCAGCGTGTGCATATCCCTCCGAGAGATCGATAAGCCACAAATAGCCTAGTGTCACATCACGCCAGGCTGTGCTGCCAAGCGCCCAGAGCTCACTGGGCTTGCAAACGCGGATAAGGGCGGCCGAGAGGCTTAGAGGCAATCCATGCTTCGCAGCAGGCTGGCTGGCGGGCCACTCCTGTCACCACTGCTAATTTCCTGGGTGCGATGACAAACAGGAGCATTGCAGGAAGGCACTAGCTCCAGCCAGGGCGAGGTCTGCCACCTCCTCATGTTCAGGAGGACACTGTTGGCAGAATCGCCCAGGGTCCCACGGCCCTTGAAGTTCTTCCCAGACTCAGAGTCCTTTCCACAAAGGTGATGTGAACCAAAACAGCATGACACGTCCTCCGGCTCCTCCCAGGAAGGGCAGGGGAGACCTGGCTCCACTTTCCCCCCTCACCCTGGGGCGCAGAGAACCACATCAGAGTCCCAGCAAGGAGCCCGCCATGGCTGGGGCGTGCTGGCTGCCAGCCACAGCCCTGGCGTAATGAGCCCTTGCCTATGGCAGCTGTCCCTCTCGGGGTCCCTGCAGCCTCTCCCTAGGATGAAGGTGGTGGGCAGAGGCAGCCTCCTCTTTCAGAAGGGTGAAGACACGGGCTGAACCCTGAGAGTCACCAAAACAAGGAGTGGTCCTTCAGGATTATAAGCAGGACCCAAGCGTCTGATCAGTGCCCCGTTTGTGGTCCTAGACCTAGTTTTGCTCCTGCACATCCTTCTGAGAAGGGAGGGTAGGGGCACTGCCTGAGTGAAGGCCTCATTCATGCCACCACAGCCCCCTCCCCCCTCCCCGCACGGGCCTCCAGTTCCCGGCACGTGCCCAGCCGGCAGGGCACAAGCAGACGCGTGTGACTCCTCTTGGTTCGCACAAGTGAGCTCTTGTCCCGGCTCTGAACGAGCAGTGTTATTTTAGGAAGGGCTCCCAACAAACGGGCCTTCTAAAGGCCCTCCCTGAGATCTCTGTCTCCAGTTCAAGCCCGGCTAATTCTGGTTCCACCCTAGGGACCGAAGTCTTTCCGCCCCTCTCCCACTAGTAAAGGGATGCCCTGGTGCTCTCCCGGGAGGTGTCATGGCTCGTGGGCGCCCAGGTGCTCCCAGCAGCTTTCTCTCCCCTCTCTCCACAGGAGCTGCCCTGGCCTGTCTGCCAGCTTTCCTGCAAAGCCTCAGCTTCCTAGCCAGCCTGTCTCCCTCCCACGTGCGTGCAAGGAAGCAGGGGGTCGGCATCCCTTATCCCAGCCTTCCTAGGGGTCAGCGAACTCCCTGGTGGTTTGACCAATGGGGACAGGAACCTGACGATCGTTCTTCGCTCTCCTGAAGAGCTCTGCCCTGGTCTACGTTGCACTCAGCGATTCAGGCAGCTTCTCTGAAGCCATCTGGCAGACAGCGCCAAGGCTGTGCTCCTGTCAAGCCCCCGTGCACGCCCACACCCCCGGCAGGTCGGCAGGGAAGTGCTTGCCCAGGCTCTGCCTCCCAAAGGCCCTGGGCTGACAGGAGTGCCACGTGCCCATCCCTTCTTTTCCCTTTTTAAGTCTTGCCAGAGGGCACGTGCGTTTGCTGGAGAGAGACAGAGAGAGGTAGAGGGAGCGAGCGCTCCACAGTGAGGCGTGGTCACACCATAATCCCCTCTCCTCTATTTCTCCATCCAGGCAAGGTTTGGAGAACGCGTGCACACACACCTGGCATGTTTTTCAAACTGCTGGGGTCAGGATTTGAACCGAGTGGTTAGCCATGCGGGATTTGGCTCCCTTAGCCACTGAGGCACAGTCCAGACCACAGTATAACTCCTAAAAGGGGTTAGACATCTTCCTGCACTCCAGCAACTGCTCTTTCTAAAACTCTTGCCCACCAGAGTGATATCCAATGACTTTGTGACCTGTTCTGCATGGGCACCTGCCAGTCAGCAGGGTCATCTGAGATTAGGGGGTGATCACGAGACCTCACTCCTGACATCAACTGTGGGTTGGGAGTTTCCCGAGAACATCCTAAGTTTCCATAATTTGCTGGAAGGACTCATGGAATCCAGTGAATGCTATTATTCACAGTTATCATTTATTTATTTATTTAAAATTTTTTGGAGAGAATTTTGCTATGAGGCATGCGTGCTCACCAGAGAGACAGAGAGACAGAAAGTGAGAAATTACCCCCCAGGGGGGATGGCCATGCTGCAATCCCTTCTCCTCCATTCTCCTCTTGGGATTTTGGGCACGCATACACATGCACCCAGAGTGAATTTTATTTTTTAATTTGTTTTAAATTTATTTATTTTACATTCATTCACGGAGAATCCTCACAGCATACAAAATGTGATTTCCCATCCAGAATACACTGTATAGTGGCTTCATCGTACACGTTATCATCAACAAATAATTTTCCATTTTTTTGTTTCATATGTATTTCCCCCCTATTTCTCACCCTCTATCATTTCCCACTCTCCTCCCACACTGTCTCTGATGTCTGCAGTTGCTTTCCATTCCTTTTTTCCTCACATTTTATTGATTCACAAAATATCTTAATTAATCTAGCTACTTTCAATAGCAAGTGCAGCTGATACATACATATCTGTGAACACATGTCTGACTTTAGGCGTGAAACTCTGAGTAGAATATACTATAAAGTAGCACCTACCTGATGCTATATAACTTACGTCAGTCATTAAATAGGTATTTTAAAATATATTTAATATACATAAATATATTTAAATATATTTTTTAATTTCAAAACAGTTTTAACTTTAATAAATCAAAATCAAATAAATGCTAAGAGAGTTTTGCTTAAAACTTAAAGCCAGGAAACAGAAACAGCTTAGGATTCTGTTCAGATAGTAGGTACATGAACCTATCAACAGCTCAAGAGAAGACAAAAACCCTTAAGTCTGGAAAACAAAGCCTAGAAGAAAATCAGCAATATTTTAGTCAAAAGTCATAACATTTTAATTCACCAGTTCAGTCTCATGTACTTAATCTATCTTCTGTTGTGGTCCGATCGTTCCGTTGAAATTCTGGAAGATAACATTCAACTCTAGACTTGGCCCTTGACCATTAAGTTGGCCATTTTCTTAGTTGTTTTTATTTTTTTTTTAGAGGTTTTTGCTATAGGGCACGTGTGCTTGCCCAAAAGACAGAGAGACAGAGACAGAAAGCGAGAAATCACTCCCCAGGGGGATGGTCATGCTGCAATCCCTTCTCCTCCATGCTCCTCTTGGAATCTTGGGCACGCATGCACATGCGCATGGCTTGAGTTTAAGCCACTGGGTCCGGGACTCGAACCGCAGTTGACTACATGGAGTCCAGTGACATAGCCATTAGGCCAACTGCTGGTCCCAGTTGTTTTTGAATTCTTATCACTGTGTGTCTGTATTTAGTTTTCCTGATGTAGCACTCCCTTTAGAACTTCTTGGAGAGTTAGTCTAGTGCTGCTTAATTCTTTCAGGTTTTGTTTATCTGAGAATGTTCTTGTCTTTTCTTCCCATCTGAAGGATAATTCTGCCAGGTATAGTATTCTTGGTTGAAATTGTTTTTCACTTAATACTTTGAATATATTTTCCTGTTCTTTTCTTGATCACATTGTTTCCAACAAGAGATCCACTGTTAGCCTGATGGGATATCCTTTGTAGGTAACTTGACATTTCTCTCTTGCCAATCTTAGTATCTTGTCTTGAGGTGAAGAGACTAACAAATGCACTGATCATCTATTCCATGAAATCTTGGAAGAAAACTTTCCAAACGTAGAGAGGCAAAGACCCAGACCCAAGAAATACAAAGGACCCCAAATAGAATCAACCTAAAAAGATCTTCTCCAAGACACATTATAGCCAGCATGAATTTTAAGCCTTTGGGTCCAGGACTTGAACCGTGGTCGACCACATGGGAGTCCAGCGAGTAAACATTATACCATCTGCTGGTCCCTACAGTTACAGTTTATTACAGTGAAATGAAGTGGATCAAAATCAGCCAAGGGAGGCTAGCCAGTGGCATGGTGAGTAAGGCAGCTGGATCTGACACAGCCCACCACATGGTTTGAGTCCTGGACCCAGAGGCTTGAGAACACTCTGGGCATATGCAGGTGTGTGCCCAAACTCCCAAAAAGAGGGAGACCTAGAGAAGAAGGGTGCGGTGTGGACATTGTGGACATCTCCCTTGGGAGGAAGTGCTCTCTCTCTCTCTCTCTCTCTCTCTCTCTCTCTCTCTCTCTCTCTCTCCAGTGAACACACGTACCCTCTGGCACAAGGAGCAGAGTTTGGAAAGTTTCTGACATGAAGCTTCCAGTCATCCTCTGCCAGTGGAGGCATGGGCAGCTTTGGCTCCTGGCATGGGGCATTGCTAACAAGGGAAGCGGACCTGAGCCCTGGCAGCCAGTTCAGAATCTTCACTGGGAACTCCGACCAGCTGCCTACCTGGCTAAGCTCGGTCCCCAGCTGCCCTGGATGGCAGGTTGCCACTGTGTGACTAACCCTCCCACTCTAACTCACACTATTAGGCTTTCTGGTGTATCCCAAAGCCACCAGGTAAACAAAAGCATTTACCAGGCAGGACGTCCCAAGGGCCTCAGGATCACCTTTCAAGAGCTGAGGGCAAGGGCCAGAAGGTTTTTTGGAAAAGGCTAAATCCTTTCCTACATCCAGTTGCTGGTGCTAACAACGGTGCAGCCATGCCGGGTGTGATGTGCCTGTACACCTGTGGAAGCTTCCAGATGCTGTAAGGAACAGCAGCCACACACACAGGTCTGTCCTGAGGTTGAGTCCTGCCTGCCTTTTCACCAAAGTCGGGTCTGTCCTGGCCGATTTCTGTTCATTCCTGCTGTCCTGGCCATGTCTGGCCCAGCCTTGGGGCAGCCACGCAGTGGCTCGGGGTGACCAAGTCTGAGACTGGCAGGCAGAAACAAGGGCGACTTTCCTAGGACGTGGAGCCCGGCCTTCTACAGCAGAGAGGCGGTATCGTGGGCCAAGCGTGACTCAGAGAGAAGCTTTCACACAGAAATGCAGGCCAAAATATTACAATCTGTAGCCGCCATCGACTGCTGCTAATTTCCCCAAAAGACCAACATAATCATCTGTTGCCGAAGGAAAGCTGCGGCGACTACCTACTGCTACCGGCTCCGTCCGTTACCGCCTCCTCGGAGATGCCGAGACAGGATGACTTACATGGAGCACAGGTTCATTCCGCTCCTGATTTGGAGAGCCGAGGTCCAGAGGCCAGCGTCTGGGGCCTGTGACATGGCCGATGGCAGACACCAAGCAGAGCAGCTGCCTGCGGTTTCTTCATATTCTGGTCACACTAGGAATCAACCACAGGGGGCCCCCGCCCCAACATGGATATGACATCCAAAGACCTCCCCTGGGAAAGGGATCACGTTTTCGCTTAACATCTCAGTAATACAACCAAGCTCCAGCACGTTAATTTCTGGAGGACTTCCAGACTACAGCCTCCCCCTGGGCCCCCCAAATTCATGTGCTTCTCACATACAGAATCATCCCAATGGTTCGAAAAGTCTTAACTCAGTCCAACACTAAATTGAAAGTCGAAAGCCCAAAGTCTCATTGGAGATTGATGGTGAATTCTTTCCAGCTGTCAGTTTGTGAAGTCAAAACAAACAGCATGCTCGGAAGTACAGCGTGATGAGGCAGGAGGAAGCTGGCAAACGGAAGCCGGTAACGGGGCTGGAGCATCTGCCCATGTGGCTAGACAGAAAAGCTGATCAGGGCAGAAAATCCCCGCCCAGGGTAATGTAGGCTGGTTTCCAGTGGGGACGCCTAGCTGATTAAGCCACATCTGGTAGAACCAATGAGATGAGAACCATCCCCGGCCCCAGCCAGTGATCAACTGACACTCCCTGATTTAAAAATTATAAACCTTGGGACCAGCAGTTAGAGTAATGGCTATGTCGCTGGACTCCCATGTAGTCGACCGTGGTTCGCATCCTGGGCCCGGTGGCTTAAAACTCACGCCAGGCACGTGTGCGTGCGTGCCCAAGATCCCGAGAGGAGAATGGAGGAGAAGGGATTGCAGCGTGGCCATCCCCCCTGGGGGGGTGATTTCTCACTTTCTATCTCTCTGTCTCTCTCTGTCTGTCTGGTGAGCACAAGCACTCTATAGTAAAAAAACCTCCCCCCCAAAAAAAAAAAAATTATAAACCTTGTAGAATGTAATTGCCGGGGCCTTTGAGCCACTCATTCTCTCTCCGCTGGGGCCTGCTAAGGAGTATACTCAGTAAACTACCATTTCCTTTCACTAGTAGCATATTTTGTTCAGTTCTTTGTCTGAAACTCCAAGAACCTGGATATCATTGCAGAAGCCAGCCCACAACAAAAGCATCAGGCAGCCTGGTTCCCCTGGCCCTGTTGGGCTTGGTTCATGCTCCGACTCTCCTCAGTTGTCGTCTCCTGTCTGAGGTCCTTCAGGCTGATGCTACACACTGAGAGCTCTAGAGGGCTGGGTTCTTGAGGGCGGTCCCCCCTCTGCAGCTCCACCGGGCACAGCCCCTGTTAGACGTTCTCCCCTCCGAGTATACATCCCCACTGGGCACTGCTCTACTGGAGGCTCTCTCTTGTGGCCCGACCCTGAAGCAAGTCTCTGCCACGCCCCCATGCTATATGAGACATTCTTTGAAATCTCAGTGGAGGTCTTTAAGCTCTTGAATTCTGCCAGTCTGCAGAATTAGCACCATGTGATTAGTGCAAGTGTCACTGCTGCCGCTGTCAAGGCCTGAAGCCTGTGTTCTCCGGGTTGACATCTCAGGCTGCCTAAGACATGGCTGGAGTAACGAGGCACCGTGCCAAGTTGGGGGGAACTCCAGGCTGTGCAGGGCAGCATGCCTGTTCAGACCCTTTTCCAGAAATCATTTTATGATTAGCTTATGGTGGGTGGGGGTAGTCCTGAAGATCTCTAAAAGACCCTAGGGGCATTTCTCCCATTGTCCTGCTTATTAGCATTTTTTTTTTTTTTTTGAGAGGTTTTTCACTATAGGGCGCGTGCGCTCGCCAGACAGACAGAGAGAGACATAGAGACAGAAAGCGAGAAATCACCCCCCAGGGGGGATGGTCACACCGCAATCCCTTCTCCTCCATTCTCCTCTCGGGATCTTGGGCACGCATGCACACGCGCCCAGCGTGAGTTTTAAGCCACTGGGTCCGGCACGCGAACCGCGGTCGACTACGTGGGAGTCCAGCGACATAGCCATTACGCTAACTGCTGGTTCCCCTGCTTATTAGCATTTTGATCTCTTCCAGCAGCAGCATCTCTTCCGCAACCTGTCTCCTGGCCACACTTTTCTCTGACAAGCATGGTTTTTCATTCTTTGCCACATGCCAGCCTACAAATTTTCTAAAAATTTCCACTCCTTAATTATCAATTCTCTCTTTAAGTCATCTCATTCTTCTCTCATTACCGACATGCAGTTAAGGCAACCATGTAGTTCCTTCACTGTTTGCCTTGAAAATTCATTTGCCAGATCTTTGTCACTCTTAAGCTCAATGTTTAATGCAGCCTTAGGAATGAAGGTTTTGTAGCTGAATCTTTGCTGTGATGTAACACAGAGAATTTTCCTCCAATTTCCAACAAGCTGTTCCTCTGAAGCCTCTTCAGAATGGCCTCTCCTGATATTTCCATCAGCGTGCTGTTCACCACCATTCAATCAGTCTCTGGAAAGTTCCATTTCCTTTTTTAGGAGCTTCCACCAGAATCTAGATGTTTCTAGCCTTCTCTAAATTTCTCCCTACTATCCAGTTCCAAAACCACGACAATCTCTCCCCTCATGTTCCTCTGGAGCCGCACTGTCCATACAGTAGCTGCCAGCCACATGTGGCTATTTAAATTAAAATTAACTTAATAGGGACCAGCAGTTAGCGTAATGGCTATGTCGCTGGACTCCCACGTAGTCGACCACGGTTAGAGTCCCGGACCCGGTGGCTTAAACTCACGCTGGGCGCGTGTGCGCCCAAGATCCCGAGAGGAGGACGGAGGAGAAGGGATTGGGGCGTGGCCATCCCCCCTGGGGGGTGATTTCTCGCTTTCTGTCTCTCTGTCTCTCTCTGTCTGGCGAGCGCACGCGCCCTATAGCAAAAACCTCTCCAAAAACTAAAAAAATTAACTTAATAAAGCTTAAAATACAGCTCAGTGGCACTAGCCACATTCCAAGCCCCACAGTCATATAGGCAAGTGGCTGCCGTGCGGAACACCTCCTCCCGTGGCTGCTGCCTTGTTCAAACGTGGCGGCCAGAGCGTCCGACATGTTACTGGCTTGTTGCTGCTTGTTTGCCTTCCGTGCTGGAATAGGAGCTGCATGAGGGCAGGGCCTTCTGCTCCCGGCGTCCCCAGCACCTGCAGCCAGGCTGGTGCACAGCAGGGTGCAGAAAGCACTGCTGGAGGAGTGATTGGACGAGGGAACGCATCGATGGAGAGTGGCACCCGGTCTCTGGACGAGGACAGGGAGCTCTGCAGACATCTGCTCTGGGCTGAAGCCATCAGAGTGGAGCTGAGAAGGGACTGCCCAATGCTGACCCAAACTCACACACCTGGGAGTCTTCGTGGACACCCAGGTGTGAGGAACTGACCGGAGAGGCCTCAATGTGGTGTGGCTCGTGATAAGATGGGGAGGTTCCAAGGCCTCTTTCAGATACTTTGAGGCAACCACTGGCTGGTGACTTGAGGGAAACAGGCACAGGCTTCCCAAGGCATGTTCCCCAGAGGGCTAAGCAGCTTCTACGGTCTCCTTGGGGGACAACACCTGCCTCACTTGCCTACAGTGGTTCCCCGCAGTGCCAACCGCTGCTCACCCTGTGGGTTGGCGGACACCTCCCCTAAACCAGACACGCTGACAGCCACATGGTGAATGGGGAGGCTCCCCACTGCCCCTCACACACACTCAGGAGGGCCCACCAGCCCCACATGGGCCAAACACCGTAGCAAACACAGAGGGGGCCAAGGCAAGGGCCACGTCCTTCATGGTACGCCCTCGTCACAGGCTCCGGGAAGAGTCGAGCGCCCCTGCTCTCACAGCTGGAGTGACGTGATCGCCACCAGCAACATGCCAGGGCAAACGGTGGGACAGCCCCGTGGAGACAGCAGCAAAGGACAGCTTGGTTCTAGACCAGGACACCACGAGAGACTGAGGGCCCCATCACCCCATACGATGGGCCCCTGTACCTTGGAGGGGAGTCAGAAACTGAGACTTATGGCTGGTAGGGGCCGCACAAAGCCTGAGTCCATCCAGTCCACCCGAGATGGAGGGGCGAGAGGGGGGACTCGGCTTGGCAGCGGCCGGCACTTCACCTTCTGAGCAATGGCAGCACCTCAGCAGGGCCCCTCACCGGGCCCTGGCCCTTTCCCATCTCCTCCTCAGCCGCTGGTCATGCCCCTGCACGACTCCTTCATGGGCCCTGGCCTGAGCCAGAAGCCAGTGGGTGAGGGCTGGCCATGGCGGCTCCGGAGGCCCTTCCTCCACCCTGGTGTTACCACTAAAATGCCTATCTCCTGAGCCCAAGTGGCCCTGGCTGTCGGTGACCCCATTGCCAGCTTCTAGGGATGCAGGAGGGGTGGGCAACATGGCCGAAGGGGGGAACCAGGGCCCAAGTCCTGTGGTGAACACACTGGCCGACCAGCAGTCTGCCCCTGCCGCCTGTTCAAGACCACCGCCCTCAGCTCAGCACCCCGCATTATGGCTGCAGGGTGACCTTTGCTTAATAGATTTTTGTTTTGTTTTGTTTTGTTTCTCTGCTATAGGGCATGTGTGCTTGCTGAAGACAGAGAGGGAAAGTGAGAAAGCACCCCCAGGGGGATGGCCATACCACGGTCCCTTCTCCTCCATTTTCCTCTCAGGATTTTGGGCACACATGTACATACGTACACACAAATACACATGTTTAGCATGTTTTTCAATCTGCCAGGTCTGGGACCTGAGCCGCGTAGTTGGCCATGTGCATTCCAGCCGCCTTAACCAGCATGTCACAGCTGGCCCCAAGGTGACCTTTCTAAGTTGCAGGCCCAGGTGAGCCTCTGGCCATCCCGAATCTGTCACTTTCTGTCCCCTGGGACCTCCTGCCTTGCCCACCCACCCCTGCAGCCTCCATACCTGCACCCTCCACACACGTGCATCAGCGGCCTGCAGCCCTCCTGCACACACAGTCACCCCTCCACACCTTTGCACGCTTTCCCGCCTGGCAAGCCCTCCCTGCTCAGACATCAGGAGCCTTCACCCTCTCCCTCTTTCCTGGGTGGGGAGGCCCCTCTACCACCACACACCTCCACATTCTCGCCCGCCAGGCTGCGGGACCTTAGGACCTGGGGGCCAGTGCTGAGTAGCAGCTCAGTAAATAGTACGGGAAGGAATTAGTGAATGAGGCCCTAATGAAAGCTAAAAACGGACTGCCCCTCCCGGGGCCTGACCCACTTTCCAAGGCTTCCCAGCTGCTCAGGCAGCGTGTAGACTCCCCCGACAGACAGGGCTGGGGCATCAGTGCGCTCTGACCACGCCAGGACAGGGCAGGGGGTCTGAGCCCCAGGCCAAGGGAGCTCCCGGGGCTTTGTGGTCCACGGCCCATCCTGGGTGCCAAGCCCCTCATGTTCTTCTCATTTGCTCCCAAAGGTTTAAAATCATGAAAACCATCCTCACCAATAGTTCACAGGAGGGACACGCACAGGCAGTGGGCCGGGTTTGGCTCGCTGGCTCAAGTTCACAACCTCGAGTTAGGTGAGAGAGGACTCCCCCAGTGTCCTTGTCACAGTGACGTTGTGTATTTCTGGCCATTGGCGATTTGATACCAAAATACTTGTTCTGGTCAGTCATTTGCTCAGTGCGCCCAGCTAATACATTCCTAGCAGTCAGGGCCGTCTGTAGAGGGAGCTGGCTGCTGGAACGGTAGTGAGCTCTTCATCCCTGGGGGTGTGCAAGCAGAGCGGGAGGGCTGCTGCAAAGAAGGCAGAGAATTTAGACATCAGGTAGGGAGAATCAGAAAGTGGCTGTTCACGTCAGGTTTGGGACTGTGTGCAGGCCGGCCTTGGCCATACCTGGGTGCTGGGCCCCGTCTTCTCTCTGGCCTGGCCCTGCCCAGTCCCTGAGCGAGCTCAGGGACCACTCGGCCGACGTGCCTGGCGGTGTGTGGTGCTGGTCTCAGGCCCCGGTGTTGCTGTCTGTTTCGGTCCCTAAAGCTGACCCTGAACACAGGTGGGGGTACAGGTGGTCTATTTGAAGGTGACTCCAGGAAGCAAGGGTGGAAGGTTCTGCTGCAGCCACCTGGGCACACCCTCCGGGGACCCTGGGAGCCCTGGGGGATACATCTCAGATGTGCCCCACAGAGGGGCGAGGAAGCTAGGGTTTGTCAGCCAGGCCCACCCCTCCTTGGGTAAGGGTTTGCACCAGAGCTGTGACCTCTGGCACGGCCGTCCTGCCCAGGGTCACTTGCTAAAGCTGCGTGGTGGCCACTGAAACCAGAACGCAGGAGCTTGAGGTGGAATAGGGACAGCGTGCACTGGCACATGCACTAGCACCCTCCAGGTGGCGCAGGGCACAGCCAGAAATGTGAGGACCTGTGGGTGGCTCCTGGTCCAGCCTCACAAAGCCGCTGCTGGTTCCCTGGGGACCGGCACCGAGCCAGAGCAGCTCCTGTCACCTGTGAGCTTCGGCCTTCTCGCGGTGCGAAGGCTGCAGTTCTCCTCCCTGGGCTGCCATGAGGGTTATCGGGATGGTACCTGTGTCACAGGTGCCCGGTGAGTGGCACGCGTGCTGTGGCTGCACTCCCTCAGCTGCTGGCCAACCAGCGGATGGTCACTGGCCACCTGAGACTGATTTTCACCGTGGACCCCAAACCCGCAGTAAGAGGCATGATAGCGAATCAACACACCCCTTCTTGGTCACAGTGGTTCGAGAATGACCAGGTGACCTAGTTCTAGCCAAGAAAAGAGGCAATTTCAGGGTTTACTTGGCATTACTGAAACTGATTCTCTCTCGCCAGAATAGGGTGGGGGCAGACCTGAGCATGTCTGCGGTCGGGGCAGGCATTTCACTGCCGTAGCGGAGCAGCTGTGGCTGCTGGGGACACCGTCCAGAGCCCAAGATGAAGAGGAACACAGTACGGCTGGGTCTGCAGCATCTACCAAGCTGCTGGATCAAGCCTTACCCGACGTCCTAAACTTCAGTTATGTGAACCAACACATTACTCTGATGTTGAAGCCACAGGGTTGTTTTTTGTTTGTTTGTTTGTTTGTTTGTTTGTTTTTCTGTCCTTTGCAATCTAAAAAGCACTAATCAATAGAATTCCTCTCCTTGTTGCCTGAGACCCAAGGGCAGGACCACAAAATATGGGGTCACAGAATGGGCACCCAGAGTAAGGCCTTGCCAGGTGCGGACGGGCAGGCAGAGGGGCGCCAGGGCCTGGGCCAGTTCCCTGGTCCTCATGGCCAGAAAGCCAATCTCTGCTGGGCTGCCTGGAGGGCGTCCCAGAGGCACCGTGAGAATAGGAGGTGGGCAGGCAGGAGCCCCCTAGGCAGGTCAGGGCAGCCAGGAGGGGCACCGCGCCCACGCATGGCCCACACGGCTGGCATGCCACTTGGCAAACAGCCCATGAAGGACACCGGGGGCTCTTTCCACCCCCGGATAAACTGCAGAAGTGGAGAAAACCTCTGTTGACACGGCCCCAAGGACTGCTCTGCAAAGCCGCAGAGACCTGGGGTCGCTCCTAGCTGGGAGGCGGAGGGCAGGGGGAGGAGAGAGCGGGCGAGATGGAGGCTGGGAGTCCTGGGGTTTCTCCAGCTTAGCATCTCCAACTTCTTAGCGCCATTAACACATTTGCGCCTCCAGAGATGTTGGCAGAGGACGTGAGAGCTGTGGGCTTCCTCTCGGCAGCAGCGTGCAGAGCCGGCTAGCTCCGCACTTAACCTGCACCCGAGCTGGCGCCCCGGTCCGCGGCTGAAGACAGAGACGGCACAGGGGTCAGGGGCCAGCTTTCAAGGCCGGCATGTGGGTCGCCCGGCGTGCGGACAAGCATGTCCTGGAAGCACTGACAGAGACCGTCAGCGTCACAGCCAGACCCGGCCTCTTTACAGCCGGTGCTCAGAGCCGAGACCACCTGCCCACGGAGGGAGCAGGCCTCGCTGAGGGGCAGGCACCAGGCGCCACATCACAGTCCTGCTTCTTTCTTTTGAGTTTCTCTCTTCCATGAGCAACAGAGAGAGAGGCAGACAGAGTAGTTCCCCGAGGCCCTGATCACCCCCAGCCTCAGTCAGCCCCAGGGCAGGGCGGGCGCTGGGTGTGACCCCAGAAGCTTCCTGGGGGCCGCCCCGTAGAGCGCCATGTTTTACTGCTGCGCCATGGCCTGGCCCCACATTCCTTTTCACAGCCCCCAGTGATCCGTTTTGACCTGTTTTACCAAAGGCTACCTGCGAGGCCGAGGACGGGCGGCTGGTTGAGGTGCTCAGGGCTAGGCAAACCCGCCTTCACCGTCAGACCTGCTCCTGCCACGCTCTGACCCCACCCTCTGCCATGAAGATCCCCACTGCCATCACCCAGGCCCCTGCAACAGGTCTGCTGGGCCATTGCACATGGCCACCGCCGGCCTGAGGGGTGCACTGTGGGGCCCGGTCTGCATCCTTTGAGGAAGGTGGGACCCCAGGTACCCTGGGTCCTTTCTACCCTGGGTCCTGTCTCTGCACACAGACCACGTCTGCCAAGCCGTTCACAGGACAGGAGTGCAGAGGGCAGGCCCCTCAGGTCCCCCTCCCGCCCTCCCTGGCCCCCAGCAGGAGCTGCTGGATGGCCAGCCCAGGGTGGCAGGAGAGGAGAGCATGGAGGGCAGTGGTGCGGCTGGGCTGCCATCTGCGTCTCTGCTCAGCAGGGATCCTGGGGCGGGGGGTTGCCGGTCGGCAGTGCCCAGCCCAGGCAGAGCCAGGGACACATTCTGAAATGAGAGCAGGCCAGGCAGGGACAGGTCCCAGCCCAGCGCTTGCGCAGAACAAAGAGCCACAGCTATGTGCCACGCAGGAACGACAGCGCCAGCATCCTGACCTCGTTCTCCTCTTCCCCTTGCCACATGCAAATACAGAAACGTTACAAACAATGGAGTCCGCCATGTGCCCTGGGGTGGGTGGGGACCATCCAGGACCCCCCACCTACTGCAGCGCAGGGAGCCCAGGGCCACGTGCCTGGACCATCCAGGACCCCCCACCCACCCACTGCAGTGCAGGGCACCCAGGCGATTCACGTCCTCTTGACCTCGCAGGCAGGACGCCCTGCCCTCGTGTGGGCACAATCACCTTGAGAGATGGGGCAGGTGCATTTCCGAGGTTATCGGGGCACCTCGGTAACTCCAGCAAGACTTGGATCCCTCCATCCTCTGCTCGCTTAGCCTCACTCCTACACGTCCCTGGGCAGCCCTCAGTTCCACAGAAGTAACACAACTTTGGGGACATGAGATGCTACCTTCCCCGTGAGCCTCCTTGACAGGTGAGCAGCCGTCCCCTGAGCCCCACACAGCTGGGTCTACACTGGGTGCTGCAATCGGCTTGGCTATTGGTGGCCGTGGGGATGGAGCCAGGGGATGAGAACAAAGCAAGGTTCTTTCAGCAAGGACATTCAGGCAAGGGGGTCAGGGGAGATGTTGGGTTGATGCTGGGTTGATACCCCTTCCGGGTCAGCCAGGCTCACCAGAGACAGACAAGACCAGGGGAAGCAGAGTGGGCGTGAAGCAGGTGGTCTACACACAGGCTCACCCTGGCTCTGTACCCCACCACCTCACTCCCTGCCTCACCACCAGGCATGCACGCCCATCACACCACTGCAGGCCCAGGGCTACGAGGCTGCGCCATCCCCACCCCTGCAGCTCACAGGGTGGGTGGGCCCGAGTACTGGACCAGGGCTGCAGCTGGTGTCCGAAGGGCAAGCGCGGGGCCAGGAGGCAGAGCCTGGAACAGAGTCAGGAGGGCCAACCTCGGGGTGGGGAGACACAAGGCCAAAGCCCAAGGAGGGGCCTGTGAGGGCCAGTAGAGGGGCTGGTGGAGAGCCCAGTGGAGGAGCCAAACTCCGGGACAGAGGAGCTGGGCAGGTGGGAGCCAAGGGCAGGAGCGTAGGGGCAGCTGCGTTCTGAGGGCACCAGGTCTGCCTGGGCAGGGAGGGGGTCAGCACAAGATGTGCCGCCTGGTCCCGCACCACTGTGGGGCCACCCTCCAAGCACTCTGGCTGAGCGTCTGGGAGGGAAATTGGGGTGTACTGCAAAACCAGACGCAGAAAATGACACAGAATTCTTGTTCTCAGCCTTTTGGTTAAAATCAAGTGTAAAATAACAGAATTAAGCTCACAAGTGTTTATTTTCTCAAGTAAAAGAATCGGGAGGGTCGGCCATCCAGCGCCGCGGCGCTAACACCCTGGCTCCTTCCGTACACCTGTCTTCCCCACATCCACAGCGTGTTGCCTCACCCTTCAAATGTCCTCCTACGTGAGCACCTGGAGCTCCAGCTCTCAAGTCTGCATTCCAGGTAGCGGGAAGGGGGAAAGAAGGGAAGTGAAGGGAGGCTTGGCCTGGCCATCTGTGCCCCTCTGAGAAGGCAGGTGAAGGACTTCCACTTCAGGCAAAATGGAGTGAGAAACAAGGATCAGATTACCCTCCAAGCTTAAATCATACACACACACACACACACACACACACACACACACACAATTATGGTTTCCAGACATTGGATAAAAGGCAGCCCGGGGAGGGGTGAGCTGGAAGTGAAGGTAAGCAAAGTACTTGAGTCCAAGAAAAGAAACCCAAGGCCATCAGGTGGCTCGGTGGTTAAAGTGTCAAACTCCCACATGACTGACCATGGTTCGAGCCCCAGATCCAGTAACCTGAAACTCATGCCAGATACATGTGCATGTGCACCCAGAATCCCAAGAGGAGGGTGGAGAAGAAGGGATTGTGGAGTGGCTATCCCCCTGTGGAGGGTGGGAGCAGTGATTTTTCACTGTCCCTCTTACTGTCTCTCTCTGTGAGTGCATGCATCCTGTGGCAAAAGAAAAAGAGGAAGAAGAAGAGGTGAAACCCAAAAGAACTCAGCAGTCCTTCTGAGCTGGGCCGAGTGCAGAGAGCACCGGCACCGGCAGCCCCTGGTGCAGAACTCCAGCGGAGACAGGGTGGCACGGAGAGAGACGGCTGCAGGGACGTGCAGAGGGTCTGCTCTCGTCTTCAGCTAAGTGCTGACCTGTGCGTGAGAGGGAGACTGCCAAGGCTGGGGGAAGAGAGTCAGAAGGGAAGAGGCAGAACAAGCCCTGGGTTTACACAAGGGCGGAAATAGTTCTCCCCGCCAATCAGAGTGGAAAGACCACATCGTGCTGGAGTAGAGAGTCCTCGAACGGGCAGGGCCTCAGGAATGGGGTCAAATTAGCCCTGGACTGTAGGCTGACTTGGACCCGTCTACGAAGCTTAAGAGTAAACCTCGAAAGGGTCAGAGTGTCTTCAAGGAACATCGCTACATCTCAGAACGAAGTCAACGGAATAGGAAAAACTCTAGCACCTAACAAAGTAAAATGACAATGCCTCGCATCCAGTCAAAAATTACCAAGCATGAAAGAATGAAGAAAATATGACCCGTTAAAGAAAAAAAAAATCAGTAAATAGAATCAGCTCTAGAAATGACTGGACTGTAGAATGAGTGAAACGGATGGAAGAACAGGTGTAGACCTGGCCACAGTAGCATACGCTGGAGGGTGCCGCTGGCCAGGAGATGGAGGCCACCTGGGAAATTTGAGTTTAACCTCAGCTCATGTGAAAGTCAGCTGCGCTGCACCTGCCTGCAGTCCCAGCCACTCAGAAAGCTGGGGCAGGAGGATCTCAAAATTGTGAGACCCTGTTCAAAAATTTAAAAATAAATACGTAATTTTAAAAAACAGGTGTATGTTCAGAAGGTAAAAGAAACCATGAGCATGAAGAAGATGAAGAGAATGTATTTTAAAAGACCCAACCTGAGGGACCAGCAGTTAGCGTAATGGCTATGTCACTGGACTCCCATGTAGTCGACCACGATTCGTGTCCCGGACCCGGTGGCTTAAACTCACGCCAGGCGCGTGTGCGTGCATGCCCAAGATCCCGAGAGGAGAATGGAGGAGAAGGGATTGTGGCGTGGCCATTTCCCCGGGGGGTGATTTCTCACTTTCTGTCTCTCTGTCTCTCTCTGTCTGGCGAGCACATGTACCCTCTAGCAAAAACCTCTTCAAAAAAAAAAAAAAAAAGACCCAACTTGAGTACCTAGAGTTAAAAAACCAAATGTGTGAGATGAAAATTACCCTAGATGGGAATAACAGCAGGTTAAACACAGCAAAAGGAAAGATTCATGAACAGCAAAGCGGCCATTGAAGCAATCCAAGATGAAGCACAGAGAGAAAAATGACCAGGAAGACGAGAGCAGGGGACCGCTGAGCTTGAGATGACAGCCAGTGGCCTGACAGGCGTATTGAGCCCCGGGAGGCGGATAGGGAAAAGCAGAAAAACTATTTGCAGAAATGTTGAAAATGTTTCCAAATTTGATAAAAAGCTATACATATGCAGATCAAGAATCTCAAAGAAGACTAGTCAGCAAAACAGGGCAAAGGAAGACACTGCACCACGCCACACCATCATCAAATTGCTGAGAACCCACAAAAGCAAAGAGGCTCTCATGGACGAGGAAACAAAGCAAACGACAGCAGACTTCTCGTGGAAAACCATCCAAGCCAAGAGCAAATGGAGCAGCATCTTTATTGAAAGCGAACAGGGGCCAGCAGGTGGCATGGCGGTTTAGGTGCCGGACTCCTACATGGCCAGCCGCGGTTTGAGTCCTGGACCTGGTAGCTCTCTCTCTTTCTCTCTGTCTCTCTCTGGTGAGCACATGTGCCCTATAGCACATTTTAAAAATAATAATAAAATTAAATAATTTTTAAAAAAGAAAAGGGATGTTGGAATTTTAAATTTAATAAAATATCTTTATTAAAAATATCTTTCAAACATGGAGGTGAAATGAGACTTTTTCAGACTTCTAGAATCAAGGATTTCGCCACCAGCAGACCAGCTTGACAAGTTTAAGGGAGTCCTTCATGCAGAAGGAAAATGTACCAGGAAAGTTCAGAATACTCACAAAAGAACGAACGGTACCAGAAATGCCTAGGATGAAGGTAAATAGAAAACACAGGTTTTCTTGTTTTTCAAAATCTCTTTACAACCGGACCCGCAGATGATGTAGCAGTTACGTCGCTGGGCTTCCACATGGCCGGCCACGGTCTGAGTTTTGGTCCTGGTAGCTTGAAACTCATGCTGCACACATGTGCGTGCATGCCCAAGATCCCAGGAGAAGAATAGAGAAGGGGTTGAAATGTGGCCATCTCCCTGGGGGGGGTGGGGTGATTTGTCACTTTCTTTCTCACTGTCTCTGTCTCTCTCTCTAGTGAGCACATGTGCCCTAAGGGTAAAACCTCTAGGAAAAAACAAATCTTTATAAGGTACTTACATTTCTAAAGCAAAAGTAGTGTCACTATATGGCGGGGTTTATCACATATGAAGAAGTAAGATGTGTGACAGAATACCTTCCCGTGTCAGGTGTGGAAAACCGGAAGCCTACTATGGAAAGGCTCTCACATCATTCATAAAGTAACACTATCGTGGGGCCAGCAAATGGTGTGATGGATGCGTCACTAGACTCCCACGTAGTCGCCCACAGTTCCAGTCCTGGACCCGGCAGCTTAAAACTCATGGCGGATGTGTGTGCATGTGTGACCAAACTTACAAGAGGAGAATGGAGAAGGGATGTGGCCTGGCCATCACCAAAAGTGATATCTCGCTTTCTGTCACTCTGGCGAGCGCATGTGCCCTATAGCAAAAATCTTTGATAAAAAAGGTCACACGATCGTGTGGCGTGTGACAACGTTGTAGTCTACAACAGGCCACTTGTATGGCATAGACCTGTAAGACTGTAATGGAGCTGGGGTTTCTGTTGCCTACTGGACCAGAACCCCTGCGATGCCTGGGTGCAGTGCACCCCGTACAAGTCTGTGGTAATGCTGGTGGAGACAGTTCCATGCCCTGCCAGCCGCACGAACACTTGGCACACATGGCACATCCAGCACATAGCACTCGACAGTGACGATGAACAACGGAGCTACTGGCTTATGTATTTATCACATGATCCTTTTCTAAAGAAAGTTGATTTCGGGCCAGCTGGCACGGAGGTTAAGGTGGCTAGATTCCCACACGGCCAACAGCACCGTTTGAGTTCTGGCCCCAATGGCTTGAAAAACACACCAGTCACATGTGCATGTGCGCCCAAAACCCCTAGAGGAGAACGGAGGAGAAGGGATTGCGAAATGCCATCTCCCCTGGGGGGTGGGGGTGGTTTTTCACTTTCCCTCTGTCTCTGTCTCTGTCTCTTTCCAGGGAGCACATGTGCCCTATAGTGGAAAAAATAATGTTTGCTTCTACCGTGAACAAGAGAGAGAGACAGCCCTCGACAGTCTTCACAGTGCAGCACCCCCCACCCCCCCGGGGACTCAGTCATCCCAGATCATGGGGTGCACTCGTCTGGCACATTCGGGCATGTCTCTGGACGCGAACCCAGAGTTCCCATGTGGGTCAGCCTCGTGGAGCAGGGCATCAGGGCCGCACCACTGCCCGGCCCGGCCTGTACCCTGCCTTTGACCGCGATTTCAGAGCACGCTCCTTGCACTTCTACGCTGTTTGAGCTTTCTGTCAAGGAGCGCGAGGGCGATACCGGCAGCCCCGAGCCACTGTCTACGGGGCCTCGTGGCTGTGCCTTTCTCTCTCACACTTGATTGGATCTTGTGCTGTTTTGTTTATTGCAGCCCTCCCAAGGACAAGATGCAGAGGTGCACAACGGTGATGTCTGTGGTCCTGACCCTGAGTAAGCTTCGGCCGATCCGTGTGCTTGCTTCTTAGTCTTGTCTTTTCATTTGCCAGCGGCTGTGTGTGGTCATGGAGAGAAACAGAGAGAGAGCAAGTGAGAAGGAGAATGAGAAAGCACTCCCGTGGGGGACAGTCATGCCACAGTCTCTCCTCCACTGCGATTTTGGCACACATACCCACGTGCCCAGTGTGTTTTCCAAGCCATCAGGTCCAGGACTCAAACCACGCAGTGGGTCATGTGGGATCTAACCACTTTAACCACCACACCACAGGCTGGCCCATGGTCCTGTTTTAAGCTAAATATTATTACAAGAGTCAAAAAGTGTTTAAAAAAAAAAAAACTTTAAAGTTTATAAAGTAAGAAAGTTACAGTAAGCCAAGTTTCATTTATTACTGAAGAAGGGAACACATGTTCATAAATGTAGGGTACCTGAGTGTACGGTGTTCATAAAGCCTGCAGATGTTCTAGGCCTTTGCATGGACTCCACGCTCACTGATGGACTCACCCAGAGCTGCCAGGCCTGCCAGCTGCACTGATGGTAAGTGCCCTGGCGAGTGTACTATTTATATCTGCTATACCAAAATGGTACATTTTTCACTGTTCCTTTTCTGTGTTTAGATCATTTTTTCTTTATTTTTTAAAGAATTATTTTAATTTAATTTTATCATCATCATTACCTTTCAGTTTGCTTCAGGGCACACATGCTCTCCAGAGAGAGAAAAGGAAAGTGAGAAAGCAAGTCACCGGGTCTAGGACTCCAATCACAGTCAGCCATGTGGAGTCCAGTGCCTTAACCACTATGCCACCTGCTGGCCTCATAGATCATTTTAAACACAAGTACTTGCCATTGTGTGATAATTGCCTACCACAGCCAGCACCAGAGCATGCTGTACGGCTGTAGCCTAGGAGCCGTAGGTTATGCCATATAGCCTTGGAGGATAATAGGCCACACCATCTAGGTCTTGTAAGTACACTGTTAGCGAGGCATGACTGCATGACCTTATCGGAAGGTAGACTATGATAAAAGCAACCGCTTTATAACAACAGTGCACACACACACACAGAGCACTACAGATTCTAAGTCAACGCAAGGGTGAAATGGAATCATAACTATTACTCAATCCAAAGAAAAGGGAGAAAAAAGGAATGAAGAACAGATTGCTAAGTAGAAAATAAGTCTTGAAATAATAGATTTTAAACTCAACCATATTCATGATCATACTAAATGTAAATTGTCTAGATTTACTAATTATAAAGCAGAGATTGGCAGATAAATTAAAAAGCAAGATCCAATTATACAGTGTCTGTAAGAATCCCTACATAATCATGAAACTTGCTGTAAGGCCAAAGGCACAGATACGAGAACAGTAAAAATTACAGAAAAATATGCATTATATTAGCACAAATAAAAAGAAAGATGAAGAGGCTATACTAATGTCAAAGTATATTTAAGAGAGAATAATATTACCAGGAATAAAAAGGGGAGTTTCATAATGATAAAGTGGTCAATTCTTGAAGAATTCATAATAATTTTAAATGTTTATTTAAAACATTAATGTTTTAAATAACCTAATGATAAAGATTTAAATTGCATGATACATAAACTGGTAGAACTACAAAGAGAAATACATACAAAATCATGGTTGGAGATTTCAACACTCTTCTCCCAATAATTGACAGAAGCAGACAGAAAATCAGTAAGTAATAGAAAATCTGAACAACATTAAGAGTGAACTTGACATTTGCAGAACACTCCACCCAACAACAGCAAAACATACATTCTTCTTAGGGGAACACAAAACATTTATCAAAGAAAAATGTCTTTTGGTCGATCAACAAGTCTCAATACATTTTAAGAAATGAAAATACTACAAACTATATTCTCTTACTGTAGTGAAATTAAATTAGAAGTCAATAACAGAAAGATACCTAGAATATCACCAAATTTGGGCACTAAACAACACACTTCTAAATAATCCATATCACAGAAGAACTCACAGTGAAAATTATATAATGTTTTAATCTGAATACAATGAAAAAAAGCATACAAAAATGTAGCTGAAGCAAGGATTTGAGGGGCTGTTAATAGCACACATGTTACATGTAAAAACAAAGGTCTTGAATCAATAACCTTAGTTTTCACTTTAAGAAACTAGGGAGGGGGAACCCAAACTAAGTGGAAGAAAAGAGATTATAAAGATAAGAGCTGAAATGGATGAAATGGAAATGATAAAAACAATTAGAAAAATCAATGAAACCAAAAGCTGATCCTTTAAGAAATCAAGTATAACTAGACTGGTCAGGAGAAGGAGAGAAAATGCATATTCCCATACTGGGCATGAGTGATGAGACATCAGTGCAGAACCTATAGACAATGAAAGGATAAGAAGTGAATACTCTGGACAACTTTATGTCAGTAATTCGACAACTTAGATGAATTGATATGAAGGATATAAACCACTGAAGCTCTCTCAAAAACAAGTAGACTGAATAGCCCAATTTTTTAATTTTTTTTTTAAATTTTTGCCATCTGGACATACACATACACGTGCCTGGTATGTTTTCAAGCCATTGGCTCTGAGACTCCAAGGTGCATTGTCAGCCATGTGGGATCCAGTGCCTTAACCACCTTGTCATTGGCTGGTCCCACCCAACATTTATTAAAGAAATTACACTTTCAGTTCTTTAATTACACATTAAATGTAGAATCCTGTAATTCCACAAAAAGAATTCCAGACCCAGATGACTTTTCTGGTAAATTCTACCAAACACTTAAGGAAGAAATACTATCAATGCAACAGAAACCATTCCAAGAAATAGAGCAGGAAGGAACTGTTCAAATCACTTTTTGATGCTAACGTTATCCCGTTACCCAAACTAGACAACATGATAGGAGGAAAAAGCTGCAGACCAATATTCCTCATAAACGCAGACACAAACATTCTTAACAAAATATTTTAAAATTAAACCCAATAAAATAAAAAAAAGGATGATAGCATCCCAGAGTAGAGTTTATCCCAGAATACAAGGCTGGTTTAACATTCGAAAGTCAATCAGTGTAATTCAGCCTGTTAACAGACTCAAAAAAAAAAAAAAAAAAAAAAAAAAACACAAATAACTATCTTAATAGATGCAACACAAACAAACAAACAAACAAAAATCATTTTGCAGTTTCTTTTTACTTCAACGGCTAATAAAGACTCAATAAACTACAAAAACAGAAAGGAACATTTATGACCTGATACAGGGCACGTAGCAACAACTACACAGCTTAGTAGTAAATTACCCTTTATGGGGAGCACTAAATGTGTGTCAATAGTTCTTTCCTAAGTTACAACGTGACAGGGAACAAGACCAGAATTTGCACACCTGTCATTTTTTTCCTTTAAGTTCTTGCCATAGGGCACGTACACTCACCAGAGAGAGACAGAGAGAGGGAAAGTGAGAACTAGCTCCCCCCAGGGAGCATGGCCATGCCTCAATCTCTTCTCTTCCATAGTCTTCTCGAGATTTGGGAAATGCACACACACGCACCCTGCATGATTTTTAAGCCACTGAGTCCAGGACTGGAATTACAGCCACGTGGGAATCCAGTGCCTTAACCACCCCAGCACCTGCTGGGCCCCACACCTACCACTTCTATTCAATGCTGTAATGGAGGTCTCACATAGTGCAATAAAACAAGAAGACAAAACAAAGTCATAGTGATTGTAAAGCAAGAAGTAAAACTTGTCAGATTACATGATCATTTATGTAAAAAATTCTAAGGAATTTATAAAAAAAAAAGCTATGACATATAATATGATATTGACAAGATTTCTAGATACAAGATTGATTGTATTTTTATAGCCTAGCATAAGCAAATGCATAGAAAAGATGTCTTAACATAATTAACACAAACTATAAAAGAAAGATTGATAAAGTAGATTTTATCAAAATTAAAACCTTTTTTTCTTCAAAAGACTCTTTCTAAGAAAATTAAAAGACAAACAAAAGACTGGAGGGGGCCAGCTGGTGGCATGGTGGTTAAAGTGCTGGACACTCCCGTATGGCCGACCACGATTTGAGTCCTGGACCTGGTGACTTGCCTTCTCACTTTCCCTCTCTGTCTCTGTCTCTCTCTGGTCAAATAATAAAAATAAATGAATGAATAAATAAATAATCCTTTAAAAAATAAAGACTGGAAAAGGAGATTGGTGAAACACATATCTGCCAAAGAACCTATGTCCATAATATGTAAAGAATGCTGACAACTGAATAAAAACATGGACAATCCAGTTAAAAAACGGGTAAAAGATTTGAGCAGATGCTTCACTTAAGCAGATACTTAACATCAACAGGAAAATAAGAATTAAGACCATAATGAGATATCACTACACACTTATTAGCATGGCAAAAACTAAAAAGATTGACCGTATCAAGTGTTGACAAGGATGTGGAGCAACCGGAACTCTCATACTTTGCTAGCAGGAATGTACAAAGGTACCATCACTTTAAAAACAGTCTGGCAGTGTAACGAGTCAGACTTCACACTTATCATTTGACCCAACCACCCCACTCTGAGGCAATTGCTGAGAGAAATGAAAGCAATATGTCAGTACACAAAGACTTATATACAAATGTAAGTAGAGATTCTGTTTATATAATAATAGTCCAAACCTGAAAAACCCAAGTGTCCATTAATAGATAAATGGATACATTATGGCGTACTTATACAGAGGGACATTACACAAAATTAAAAGGAATAAACTACTGATACACACAGCAGAGGGAGTCTCAAAATCATGCTGAATGAAAGAGGCCAGATCCCCTAACCCTCCAAAAAAGACCTCATGCTGTATGATTTCACTTACCTGAAACTCTAGAAAACAGAAACTAATCCGCACCAATACAAGACAGATCACTCATTGCCCAGGGAGGTGTGTGGAGGGAGGGAAGGTTTAGCAAGAGACACCAGAAAGTATTTGCAACTGATGGAAATATTTTTTATTTTGATTGTGGTGATGGTTTTGTGCCCGTATGTCAAAACTTATCAAATTATGCTCTTTAAATATAAACAATTTACTGCAAGTCAGTTATGCCTCAATAAAGCTGTTTTGTTGTTGTTGTTGTTGTTTTTTAAAGGCAGCAAAGAATCTCTTTCTTCAACTTCTGTACCGTGGTGGGGACTTGCCCACCTGGCCTAGATTGGCTAGTGCCTGGCTGTGAGGGCTGGTGGGAAATGTGGTCTTCTGGCTGGCACCACGCCTCTGGGGGAGCTCAGAGGTCCGGGGAGCCGAGAAGGAGCCAGCCTGTAAGGGGAGACGCCACACCCCGAGAGAGCAGCCTCAGGATTGACACCCCCCGACACCGAGCTTAGCGGGGCAGCAGGGGCTGACCAGAGTCTGCGAGTGCCTGCCCAGACCTTGCCCTCCTGCTCAGCAAGGCTGAGGGTTCGAGGGTCCGTTTGGCTCCAAGGCCCCTGCTTCCTGAGTGGCCACGATCCTGGCATTACCATTGAGGGCACCTCCTCTGCAAGCCGGGACTGCCGGGGCCTCCGCAGGCCTCCTTGGGAATCTTCAGACTCCCTGCAGAGACCGCAGCAGGTCTTCGCCGGGGTAAGGATGAGCCTGGCCAGATGGGAAGGGAGGCCTGACCACTGCCAGGCTGGCTCTCTCTGCCCCTGCACACTGGCTGAGCCAGCGGGACTGGGAATGAGGAAGGCAAGGTGGGGGGACATCCAGATGGCCCGGAGGCCCCCCAACTCTGGAGAGGACAACCCCAGAAGAACTCCCTGGCCAGGCCAGGACGGGCAGCCCCCCTGTTAGGCCCGTGGGTCCCTTTGCTGTAGTCGCGTCCTGCTGAGCCATGTAAGAGGTTCCTCAAGAGCCACCAACCGACCTCCTCCCAGCAGGAAGTGCTTCCACGGGAAACCCTCGCCCCTGCTCGATTTCCTCTAGCGCGGGCGCCCTCACCACCGTCTCGTCCAGCCTTGGCCTTAAACCTTTGAAAGTTCTTTACTCTGAGGCTAAGGTGACCAGTTTATCCTGGTTTTCCCAGGACTGGCTCTTTTTTTTTTTTTTGATAGAGATATTTTTGTTACAGGGCGTGTGTACTCACCAGAGAGATGTAAAGCTAGAAATCCCCCCGGGGGGATGGCCACGCCGCAATCCCTTCTCCATTCTCCTGTCGGGATCTTGGGCACGCACGCACACGCCTGGTGTGTCTCAAGCCTTCGGGTTTAGAAGTTGAACCGAGGTCCACCGTGTGGAATCCAATGCCTTAAAGCACTACGCCATCTGCTGGCCCCAGGCACTGGCTCATTTTAAAACACAGATTTCCATCCCAGGAGCGCCCTCAGGTGAACTGGGGCAGTGGTCCCCTGCCCTGTGCCCCTGCCAGCCTTCTGGCAGTATGCTGGCCTCATGGGCCTAGACTGTGGCCACCCCTGCCCCAGCACCATGTAGATGGGGCAGGTGTCTGGTCAGGCAGTCCTGAGTCTGCACTGCCTCGAGGTGGACACCCTGTCCTGGTCTGTCCTGCAAAGGGACCTCTGCCACCTCTTGGCCTCCTGGTGAGCCCTATTTGTGGACACGAGAGGCCACTGGCTGTGAGGCAAGGCCTCAGAGGAGGACACAGGGAGGTCTGGGTTCAGCCCCAGCGTCTCTACCTCCACTGTCGGTGGGGCTGACAGGGGTGACAGAGGTGACTGGAGCAAGGAGACTGTGCACAGGGCTTGGGTGGCACCTATGGGGGTGGCACTGCTCCAGAAAATTCTCTGGGTCTCTTAGGTCAAGGTATGAGGTCTGAAATGAAGCCACTGCCTGGTCTGGAGGTCACCCGTGTGGAGCCCAGGGAAAGATGATCTTGGGAGGCCGGGGTGCTGGAGGACTCCGTGGCCCTGGCAGGTGGCAGCGGGCAAGGAGGACAACCCTGCCCCCGGTAACTCCAAGCCCCGGGACTCCTGCCCTGGCGCTGGCCAGCCTCTGGACCTCTTGCAGGCACCAGCAGCGCTGGAACACCGTAGACTGGGTGGGGCCAGTCTTCCCGCCCGGTGGAGTGAGGATGTGGCTGCCTCTCTGCCCAGTTCCCCACGAGGGGCCTGTTGGCTCTCGGGTAACGGCAGGCCTTGCTGCCACCTCGTGTCCTCGCAGGAGGAGCTGCACACCAGCTGCACCCCAGCACGGCCCCTCCCAGCTGTGTGACCCGGATGGAGACTGCAAGCCCTCCTGCACAGGGCCTGTCGCTGCCCCGACCTCCCTCACAGCGAGGGCCAGGGCTAGGCGCTCATTCCACAGGAACCAGCCCAGAGAGCGGAGTGCCTTGCCCAGGGCAATCCGGGCAGACGGGACCGGAACTGAGGTCAGGCCCCGCCAGAGGCCTGACCAGGGGCCATCTAGACCCTCGGGGGACTTCGAGGCTGGCTGTGAGCAGGGGCAGGTAGAGAAGGGCACTGCACACACCCAGAGGGAAGCCACCATCTGGCTGGGCAGGGGGCCTTAGTGCCTCTGAAACATGAGGTCGGGGGGTCAGCTGAGTGGGGGCTGCAGACCTGGGCCTGCCCCCGCTTGTCCCACATTGCAGGGGCCCAGGGTCACAGGAGCCTTGTTCTCACTAGACTGTTGTGCCCTGTTTGAGCAGGGACAGAGGAAAAAGCTGAGTGTACCCACAGTGAGTGGGGTGGGGGCAATCTGGAAGGGGCATGAGTGGGCAGAAGAGTGTAGGTCACAGCAGAGGCCCACGGAAGGCCCAGAGTGCCTGGGTGGGGTGTGCCCAGCAGTAGGGAGCCACTGCAGGTTCTTGAGCAGGAGAGGGACAGGATGAGAGTATTGGAGACTGCCCGGAATCTGGGACAGACGCAGATTTCAGAGGTGGGGAGCAGGCAGGAGACTTAGGGGCTTCCTGAGGGAGGAGGGCATTTTTGGGTCAGGACTGGTGAGTAACGGGTCTCCCAGCTGCAGGGGCCCTCAGCCTCCACACTTTTAGCCCAGATACTGACTCAGCCCTGCCCTGGCTTCCCCCATCAGCCCATGCTGCTCAGGGCAGGGCCAGGCCACCCCACAGGCATTGGCACTCAGCCTCGGGCAGCCTGGCCGTGGCCTCTGCAAGTGCAGGTGCAGCTTCCGGCCCGTTCTGGACACTGGGCCTCTTAGAGGGCTCCACCTGCTGCCCCAGGGCGGCCGTCTGCAGGACCGCCCTCCTGCCCAGCTCGGCCAGGCTTTCCCCAGCCTGGAGTCCTGCCCAGAGGCGCCGGCCACGCTGCTGCTGTCGCGATGCCACATACACCTGTGTGCGTGTGTGTGCATGCACGTATGCATGTGTGCGTGTGTGTGCATGTGTGTGTGTGGAGGGGGCGTTCTCTCTGTGTTACAGAAACGAGATCGGTCTCCCTGCCAGCCACAGAGGAGTCGGCCCCCGCGCTTGTGCCGAGAATTCCAGGCACCTTCTTCAGCCCTGCCAGCCCAGACCCTGTCACTCGAGGTCCAGCCCTCTGGCATCCCCATGGTCACACCCTCACCCATTTACTCAGCTCGTCTCTGCCCCCACCTTCAGTGGCCAGGCACTGGGTACCTGTGGGTTTGGGGAAATCACCCAGAACCAGGGCCGGACTTGAAAGCCACACCACGCAGAAGAAAGACAGAGGAGGAAAAACACCCACTGCAGGTCCCACTCAGGGCTGCACAGAGAAATTCAGCAGCTTGAGATCAGGGAGGCTTCCTGGAGGAGGCGCCCAGGTAGAGCCCCGAAGGCCTACTTAGGACACAGAAGCTGGGAATAAGGAAGGCTGCTGCAAGCTGAGGAAAATGTGCAAGAGCCGATGACCCCGGGCCCTTCGGCGTGGCCGCCCCTCGTGAGCTCAGGTTCTGCTTCCGGCAAGTGCTGGCTGAGGGGTGGAGCTGACCTGGGCTCTGGAAGGGCTGCGTGTGTCCCAGCCAGCTCCCGGCTCCATTGCCCTCCACCTAGGCCTGCTCCGGGTGGAAAGCAAGGACTCAGCACAGCTCAGAATGTTCTGGGTGACTGTCCAGCCATGAAGGCTTCTTGGGAGGAAGGGACTTCCCATCACCTAGGGTGTGCAAGGAGGGGCTGGACATCCCCTTTAGCATGTGGATCTGGTTGTCAGTCATGCTGGACCTCAGTAATGAGCTGGGCAGAGAGGAGACCAGCCTGGAGGGTAGAGTCAGGGAGGGGTGGTCAGCCTGGGGCAATCTGGGAAGGCTTCCAGGAGGAGGCAACTTTGAGAGCTGAGATGGGAGTTTTTCAGACAGACTCCATGAAGAGCATCTCAGGGGGATGAGATAGCATATGCAAAATCCACAACCAGGAGGGAGAACGAGAGGTGTGGCCGGTGCTAAGAGCAGCTGGGGTGGGGCCCTGGGACTGGCAGGAATGCAGTTTCATCCCACTGGGAGCTGAGGCCAGATCTGGACCAGCACCACGCAGGTGGGCTGCTGGGGAAGCCTGGGTCCCGGGTGACCGCAGTTAACACCTGTGACATCAGCTGGTGACTCAGAGCATTGCAAACCCAGCAGCAGCTTCTGGCTCAGGGAGGCCACCTCAGTGTCACCCCCTACCCTGCATTCCCCAAGCCCAGGCTGCCCGGGCCCAAGCATGGGGGTATGTGAGGGTGCTCCCCTTGCCCGGGCTAGGTGCCCCCACCTAACAAAAGTCTGGACACTGTCCTTCCAGGGGCTCTCGTGGTCCCAGAGGAGGCGGGACAGGACCTGGGCACAGCTGTCCCAGGGTGGGATGACAAGACACTGTCCTCGGGGCAGAGCCCTGCAAGGGCTCGTCTCTCCAGCAGGGCGGCTCTGTCCCTGGCCTGTTATTCATGCATGAGGAGTAGGTGTCTGTACACATTGGCTTCGGCAGCTATTTGTGGAGAATGGTTTCCTCTGCGTACAGTTTCTGAGCACAGGCCACAGCGCACCAACCGCCATGCACCTAGTAGGGACCCAGACACCAGGCACAGCGCCAGGGAGGCTGCGGCCACTGCCCACGGGGAGGGAGCAGGGTTGACGGAGGCTGGGCTGGAGCCTGGGCCTGGGTCCCGCAGAGGACGGAGCCCCCGTGAGGTGCTGAGACCACGGGAGGAGGGCAGCCGGGGTTCTGTTGGGACATGGCTCCGTTCTATTTCTGTCTCGGGTGTTCTCTACAAGCAGCCCCTGGAGCCCTGGATTACTAAGAAATGCTTGTAGCAGGATGGGATTAGGGTCTGGGTTGGGGCAGGGCCGGCTCAGACCTTGCAGGGCAGTGTGACCACTTCTGCTCGGGGAGGGCCAAAGACCTCTGAGCAGCCTCTGAGAACCTGCTGATCCCAGCCCGGGGGCGGGAGGGGCAGCAGGGGAACAGGGCAGGGGGACTGGGCACCTGCACCTGGATCCCCACTGTCCTCCCTCCCACGTGGCCACACTGTGCCCCTCCCACCTTCCCTCCCCGTGCTGGCCCACCCACTCTCGGCTCATCTGACCACTAACTACCCCGGCACGGTGCGGCACGGTGGAGGACTCCCATGGTATAAGAAAAGAGCACGGGAGCAGGACTGGGATTGGGGCAGCCCCATGGCCAGGGGCCCAACGCTGCCGGAGCCAGAGACAGGGCCTGGACAGCCCCCGAGCTCCGAGCACTGTCCAACACCACGCCTTCTGTCCCAGCAGAAACCCCGGCCTCCTCGAGGAAGCCCGCCTGGATGCCACTGGGGCAGCGCTGGCTGCAAAGGCCTTCCTGAGCCAGTCTGCCCTCCCAGGGTCTTCTAGCTGCACCCTGGGCCCCCTCCTTCAGGCTGCTCCTGTGGGAGGTGAGAGCCGACCAGGCGTAACCACCCAATCAGATGGACCAGGCTGTTCGAACCCCAGCTCAGCTCCCACTGGGCCAAGGACTTCGCCTCTCTGAGCCTCAGTTTCCCCACCTGCAAAAGCGCTCCTTCCCACATGGGGACTTCACAGAGATTAACCAAGCCCCACAGCCAGTGCCCACTTTCTCCCCTCCTTCCTGTCATCATGGGCGGGGAGAGGGGACGAGAGGGCCCAGCGCGGAGGCTGGGAGGTGGGCGCAGCACCGGGAGGGGCTCTCCTGGGGCCTCCCCATGCAGGCCCGAGTCGAAGCCTGCAAGCCGCCTGAGCTGAGGCAAGAGCCCCCCCCCCCCCCGCCCCCTGCCCGCCTCCCCAGCCATCTGCAGCGTTGGCAGCAGGATAGAGCGGGCGGAACACGCAGCACCATCTGAGCAGGACCACGCTCGGGGCGGCCGCAGCCCAGGAGGAGGGGACGTGGGCAGAGCCCCGTGTACGGTCCCTCGAGACCCCCCTTAGGATTTGTTCCCGTGGGGTCTGGGAGGGAGGGGACATGGAGCTGGCAGGCTGGGGCCCTGGCGTCTCACGAGGTCTTCCCTGCGCACGGCCTGAGCTGGTGTCAGACTTGAAAGGCCAGGAGTGGCTGTCACATGTGCCCTCCCCAGACCTGAGGGACCAGCCCTCAGTGAGCCGGCCGTTGGCCTGGTCCAGGTCTCTTGCCCCAGGAAGGACTGGGGGGCCCACACCCCAGCAGCACCTCTAGATTTGCGCTGACTGTAGCCTGGGGCACCAGCAGGAAGGGCCGTCCTCCGACGCTGTCTCCCGGAACCCGGAAACCTCCCGGTGCCTCGCCCTCTCCTGCCATTACCCAGTGACATCCGGGGACCTGAGCGGAGGAGGAGGGCTTTGCCTGCTGCTGAGGGCGTCAGCGGCCGGTCCTTCCCCTGATCTCCTTGCTGTTTTGCTCTCTGGCTACGGCCAGGGCCTTCATTCTCACACTGCACCATCCTGGAGGAGCAGAGAAGCTGGGACACGCAGGACACGCCACGCAGGGGTGGATGGAGGTGACGGCACACGGGGTACGCGTGAGCTCGCCGCCGACGGGCGCCGAGCAAGGGCTGAGCCGGCGCCTGGATGTCACACGCAGTACACATGTATGTCGAGTATTTACATGGGTAGGACACAGTCTTGCATTTACGAGAACTATCTTTTTCACGATAACTGTATTTGTTTTATGTAGTGATCGTATTTATATCACATATAATGCATCTATCACTCATCTTCTCGCCTGCCACGTTCTTGGACCGCAGGCGACGTGTGGGAACTCCGGCCCGCCCTGCTCCAGGGTCTGGCTGGCTGCTGGGCTGCAGCCTCATCCTCTCCCCCAGGAGCTGGGGTGCCCTGGAGACTGCGGCTGCTGCCTGCTAGGCTCCAGCCGGGCAGAATGGCCCTGCCCCAACGCCTTCCTGAGGAGCAGCATTCACACCACACCCTCGCCCTGGGCCAGGCCAGGCCAGGGCCCTGCCGGGGCAGAGAGGGGGTTTCCCAGCCGGGGTGACTGCGGCAGTACTGACCCTCCAGGCCCCCTGCCCCCTCTGACCCTCCCCCAGCACATGGTCCCCAGCCCAGGTGTTCTGGGTCAGGCAGGCAGATCCCTGCCCTGATGACAGGAGTCCCTGGGGCCGGACAGCGCTGGGGCCCTGGGAGGGGCAGCTTGGCCTGGTCATCCAGCCAGTGTCCTCCTCTGACATGTGCGCTCCCTGAGGGCCGCGCTGTGCCCCAGGGCCTGGAGCTGGTGGGCAGTAGGGGCCTGGCAAGTGGGACAGGACGGAATGGGTGGGGGGGTGACTTGGTGGGACGCTCAGGACCGAGAGCCTCCCAGCTCCAGGAGTCCGCTCCTTCACTCCACGCCCCCTCCTTCATTCATTCCTCCCGCCGCACGCACTGCGCTCACTCATTCATTCATGCGGCCCGCCATTCATGCACACGGTTCATTCATTCCCGGCTGCCGCCATTCCACCCCGGCTCCCGCGCACTCGCTGCGTCCCCGCGCCCCCTGCCCGGCCCTGCGCCCACCACGTGCGCCCGGCTGGGCGCTGCTCTGGGAAGCGCTGAATCAGCCGCGGCTGCGCGGGGCCTGGGCTGGCGGGGAGCCGGGCTGGGGGCGGGGGGCGGGCGCTCCCTGCGGGAAGCCGGGCGGGGTGGGGGGAGCCCCGGCCGCGCCGGCTCCCGGCGCGCTCGGCCTCCGAGGGGAGGGGGCGGCGGCGGCACCCGAGCGCGGCGGCGGCGGCGGCGAGCAGCGCGGCTGCCCCGGGGCCATGTGGACGGGCGGCCGCCGGCCAGGCCGGCTTCGCCGGGCGGTGAGTACCTGCGAGCCCGGAGGGCAGGACGCGGGCACCCGCGCGGAGGCGGGGCGGGCGCCACCCACGGCTCGGGGCGGTCCCTGCACCTCACCGGAGGCTGCCAGCACCCTCCCGCCCCATACTGGCGAGGGGGGCGACTCCCCACCTCCCTCGGCGCCCCCTCAGATGCCGGTGCGCCTGGGCCCGCCATCAATGCTCCACTGCCCCCGGAGGAGCAGGGCCGGGCGTTCCTGGACTCGGGCAACCTCGGCGCGGCGGGGATGCTCGGCCTCACGCGCTGCCCTGCCCCCGCTCGCGTACCCGGCCGGGGGCACCTGGGTCCCCTTTGCTGGGCCCTAACCCCCTAACACGCGCGCCCCTGAGCCGGGAGGAAGACGGAGGACCCGAGAGGCCCGAGGATCTGGGACCCGCGCTGTCCAGGGACAGGAGGCGAAGCGAGGGTGCAGGCCTCCCTCCTCCCGCCCTGCGTCAGGGGGCAGGGCCGGCTGGTGAGGCCGGTGGAGAAAGGCCGGGGAGGCGCCCGAAGGAGGCTGGACGGGGTACTGGCTCTGGGCGTTTGCAGTGCGTGGGCACGCGCAAGCCAGGGCGCTGGTCTCACTCAGTACCTGCAAGGCAGGTACTGCCTTCCTCCCATTTGCAGGAGGGGAAACTGAGGCACGGGCGGCAGGGAGCTGGCCCAGGCAGGCTCAGCTTGCTCTCACCCTTCCCAGAGCCCCAGCTCACTGGATGGGGATTTCTGCCCTAACGTTTCCGCTTCCTGCCTGGTTTAGAGGTGTTTCCTTCCTCGTCTGTGCCCCACCCCATCCCCAGTGTGGTTCCTTTGGGGCGAGAACAGCGTGGGCGACATCCCGGAGTCTCCTGAGCCAGCAGAATGGGAGCAGCGCTGGCACCGGGGTGGGGGCTGGCTGAGGGAGGCGCCTGCGGATGCGCCTGAATGGCGGGGTTGCCCACCAGCGCAGGCCGGGGCCCAGGCCTGGCTGCCCCCAAGGCCCGAAGGCCCCAGATCTCTGGAGGCAGTGGCCAGGTCCCCTCCTTCTCTGGGCTCAGTTCCCCCAGCTGCCAACCCTGGGCCGCGCTCCCTCCAGGACGGGGCAGAAAGCCCCTTGCAAACTGCCGTGTTGCAGGCAGCCAGGCCAGGACTGGCCCGTGCAGGGGCAAGTGGCCATTAGGGGCGGCTCTGCCTGGCATCTGTGACACGCAGGGTGGAGAGGCAGCAGCGAGGCCCTGGCAGCACCCCGCAAACCCTTAATTTTCCCAACTCTCACTATAATCAGAGCGGCTGGAAAAAACGAGCACAGCGGCAGAAGCGGCGGGCTCCTCCCCGCGCTCCGACGCAGGCTCCGGGGGTTGGCTGCGCCGCTGGGAGGGCTTCCAGGCTATTGTCTCATATTTATAGATTCCTGAGCTCTGGGCCTTCTGCTGCCCAAACCTGGAGCTGTTCACACTGGGGCCGTTGTGCGGAGGCCGAGAGCTGGTCCTAGAGAGGAGCCATCCATGGAAGGGGTGGGGAGCTGGCCTCTTCTAGGTCCGGGGAGCGGAGGGCCTGAAGCGGTCGAAACGATCTCTCATCTGCTCTCGGGCTCTTGGGCAGAGGGTCTGGCCCATAATCGCTGCCATCTATTGAACCCCTACTGTGCGCTGGCTTCGGGGAGGGTTTTCTGGCGTCGTCACCATAGCAGTGTTTTGAGGAGTGCTCCCGTGCCCACGTGCAGTAGGCACATTGAAGGACGTTGAAGGCGGATGGGTCAGAGACAGTCCACAAATCATTCTCTAGATGCCAGGTCATGAGGTCCCAGGAGCCGAGCAGCTGTTACACACGCGAGGGGTAGAGGCATGTTGGTGGAGCATGGACCGCGGCCGGGACGGGAGGGGAGAGTGCAGTGGGTCCCAGGGACGAAACGGCTCAGTCCCACGGGAGTGGGGTGATCAAGGGGTGGCTGTGGCACGTGCTGCCTGAGCACCCACTCTGCGTTACACAGACCTCATCCTTCCAGAGCTCACAGTCTACTGAGAGACGTGGGCCGGGCCAGTGTGGCAGGTGTCAGGAGGTGCTGGGGCCCTCTCTGCCTCCCACCTGGAAAGGGACTCAGTGGGCCCTGAGTCCCGAAGAAGTGGCCTCTGGGGCTCCCCAGAGTGGGGACCAGTCGGTGCCCAGCTCTGAGCAGGGCTGGACACTGCAGCCATTTGTTGTCAGCAGGCCCTGAGCCAAGTCAAGGGTGGACATGGGTCAGGCTGGGCACCTCCAGTCATGGCCCGGGTGGAGCGTGCTGAGGTAAGGGGTACAGGAGGCAGAGGAGCCGTGAGGGGTGTCTTGGTGGGAGGGGGTGGGTGATGCATGACGGGAGGGTGCAGCAGGACGGGTCAGTGGATGGGTGAATCGAAGCCAGAGGGCTGGACGGACAGGAGGCGAGATGAAACGAGTGGCAAGGTGGACGGCGGGTGGGTGGAAGTCGACCGCAGGGACGGGATGAATGAAGGTGGGTAGACTCAGAGCAGTGGGTGGGCTTTTGATGCACACGGCAAGGTGGCGGGTGGGTGCAAGACTCGGGATGGAGGGCTGTCGAGGACGGACGGCTCCAGGGGTAGAGGGTGCACTGGAGAGGATGGGCCAGCGCAGGCAGGTGGGCGCGGGTGGGGCGTGAGTGGGCACGGGGCCCTTGTGGGTGCTGGCTAGCTGGGCGAACACTAGAATATGTGGCAGTAAGGTGACGGATATGGGCATGGGTGGGGCTGGGCCGGCACAGAAAGCGTGGCTGGATGGGCAAAGGAGTGGACTTTGAACGCATGGGTACAGCCTGGAGGGCGGTCAGTGCATACAGACCCCTGCCAAAGGATGGGTGGGTGCATGGGTGCCAGATGCAAGGGTCAGGATCCTTGGGGGGACATGGGTGGTGGACACAGGCCTGAGAAGATGCACGGGTGAGCGATGCAGCGCCTCCATAGCGTCGTCTCCATAGCAACGCTTTGAGTAGTACCTCTGCACCCGTGTGCAGTAGGCACTGAAAGGTGTTGAAGAATGGATGGGCGGATGGAAGGTGGGTCGGAGAGGATAACAGCATCCATGAACACGTGGGTACAGCTTGGAGGGTGGGTCAGTGCATATACGGGCCGGCCGGCAGCGGATGGCAGCAGCCCCACCGGGCAGCGCTGGTGCATGGCCGGGATGTGTCCGGAGACGAGCGCTCACAGGGCAGGGGGCGTAGAAGGATGCTTGGCCGGATGGCAGCGCCGTGGACCACACTGTCGCTTGATTTCCCGGGTGCAAGCACTTTGTTCACACACCTCCAAACCCCCTTGTTCGGCGATGGTATCTGGGGAGGCTGCAGGGCTAGGCAGGGGCCGACCTTGCTGACTGAGATAGGAGACGACCCCACCCTGAGTGTTGGAAGCCGAAAAGCCAAGCCCAGCCAGCGGCCATCAAGCTTCTCTGGTGACAGGTCGCCCTGGAAGACGTTCAGGGAATGAAGAGGCAGCAGTGTGACCTCTTCTAAAGGCAAGTGGCCGGCTGGATCCCACAGGACTCTGAGGAGGGACAGCTGGGCAGATTCGGGGTGCAGACACTGACAGCGCAGAGCTTGTCTGGGCACTGTGGCCGCAGAGGAGGAAGACCCGGGACCCCGAGACACAGGCTGGCACAGAGACAGACAGAGGTGGCTGTGGTTAAGAGCCGAGTGTGGGGTGCTCAGGCCCAGCGTCGTGGATAAAAGGGGGACAGTTCTGGAAACTCGTGTGCCAGGATGCGAGAGGGAAGGAAGGTGCCGTCCTCTTGTCGGCATCGCCGTGTGCCTGGCATGTGGCGAGCCTGTGGCGATTGCCCACTGCCCCTCAGAGCCTGACTTCTGCCTTCCTAGCTGGGAGGGTGGTCATGAGAACAAGGGGGCAGCTGCCCAGTGAACCCTCCCCACCCTCGGGGTCCCTTGCAGGCCTCCTGTCTCAGAGGTGGCAGAGGCCAGTGTCCTGCCATGGAGCACGGTGGGGCTGGAGGAGTGGCAGGGGCCGGGGGCCCTGCAGAGGAGACAGAAATACATGCTAGGCCTGCTGGGCCCAAGCCGTGTAACCCTTGACCGGTCACCACCTCCTGAGATCTGCCCCTTTCAGCATGAGGAAGTGTCCGGCCATCCTGCCTCACAGGGACAGTGGCAATTCAGGGCAGTGGCGTGTGTGTATGCCCAGCACAGAGCGCGGCCCCCTGGAAGGGCTCAGGAAGTGGCTGGAGCCTGGAAGCCCCTTCAGATGCAGTGACCAGGCTGCCAAGGCTGGGCAGGCTGAGTCTGCAAGCAGGTGACAGCACCCTCCGGGGCCTTGGGCCCAGGCGGCTAAGCGCCAGTGGGTTGTTATGACAACGGGAACTTGTCTGATCAGCTTGGAACCTCGGGAGTGCTCAGAGGACCAGCTGGCCCGTGCCCCCGGGACACTCCTGTGGCCATGCACAGTAGCAGGGTGGGCAAGTTAGGGCCCTGATGCCGGTGAGGCCTGAGGCTCGCGCCCTTCCCAAGGCCATGCCGCTCGTTCCCTCGGCGATGAGCAGAGTGGGGCTCCCTGGGGGCCCTGGCCATGCTGGGCTGGCCGGCCTCTGAGGCTGGAGCAGGGACTGCGCTGCTGCCAGGGTGGGGCTGTGCAGGTGAGGCGGGGACTGTCCGTGACTGTGGGAGGGGAGGGGCACTTGGCCTTCCAGGAGCCTTTGCTCCCCCCTGGTTCTCATCCCACGAACAATCAGGCTGGGCCCACAGGCTGGGGACACTCCTGAACCGATGGCCCGAGCCTGGAATTCACGTCTTCATTCACTCAATCATTCATTCATTCGAGAACTTCCTACTGAGCACCTACTGTGTGCCGGCTCTGTGCAGAGAGCTGGGACACAGCTGGACACGGTGGAGCTTCGGTTCCTGTGGGCGATGTGGGTAATGAGCCAAGGACTGTGAGCACACTGGTTGCAGCTGGGGCCCTGGGGAGGGAAGGGTAGGGTTATGGGAGCTATCGCAGGGACTCCTGACCTAGTCTGGGGATGCAGGGGACAGGCTATTGGACTGGGGGCCTGCAGGTTAGATGGGCGTTAGGGGAGAAAAGGAGGGAGAGAGCCGGAGCGTGCTCCTGCAGGGGGAACAGCCATGGTGAGGACCCTGAGCCCAAGAGAGTGGCACATCCTGGAACCAGTAGAATTCCCTTCAGGGGGAAAGGGGAGTGTAGCGGTGATGGCAGCAGAGGGAGAAGACACCAGGCCATCATCAGGGCCTTGCAGGGCACAGGGGGTGACACCGGTCAAAGCTTGGCCGCACATGTGGGATGGGCCAGGCCGGACTGGCATGAAGCCAGGGGCGCCAGGGCTGTTTGTGGATGTCCAGGTGCGCCGTGGTGGCACCTGGGCCCAGCCTGATGTCGATGGAGATGGAGAGGCGGCCAGGTCTGAGGAAGCTTGGCAGTCAGAGGTGAGGTTTGGAAAGGAGGGTAGGAGGGACCTAGGTGGCCCTGCTCCTGGCTTGGACAGCTGAGCCCACATGCTGCTCCGGTGTTTGCAGGCGTTCAGGTACCGGGGCCAAGCCAGGTGCCCAGCGGAGCCCAGGGACACAGGGATTCCAGGCCCGTGGAGTCAGGCAGGCCCCAGATGTAGCCAGGAGGAGGTGGGGCCAGGGGGCCTAGGCTACTCTCCAGGCAACAGCCGAGGCCAGTGTCAGGGACAGTGGTGGCAGCTCGGCTAGCTATGGCCACCTCACACAGGGGCTGCCACCTTCTGGGAGGCCACCTTCGATGCTAACGCATCCCTGACCCCTGGATTCCCTTGAGCTCTGGGCAGACCTGCCTTCCTTCACGCCGAGGACAGAGGGCCCAGGCCTGCCTCTCACCCTTCTCTGGGCTAATCTCTCCACCCTCCTCCCCATCTAACTGCCCCGAAGTGGCCACGGTCCTTGCCTCATAGCCTTAGGGACTACCGTTCCTCACTCTGTCCCTGTGCGTCACTGAGGAATGTGCCTAGCTGCCGGCCACAGAGCCTAGAAATAAGCAAGGTTTTAACAAGGTAGGAAGTCATTCCTCTCTCAGGTTAAAGCACTGCCAGAGCCTGGCGGTGATAATTCAGGGCTCAACAGGGACCCAGGCTCCTTGGGCTTTCTGCTCCTCTATTCTCTGTCTATGGTTTTGGCTTCATGGTGCAGTATAGCTGCCACAGTTCCAACCATCACTTCCATGCTCCATAGAAGAAGCAAGAGGATGAAGGAAAAGAGGGCGCAGGCAAGCTGTCTGATCCTTTTTAGGGAGCTCTCACAGCACTTATAACCAGTAACTTCTGTTTCTATCTCATTGGCTGCCCCATGGCTGCAAAGGAGCCTGGGAAATGCAGTCTTTTAGGTGGGTATCTTGCAGCCCAGAATCAATGAGCGTTCTTTTGATAAGAACCGGAGAACAGCGAGGAGCCAGTGCCCACCCCCCAGGCCCTGGCTGTGCTGGACTCAGAACTGCCTCATGCCATCCGGGTGGTCGTGGCTGTCTGCATAGCGCCCGCCTCTGTCCGTGCCTGCAGCGCGGCATGGCGGAAGCCCGGCCTGGGGCACTGCTCAGAGCACGAGCTCATTCAGTGCGGCTGCCTCCCCAGGCTGAGCCGGGACATGACCTTCTCCTCTCTAGCACTTTCTAAGCCCCGGAGCTCAGCTCCCATTTAGTGAGAATCGATCAGGGGGCAGGAGGCTGCTAGGACCTGCCACGTGCTCTGTGGATCAATGGGCAGGCAAGCATGTGGCCAATCGTCCTGGCCAGTGAGGGACAGTGGCCCGACCCCCCCAGAAGCATCGGGATCCCAGCCCATGGGCGGCGAGGCGTGGGGGCCGCGAGGCACTGTCGGAGAGGCTGACCTTGGCTGACGGGATGCTTTCAGGGGCTGGCGCCCAGGCTCAGGCCCCTGACCCCGCCAGCCCCAGGCAGGACGGCCACGGCTGCCTCATGGAGCCGAGGGTGGATGCCCCGTCCAAGGAGGCACACAGCGAGGAGCCCCGGAGCCCCAAGTCTAGCCCCAGCCCAGGTCAGAGCCCGAAGGACAAGGCACCGCACCCCAGCTGGGCAGCACGGCCCAGCCAAGAGAAGGCACGGGTGCCACCCAGCCGGCCGTCCACCCCGGAGCCTCTGAGTGCAGGCGGCAGGGCTGCCACCGGCCCCCTGGCACGCCTGGGCCGCCGGCGCGAGGCCAGACTGCCCTTCTCCAGGTTCCTGGATGAGGTCACCATGCGGGTACTGGACCCCAGCACCCTGGAGGCCCTCAGGGGACCCCGAGGCCGCAGCCTGGAGGCTTCCCCGGAGGAGCGAGGCCCCAGCCTGGCTCAGGAGCCCGCCGCAGGAGCTGCAGTTCCAGATGACAGTGACCCAGCTCTGAGCCCCCAGCGTCCCTCGGTGGCAGCAGCTGAGGCCCCAGGCGGAGTGGGGGCAGGCCAGGCGGTGGAGATCGGTGGGCCTTGCCTGGGCAGCGGCAAGCATGGAGGCCGAGCTGCCTCCCTCTGGAGGAATCCAGGCCGGGTGAGTCTCAGCCCAGCCTGTGCCCGCAGGCCGCTGGGCAGGGGTCGGCCATGGCCCCTCGCGCCATTTCCCCACCTGTCCTCAGAGCTACCCATCGCCCTGCTTTCGTAATGTCTGTTAACAGGAAAGACCTCACGTGCCAACAGCATGAGTCTCTAGGTGGAGCTCTGGTCGGGAGGCCGACGATCCCTGCGGACTGCAGTGGGGATGACTTGAGCCGGCCTTCCGCTGAGGATAAATGGCCAAGAAGAGCACAGGGCGCGGGGCCAGAGTCAGGGCCTGGCGGGGCTGTGACAGTGTCCTCACTGCCAGTCCCTGGAGCCGCAGAGGGTCCTGAGAGGCTTTCCTGCGGTGGCCTTAACAAGTCACCCCACCCTCTGCCTCAGTCTCCCAGTGGGGCAAGCCTCCCGGGTCCCGGGCCTGCCCTGGATGGTGCGGCTGCCTCCCCCACCCCCTCACACTGCTGCCACGTGGGCATGTGGGCTGAGTTGCCAGATCTTCCAAATTTTTCAGTAAGAGCCAAAAATATGGATTTTAAAATGTAAACTCTCCCGATTTTTAAATGTTGGCTCAAAGTTTTTTTTCTTTTTTTTTTAAACAACCCTGGTGCAGGCCAAGCACAACACGCAGGCGGGCCAGATCGAGCTCAGGAGGCCAGTTCGCAGTCGCCAGCCTGCGCGTGCGCGGCACACAGCTGGGGGGGCAGGCTGTCCACAGTCAGCGCAGCCAGGCCAGGCTTGGGCTCAGGTGGCAGGTGGGCTGGGTCACCTCTGCAGCCGGCGTCCTCTGGAATCCTGGCGAGGACATCTTTGACCCCGTCTAAGGACAGCCCCACCTGGCTTGGTGACTGGCAAGCGCCCTTCTCTCTCCTGTGCACTGAGACCCCGGAAGCAGGCAGCATACTTTGGTGTCTGGCTCAGCTGCCGGCGGAAGACCCACTGCACATCCGGCCCTGGCTAGGCCTGCAGGAGACCAGGGTCCCCACCCCCAGGCCTACCCCTTCCACCGGCTGTCCAGGACGGCCTCCTCCCAGTCACAGCCTCCTCCCAGTCGTGGCCACCTCCCAGGATGGCCTCCTCTTTAGGCATAGCCTCCTCCCAATCATGACCTCCTCCCAGCCGCGGCCTCCTCCCTGTCATGACTTCCTCCCATCCACGGCCTCCTCCCAGTCATGGCCTCCTCCCAGCCATGGCCTCCTCTTCCCAGGCATGGCCTCCTCCCAGTCATGGCCTCCTCCCAGCCATGGCCTCCTCTTCCCAGGCATGGTCTCCTCCCAGGACAGCCTTCTCCCAGTCATGGCCTCCTCCAGTCACGGCCTCCTCTCAGTCATGGCCCCATCCCATTCATGACCTTCTCCCAGCCATGGCCTCCTCCTAGGATGGCCTCCTCCTAGGATGGCCTCCTCCCAGCCATGGCCCACATTTCACCTAGACTTCCTGACTCTGGTGCCCCCCACCAGCTTTCTCACAGACTCATCCCCATGGGATGCACAGGCGGGAATGGGCTGGCCATCACGTCCTCCTGGTGGTGTGGCAGTGAGGCCTCCAGTGGCAGAGCATCCGCACGCTGAGGGCAGAGCCTCTGTAGCTGGTTCTGCCGAATCCCCCAGGACAGGCCTCAGCGCACAGTGAATGCCGAGTGAATGCGAGAATGCAAAGAGCTGTGTAGAAACGTCTCAGCAAGGTGTCTGCCCCAAATGGCCAGTGAAAAGACTGGCTCTGTCCGGCCGTTGCCACCACCTCACTGGGACAGTCCTGTACACGCCATCCTGCCGCTCCAGCATCCTTTGAGGGTTTCTCACTCTTCCTCCCTAGATGACGCTCAGAGAGGTAGAGAACCTCGCTGGAGGCCACCCAGCCGTACAGAGGCCCAGGTCACCCAGGGTGAGAAAGGCCTTGTCCTTCCCTCCTCTGCCCTCCGCCTGTTTCTTCCCATCTGAGTGGGGAGGGGCCGGGGAGCAGAGGACACTGAGGAAGCTGGACCCCAGTGTGGGCATAAGGGGGTCCTGGGGTGCTGAGCAGTGGGTTGGGTACTGGCCTGGGGTTACCAGCCATTCTGGTGCCAAACTAGGGCCAGAACCCAGGCGTCCGCTCCTGCACATGGCCCTCAGCACCCAGCAGGCCCCTCTACGGGTGTGGAGCTGCTTTCCTCCTCCAGACTTTCAGGAGTCGCGGACTTAGGGCGTGGCAGCAGATGGTGTCCAGTCAGGCCTCAGCACGTGTGCTCGTGGGGGCCGGGGCAGGACGGGCCCACGTTCGAACAGGGGCTTCCCTGGGCAGTGTGCTGGGCACTGGGACCTGGGGAGCCCCAGGGGCTCAGGGCCCTCTGCTAGGCTGTGAGAGTGAGAGTCCCGAGGTGAGTGGAGGTGCTGCTCAGGTCAGAGCCTGTCGGAGGGAGGCGCGGGCTGTGAGCCGTGGAGGGTCAGCCCCCAGAGCAGGGAAGGCCATCCCTCTGGGAGCCGAGGACCCCTTGTTCCCCTGCAGCAGGAGGGCTCCGGGCTTCCCTGGCCCTGAGCAGCCATCCTGCCCCCGCTCCCTGCAGGGCCCTCAGGAGCCCTGGGTGTCTCAAGGCCCCTCATCCTCATGTCCCTCCCCTCCCCTGCCCTCCTCCTTCAGGGAGCCATTACCTCCTGGCAGCACCCCGATTCCCCAGCCCAGCGGGCAAGTCTCTGCTCTAGCCAGGGTCTGTCTCACCAAGAGGACATCCTGAGAAGCCCCCAGGTCCTGCGATTCGTGGCTAGCAGAGAGAAGACCTGAGTCCTGGCTCTGGCCCCAACACGGCCATGCCGAGGGCACCTGGCCCTCTTTCCCCCACTCCGCTGGGTGCTGGGTGGGTCCTGACATGCAGCCGGGAACCACAGGTCTGTCCCCCCTGGTGTGGGGGCGTGTCCAGTCCGGAGCCTCCAGGGAGGGAGGCTTTAAGGGCAAGGGTGCTGCTTACCCCACAGGCTCTGCGTCAGGAGGACTGAGGAGTGACAGCGGGGTCCAGGCCAGTGTGAAGAGCAGGGGCTGCGGTCTCTGCCCTGCCCTGCCCTGCCCTGCCCAGCCTTGCTGCCTGGGCAGCTCACAGACTCCCCTGCCTCCCCAGGAGCCCCTTCTTGGGGTGGGGGTGGGGGAATTCCCAGACAAGCCTGTTAGAGGAGCTGAAACATTCCATGTAAATAATTGATGCTAGATTTTTAAAATTAAATTTTAATACATTCTTATTAATTTTAGACAAACTCCCTGGCGAGTCATTCACTGAGTGACGTGTTGGAGGCAGCTGCAGACCTTGGTGGGGCATTTCCAGCCCAGCCCCCAGCACTCCTGCCCCTGAACTCTGTTTCCTGTGGAGAAATGGGGACTAGCTTCCTGGTATAGCTGCCAGGGGTGCTGCTGGGGAAGGGGTGGCCCTGTGAGTTTGGCCGCTCTGCCGAGCGCGGCCCCACCATTAGCCCCTGGGAGCAGGGCTGACCCGTTCGCAACGGCTCGCTGGCGGGAGGGCTTAGCCAGGGCCAACACGTGAGTGGGTGTCGTTGGTGAGTGGGTGAGCATTTGGATCTGGGGGTTTGTTTTGGTCCCGGGTGGGGTGACCCTCCCAGCGGCCGGCTCCTCCCACCCTGCGCTGCTCTGTGGAGGCCAGCCGGCTGGGTGCTGGGGGCGTCCCGGTGAGAGCACAGGGCTCCTGGCCAGGCGCTGCCAGCCAGGAGGGGGAGGCCTGAGCGGACGGCGCCGGTGCGGGAGGACCCGGGCATCGCTGCCCGTGAGAATTGAGCGCCTGCTGTATGCTGGGATCTAGTGAGAGCAGAGCTGAGATGGGGACCCGGACAGGTGGGCCTGGGGACCCAGGGGCATGGGCGACCTGCTGGTGCCCGCAAACTTCCTGGAACACCATCTCGGGGAAGAGGGTCTAGGAGGGGTCCAGGCTTGGTCTTGGACAACTTTCAGAGTGGGAGGGGAGCAGCCATCCGGGCGCCCCGGGGTGTTTCCCGAGGGTCCTTCCGGCCCGAGCCCCTCCGCAGCCGCGGGGGTCAACGGCCGCTGAGCGCCTCGTGCGCTTCCTTCTCCTCTTCCTCCCAGCTTTCAGGTGAGGAAACTGAGGCTGAGAGCGCGCAGGAGGCTGCCGCAACCCGGGAAGTTGGTGGCCGAGCTTGGCCGAGGCCCCGGGGCCGGGCCTCCTTGCTCGGCGCAGGCGGCCGGGCTGCGCCCTCACCCGGCGGGGTGGTGGGGGAGGCGGCGTGGGGCCCGGACCGAGCGGAGCGCGCTCCCGGCGGACGCGGCGGCGGCGCCCGGCGCGAGGGGCCGGGATGGGCAGTCATCAGTCTTCCCAGGTCTGTCGCGTGGCCCCTGGGCTCAGGCCCCCGTCCCCCTTTAATGCCAGCCACCGCACGGAAAGACGGGGAAAGCCCCCGGGAGCGGCCTCTCCGGGCGATGGAGAGCCCGCCCCGCGCCCCCCCGCTCCACGCAGGAAGTGCGATCCCGCCCGGGCCGCTCGCGGTCCCGTCGCTCGCCGGCGCCCACGGGGTTAACGGCGGCGGGTGGGTCCCCCGCCCGACGCGTGGAGGGGCTGCCCGGCTGCGCGGGACTGGGCGGGGAGGGTCTCCAACAGCGCGCGGGCGGGTCTGCGCAAGCCCGGCAGGGAGCCCCGCCGGCGAGCCGGACGCCCAAGGGTTAATACCTCGGGCCGGGAGGGGCGAGCCAGGCCCAGAACCCCAGAATCGGGGCAGCGGGGTCCCTGACTGAGGAGTCTGAGGTTCCAAATGCCATCACCCTCTGCTTGCGTGCGTGTCAGGTTCTGCAATCCCGCGCGGCCCAGATCCCCCATTCAAACATTCTCCGACTCGGAGCTTGCGATTCCGAGGCTCGGCTTCCTCCCGGAGGGAGCGTGGGGCAGGAAGGGTTAACGGGAGGGGCGGGGGAGCGGCGGGGGCTGCGGCCACTCGAGAGTTAACGGGGACCGGCCGGGTGCCCCCTCCTCCCGGCAAGGCCGAGATCGCCCCGGGCCGTGCCTCCCCGCGTCCCGGGGCCGTCCCCTTCCTCGCCCCGGGGGGCGTAACTCGGTGCCCGGGAGCGCGGCAGCCGGGCGGGCTCACCTGTTACTCGGCCGCGGCCCGGCGCGCCCACTGAGTCACGGGGGCCGTGGCCAGGGGTTGGGGGTGGGGGCGCGCGGGCTGGGCTCCTCACCGACCGAGCCCCGCGGGGGTGCCCCGCCGCCGAGCCCGGCAGTGCCCGCGGTCCCGGCTCCGCCCGGCGCGGCTGCCGAGCGCACGCCTCCTGCCAGCTGACCCTCTCGTTTGGTTTCTCGCAGGCCTCTGCCGCAGACATGGAGAAACTCAGGTGAGTCGAGCGGCTTCCGTGCCGCTGCTGGCGGGAGCAGGGGTCGGGGGTGGGGGCGCAGGGGAGGGTGGGGGGAGGGGTTCCACCACGACGCACACTGGGGTCCGCGGGTCTCCTGGCCGGGCTGGCCCAACCGGGGTGCCTGGGTGGTGTGCTCCTGTGCGCGCACCAGAGACAATGGGGAGCCCGGCGAGGGGCTTCTCTGCCCGGCCCGGAGCGCCTTCTGCTGGGGTGGGGGTGCACCGCTGAGCGCTGGGCCGGCCCCCAGTCCAGGCCGCACGCGGGCCTCCGTGGGCCTCTGCGCCCTGCCCTCGACTGTCCCTTTCCCCCGGGGACCCGCTGGGTTTCCGTTCCTGCTGTTCCTGTTGTTACGCACCGTCAGGCGCTGGCTAGTCCCATACCCCCTGGCTAAGCCGACAGTGCCAGGTTCTGGGCTTTTTAAGTTTCCGCCTCGTGGGGGAGGGGTGGAGGATGGAGTCCTCTGGCTGCCAGAGCAGTCCCTCCTGGAGCCATTTTGGGGGAATCCCGCGACAGCTTCCGGGGAGTGTCCACAGCGGCCTCCCGAGGGTGCTCAACTTTGAGCCTAGATAGATGCCGCTAGGCGGGCTCCCTTCATGGCTGGCCTGGGATCAGCTGACTTGAATATTCCCGACTTCCCCCAGGCTCCCAGCACCCTGACCCCTACTTAGGGAGCATCTTCCTACCTTCCCTCCCCAGCTTCAGCGCCATCTCCCAAGGGCCGAGAGGACCATCCCCAGGGACCCTCTGGGCAGCAGGTGCACAGGGACCAGCAGAGCCTGGGCTTGGCCCAGGTTTAGCGGAAGGGGCCCAGGCCTTGGAGCTGACCCTAGTGCCATGGGCGATGGCTTGTGCAGACCCAAGGGGAGACAGGACAGCTGGGCTCACACAGGCCCCCAGGCTGGACAGAGCAGGGCCATCCCCTGGGCCACCGAGCTGGAGTGCACCTCTCCTCTATGGTCTTGGGGAGCAGGGTAGGTCCTAAGCAGTTCACCAGGCCCCACCATGTCATGGCCAAGGTCCAGCTGGGGGTGGTGAGGCCCAGAGAGTGGCACCTTGCTGTGGTCACAGGCCAAGGCCCTCCCTGACACCCCCACATTGGCTGTCATTTCACAAAATCCTGTCTGAGTTGCTCCCTGTGGGGGAGGGGACACCCCTAACTCAGCTGGGATTGAAGGGCCAGGTAGCATTCTGGGGGCCCTGACTCAGCCAAGGCCCTCCCTGCAGCACTCACCCAAGTGTGGTGCTGGGGCCAGGGTACAGCCACCCACGCTGGGCAGGTGAGCCTGGCAGGTGAGCCTGGGGGCGGTCTGCTCCCTGCTCTCCCAGGTGGGCTGAGTCGTGAAGGCTGGTGGCAGTGGGCAGGGCCAGGGCCAGGCCCCTGGGCTACAAAGGCCATGTGTCCTTTCTCAAGGGCTTGTAGGGCCAGGACTGGGCATAGCCTCCTGGAATTGGGGAGGGGGCCTGGCTGCCTGGAGGGCCTTCCCAGACCAGCCTCTCCTGGCCAGTGTGGGGCTGCCCCAGCAAGTTTCCGTCCTGCAGCTAGGGCCAGACTCCAGGACCCAGAGGCTCAGAGCCTGCCTCCCCGGGGAAGGTCTCCTGACCCTGCCTCCAATGAAGCCCTCACCCTCTGGGCCTCAGTGTCCTCATCTGTAAAGTGGGTGCCCCTACCCCCCAGGTTACAGGTGTGTGGGGAGGTGGCCTGAGACCTGGCTGAAGGTGGGGCCCAAGTAGAGGTTCCCAGGGGACAGGGGACCCACATAATTGTCCCCAAGCAAGGGAAGACACATCTGTGGTTACCTTGAAGGGGCCCTGGGGTGTCCAGAGAGCCAGCCCTGCATCCTGGCCCTTGAGTTCAATCTCTGCCCCGGGAAGGCTGGGCCTGTCACTGAGCTAGGCTGAGGCAGGCCTCTCGTCCTGCCCTGCCTGGGACCCCAGAAGGCAGGACCTGGAGCAGGCCTGGCTCCCTGGAGGGCCCAGGAAATGTTGGCTAAACGAGCAGAGGTGCCTTGTCTGGGTGGTACCGGGCCTGCAGGCCTCCCTTTGTGGGCAGGTGTCCAGCCTGGGGTCTCTCTGCTCCCATCTGGCCCTGCTCCTCCCAGGCCCCGCAGTCCTGCTGTCCCATCATGCCTCTGCCTTTACCTCAGATGTCCTCACCACCTGCAATGCCCTTATCCTTCCACCCTCACGGCACACTGTGCTCCCTGTCACCTGTCCTCTGCGCCCTCCCTCCCCTCCAAGTGGACTCGTGCCCCCTCTGTGTACCAGGCCCTGTGCTCAGCCTGTCACAAGACCTAGGCCAGCCCTCAGTTCAGGGGACGCAGGCCACAGCCCATCCTCCCAGGCCACCTTCAGCATGGGGGACACAGGCCACAGCTGTCCTCCTAGGCCAGCAGAATGGGACCAAGCGAGGGTCTGTCCAGAATACTCTGGAGCCCCAGCTCAGGGACACTGGGCCTACGGTGTGGGACACTTCGAGGCGAGCATTGAAAGATGACTGCACAGAGGGTGGACCGTGCGCCTTCCGAGAGGTCAAAGGCCAAGGCCTTGAGGAAGCGGATGCATTCAGGGAGACGGCAGAGGTGGGGAGTTGAGGGCTCAGGGTTCTCCCTGCCGTCTGGCGTGTCCCCTGTCCTCCCCGGAGCCCAGGTGGACATCCTGAGAGCAGAGCCTGGGTCTGAGCCCTCGCTTTCCCAGGCCTAGTGCCTGGCAGAGGCTGGCAGCACAGTAGTGCTCCCCGGGCCCAGGCAGCACATAGTAGGTGTGCAGACACACCCCAAGGGCCTGCCACCTCAACTCTGGCCTAGCGCCTACCCCACACTCAGCATCCCGCTTGGACCGGCTGCTCTCGGTGCCTGCGGACACTCCTGAGTCCTGGGGCCCTGCTGGGCGCTGGCCCTTCTCATGCTCGTCAGCCCGTCCCCTCCTCTGCCTCCCGCCACTGGCCTCTGCGCAAGCCCTTTCCAGTTCAGTTCCCTCCTCTGTCGAACGAGCGGGCCAGGGGCCTCTGGGGTGCTGGGGGCAGAGCTGTTTCCCCAGGCGCCCATGCCTCCCCGCGAAGTGCAGCTTCCGAAGCTGTGGCCTACGCCGCCTGCAGAGAAGCAGTCCTGACCACTGCCCAGGGGAAGTCCGTGCTGCCAGCCAGGTGCCCCCGGCCCCTCCCCAGGCACAGCCCCTGCCTGCTCTCGGGTCACGGGGGCCTGCCTGTGACAGGTGGTTCCTTGCTCTCATCGGGATCTTGCCATGGAGAGAGCATTCCTAGCCGACAGGGTGTCGTGTGGCCGGGGACCAGCCCTCCGTGGAAGCCTTCGGCCTGTGCTTTGGGGGTGGGCGGGCAGTCTGCTTCCTGTGCAGAAACTTGGTGTTTGTGAGAGTCGCCAGGGGTGGAGCGCGGGCCTGCCCGTTGCTGGCCATGGTGGTACATGGCATTCCTGGTGACTTCACAGTCGGTTTGTTCGGTGATGGACGCCTGGGCGGGCTCCGGCCTGGACGTTTGTAGCTGAAGCTGCTGGGGGCGTTCCCGTGTTCTGAGCCCGCAGGCCGTGTTCCGCGTCCATGCTCAGTGGGGAGCCATGGGGCACAGTGGCCAGCGTGGGGAGCCGAGGCCAGCTCTCTGAAGCACTCCTCCCCGAGTCGCTGTCCCTCTGGCAGTCCCCGGGAGTCCATGGCCTTGCAGCGTCAGGTGGCTGGCTGTGGCCCCCCGGATTGCTCCTACCCCAGAGGCTGAACTTGCCTGGGTGACGCCTCAAGAGCTCCAGGCTGGGGTTGGCTGTGGGTGTGGCACTCACGCCTCCCGAAGGCTGCCGTACCTCACTCTGCCCGTGGGCCTTTGCCAGAAGTTCTCATTTCTACCCATGCTGAGTGTCTCAGCTTTCCTTTCCGGTGAAGACGTCCTGTGTCTTGTTTCGGGAGCCCTCGCAGATCACGAGGCCGTGGCCGCTCACCCCCCGAACCTGTGCTTCGAGGTTGCATGTGGAGGAGGTTGGCTCCTTTGGGTGTTTTGTTTTGCACGTGGCCACACTCTGGCTCACTCCTGCCAGCGATTTGTTGTGTCCAGCCTACATCAGAGGTTGCTGTCCAAGCCAGGGGAGAGCCCACCGATGCCTTAGCGATGGGTGTCGGGGGGTCTCACGACAGCGCTGCCCACCCGACCTCCTCCTCACCTTTGCCCTCTGGGGATTGCTGTCTTCTGTGAGTCCTACATGACCCTCTGGGTTGTCGCTGCCGTAGGTGGCTCATTGCACCGACACGAGCCTGAGGTGTAGGCACTGGGGCTACGGAGACCCACGCAGGCACAGACCCTCCACCTTGGGAGTCAGGACGTGGTTCTAAACACAAGGGGTCTTCTGTATTCTAGAGAAACGTGTGCATTTCACCGTCTTCACGTCAGAGTAAACTCGTGCTTTAATTCCATTTTTCCAGGAACTTTTTAAAGTCCCCTTGGGAATAAATATCACAGTGCTGTGGGGACCAAAAAGAGGGCAGTGAGAGTGTGTGTGTGCGTGCGTGTGTGCATGCGTGTGTGCACGTGTGTGCATGGCCTGGCCTGGGGAGGCTCCGGAGAGGGGAGACCAGGTCCAGACCTGGCAGGTGCGGGGGCAGCTATGTCGGCAGTTCCAGGCAGAGGGCACAGCCGTGGTGAAAGTGACCTGGAAGAAACCACAGGGCGGATGGCCCTGGAGGGGACCCAGGGGCACACTGAGCATGCGCCAAAGCTGAGTACCTTCTGCTGGCGGGTCGGACCGCTGGGGAGAGGCAGGCAGCAAAGATGGGCCTGAGCAGCCGAATGCCAGGGTGCGGGTTCAGCTCCTGAGATGGGGACAGCCATGGGAGGACCGGGCGTGGGGTGCACAGGCTTGGGGTGTCCCTTTCTGTTAGCAAACTCCTGCTGGGCACCCACTCTGGACAGGCATCCCAGTCCCCTGGGGGTGCAGGGGCGCTCATGGAGGTCGGTACCCGCCAGCTCAGGAGAGTGCCGTGGGGGCGCCTCAGGACTGCCCTCGACTCTCGGCCCCCATCCTCCTCCTCTGCACCTCTGTCCCCTCCACCCCACCCGCCACCCCGCAGGCCCAGCTCCTCTGCGTGTGCTGACTTCCAGCCTGACACGAGAGCGCGGCAGTGGGGCACAGACTAATTCTCCCCGAGGCGTGACTGACGGCCTTGCTCCGGTTTCTCCCTTTGAGGTCTGGGGCATTGTAAAGGGAGCCCCCACAAGAACTGCTCTCTTCCCGTCCTCTGCCCTCCCCCTCAAAGCCTCCTGTCCATGCCCGTCTGAGTTCCCGCTCCTCTGCAAAGCCTCCCTGATGGAGTGTGCGGCTAAGAAGGCAGACTCGCCTGAGTTTGAATCCCAGGCCCACCACTTACAGGCCACATCGCCTTACGCAAATGTCTGCACCTCCCTAACCCTCGCTTTCCGCATCGTGAAACGGGGAGACCGTAAGGGCACCAGCCTCAGAACGCTGTCCTGAGGGTGCACGTGTCAAGGTGAGCTCGGCACCTGGGCCGTGTGTGCACCCCAGGGCTCGGGCCGCCTGGAGCAGTGGCAGGCTGGAGCCGCGGCTGCCCAAGGCGAGGGGGGAGATGGCAGGTTGGGGTGCTTATGGGGTGAGCGCGGCAGGACCGGGCCTTGTGGGCTCCTGAGCCGTACCTCCCATGCCCCTCGTGGCCGCCAGCCTGGGGACAGTGGGCTACCTCTGTGTCCTGGTATCTGGAAAAATGGCCACAGGCCAGCACTGGAGCCCAGTAGGGACATTCAAAATGGCCACCCTGAGGAGGGAAGGCTGCCCTGGCGGCAGCCTGCTCAGGCCCGACACCCAGTGCCCCTAACCACGTGCCCGTGGGGACAGCAGGACACGGTTCCGAGGGGCTGCTGGGAGGCAAGGCCCGAGACGAGACGCTGAGAGCGGGGTGGAGTGTGGGCAGCACCCCTCAGCTGGAGTAGCTCTGAGGTGTCCACTTAGGAGGTGGGGCAGCCCTACCCTCAGGGCGGTCTTCTCATCTTAAGGTCATCTGGGGACTGCATGGGGCTTGCCTCCATGGGGACACTGAGGCTCTGAGCACTAGACGGCCTGCCCGGACCCAGCAGCCTGCAGCAGGGCAGAGCGCTGAGGCTGGGCCTGCCCCGCCAGGGCCGCTCAGCCGCCCGCCCTCTCCCAGGCCGCCAGCCTGGGCCCACCCCATACTTACCATTCAACAAGGTGGACAGCCCCAGGGGCCCTCATGGCCCAGCGCAGAACCGGTGCCTGGAAGAGGGGGGTCCGAGACAGCCCGGGCAGCGGCTAGGGTGCCAGACACACCTTCCTGGCAGGAAGGTCACACATGCCCCTTGGACTTTGACTCCTAATGGGGAAACTGAGGCCAGGAAGGCAGCCTTTTTGCAGCCACTCCCCATCACAGCTCTGGGTTCCCCCAGAGACGCTCTTGTGTGCACATATGTGTGCATGTGTGTGTGCGTGTGTGTACAGAGGTGCGTGTGAAGGTGGAGGTTGAGTGGGGCCAGCCAGGAACCTAGGGCATCTCCGAGGGGCCCATGGGCATGGAAGGACTTGGGGCTGCTCTGTGTCCAGCAGCAGGGTCACCGCTGAGCATCCCGGCCCGATGAGCTCGGTGCTCGGAATTCTAGAGAGCAGCCCCCACCTGCCCACCTGCCTGCAGTGAGCTGGCCAGCGGGCGGGTGTGTTAGCAAAGCCGCAGGGCTCCGGGCAGCCCTAGTGGGTCTGGCAGCCCAAGGGCTGAAGGGGACATTCTCACTGGGCTCCCAGGGAGGGGCTGCAGGCCCCGGGGCTAGTCTGGGAGCCGGCGGGTGTTGCACTTGGGCCGAGGGACCCAGCCCCTGGTCACCTGTCCGTCCACATCTTCCCTGAACTGACTGGGCGGAAGGGTGATGACAGATGGAGGAGGCCAGGGCCAAGGTGCACATGGTCCCCCACTCAGGAGCCCGCCCCAGCCCCGGAGAGCAGAAGACCCCCAGGAATGTGGTTCTGTGCCAGGCCAGGTGCTGGGAGAGCGGGGGCTGGGCAGGGGTGCCAATGAGCCCTGGGCCACCATGCGGCCCACCTGGCCTCTCACGCCCCAGTCAGTCCTCAGCAGTGGAGCACCTCTGGGAGGAGGCGGCCCTGCAGCCAGGCCCCATCCACATCCCCCACCGTGTCCACTCACACTCAGGACAAAATGGCCCCAGAGAGTTGCCCCCACCCTGCCTACACCCAGTCATGTCTCCTGAATGGCGGAATGGCCACCTTCTCTGGTCGGCTCCGGCTCGAAATGAGAGCGGGTGAGGAGGAGGCCAGGAGCTTAGGAGGTGGCTTGGTGTCCAGTGCGAGCAGGTGGTTGGCACGGTGCTGGAGGGGCTGGTTCCTGGACACTTCGGGGAGGTAGGGCGGAGGGAAGGCGAGGGGGCCCCGGGCCTGGGCGGGTGAGGCTGTGCATTTGGAGCCAGCGCTCTGAGGTCAGTGTGGCCCTGCAGGTCTGTGTGGCCTGGCAGCAAAGATGCCGTGGGTTCGCGCGCCTGGATGGGGGAGACGCCGCGTGGGGATCGCAAGAGCTGGCAGCAGAGACCGGAATTCACGGCTGGGGTTACGTGGGTGGAGAGTTCCCTGGGAGGGAGGAGGGGTCCAGCCCTGGGACTTGCCGGTGTCAGGAGGTCGGCCAGATAAGGGGCTCCCAAAAGGCTGAGAGGGCGAGCCAGATGGAGGCCAGGCAAGGAATGGTGTTTGCAGGGGGACAGAGAGCTGGCCACTCCCTGGCTGCAGAGAGCTGGGGTCAGGTGAAGACAGATGGGGCTGGCAGGAGTGGGCTTAGTGACACGGAGGGACAAGAGCCCGGGGGGCATGCTGCTGGCAGGATGGGATGAGGAAGCGGAGGCCGTGAGGACAGAGCTGTTCTGTGGAGCAGAGTGGGAGCAGGGCCTGAAGGGCCAGGGGAGTGACCTGGGGCCTAGGACAGTGTGAGCCAGAGGGAGTGGCCCGGAGGCGAAGGATGTTGACCGCTTGGGAGCAAGAGGGATAACAGGGGCCATGCCTGGGGCAGCGAGGGTGGCAGGGCCCTGGCAGCTGTCTGTAGTAACAGGCAGATGCTGGTAGGTGGCAACGTGGCCCGCACCCACACCCCATCCAGGGAAGTCCCCTTTGGAGGGCTTCGCCTTCACGGTGGAAGAGGGAGTGACCTGAGCTGTGAACAGGGCAGGGAGGAGGTGAGCAGTGGGTGGAGGCGGCAGGAGGTATGAGGTAGAGCTGGAGAGAGTGCGAGTTGCTATCCCAGAGGGGCAGGGACAGGCAGGGCCTGGCGAGACCCCTGGGTGGGTCTGCTGGCTGAGAGCGAAGTGCAGCCACAGGTTTGTGTGTGCCCCACCGTCCTGCTGTGGGCGTGGGCGTGGGCGCAGGCACGAGTTGGCGGGGAGGGAGGTGCCCTTGGCCGTTGGTGTGGTGAAGACGGAGACGACAGGATTCTGGGTGATGCAGGCACTGGCGACCAACCCAGGACAGGTGGGTGAGGGGTGTGAGAGCTGTAGCGTGGGTGGAGCAGGGGCCTGGAGCGCCTGAGCTGGGAGGGGTGTTGGAGGTGGGGTCACCGTAGGGTGTGGCCCTGGGGAAGACTCACCTGGGTCTGGCTCTGGGCAGTGGACCCGACTCCCGTCCCCGCTTCCACTATGCATGGCCTCTGCCACGGTCACCCTGCCTGCCCCCAGGCGGCATCTCAGCAGTGGTCATGCACTTCAGCCCACCAGGCCTCGTGTGGGGCCTGCCGGGCCCGGGCGCTGGAGGCTGGCATGGCGGCCATCCGCGTTCACCCTGTGGGCCAGACATTGGCAGAGCCCCGAGCTGGGGCGGGCCTGACTCTGGCCTGCTGCCAGAATGCCACTTAGAGTTGTGTGGTGACTGGGCCCAGGCTCTTCGTCCAAAGTCCATACATGGTGGAGCCCAGTAGGGACTGTGGGGGCCGCAGTCTACAGAGGTGGGCACGGAGGAAGGTCCTGCACCACAGCCAGTCCGGGGCAGCCCTGCCCTCCCCCCCCCCCCCCCAGCTATTCATCTCTGTGCCTTTCTGGAACTTTCTCCCAATGGGCTTTCCTGAAAGGGCTGCTGGGAGCTCAGAGTGGCTGAGAGCTCCTGTGTCTAGGGCTGTCTCGAGGCCAGGGCACCCTCAGCACATGGTACCTGGCCCCTGTGTCCAGACAGCGCCCCTGTACTGTAGGGGTGGGCAGGCTGGGGAGAGGTTCCTGCCCCAGTGGGACCCAGGGAGGCCTTCCTGGAGGAGGTGCACAGAGTGAACCAGAGAACAGGGAAGGAGCATCCTGAGCAGGAGAGGTGGCATGTGCAAAGGTCCAGGGCAGCCCTGGGCACCTGCCAAGGACTCACCAGGACACCGTGTGCCAGCTCTGCATGAACCTGTGCAGGCGGAGGGGGAGATGAAGAGCCCCGTGTGCCTCCAGCCCCTCTGGACAAGAGCAGGGGAGCCTGATGTCCTGGGGCTGCGGGCCGAAGGGAGGGCAGTCAGGGGAGTCTGGAGGAGCAGGGCTGGGGCCAGGGTTCGGGGTCCCTGCACCAGGCTAGGACCCGATGGCCGCTCACTCACCCTCAGGCCCCTCCCGGACAGTACCGTGACAATGCTCTCCCGCACACACCCGCACCGTGCGCACACGTGCACCAGCACACACATAAGCGCACACTCGTGCTTCCCACGTGGACTGTTGCACAGCGGCTGAGCGGCCCTGGGGGCTGCCTCTCTGAGTAGGTGGGGTCGCTGATGTCGGTACTGCTGAGTCCGTTCATCTGGGAGCTAGGCCGGCCTGAGTCCCCGGGCAATACCGCAGTGAAGGGCTGTCCTGCCGGACCCCCGGGGCCCACCCACGTCTGCACAGACTTGCCAGCCTCGCCCAGGCCTGCCCAGCCCTCGGCACAGTCCCTTCCCCCTTGGCCTCGTCTCCACCTGTGTCCCAGGGAGGGAACGGGGTGTGTCTCCACCTGGTCACAGTGCCACGCGGTGTGGGAGCCGGGCTGAGGCGGGGGTGGAGCCCACAATGTGCTTCCGGAGGCCATGTGACCTGTTTCCCCATCTGGAAAATGGGGGCGGGGCACTCACCTGCAGGGTGGTCTGCCGACCAGATGTGTGGGCACCTGGGCGGGTGCTGGGGGCTGGCAGATGTGTATGTCCCAGCTGCCCCGGGGAGAGACTGGGAGGACGGAGTCACGAGGCCACCGTCCCCGCCAGCGAGAAATTGGGCCCTGCTCTTCTGTGACGTGCAGAAAAGGGGCGGCCACGGCGCGCAGGGAGCGTGGGCCCGTGGGGGGTCCTGCCATCAGCCCTGAGTTCCTCCAGGGTGGCAGCAGCGCCCTCCATGGCAGACATGGTGGCACAGAGACCTCTACAAGACAGGAACAGACCAGCCTGGGGAGAGATGGTTCTTCAGGGAGCCCGCGGGCACTCGGCTGGGAGGGGCCTGGAAGGTCGGAGCCACTCAGGGCACAGGCCTTCTCACAAACACCAGACAGGCCGGCCGATGTCAGCCTGGCAGAGGCGACCCTCGTGGTGCACGGTGGGTGCGTGGCTGCGTCCACTCTCCCCCCCGCCCCAGGCCCTGGGAGCTGGCAGGCTGTGATGTGCACACACAGTGCAGCGGCAGGTCCTGGGCCAGGGGAGGGCGGACCACTCCTCCCTGACTACCGGGCAAGCGGGAGGCCGTGGGGGCCCACCTAGTTGTAAGCAGCCCCGGGAGATGGAAGCGCATTGACCCGGCCACCTGGGGCCGAGATCAGCTCCTGGGGCTGCAGCTGTGTCCGTCGTGCCTGCTGGGCCAGGCTCTGCGCCCGACGGCGCTGGGCACATGGGGCAGGAGGTAGCCTGGGCTGGAGGGCCAGGGAGCTGGTGCGGCCGCCCTGACACCAGGCAGACTGGGAGAAGTAAGGCTGCCTGAGGCCACATTCAGGCGGCCCCCGGTGGGCAGGAAGGGGCGGGTTGTGAGGGACAGCTTTGGGGCAGGCACTGGCTCACAGTCCCGAACAGTGGGCAGTCCTCGGGTTGACCAGGGTAGGACGCCGTCCGGGGCTTCCAGAACCAGCCATCTGGCCGTTGAGGGACCAGCTCGGAGCGTGGGGTGGGACAGGGGACCTGAGCGGTAGGTAACAGGACAGCGCCCGGTCCCTCACTCCTGCTGACGGGTGCAGGGCAGGCAGGGAAAGCGGGGTCCCCCAGGTGCCGGCTCGGGGAGCTAGTATGGTCCTGGCAGAGGAGACGGGACAGGGTCACCGAGAGGAGGAGCTGCCTGCAGCCGGGAAGAATGACAAGCAATTTGGTGTCGCTGGACCATGACTGCGGCCAGTCTGAGAGGAGACCGCTGGCAGGGCCCCTCAGAATATCAGGACACGGGGGGAGTCGCTCTAGGGCCCTTGGCTGGCCATAGGGTGGTGACACCCACAGCCCAAGCTCACCCCGTCGTGAGGGGGAATGCATGTCCCGGGGATGAGAGCCCAGCCCGTAGGGCACCTCTGCCTGAGGGACTGCTGTGTCCTGGCTCCGTGTCCCCACCACACTGAGGAGGCGGCGGTCTTCCTCCAGACCGGGACCCTGGGGCGGTGATGACTTTCCTCTTCCAGGCCTAAAGGGCCCCATGGACACCAGGGGGACAGAGCGCAGAGCCAGGCGGCCCTGGTGCTGGGTGGGGGTGCCGAGGGAGGGGGCAGCAGAGTGCTGGGGGCAGGGTGGTGGGCCGCTGAGTGCACAAGTGACCCAGCCCTCTGGCCGTCCGACGGGGCGATGGTGCCCGCTCGTGGCTGAGGTGAGGCAGAGGAGCACACAGGTGTCTGGCGTGTCTGTCCCTCTGTCCTGAAATCCGCCCCTGTGCACCTCAGAGCTGGTGTGGCTGGGCCCGTGCCCTCCCGGCGGTGTCCCAGCGTCACGCCCCGAGGGGCGGTCTGCCCGGGTTCCTGCCCTGCCTGCAGGTCTCCAGGCCCCGGGCCCGCCTCGCTCAGAGGCACATGAGGCACAGGCAGTACTCTTTACTCCCAGGGACACAGTGACCACGAGGGTAGCCGAGGGTGGCCCGACCGGGTCTCAGGGCAGGCCAGCCCTGTGCCCCCCACCTGCCCAGTGGTCACCAGGCCCTCCTGCTGGCAGGGGTGGGAAGGTGCCCATGTGCACGGCTGGGGTGACACTGAGACTCGTTGCCCCGTAGCCCACGTGGCTTCATGCAGCGGCTCCCGCTGGGGCTGGGGCCTGCTGGCCGCCGGGAGGTAGCAGGAGGCACTTCGTTGGCTTCCACTCTCCTCTCGGGGGCTGCCTGGGGGAGGAGCCCCGCCAGCTGCAGGCTGGCACCAGTGCTAGGACCCCTTCTTCCCCTTCTCTCACGAGGGTGCCAGGAGGGGGTGGCAGCCCGAGGAGGGGCCGACACCCCTGAGTCTCACTCCGCAGGGAAACCTGCTCCGTGTGCCCGGCTGCGCTTACCCTCTCCGGGCCGTTTCTTGTCTCTGGGGTGGGGCCGTCACAGCACAGGCTGGACACGCGTTCTCCTGGGGAGCGAGAGCGGGCTGTCCGTAATGACTGCGACTGCCCTGAGGGCCAGGGTCAGCCAGGCACTGCTCCAAGCCTTGCCCCCTCCTGGGCCCCGGTCTCCCCCAGGCCCCAGCTTTCTTTTCACTCTGAGCCATCACTTCCACCTCCCTCAAGCACAAGTCCCGCCCTGGGAGGGGACTATCTGTTGAGGGCTGGCAGGAGGACGCCCATGGGCCGAGCCACATATGGGCCGAGCCACACATGGTCCAAGCCACACAGGGCAGTTGGGTTTCCAGGGCTCTGAGGGAACTGCACGTCCTGCCCTGCCCTGCCCTCTGCTCACTCCGGGACTGGGGACACTCACCGAGGGTGGACCCTGGGGTGGGAATTCAAAGCCCAGCCCCCCAGAGAGCAAGGCACAGCTCTTCCCACCACCCCTTCCCCACCACGCCTCTGCAGACCCACAGGAGCAAGGGGCAGGAAACTGAGGCTCCCAGGGCCGGGATCGGTGTGCAGTCCGCTGCGCCACACACAGCTCTGTTGACCTCTGCTGGCCTCGGTCTGCCAAGTCAGTGCTTAGGGTGACTTCCTTTGCTTTTTTTGGTACTGAAATATGATCCTTAGTAACAACTCTATTCTGACCCTTCACGCTCCCTGTAGAACATAGGATGAATCCAGAAAAGCATAAAAGGGGACTTTTGCCTTACCCCGCATCCACCACCTGGCATGGCCACACAAGCACGCCTGTCTGCCCGTCGTCTTCTTGGCTGTCTACGTGGCTGTTTTATTTTAATGTGATCGTGTAGCTTTTCCTCTTCGCATGGGATCTGCCCATGTCTAAGCATTCTCCTAAAGCCCGAGCTCCACGTTGGAACCAGCCCCGTGGCAGTCAGGCCTGCTGTGGCCACAGAGGCCGAGGCCTGCATCTCTACGATCCCATCAGCAAGTCCCAGGAGACTCCAGGAAGGGCTGGGCCCAGGCCCAGGTCCTTCCTCACACCCTTCACTGCCCACCCAGTCAGGCCGCAGGAAGGGGCAGGGCCAGGGGCCCCCATGGAGGGAGAAGTGGGACCCCCGGCTTCTGCCAAGTCCACACCTCCGGGATGTCCCTGATTCGCTTCGGATGCGGACCATCACGGCCCCTCAGCACCTGGGCCGCCCTGCCCCACACCCGCCTCGCCTTGACCAGTGTGTCCTATGTACCAGGACACACGGAACCCAGCTCTGGGACAGGACAGGCGCCCAGCAGATCCAGAGCCAGGGAAGACTCCCCTCTGAGGCCAGGGTGGTGGGTGAGGCCTGCAGGGTGGACTAAACATCAAAAAGAGGAGCTGGGGCAAGGGCCAGGGCCAGGTGACCTTTTGCATGGGACTCGGGCCCTTGAGAGTGACCAGCAGGGCTGGGAGGTGCATAGCTGTGTCCCCTTCTTGGTGTCTGTGCACCCCCTGCCTCCCTGCCACCTTGCAGATTACAAGGCGTCTCCTGGCCACGTGGGGACAGTTTCCCTCTCCTGGTCCCGGTGAGAGCTTTGGCTGTGCCTCCCGAGGCCCAGCTCGGCCCACCCCCACCACCCTGCTCTGATCAGCTCTGTCCTTTCCACCCACAGGCCGCGGAGCCTCTGGTGCCCTCATGCCTCGGGCAGCCCCGCGTCTTGCAGGGCCAGCTGGCCAGGTCCTTGGCCCTCGATCTGGGACAGGGAGCACCCGTCATCTCCTCCGGCTTCTTGCTGTCCCAGGCCTCGTCCCATGTCTGCAGCCAGCTCCCCCAGACAGGTGGGGAGGCCCAGAGAGGAGAAGGGTGTCCTGGCGGGCAGCCCACCACCCCAGCCCCAGCTGGCCTGGGCCTGAACCTCCTGCAAGTGGCCAGAGGGGGCCCCGGTGGACAGCAGGAGGGAGCTCCCTCCAGGCCTCACCGTGTGCCCAGTGAGCAGCACCCTTCTCTGTGGGGCTTCCCAGGGCAAGGAGGGAGCCAAGAATCATGCACGTCCACACGCACACGCGCACACACGCACACGCGCACACACGCACACGCGCACAGTGACGTCGGCTAGAATCAGACCCAGGACCCGATGGCGGTGAGGTGATCTTGCTAGGCAGCAGCCTCAGCAGGGTGCTGGAACTCCAAACTTGGGGTGGCCCAGCCTGGAAGGTGTGGCACTGGCTGCTCCCCACCCCACGGCACCCCTGTATTTGTTAAGGGATCCCCAGATTTCCAGAGGCCTGCTAGCCTCTGCTTCCACACAGTGTTTCGGGGGCCTCGAAGGCAGCATAGCACATGAACCAGTGCCAGCCCTGCTCCTGGGCGCCACCCAGTCCATGCAGGTGGAAACAGGCTGCAGCCGGCCGAAGCTGGGGTTGATGTCCAGGGAGGGGGGCACTGGTGACCCCAGACCCTGGACCTGGCCAGAACAAGGTGACCTGCGAGGGGCACTGGGGTCACCATGCCCACCTCGGACTGGGAAGCGAGGGCAGCCAGGTGTGGCCGCGGTGCCTGGTCGGACATGCTGTGTGTGCGGGCCAACAGCTGGACAGGCAAGTGGGTCACCAGACATGGCGGGGACACAGAGAGGCTGGACATGGAGCCTGGGAGGGGCCCTGCGTGGCCGAGCGTGGAGGGAATTTGGGAGGGGAAACTCCCGAGACTGCGGGGAGGGCTGGGAGGGTAAGGCAGGCCCCGAGGACGAGCCTGGGTCTGTGGGTGTGACGGAGCTGGGGCAGCAGGAACGGGGGTCACAGTGGGACTGCGGGGCTGGGATGGAAGAGGCAGCGGAGGGAGCCCCAGACATGCACAGGGGAAGTGGGGGGGTGCAGGACCCAGGACCTGAAGCCTGGCCTGGGGTGGCTTGGGTGGGCGTGAGGGGCCGAGGACGTCACCCAGTACCCCTGAAAGGCTGTCCAGAGACCAAGAGGAAGCCGAGGCTCTGCGCAGCTGCACCTCAGAGCGGGCTTGGTGTAGGCGTTTTGGGGGCTGAGGGTGGGCTGGCGCTCTGCACCCGCCCTGCTGAGGAGCCTGTCCCTGCCCAGCGTCCCCCTCAGCTCCCCTGGCTCCCCTGTGAGGTCGGGGACACACAGCAGAGCGGGGAAAGCGGAGGAAGGACTGAGGTGGGGCGGCTGTGTCGGAGGCCAGCCCTGGCCAGGGCACCTCAGAAGTCCATCCAGCCATGCGGGCAACACCGTCAGCGGGGTGAGTGGCCAAGGTGGGGAAGGGAAGTCGCTGGCTCTGAGAGGTTAGGATGGGGGCTGAGGGTGTCCCAGGGCTGCTGGGTCCCGGGTGGGGCAGCGCTGGGTGAAGGGGCAGAGTCTGCACCCTGGCCACACCCCAGCCCTCAGTGGCCGGCCTCCAGGTCTTCATTCTTCTGGGCCTGCACTCCCAGCTCAAGCCTGCTGGGAAGGAAAGGCCGGTGCTGGGAAGCCAGTGCTGGGAAGCCGGGTGGGCACAGCCCGGGGGCTGAAGACCTGAAGCTGTGGCGTGCGGGGGGTGGGGCAGCGAGGGGAGGCTGGGCGAGGTGACAGCTGCTGCAGGTGGAGCTGATGCGCGGCCTGGCCCTCCACCCTGGGGCTTCCCTCCTGCAGGGAGGCCTCCATCCCTGCAGGACTGACTCTGGGGAAGACCGCCGCCCTCCTCCGAGGTTCTCAAAGCCGTAAGCAACTCCTTCTTTTTTATTTATTTTTTTAAAATATAGACCTGGGCAGGGATCCAAGACTGCCAGGTCGAATTTGCTGGGTGCGTGCCCGTGGTACGTACGTGTGCAACTCGCTCCCGGGGCCCAAGCTGAGGACACCCCTGCAGGGTGGAGGCAGTTGTGGCCACAGGGCCCTGGGAAGCTCCCGCCTGCCCTCCCACCCCTCGGCCCAGGTTGGGTTGAGGAGGTCCCAGGACGGCTCATCCAGGCGGCCGAGGTTCCTGGCCCTCCCACAGCCCTGGTCTCCAGCATGTGCCCAGGACTGCCTGCAGCCCCGCGGTCCAGAGCGGGCACTGCCCACCTCATAGCCACCATCCCACAGCAGACCCTCCGAAGTCCCCATCCCAAAGGGCGCTGGCCCCGCCGGTCCCCACAGGCTGCAGTGCTCGTTTTAGTGGAGGAGCTGCCGGCCCAGGCTTCCCGCCCTGCCCAGGGCCAGGAGGGTGCAGCGCTGCCTTCTGGTCCTGGGGCCTGCTCCTCACACCTGCCCTCTCTTGAGGTGCCCCAGCCTCTGACACAGTCACTCTCACCCTCTGTCCCACCTCTCCGTCCCCTCTGTCCCACCGAAGTGGCTCAGAAGGCAACTTCGTGTTATGTATTTCCTGAGATGTGGGTCTGGGCTTCTGGAAGACTTCCTGGAGGAAGGGGACTTGAGCAGGCCAGGGCTTTTCTGAGTCTCCAGAGCTGTGCGCAGGCTTGCTGCCTGGGTTTGGGGTATCCAATCCTCTCCTTGACCCAGGGTGGCAACAAAGCCAATGGGGAGAGGTCTGGTTTTAGGCATGGCACTGCCACTCAGCCTTGGTGGCCACCCCCGGCACTGGGGGGAGCAAAGCTGAGGGCAGGTCAGCTGTGCCGGCCGGCGTCAGCTCCGTAACGGACATCTGGGCCTTGACGGGCACCCTGCGCCAGACGCACTGAACCACCCTCCACGCCGGCCAGGTTCTGGGGTGAACATCTGTGAGGTGCCCGCACTCGTGGGCATGACCGGCGTAGATCAGAGCCCCCGACCACAGGGGCCGAAGGAGCCGGACACCCGGGGAGGCTGAGTGTGTGGGGGGTGCGGTGCAGGGCAGGTCCTCGCTGGCCCGCCGCCCGCAGTCCCCCGCGCCCAGCGCTGCAGCCGGCCATGCCATGTCATTGCAGCGCGCTGCAGGAGCAGAAGGGCGAGCTGCGCAAGCGACTGTCCTACACCACGCACAAGCTGGAGAAGCTCGAGACCGAGTTCGACTCCACGCGCCACTACCTGGAGATCGAGCTGCGGCGCGCGCAGGAGGAGCTGGAGAAGGTCACGGAGAAGCTGCGCAGGTGAGGGCGGTGGGTCAGCGGCAGCAGGCTCCCCCTCCACGAGCTGTGGCGCCCTCCACAGGTGCGAGTCCTGGCTTCCGGGAGTTCTTTACCCCAGCCCCACTGGGGGTAGGAGCGACCCAGCCAGTACTGGAACCCGGAGTTGGCCGCTGTCAGGCACAGGCTCTTCCCACAGCGTCTGGCTTGTACCCTCCTTGTTCGTCCTCTCTAATCCGGGGGCAGCAGCAGGAAGTGGTACCCCCAGAGCTGGTGGGAGGAGCCACATCTGTTCCCTGGGCTAAGGAGGTGTTGAGCAAGTTGTAGGGGACCCCTAAAGCCCAGAGCTTCTAAAAACAGTTTTCCTGCACATTCGAGTCAGAGCGTTTTCTAAAACATCGCGCACACTCCCGTCTTAAACAGCGTGCAGACGCAAGGCCAGCTTTGCCGTCAGCTTGGCTTGCTTTAAACATTTATAGAGGAATGGGGAGGGAGGCTGTGCAGTGGGGGCTATCTGAACCTCCGAGTAGCCCTGTCCTGCCTGGCTTTTCAAATGTCACCTCAAGGGACCAGCAGTTGGCGTAATGGCTATGTTGAAGGGATTGCGACGTGGACATCCCCCTGGGGGGTGGTTTCTCGCTTTCTGTCTCTGTCTTTCTGGCGAGTGCACATGCCCTATAGCAAAAACATCCCCCCTCCAAAAAAAAAAAAAAAAAAAAAAAAAAAAAAAAAACTGTCACCTCAAGCCGGCGGAAACCCAGCGTGGGCAACACAGTCCACTGTGGCGGAGGCCCCGGCTCAGGTCCTGGCCCCAACACTTAAGCGCTACGTCAAACACTTCCCAGCTCAGTCTCCCTGTCAGCAGGCAGGGGCCACACCGTCACACACAGGTTACCTAGAGGATGGACACTGTCCCCAAGCCGCTGCCACCAGCAGTGGGCACACAAGGCACCCGATTCCCACCACCCCGCCTCACAGGCAGAAGTGGGTCTTGGTCACGGTCTCCAGCCCCACCCCAGGGCCTGGCAGCTGCTCAGGGTCGGTCCCTAACTGCCAACTTACAGTGGAACCAGGACGCCCAGAGCCAGCCCGGAGCTGTGTGTAGAAGCAGGCCAGCTTTGGCTTCCCTTCCGTCTCTAGGGCCCTGGCTGGAGGGTCTGATGGGCACATGGGCCCAACCCGGCCTAGGAAAGGCCTGGAAGCGGCAGCTGCTGTGAGCCGTCTCAGGCCGTGTGCAGGGGTGGCGGGGTGGGAGGGGGGTGGAACGCTGCACCAGAAGCCGCTCGAGGGAGGTGTGAGGGGGGTCGGGCGTGGCTGAGGTGACCCCGCTGTCCCCTCTTCAGGATTCAGAGCAACTACATGGCGCTGCAGCGGGTCAACCAGGAGCTGGAGGACAAGCTATACCGTATGGTGAGGCCACACCCCGCCGTCGCGAGCGCCTGCCGCACTGCCTCTGGGGGCTGCTCTTGGGCAGGGGGCTTGGCCGAGGGCTGCCCTGGGCGCGTAGGCTGGGAGCTGCCAGTGTGGACATGCCCAAGGTCAGGCCCTGGGAGAGCCAGAGGCAGTTGGAGCCCCACCCTGCCTCTCACAGGGACCTGGCTGCCCCGCTGTGAGGCATACACGCGACAGTACCTGTGCCCAGGGTCAGAGCCCCTCGCCCCTTGGAGGTAACTCCCGGGGTGCAGGAGCTCCTGTGGCGAGCAGGACCTGGGCTGGGAGGAGTGGGTGCGGAGGTCACGGCCCCGAGTCCTCTGACTCAGAGCACCCTTCCACTCGCAGCCGGGGGGCCTGCGGGGCCCAAGCTCTGGGCACCTCCCCTTGGTTGGGGAAGGGAGGGTCCCTCTGTGTCCAGTCTGGTGACAGCTTGCTTTGGTTTTAAAAATTGCAAATGGGTATTCCACTGCCCGGTCTCCAAGGTGAGGAGGGGGGTGGGCAGGAGGCCTGGGGCTCGGACCGGCTCTGCCTGGGTCTCCGGTCAAGGGGCCTCTGCTCTCTGAGCCTCGGTTCCAGTGTGCTGGGTGCAACAGGCAAGGCTCTTTGCCATGTGCAAGTACTCGCCCCGAACCCCTGAAGGAGGATGCTGTGACGGGAGGTGGACGGCAGCTGGGGGCAGAGCAGTGCTGGCCCACGTCTGTCCTGTTGGGGGCAGAGCCGGGATCCGAGCCTGGGCAGTCTGTGCTCTCGGCCCTGCACCCCAGGCTCCTCATGAATGGCCTCTGAGGAACACACTGGGTGTGAGCCTGGCCCCGGGCCGCCCGCTCTGAGCTGAGGACCGAGCCGCCCCCTCTGTCCCGTCCCCAGGGCCAGCCCGTCCTGAGCTGAGGACCGAGCCAGCCCCCTGTCCCCACCCCCCTGTCCCCACCTCTCTGTCCCATCCCCAGGGCCGGCCTGTCCTGAGCTGAGGACCGAGCCAGCCCCCTGTCCCCACCCCCCTGTCCCCGCCCCTCTGTCCCGTCCCCAGGGCCGGCCTGTCCTGAGCTGAGGACCGAGCCAGCCCCCTGTCCCCACCTCCCTGTCCCCGCCCCTCTGTCCCCACCCCCCTGTCCCCGCCCCTCTGTCCCCGTCCCCCTGTCCCTGTCCCCGCCCCCTGTCCCCGCCCCTCTGTCCCTGTCCCCCGTCCCTGTCCCCTGCCCCTCTGTCCCCGCCCCCAGGCCCCCCCCCCCCCCCCCCCCGCCCTGAGCTGAGGACCGAGCCGCCCCCCTGTCCCCGCCCCCAGGGCCAGCACTATGAGGAAGAGAAGCGTGCACTGAGCCATGAGATTGTCGCCCTCAACAGCCACCTGCTGGAGGCCAAGGTGACCATCGACAAGCTGTCGGAGGACAACGTGAGTGCTGGGCCTTGGGGCCTGAGGCTGCCACGGGCCTTCGGTGAGGGCTTCCAGGAAGTCAGGGCTGTTCCAGGACAAGGCACTTGGGCCCCGCCTCGAGGCTGGTATGGGGACAGGTGGGTGGACGGGGCAGTGAGGGCTCTGAGGGTGGCCCCAGGCCCCCACTGGAAGGGCTCAGGGTGGGGCCAGGCCCAGGCTGTGCCATTTCTGGAGAGGCTTCCAGACCCCAGGGCAGGGTCGTGGCCGTCCAAGACTCTTGCCTCTGACATCAGCAGTGTGTGTGGCCGCCTGTGGGGTGGTTCCAGGGAGCCCCATAAGGCGGGCCCACCACCCTCCACGGACCCCTGATGTCTGAGCACTGGTTGGTCAGCCTCTACTCCTGGCCAGACCCCGTTCGCTCAGACTGCAGTGTAGACGACACCGGCAAGAAGCAGAACTCGCAGCCCGCATGGAGTGTGGATCCGAGGGGAACAGGACGCATAAACACACAGACTGTGGGTGTTAGGTGTGCTGGCGTGCAGAGAAACAGAAAGCCAGGAGGACGCCAGGGAGGCGGAGAGCCAGCCGCAGCAGGGCGCCCCCTACAGGCTGTGTGAGCCAAGACCCAGGGGAATAAGGAGCGAGCCCTGCATCTGGGCGAGAGCACACCTCGGGTCAGAGGGAACTGTGGTGTGGCGGGAAGATGCGTTCAGCTGTGGACAGGAGGCCAGAGCGAGCCCCTGGGGAAGACCCAGGTGAGGTCAGAAGGAGTGACAGGCCACATTACGCTGGCCCTATCAGGAGTCTGGGCTCTATTCTGAGTGACGGGGAGCCACTGCAGATTCTTGAGCAGAGGAGTAGCATGATTGTGCTTACCGCCGTATTGGGCTCCACGCTAAGATCACAGGGCTGGGGGAGGGGAGCAGGAGCAGGACCATCGGGGCACAGACTGGGGCCACAGTGCCTACAGAAGATAATGGTGGCACGGCCGGGACTGAGCGGTGGAGGTGAATGGAGGCTGGATTCTGAATTGAGAAACCACAGGGTCGGCAGAGATTTGGGATGTGGGTGTGAGAGATGAGTCTACCCAGCGGCAGGGTCAGCGCTTCCTGGGCCACGGACACCTGTGAGAACGGTGCAGGTGGCGGAGCTGGGGTGGAGCGGCACACCCACTGCTGCGTGGAGCTGCCGTGCGGGGCGGCGGTGGGTGGCCAGGAGCTTAGCACTGAGACCCCCGAGGAGTCATGCAGGTGACAGAGCGCAGCCAGGGCAGCCAACAGGGACTGCAGGCCATCAGAGAGGTGGGGTGCCACGCAGGAGGGGGCCGCTAGGGCCCTGGTAGGAAGGTGCAGCTGGCCAGCAGTTGGAGAGCCCAGGCAAGGGGAGGGTCGGAGTGGCCGTGGGATTTGGAGTCTTGGGGTCAGTGGCCAAGTGGGCTGTGGCCCCTCGGAACAGCAGTGAGCTCGAGAGAAGTGAAGGGGAGGCTCCAGGCTCAGACAGCTCTACAAGGCCTGTGCCCCCACACAGGGCTCGGGAAGGGGACTTCGTACTGGAAGAAGCCAGCCCTTTGCTGAAGTCGCAGTAGCCCTGGGGGCCTCACTGCGGGGATAATGCACTAAGTGAACGGCCCCAGCCATCTCTGTGAACCCCCAGGCTCGCAGGCTCACAGGCCAAACCAGCATCCAAAACCAGGGTGGTCCAGTCCTGGAAGCTCCGTCTGAGGCCAGCACCTGCGGCTCTTCACGGAAGGCTCCCAGCTGTCCCCACCTTGACACGTTCAGACATGAGCAGTCGGGGGCCTTGGTGCCCAAGGGGAGCCCTGGTCCGCCTGGCAGCTTCCTCTGGGGGCCGCATGCCTGGCGGACACTTGCTTCTCCAATGGCTCCCCTGCTGGTGGGGGCTCCCCAGCAGAGCTGCTCTGGGGTCTCACAAAGGGCAGCGCCAGCTCTCAGACAACTGGGAGGCCCGGGGAGGCCTAGGGAGGCGCTGAGCAGGGCTGGGGTGCCTGGGCTTCCTCTACCACGCAGGCCAAGTAGGGGCCCCAGCCTCAGTGCCAAGGTGGAGAGGGATACTCCGGACTCAAAGCTGTGGGAGGACGGTGGGAAGGGGCACCGCGCGTGGGCAGCCTTGCTGAGCCGCTGGACACCTGGTCTTGGCCTTGCTGGGCTGTGGCAGCAGCCAGGAGTGCCCACGACAGTGCAGGGGATCACGGGTGTGGGGACAACCCCCAGGGCTGCTGTTGGAGCAGCGGGCTCCTGGAGCGTGGGGATGAAGGCCCAGCCACAGGCACATGCAACAGAGATTCTCACCGACAGCCCGGTCCCCAGCTCCTACTGTTTGCATCTGTTTTCAGCTCAGGAGGCGGCGCCACCCCACCCGGCCCGCCCCCGGTCCTGCCCAGCCCGCGCCAACCCCGTTCCCAGCAGTGAGCTCTGAGACGTGGACCAGGGCTGGGGCTCATCCCTGCCCCATTTGTGCCTCACGGTCCCCACCAAGTCATCTCGAGGGGCTCCGGGTGGCCAAGGACAGGGAGGCCAGGCCCGGCCATGAGCCTAAGGGCCTCCGGGAGCCCTCCTGCTGCCCCAGCGTGTGGAAGGCTCCATTTGGCAGGCCCCAGACACCGTCTGGGGCAGCACAGGACTGGCCTGCAGGGCCCCTCCATGCCCAGCCACTGGTTTGCAGGGCACAGCGTGACCCAGAGAGGGGTGGAGCTAGGAGTCGGACCCCATCCGGCCGACACTGCCGGCTCTGCTGCCCCGTCGCCCTACTGGCCGCCGGGTGCTGGTCAGGGTGGCGGGCCAGGGCGGGGCCGTGCCAACGCCTTCTCTTGTCTTTTAGGAGCTCTATAGGAAGGACTGCAATCTAGCGGCCCAGCTGCTGCAGTGCAGCCAGACCTACGGCAGGGGCCATAAGGTGTCCGAGGTAACGTGAGCCCCGCCCGGCCAGGCCCGCCCCTCCCCAGGAACACTCGGGCTCCTTTTTTGCTGGCCCCACCCGAGGCCACTCCCTACCCTTGAGAAGGAAGATGCCGGGTGAGCCTGAGCCCCTCGGTCCCTCCTCACTCCTGTCGTGTCCTGGCCTTTCTGATGGTGGAAAGCAGCGGCCTCCCAAGCCTGGTCAGCCTCCCCAGGGCCCCCTTGGCCCACCCGGGCTGCCCACTGCCCTGTTTCGTCTGGGGGGCTGCTCCTTGTCCCTGCTCCAAGCCCCATGTGTTCACACCAGCATGGCAGGTGAAGCTCCACGGCCGGGCACTTACCGACAGTCCCATTTCAGAGACAAGGAGAGTGACTTGGCCAAGGCCACAGGGCGAGCAGGGAGCAGAGCCAGGACTCAGGACCAGGCCTGTCCATGCCAGTCAGACTGGGTAGCCGCCTCCCCGTGCATCTGCGGCAGCCCGTTGGGCTGGCCCGAGCCCCCCCGAACCATGCAGTCCCTCCCCAGGCCTCTGTATTCCCTCTCCCGCTCCCTGGGCCTGGGCCGGCCTGAGATGCTCACAAAATAGATCAAACAGTAGCGGACGTCCCCCACGGCACAGGCGTTCATGCGGGCGCCGCAGGGCACCTGGCCTCGCCCTCAATCTTTGTTGCATCTGTTTCTGAGTCTGTCTCGTTTGGGAACACCAGGCAGCATGACTGGGGGGTGGGGGTGGGGGGACAGTCAGAACCCTGGACCTGGGAGAACTGGCAGGAAGTGGCGAGGGCGCTGCAGCCCCTAGCAGGACCTGAACCTGGCAGAGTTCCAGCTTCTCTAGGACTGCAGCCTCAGGGCTCAGCTGGGCCTGCTGCAGTGGGCAGGGTGGGTGGACGTGGCCAGGGATCTCCAGGCACCGACGACCCACGTCCCTGGCCCCGGCTCCAGCTCCCACTGGTGTGGTTGGAGAGGCCGGGAGGCCCTGTCTGTCTGTCTGTCTGCCTGCCTGTGAGTCCCGTGGAAGCTGGCCCTTGGCCCCAGGGCCAAGCCTAGGCTACGTGCTGACCGTTCCCCCGCCCTGCCCCTCGCGCCCTTGCAGCTGCCCTCGGAGTTCCAGGAGCGCGTGAGCCTGCACATGGAGAAGCACGGCTGCAGCCTGCCCTCCCCGCTGTGCCACCCGGCCTACGCCGACAGCGTGCCCACCTGCGTCATCGCCAAGGTGCTGGAGAAGCCCGACCCAGCCAGCCTGTCCTCACGCCTGTCGGACACCTCTGCCCGTGACCTGGCCTTCCATGACGGGCTCGAGAAGCCAGGCCCACGGCCCCCATACAAGGGGGACATCTACTGCAGCGACACAGCCCTCTACTGCCCGGACGAGCGGCGGCGAGACCGGCGGCCCAGTGTGGACGCGCCTGTGAGTGACGTGGGCTTCCTGCGGGCCCAGAACTCCACCGACAGCGCGGCCGAGGAGGAGGAGGAGGCCGAGGCAGCAGCCTTCCCCGCCGGCTTCCGACACGAGGCCTTCCCAGGCTACGCAGGCTCGCCGCCCACGTCCAGCTCCTACTCCAGCTTCAGCGCCACGTCGGAGGAGAAGGAGCACGCTCAGGCCAGCACGCTGACCGCCTCGCAGCAGGCCATCTACCTGGACAGCCGCGAGGAGCTGTTCGACCGCAAGCCACCCAGCGCCACCGCCTACGAAGGCAGCCCCCGCTTCGCCAAGACCACGGCCGCGGCCGCGGCCCCACTGGAGGCCACTGCAGCCCCAGGGTGTGGGCGGACGGTGTCACCGTACCCAGCCGAGCCCTTCCGCTTTCCCCAACAAGCCCCGACGCCCCCAAACCTGTGGAGCCTGCGGGCCACACCCGGGGGCACCCGACTCCCCAGGGAGGACATGCGGGGCCAGTGGCGGCCCCTGAGCGTGGAGGACATTGGCGCCTACTCCTACCCAGCCAGCACCACTGGCCGTGCCTCGCCCTGCAGCTTCTCCGAACGCTACTACAGCGGTGGGGGCAGCCCTGGCAAGAAGGCCGAGGGCCGCGCCAGCCCCCTCTATGCCAGCTACAAGGCCGACAGCTTCTCAGAGGGCGATGACCTCTCCCAGGGCCACCTGGGAGAGCCCTGCTTCCTGCGGGCCAGCGGTGACCTCAGCCTCAGTCCCGGCCGCTCAGCCGACCCGCTGCCCGGCTACGCGCCCAGCGACGGGGCCGGGACCGGGCTCGGGGTGCAGCTATGCGGTGCTGGCAGCAGCCCCGAGCCTGAGCACGGCTCCAGGGACTCCTTGGAGCCCAGCTCCATGGAGGCCTCCCCGGAAATGCACCCGGCCGCCCGCCTCAGCCCGCAGCAGGCCTTCCCACGGACTGGTGGCTCGGGGCTGAGCCGCAAGGACAGCCTGACGAAAGCCCAGCTCTACGGAACCTTGCTCAACTGAGCGCCTGTCGCCACCACCCACCTGCACCCCAGGGGCCGCGCCCACCCCACACCACCCGCCCGCCAGCGGGAGGAGGCCGCGCCCGACGCCTCTCCATCTGCCCAGTAGAGCCCCACGGAGGGTCCTCCCCAGCACCTCATCCAACCCCCCATGACGACACACCCACTAGGACATTTTTCACACACTGACACCTTCCCCACCGAGATGCGCATCCCCCTTTTATAAAGCGCAACTATTTTTATAGAGAAAAAGGGTCTTTCTTAACGCACTTGGCCTCCAGCTCCCTAGACGGCAGCCTTGGCGTTCCTACATAAAGCTCCTTTATTTTTTGGGTGAGGGTGCATGGGGCCTGCCCCTGGGAAGGGAGGGAAGGACGGTGTCCCCCGGAAGCCAAACTCCATCTGCGGGAAGACACCCCAGCAAGCCAGTGACAAGGGAACCCCGAAGTTCTATCCACAAGGAGAATCGAAACCAGTGAGGCGATCCAAAGTGTTTTAAAAACCTGTTTTTCAGTGTGGCCAACACACCGCCCTGTGCTGCTCCGTGGCCCAGAGCCCCGAGTGGGGCTGGGGTGGCGCCCCAGTACGGCCGGTGCTCGTCCTTCTCCCAGCTCCGCCCCCCTCGCCACCTTCTCTACCTCAGACACATGAGGCCCTGAGTCCCGGCTCCGTAGCTTGCACTCCCGTCGTCCGTGCTGCATGCCCTCCCGGTTAGTACTGTACTTTGCATTCGTTAATAAAAGACACCAGTGGCAAGAGTCCAGGTCTGGGCTGTTTCTTCTCCCGCTGCCTTCGGGCCTCAGCAGTTTGTGGCCCTGGGTGTCCCTCCCTGCAGCCAGGCTGGCCCCTCAGCTGTCACAGCTGCACCCACACTGTCTAGATCACTGTGGCATTCGACCCCTTCTCAGTCCTGTGGACGGTGTCGCCGTTGCCATGCGGTATTCACCTCCTCCCATTCGCTGTCCGGCGTTCAGGCATCTCGCGCTGCTTCCACCCAGATTCTTTTAAAAATATATATATTATTTATTTAATTCCATTGTTTATTATCATCATCATTATTATTATTATTATTATTGACTAGCAAGAGAGAAAAGGAAAGCAAAAATGTAAGCCACCAGGTCCAGGACCCAAACCGCGGTCGGCCATGTGGGAATCCAGTACCTTAGCCATCGTGCCACCACCAGCCCCATGCCGAGATTCTTTAGCGTTTTCTCCAGTGCAGTCTGCTGCTGACAAACTCTCGGTCTGTACTGTTCTGAAAATGGCTTAATGTTACCCCATTTTTGAAAGATATTTTTGCCAGGGATGGATCGTTAGTTGTTAGCAGGTCTCGTCCTCAGCACACGGAGCTGCGGCTTCCCTGTCCTCTGGCTTCCTGTTGGCAGCGGGGACCTGCCTACAGTCTGGGAGCTAGCCGCTCCTTTCCTGGTCACCTGATTTCTCTCCAGCTAAGAACCTCTCTTTGACTTTGCTTTTTGCATTTTCCCTGAGGTGCGTCTGGGTGTGGGTTTCCTTCACCAGATGCACAGGGAATCTTGTATCTGTGGATTGGTGTTTTTCACCAGGTCTGGAAATTCTCAACTATTACGAGTTTTAAATATTCTTCTCACCCTCTGGGCCTGCCATCAGACCTGTGCAGGTCCTCTAATGGCATCCTCTGCATCAGTGTTTCCCAGCTTTTCATCTCTCTCTGCCGCAGTCTGCATCTGTCTTCCAGCTCACTAATCCTCTTCTACTGTGTCCTTTTGGCCACCAAACAGCCACCAAGTTTTCAGTTTCAGTTATTAATGCCTTAAATTTTTCTATTTGGTTGTTTTGCACATCCACTGTGCTACTTTGTATGGTTTTCTGTCCCCGGAAATGTGTCAAGCTTGTTTCTCTTTTCTATAAACGTAGTGGCCACAGCAGTTTTGTGTTTGGGTCGTGTTTGGGTCTGGTACCTCTGTCATGTGGAGTGTGGGGTCTGTTTTTTTTGGCTCCTGTTCATGTTGCCCTGTTTCTTTGTGTGCCTGGTTATTTGTGACACCTGCTCACTCATGCCCTTGAAAATATATTTTTGGGGGTTCTATGAGGGCAAGGATGGAGGCTCTCCCCTGGGAGCATTGATATCTGCTTTTTCCAGCTGCCTTGGGGCACTTCCCACTGGGGACCACCTCTCCCCAGGGCCCTGCCCTGAGAGTCCGGGGTCTACAAGATCCATGTAGACCCAGGTTGGTCTGCAGCCTGTCAGGGGGCCTGAAGGAGACGGGCAGCTGCAGTGGCTCCCAGAATCCCTGCACTCCACCTGCTGTGGGGGAGAGGCCAGTGCTGGGCTAGCCGCACCTCCCCCAGGAATAGATGCCGTCTCGGGAAGCAGCTCCCTGAGCTGGAGTACACTGTGGACAAGCTCAGGAGTCGGGTCCCCTCTATAGGACCGTTTCCCCTGGGCAGGACAGGGCAGCAACCCTCCCTGAGATGGGACACCTGGAAGGGAGAGGGAGAAGCACTCGGCCCCTGCCAGCCAGAGGCGGAGGCGTTCCCAGAGAGGAAGCCATGCCTTGTCAGCACTATAGGTTCTGTGACCTGGCCTCAGCTGTTGCATCTCCACGTGATGAAAATCTCACCAACTCCAAATCCTGGGGATGGATGGCATCAGAAGCACCTGGACGGCAGGGCCGGAGGCCCCAGGGCTTTGGTGCCTTGGCCCAGAGTTGCCTGTCAGATTCAGGGTCCTGGCCCCCATATTGTCACCTAAGCCTGAGGCCCCTTAAGATGACCTCCAAACCTCATGGTGCTGTACTGCTTTGGCCTACAAAACGGCCACTACTGGGCTCTGAGATGTCTTATTCTGAAAGCACTGAAGGCCGTAGGCCCCTGCTCAGGGCTGGGTTGGGATAGTGACTTCTTTGGCCTCAGAGCCAGGCAGCTGAGCAGCATCACACGGGCTCAGCTGACGGCCCAGGATGTGGGCTGGCCTGAAGGTCTGTGGATGGCGGTCTCAGCATGCCGCCCTCTGGGGCCAAGACATGGAACCTGGGTTTGTCCCGAGTCTCCCTGGCTCGCTGTCGGCCCAGCAGGACCCTGGAACCCGTGTGGCTCACGTTAGTGACTCCTCTCCCAGAATCCCCCAGGCAGGGACTTGGTGCAGGGCCAGCTGCCAAGCCGCCGTGAGTGTGCATATCTGTGCATGCTGGGCGTGGGGCCTGCTCTGCCCACAGGGAGGCCAGTGGTGTCACACCAGGACCCAGGCTGGGAGGGCCCTCGCTGCTCCAGGCAAGGAAGAAAGGGCCAGAGGGAGGCTGTGCTGGGTGTTGAGGGGTGAGCGGGAGCTCGTGTTAGGCGAGGGGAGCAGCCCCGCAAAGGCGAGGTGTGCTGCCAGGGTTGCCGGTGGCCTAGCGCCCTGGGTGCCTCCGAGGGCTTAGCACCGGGCACTGGCTTCCCTCTGATCTGTCCTGAGATGTCCTGCATCGACCTGTCACACACCTGGGCAGGGACTGCTAGGAAGCCTCTCTACCCAGATCAGCCCAAGCCTGGTACGGAGTGCCTCGCCCCACTCAGAGCCCGCCTTGTCTCAAAGGCCCCTCTGTGCACCCTCCTCCACCCCCGTTTCTCAGCCACCGTCTCACCCACCCATCGGGACGCATAGGGTTGCGTTCTCCTGCTGCTGGGCCTGGCCCTCTCCTGGGGCCTGCGGACACCGACCAGTGCGATTTCCAGGGACCGGCTAGACAGCTGGTGGATCTGCTGCAGAGGCCCTGGGCACGCCCCTCAGCCCTCAGAGAGCAGCTTCCTCCACTGCGCAGTGGGGAGTCATGGCTACCCTGTGTGGGAGCATGGTGTACATCAGCTCTGCTCAGGAAAAAGCCCCGGCCACGCCCGGCACACAGAGAGCAGCCGCACGCAGCCCGCCCTGGCCTCTTGAGATGAAGCTGGTTCCTCCCACGGCAGCCCCGGATCCAGTAGTGCGGATTGTACAGGTGAGTGTGAAGGTAGGGAAGAGGCCCCAGGAAGGGGGGTGGAAGGGAGAGCCCACACTTCATTCCTGCTCCACAACTTCTAAATTTAGCTTTCTAATTTTAAAATTGCAAATGGTGAACTCCCTGACACCTTGCGGAGGATCCAAGTCTTTAAGAATGCTCCCTGAAGAGAGCATTTGGAAAAAGAAACATAAATCAGGGGTGCGCCTGCCACCCTCCCCCTCCCGCCTGGAGTCTGGCCTCCGAGGCCTGGGCTGAGAAGCCGAGCAGCGGGCGGGGCTGGGGAGCCCTGATGTCCTTTTGCCTCAGTTGGCCCCAGGCCACCAATACAGAACAGAAACGGACTCTTGGCTGGTGTCTCCACGAAGCTGAGAGGGCTCATCCACTCGTTCGACAGCCAGGCTAAGGGCCTGCTCAGCCCGTTCCCCTGCCTCCCCGCTCGTGCCATCAGGCCGTTACAGACAAGGAAACTGAGGCTCAGGGACGCAAAGCACTGCGAAGGCCCCAAGTGACCAGGGATGGGCCTGGCATCTGCACAGGTCCCCGGCTCCAAATCCCACAGGACTGCCGGCAGCGGGTGTGTGCCCACACGGGAGGGGTCGGGCCACCAGGTGACCGGGCAGGTGTGTGCCCACACGGGAGGGGTCGGGCCACCAGGTGACCGGGCAGGTGTGTGCCCACACGGGAGGGGTCGGGGGTCGTGTGCCACACAGGGGTCGGGCCACCTGACCGGGCAGGTGTGTGCCCACACGGGAGGGGTCGGGGGTGACCGGGCAGGTGTGTGCCCACACGGGAGGGGTCGGGCCACCAGGTGACCGGGCAGGTGTGTGCCCACACGGGAGGGGTCGGACCACCGGGCAGGTGTGTGCCCACACGGGAGGGGTCGGGCCACCAGGTGACCGGGCAGGTGTGTGCCCACACGGGAGGGGTCGGGCCACCAGGTGACCGGGCAGGTGTGTGCCCACACGGGAGGGGTCGGGCCACCAGGTGGCTGGGCAGGGTGTCCCAGCCTGTCTGAGCACAGTCCATCACCGAGGCTCACATTTGGTTTGAGGTGACGCCAGCATTTCACAGGGAGGAGGCCACTGTAGACCCATGAGGAAGGTGGAAACCCCGGGGCATCTGGACTCCAGGGTCTGGGCTGGCAGTGGGATGGGGAGATGGGAGCGCCAGCTGAGAGGTGCACTGGGAACGCACAGCCTCCCTCCCTGCCCTGGGTCAGGTTCATTCATGCATCCACACATCCGTCATTCATTCATTCGACAACCAGGTGCTGGGGACCTGCTCAGGGCCCTGGTGAAGGTCCTTGCCGGGCTCCCGGATCCTGTGGGAGCACATGTCTCTCCGGTACTCTGCAGTGGAAGCCACATGGCTCCCGGGGGGCTGCCAATCCTTGGCCTGCGCAGCGTGGTCCGCGAACACAATCAAACCTGCCTGAACTACGCTGGCTCATTTCCTGCCCCCAGGGCCCAGCCGGTGGTCAGTGAAGCCCCAAGCCGGCCTTGCGCACCTGCTGCACACAGGCCCTTCGGGAGCTGCACGGCCAGGCCCCGTGCCCACATGCCCACACATGGCTGTGGCTCACTCGTTCTCGCTTTGCAAAAGGAGAAACCAAGGCTCCCGGGAGCTGAGCAGCTTAAGGTCACGCCCACTTCCCATGCCTGGACACCCTCCTCTCCAGCCTGAGATCTGTCTCCTCCAGGGAGCCTCCCAAGACCCCAGTGGGCCCTACCCTGGCCTGTCAGCAGGTTCTAGGGCTTTGGAGCTGCTCAGTTTGGTTCTGGTGAGGGTCAGGCTTGTGGACCTACAGGCACTGGGCCTCCTCCAGCCTGGCTCCCTGAGTCCCCGCGAGGCTGCTTCTCCACCTCGCCCTGTGGGGCAGACGTCTGTGCACGGGCAGCACACATGCCTGGCCAGCAGTGGGCGACTGTGATCTGGAGGGCCCGGGGCCTGGGTGGACCCAGGAGCCAGCTGCCAGCATGTGAGGAGGGCGTGAGGGGCCGCCCTGTGAGGCTGGTCGGGCCTGCCATGCTCCGTGAGGCTCCTGAAGGTAGACGGAGACCCAGAGTCCCCACAACTCCCTCGCCAGGACCAGCAGGCAGGGCAGCCCCCATCTCGGGCCCCTGCGGTTCTGTGGCTCTGAGCTCCACAGGAGGAGGGAGGCGCAGTGTGCCGCTCACACATGCCTATTGCTGAAACAGCCAAGAAACAGCAAAGCACTCGTGTTTATTGGCACCACTGGCCAGTGTTTTCACAGTCTCACAGCCCTGAGAGACACAGCCCACGTCCTCACTGCACAAACGAGAAAACCGAAGGTCACGGGTCTGACTCCGCCACCACCAGCACGGGGGTAAGCTCGGCGACAGGAGGCTAGTGCCAGATCTTGACGTCCCCTCCCCAGGAGCAGGTGGCAAGGACGGAGGGCAGCACGGGGTGGAAGGTGGTGCCCACACAGGCCTGCGTGTGCCCCTGCAGCGTGCACGCCCGGCTGGCGGTACGGAAGCTGTACATCAGGACTCGGCCGTCGGCGCTGCCCGTCACCAGCAGGTCACCACCTGGGGAACACTCGCAGCCCACAGAGTAGCCTTCCACCTGCAGGGGGAGACACAGAGAGTGAGCGTATGCCTGCTCCCAGAGACTACCTGTGGGGTGGGGGGGGGAGTCCATTCTTCAGGGGGCAGGCGGAGGCCCAGAGTCCCAGAGGCCAAAGCCGCACTGAGGAGGCCGTGGGGTCCTGGCTCAGGCCTGCTTCATGAGGCCAACTGGGTGGAATCCCGGGGGCTCAGCTCCAGCACGGTGGTGGGGTCCGGCCTCCCCGACCGTCACCGAGTCCCCTTCCATCCCTGCAAGGCCAGCCCAGTGGGCAAAGGGCAGATGCAGAAACGGCCACCCCTGCGACCTGTCTGTGTGAGCTGACCAACCAGGCACAGCAGTCCTGCCCGGGAGCAGGGCCGGGGCTGGGACCGGCTGGCCTGGCCACGAGCAGACCCAGGCCACACGGCCAACGGAAAGCAGAAGCCACCCAGACGGGGGTCGGGACGCCCGGGCCCAGCGCCTGGCAGGACGCCCTGGGGCCACGCTCAGCGCCCGGCCTGGGCCGGAGCCAGGTACCTTGTGCCCTTCATAGCGCCGCCTCCTGCTCATCCGGTAGGGCCACACGGCCGAGAAGAGCGCCAGGTAGTTGCCGTTGGTCTGCGCCAGGAACACGGGCTCCTTTGGGTGCAAGGCGAGGCTGGGGCAGGTGTACCTCTCCTGAGGGGCAGCGAGGCCACAGAGGGGTCAGAGCAGGCCTCGCGGACCCCCTGCCTCCCACAGACACACGCCCGCCCACGGCCGGTGAGTGTTCTGTCACTGCTGTAACAGACTGCCACAGACACGGTGGCTTCAAACAACACAGACTTCCACACGCGTGCAGGAAGTCGGAGCTGACGCAGCTCACTGGGTAGGTCGACGTGTCGTGGGGCTGAGGAGGACCCCAGTCTGCCCATCCCAGCTCTTCCCTGCAGCAGGCTGGGAAGTGCCCCCGCACGCCGCACACACTTCCTTACACGGCCAGGACGGGCCCTTCAGGTATATTAAGGATCTTGGTACGAGAGTACCCCACACAAGGGTTCTTCAAAAAGTTTGTGAGAAAGTGGAATTAAAGCTCAAGTCTAGGGGCCAACAGGTGGCATGGTGGTTGGGGCGCTGGACTCCCACATGGCTGACCGCGGTTCAGGTCCTGGACCTGGAGGCTTACTTTTTCACCTTCCTCTCTTTCTCTGTATCGCTCTCTGGTAAGTGCACATGACCTATAGCAAAACTTAAAATAATACTAATAATTTTTTTTTTATTATTTCTAAAAGTACAAGTTCATTCTGGTGCAAAAATGTTGCACTCCTGGGGCTGGAGGGCTGTAGAGCAGAAAAGCGTGGAGCCCTGTGTCCCCATTCTGCGTGGAAGCTCCAGGTTCAGGTCTGGAGCCCCCTCTAGAGCACCAGGCACGTGTGTGCCCACCATCTGGGGCTGACTGAGGCTGGGGGTGGTTGCAACGTCAGGGCCCTATTGGGGTGCTGCTCCTCCTTCTCTCCGGAAGAAATAACTAAATAAAACCAGAAGCCCATGCACAGCTTTCCATACTACGCGCACCTCCGACCACTGTGAAGGCCTCGCGCGTTATCCTATGCACACTATGAGCACCCCCTGGGGGGAGAGCCGAGGAGAGTTCAACACCAGAGATGGTGAGGCCAAGACAGCAGGAGCCACGGCATCGCCGCCTGTGTACCCACCGAGCGAGCAGTCGCTGACCGTGGGGTGGGCGGCTAATGCCCGTGCTCAGCTCCCCGCTCCCACAGCGGCCCAGGCAAAGCCCAGCCCAGCCCGGCTCCCCCAGAGCAAACTCACACTGGGGACGTGCCCAGCCCACAGGGGAGTCTGAGGGCTCTCGTCGATGGACACGTGGGCACAGGAGGCACCCAGAGAACTCCCCACGCTGGGTGCCCGAGCAGCTGCACTCTGAGCTCTGGCAGGATGCTGCAGGGCAGGGCACCCCTCTCCCACACAGTAAGGGGTCCTCAGTGCCGGCACAAGGTGCCCATCGGCCTCACCACCCGGCTCTCTGCTGGGGCTTCTGGAGGCAGGTCACTCTCAGGGGTCAGGCAAGACCCCACCATGGCCCCTGCTCCAGTGGGGGTGGGGCAGGGCAGGGGCTCTGTGATGTCACATCGGGGCAGGGCTAGATGCAGGGGCAACCTCTTGAGCAGACCCCTGGACACCCTGCGGGCTGTGGCAGAAAGCCCACAGGGAGTGTCTGAAGGCCAGTGCTCAGAGTCCCTAGGACGAGGTGGAGACACAGGTGTTGTGCTCTCTGCTATAGGGCGTGTGCGCTCACCAGAGAGAGGGAGAGACAGCGGGAAATCCCCCGGGGACGGCCACGCCGCCGTCCCTTCTCTGTTCTGCTCTCGGAGCCTCAGGCACACATGCACGTGCTCTGCGTGATTTTCAAACTGCTGGTTCCAGGACTCGAACTGCGAGTCTGCCATGTGGGATCCAGTGCCTTACCTCCACTGGAGGCACTGCTGGCCTGGGCTCTGCATTCTTCATCCAGGGAGGGAGCATGAGAGAGACTGGGCACGGCTCAGGTGGCGATGGAGGCCAGTGACCGTGTTAGCACCAGGGCCTGCTCGAGCCCGAGCTCCGCCCCTCATGAGCTTTCACTACCCTCGCCTTCTAATGAGGGAGAGTCAGGCTGAGGGCTAGGCCCCCGCCCTTCAGGGCTCCCATCACATCTCCTGGAGGAGCCACCGCAGAGGGAGGGCCGGCAGTCCTGCCCAACGGGGCGCGGGTGGGAGGTGGGGGGAAGCCGGGCCTCAGCCTGCGCCTCTCCTGTGACCTGGTCTGGGCTGCCCCCAACACTCTTGCCCTCCTGTGCGAGGACTCTCCGTGCACACAGGGCCTGGACTAGACCCTTGCCTACCCCCATCTTGAGACTCCAGGACACTGAAGCCCTTCCAGGAAGGGCCGCAGGACCCACAGACCGAGGTCCCGGGGATGCAGCCTGCAGCAGAAATGAGAGCAACGCCTGCCAGGGTTTCTCACGTGGAAGATCTGGTTGGAGATCTTGGCGGAGGTCCGGAAGTCCCAGGCGATAATGGTGCGGTCGGCAGAGTCCCGCGTGGAAGCATCTGTGCTACTCAGGAACTCGGAGCCCTCCTGGAGGAAGAGGATGTCCAGGGTCTGCTGGATGGTCGCCTTGTAGCCTCTCACCGCCTGCAAGAGTGGCTCTGGTCACACTGTGGGCCCGGTGCCCATGCGGGCGGGCGTGGGGGAGGCTGTGTGGGCCACACACATGGCCAGCGGCCCCAACTCGGGGGTTGTGGGGCCCTCCTGGCTGCCAGGCCCTCCTTTGGCCCCCTCGGGAGCTGCTCTGTGCCACCTGACAGCCCACCCACCCCCACCTCTATCGTCTGGTGGGTCCAACGAGCACGGTCACCTCCCCATCAGCACCCTGAGAACATCCTCTGTGGAAGGGCGGCCCTGCCCACAGCGCCTGCTGAGCTGCAGGGTCCTAGCTACCATCTGCCCCAGGCCTGTCGTGCAGGTCATGCTTCTGAAGACTCCTAGTTCACAGCTAAGTCCTAGCTGCTGTCCCCAGAGGAGGAGCAGAGCAGGGACAAGAGTGTCCAGGGACGGCCGCAGAGCCAGAATCACAGAACACATTTCAGCTTCGAGAACGTTCTTTGGATCTTAACCTCATCATCAGTGTCTCAGGGCTTCTCCTCTCATAAACCAGCATCATTAAGCATCAGAGCAGCTCTGCTTTCTCACCTCTGCTCTAAAACACCTGGTCTGGTGGAGACCTGGAGGCCAGTTCCAGCGCCAGGCCTAACCGACACACAGACGGCAGCTCTTAGTACTACAGTCCTGAAATAGCAGGTCTGAGCGCACACCCCTGTGGGGACGCAGAGACCTCGCCAGCCCGTGGGGCCTGGCTGGCCAGTGTGCCCGTCCCCAGGACGCCAACATGTGCTACAGCATAAACACAGCTCAGCTCTCCAGACCCCGCCACCCACAGCCCTGCCAGGTGTGCAGTGAGTTGTCTCGACAAATTAATAAAATAATAAATGGCGTTTACACCTCTCAAATTTAGCAGACTTACATTTCCTGTCATCCTCTTTCAAATGAACATTTCAAGTTCCCATTAAATGCTGTACATCATAAATTAGACCGAGACTGGGGGGGATGAGCCCCATTTTCCAGATGAAGTGCAGAGACTTTGGGACTTGGTCAAGGCCACCCTGCCGGGGAGTGGCAGAGCATCTCCTGGCCCACAGCTCAGTCTGCTGCTGGCCAGGTCCTGCCTCCATAAATTCCTGAGAATGATTTGGGGGTGGGCCCCCTGATGCCCAAAGAGGGGTCCAGGGGCAGAAAGAAGAGGCTAGCCCTGCCACAGGACAGGGGCACAGGCGCCACTCACTGGGCAGAGCTCCCAGGAGCAGGGCTGCCCTGCCTGCCAGCACCAAGCCTCAGAGTGGAGCAGGGGGAAGCCAGGAGCAGAGGGGCAGGGCTCTGCACAAGGCCTGGGACCTGGGAGGGGATCACACGGACCGTAGTCCCGGGGCCCCCGTTACCAGGATCGCAGTGGGCTCGGATACCGCCTCCCCTTCTCCACCCCAAGGCTCGAGTGGGGAGCAGAGTGCCCAGGGGAAGAAGGTGCAGGGGAGCACACACGTGAGCACTGGTGGCCACCTTAGTGACACAGACGCTGGGCATCCCGTCCCAGAGGACAGCCACCCAGGCCGAACGAGCCCGGTCCAAAAGGGAACCTCCAACGTGTGCAGGCCCCCGCGGGGTAGGTGGGAACCTGTCCTTGCAGAAAGTGGAAGACCACTTACGACACATTTAGGGGTAAAGAAAACCACCTGACGCCCCCCAAATCGCCCTCGCTCAGCCCACCTACAAGCCTGGGTACCCCGGGCTGCTGCGGCTCATCCAAAGGTGTACTGTCCCCTTCCTTGGGTCGCCGCCACTTCCAACACGCATGGGGTGCAGATTCGCATGTACTGGGAAGGTCCCCTCCCTCCCTGGGCCTGGTTTCTGAGTCATAACCATGACAGGCCTTAATGGGCCCCTAAGAACTGTGGATCATCAGAAAAAGGAAGGACTAGGGCGTGTACTCGGCTCCCCCCGCCACACCCACCCCTGCATCCAGACCCAAGGGAAAGGAAGAGACGCTGCCCCGGGCTCCCATGGGGCCTTGCTCCCCAAGCGGCCCTGTGGGCACTTGCCTACACACAGGACAACTCCACCACACACCTCCTGGGTGGCCCCTGGCCAGCGCTGGGCCAGCGCACCGTCATCAGCAGGTGTACGGATGAACGCAGAGAAGAAATGGATAACGAGGGCCAAGGAAGCCAAGTTCAAATGCAGCAGCCCTGGGCATCTGCTTCCCAGCGCACTGTGGCCCTGAGGGCCGAGGCAACACCAGCCTCTGTCATTCACAGGTCCCTCCTGTGGCCCTGCCTTGGCCCCGGGACACGGAGACAAAGGAAGCTGGTCCAGGGTGGGGCGGGAGCAGAGCAGGCGAGCTGCCCAGTGCCGATGTCATGCCATGTAGTCTGGCCACGTCCGAGGCTGGCAGCAGCCTCTCCTGGCCCTGGGTGAGGTCTTGGGACCAGGGCCTGACGGCCTCGCAGTGGCTGCATGGCTCTGGACGAGCGGCATGCCTCTCTGTTCTTCAGTCTGCACCCCTGCAAAGCGGGGCGACACAGGACCTCCCACTGGGGGGGAAGCAGAGGCTCGCAGAGGCTCGCACCAGCAAGCACCCACACACAGCAGGTGCCCATAAGTCTCCCAGGCAAGCCGGAACAGGGTGGGGGCCTCGTGGGCAAGTCTCTTCCCCGATTTCAGTTCCTTCTTCCTGAAAATGAACACATTTGGTCCCTTCAGACACGAAGATGCGAGGAGCGTGCACGTAAAGGCAGGCCGAGTGGGGCAGCGGGCCCATTTCGGTGGTGGAGACTCACTCGAAGGTAGCCTAGCAACAGGATGGTGGTCATCCAGAGTGCCCTGCTGGTACTCCCAAAGGGAGCCAAAATTTACACGAAAAATCATGAATATGAGAAGAAAACATGACTTCTCAACAACCTGCACGGGGACAAGCTTTCCTTGTCATGACACCAAAGCCAAAAGCAACATGAGACTAAAAGAAAAAACAAGGATAAATATGACTACATGAAAATAATAACTTTTGAAAAAAGATTTGCATGGCAGAAAACAAGTAAATAAATCATAAGTAAAGTACAGAAAGACCAATGGGAAAAATAGTCGCAACTACACTGGAGGCAAAGGTTATTGCTTACTCTACACGGTTTCTAAAAATAGATAAGAAAGGCCCACAGCGCTTCAGGAACATGGGCAGGAAAGTGACAGACCTCGTGGAAAAGGAGACGTCCCTTCCACCTCGCTCACAGCAAGAGCGACTCAGACCTCGGCTACGCAGAGACACTACATCGTACCCATCGAATTAGCAAAACCCAAGTGTCTGACAACACCCCGTCAGGTGGCTCCGGGGGTGTTAGGTGTCTGCCTGCTAGTGCCAGAAATGCAGAACGGTCCAATCCCTGGGGAGAGGATTCTGCAGCTTCAAGCAAAGTACCATATGGGCTGTTACTCGGAGAGCCGGAGAGCCGCCTGACCCAGCGTCCGCACTTCTAAGAACAGATCCAGAGTTCCATGACAGAGAGACAAGCACTAGTACCACCGAAAGCTGCACTACTTGGAGATAGATGTAAAAAGCTGGGCCAGACAGTAGTGCAGTGGTCAGATGCCACATTCTGTAAGGAAATCCTCCATAGGAAGGCTCCGGTTCAAGCCCAGACACCTCCCTGAGTACCCGGCACACATGTGTGCCCACGATCCGGGGCTAAGACTAGGGCAGAGTGTGGAGTCAGGACCCTGTTGGGGGTGCTCGCTCTCTCTCTAGTTCATGGAAGAAATAAAGTACAAGTAAAAAAAAATTTAAAATTAAAAACTGAAAACAACCCAATGCTCATCAAGAAAGGCCTGGCTGAATAAATTCGTCTATCCACACTCCGAAATGCTATGTAACTGTAGAGAAGCATGAGAAGTATCTCCCTATTCATGGGGTGAGCTCCAGGATACAAATTGTTCTGTGAAAAAAATGTCAAGTGAGAGAAAGAAAACTGCGAAGAAAATATTGAGTCATCAGAAAAGTCATGATGAATTAAAATATAATAATAATCATAAATAAAATGAAATAAGATAATTTCAAAGGAAAAAAATAGAAGAAGAAAGGGTTCAGGCAGTAGTGTGGTGGTTAGGAGCACTGGACTCCCACATGGCCGACTGCAGTTCGAGTCTAGGACCTGGCAGCTTGCTTTCTCACGTTCCGTCTCTCTCTAGACAAATTAAAAAATAATAATAATAAGAAATAAAATTAAATTAAATAATTCTAAAAAAAAAAAGAAAAATCATGACACATTTCTATATAGAAAAATACGTCATGACTTTTCTGATGACCCAATAGAAGAGAGGTGATATAAATATAAATGTGTGTATCTGCTTACCAAAAAAAAAAAAAAAAAAAGATGAACCAGAAACTAAAATAAGTAAATAAGTAAGGTTGCTTCTAGAGGAAAGGAGGGGACAGAGAGAGGAGACAGATAAAAGGCAGAACTTAGACAATACTTTAAATACACCTTGCTCTATAGATCTGACTCCAGGACAGGGTTCACACATTTTTCTGTAAAAAGCCAGACAGTGAATATTTTAGGTTTTGTGAGCCACCTACAGTCACTCTTGCAAACTGTCCCTCACACCGTGTGTGTGTGTGTGTGTGTGTGTGTGTGTATGCATGCATGTATGTACACGCACATGTCAAAGCTCGTTAATAATGCAAAATCCATTCCTAGCCCAAGGAACATATAAAAACGGTTGCAGGCCAGATTGGGCCCATGAAGTATAGTTGGTCAACTCTTTCTCTAGATCCGTGTACCCATTTTATTAAATTATACAACAAAATTAACTTAAAAAGCAATTTCTAAAATATGAAAGTAAAATTAGGCTGATGAAATGAACTGTGTATTGATTTGGTAGCTTAACCACACAGATAGGATTTCTTTTAAGAGACTTTAAAGCACAGTAATTTAATGGTAGATACTTAGTTGAATATATATCATTAACAGGAAAAAGGTAATGTAATGGTAGATCCTACGCACTAGATGTATATTGCAGAAAAAGAACTACAAGACTCTTTAACTGTTTTTAGTCATTTTGTTGCTAGAGTCAATAAATACAAAAAAAATATTGTTTTAAGGCACGTAAGAATACAAGCTTTCAGTGTAAAAGTGATTAATATGTATAATATATTTTTATAATACATATAACAAAAAAGGGAAAAAATAAGGTCCTGGAATCCTTAATTAGAATTAGAAAAATCAGTATAAACAACAATGTAATTTGCCTTACCAACAAAAACGTTTCCTAGCTCTATCCACAGAAGGAATATAGAAATAATGAGCAACCTCAGCACTGGACTACTCTAACCCTAGTCAAACTTACTAAAGTAACAAGATGATAAACCAGGACGTTACAAGCTATTTTAACTCTACAATATATATTAAGGTTGAAGAAAGACTGCCCTCGGTACGTAGAGGCCTGGAAGATAACTGTACTTCCAGGGATGAAGTCTGAAACATTTGAGACTAAATTAAAAAATATATTAGGTGGACTTAACAGATGAGACAGTGACAAAGAAAACCCTACTGAACTCTAATTCACAGCAATTAAAATTATTCAACATGGAGAACAGCAGATGATGTAGTAGTTACATTCCTGGGCTCCCACATGGCCAACCACGGTTTGAGTCCCAGACCCAGCAGCTTGAAACTCATGCTGGGTACATGTGCATATGTGCCCAAAATCCAAAGAGGAGACTGGAGAAGGGATTGCGGCGTGGTCATTTCCCTGGGGGGTGATTTCTTGCTTTCTGTCTCTCTGTCTCTACAGTGAGTGCATGTACCCTATAGCAAAAATCTCTCAAAAAAAAAAATTATTCAATGTGTACCAGAGGAAAAAAAGAACTGAATTTAAAAAATGAACAAAATCTAATGTAAAATCTACTCTCTCTCTCTCTCCTATAAATAACAACAAATAACTCTGGGCAAAACTCAAAAAGCAACTACCTGTAGACTTTGAGAAGTAGTAATAATAGGTGGGCTGGGGACAGAAGCTCAAATTTGAAGACAGACCGGTATGGCAAATGAGAGTCCTGGTTTGTTTTTGTTTTTGTCTTTAACTCTGGATGTGGACCCATTGACTGACTGAAATAAAAAACCACACAGCAGCCTCCCAAAATATTCAGACAAGTAGAGGATAGATTTTGTCACAGAATGACCAGAAACAACCACAGAGGCACAAGAAACATGAGAAATCAAGAAAATATCTCTCCCCTGAGGGAAAAGAACAATCCCTCATCATCCACAGATAGTACAGTAGATCTCGTGGAAATGTCTCATAAAGGATTCAGAATATTCATAGTGACAAAACTAAATAAGATACAAGAGCTAAGAGATAATGAACTCCAGAAGATGCAGGAGAAAAGAGACAACGAATTCCAGGAAGTGAGGAAGTTCTTCCATGACCTGAAAGAGGAAATACACATCATAAAAAAGAATCAAATGGAGCTATTAGAGATGAAGGCTGCCATTCAGGTCATCAAAACCTCCCTCAAAAGTATTAAAAGCAGATTAGTCCATGCAGAAAATTGAATCTTGTATGTTGAAGGCAAAACCTCTGATCTAGGAGAAAAAAAAAAACTGAGAAAATAACCCCCCAAAATTAGAATACTATACAAGAAATACTAGACAGCATTAAACGCCCAAACATCTGGATAATCGGTATCCCAGAAGGTGAGGAAACTAATAAGGGTATTGATAATCTATTCCATGAAATCTTGGAAGAAAACTTTCCAAATCTAGAGAGGCTTTCAAATATCCAGACTCAAGAAATACAAAGGACCTAAGAAAATCTTCTCCAAGGCACATCATAGCCAGACTGGCCAATCTACAGACAAAGACAAGATACTAAAATTGGCTAGAGAAAAATGTCAGGTTACTTATAAAGATTATCCAATCAGGCTAATCTCAGACCTCTCATCAGAAATAATGTAAGCAAGGAAAGAATGGGAAAATATATTCAAAGCGTTAAGTGAAAAACAGTTTCAACCAAGAATACTATACCCGTCAAGATTATCTTTCATATGGAAAGAAAAGATAAAAACATTCTCAGATAAACAAGACCTGAGAGAATTTGCCAGTAGCAGACCCACTCTTCAAGAAGTTCTGAAAGGTGTGCTCTACCAGGAAAACTAAAGACACATACAAAAATAAGAGAACAAAAGGCAATCAAGAAAATGACCAATTTAATGATAGGGACAAGAAATATCAATAACAACATTGAACGTTAACTTCCAGGATTTAAACGGAAAGATTGGACTACAGTAACACTGCATATTCAACAGAATAGTGTTTGAATAGAAGACTAAAATCACAAAACAGAATTTTTTGACTTTTGAGGAAAACATTACTGATTTTCTTTTTTTTTACTATGCTTTGTTTTCCCAATTTAAACATTTTACTTTCTTTTGAATTGTTGATAGGTTCAGCAATTTGTTAAAATATTTTTCTTGTTTATTTCTTTAAATGGAAACAAACTTTTCTTCCTTCTTGACCCCTCTTGAATTGGAAATATTTGGGAATATTCTTATTTTTTGGAAGAAGGATTATTTTCCCAAGTTCAATAATACTTGTTGCATTGAATCAGAAATTGGAAATACTCCTCATTGGACAGGGCTTTGATTGAAATGTCATACCTGAAGATTAACTTGTGTGCTGGGCATTTGCTTTTCAACAATTTGAGTAGCTGACATGTAAATATTATTTCAAAAAATATTTAAAACCATATTGTCTCTGTTACTATAGAGTCACAAACAAAATTATAAGAAATATTTTGAACATTATCCTTAAAATTCAGTAGTTTGAAATTTTGGAAGTTGTTTATTAACTGTCAAGAACTATGGAGTATGAGCAAAAAATTTTTTGATATGTAAAGTAAATGTTGGTGAAAAAATGTAAAAATAAATAAATAAATGGGGAAAAAATAAATAATAAAAAAAGAAACCACACAATGGCCATAAACAGCAAAAATCTGAAAAAACTCCATCATTCTAGCCAAATGGCTGATCTGCAAAAACAGAGATGAGTGGAGCCTTCAGGACCCATGGGGTAATGTCAAAGGCTTAAATACCATTAATGGAGTTCCTGAAAGAGAGAGGGGAAATAGCAGTACAGAAAAAGATATAGTGACTGAAATTTATTCAAATTTGATGAAAGGCATGAATTTACAGTCAGGAGGTTCTGCAAGCCGCAAAGAAGATAAACTCAAAGAAAACTAAGCCCTGACAAATCACAGTGAAACTGCTAAAAAGTTCCCCCAAAAAGTCTTGGAAGCACACAGGAAAAAAGGTGAAGAATGACATACAAGAGAAACCCAATTTTAAAAACTATAGATTTCTTGGGGCCGGCAGGTGGTGCAGAGGTTAGGGGCACTGGACTTCCACATGGTTGACCATGGTTCAAGTCCTGGACCTGGCAGCTTGCTTCTTCTCTTTCTTTCTCTCTCTCTTCCTCTCTGGTAAAATTAAAATAAGTAAATAAATAAATAAAGCTAAATAAAACAAAACAAAATAATAATAATAAAACTATAGATTCCTCATTGGAAACTATGGAGGTCAGGAAGCAGTGGAACATTTTGAAACTGATGAAAGAAAGGAGGGTCGGCTCAGAATTTTATAGACAGCAAAAATATCCTTCAGGAATGAAGGTGAAACAAGACTTTCACAAATGAAGAAAAACTAAACAAATTTGTTGTTACAGACCTACTCCATCTAAAACAAAGGCTAAAGAATGTTTTTTTTAAGTTGAAGGGAAATAATACCACTGGAAAACCTGGAATTTCAGGATGAAGGATGACCAAAGAAAATGCTAACTGATTAGGTAAATACATTTTTTAAAAAATGTTCCCACTGAAGTTATATGAAATATGTATAACTATTGAAAGTGAAAATTATAAAACTGTCAGGAAAGGAAGTCTTCAATGTATGTAGACATAACCCATGTTACAAGTATAATATAAAGGATGGAGGATAAAAGACTTACCTGGAGATAAAAATTCTATGTTTTATATTAACAATAAATAGAGGGTTTTTTTTTAAGAGGCTTTTGTTTTAGGATATGTGTACTCTCCAGAGAGAAAGACATAGTGAGAGAGAACAGAGAAATCATCCCCAGAGGGAATGGCCATGCCACAATCCCTTTTCCTCCAGTCTCCTCTCAGGATATTGGGTACACACACATGCATGCACGCCTGGCGTGATTTTTTTTTAAGCTATCAGGTCTAGGATTTGAACCATGGTTGGCAATGTGGGAATTCAGCAATGTAACTGCTATGCCATCTGCTGGTCCCAACAATAAATAGAATTGCAAAAAAAAAAAATTAAGTATGTATATTCAATTCCTCAGAGCAAGTTAAAAGTATAAACGACTTGCAGGCTGTACGGCAGACCCATGATTCATCCCCTCCCCACCCTCATCTTTGAACTTTCAGGTGTGTTGGTTGGGACTTTGAGAAGACCTTGTGCCCCTCCCCACCCCATCCAGACATCCATCCAACACAGGGAGAATGAGCTGCAAAGAGACTGTGGCTTATCCCCTGCCACACATCTCTTAATTCTAAGACTTCAGCATTTTCTGAAGTGCACTGAGTGATCTCCTGAGTTAAAGCTCAGCAGTCCAGTCTCAGGCACACCTGTTCTCTATACACTGGGAGATCTCTGAATCACCCAAGACCAGAGACAACAATGCAGGTTGCTGGTGAGCATCAGGGAGGTAGAGAAGCAGACAGGTTGCCAGTCACCTATTTCTGCATGCCTTTGAATGCTCAGAATTAACTTGAAGAATTTAGGAAGGAACATATAAATCACCAGATGACTAGAAACCATGACAGAGGCACAAGAAATATGAGCAACCAAGAAAATATCTCTCCCCAAGGGAAAACATCAATTCCTCATCATCCACAGACAACACAATGGAATTTGGGGAAATGTCAGATAAACAATTCAGAATATTTACGGTAACAAAACTAAATGAGATGCAAGAAAAAAGAGACAACAAGCTCCAAGAAATGAGAAAGTCCTTTCATGACTTGAAAGAAGAAATAGACATCATAAAAAAAGAATCAAATGGAATTGTTAGAGATGAAGACTGTGATACGGGAGATTTAATCCTCCCTCAAAAGCATTAAAAGCAGGTTAGATCACAGAGAAGATCAAATCTTGAATGTAGAAGACAAAATCTCTGACCTAGAAAAATTATCAAAAAGATTGAGAAAACAACCCCAAAAAATGAGGACAATATATGAGAAATACTAGATACCATTAAGTGCTCAAACACCTGGATAACTTGTATCCCAGAAGGTGAAGAAAATGAGGGCATTGATCATTTATTCCATGAAATCCTGGAAGAAAACTTTCCAAACCTAGAGAGACATTCAAAAAAATACAGACCCAAGAAATACAAAGGACCCCAAACAGAATTAACCCAAGAAGATCTTCTCCAAGGCATATTATAGCCAGATTGACCAAAATCACAGACAAACACAAGATACTAAAATTGGCAAGAGAGAAACATTAAGTTACTTACAAAGATGATCTCATCAGGTTAGCATTGGTCTTCTTGTCAGAAACAATGCAGGCAAGGAAAGAATAGGGACATACAGTCAGTGTTAAATGAAAAACAATTTCAACCAAGATGACTATACCTGGCAAGATTATCCTTCATATGAAAAAAAAAAAAGATAAAACCATTCATGGGTAAACAAACAAACCCTGAAAGAATTTACCAATTCTAGACCAGCTCTTCAAGAAGTTCTAAAGGGAGTGCTATACCAGGAAAACTAAAGTCAGGCAGACAGATATAAGAGAATAAAAAACAAACAAGAAAATGGAAATGGCTCACTTAATGATAGGAACATGTCTGGAAATATCAATAACAATGAACACTAATGGATTAAATTCTCCGATCAAGAGGCACAGACTGGCTGAATGGATTTAAAAACAAACAAACAAAAAACCAGAAACCCTCTATCTGTTGTGGAGGAGTCCGACCCTGTAGGGCCCCAGGATCTTTTTTTTTTTTTTTTTTTTTTGGAGAGGTTTTCACTATAGGGTGCGTGTGCTCACCAGACAGACAGAGACATAGAGACAGAAAGAGAGAAATCACCCCCCAGGGGGGATGGTCACGCTGCAATCCCTTCTCCTCCATTCTCCTCTCGGGATCTTGGGCACACACGCACACACGCCCGGCATGAGTTTTAAGCCACCGGGTCCAGGACGTGAACCATGGTTGACTACATGGGAGTCCAGCGACATAGCCATTACGCTAACTACTGGTTCCCAGGATCTGTTTTGAGTCTTTGACCTTTTGAGCAAAGCTTGGGTCGAATCAGCACGTTGGCAAGGCTGCTGCTGTACGCCCCCTGACCTATGAGCAAAGCTTGGGTCGACTCAACATGTTGGCAAGGCCGCTTGTTATACGCTCCAGAGACTGCGGTAGCCTTGCTGGGAAGCGACCCCCCTCTGATTCCCTGATATACTACTATAAAAGAATTACATAGCTCTCTTATACATCCTGAGTATATGATAAGATTTCCCGAAAAGTCCCCCGACCACTCCCCTTTGCCCTGACCACCTGCCTGTTTTAAGCCAAAATTAACATATGTTAGGTTAAGTTAGTATAAGCCAAATTAGCATTAGTAGCATATGTAGACTAAGTTAGTTTAAGGCTAGTTTTACGTAAATACCCCTTGTTAAAGCTGCAGGCCAAAGTTAACTTATGTTAGGCCAAGTTAGCATATCCACCCATGACAGGGACTTAAAGATAAAGCACAAGAATTCACTGATTAACAGACAAAGAATTCAGCAAATAAAATACAGGGACCCGTGGGTTAATAGAGGAAGGACAGATCTGGCTAACAGTGACAGAATAAACACATCTGAAGGCTCCAGGAGGAAGAGTAACTATCTTAGCTGGAAGTTTTTTTTTTTTTTTGGAGAGATTTTCGCTATAGGGCGCGTGCGCTCGCCAGACAGAGAGAGACATTAGAGACAGAAAGCGAGAAATCACCCCCCAGGGGGGATGGTCACGCCGCAATCCCTTCTCCTCCATTCTCCTCTCGGGATCTTGGGCACGCACGCACACGCGCCCGGCGTGAGTTGTAAGCCACCGGGTCCGAGACGCGAACCGCGGTCGACTACGTGGGAGTCCAGCAACATAGCCATTACGCTAACTGCTGGTTCCCCTTAGCTGGAAGTTCTTATCCGGTTCAGGCAAGCAACAGATAGTCCCTAACTACAAACAGTTTTTCCCCTGTATGCTGTTAACTATGAAAAACTGCTAATAAAACATCCTGTGTTGTCTCCTGAGCTACAAAATCACCTTCCTTTCCCATATGGGCAATAGGCTCACCCCCTTTAGCTGTAAAATAGATATTCCATATATTAACTGTGTCTTTACTTTGTTTGTTTTTTAAATTTGTTTTCTTATTTATTTATTTATTTTTACATTTTTCCCACATTTACTTTACATAGCAAAAAATTTTAGCTCATACTCCATAATTCTTGACAGTTTACAAACAACTTTCAAGATCTCAAAATACTGAATTTTAAAGATAATGTTCAAAATATGTCTTATAATTTTGTATAATTTTAAAACTCTATAACAACAGAAGCAGAATGGTTATTAACTGTGTCTTTACTTAACAAGACAAGATTTCTATCTAGGCCTTTGTAACCGGCAATGCTGCCGTCCTGGCCCAGGACTGAAGTTATCAAGCTGACCTGGGACTGAAGTTATCACACTTCCTGCAAGCCCCCTCTTCAAAAGACCCTGTCCGGTAATCAAGACTTAAGAAGAAAATGCACCAAATAGACTCCTTCATTCTGAGAACTGTGTTTGGCTTCACCTGTTCAAACAGAACAGACATCATGTTTTATGATCATTGTTCCTGTGCCTTGAATTCTCTGTTTCATAGAGTAAATCTTTTATTTCCCCCTCACCCCTCCTACTCCTGTAAGACTTCCCTCAATAAATATGTGTGTTTGATAGCCGCTAGCACTGCAGCCCTGAGCTTACTCTGGCTGTAGCTGGCTGAGAACATGCTAAGGAGCACTGAAGTTTCAGCCTAATTTTGTTCACCCACATCGCCTTCCTGTGTACGAGTCTCAATCCACCCCGGCTGGAGCAGAACCCTGGTACTGTTGCCTACAAGAAACACATCTTATGGATAAAGACATACATAGACTAAAAGTGAAGGGCTGGAAAAATGTATTCCATGCAAACAGAAATCAAAAAAAGGCTGGAGTAGCAATACTGATTTCAGACAAAATAGGCTTTAAGACAAAAACTGTAAGAAGAGACAAAGAAGGGCATTACATAACAGTAAATGGGTTAATTCAGCAAAAAGACATAATGCTTATAAATATCTATGCACCCAACTCAGGACCACCTAAATATGTGAAGGAAAGACTGCTAGAACTAAAAGGAGAGATAGGTTGCAACACTATAATTGTTGGAGAGCTCAACACCCCATATCTCCTTTAGATAGATCTTCTAGACAAAAAAATAAACAAAGATACAGGATCTAAACAATATCATAAATCAAACGGACTTGACAGAAATTTCCACCCTAAGACCACAAAATATACATTTTTCTCACCCCCACATGGAACCTTTTCAAAGATTGACCATATGATAGAGCACAAATCAAGCCTTTACATTCAAATGCATAGAAACTATATCCAGCATTTTCTCTGACCATGATGGAATTAAACTTGATATTAATCTCAGGAAAAATCCTTGAAAATACACAAACACATGGAAACTAAACAACCTTCCTCTGAATGACTCTCAACTACTGAAGAAATTAAATCTGAAACAAAAATATGTATGGAAATAAGTGAAAATGAGTACACAAGTTTCCATAATCTATGGTACACCGCAAAAGTGGTCATAAGTGGGCAATTCATTCCTATTAGTACACATAAGAAAAAGATGGAAAGGTGGCAATTAGACAACCTAACATTATGCCTCAAGGAATTGGAAAAACAACAACAACAACAAAATGCCAGGAGAAAAGAAATAATAAAGATTCAAGCAGAAATAAATGAAATAGTAAATAAACAAACTCTACAGAAAATAGATGAAAGCAAAAGTTGGTTCTTTGAAAAGATTAACAAGATCGACACACCACTGACTAGACCAATAAAGAAGAAAGAAAGAAACCAGATAAATCAAATACGTAATGAAACCAGCAATATTACAGAAGACAAAATAGAAATACAAAACATCATTAGAGGATACTATGAGCAACCTTATGCCAGCAAACAAGAACATGGAGGAGATGGACAAATTCCTGAATACATATATTCTACCAAGATTGAATCAGGAGGACATAGAAAGCCTAAATAGAGGCATAACAAGCAATGAGATTGGATCAGTAATAAATAACCTCCCATCAAAGAAAAGCCCAGGTCCTGATTGTTTCATTTCTGAATTCTACAAAACTTTTAAAGAAGAGCTAACCCCCATTCTATTCAATTTCTAAAGATCGAAAAGGAAGGAAACTTCCCAAATTTATTATATGAAGCCTCCATTATCCTCATTCCAAAAACGAATAAACACATGACAAAAAAGGAAAATACAGACCGATACCTATGATGAATATAGATGCAAAAATTTTCAACAAGATACTTGCAAATCGTATGTAACAACATACAAAAAAGATTATTCATCACAACCAGGTAGGCTTTATTTCAAGGATGCATGGGTGGTTCAACATATGCAAGATCATAAACATAATATACCATATTAACAGAAAGAAAAGATAAAAGTCATATGATCATTTCAATTGATGCAGAGAAAGCATTCAACAAAATACAACATCCCTTCATGATTAAGACTCTTAGCAAGATTGGCATAGAAGGGTCATTTCTCAACACTATAAATGTCATATGTGAAGAATCCTATCTCGGGACCAGCAGTTAGCGTAATGGCTATGTTACTGGACTCCCATGTAGTCAACCGCGGTTCGCATCCTGGACCCGGTGGCTTAAAACTCATGCTGGGCATGTGTGCGTACATGCCAAAGATCCCAAGAGAAGAATGGAGGAGAAGGGATTGCGGCGTGGCCATCCCCCCTGGCGGGTGATTTCTCGCTTTCTGTCTGTCTGTCTCTGTCTGTCTGGCGAGTGCACGCGCCCTATAGCGAAAACCTCTCCAAAAAAAAAAAAAAAAAAAAAAGAATCCTATCGCTAACATTATACTGAACAGGGAAAAGCTGAAAGCTTTTCCACTGAAAACTGGTACTAGACAAGGCTGCCCACTCTCCCCACTCCTTTTCAATATAGTGCTGGGAGTCTTAGCCAATGCAGTCAGAAAAGAGAATAATATAAAAGGCATTCAAATAAGCAAAGAATAGTTGAAAATATCTTTATTTGTAGATGACATAATGGTATACTTGGAAGACCCAAAGGTTTCCATAGAAAAACTTCATGAAGTAATAATAAATACAATAAAGTGGCAGGATACGAAATCAACATCCAAAAAATCTATAGCATTTCTATATATGAACAAGTTGACTGAGGTAGAACTGAGAAAGGAATCCCTTTTACCATAGCCATGAAATGTACAAGATACCTAGAGATAAACCTAACTAAGGAAGTCAAAGATCTTTACAAAGAAAACTGAAAATCTTAAAAGAGATATTGAAAGTGACATAAAAAAGTAGAAGAACATCCCATGTTCTTGGGTTGGAAGAATTAATATAATCAAAATGGCAATTCTACCCAAATTAATCTACATATTTAATGCAATTCCAATCAAATTACCAAGAGACATTCTTCACAGATCTAGAAAAGACAATCATAGAATTTTTCTGGAATCATAAAAGATTCCATGTTGTCAAAGCAATCCTGCACAAGAGTGGAGTGGGCAGCATCTCACTCCCTGACCCCAAAATATACTATAAAGCTGTGATAATCAAAACAGCATGATATTGGAACAAAAACAGACAGGTAGACCAATGGAATAGAATAGAGAAACAAGAAATAAACCCCAAAACATACAGCCAATTGGTTTTTGACAAAGGATACCAGTCAATCCAGGGGGGAAAGGAAAACTTCTTTAGCAAATAGTGCAGGAAAAACTGGGTATCCACCTACAGAAAGATTAAATTGGATCCTCATCTTTCACCATTGACAAAAATCAACTAAAACTGGATCAAAGATCTGAACCTAAGACCTCAAACTATAAAACTACTGGTAAAGGGACCAGCAGTTAGCATAATGACTATGTCGCTGGACTCCCATGTAGTTGACTGCAGTTCGAGTCCCAGACCTGATGGCTTTAAACTCACGCCAGGTGCGTGTGCATGCATGCCCAAGATCCTGAGAGGAGAATGGAGAAGGGATTGCGGCGTGGCCATCCCCCGTGGGGCATGATTTCTCACTTTCTGTCTTTCTGTCTCTCTCTGTCTTTCTGGCGAGCGCACGCATCCTATAGCGGAAAAAAAAAAAAAAAAAAAAAAAAAAAAAAAAAAAAAAAAAAAACCGCTCTCCAAAAAAACTAATGGTAAAAAACACTGGGGAAACTCTGGGAGACATTGGGATAGGCAAAGACTTCTTAAGTAAGACTCCCAAAGCACAGGCAATAATCTCCAAAACTGACAAGTGGGACTAAGAAGTTTTGGCACAGGAAAGGACACAGTAATTAGTGTGAATTGACAACCCTTGGAATGGGAAGGACACAGTAATTAGTGTGAATTGACAACCCTTGGAATGGGAGAGTATTTTTGTAAACTATGCTCAGAGAAGGGATTGATAACCAGAATACACAGGGAACTCAAGCACCTTACCTGAAAGGAAAAGGAAAAAGAAAAAAAAAAAAAGATTAACCCAATTAAAAGATAGGAAAAAATAAAAATAAAAAACTCTCTGAGGTCATATGAACAGCCAAAAAGCATGAGGAAGTCTCAACATTCCTCATCATAAGGGAGATGCAGATTAAAACCATAATGAGATACCACCTAACCCTGTCAGAATGGAAAAGATTAAAAATACAAAAAATGATAAGTGTTGGCAGGGTTGTGATGAAAGGGTAACCCTCCTACACTGTTGGTGGGAATGTAAACTGGTCCAGTCACTGTGGAGAACAATATGGAGGTTCCTCAAAGATCTACAAATAGAACTACCATATGATCCAGCAATTCCACTCCTGGGCATCTACCCAAAGGACAGGAGGATGTTCAGTTGGAAAAACGCTTGCACATCAAAGTTTATTGTGGCATTATTCACAATTCCTAAGACAAGGAACCAACCCAAATATCCACAAACAGATGAATGAATTGAAAAAGTGTGGCACATACACTTTATGGAATACTATTCAGCCAGAAAAAAACAAGACTCTGACATTTGCTAGAAAGTGGTTGAATATGGAAGATTTATTGCTGAGTGAAGCAAGCCAGGCTATGAAAGAGATCTTGTACGTTTCCACTTAATATATAACAACTGTCCAGCGCTCTAAGGTAGAGATTGAAAGATTGGAGCACATAAAAGGAATGAAAATAGTTATGGACACTGGAGACAGTGTGGAAGGAGAGTAGGAGAGGGGAAGAGCACAGGGAAGGAAATCAGGGGGAAAAACTAGAAAGGCAAGACATTGATGGGACACAGAACTGGTTTATTACCAGTTGATGATAATGTGTATGGTTTATTGCAGCACTATTCACAATTGCTAAGACAGGGAACCAACTCAAATGTCCATAAACAGATGAATGGATTGAAAAAGCATGACACATACCTTTAAATGGACTAATATACTGTGTATTCATCCTGGGAAAAATAATTTTATAATGATACACAGTGGTTGAATGTATAAAAAATAAACAAACTATGGAAAATAAATAAATAAATAAATAAAGGTATAATACAGGGGCCAGCAGTTGGTATGGTGGTTGAGGTGCTGAACTCCCATATGACTGACCATGGTTCGAGTCCTGGACCTGGTGGCTTGAGGGTCACACTGCACATGTATGTGTGTATGCCCAGGATCCCAGGAGGAGAAAGGAGAAGAAAGGACTGTGGCATGGCAATCCCCCTGGGTGATAAAAAAGAAGTATAATACAAGTCAAAAAGTTAATAGATAAATATGACATAATTTTTTAAATGTCAAAATCATCCAAAGAAGGCAGGAAAAGAGTAACAGAGGAGGCAAACAAAAAAATAATAAAATAGTAGGCCTAAATTTGGATATCAGTAGTTATGTTAAATACAAATTGTCTAAAATTGCCAAATGAAAGACAGAGATTGTCGGATTGGATTCCATTTTTGGATCGATTCCAAAGTAGAACTCAAAATAAGGAAAACTGCCAGGAACAAGTGGATTCATCTAAAAGACATAACAATTCCAAATGTGAATATGCTTGAAAACAGAATTTCAAAATATATAAAGCAAAAATGATAAAGCAAAGAGAGACAGATGAATCCACAATTACACCTGCAGATACTAACACTCTTACCACCGTAACGTATTACACAGATACCGATCTGTGCATTCATGTTAGGAAACTATACAAGCCGGGGACAGAACCACCAGGAAGAAAGAATCAAATGAATCTCAAGATTTCACAAGGGGCTAGGAATCATTTATGTTTCCAACAGTCAGAGGGTTTATGGTGTATGGCCTCTGCAATGTGGCAAAATTGCCCCTAGACAAAAGATCGTTTGAGTTCCACCAATGCCTAAAAGCAAGCCTCAAAGTTATCAAACTATTTCCAAGTAAGTGCATCCAAGAAAAAAATCTCAGGAATATGTAAAAGGGGCCGGCAGGTGGCACGGTGGTTTAAGATGTGGGATTCCCACATGACTGACTGGTTTGAGTCCCAGACCTGGCGGTTTGCTTTCTCACTTCCTCTCTCTCTCTCTCTCTCTCTCTCTCTCTCTCTCTCTCTCTCTCTCACACACACACACACACACACACTCACACACACACACACACACACACACACACACACTTTGTCTCTTTCTGGTAAAAATGAAATAAACAAATGAATGAATAAATAAACAAAGTTAAAAGAAATTATTCTTTAAATAATAATAAAAAATATGTAAAGGAAGAATAAAAGATCAAGGAGCCAATACATACATCCAGTCAAAACCTCTAAACCTGCCTCACCTTGGTCGTGCAGTCAGTTGCAAACTGCCCTGCAGCACAGCTGCGTGTTCAGATCCCCAGGTCAGCCTGAAAACATGCCAGGTGTGTGCTCATCCCCCAGAGCCTCATGAGCCGAGAGCTGCGGGAAGAGAATTGCCGCATGACGAGCCCCTGTGGAGGGGATCTCTCTCTTTCTGTCTCTTTCTTTCCCTTGTGCACATATACATAGTCTCTATGATGAATAAAATACACTTTAAAAAATTACCAGACCTGAAAAGAAGCAAAAAAAAAAATACCTCCCAAAAGAAAAAGGAAAAAGTCCATCGACAGAAAGCGTGCCATGACAACGCGGATGAGTGAGTAGAGGACAACGGAAGTCGTTACTGAGTACAGTGTGGTTAAGAAAGTAGAGGACAGCATGAGGATGTTAAGTACGATACACATGAATTTTTGTTTTTGTTTTTCTTTTGGAGAGTTTTTTGCTAGAGGGCACGTGCGCTCGCCAGAAAGACAGGGAGAGGCAGAGACAGAAAGCAAGAAATCGTCCCCCAGGGAGGATGGCCACGCAGCAATCCCTTCTCCTCCTTTCTCCTCTCAGGATCTTGGGCACGCACGCACATGTACCTGGCCTCAGTTTAAGCCACCAGGTCCAGGATTCGAACCACAGTCGACTACATGGGAGTCCAGCGACATAGCCATTACGCTAACTGCTGGTCCCAATACACATAAATTTTCAGAAGACCCAAATCAAACATGGAAAAGTGAAATAAAATAACTTCTGTGATCAATAGCAGATTAGAAATTGCATAAAAATTATTAGTAAATTGAAGAGAGATAGAAGAGTATCAGTGAGTGATGGGGAAAAAATTCTAATATGAATGTTATGAGAAAAGAGGGATAGGGATAAGGGCTGGGAGATAAACCAAACTGAGAATTTCCTGAATTTGATTAAATAATAAACTATAAAAGTAACTCAACAAAGCCCAAGAAACAGATAAAATGACACAGAGGCACATCACTGAAATTGCTTGAAAACAATGACAAATAGAAAAGGCTTGAAAGCGGACAAAAGAGATACTCTGTGAACAGAGGGTAAGAATGACAGCAGACTTCTCGCTGGAAACCAGGCAGGAAAGTAGAAAACATGTTTAAAGAACTGAGTGAAAAAAGGAAATTACTAACCTAAATTTATTTATCCAGTATAAATATCTTTTAGACAAAAGACAAAGTAGTTTTTTTTTTCAGACAAATGAAAGCTAAACTAATTTATCACCAGATGACCAAAAATATATGAGCATTTTTAAAAAGTCCTTAAGACACATAGAAAATGGTACCAAATCTGAAGTTACACATGGAACAAAGTGAAAAGCAGTGGAAATACTAGGATGTGGGGAAATACATAATACTCTTCTATGGTTAGAACGTCTTAAATAATTGGCTGATCACTACAAAAATAACAACACTGTATTATGCGGATGGTAACACGGAGAAGTAGAATGTGAGCCGACACAGAACAAAGACCCCAAGGGAGAAACTGAAAACCTGCACAGTGTCGGAAGGTTCATGGGAAGAATGAGGACAATGTGACTTGAAGCAGACAACCATTAAAACAAAGCCAGCTGCTGAGGCACAGCAGTAACGCTAAGGCCCTGCAAGGCTAGAAGCTACAGGGACACTGCGGGTTTGGAACCCTGGGTTGGCCTGAAAACATGATGGGCATGTGCACGGGCACCCGGGATCCTGAGCGGCTAGAGAGCTGCAAAAAGGGGATTGCAGCATAAGACCCGGCCGAGGGTGCCTCTCTAGCACACACTCACACACGTGCACATGCTATCATTAAAAGGGGGGCAGGTAGTGTGGTGGTTAAGGTGCCAGGCTCCCAAGTGGACGACAATGGTTCGAGTCCCAGACCTGGTGACTTGCTTTCTCACTTTTTCTCTCTCTGGTCAAATTAAAATAATAATTAATTAATTAATTAAATAATTATTTTAAAAATTTTAAAAAACACAATGCCACAAATAATAAAGTAACAAAGGAGATCAGGTAAAATCTCGAGGTCCAGCTACAGTGGCACAGGCCATAGGGGCACTGCTGCACAATGCTGGAGGCCGTAGGGTAGGCTCGGGTTTGTGTCCAGGTCTACCTGATCATGTGGGAGATGGCTGTGACCCTGTGCGGGGCTGGGGCAAATCACAGTAGGAATATCCTGTTGAAGGTGTCTTCCTCTCTTTTTGTCACTCCCTTTACCCCCCCCATCCTTCTCTCTTAGAAAATAAATAAATATTTTTAAAATAATTTTTTATTTAATTGTATTTAATTATTATTATTATTATTTTAAATTTGCTAAAGGGCACATGTGCTCACCACAGAGACAGAGAGAGAGAGAGAGAGAGAGAGAAAGAAAGCCTCCAGGTCTAGGATTCAGTGGTCAGTCACTTGGGAGTCCAGCACCTTAACCACCATGTTGCCTGCTGGCCTCAATAAATAAATATTTTTAAATAAAAAAAATAATTAAAATATTAAATTAATCCAATGTAAGAAGAAAAAGGAGCAAAATCAATAGCAAGAAGGCATATTAAAATCTAATCATATTGATAATCATATTAAAACAATATAAATACCCTACTTCAAAGAGATTGTTAGATAGGATTAAAATTTAAAAGCAACCAGTTGGGGGACCAGCAGTTAGCGTAATGACTATGTCGCTGGACTCCCACGTAGTCGACCGCGGTTCGCGTCTCGGACCCAGTGGCTTACAACTCATGCCGGGTGCGTGTGCTTGCATGCCCAGGATCCCAAGAGGAGAATGGAGGAGAAGGGATTGCGGCATGACCATCCCCCCTGGGGGGTGATTTCTCGCTTTCTGTCTCTATGTCTCTCTCTGTCTGTCTGGCGAGTGCACGCGCCCTATAGCAAAAACCTCTCAAAAAAAAAAAAAAAAAAAAAGCAACCAGTTGGTACCAGCAAATGGTGTAATGGTTACATTACTGAACTTCCACGTAGTTGACTGTGGTTAGAATCCCGGACCCAGAAGATTAAAATTCATGTTGGGCGCACGTGCATGCGTGCCCAAAATCCCGAGAGGAGAATAGAGGAGAAAGGATTACAGCATGGCCATCTCCCTGGGGGGAGGGGGGAATTCTTGCTTTCTTTCTCTCTGTCTTTCTGGTGAGTTCATGGACCCTGTAGCAAAAATTTCTCTTTAAAAAAGAAAAGCAACCAGTCTTATGCTGCCCCTCCCAATAAGTCCATTAAATGTAAAGTGTATAGTGCTGTGCAGAAGAAGCGGAGTCCTACGTAGCCAACAGGGGTGTAATCCCTGATCCCATTAGCTTGGAAACACACCGGGCACACGTATACATGCAAACACCCAGCATCCTAACCGGATGAAGAACTGGAGGAAAAATGATTGCACCATGATCAGGTCCTACTGTGAGATATTTTCTCCTTTTCTCTCTCTCTTGTATGTTTCCATATTATAAATCACATAACATAATTCTACATAATTCCTGGATCAAAAATAAATCAAGCCACCAGGTCCAGGACTTGAACCATGGTCAGCCACGTGGGAGTCCAGCACTTTAACCACTATACCACCTGCTGTCCCCCCAATCTCTACTTTAAGAAACCAGAAAAAGAAGATAAAATTAAACTCAAGCTTTAAGTGGAAGGATGGAAACAATTATGATAGGAAAAGAGACACTTCTCTAAAAAAAAAAAAAAAAAAAAAAAAAAAAAAAAAAAAAAAAAAAAAAATATCAAACCAATGAAACCAAAATCTACTACTTTAAAAATATCAATAAAATTTATTACCCTCTAGTTCGGCTAATAGAGAAAAAGGAGAAAAGACAAAATATAAAGGATGAGAGAAATGAGGTGACATTGCTATAGATTACACAGATATAAAAATAATATTATGGAAAAACTTTCTGCCAAAAAATCTTTGATGAAACAGATAAATTTCTTGCAAGACATAAACTACCAAAGGTCACTCAAACAGGAAACCTTATTACTAAATAAGGTTTCAAATCTTCTCACAAAGAAAATTTCAGGCCAAGATGGCTTCACTAGTCAATCCTAGAAAATATTAGGAAGAAATAAGATCAATTTTACATAAACTCTTCCAGGAAATTAATGAGAAATAATATATCTCAATCCATTCTATGACTGTGAGTTTGTTCTATTTAAAAGTCAATTGACAATATTTACCATATTACCATTTAAGAAAAAAAAATAATTACTTCAGTAGATATGGAAAGGCATTTGACAAAATCCATCATTCTTTCATGATAAAAACTCTCAAAGAAACTAGAAATAAAAAGGCAGTATCCATAAACTGATAGGAATATCTACCAAATGCCTACAGCCAGCATCATATGAAACTGGAAAAGAATGAATACTTTCCCTCTAGGGTCAGAAACAAGGCAAGGAAAGCTACTCTTACCCTTCTTAGACAACACTGTTCCAGAGGTTTGAGCCAATCCAACAAGGAAAAACCACAGGGAAAGATGGGAGGGAAAGGGGTAAGGGATAGATGAGACAGTGGAGGATGGATGGATGGATGAATAAATGAGTCAAATCCAGATTGGAAAAGAAGAATTTAATTTGTTTTTATTCAGGGACCAGCGGATGGCATAATGGTTATGTCGCTGGACTCCCACGTAGCCATCCACGGTTTGAGTCCTGGACTGGGTGGCTTAAACTCACACCAGTGCGTGTGGGCACGTGCCCAGGATCCTGAGAGGAAAAGGGAGGAGAAGGGATTACGGCGTGGCCATGCCCCCTGGGGGATGATAGCTCGCTTTCTGTCTCTCTGTCTCTCTCTTTCTGGCATGCGCACGCACCCTATAGCAAAAACTTCTCCTAAAAAAAAAAAATTGTTTTTATTCACAGATATCATGATCATCTATGTAGAAAATCTAATAGAACCTAAAAAGAAGCAATTCGAATAAATGAGTTCAGCAGAGTTGCATAATTAAGGTTTTTCTATATACTACCAATGAATAATCATCACTGAAATGTTTAAATGCCACTTACATGCCCACCCTCTGTGATGTGACATTGTTGGTAGAGTGCAGAACTGCGATGCTGGAAGCCACATGGCTTACTCTGGATTGAAATCCCTTGTCAGGTCCACCTGAAACACACCCAGGATCTTGCCCAGGATCTTGATAAGCTGGGAAGCTGTGGGAAGGGGACTGCAACATAACCAGATCCTGTTAGGAGTGTTTTCTCTCTCCTCTCCTCTCTCTCTCCCACCCCCACTGCCCGTGAGCACACATGACATGTGCTCTCTATACTGCATAAAATAAATAAAAATGTAAAATGCCACTTACAGTGCATCCAAAAATATAAATGGGTAGGAGAAAATCTCATAAAAATTATAAAATACCTGTACTAGTATAACTATAAAACATTGGTGAGAGAAATTAAAGATTTAAATAAATGGAGAAGTATACTATGCTCATGGATTGAAGACTCAAAATTGGTATGCATTCAATTCTCTCCCAAATTGTGCTACAGATTAGATACAATATCATTCAAAATTCAAGCAGGATTTTTTTTTTAAGAAATAACCAAAGTGATTGTAAAATTGAAATGTAAATGCAAAGACCCTAGAGTGGTCAAAACAACTTTGAAAAAAAAAATTGAAAGGTGTACACTGGCTACTTGCAATACTCACTGCCGAATATAATAATGAAAACAATGGCTTAAAGATAGACCAAGAAATCAATGAAGCAAAGAATAAAACACAGATGTGCAAATATTTTTGAGAGAGATTTTTTGCTATAGGGCACGTGTGCTCACCAGAAAGAGAGAGGGAAAATGAGAAATCACCCCCCTGGGGGGATTGCCATGCTGCAATCTCTTCTCCTTCATTCTCCTCTTGGGATTTTGGGCATGCATACAAACTCACCAAGCGTGAATTAAATTAGAGTACTCCTCTAAAGTACAGGGTGGTACTCAGATTAACAGGAGGGAATAAAGACCCTGCAGCCATTAAAAATATAACAACATAGAGCCAGCCTGTGACCTGCTGGCTAGAGAGCTGGATCCCATATGGCCAACTGTACAGTTTGAGTCCTGGACCCAGGAGCTTGAAAAACATGCCAGGCACATGTGCCCCAAATCCTGAAAGACAGGAAAGATGTGACTGTTCCCCATAGAAGGTGCTTTTTCTTTCTCCCTCTCTGTCTCACTTTGGCAAGTGCACACACCCTTTAGCAAAAACTAATTGATTGATTGATTAATGTAAATAACATAATGTTAAGGATAATTTTAAGGCAACAAATTTAACAATTTAGATAAAGTGGGAAAAAATTTTAAAAGATGAAAATGACTTAAAAAATAGAATACCGGGAACCAGCAGTTAGCATAATGGCTATGTCACTGGACTCCCACGTAGTCGACCGCAGTTTGCGTCCCGGACCCGGTGGCTTAAAACTCATGCCGGGCACGTGTGTGTGCATGCCCAAGATTCCAAGCAGAGAATGGAGGAGAAGGGATTGCGGCATGACCATCCCCCCGGGGGGTGATTTCTTGCTTTCTGTTTCTATGTCTCTCTCTGTCTGTCTGGCGAGTGCACACGCCCTATAGCAAAAACCTCTCCAAAATAAAATAAAATAGAATACCTGAATAGCCATATATATATACTTTTAAAGTTTTATTTTGTTTTTGTAACAAAACATCTTCATACAAAGAAAATCTTGGATCCAAATGTCTTCACTGGTGAACTCCACTGAACATGAAAGTTCATGGCAGCTTTATTAGAATTCTCCCAGGCTGGAGACAACCCAGAAGGCCCCTCAACAAGTACAGGCACCCCCAAGCTGTGGCCCGTCTCTACAGTGGGCTACGACTTGGCCATAACAAGGAACGCTGATGCTTACCACAAGGTGGATGAGCCTCCAGAGCCAACACAGAACCACAGCCCCAGCTCCTGAAGCGCCCTGTGTCCCTGCAGTGGCAGGGGCACTGCACTAGGTGAACACCAGTGCGTAAGACATTGGGGAACAGAGGAAAATGCTCCATGGCACCATGGGGATGCAGCTGGGGAGAAAAAGGCTAAACGACTGAGTTAGCACCCAAAAAATGAGTTACAAGGAAAGCAAAGGAGGAGGAACCCCCACAGGACAAGTAAGACGTATGGTGCCTATCAAGCAAATGTTTGGATCCTGATTCGAATAAGGCAACTGTTCAGAGCCAGTTCTGAGGCCACCAGGAAAGTGCCGGGACGGGATGTCCAAAGTATTTCGGAATTGGACGGGATGACGGTAGTATGGTCGTCCAAGCCCTTATTTATAAAGCAATGAGTGGATCTGCAGATGAAAGGGTACAATCGGTGGCACCGCTGGGGAGGGCAGACTGGGGAAATGAGTGAGATTGTGGGTAGGACAGGCTTGGCCCTCAGTTTAAAACTGTCGGGACAGGGCGCTGGTTGCACGCAGGTTCGTTACATAGTCTCTCTACTTCAGTATACATGTAAATTTTCAATAAGAAGAAGTTCCTTTTAAGTGCTCTGTGGAGAGGAATTAGCTCCACAATGTTCTTTCTCCTTCTTATCAGCTGGGCCTGAAATAATAAGCAGAGTGGGGCCAGCTGAAATCAGGCAGTGGGGACAGAACTGACATAATTAACGCCGAATGACAGCGATGGCAACAGACGTCTGTCCTGTTTTGTCCGGAACCCCATTCCACCCCGCTGAGGGGAAGCAACAGTCAGGCTGGGGCTTGGGCTGGGGCAGCGCAGTGTTGCATAAGTGAACCCGGCACTCAGCCGTTCTCCTACCTGGGTGCTGCTGGTTTCTATAGAAACCACCCGAGAAATATTTCAGAGAGTACAATGCGTCTCCACTGGCCCTCCCCGGCTTTGTTCACACTTGCCCATCAGCATCTGAGATCCAGCCTATCAAAGCGGCCCTCACAGCTCACTTTCAAAATAGGTACAGCTCATTATAAAGCACCTGCTCAATGTTTCCAAGGAAACAGAGGCCCCGAGACGCCCCTCTCTAAATTCATTAGCATTTAACACTCCTTAATGAGGCTTGAAGATGGCACACGGTAATAACCGCCTTCCCCTTGAACGTTCAGGTGGGACCTGGTGAGCCGGCTCGGGCTCCTGGAGGACCTTTAGAGGCGACGCTGGGAGCGAGCTGGCTGGTCTGCGAGGTCTCCTTTGTGTCTAGTCTCGGGTGGGGGATAAGGCAGGGCCAGCACGTGGCATGTGGTTAAGGTGCTGGACTCCCTCATGAAAGATCGTAGTTTGAGTCCTGGACTTGGTGGCTTGAAACACAGTTCAAGTCCCAGACCTGGTGGCTTGACACTCATCCAGGCACCTGAGTGTGGGCCCCAAATCCTGACAGGAGAATGGGGAAGGGATTGTGGCATAACCATTCCCCCTGGGGGTTGATTTCTCACTTTCCCTGTCTCTCTGGTGAGCACATACACCTTACGGCTAAAACTAAAAACTAAAAAAAAAAAAAAAAAAAAAAAAGACAAGGTGGAGGTCCCACTGACCTGCTTAGACAGCCACCATCCTCTGAGCACACACACACACGCACACACGCATCGTGTGTCCCTCATGCCTGTCTCTGTGCCTTTGCACCCTCCTCATGACTAAAACGCCCTGTACCTGACTTGCTGCCCAGAGAACTCCTACACATCCTTTGAAACCCTCTGCCAGCCAAGGCTGCCCAAGGGCTGAGTGGAACGGCCGGCTTCCCCTGTGAGCCCTTCGTCCCGCCCAGGGCAGGCCCTCTCACCCTGCTCCTCCATCAGCTGACTCGGGGCCAGCACGAATGGTCTCATGGACCCCCGTCCTGCAGCCCGTGACCAGGCAGAAGTATCAACCAGGACTGCTGGGAGTGGAGTCACAGGTGGGAGCCCCGCCAGTGTCTCCGAGCCCCCCAGCTTCCGTGACCTGGGGACAGGGAGCTGACCACTCGTACCACAAAGTTCTCACCAAGCCTTTCCCGGCTAGAGCCTGGGGTTCTGCCCCACTCGGCCAGGTCACAAATTCAGCCCCTTCCAGACGGAGAAAGTGAGGACCAGAGAATGGGGGCTGCAGACAGGAGGAGCTCACAGGGGCCCTGAGCCTTTCCCTGAGAGGAGGCTGTGGAACTGTCCCTCAGACCAGAGGGAGGAGGACGCCAGGAGGCACAGAGGGAGAGGGCCAGTGCCCACCCTGGGAACCGATGGGCATCACGCAAGGACTTCCACCGGGTCCAAGCAGAAGTAGACTGTGTCCCCAGGGACGCTTTCTGTGACCCCCACAGTGCAGCCGAATCAGCCGTCTGAGGGTCCAGATGGGATACCTGGACAGAACAGCCAGCTCCGTCTCACTCTCCAGGAGCCCCGGGAGTCCCCGCCCAGCCCACCGGCCACCTTGCAGGTCCTGAGCACTGCCTGACTCTCTGCTCTGAGGGCACCGCTGGCCAGTCACATCAGGGAACCCTGAGACTCTCTGGGGCACCTTGGGCAGGGCTTCCCACCACGACCACTCCCAAGGTCCCTTTTAGACACCCCCACACACATCCTGAGCATCCACACTTATTCCGCGATCATTCATTCATATCTTCCTTTTAAAAATTCATCAGAGACACAGGCACGTACATCCGAGCTCCTGATCAGCCCAGGCGGCCGTGTTACCGCCCATGTGGGAAGCTCAGCCCTGACCTCGGGCAGGCTCCTGTCTGGCAGGGGTGAGGCTACAACCTCTGCTCAGCCTTTAGCAAAACTGAAGACAGCTTGTGACTGCCGATGCTCGCGAGCTTGTGGAGGGTATGACCTGCTGTGATCACCACCTGGAAAATGAAGCTGGCAAGAGACATTCACTGTACACCTACTCTGTGCCACGCAGCCTGCCAGGTGCTCTCCGTGGGACCGCCATGGATGTCACCACTGTCCAGAGGAGGACGCTGAGGCGGGCAGTGGTGACATGCCCTGCCTGAGGTCAAGGTGGGAGCAGAGCCCCTGCCACACCGTGTCTGCGGCCCGCATCCGCGCCATCGCTGCACCAGGCTGTCCGCACGAAGCAGGGAGCAGCCGCTCAGTCGTGCTGGTTGCCTTTGAGCGGAGCCCAAACAGGCCCACCGAGAGCCGTCCTGCACGCTGAGGTTACGGTGGACAGGAGGCACGGGAAGAGAGGTGGAAACAGTCACACCTGCGTTGCTCTCCTCTCAAGTGAACAAGCTGATAGTCCTATACGATGCAGCCACGAGTTAAAACTGGGTTCCAAAAGTCAGCCACCCCCGGGGGCCTGAGGCCAGGCAGCTGCAGGTAGGTGCGCACCTGCCCCTGCACCCCACCCTGAAGCAGCAATGCAGGCAGTGGAGACTCAGCAGGCCCCGCCTTGCCCCACGACCCTCTGACTAGATCACCAAGTGAAGAGGCCAGAGCCCAGGATTAACAGGGACCAGAAAGAGCACTCTGCGGTGCCCGGCCTGGGCTGGGCCCAGGGCACACCCGAGCGCTGCACTCCTGACCACCCCTGCCTCGGCTTTCCCATCCTCCTTGGTCTCAGGCAGAAGCAGAAGAGAACTGACCTGCCTCCCAGCCCACTGAGTCAGGGGCAGGGCCTCTTCTGGGCCCAAGCAGGCCCTAACACAGAGGACCACCCAGACCGCCCCCACGGGGCACACCCATGAGTGCACAAGGCACCCGCAGGGAGTTGATCCTGTGACCAGGCTCCTTCTCTTCCTTGCTGCAGAGAAGAGGGGTGGGGAAAAGGAAGCGGGGCGGGGCTGGGATGGGAGTTGGGAGCTGTGGCACCCACCAGGAGGATCGTAGCCAGGCCCCGGAAATCCCCTGGCTGGGGGGCAGGCCAGGTAGGTCGCAAGACCCTGTTTCCCAATGCTTGTACCCTACAGAGAGTGAGGCTCCTCCCTGTCTTGGGAACCTCTGTCTCCCCACAACTGCCCATTTCCAGTCCTTACGTCCCGCCCAACTCCCAGCAGTCTGTCCCCATCAGGCGAGCACTAAACGCTGCCTTGCCTTTGAACGAGGAGGCACCGGGCTGGGGCTGGGCGTGAGAGAAGGGCAGGCCAGAGCACAAGGAGCTCCCCACCCCGACCCACCCGGCGCCCAGGACAGGAGTCCCAGAAGGGTGGCGCCTCCCAGGCCTGCCTGATGAAGCCTCAGCCCCACTTCCCACCTGCCCCTCCTCTGACCCCAGCCTGTCCCCTTGGCCTCCCACCTGGAGCCCAGCGCTCTGCTCGCTCCTTCTCCCAGGATGGCAGTGGGCACGTCAAGCCTCTGCTGTGCTGCAAACAAGCAGAGGAGCGCGGCGCCCTTCCTGGGGTAAGGCAGCGATCCCTCTGGAAGCAAGCGGGCAGGTACCCAGAGCCTAAAGCCACGCATTCCCCAGATGGATTCTGCACCACGGAGTGGGCGCCATAGCAGAGAAGCAGCCAGCAGTGGAGCCCTGGGTAAAATGCATTACGGTATATTAAACAATTATTAAAAATTAGAGCATCCAAGAAGTGTTTAACAAACGGGAACTGCTAACGATATAATATTAAGCTGGGGGAGAGCACATACGAACGTAAATACATTCACAATGAAGGATACCAGCCATCGGCAGCGGCGATGCCTGGGGGGAAACGCGCCGAGTTATCCTCCCCCTCACCCTTGTCCATTTTCCGAGTCGCTGACAAGGTGCGCCTGTCAGTTTTGCAGGTTAGAGAACAACTCTCAATACCATCCTGACGCCATGGGCAGCAGGTGTCCAGTGCCCTCTCCCCTCCATCCCTGCATGCTGCACCCCAGGGCACAGGTTGACACCCAACGCCGCTCTTGTGGCTCACAGCCCCACTCAGGGCAACTAAGAGAAGAGGACAGATAGGGCCACCACTGGCCCACATGGCACCCCGGTTCATATTAAAAAAGGACACCCTTTGGGTGGAGACCAGCCCACAGCAGGGCCAGGGCTTAGCCAGCAGGGCGTGAAGTTCCAGCCCCGACTGCACCTCAGTCAGGCACAACCCGCACAACTTCCTGTATTGGCTCCAGAAGAGGAAAGCCAGGGTCAGAGGTGACAAGGAGATAGGAGCCCTCAGAGGCCTCCGGTTTGGGCCAGCAGCTGGACGGCAGCCCCGAGAGCTGCACTCCTGCAGCTTTGAACTCTGTAACCTGTGATGGTGCCCCACCTCGCAGGCGTGCAGTGAGTAAATGAGTGAGGTGAGCCAGATAATCAGACCTTGTCTTTAAAAAAAGTAAGTCAAAGACTACAGTTAAAAACTGAGAAATGTGCTTGCTGTAGAAGGGGCATGCAGGGGTAAAGGTGGCTGTCCACCCCTCATTCCTCTCCGAATGCGGCATAACGGGCAGGCCACTCGGCACAACCTGGTTATAGGACATGCCACCCGGTTTCCTCCGGCTCGTCGCCTTGTCGTTCTCAGCCTCTGTGCCAAGGCTACAATTAAAAAGCACCACACTGGGACCAGCGGTTGGTGTAACGGCTATGTCACTGGATTCCCATGTAGTCGACCGCAGTTCGAGTCCCGGACCCAGTGGCTTAAACTCACGTCGGGCGCATGTGCGTGTGTGCCCAAGATCGCGAGAGGAGAATGGAGGAAAAGGGATTGAGGCTTGGCCATCCCCCCTGGGGGGTGATTTCTCACTTTCTATCTCTCCGTCTCTGTCTTTCTGGCGAGTGCAAGCAGAAAAAAAAAAAAAAAAAAAAAAGCTCTCCAAAGAAAAAAAAGAAGTGCCACACAGCCTCCCTCAGGGGCAGAAGGAACGGCTGTGGCTGCCGGGAAAGCCTGCCCAATCACGGGGTACCAGAATAGGCACGGCATCAGCACCGACTTTAACTTGGGACCTACCCACAGGGCACACGTCTGAGTAGCACTAACTTCCCTGAAGTCACAGTCTCCCAGTTATGGTGCACGGAGTTTGGGACAATCACGCATTTAAGAAACAGTGACTGAGGGACCGGCAGTTAGCGTAATGGCTGTGTCGCTGGACTCCCACGTAGTCGACCGCGGTTCAAGTCCCAGACGCGGTGGCTTAAACTCACGCCGGGCGCGTGTGCGTGCATGCCCAAGATCCCGAGAGGAGAATGGAGGAGAAGGGATTGCGGCGTGACCAACCCCCCGGGGGGGTGATTTCTCGCTTTCTGTCTCTCTGTCTCTCTCTGTCTGTCTGGCGAGCGCACGCACCCTATAGCAAAAATCTCTAAAACAGTGAAGCCAATGAGCCAGCCCCTGCAAGGTCTGGGGATTCGAGGTCGAAAAAGACGATTGTGTCCCCAGCACATGTGGGGCTCACATCCCAGCGTGGGGACAAGCTGCTCAACTCGGGCTAGGCCAGGCCACAGGAAGAACAGCACTGGGCTCGGAGACACTCCTGGACACACCATCAGTGGAGGCATCCGGCCAGAAGGGGAGACTCACGGCAAAGAGAAAAATACGTTCAAGATCAACTTGAGGCCAAGGCCGAGTCAGCCTGCTACAGCTGGTCTCCACTGGTCACAGTGAAAACACAAAAGGCGATTCTAAAAGTAAACAAAAGCATGTGGTTCGGGAGAGAGTGAGCATGTAGAAGTGACGGGGACAAGGTGAGTCCCATCTTCGTTCATTCCTTTTTTCTCTCCTACTCATCAGTTCTGACTTACTGAGAGTAAGACTCCAGTGAAGCCATGGTGGTGGCTTCAAAGTATTTGAAGGAAAAACTGATAGAACTGAAATGAGAAATACACAAACCCACAATTACAGGTGGAGCTGTTGACATTCTTCTCTCGATAACTGAAAGAAGCAGACAAAAATTCCTCAAGTTTATACTGGGTCGTCGGAAAACTCATGATACATTTTCACATACAAAATCATGTTATGATTTTTCCTATGACCAAATAGGAGACGTGGACAGCACCATCAACCAGCCTGACCAAATGGCCACATACAGAACACTCTACCCAACGACAACGAAACATACATTCCTTCCGGGACCAGCAGGTGGTGTAATGGCTACGTTGCTGGACTCCCATGTGGTCGACCATGGTTCAAGTACCGGACCCAGTGGTTTCAAACTCACGCCAGGTGGGTGTGCAGGTGTGCCCAAAATCCTGAGAAGAATGGAGGAGAAGGGATTGTGGTAAGGCTATCCTCCCAGGGGGGTGATTTCTCGTTTTCTGTCTCTCTGTCTTTCTCTGTCTCTCAGAGAGCACATGCACCCTATTGCAAAAATCTCTCTCAAAAAAATAATAAAATAAAATATACATTCCTTCCAAGAGGCCATAGAACATTCAACAAAAAAAAAAAAAAAAAAAAAATGCCATATTCTGGATCATAAAACTAACCTTAACTGATTTAAAATAATTAAAATCATGCAAAGTATGATTTCTAACTATAACAATAAAGTCAGCCCCAAAGTGGAAATTAATAGCAGAGAGGTATCTGAAAATTTCTGCATATTTGGAAATTACAAAATATACTTCTGAACAACCAAGATATCATAGAGGCAGTCCAAATAAAATTAGAAAATATTCTTTATTGAATTAAAATGAAAGAACAGCATATCAGGACTTGTGGAATTTAGGCAAAGCAGTGCTTAGAGGAAAATCTGTAGTGTTAAGATGCTTACACACACACACACACATCAAACCAATGACCAACCTTGCTTCCTTAAGAAATTAGAAAAAGAAAAGCAATTAAACTCTAAATAAACGAAAGAAAAAAATTAGGGTATAAATGAATGAAGATGAGGAAAAGCGTATTTCTTTTTTTTTTTTTTTTTTTTTTTTTGAGAGGTTTTTGCTATAGGGCACGTGTGCGCTCCAGAAAGACAGAGAGAGACAGAGAGAGAGAAAGTGAGAAATCACCCCCTCAGGGGGGATGGCTACACCGCAATCCCTTCTCCTCCATTCTCCTCTCGGGATCTTGGGCGCACACGCACACACACATGGCGTGAGTTCAAGCCTCCGGGTCTGGGACTCGAACCACGGTAGACTACATGGGAGTCCAGCAACATAGCCATCACACTAACTGCTGGTCCCCTGAATACCCATTCTTAAGTCCACCAGAGGAGCAGAGTCACAGGCCTAACCACCGTCCCCCAGACTGGAGAGAGAGAGAGGCCAGTACCAAGAATCACAATTTCTCAGAACAGAACCTCCATGGGAACTAGTGCTGGGGAAACTGAATTGTAAGGGACGAGTTTGTCAATTTAGTGTAGACGAGTTTGAGAAATGAAAACTAAGGGGGACCCAGATCAGGGCCTCCCCCCAAAAGCTTGAGATTTTACTTCCAGGAGCTCTACAAGTTCTCATGGGAAAGCTGGAGAGAAGGCCCCTCGGGGATCTGTGAGGAGAAGGAGAGGAGCTACTGGGTAAGCAGGAGCATTTCTGCGTAGAAAGACATAGAAAAAAACACGGCATGACTCTTCCAACAGCCCAACATTTAAAATATGCCAGAACATTCTATTCTTACAAGGGTCTGCCTCAGCAGAAACTATCTGACCAGTCTACCCTGCTGGAGCGTTAACAGGGCTTAACCGACCAGAGGGAAGAGGAATCCCCCACAGCGGGCTCTAGTCTTCCACGTGAGAGAAGAGAGACACCCAGTTCCGGTCAATCCTAGTCCCTCTAGCCCTTCTACGGAGAGTAAGAAAACACCTCCTCCAGGAACAGACGTATTTAAAGCAGTAATGCCTGAGAATTTCCCCCCATTTTTTTTTTAAGCTTTTGCTACAAGGCAAAAGCACTCGTCAGAGAAAGACAAAGATGAGAGAAAAAGTGAAAAATCATTGTGCCACTATCGCTGGCCTCCTGCTGCATTTTTTAAAAGAGTGATTTATTTATTTTATTTATTTTAAATTTGCTATAGGGTGCATACATGTGCATGCGTGCATGTGAGAGAGAGAAAGAGAAAGAAAAAGTAAGAAAGCAAGCCACAGGTCCAGGACTTGAACAGTGGTCGGCCATGTGGAAGTCCGGCACCTTAACCACCTCGCCACGCTGGCCTCCTACTGCATTTTTAAGGGCAAGTGTTATCAAACAAGGTGGATGTCTTGGGACATTGGCCTGCAGTGCCACCTGCCACATACTGTGCTGGCGGGCCCCTCCCACATCGATGTTAAACAGGAGCTTCCTACCCAGACCCAGGAAAAGTGGTGCACAGTGAGCCGGAGAGGAGGCTTGGGCTGGAGACGTGTCTCTGAGGGTCTGGATTCTGGAACCAAGTGCCCACCTATGCCAGAGATCCGGGAAACACAGGGGCTGCCCTGCCACTGGTGCAGGCAGCGGTGAGGCCGCTAAACCCGCCAGCCGTCAGGAGCAGATGTGGTCATGAGGGCATCTGCACTGCCTTCGATGTCCCTGAGACGCCGCTGCCTCCCGATTTGCTGCCGCACGCCCTGAGGCAATGCCTAGAGTCCAGTGGGGGCTCAGAAATGCTGGACATCGATAATAAAGTATGTCTTCTTTCCATGATCGAGAAGGAGGATTTAGAATAGAACCCAGGTTCAGGCCCTGGTCCCTCAATGGTAGCTGTCCCTATGTTAACAGTTGCTCCTTTGGGGTCACTTTCCTTCCCGTGGGGGCTGCTGCCCCACGGAGGTGCTGAGTTCTGCTCTCAGACCTGAGGTTGCAGGCAATGGTCTCCGCGAGCAGGGTCCAGCACGTCCCCGCCCGTAGCCAGGTCCCGACACTAGGCACAGAGCTGAGAACAGCTGAACATCAGGGCTGTCCGTGGGCTTCTCCGAGGACGAAACGTACAGCCCTGGCTGACAGCCTTCATCTACACCCAAGACTAACGCTTCACTCGGGCTGTGAATGAGAGAACCCAAGGGCCACAGTAGCAAGCCAGCCAGGGTCAAGGCCTTGCCCCACTACTGACTGGCCAGCTGTGTGCTCATGGCATAGAACTGAGCCCTGAGTCGGCAAAGGGGGTGCCAGCGCCAGCTCCCCAGGATTGCCGTGAGGAGGAGCTATAGCACACGTGAGGCCGAGCGTGACACCGTGGGCGAGCGCCGTGACCAGTGCGGGTGTTGGTAGGGGCTCTGGGGACCATCAGTACCCCGGCCCACCCCCACGTGACCCATGGGAACCAGGAGTCCAGGAGGGCCAGCAACAGCCCAAGGCTTTCCAAGAGGAAGCGACTGGACCCCTCTTCCTTGCCTGGTCTCTCGGCCTCCATTAATCTCTAAAGAAGTCTGGTTCGCAGGAAGGCTTAGTCAAAAGCAGAGGAAGTAGAGTCCAGATAAAAAGACATTTTCACATTAAGTGGATGAGCGAGGCGCACAGAGAGTAACCCAAACCTCTCTGGAGCACAGGAGCAACCTGCCTACAGCGCCCGGCAAATGGACGCACGGAGTCGGGAAGGTGCGGCGCGGCCTTCGGGAGCCGCCACTGCGGGGTGCCCACTTCAAGGGTGTGCCTATCCACCTGGACAGAAACCGGGCCAAAACCCACATGGATTCTCACCTGGGGACCCAGCCGCGCCCCCAAGGCTCTGGCTCCCAACTCTGGCTCCACACAGGGATCCCTTGGAGAGTTTCCTGAACTCTGGTGCCTAGCCCACCCCAGACAGGCTGGGTAGAGTGGCCTTTCTTGTCTTTCTTTCTTTCCTTTTCTTTTTCTTTTTCTTTTTCTTTTTTTTTTTTTTTTTTTTTTTTTTTTTTTTTTTTTTTTTTTTTGGTTTTGATATAGAGCACGTGAGCTCTCCAGAGAGAAATAGAGGGAAAATGTGAAATCATCCCCAGGGGGGATGGTCATGCTGCCATCCCTTCTCCATTGTCTTCTCCTAGGATTTTGGACATGCACACACATACACACACCCAGCATGGTTTCCAGCTGCTGGATCCGGGACTTGAACCACACAGTAGGCTACGTGGGATCCAGTGCCTTAACCTCCACAGCACCTGCTGGCCCAGGCAGTGGTACTTCTAGCACTCCCCGGGAGTTCTGGCCATTGCACCAGGAAGGTGGGCCCAGGACAGCCACCAGCAGCTGCTCTGCCACTGAGTAACTCCCACCAGGAAGGACACGCAGAAGGAGCACGTCAATGAGCCAGACCTCAGTCCTGCTTTGGCTGGTGGGGCAGTCACTGGGTCTTCAGACTGGGCCTGACTGGAGCTGTCGGTCCTCATGCTACATCCACCCCCAGCCTGGGGCCTAGTACGTGCATGGCACTGCCAGGGGCCTTGGGACACGGCAAAGACAAGTTTACACTCCAAGGGACACTGCAGCACGCAGGCGCGGGGCCAAGATCGTGACAAGCCCAAGGGCAAGCGACCTTCTGTGTGGTCTCTCACGTGTTAGGACATGCACATGCACTGGGTCCGGAACAACGCTCCAGAAAGTGGTCGAGAAACCAACACCAGATCTGGAAGTCACGATGTCCCTTCACAAACTTAAAAAAGAAAAAGAAAGACAGGATGTGAAACAAGCATGAAATATTGATGATTTGTGTCAAAGCAACACTGGGGTGTGCTGGAGCCAGAGCGAGTTGGCCTGTCGGAGCCGATTTTAGCTCAGAGTTCCAGAGTGGGTGGGGATCGGCTTTAGAGAACCGACGGGGGGGGGGGCCTGTGGGAGCCGGCGGAGCAAACCTGAATGCGTGTGTGCCTCTCCTTCCCAAGGCAGTCCCAGGGCAAGACATCAAAAGGATCACTCAGCCCCCCGCCTGCCCGATGTCAGCCACACACACAGGGAGGGAGGAGGAACCGGGGCTGAGTCCGAGCTCCCAGATCCGGCAGCCCCGCGTCCTAGATTTCCAGAGCTGCTCTGATCTCCAGTGCCCAATCCTGCCATAACTATGAGGCATTTTGCTGAGGTTGGGGCTCCATAACTTAGCCTTGCAAAAAGGGAGATCGCTGAATATGCTGTGTGACTTGCAAGCTTCTGTCTGAGCTCCTTACAGATCTAATTCATGCTGCAAGGGGAAAATTCTTTTTACTAGCTACTCTAACTTTTGGTTCAAAACAGATAGCCCTCTTCAAGTGAACTCGCTTTGGACCCACTGAGGCAGGATCTGCGGCCTGCCCAGCACCCAGCTTCTCCCCACTGTGTGAGCTTGAGAAACCTGGGTGGAGAGACAGCCTCGTCCCGCCCCTTAACTGTACCACCCGGGAACCTGGTGAGAGAGGCTCCTACCAGGGTGTGCCCAAGCTGCTCACCAGGTGATGGCGTAAAAGGGGGCATGGGGCCAGGCATCCCGCAGCACAGGCAGTGGCTCCAGAAGCTCAGAGGGACTTCTGAAGAGGGGGGCTCCCACAGTACCCTGACGGTCGTTCCACAGACGACCCGGTCCCCAGGAAATCCCATGCCAGCTCTGAGCGAGCATGCTCAGCCGTGGACACACCTGCTGAGCGAGGCCAGGCCCTTTGCAGTAAAGAGCTACTTGCACTAAAAAGAAAGCCCCACGATGCTCTGTGAAGAAGCAAAATAGGAAATTCTGCAAAAAAATAAGAACATGGTTTTTTGTTTTGTTGCCTTTTTAAAGGCACAGGAGGAAAGAACAGGAAAAGATAACCTCAGAACCTCACTGTTACCTTCAGGTGGCTAGACTACCCTGTCTCTACCTTTCCCTAAATTCTCTTTGTTTTTTTTTAAGGTTTTTGCCATAAGGCGTGTACACTTGCAGGAGAGTGTGTGGAAATCACCTCTTAAGAGGGACGGCCACACCACAATTCCTTCTCCCCATCCTCCTCTTGGGATTTTGGGCACACACACACGTGTGCCCAGTGAAGACTGCCAAGCTGCTGGGTCTGGGACTCAAACCATGGTTGGCCGTGTGGGAATCCAAAAGTGCCTTAGCCACCACGCCACCTGCTGGCCCCCAATTCTGCAACTTTATCGCATGATTATGTATAACTTTTATAACAAAACACTTTTTACCTGCTCTGTGAAAAAGGGGAAGCTAGTCTTGATTTTTTTTCTTTTTTAAAGGTCAGTATGCTTTCTTTTATTTTTTTCTTTGAGAGAGATTTTTGCTATTGGGTGCGTGCGCTCACCAGAAACAGAGACAGAGAGAGAAAAGTTACCCCACAGGGAGATGGTCTGACACACGGCATCAGACCTCTACAATCGCTTCTCCTCTGCACGCACGCACGCACACATGCACATGCACATGCGCCCAGCATGAGTTGTAAGCCACTGAGTCCAGGACTCAGACCACAGTCGACTAAGTGGGAGTCCGGTAACACAATCATTACGCCATCTGCAGGTCCCAGCTTGTCTTGATTTTAAGGAAGTTCTGTGATCCTCCTGTCAGCCCTGCAGGGCTGGGGCAGGACATTCAGCACCAGGGACAGCGCTCCTGCTCCAGGGAGTAGACAGAGGTGCACCTGGACAGGGTAGGAGCCCCTGGAGCGCAGGGAGGGCTGTGCCTTTCTGTCTGGCCCTTCTGCTCAGTCCCTTGAGACATGGGGCAGCAACTGTCAAAGCAGGAAGCGTGCTTGTCCCCTGAGCGTGGCTGAGGGAAGTGGAGCTGGCCCTGTGACCTGGTGGGGGAGGACTGTTGGTGACAAGTAAAAACAAATGCTGCACAGATCGCTTTCCCCACAGGATTGGCGGGGAGAGACTCGCAAACACACCACCAAGTCACAGTCACATCTGCTTCTAATTGCTTCTCCCAGCATTTCCTGAGCTCATCAGCGGGCGTCTGCCCTAGGAGAAGATCCGATATTTTTAACAGACTCTTAAATCAGATGGCGTCCTTGGTGAGTAATTTCTTACGTGTTTGGTTGTTGAGGCTAAAAACAGTGAGTGCACCACGAAGGGACATGGCTGTTGGGGGACTGGGGTAGTCAGGCCCACTCCCAACTGTGTGACTAAGAGTTTCCAATCCGCACAGCGCACGCAGATGTTTGCTTTCATTCATTGATCATGCATTTACAACCTAAATATAAAGTCCTCTGTGTTTTAAAAAATTCCACTGTGTCCACTTCTTTATGAGGAACTTCCTCTGCTTTTAGCTTTTCTTTAAAAAATCCAGCAGCCCCTTTCACCGGCCGGCAGAGGGAGGGCCCTTCCGTGGCAGTCAGACTGAAGTATGACGACGGACTAGGAGTCTGGTCTCAGAGGCGTCTGCTCTTCCTCCCTGCAGGACACAGAGTGACCTCCGCTCAGCACGGACCCGCTCGGAGGCTCCTGTCCACAACTGGGCACCCTCGGGCAGTACTGGTGCTGCAGACGCAGCAAGCTAGGCACTTGCAGGGCGTGAGCACTGGATCCCCAGTCCCACATGGAAGGCGCACGCTCTGACCTTCGGCACCATCAAGTAAACACCGGTTCGACAGGGTGCCAGAACCACGCCGAGGGACTTCGCAGCAGAGGCTCCTGGCCAAGGCACTACTCTCAGATCTCAGGGTCAGCCCTCTCGGAGTCAGGGGGCCTGTGGCAGCCAGGTCTCGGCTCCTCCTCTCTCCAGCCATGCCCGTTTCAGCTCGCCACCTCCTGCACAGCCACTGCAGGCCACCGCAGCCACCGCAGCCAGGGCTCACGAACCTTCCCGAGCCCTCCTCAGCCCTACTCCTAGCACTGCTCCCAAGGCTCCGTGGCTCCTCATTGCTGAGCCGAACCACGACAGGGCGTCAGACCTCCCAGCGTCTCCCCGCCAGGACCGCCCTCCTGGCCCTCCCACCCGCTTGGTGCACACTCACGTGGCAGCCCTCCGCCCTCACTCAGCCATCCAGTCGGCCACAACATACGGGGCCTGCTGTGTCAGCCACTGCCCTAAAAACTAGAGGTCGGCCTCAGGCAGGCGAAACCCCACCCTGAACAGCTCCCGTCAGGGGGCGGGCAGGTGAGAACAGGAGCTGATAACACCTGAGAGCACTGGTGAATGCCGGGTGGGGTGGGGGGGGGGGCAGAGGGGGCCTTACTGGAGCCGGGACCTTTGAGCAGAGACAGCAGGAAGGAAGCTAGCCTCTGCAAAGGAGACCGGGAGAAGAGCGTTCCAGGAGAAGGAGCGAGAGGTGCGGGCAGAGGCAGGAGCGTGCTGGCGTGCTCTCGGAAAGGCAGAGGCGGGGGGCTGGAGACGGTGAGGGCCAAGGATGGGCACTGCCCCGGGACCAGCGCAAGTGCCGGCTTCTACTGTGAGTGAGATCAGAGCCTGGAGGGTCCCGCCGGAGGACCAATGCCTGCAGAGACGCTGAACAGAGCAGGGTGTAAGGGGAGGGGAAAGAGACCAGAGGAGGGCAACGCCTGCAGTTACCCCAGAGACACTGCGGTCGAGACCAGAGCTGCAGCTGTGGGCGTGCAGAAGTGGCCAGGGTTTTGAGGGTGGGATTGGGTGATGGCTGGGGTGGGGGTGGGGGGATGGTGGGAAGAGCAGAGGCAAATGATTCAGATGCTTTGAGCCTGAACAAGCAGAGGATGGAGCTGGCCCTGTGAGTGGTGCCGGCATAGGAGCGGCAGGCCGTGGCGAAGGGGAGAGTGGATGTCATGACGGCAGAGACTCGGCCAAGACGCCCACAGCAGGTGAGAGCACTCACCCCTCTGAACTCCAGGCCGTCCTTTCCTCGCACGCTCATGCGCACGCAAACAGCACTTTTCTGAACAGAGTTATCTATATCCGTAGGTTCATCCCTTGACCAACCCAAGGCTGATTCATTTTATTGGGTCATCGGAAAAGTCATGATACATTTTTGTACAGAAAAACAGAAAAACACGTCATGACTTTCCCAATGACCCACATATCGCCGGCAAGCATGTGCGCACGGTAGGTTTTCAACAAATATTTTTAGAAGTCTGATACAGAGAACTGCACTGCGATGTTTAACGGTCTTAACAGCTCCAGAATATTTTTTCGAAACATCTAAAAATCACACGTAGCTCTGATTCACTGTCAAGTGGTAATCTCTGCTCCTCCAGGGCCCTACAGAGGGGCCAGCCTGCCCCGGTTGTCCCCACGGTTGAGAAAAGGCCACTCCAGGAAGGGGGGTTACCTTGCCGGTCCTTATATCCCAAGCTTTCATTTCGTTGCTGAAGCCTCCACATAAAAAAACGCTGTGGTCTTTCGGGTGAAATTTCAAGGTGGTGATTCTAAAGCCACTTTGGCCACTAAATAGCTGGGTTCCTACAACGCAAAGAGAAGGAGGGTTAGAAAATGCGTGGATCGCAGAGTCAGTATCTTAAAACCACGACGCCTCCGGTCTGGACTCGTGGGCAAACACGGCTCACCGGGGCCCAGGTGCCCCGTGGGGACTTGCTGGAAGGCGCAGTGGCAGTGGTGGCACCCCATCGTCCTCAGGCCAGCCCCACCCTGTTCTAGCTGAACTCAGCCCACTCTGGGAGCTCACAGGTGGCTGGGTCCACAAACAGTGCCTTTCATGGGCTCTGCAAGCACCCGCGTGCCCTAGGCCCACTTTGCAGCTCGAGGTGGGAGATGAAGTGACGTGCCCAAGGCTACACAGTTACACAGCAGGTTATCTGCCTAGGCTCTAAAAGCCAACAGCAGGATTGCTCCACAGTGACTTTTTCAGGATCAGCTTTCAGCCACGCCCGCATCATAACAGATAAATGGTTTGCTACAGAGCCTGCCAGGTGGGGTGGCCTGAAACACTGGGTGATAAACGAGGCCACCCCAGCAGCCCGAGCCACAGCCTGGTAGGGGTGTGGACCACAGGGGTCCCAGTGGCTCTGCAGGACTCACTACAGTAATGTCCCTATCTGTCATAAAGCTGTTGCCAAGTACTCGGCGCATGGTGTACTTGTGTGCACAAAAAGGTCTTCTTCATCACCACCACCTTTTAGAGGTAAGCTACATGGACTGCAGAGATGCCGATCACATGGAACAGGTCAGCCCTCCCCTCCCGGGCCACCTCACGTCCCAGAGCAACGATGGTCATCTCATCTGCTCACACTAACAGCTCTGAGAAGCAGGACTGGTCTTGGGGCGTGCGGCGTGAGTGCTGGCCTGCTTGTGGGTGTCCCCAGGGCCTGAGCTCACATGCGGGGCATGGTACCCCCGTCCGAACACCGAACGTGGAGGAGGCTGCCATCAGGGACACGGCTCGGAGGGAAACCTTGACCGCCTCCGGTCCATAGAAACTCCCACTGGACTGAGGCTGTGGGCACCGAAGAGACAAAAGAAGCCGGTGGCCAGGAAGGAGACCAAGGGGACACCAAGGTCTCAAACGCGGTTTCCTCTTACAGGGGCCCAGGAAGCGGGTTTGCTCCTTCGGCTCAGAAGGCTGTCCTGAAAGTGCCCTGCTGTGTTTGTGCCCCACACAGAAGGAAGCGCCCCACCAGCTCGCCAGCCGAGGAAAGGAGTCAGGAAACGGTGCTGGTGAGGGCTGCAGCCGGCTACTCAGGCCCCTCTGCCCTGACCTGTCCTCTCCAAACTCCCTGAGAGCACGCTGACCAGTGAAAAACCCTCAGCACACACGGCCAACGCGTGGATGTCCATGGGTGGGCCTCAGAATGTGCTACGTGCCAACACGCTGTGGGTAAAAATACCCAAAGTGGGACGCCTTGACAAGGATAAAAAATCAATATTTTAAAATACATTTTATTTACATTTTTAAAATAATTATTTATTTAATTTTATTTATTCATTCATTTATTTTAATTTGACCAGACACACACACACACACACGCACAGAGAGAGAGAGAGAAAGTGAGAAAGCAAGCCACCAAGTCCAGGACCCGAACCATGGTTGGCCATGTGGGAGTGTCAGTGCCTCAACCACCATGCCACCTGCTGGTCCCCTTAAAATACATTTTAATATGTCGTATTTAAAGAGTATCAGCAGGGGTTGGCCCCATAGCCTAGGGTTAGGGGAGCTAGATTCACCATGGCCGACTGCAGTTCAAGCCTCAGCCATGGCAGCTTGAAAAACACACTGGGTGCGTCTGCATGTGTGCCCACAGTCCCGAGAGGATGGAGAAATGGAGAAGACGGCAGCACACCTGTGCCCATCGGCGAGTGCTTTCTCCCTCTCTCTCGTAGGCACATGCACCCTCTAACAACAAAGAAGTATCCGCAAACTGCATTGAATATGCCTCCTTTTATTTATTTATTTATTTTATTTTAATTTTTTAGATCTAGATAGCATTTGTGATCCTGTGATTTGAAAGCAGTCTGGCTGGAGGTTCGTTTTATCTGCTGAACTCTATCAGAGACGAGAAAGGCTCTCCCAGAGATGCGTGGGCCCGAATGAAGGACGTTCACACTGGCACGTGGGAGGTTTTCTGCTTCCATTCACTGATGATGCAGAGGACCTGGACGGGCTGGCCCTGTGGCACAGCTGTTCAGCACTGTGCAGAGAAGCTGCACCTACACGGCCATCCAAGATTCAAGCCCCAGCCCCGAGCTAAGCAAAAAACATGCCAAGTGCAATAAGGACCCAGGATCCAGAGGGCATGGAGACCTGGAAGCAAAAGGATCGTGGCATGGTCAGGCCCTACTGGGGGCTGCTCTCGTATGCTCTCCCTGCCCCCACTCCACACACACACACACACACACACACACACACAGAGCTTCTGGCAGAAAGAAAGAAAGAAAGAAAGAAAGAAAGAAAGAAAGAAAGAAAGAAAGAAAGGAAAGGAAGGAAAAGAAAGAAAGAAAGAAAGGGAGGGAGGGAAGGAGGGAGGGAAAAAGAAAGAAAGGGAAAAAGAAAGTTTGTGAACACGTTTTGCTAGGAAAACTCCATTCCGCTACTGTCCAATGATGGCCCCTGCAGCTAGTCGGAAGGTAACGCTGCATACTCGTATTTCCAGCCCCGCTCGGAATCCACAGAAACATTCACTGAAAGGACTTTAGAACAGACTAGAAAAACACGGTTCCAGGTTAAAGGTGCAGATAGTAGAGTTTGCAGTAGGCGATACATTGTTTAGGGCAACAAAAAGCACACAATGATGGAAACAACGGGAACATCTGTTTTCCGAATGTTCTCTCCACAGTACATATTTTTCAGAAGGCAAATGCTCTCTCATCCTTTATTAAAGTGTCACCTTTACAGTGATGGATGATTAAGTACCTTGGTTGGTTTTCCCCCAATTTCTTCTAGGAGCCTGCAGTTGGCAGTCACTCGTCATCGGGGGACGTTTGGAGTGTGTGACTGTAAATGAAGATTCTGTGCCTCTCTGAGCTCCAGGTGCAGTGCACGGAGCGCTCAGGGTGCTCGTGGTCAGCCCAGCCACGGTGGTCTGAGCATGTGCACCAATGTGCGGGGCTGGGCCCGCAGGAGAGACCAGGGTTCAATTCCCAGACCAACCCGGATAGATCAGGTGTGGCAGAATGCACCTGCGAACTTAGCTAACTGGGAGGCCGGGGCAGAGCATCACAATGGCAAGACCCTGTCAAAAATACCTCTCTCTCTCTTTCTCTGCCCCGCTCCTCCTCCTTCCCTCCCTCTCTTTCCTTCTTTCCTCCCTCTCTCCTCCTCTCTTCCTCTCTCTCTTAAAAACATCAATCAAGCAATAAAAAAAATGTCCTCGGCCCTCTGTGTCATCACAACGTCATGGAATCCACTACGGTCAGGCCCTGCAGACACCGGCCTAGCTGTCCGACAAGAGGCCACAGTGATGGCACACATGGGCCCGCCCCTACCCAGTAGAGTGTTGAAAAGCCATTTAGAACCAGGATTACAAATCGTGGTTCACAGCGACATGGACAATGCTTCATACCTGGTCTTTAATTACAAGAGGATTAGACAGGAACTGATAGAGACAAAGAGTGGGAAGAGATTCATCCAAATGAAATGAGTCATTCTAGGAGTAGTAAGATAACTTTTTAACTTAATATTTTTGTCATGATACTGTCTTTCTAATAAACAAGTTTTGTATTGCCAGAGGGTACATGTACTTGCCAGAGGGTGAGACAGAGACACAGAGACACAGAGAAGGAGAAAAACATGCCCGGTGGTGCATGATCATACCACAGTCTCTTCCCCGCGTCCCCCACACAGGGCCTGGTAACGCTGCAGTTCCAGCTCTCCACCCGCCCAGTAGGAAGGCAGCAGCACCGAGACCCAAGCCCTGGCCAGCCACGTGGGGTTCTCCCTCCACTGTGCACGGTGCCAGCCCCTTGCTCGCCTTTTAAACTCCACTGGTGACAGAAACGAACCGCGATGGGCACGGCTGGCAAGTCCCCCATCTGGAGAGAAGGGGCCACTGGCCGCCCGCCCTTGGTCTGCATATGCCTGCCCCAGGGCTCAGAGCAGCACCCAAGGCAGCACGGGCCTCAATCACTCGCTTTAGCAAGTGGCTGGGGGACCACCTCACCATCACCTCAGTGAACAGGGAGGGCACAGGGCTGTGTAGCCCCCCGGCCCCATGGGCCAGAAGTCTTCTCCCAACAGAGAGAATGCTGGGTTATTGCAAGAATGCGCTGTGGCCAGCTTCCTGCTTACTAGAATTTATCGCCAATGCTTAAATCCAAACAGAAAGATACGCTCCATCCTCCTGGTGGAGACGTTTTCCGTAGCCCAGACCCATACGCTGAACTGAGAAACCGCAGTGAACTATCCGGACTTTTCTTAAACCGTGCGGTGATACAGTCTTGCCAACAATGGGGAAGAAAGATGGGAGAAAGGTGGAAGCTGAATCACTAAAAGACAATGATCAAACTTTTCCGTTAAAGAAAAAAGTGAAAAAGTATTTCTGAATGCTGTTTTTCCTCAACCCCCTAGAGACTGAGAATCTGTCTTTTAAGTACTAAATTGTTTATTTAGAAGACAAGCTACAATTTAAATGTTTTCCTAATTTTACTTATAATAACTAGGCCTTTATGACATTTTTATTAAAAGATAATACTAAAAGATGTTTCTTTTTTAAAAAAAATAAGCTTTCAGATACCTAATAAGAAACACTAAGGGAAGAACTCTGCTTCGTAAGGAGGTCTGGGACCAGCAGGTTCAGAATCAGGACCACGGCCGCCACGGTCGGGCTCGGGCTCCGGCTCGGGCTGGATGCGGAAGTGGTACAGCGGAGGAGGCAAGTCCACGCAGGATCAGCCCAGCTCTGCCACTTCAGTGGAGGGATCCCGGGCTGTCTCGTGCCCTCACAAACCAAAGGCCAAATGGAACACACTGCAGAGCATTCCACAGAGCACAGCAAACAGGGAACAGGAGCTCCCATCATTTGAAAACCCGACCCCCAACCTACGGAATTCATCCTTGGGTGAATTAAAAAGCTAAAACGTATGCTGTGAAGATGTCCAGTAATGGGGCCAGCAGGTGAGGTAGTGGTTACGGTGCTGGGCAACCACATGGCTAACCACAGTTCAAGTCCTGGACCCGCAGCTTGAAACTCACACTACGTACATGTGCCTGCGTGCCCAAAATCCAAAGAAGAGAATGAAGGAGAAGGGATTGTGGCATGGCCATCCCACTTGGGGGGTGATTTCTCGCTTTCTGTCTCTGTCTCTTTCTAACTCTCCAGCGAGCACACACTTTTTTGTTTTTTTTGGAGAGGATTTTTTTGCTATAGGGCACATACGCTCGCCAGACAGAGAGAAACAGAGAGACAGAAAGCGAGAAATCACCCCCCAGGGGGGATGGCCACACCGCAATCCCTTCTCCTCAATTCTCCTCTCAGGATCTTGGGCATGCACGCACATGCACCTGGAGTGAGTTTTAAGCCACCGGGTCCGGGACAAGAACCGCGGTCGACTACGTGGGAGTCCAGCGACATAGCCATTACGCTCGCTAACTGCTGGTCCCAGCACATGCACTTTATAGCAAAAGTCTTTGGGGGTGGAGGGAGGAAGATGTCCAGCAATTAAATGTCAAAAAAAAGAAAGAAAGAAAGAAAGAAAGAAAGAAAGAAAGAAAGAAAGAAAGAAAGAAAGAAAGAAAGAAGGAAAGAAAAAATAAAAAGCTAAAACCAGGATGTGAGGTTTTTAACAGCAGGAACCTTGAGAGATGAAGGTTCTCTGTACTTTTCTCCTGAGGCTTTAAGAACGCCGTGCCCTGGCCTGGCTCACAGAGACATGGATAAAGCTGGAGCACACTTGCCAGCAAGGCCTCTGGAACCCTCTTGAACAAAAACATTAGCCCAAGGGTGAGGTCTTTCTCATTAGCTGTGTCCCTACTCTCCCCCTTTCATAAGCCCCTCCCTCAGGCGTGGCTTCTTTAAGCCGGAGGCTGGCTGTGATACGACCTTTAACCTTAACTCTATCCTGCTCCTTTACTCCGTGTAATAGGAAGTCCTGTTTATTCCTTGCGTGCTAATTAGAGGCCATTGAGTTTCTAAGTGTTTAATCCACTGACAGGACTTTATTGATCTTATTATAATGAGTTCAACTGGTATAAAAACTGTTCGGAACTTCTTAGAATTAGGAAAAATCCTTTCTTTTCCTCCTTGAATCAATAATGATGCAAATACAAAATAAATTATCATGAAAGCAGGAAGGCATCTAAGCTCGATCTAAGCTCGATGCAGGAGCTCACTCGGTCCCCTCTGCAGTCCCATTTCTCGCCAGGCTTCTGTGGCCAGGATCACGCGGGGCAACGCCCGGCAGGTCACTCGCCAGCAGTCCCTCTCATTTGGCAGGGAGAGACGAACATCAGCTCCAGCGATGACCAGCCCTGTGGCAGTGACCGCCACCCGTGCACCCTACACCAGCCCTGAGGACCTGACCATCCCGCAGGGCTCAAGGCCCCGAGGACCCTCTTCTTCCCTTCTCGGCGTGGGCATGTCCAGGTCCTAGCCTGCGTCCTGGCACCTAACGGGTCAGATGAAGAGAAGTTCAAGCCCTCTCTCCAGGGAGCTCAGGGGCCACCTTGGTCAAGTCACTCCGTCTGGGAAGGGGCCCTTTCTCAGGCCTCTGACCTCCAGTCCCGCCTGCAGCTTGCACTTGTCAGTAGGTGTCACCAACCCACTCCTCACAGCCAGGTGAGAGGCTCGTCGGGGCCCACGCTGAACGTGGCCTTGTCCAACCCCCGCGCCCCGCCGTCCACCCCGCCTTGCTTGCACACACACCAGTCACACGTGGCCGCCCCTTCTCCTTCGCCCTGGGTCACAGGCTCGCAGACATGTAGGGAAATGTTGACAGGGAGAGCTCGTGTTGCTGGCTGTGGTAATTGAGCCTGCGTTCCCAGGCAGCAGGCATATGACTCATTTCTCTAAAATCAATATCGTTACACGCGTCCTCGGGGAAGCATTCAGCCAGCTGTAAATTTAACCATCCTGACTCAAAGTTAACGAGAAAAGGCGCTTACCAACTTTTCAATCAGTCTCTATCAGACATGGGGGCCATCTTGGCAGGCCGGGCAGAGGTCTGGGACGGTCCAGAGCGTGACCAGGGGCCTGTGCCGAACACCCCCGTCAGCGGGCTCAGACACCTGGCAGCCTCACTGTGAACCTGGGATCCTCAAACCTACCCGAGAAGGTGGCCATGAGAACTATGAGAGACGAAGCCCCGGACGAACAACTGGGCCCGAACAGCAGTAGCTGCTACAGAGTCACAGGCAACAAAAGACACAGTCCTGGGCCAGTAGGTGGCATGGCAGTTAAGGTGCTGGACTCCCAGGTGGCATACTGGGGTTCGAGTCCTGACCTGGCAGCTTGAAAACCACGCTGGGCACATGTGTGTGCATGCCCAAAATCCCAAGAGGAGAATGGAGACAGGCCTGTGGTGAGGCCACCCTCCCTTAGGGGTGATTTCTCACTTTCCCTCTCTCTGTCTCTTTCCAGTGACATGTGCCCTATGGCAAAAACCTAAGAAAAAAAAAAAAAAAAAAAGAAAAAGGAAATGGTCATCAGTTGGAGTTATTTTTTTTTCAGCCACTGTCTTTAATTATCCAGAAAAAAACTGAAAATTCCAAAATTGAGAAAAATGAAGAGTTCTTAACCTGCAAACAATGGCAGCAAATGCGCGACAAACACGTGTAGGCTTGGGCAGGTCAGTCCAGGTGGCCTGGCCTAAAAAGAGAGCCCAAGTGCAAAACTAGTGCACGCCTCTACTGAGGGTGAGCCCCGCCGACGGGCGCGGGCCGCAGTGAACGGGACTCTGCTGTGGCTCGGGCAGCTCCTTTTACTTATCCGGAGGCTGGCGTGAGCTCCAGCCGAAGAGAACGACTGGACAGAAGCTGGAGGCGGTATGAGGGGGCCTCTTAGCCCTTTCCAAAATACTCGGCCCAGGCTGGCCCGGTATTTCAATGCAGTGAATAACATCTGATTAGTATCATACCAGAGTCGCTGCTCACTCCAGAGGGCAAGCAGACAAGGCCGAGACGGAGAGAGGTGTTTCAGAGACAGGACGTGAGCGGAGGCTGACGACAGGGCTGGGGCGGGCCTAGGACAGATCCACGCAAGAGAGACCTGCGAGAAGGAGTCAGACGCGTCGCTGGGGGCCTGCTCCACCGTGGGAGCGGGGGGGTGGGCAGCTGCTCGCTGTGCTCAGAGGAGGCTCCACGAGCTCAGACCCGGCTGGGCCACAGAATCCTGAGCCAGTACTCCTGCGCCTGGTGACAACATCCCAGGACTGAGAAATACCGACAGTGTCGGGCACTAGCTGGGCCCTTGGTCTGCGCGGGCACCTCGGGGGCCCCTAAGCGAGTGCTCCTGGGCTGTGCTGGGCCCCTCGCCGTGTGGTGACCAGAAGCCTGAGGATGAGGAGCCAGGCCCTGTGCAGCACCACCCCTCAGGCCCCGAGGGCCCCTGGCGCTCCTCGCCGTGTTTCCCCCTGGGAGCCCTCACCCCTCCACCCCAGGTGCTGGCAGGTGCTAACCTCAGGGCTGCCATTTCTACGGCTAGAGCACGCCTGTCGAGAGCTGGGGAAGCACCGTCAGTGGTCACCTAGGCAGAGGGATCAGGCCAGACCAGTCTGGGGCGCCTCTCTCCAACACCCCAGGTTACCGCGCAGGTGGCGGGCTGCAGCGGTGGCAGCCAGAGAGGCTTCTGGGACTCCTGACATGGAGAGGGCGTGCCTCCACCACGGAGCCGTGACCCCAGCTCTGTCACTGCTGGCTGGGTGGCCTGGAGAACGTCACTGAACACGCTGAGCCTCAGTTCTGAGTCAGTGAAATGGGGCCCAAAACACTCGTCCCAGGCTTCATCGCCCTGTGTGGGGTGTGCACAGGAGCGTACACAAGCAAAGGGCCGGCCACCACCGGCTCGTGTCAGCGGGATGTGGGCCAGGCAGTGCGCCAGGATCTGACTCCGTGCCCAGGCCCGGCCCACCTGAGGGCTCGGGGGCCCGTCCTCCTTCCCCTGTAGCCTTTCTGAGACGGGTGCCCCATTCACAGTGTGGAAGTGTGGGAGGTCACATCAACACATCTTGGAAAAGAAGGGAGGGGGCCGTTAAGGGCTCCAGTCCTCGATGGCCACGCAGTTCCATACTGTGGCCCCCATAAAAGACACAGAGGGTTCGGAGCAGGAGCAGCCAGCCAGGCTGCAGGCAGCAAGCCGCGGGCACTGGAGGGAAGAGGACCACAGACCTCCCCGACAATGAGGGTCAGGCCCTTCGGAAAGGACCGGGCTGGTGGCAGGCTGCTGGGGTTCTGCACACCCACCCCACCTCTCGGAGAAAGGGCACACGCCAACTCCATCAGCACCATGGAGGAGGGACAGGGCAGGAGACGCTGGGAGGACCTCGATGCCAAGGCCTCCTCGTAGACTCCCACGCAGGACCAAGAGCCACCAGCGAGCCAGCCAAGGGATCATTAGGTACTTTGGGACCTGACCAGCTGAAGAGACCCACCTGGGGACATGGCCCAACAACCAGAGCTCTCTGGGCAGCTTGCAGGGCCGTGGGCCTCAGGGGGCTGTGACAGAGGAGGGGAGAGGCACCCTTTGCTGAGGACCTGCCATACACCAGGCACTCCATCAGGCGCCTCTGCACACGTTACCCACCGCGCCACTCAACAGCCAGGGTGCAGCCACCAGGCCGGAGTCTGCCTGAAACACGACCAGGACGGCTGTGGGCTGAACCTGCTCCACGGGGGTGCCGGGGTGCAGGACTGCTGACACTCGGGCACTGGCAGAGCTGTCCTGCGTCCCCTGAGGCCGCTGGGCCTAACTCACCAGCGCAGCTTTGTTAGGGAGGTTACAGGCTGAAACAGGAGCACCAGAAATAATTAATCTGTGAGCAGGTTTTACCTAAGTGTTGATTCACGGCTGCCCTATAAGCCAGCAGCCTGTCCGAACTATAAATTAACAAGACAAAGTATTGCCAGCCCTCCACATTTCAGGCTGGGTATTGACATTTTAGAATCCACAGATTTTTAAACGTATTGATTGAGAACGCCAGGATAAATGGCCTTGGCGCCAAATCCCCATTAACGACAATGGGCGCCCGGCCTAATTCCCAACGCTGCGGAGATCGCCCCCTGCCTCTCCTGGCGGGGACCTCTGATTAGATTGGAATGAAAAAGCCAAATGACCAAGGCTGGAAAAAGGCAGACCAGGGAAAAGGGCGACTGGGCCCGGGGAAGAGGAAGGACAGGCCAGTCGAAGCTGGAACCACGTCCGGGGCTGCGGGCCCACCCTAGAGAGCCCCTCGCATGCCCAGTCCAGGGCAGCGCGGAGACGAGGTGGAGATGTCACTGCCCGGGGTGGGGCTCCCAGCACGGCCAGGCCACATGCAGAGCAGCCGCTCCCAGCCAGGGGTGGAGACGAACGGGCCAGGGTGGCTGACCCTCCGAGCCCCCACAGCACAAGCCCGCCAGGCGGCTCCTGCTCCTGCCCCTGCCCCTGCTGTGGCAGTCCCCAACCTACAGGGCACGGCCCTCCTGGAACATCTGAAAACCTCAGAACCCTCCCCCCAACATACACACATTCACACACGCCCACACACAACGGCAAGTGTCTGTCTAATCTCAGGAGACAGAAGACAGGCGGCCATTGCGAGTCCATCGAGTTATCTCATGAGCTTGCCGTGAGCAGCCCGCCGGCATCGCCCACGTCTGGAAAGTGCTGGGCGGGCGGGGTGCTCAGGGGCCAGCCTGTGGGCAGTGGGGCACCCACTCGTGCTTGTGAGGCCACAGCTGGGAGCGCCTCTCCTGCACTCCCCAGACTCATCTCCCAGGGCCCTGCACCCCGCACGGAACACTGCTCTGTTTCCACGTAGACCACATGGCATCCTGTTCCTGAGGAGAACCTACCCCTCCACCCTTCCACCCCTCCACCACCCTCGTTCTCTGACCACCTAATCCCCAGTTCAGCTTGTATCCCACTTCCTCCAGGAAGTCTTCCTTGATTTTCCAAGCTACATGTTCCTATAGCTGCTGTTGCTCGCTCCATCACTGCACTGGCCACCCCAGCAGACCTGTGCCTCTCCAGGGTGGGCGCTGGGGCTTGCCGGCTCTGTCTCCTACACAGAGCACAGTGCATGGGTCTCACAGACAACAGGGGAGCATTCGGGCAGCAGCTCGGGGCTGGCAGGTCTGGGCACCCTGGTTCTGCCGCCGAAGGCTTGTGCCCCTGGGCTGGTGTGTGAAAGGCAATTTGGGTGGCACCTGCCCCCAGGCGAGCGTGACCTAAATGCAATGCCATAGGGAAGGACGCCCAGCGACGGTGGGCGACGTCAGCTCGGCCACCACCACTGTCAAGTGGCAAACTCCCTTGGCCTCGGGCACTTCACAGCGGATAGAGAAGATCAGCAAGACCACAGCCAGCCAGAAAAATGCCACATGAGAAGCACTTGTCCCTGCGGGAGACACGGACGCAGCATCGGATCTCGCCGGGCCACGCATCGCCGGGCAGCGCTGAGCCAGGTACTCGGCCCCACTGAGCGTGGGTTTCTTCACCTGGAAAGTGACAGCAACTGCTGCTGGCGGCTGGTGAGGACCAGGCAGGTCACGTGCATGGCCTGTGGCACGGTCCCAGGCCCCAGGGGACCCCTACTGAGCATGTGCGGGCTCTGAGGGCTACGAGGCTGCCCCTAGTGGCCCACCGCTCTGTGCCCCCTGGAGCTGCTGGGACGAGCCCCGGGGTCGGATTGGAGATACCCTCTCCTCCTGCCAGGCCCTGGAGAGTCGCCCGAAGCCACCACTATGGGTCAGCCACGCTGCTGTAGGCTAGGCAGTCCGGAAGCCAACCAGCAGGCTCCTGGAAAGCCCATGGGCTATGTAAACTCAGCTTCTCCTCCTCCCCCAGCCGTGGTGCCCAGCAGTGAAGTGACTAGGGAGGAGCCCCAGGGAGGAGAAGGCACAGCGGTGCTGAGAGCAGCTGGGAGGTGCAGGTTCGAATCCCAGCTCCACACTCACAGCACCTGGTCTGTGCTGACCCGTGAGCCCTGGCCTGGCCCTGCCTGGGGCTGCACAGTGGTGGTGGGGGGTTCTGTTAATCAGGACGCTCAGCCCAGGAGGGCTCCTTTCACCACCCTCGCTCTCCTGGCCTGCTTGTCACGAGTCCCTTAGGACCCCGCACAGTCCACCTCCCTGGGGCCTTCTCAGTGAGGTCACAAACGCAGAACTCCTCTGAAGACTTTCCTTACGTGCTGGAGTCATCCTTGCAACCGCCAACAATAGGGAGTTGACAGGAATGCTAAGCTGATTCCAACCAGAGGACGCAGTGATAAAGTTAAATCCATTTCAGTACAAATCGCACGTCAGAAGTTGATTAAAAAGCCACCTCTTTATCCAGCCTCACAGCCTGGGCAGAAACAGGCCTGGGGCTCTCTGCCCCAGCCGAAGCTCACCTCGCGCATTCGTGGGCGGTTACAGTTCCCACGGGCCAATGGCGTGGAAACCACGTGTGTCCGTGCCTGTCCTGAGGGCCCTCTCCCCCTGCCCAGGACCGCATGGCCTTGTGGCGGCGGACCAGTGGAGAGCCCCCACAGAGAGCTGCCAGCTCACCTCGCGGCCACCGCTCAGGCACACGCACCTGTTTCCAGGTCTGTCAGGTGCAGGGCAAAGTCGAAGCCGCCGCTGAGGATGCGCTGGCCGCACGGAGACCACCGTGCAGCCCGCACCGCCTCGCTGTGCAGGAAGTAGGTCTGTAAGCAGCACCCCGAGTCCACGGCGTTCCAGACCTAGGAGCAAACACACAGGCACAGCACATGTCAGAGGCCTGATGGCCGGGGTTCAGCCTCTGTGGGAGAAGAGGGTCTCACGGCAGAAGCCATGCCCGTATTTATCATGAAACATATTTGAGGGACCAGCAGTTAGCGTAATGGCTATGTCACTGGACTCCCATGTAGTCGACCGCGGTTCAAGTCCCAGACCCGGTGGCTTAAAACTCACGCCGGGCTCATGTGCGTGCATGCCCAAGATCCCGAGAGGAGAATGGAGGAGAAGGGATTGCGGCGTGGCCATCCCTCCGGGGGGTGATTTCTCACTTTCTATGTCTCTGTCTCTCTCCATCTGTCTGGCAAACGCACGCACCCTATAGCAAAAACCTCTCCCCCCCCCCAAAAAAAATAATAATATTTGAATGGCCAACTTTTCCTTTCAGAAACGTAAAGGCTTGGGGGCCAGTAAGCTGGGGGAGCTTTTCCCAAAATGTTTTCTAGGGTTAAAAACCAGCAATTATGGGCCAGCTGATAGTGTGGTAGGTCCCACATAGCTGACTATGTGGTTCGAGTCCCTAACGTGGTGGCTTGAAAAACACTCCAGGCATGTGTGCATTCCCAAAATCCTGACAGGAGAATGGAGGGGATGGAACTGCAGCAGGGTCATCCCCCCGGGGGTGATTTCTCTTTCTGCACCTCTCCACAAGTGCATGTGTCCTATAGCAAAATTAAAAAAAAAAAAAAAAAAAAAAAAAGGGAGCGTTTGCTGCCCCTCACTGAGGCGCCCAGCCCCTCCTGCCTGCCTCCCACCTGCCGCCCAGGGACTCCTGCCCACACCAGCTAACCCTCACCTGCACCTGTCCTGCAGAGAACGCCGCAGAGGGCCAGCCTATGTTCAGGTGGTGCTTTAAGACGAGGAGCCTAAAAGAACCGCCGCCTGCTCGACAGCCAGGCAGAGAGCAGACGCCACCTGGGGCGGCACCTGCTTTTCCGAGGAGAAGGTCCTGCCCAGCACTGTCACCTGGCTCCCCTCAGGGCAGGGGTTCGGGGAGGAAGGGATGTATGCGCAGTGACTGAACGATGACCGAAGGCCCCACGCACGGGCCGCACGTCCAGTGCCGGTGGGACATCATGTGAGCGGCCGGTCAGCTCTCACCAGCTCTCCCAGCAAAGCCACAGCCACTGGGCAGCCTGGTAAAAGGCCGATGAGGCAGCCTAGGCCTGGCACGCACAGGCACTCAGCAGGTTCGAGTCCCTGACCCTCTAGAATGAGGGGGAGCTCTCACCTGCCACCCAGCTGGCTCAGAGAACCGACCTCGAGAAGCAGGCACAGCACACAGCCAGCAGGCAGGAGGCAGAGGTAAGCGCTGCCCACCCGACACAGCTTCTCACTGGTCACCTCTTGGGCCTCAGCGTCCTCCTCCATGAAGTGGGGATGAGAAGAGGACGGCCCCATGTGGTCCGAGGCTAAGGTGGGGATGACTGTACCGCGCAGAACGCCACGGCTGGTGCAGGACCAGGGCCGTGGCACTGCTGGACACGCTGCCTGGGACCTGTGGCAGGCAGGCCTCTAACGGCGCGGCAGCCCCCACCCCCTTTCAGCTACAGCCAGGGCTCCAGAGCACCCAGCCCAGCACGCCAAGCAACTCCCACACACCGGACACGAGGGACAACCCTCCACTGCCAGCCCCACAGGCTCTCAGCCGAAGATCAGGGCTGCGAGGACGCAGTTCTCAGGAGGACGGCGATGTCGGAGTTAAAACAGAGGCCGGGGCAGCCGTGAAAGAGTGGCAGGAGAGCGCAGTTCCTGTCTTTCGTACTAAGGGTCAATGGCTGGGTCTCAGACTGAGGAATCGAGACACAGAAGTGTTTGCACTTAGAAAAATGGACAGAAACAACGGGAGAAATGGCCAGAGACTTCAGAGAGGGGTGAGAATTCACCAAGGCGGGGTAGAGTGCAGGCAATTGGCTGTATTTCCAAAACTCTATTCAAGTATGGCTTTAATAGAAAGAAATAAAATGAATGAACCAGACCGACAGTTAACAAGGTTAAACAGCAAACACCTGACACTGAGCAGAAAGACACGCTGCACATGCAAAGTACGATGCCATTAAGTTTTTTTAATGTTTTAAAGAATGATTTTATTTCATTTTATTTATTTATTTATTTATTTATTTATTTATTTTAATTTGACTAGAGAGGGACAGTGAGAGAAAGAGAGAGAGAGAGAAAGTGAGAAGGTAAGCCACCAGGTACAGAATTTGAACCACGGTCAGCCATGTGGGAGGCCAGTGCCCTTTACCACCATACCACCTGCCAGCCCCAATGCCATCAATTTTTTAAAAATTATTTTATTTAACTTTATTTATGTATTTATTTTAGTTTGACCAGAGAGGGACAGAGTGAGAGAGAGAAGGAAAGTGAGAAAGCAAGCTGCCAGGTCCAGGACTTGAACTGTGGTCTGCCATGTAGGAGTCCAGTGCCCTTAGCCACCATGCCATCTGCTGGCCTCAATGCCATCAATTTTTAAAATTATTTTATTTAACTTTATTTATGTGTTTACTTTAGTTTGACCAGAGAGGGACAGGGTGAGGGGGCGGGAGAGGGGAGTGAGAAACCAAGCTGCCAGGTCCGGGACTTGAACCGTGGTCAGCCATGTGGAGTCCAGCACCCTTAACCACCATGCCACCTGCCAGCCCCAATACCATCAATTTTTAGAAGCACAACAAGTACCACTGCACACCCATTAGGATAACATCGATCAAAAATACAGGAAATTGCAAGCGTTGGCAAAGGTGCTGATACCGGAACCCTGGTGCACTGTAGGTGGGAAGGCAGGAGGGAGGCTCCTCAGGAAATTAAACATAGAACTAATTACCACGCGCCAGCAATTCTCTTTCTGGGTATGTACCCAAACGATTGAAAACAGCGTCCAAAGAGATCTCACAAGCCAATGCTCACAGCAGCATTGTTTTTAACAGCCCAAAGATGGAAACAACCCAAGTGTCTGGATGGATGAATGGAAAAAGACACTGCGGTGTGTCCACACAGTGGCCGGTATTTGGCCGTCACAGGGAAGGCAGTCTTGACAATGCTATGACGTGGAAACTAGAGACTGTGCTAAGTGAAACGTCCAGGTGCGAGAGGACAGAACTGGGTGACGCCACTTATGTGGGGTGGCCTGCGCAGTTCGAGGTCACCGAGATGGGCCACCAGGAGCTGTGAGTAAAGGGCAGAGCCTGTTTCCCACGGCGAAAGGAGCTCTGGAGGTAGACAATGGCTGCACACTGATAAAAGTGCACTGAATGCAAATGGTCATGTTTATGAGTGTTTCCACAGCTAACACACTCACACAACAAAACCCATCCATTGATTCATGCACATGCAGAGATGGGAAAAACACGTGTGGGGCATGGTCATCACTCCTGGAACGGGGAGGGCCAACTGGAGGAAGCGTGCACCCGGCGGGCCTCTGTGGAGAAGGGGAGGAAGGGCCTCTGGAGAGAAGACGGTGTTATGATCAGGGTGGAGGCAGACAGGGCAGATGGGTCCCACCATCAGCCTGGGCCCTCGAAGGTTGGCAGGCCAGAGTGGGGCGGAGAAACCAGTTGAGTCTGTGAAGAAGAGGCCGCAGCCACAGGAGAAGGGGCGGAGGAGGGCACGCCGGAGGGTAGGGCAGTGTCTGGAGAAGAGTTGGGTCGATGTGTCAAATGCTGCTGAGATCAAGTCGGTCCACGAGAGTCGGGACCATGCAGACAACACAAGCTGACAACACGTCCGCCTCCCGTGCCTAATGCAAGGATTAGGTTGGGAAGAAACTGTGAGCAAGGCCAGCAGTTTACGAGTCCCAAATCTCCACTGTGTTGCTGTACTGGCCTGCACTCAATTTCTCTGCCATGGGCCTTATTGCCGTACCCCGGTACCCCATAAAGGCAAAATAACACCCCAGCCTTGCTATAACTTTTACAATAATCCTGAAGGAATGCAGATCCACTAAGGCAGCGGCTGCGAACAGAAATTACTCCCATTAGATTCACCCCACCCTCCTGGAAAATGTCAATAAAGAATGCTGCATTCACTTCTCCTACTGGGGATTACATAGATAAGCATTAGAAAGGTTTAGGTTAAAGCTACTAAATTGGTGAGACGACCTCAGTAGCCGGGAGGGGCTCAGGGACTCATCCAAGAGGTGCTGATACCCCAAACAAAGACCATGAGACACCTTTGATCTCAGGACAAGGGAAAATTGCCATTCCCCAAGCCACAGCCAGTGTATAGAGCAGCACGTAGAGGGTCCCAAGCACACAGTAACCTTTAGGTCAGTCATTAAGCTGCTCACAAGACCACATTCCTTTCCCATGTAGACATTAGACTCACCCTCTTAGCTGTGGATTACCCCAGAGATAATATAGGTATTCCACTTTAGTATGTATTAACCTTGTCTTTACTTAACCAGACAGGATTTCTATCTAAGCCTTTGTAACCGGCAATCTGCTGCCACCCTAGTCTGAGGCTGAAGTTCTCAAGCTGGCCTGGGACTCAAGTTCTCAAGCCGATCTGGGACTGAAGTTATCAAGCTGGCCTGGGACTGAGGTTATTAAGATTCCTAGAAGCCCCCTCATCCAAAAGACCCTTCCCTATAATCAAGATCTAAGGAGAAAATGCACCAGACAAATGGACTTCCTCATTCTAAGGATTATGTCTGTTTATACCTAAACAAAACAGACATCATGTTTTATGATTATTGTTCCTATGCTTTGAATGCTTTACCTTTTGGAGTAAAATCTTTCACTTCCTTCCCCTCACCCATCCTACTCTTGTAAAACTCCTTCAATAATAAATACGTATGTCTCCTAGCCATCAGGGCTGCAGTCTTGAGCTTGCTCTGGCTGTAGTCGGCTGAGAACATGCTAAAGGGCATTGAGGTTTCAGCCTAGATTTTGTTCACCCGTGTCGCCTTCCTGTGTACCCACCCTGGCTGGAGCAGGGCTTCCGGCACAAGAGAACCGGGAAGGGACCTCTGGATTTAACAAGTGGAGAGATATGCGGGTCTGTTAGGTTACTTCCCACACTTCTGAGTGTGTTTGAAATAAGCATTTTGTTTTGTTTGTTTTTTTTAAGAGTTTTTTTTTTTTTTTTTTGCTATAGGGCGCGTGTGCTCGCCAGAAAGAGAGAGACAGAAAGCGAGAAATCACCCCCCAGGGGGTATGGCCACACCGCAATCCCTTCTCCTCCATTCTCCTCCCGAGATCTTGAGCACGCACACACACATGCTGGGCATGAGTTTAAGCCACCGGGTCTGGGACTCGAACCATGGGTCAACTACATGGGAGTCTAGCGACATAGCCATTATGCCAACTGCTGTTCTGAAATAAGCATGTTTAATAGGGAGGAGAAGAGGAGAAAAGAGGAAGGACTAGAAGGAGAGGTGGAGGAAGGAGAGAGGGGAGGGCGTAAGAAGGAAGAGGAGGAGGATAAGGAGGAGGAGGGCCGGGAGGACCTTGGTAGTAGCAGAAGAGAGAAGAAAGAGGAAGACTTGAACTCTGATCCCCAGCAGGCCGGAACGTGCGACTTCTCTGCCAGGGGACCCCTGAGTCAGCCGAGGGAACACGCCAAGGAGCCCACCCATCCATAGCTGCCCGAGAGCGCCCCTCTGAAGTGCAGGGCGCCCACTGGGCTCTCAAGTGACGCAGACCACGACAGCTTCCGGATCGACGCGCCCGGCCAGTGGCCTCTCAGAGCTACCCAGGGTGAAGGAGAGCAGAATTTTTGCTAATTGCGCTCCCTAACAGAATGTAATGTTCACTTGTCAAGTTTTAAAGATGAATTCGCAGACACTGCAGCAGCCTGAAGTGTCTGCCTTTTTTTCAGTGAAGTAATTAGAGATCCAAACTGCCTTCGTGAGCTCAGGGGCCAAGCCCTCTGCCGAACGGGCTTCAGCACGACTCAGTGCACTAACCGGGACACTCTGTGTGGCCGCCCGACAGGAGGAGTAGATTTTAAAAGGGCACCGCGGGTAAAAGGAGGAGCAGTCGCTTGCCCGTCCCTCGTTTGCCAGGGCTTCCGAGACAGAGCCACACCAGGACTCCTCGCAGTCTCCCGAGAATAGGAGCAGACGTACTGCTTCAGCCACTGGTAACGCTCCTCCTGCCTGCCCTTTGAGAGTATGAGAGCAATACAATCTCCTTGTGAAAGATTCCAACGGCAAAGAAGCACATAAAGAAAAATCCCACCCGAATCAACTACGAGAGTGTGGTTTCTATGGCTGCACTGGAAAGACGTGTGCTCTGTAAAAAAATAAAATTGTCAAAACCAGGAAAACATAAGAAAAGGAGAGTCATCCATAACTTCACCATTGGAGACATCATGGTTTAACAGCTGTGGAACTTGGATAAATAAACCACGTGACCCCTGCTAGCTCTGCCTCAGGAACCCCCCTAGTTCAGCCCTGGCTCCCAGCCTCCCCTGCACCTCTTTGCAGCACCAGAAAAGAATTCTAGGCACCACTCTCTGACTTGCACCGCTCTCTGACTTGCACGGCTCAGCACAGCCTTCACCAAGACATGGGCCGGTTTGTCGGCAAAATCAACAGGCACACGTGCAAAGGCTAGAATTGCATGGCACCGATTTAGGGAGATGCCTTCATAGTACTGAGTCTTCCGACCCCAAAACAGAAAAGGAGTGGCCTTCAGAAAGTTCACAGGAAATGTGTACTGTGTATTATGAAGAAATTTGCATAGATTTCAAACTTTTTTGTCACAAAATAAATTTATATTTAACTCCATTTTCCATAACCTTCTTTTTATAATTACTTATTTAATTTTATCTATCATTGTTATTATTATTTTTTGAAATTTGCTACAGGGTGCATGCTCTCACCAGAGAGAGACAGAGACAGAGAGAAAGTGAGAGAGAAAAGTGAGAAAGCAAGCCGCCAGGTCTGGAACTTGAACCACTGTCAGCCACATGGGAGATTAGCACTTTAACCACCATGCCACCTGCTGGCCCCTCCCATGAACATTTTTTAAAAAGAACTATTTATTTAATTTGTTATTATTATTACTATTTTAATTTTATATAGTGCTCATGAGAGAGAGAGAGGGAAAGTGAGAAAGTAAGCTGCCAGGTCTGGGACTCAAACCGTGGTCAGCCATGTGGGAATCCAGCATCCTTAACCACCACACCACCTGCCAGCCCCAGCCCTCCATGAACTTTTTAGTCTTGTATGCCTCTCCATTTATTTAGGTCTTCTTTAATTTTACTAGGCAATTAGTTTGTAGTTTAAAAAAAAAAAAAGGGATCTTGCACATCTTTTGTCAAACTTACTCATAATTATTTCATATTTTAACTATATCATGAATCGCACTTTCAATTTTAATTTCAGATTGTTTTAGTATGCAGAAATCAATTTTGTATATTGACCTTGAACTCTGCATCCTTATAAATTCACTTTAGTTCTATTTATTTTACTCATGATGGAGCACGTGCGCACAGGAGAGAGACCGAGAGCGAGAGAGAAAAGCCCTGACAACGTCTCATCACCTGTGATCCACCTTCCCCCGCACTCCAGCTCGTCGGGATCTTGGGCACACACAAGTACCTGGTGTGCTTTCGGTCTGACCTGAGGCTTTGAACCCACAGCCAGCCATGTGGCTTCCAGCACTACAGTCCAGTTTGCTATTGACTCTGCCCCCAGACTGGGCTCTGGAAGCTTTTTCATAGATTCAACAGAATTTTCTACATAGATGATTATGTCATCTGTGAAAAAAGACTGTCCTACTTCTGCCTTTCCAATCTAATGCCTTTTATTTTCTTGCCTTATGGCACCGGCTACAACCTAGGACAATGCCAAGACGTGGGAGAGTGAGCACCTGTCTTGTTCCTAACACTCTCTACAGTTAAGTGTGATGCTAGCACTGAGGTTTCCGTAGATGCCTCTTATCAGGGTAAGGAAATTCTCTTCTAGTTCTAGCTTGCTGAAAGTTTTTATTGATTGAGAATGAATGTTAGAGGGCCAGCATTTGGTGTGGTGGTTAAGGTACTGGATTCTCACATGGTCGACTGCAGTTCAAGTCCTGGACCCAGCGGCTTGAAAATTACACCAGGCACATGTGCATGCGTGCCCAAAATCCAGCGAGGAGAGCAGAAGAGATGGGATTGTGGCAGGGCCATCCCCCTTGGGGGATAATTTCTCACTTTTTCTTCTGTATCTCTCTCCAACAAGCTCACATTCCCTATGATGAATGCCAAAAAAGAAAAAGAAAGAAAAAAGAATGAATGTTAGGTACTGTCAAAAGCTCTTTCTGCCTCTGTAGAGATGGTTTTGTATTTTATAGCTAATCATTAATATACTAGTTCAGTCACTAATGCTGAATTGCACCGGTTGACTTTGCAATGTTAGGGCAAGCTTGCATTCCTGGGATGTGTCTTACTTGGTTATGATACTGGGAATATATAGACTGATCTGCTGACATTTTAATAAACATTTTAGATCTATGTTCATGAGAGATATTGTTCTGTCGCTTCTCTTAGAATATCATTTTTTTTTTTTTTTTTTTTTTTTTTGGCTCTGATGTCAGGGGAAGGATAGCCTCAGAGAAGAAGTAAGGAAGTGCCCCCTGCTCTTCACTATTCTGGTTAAGTCAGTGTAGAATTATGTATTCGTTTCCTATGGCTGCCCTAACAAAGCATCATCAACGGGTGGCTTAAACAACAAAGGGCTAGCAGGTGGTATGGTGGTTGAGGCACTGGACTCCCACATGGTCAACTGCAGTTCAAGTCCTGTATCTAGCAGTTTGCGTTCTCATTTTTCCTCTCTCTCTCTCTCTGTGTGTATGTGTGTGTGTCTGGTGAGTCCACGCACTCTACAGCAAAAAAAATTTTAATGATAATAATAATAAAATTAAATATATAATTATTTTTTAAAAAAAGATATAAGTTCAAGATATAATTGGGGAGGGGAGAGGTGATAGTTCAACCCATACTAACTGGTAGTATTTCTTCCTTAAATACTTGGTAGACTTCACTAGTGAAGCTACTGGATATGGAGTTTTCTTTGTGGGGAGGTGAGGTTTTATACTATGAAGTCAATTTATTTAATAAATACGGAGGTTTGGGGAGCTACCTATTTCTTCTTGAGTGAGCTTTCATTGTGCGGGTCTTTCATCTAAGTTGTAGAATTCTTTAGTTCAAAGTTGATCATAACATTATTTTGCATCCTTTTAAAACCTGTAGCATCTGTAATTGAGTGGCTTCTCTCATTCCTAAGGGTAACTTGTATCTTTTCTCTTTTATTCCTCATGAGTCTGCCTAAAGGTTTGTAACTGACAGTGGTCTCAAAGATTTGGCTGTCATTTTTTGTTCGTTTGTTTGTTTGTTTGTTTTTGCCACAGGGTATGTGCCTTGTGAGAGGTGGAAGAGACAGAAAGCCCCCTCCCCAAATGGGGCATGGTTATGCTACAATTCCTTTCCTCCATTCCATCTTCCCACCAGGATTTTGTTTTGGGTGGGGGACAGATTTTTGGTATAGGGCGCATGCGCTTGCCAGAAAGACAGAGGGAGACAGAGAGACAGAAAGCAAGTAATCACCCCCCAGGGGGAATGGCCATGGTGCAATCCTTTCTCCTCCATTCTCCTCTCAAGATCTTGGGCACGCATGCATACGTGCCTGGCATGAATTTATGCCACCGGGTCCGAGTCTCGAACCATGGTCAACTCCATGGGAGTCCAGCGACATAGCCATTATGCCAACTGTTGGTCTCCTACCAGGATTTTAAGAATGCTCACACACCTGTGTCCAGTATGTTTTGCAAGCCACTGAGGCCAGGGTTTGAACTGTGGTCAGCCATGGGGGATCCACATGAGCGTGGCTGGCCACATGGGATCCAGATCCACACTTAACCACTGTGCAACGGGCTAGCCCACAGGTCCTGCTTCTAATTGCGTGGATTTTTCTCTACCATTTTTCTGTCTTCTCTCTCAACTATTTGTGCTGATCTTTATTTCCTCTCTTTTGATTATTTGGGTTGAATTTACTCTTCTTTTTCTGGTGTCTTAGCAGTGGAAACTGAGATCACTGATTTGAAAATTTCTTCCAAACATAGATAGGCATTTAGTGCTATAAATTATTATCCAAGAACGTTCTATTCATATACCCCCACAGAGTTTTATATAATGTGTTTTCATTTAGTTCAAAATATTTTCTGAAATCCTTTTCTGTTTCTGCTTTGGTCTAGTTAGAAGTATGTTATTCAATCTCCAAATATTTGGGAATTGGTTATATCCTCATTACTAATTTTCAGTTTCATCCCAGAGTAGTTAGAGAATATACTTTGAATGATTCCCATCCTTTAAATTTACTGAGACACATGTTATGGCCTAAAGATATGGCCCACCTTCGTCCCTCCCACATCCAGTGGGAAAGAGCGTGTGTCTGCTGCTGTGCGTGAAGGGACCCGCACGTACCAGTCAGGCCAGGCTGGGCGACCTTGCCGGCCAGCGTCCCCCCTTACCGGACCGCGGGTGCTGACATCTACGCTAACTGAGGGTTTCACTACTGCTCCATCCAGTTTTGCTTCTCACATTTTAAAGCTCTCATTATTTGTACAAATGTCGATGCACCTCATGTTACGTCCTTGATGAACTGGCACCCTTGTTGTTATAAGCCACTCCAGCTTTTTTTTTAATTTTTTTAAGAGAGCTATTTTGCTATAGGGCACGCGCATGCTTCCTGGAGTAACAGAGGCAGAGAGCGAGAAATCACCCCCCCTCCCAGGAGGTATGGCCATGCCACAGTCCCTTCTCCATTCTCCTCTCAGGATTTTGGGCATGCACAAACATGGCAGGTGTGAGTTTTAAGCTGCCAGGTCGGGACTCAAACCGTGATTGATTACATAGGAGTCCAGCAACATAACCATTATGTCATCTGCTGGCCTTGCCACTCCAGCTTTTTAAAAAATTACTATTGGTTGGGACCATCAGATGGTGTAATGGTTACATTGCTGGACTCCCAGGTAGTCGACTGCGGTTCAAGTCCCAGACCCAGTGGCTTACACTCATACCAGGTTTGTGTGTGCATGTGCCCGAGATCCCAAGAGAATGGAGGAGAAGGGATTGCGGCGTGGCCAACCCCCTGGGGTGTGATTTCTCTCTGTCTCTCTGTCTTTCTGGCAAGTACACGTGCCCTATAACGAAAATCTCTCAAAAAAAAAAAAATTACTATTGGTATGGTGTATCTTTTCCTGCCCTTTTACGTTTAAACTTTCATGTCACTATATTTGCAGTGGGTTTCAGGTAAGCATTGTATAATTGGGTCTTGTCTTTCTATCCAACTTAACAATTTTTGTGTTTTAAATGAGGTACTTAGGAAAAAAAATTAGGTGCTTAGAATATTTCATCCATTATCGCTATTGCTGGGGTTTAAATCTTACTATATGTTTTTTATTTGTCTCATCTGTCCTTTGTTCCCTTATTCCTAATTTTTCCATCTTTCAGATTGAGCATATGTTACTTCATTTTATCTACCATTGTTAGACTAACAGCCATAAATCTTCATTTTCTTTTATTACTAGTTGCTTTACTGTTTGTATATCTTTAACTTATCACGGCCTACTTTCAAGTAATATATCACTTCCCTTGTAACATAAGAGCCACAGCAACAATAAACACCATTGCCCCATCCTAGCCTTTGTGCTGTGATCAATATTCATCTCTATACGTTATGAACTGCACAATTTACTTTTATTGTTTTTCCTTTAAACAGTCAATCATCAGTGAAAGACACTCTTTTTCTTTTATTCTCTTATTTTTTTACACTTAATCATTGGACATCTTTACAGCATTACAAAATGAATTTTTCCAGCATGAATACACTGTGTATTTGTCCAGTCAGAGACATTACTATACACATTATTATCTACAGATAATTTTCCATTTTGTTTTTCCCCTTATTCCCTCCCTCCCGCCTCCCATTGCCCACCCTCCTTCCACACTTTCTCTAGAATCCACAGTTGCTCTCCACGTTTTTTTATTTTCCAATTTTTCAGTTTCTGCCATAAAGTGCAGGCATTGAGTATATATTAAATGGGGACATATAATGGCTTGCTTTGCTTAGCACTAAATCTCCCGTATTTGTTCACTTTATATCAAATGCTGGGGTCTCATTGTTTTTATGGCTGGGTAGTATTCCATAGTGTATATGTGCCACACTTTTTCAGTCCATTCATCTGTTCTTGGACCTTTAGGTTGATTCCAGGTCTCAGCAACTGTGAATAATACTGCAGTAAACGTGGATGTGCAAGGGTTTTATTGACTGAGTGTACTCCCATCCTTTGGGTAGATACCCAGGAGTGGCATTGCTGGACTGTATGTAGTTCTATTTGTAGGTTTTTGAAGAACCTCCATATTGTTCTCCACAGTGGCTGTTCTAATTTACATTCTCACCAACAGTGTAGGAAAGTTCCCTTTTTACCGCAGTCTCACCAGCATTTATCATTCTTTATTATTATCTTTTTTAATCTTAGCCATTCTGACTGGGGTTAGGTGGTATCTCATTGTGGTTTTGGTTTGCATCTCCTTTATGATAAGAGATGTTGAGCAATTTTTAATATGCTTTTCAGTCATTCGTATGTCTTCCCTGGAGAGTTTTCTGTTCATCTCATTTGCCCATCTTTTAATTGAATTATTTGTTTTTCCCAAGTAAGCTGCTGGGGTTCCTTGTATATTCAAGTTATCAGTCCCTTATCTGAGGCATAATTTGCAAATATATTCTCCCATTCTGAGGGTCGTCACTTCACTCTAATTATTATTTCTTTTTGCTGTGCAGAAGCTTTTTAACCTCATATAATCCCATTTGTCTATTTTCGAGATTATTGCGTGTGCTCTCGGGGTCTTATTTAAGAAGTCTTTGCCTACTTACATGTCTCTAAGAGTTTCCCACCAGTAGTTTTTTTTTTTTTTTTTTTTTTTTGGAGAGATTTTTTCGCTATAGGGCGCGTGCGCTCGCCAGACAGACAGAGAGAGACATAGAGACAGAAAGCGAGAAATCATCCCCCAGGGGGGATGGTCACACCGCAATCCCTTCTCCTCCATTCTCCTCTCGGGATCTTGGGCACGCACGCACACGCGCCCGGCGTGAGTTTTAAGCCACCGGGTCCGGGACGTGAACCGCGGTCGACTACGTGGGAGTCCAGCGACATAGCCATTACGCTAACTGCTGGTTCCCGCCACCAGTAGTTTTGTAGTCTGAGGTTTTATGTTTAGATTTTGATCCACTTTGAGTTCATGTTTGTTAATGGTGAGTGATAAGGGGCCAATTTCATTTTTCTTCAGATGAATATCCAGCTTTGCCAAAACCCGCTTGCTGAAGATATTTTCTTTTCCCTACTGGATTGACTTGTGCCCTTTGTCAAAAATTAGTTGGCTGTATGTTTTGGGTTTTTTTCTAGATTCTTTATTATATTCCAATAGTCCACTTGCCTGTTATTGTGCCAGTACCATGCTATTTTGATTATCACAGCTTTGTAATATATTTTGGGGTCAGGGAGTGAGATGCCTCTTACTTTATTCTTTTTGCACAGTATTGTTTTGATGATAAAGGGCTTTTTATGATTCTACAGAAAATTTATAATTGTTTTTTCTATTTCTGTAAAGAACATCTGTAGTAATTTGGTAGGGATTGCATTAAATTTGTTAAATTCATTTGGGTAGGATTGACATTTTGATTATATTAGTTCTTCCAATCCAGGGATGTCTTTCAGTTTTTTTGAATCATTTTCAATTTATTTTTTTAGGTTTTTGTAGTTTTCCTTTTAGAGGTCCTTCATTTCTTACCTTAGGCTTATTCGTAGGTATCGTGCTTTTTGTGTCCATTGTAAATGGGATTGCTTTCTTCAATTCCATGAAAGACACTCTTGATGAGAACAAAAAGTACTTTATACTTCCCCAAACAGTCACCATTTCTGGTGCTCATCATTCCTCTGTGTAGATGTGTATTTGTATCTGGTATCTTTGTTTTCTTCCTATCTCAAGACTCCCTTCACTAACATTTCTCTCTTTTTCCTTTTTAAAAAATCTGTCATAGGGCATGTGCGTTTGCCAGACAGAGACACACAGAGAGTGAAAGTGAGAAATTACCGCCCTCTCCGGGGGGGTGACCTTATCACAATCCCTTCTCCTTCATTCTCCCCTAGGGATTTTGGGCATGCATGCACAGGTACTCAGCGTGTTTTTAAGATTTTTTTTATTATGATGATTATTATTTATTTAATTGTATTTATTATTGTTTGTTAAATTTGCTTTAGGGCACATGCACTCACCAGGGAGAGACAGAGACAGTGAGAGAGAGGGAAGGTGAGAAAGCAAGCCGCCAGGTCCGGAACTCGAACTGCAGCTGACCATGTGGGAGTCCATCACCCTAACCACCACACCACCTGCTGGTCCCCCAGTATGTTTTTCAAGCTGCTGTGTCTGGGACTTGAACCATGCAGTCAGCTATGTGGGATCCAGCTGCTTAACCACCATGCTACCAGCTGGTCCCTAACATTTCTTAGTGTGAATTTTCTTATTATGAATCGACCTCAGCTCAAGGCTGGCAGGTGGTGTGCTGGTTAAAGGCTGGACTCCCATATGGCCAACCACAGTTCGAGTCCCAGACCTGGGGCTTGTTTTCTCTCTCTCTCTTTCTCTCTCTCTCTCTCTCTCTCTCTCTCTCTCTGGTCAAATTAAAATAAATAAATAAAGTTAAATAAAATAATTCTTAAAAACAGATATTGCACACTGGATATTCAATTTTAGGTTAATGGTGGTTTTCATTTCTGTCTTCCTTTTCGGTAATTTAAAACTGTGTTCCACTGTCTTCTGGCATCATGAGGGGACTTCAGAAAGTTTGTCTGAGAAATGGAACTAAAGCCTGAGTTTATTTTGGTGAAAAATATTTGTGATGAAATCCATGCATAGCTGTTTTTATAGAATATTCATTTTCACATGAACTTCATATCTCTCATGAGAAGTTTGGCATCATTCTTATCTTTGTTCCTCTGTAATATATCTTTCTCACCCTCTGGTTGCTTTTAAGATTTCTGCTTTAGGTCAGGCCCTTAGTGCAGCAGCTAAGTGCTTTGCAAAGGAAGCCTGATCCTTCAAAGCCCATCGTAGTTTGAATCCCAGCCCAGAGGCTTGGAAAACACTCCAGGAGTTGAGGTGTGTGTCCAAAATCCTCATGGGACAGAGAAATGGAGGAAAAAGGACTGAGGCATGACCATGCCTCATGGAGGGCCTTTTCTCTCTCTTTCTCTCTTATGACCAATGATAAAGGGAGATATATTTTGAAAAAAATTCAGTGTGAGCACACACTAAACTTTTTTTTAAAAAGTTGCTCCCTTTACTGCTGGTTATAAGAAATTTCATCATGTTATACTTAGGTGAACTTTTTCATGTTTCTTGTGCCACTGAGGTACTTGAATCTGTAGATTTATGATTTTCATCAAACTTAGAAAACTTCAGCCATTATTTCTTTAGATATTTTTTCTACCCTCTCCTTCTTCAAGGACTCCAATTTCATGTACATTGGGCGAACCTGACATCTGTACCTCACTGATGTTCTATTCTTTTTTGCCCCAGGTTTTAGCACTCTGTATTTCATTTTGAAGTTTCTGTAACTATGTCTTCAAATTTGCTAGCTTTTTCTTTTACAGTATCTCATCTCTTTTTTTTTTTTTTTTTTTTTGGAGAGGTTTTTCGCTATAGGGCACGTGCGCTCGCCAGACAGACAGAGAGAGACAGAGAGACAGAAAGCGAGAAATCACCCCCCAGGGGGGATGGTCACGCCGCAATCCCTTCTCCTCCATCCTCCTCTCGGGATCTTGGGCACGCACGCACACGCGCCCGGCGTGAGTTGTAAGCCACCGGGTCCGAGACGCGAACCGCGGTCGACTACGTGGGAGTCCAGCGACATAGCCATTACGCTAACTGCTGGTCCCTCAGTATCTCATCTCTTTATTCCATCAATTTACTTTGGCCTATTTGCTTCTTTTTGACTTAAAGCACACTCGTCAACAGTATACAGTTTAGTCCTGCTTTTGGATCCATTCTGACCATCTCTTTTATAGAGTCCATTTACACTTAATGTATTAGGTTGTCAGGAAAGTCAAGAGGTATTTTGCATAGAAAAACATGTCATGACTTTCCCAACAACCTAATAATTATTGATATAATCGGATTTACAGCAAACATTTTGCTATTTATGTTCTGCTTTTCTCTCTTTTTTCTCTCTTCCTCCTTTACTGTCTCCTTTTGGAATAAATGAATATTTTTACTATGCCATTTTATCTATTGACATTTTAGTTAATTTTTTTTTAATTTAGTGACTCCTCTAGGGCACGGGTTCCCTACCCCTGGGCCACAGACCGGTACCATCCGTGCCTATAAGAAACCAGGCCATAGAGCAGGAAGCGAGCAGCGGGCAAGCGAGCCAAGCTTCATCTGTATTTACAGCCACTCCCCATCACTTGCACTACTGCCCGAGTTCCACCTCCCGTCAGAGCAGCAGCAGCATTAGATTCTCATGGAACCCACAGTCAAAGCTGTCTAGTTGCAGGAAAACAAACTCAGGATTCCCACTAATTCTGCATTATGGTGAGCTGTACAGTTGTTTCATTATATACTACACTGTAATAATAATAGCAATAAAGTGCACAACAAATGTAATGTATTTGAATCATACCAAAACCCCACCAGCCCCGTCCAGGGAAAAATTGCCTTCCACAAAACCAGTCCCTGGTGCCAAAAAGGTGGGGGACTGCTGCTCTAGGGGTTACCACACCCATCCTTCCTTTTTTTTTTTTTTAAGAGAGATTTTTTTGCCATGGCGCGTGTGCTTGCCAGAGACACAGAAAGCAAGGCGTCACCCCCTGGGGAGGATCATGCCACAATCCCTTTCCCTTCATTCTCCTCTCCAGATCTTGGGAACACATGCACACATGCCCGGCATAACCATCACGCCATCTGCTGGTCCCACAACATTCATCCTTAGTAGCTTACATTCTTCTTACACCTAATATTGTACCAGTTCAATTTTTAAAAATAATTATTTTATTTAACTGTATTTATTTATTTACTTATTTTGATTTAACCAGAGAGGGACAGAGTGAGAAAAAGAGGGGGAAAATGAGAAAGCAAGCCGCCAGGCCCGGGACTTACACCACAGTCGGCCATGGGGGAGTCCAGCAAGTGGTTAACCACTATGCTACCTTCCAGCCCCTGTACCAGTTCAAATTAGAAAGCTTGCAATGACTGGGACAACTCCATGGCACAGTGGTAATGTGCTGCTTAAGAGAAGTTGTTCATGGGACCAGCAGGTAGTATGGTGGTTAAGGCACTGGACTCCTATGTGGCTGATCATGGCTCGAGTCCCAGACCCAGTAACTTACTTTCTCACTCTCTCTCTCTCTCTCTCTCTGCTCAAACTGAATAATAATAATAAATTAAATTAAATTAATAATTCTTTAGAACAAAAGAGAGAGAGAGAAGCCAGTTCCCACACAGAGACCGCAGTCTAATTCCTGGCCCAGTCTGAAACACTGAGCACATGCTCTTGATCCAGATTGCTCAAGATGCAGAGGGCTGGAAGAGGGCATGATCTTGGGCATGCACGCACACACACCCGGCATGAGTTTAAGCCACCGGGTCCAGGACTCGAACCGTAGTCGACTACATAGGAGTCCAGCAACATAGCCATTATGCCCACTGGTGGTCCCCCAAAAAAAGTCTTTATTTTACTTTCATTCTTGAAGAACACAGAATCATGGTTGATAAGTTCTTAATTTTCTATGTGCACTTTAAAGATAACATCCCATTGTCTCTGGACTCCATTATTTCTAATGAGATGTAGGTGACTTTTCATACCATTGTTCTCCTCTCTGTGATGTTCATTTTTCTGATTGCTTTCAAGATGTTCTCTTTATCTCTAGTTTCTAAAAGTCTGATTGTGACATATTGAGGTGCAATTTTCTTTATATTTGCCCTGTTTGGGGTTTTGAGTTTGTAAATGTATATGTTTCATTATATTTAAGGAGTTTTCTGATGTTATTTATTGAAAACATTTTTTTCATATCCTTCCTTTTATATCTCATACCCTTTCTCTCTTCCTTTTAGAACTCCAATTATTTATATAAAAGCTCTTTTGGTATTGTCCACAGGTTCCTAGGTATCTGTTCTTTCCCTCTCTCATTCTTTTTTTCTGTTTTTGAAGAATTTTTATTTCTCTATCTCCAAGTTCACTGACTCCTTCTCCTTTTTGTCATTGCTATTCTGCTATGGAGTTCAAATGCTGAATTCTTTTTTCTTTTCTCTTTTTTTTCATTTTACATTTAATCATTGCACCCTTCACTACATACAAAGTGATTTTTCAAAGCCTACATGCATCACATGTCAATCAAGTCAAAGATATTACCATACGCATCATTCTCCCATTCTTGAGTCCATCAAGTGTTTTCTTCCCCCTGAGTCCCCACCTCTCACTCCTCATTATCCACTCTGTCCTGTATACTCACTGGCATATACACTTGCTGACTCTGCTATTGTATTTTCCAGTCTTTGGGTTTCTGTCATAAAGTGTGGACATTTGGTATATATTGAGTGGGGACATGCAACGTCTGTCTTTCATAATCTTGCTTGCTTTGCTTAGCAATAAACCTTCTATATTCATTCACTTTGTATCAAATGACAGGGTCTCACTGTAAATGGTCAATTCCTAATTTCAGATACTATATTTTTCAGTTCTAAAATGTCTATGTTTTTCTTATAGTTTCTATTTCTCTACTGAGATTTCTTATCTTTATATTTGTTGCAACATTATTTTCCTTTCTGTCCTTGAGCATTTCTATAATGATCATTTTCAAATAATTATCTGCTAAATAAATATATATAATTTGTCTGCTAACTTCACTTGGGGACAAGTCCTACTAATAGCTTTCCTCTTAAATATGGAGTCCCTTTTCCTGGGTCCTGCTTTCTCTGGTAACTCTGGGATAGAATACTGAACATCATAAAATGTATGTTGTATTAATTCTGGATTCTGTTATGTTCCTCTGAATATTTATGTGTGGGGGAAAGCAGACAGCTAATCTGGGTCTACTCTAATTTCAAACTGTCCCCTGTGGTGCACAAAAGCTAAAATTTCTATTCAATTCTCTCAGCCTTAGTTGTGCCGCTTAGTCTGCCCCATGCATGGGTTCAGGAGCCATCTAGAAATCTGCATAGAGTTTATATAGAATTTTCAGCTCTCCCTTTTTACTTCTCTTTCTGAAACTTCTCTCCTCACTTTCTAGCTGCTATGGTTACCCCAAACTCTGTCCTCTGGGTCTTCAAGCTGGCAACACTGCAGATTTTCTATCTAACTTTCTAGTACCCTGTATGTCACAGACCAGAGCCTACCCTCAGGCAGAAAAGCATAAAACCAGGAAACTCATGCCACATCATCTCCTTCTCCTAAGGGTAGACTTCTATCCAAGTTCTGCCTACTGTCTGTTGCTCCCCAATACCTTCAGGGAGATTTGTTGTCAGTGTGGAGTCTACAGCTCTTAGCTATTGGAGTGTCAGCCTTACAGAACTACTGCTTCATTACTGAAAGCCAAATCACATTTCCAATTTTAAGCATCTGCTTTGCAGTAATGGAGAGTAACACTTCACTCCTCCTCCTCACCTCCACCCTCACATCTGCTATACACATACTCCATTACCCCATTACTTTAGCAAAAATCTTCCCTACCCCCAACCTTCTGATAGGAACCTCTGAATGAGGGATTTGCACTGTGGGTGAGCCACTGTGCCGCAGAGAACAAGAAGACTCGTGGGAATCTACGAACTGACCTCATTCACTGCAGGCCTGAACTTGGAAGTGGGAATGATTTGAGATGACCCCTCTGCCCTGTTTCCCTCACTTCTGCCAGCGTCACAAAAGTGTGTACAGAGCCCTGGAAGGCTGCAGGGTTTTCCAGCATGTGTGGTAGAGCAGTCGGGACCCGCTGCATCTGCATGTCTAAGGGCAGGTAACCCGGCTGACATGGCGGTTACAAGGGGTGCACGTCTGCGGCCGCAGGAAGGACACGCGGAGCATTTCCCTCTTACGCCTCCCACCTAAGTGCTGCTTACAGTTCTTTCTACACTAGACGACGCAAGGTCTCAAAGTAAAGGTTGAGGAGGAACTCGAACAGAATCTGTAAGGACATGAGCATTCATTATACAGAGAATTCCAAAGAATTATTCTCTCTATTCAGTAAGGTCAGAACAAAGAGAAGGAGTTTTAAATGTCACAAGATGTAAAAGAGCAAAGAGTTTCCTTGGAGTGAAAAGGATTAAGAGCAAGACATCTCACAGAGGGAACTGGAGAGTACAAACGGATCTGAGGGGGACGTTCGGAGGCCACCCTCCGTGTAGCGTGGGGACAGTCCCTCCACAGTCTGCAGGTTCTCCCAGCAGGCAACGGAGCCTTTCCAATGGTGGGAAGTGCAGTATTCTGAGTGGAAGCCAGTGCCCCTTTGAAAGTATCACAATCCTGTGGGACCAGCAGATGGCATAATGGTTATGTTTCTGGACTCCCACATGGCCAACCATGGTTTGAGTCCCAGACTGGGCTGCTTGAAACTCACACCAGGCATGTGTGTGTGCATGCCCATAATCCTGAGAGGAGAATAGAGGAGAAGGGACTGTGGTGTGGCCAACCCCCCTGTGGGGTGATTTCTTGCTTTGTCTCTCTGTCTCTCTGATGAACACACACACCCAATAACAAAAATCTCTCTTAAAAAAAAAAAAAAGTATCACAATCTTGAACATTATTCTGAGACAAATCTATCTTGCCTCCACCTCCAGGTATCAGTAATTATGTATTGAGCAATGAACTATATGAGGGTATTCTTTTTATAAATATGTATTATTTTTATTTTTTTATTATTATTTTAATTTGCTATAGGGCACATGCACTCACCAAAAAGAGAGAAAGAAAGTGAGAAAGCAAGCCACCTGGTCTAGGATTCAAACCATTGTTGGCCATGTGGAAGTCTAGCACCTCAACCACCATGCCACTGCTGGCCCTGTACCAGGTACTCTTTTAAACACTTTACAAAAATTAACTGAATCCCTAGTACCCCCTACGAAGTGGCTATCATTAGCTCCAATTCACAGACGAGGAAACTGAAGCCCAGAGAGGTTATGTGTCCCGGATCACACTATCAGAGGCGGAGCAGACCCGGGCAGTCTGACCCTAGAGCCTGCACCTTCGTTTAAGCACTAATGCTCTCCTCTCTCCCACCTGCAATGTCACAGGCCTGGAGTAAAACAGCACAAAGTAAACTTACCGCTCTTCAGTCTAGTCATTGCCTATTCTGTGCACGGCTGCATCCCAAGAGTCTAGATCAGAGTCTGGCACATACCAGAAATCCAGTAAGTTTACAGTGGATGGATGAAGCCATAGGTGGTACGGATGGCTAGATGATGAAAGGAAAGAAGGGACAGCTGATGGACGGGTGGACAGACGACGCACAGATGGCTATATGGCTAGATAGACGGATGGGACAAATGGATGATGGGTGGATGAAATGGAGGGGAGAATAGACGGATGGTGGATGGACTAATGGACAGACGGATGGACAGATGGACAGGTAAATGAAAAGACGGCTAGCTCTCCTAGCTTTGGATCGTCCACAGATTGAACAAGCAGGCCACTCTTCCGTAACATTACCCAATTTGTTTATTATTAAGTTGTAGGGTAGAATAATGCTAAGTACAATGTCCTTTGGTCTTAAGAGATTTCTCCCACATTGAGAGTAAATCATTAATTCTGAATCAGCTGCTATTTTTCACAAGCTGTAGGTTACCCAGCTGCATCCCTCCTGTAGATACCTCTCTCTAGACTCTCAGGCATCACGAAGACTTAGGCTGGTCTCTGCTTTGCTGTAAAATAAGGATGCAATAAAATCATCCAAGTCTTAAAGGCCCAGGGCTCTGATGGCCTGTGCCTCTCAAAATCAAGATATACTCTGTGGCCTCAGTAGCTCCTATACGTCTAATAACTCCTAAAAGAATGAGTGGTTTTGGCGAATGCGTGCTGACTCCAGTGAGCAGAAGGCAGGGGTCCAGCATCCGCTGGGTGTCTGTTCACCACCGGCCCCATCCGACCACGGTGGGAAACGGTCTGCAGTCGGCCACTGGCCGCACTCTCACTGCTCCCATGTTCGATCATTTCTCAGCACCCTGCTGCCCACCAGCACAGTTAGAGAGTGCTCGGTGTGATGCCGAGATGCCAGAGCTCCTCACACACTGTCAGAGGCTCCCGCACACCCCCCCCACCTGACGGGGACTGTGAGGCACTTTCAGGACACTGAGCCACGGGCCTCCCCTCTTGGTGCGCTTAGTCTGCACAGACCGGGAAGGGGCTCTTACCGCCCTTACTCCTTCATCCCAGGAAGGGCCCCCCTCGGTGACCGGGGGAAGGAAGAGGTGGCGTGGTCAGAGCGGTGGTGCTGTCTCCCTGCAGCACCCTCCACAGCACTTTTCCAGGCGGCAGATAGCACATGGTCCTCACGACACTCACGAGGTTGCCAGATGTGGGCCTGGGGCTGGGCAAGACGGGGGGACTCATTCACTCCCCGGGTTTATGTAAGCAATATTCACCACGGCCCACTACCTGCCAAGAAGTTCGCCTGCTCCAGAATCACAAGAGAACATAAGAACTCACAAGAGTGTGCTGGAAGAGAAAGGTAACTGAACGACACACACGGAGCTCACGACTTGGACAAGTGCGGGAAGGGAACAGAACCAGCCCCGGGAGGTACTCCGAGCAGGTGGAGTGGGTTCTCCTTGACTTGGACTAGGGAGGAAGCAGGCTTCTCTCGAGGACGGGTGTGGTGAGGAGGGAAGGAGGCTCCAGGCAGAGAGCAGGAGCCCAGCCTGTGCCAGGGACAGCTGCACGGGCCAGAGGAACTGGGGCAGACGCCCCGTGATGGGGGAGCAATGGGACCCAGCAAAGCGCCAGTCACTCAGGACCCAGCAGCCACTTGCAGAAGTTGGAGATTGAACCCTGCCCTCCACCACCATGTAACTGAGGCTGTTGAAGGGTGTTTACGCAGTGGAGCAAAGCGACAAGCAGATCTCCCTGGTTAGAGAGCACCCGGCTGCTGCAGAGAGGTCAGAGCGATACAAGGAAACCGGCGAGGAGGCCACCCTGCAGCCTGAGTCAGGCGGCAGCAGGCATACGGAGAGCCAGGACACAACGGACGTCCGTTTGGGACTCAGGTGTGAGAGTAAGAGAGGAGAGCAGCTGAGGAGGTGGGGTGCTGTGCACATGGGGGACGGGGTTAGGGGGTAGGTTTCTGATCACAGCAGAGACAGGAGGGACCGGGACTGGGACTTCTCATTCCAACAACCACATCAAAAGTGGCAGGTGTCCACCAGGCCGGACAAGCAGCTGGTTTAAAATCACTGTGTGCTTCACCTGTGTGCAGGCACCAGGGGCTGCTCTTGGCAGTGGGTGCAGCCGGGAGCACAGTCTGATTCCGTTCTAATGGCCTCCAGCTTACCTCCTTCTGAGGGCCCAAACTGGGGGTACCCGGGTGCCCTGCCCGTCATCCCAGCCATGCCCCAGGGGACAGGCCTCCTAACTGACCTTTGCAGAGATCCAGCTGAGGCAGCCTCTCCCAACCCGACATGACAGCCAGCCAGGACAGGACAGGACCCCAGACTAGAGAGTACCACTCTCAGAAAGTGAGGTTGCTCAGGTCCTCTTGCCATGGCAACCGCCACAGGCCAGCGCCAGGCCGGTTCTGCTCTCCGAGGATGCCCCAGGACAGCCGTATGGGCAGCTCCATCAGGCCCACGCTGTCGCCCGAGCCTCGGGGCTGGCATAGGAGTGGTCGTTTTCATCCTGATGTCTCTGTATTTCCACCAGCCCAGTGGTGCTGCTCAGGCAAAGCCGGAAAACACAGACGGCGGCAGGTTCGGTTCCCGCACCCGTACACTCCAGGCACCTGCGCCGCGAGCCTGGCTGGCTGGGAAGGCTGAGGGGGGATCGCGGCTTGAGACCCTGCTGAGAATGCTTGTCTTTCTCTCTCTCTCTCTCTCTCTGCCATGAAAGAAAGAAACTTCAAAAACATTTAAGATGTCAATATTTATGAAAACGAGTGCTCCCTAAATCTGGAAGCCCAAGGAGTGCCCTCTGAACCCTGACCGCAGGCCCCGCTGGCGACAGCCCAGGGCCGGCCGGTGCCCACGCCTGTTGGTCGCCGCCGTTGGCTGCCGAGCCAAGATGGCGCTGCTGGCTGCATAGGGAGGTGTACAAACAACTCCTTCTACAGCCAATCAGGACTTGCCTCGCACAGGTGCAGGAACTTGCGGGTGGGGCCGCCGGGAGGACCCTATATATACGGGGGGGGGGGGGGGGGGGGGGGGGGGAAGGGAAGTAGAAAAAATGCTGAAGGAAAAGGAAACCTGTGAATAAAGACTGCGGGAGGAAGAGCCGGGTGTCCTGTCGTCTCTGCAGAAGTGACGCCGACACACGCCCTTGCCCGGCCTCACCGCTCATGCCCGTGCTCCCACACTGCGGCTCACCTGTGTGGAGCTCGGTCACCACGCGAGCCCTGGGCCGCCTCCACATCCCGCTTTCCTACGCGCTCTCTGCTTCCCCGAGCTCCCACCGAACGTACAACCTGGCATGCTTTCCTCACTTAACACCTTCCAATGTCCTTAAAAACTCCTTCTTGAAAAGTGAGTCACTCGTCAATTCCAGAAGAGAAGCGCACGGCTGAGGCAGGGCCTGGAGCTCGCCGGTGCTCCCCGGAGCCCATAGCTGTCTGCACACAGCGAGGGGCTGAGCGGCCGATGCCGCGCGGTGGGAAGGAGAAAATTGCTTGACTCTGGGAAATACATCACCTCAATCTCGCAAATGGTTGTTGAAAGCCATTAGGCCACAGACATGTCATTCTGCAGGCCTGGCTTCACTCTCCGCCCGCTCAACACCTGCCATGCCATGGCACCGAGCACCACTAAACTCAGAGCACTCCAGCTGAGCCCCGCGGCCCACAGCACCCCAAAATCCCCCCTGAAAGGCGAGCGGAATGTCCTCAGCCGCCTCTGATCTGTTCAGTCCCACCACACTGAGAGCTGCAGACACCTGGCAGAGTAATTCCTGTTCCCACCTGGAGGCCGCATGCCCATGCCTGCCAGAGAGCCTCCTTGGCTACACAGCACAGCTGTGGTCACCAAAAATTACCCTCGTGGGCTGCAGGCTGGTGTCTGAAAATGAAACCGGAGTAATTTGTGGGTCTCAGTCCACTTCTGAGAAGCAATCCCTACGTCTAAGAGGCCAGCGAAGGACTAACTGCAGCTTCCCGAAGTCTCCAGCTCTCCACACTCAAGCTCATGCCAGGCTTTGTGGGTTGAATACGTATCTTTCCCTATTGAACTCGACACTGTGAGCACATTGGGTGGTATTATACCTGGAGCCCCAAATTTCTAACAGTGTGGAATTAGCCTGTGTAATTATATTACTTCTCTGAGCACAGAGTTGTTTTACCTATGAAAGTTTAACAAGTGATTCTAATGGATTAAGAAGAATTATGTAATGGGATAATGATATGTGGAATCTTCAAAAAGTTCATGGAAGTGGATGACCCAGTGGCCTGGAGACTAGGGAAACAGGATCCCACAGGGCTGACCATGTGGTTCGAGCCCCAGGCAGGTATATGTGTGTAAGCTGGATGGCAAGACAGAGAAGGGATTGCGGCAGGGCCGTGCCCCGCTGCACGGTGCTGTCACCCTCTCCTCTGGTGAGCACAGGAGCCCTCTGGCAAAATTTAAAAATCAAAAAAGGGGGCCAGTAGGTGGCGTGGTGGTTAAGGGAATAGGATTCCCACATGGCCAACTGTGGTTCAAGTCCTAGACCTCGTGGCTTGATTTTTCACTTTCACTTTCTCTCTTCTTCTCTAGCTCTCTAGTCAAATTACAGTAAATAAATAAAGTTAAATAAAATAATTCTTAAAAATAAAAAAAGAACAACTATTTATAGATTTCAGTTTGTTTTCTCTTTTTTTTGCACCAAAATAAACTCATGCTTCAATTTTATTTCCCGTGAGCTTTGGGAAACAGCCTCGGAGTCTCCAACACTTGTCAGTGATGTCTGTGGTCACACAGCCGCTGCGCCGTGAGTCACACTCTCACCCCTTTACCTGCACCGCAATAGGAACGCCCACGCAGGGCCTAACAGAGCAAGTGCGGTCAACATCTGCACTGGCTGCAGAACGCCCACGTCCATCAGCCCACCTGCCTGCCTCTCCCACGTTCTCGCTCACGAGCTTTCATACACGGTAAGCGGTTTCTGATTCTTTAAAAGTGTTTTAAAACTTGGAGCTGGCAAGTAGTGTGATGGTTGGGGCACTGGACTCCCACACGGCCGACCATGGTTCAAGACCTGGACCTGGTGGCTTGCTTTCTCACTTTCCCTCTCTCTCTGGAAAAATAATAACAATAAGAATAATAATAAATAAGGTAAATCAATCATTTTTAAAAAACAGAAGTTTTTTAAAACCTAAAAAACAGATTTTTAGAAACTGCTGGTTATTTTTTAGGCATTTGAAATGAATTATTACTGGTGTTTTGTTGCTTGCCACATGCTATAGACGCAGGCGTGGTGTGGTATCCTTCGTGAGCACCACCCTGGACACCGGAGCAGGAGCTCTCGAAGCTCACCAGCTCCCCCCGTGCCCTGACAGGCCAAACAGCTGCCCCCCCTCCACCCCCAGGAGGAAGACAGGACACAGGGCGGAAACAGCCAAGGAGTCACAACATCTGGAGCAAATGCCAAACTTGACAGTTAACCGGAAGGCTTAGGGTCACCGTGGAAGATGAGTCCTGTCTTCAGTAACCAGGACAGCAGGCCTAAAATCCTTTACCCGTGTTGCACCACCTGGGCCCCGCCCCTTGCCAGCCTGGAGGGGCAGTGCTGAATCACAACTGCAGGGTACCAAGCCCCAGCTCCTCCAAGCCTCTGTGTGGAGACACTCCACCGGGCAGCCGGTGCTGGGTGAGCACGGGGCAAAGGCTCTTTCTATCCCGACCCTCATTCTCCCGGTACTTCCAAGAGGCAGCCAGGGGGCTTCAGGGCAAAGGGGACGCCTCCGCCTGGATCCCTAGGTCTGCCTGAAAACACAGCAGGTGCACATGGGGCTCTCAGGACCCTGAAGAGCTAGAGGCCTGTGGGAAGAGAACTGCGACGGGACGACTGTCAAGAGTGCCTCTCTCCAGTGCATCTCTACCATTAGGAAAAAAAAAGAAAATTAAAGCACAAAGGGGGCCAACAGGTGGCACAGAGGTTAAGGTGCTGGATCTCACATGGCCGACTCCACGGTTTGAGTCCCAGACCCAGAGGCTTGAAATCATGCCGGGAGCATGTGCATTCATGCCCAAACTCCGGAGAGGAGAGGAGAGGAAAGGAGGGGAGGGATGGGGAGGGGTGAGGTGGGGAGGGGAAGGGATTATGATCATCCCCTCTGGGGTGTGATTTCTCACTTTCCCTCTCCCTGTCACTGTCTCTCTCTGGCAAGCACACATGTCCTATTGCAAAAAATAAACATTAAAAAGGCAGAAAAGTGTCTGGAAGCTTCTGGTTAATCCAAAAAAAAGAGCAGCCTACAGCCCAGCAGTCCCCTTCCAGCCCCGGCAACAAGGAAGCCTTCGGGTTCTGTCTCAGACCCTGGGTATGGCTACAATCCTTGCTTCTCCCCCACCGCTGGGCTACACGGCTAACACGTCTTCCTGCCGCCTTTATAAAAGTCAGTTTGAAAATCTCTTGTTGTATACAAGTTTTTATGACAAACTAGTCTGAAATCTCTTTTGGAAGCTGTAGCAGAACTTACAGCTAAAGACAAAGCAAAGGCTGCAAGGCAAATGTTATCACCACCTTGAAGGAGATTGGCATCATTTTTCTTCCAGTAACATGTAAATCTGGTGCCTAGAACAGCACACTGCTCTAGCCCGCAGCGATTTGCATGATTTTTAATGACAAACAATAATAAAGTGTAACCGAATCCTCTGATCACAAATTCACCCGGATTTTGCTGCAGACAGACGCATCAGTCATGAATTGCAAAGTTTCACCTGAGAACTCGTGGAGAGAACTCTGAGACCGCGGGGGACGGGAACAGAGTGAGCATGAGGCGGCAGTGGGGGGGCGGGGGCACAGAGGGTGACAGTGAGAAGGACATGGAGGCCCAGTTCCCTGGGGGCTTCAGGGTCAGACCCCAGAGCCCTAACCCCATTCTGCCCCTTTGATCCACAAGCTGAGCAGCTGGCCGTGTCTCTGAGCCCTCCACGCCACGGCTAGAGACGGGGCAGGGAACCCACTGCCCAGAGGGGAGCCTCGGGGGCACTGAGGTAGCAAAGGGGGCGCCCCACCACAGGAGCTGCCGCCTGCTGCCGCAGCAGCACACACAGGCTCAAGACCCCAAGAGGGGGCAGGAAACCAGCTGTTTTGTTTCCTCCCCTGAATGTGACACTCCAGATGCGTCACCCACACATGTGAATACACCGATGTCCACCCTCGGTTTCACGCTGGGGCCAAGCCCAGGCCAACGCAGACCATGACAGGGACATCTAAGGCCCCTCGCCTGCCAGACCTGTGGGGCTCAGGCTGCAGGTCCACCCTCCACCGAATGCCTCAGAGACAGCGTCCTGGGTGGCAGGCCGTGGCAGCCTCCCGACCCACAGCGAAGGCCACGGACCGCACTCACAGGCACGGGCCTCTAAGCAGGAAACCGCCAGCACCAGTGAGGCCCGTGGGGAGGCCCGCACAATCCCCGCTTTCCTCTCACTTTCTCGGTCCGAATGTTTCTTCTCGGCCTCAAACTCAGCCAGGCACAGCCACGTGCTCTCGGCACAGCCCACGCGGCCTGTCCATCTTCCTGTGGGCAAGCATTTGTGGAGTTCTGGGACCTCAGATGGTGACCTGAGGTCCGAGGGGCCAGCACAGGGACTTGGGGCTGGAAGCCTGGTGTCCGGGCCTGGCTCTCCCCCGGCGGTCAGCGCACCCCTGCTGGTCCACCTCTCGGAGCCTCGAGGTCTGAATCGGCAAAGGGGGGAGGTAACGGCCCCCTCGAGGCTGGGACAGAGACGAGGTGGAAAGAGCCCTGCCTGGCACCCGCACCCGGAGACCACGGCGCACCCCCAGCCGCGTACAGCCCTGCCTTCCACGCCCCCTCCAGGGACGGCAGCCCGCAGCGCTCCCAGTGAACGAGCCGGTTACACTGTCATTACCTCTGTTTAATTCTGTAATTAAAGAACTTCAGAGGCGACAGGCTCTCAGTAATGCATGTTTTTGTCAGAGAAATGTTGAGTTCGGGGCAAAGAGGGGGAAAAAATCAAGGGGAACAGCTTTGGGGGAAAGGAGAGAGAAGAACTGTGAGGATAGAGCAATATTTATCCCCCAGGATCGGAGGGAGCGACCAGTGACAGCTGAAGGACTCCATCTGCTTCTGAACTAAGGCTTCAGCTATCCGGAAAGCGGGGCTCTGTGGCCCGCCCCAGCTCCCTCGCATCTGCCAGGAGCAGAAACGGCGGGCGTCGGGAGCAATTCCGTCGGTGGCTTTTCCAGTTGACGAGGCAAAGCGCGGCAGCCACTTTGACATCTGCTCGTGTGTGACTCTCCGTTTTATGTCAGTTCAGGGGAAAGAGGAATAGAAGAAGGGGACGCCTGCGGCACGTACATGTTTAACGGCGTGTCTTAACCAGCAGACCCTGCAGCTGCTGCGTGTCCCAGCCTCACGGGACACGTGTGTGCAGTCGTGGAGACGGCAGGCATGGCCTCAAACTCAGCTCCGAGCGCCCCGGTCCCAGGTGTGACCGCGGCCCACCGGGCAGACCAGCCCCTCAGGCCTGCTTGGGACCCAGCAGGACCGAGAGCAGCGAGCGCCTGCCGCGCCGGGGCCTGTGGACGGCCAGCGGGGCGAGGTCTGAACCGGAACCAGCAGCTAGGCCTGCGACTTCAAATTAAATCACGTGTCGAGCTGCCTTCTTCTTGTTAAGCAGCCATGTTTGCATAAGCCCTGTGCACAGTGTAATTGCCGCCCTGACTCAGTCACCACAGAACGGCTTTCAGACACGGCCTCCTTTATGCCTCTATTAGCTGCAGAGCCCGAAGATGAAATGTGATTACATATAACTTTTTTTCCCTGCAATATCGCTAAGTTCCAAGAACAGCTTAGAGACTTCCCTGGAAGGGTTGGCCATGTGCTTAGAACACAGAACAGCAACTGCTCTGCAAACTCACACTTTTATTCAATTGTGGCTCCTGCAACATCCTGCCAGCTGCAGGCCTGAGAGGGAGGAGACACAGACGGGAAAGGGCTCCCAGGCAACAGGTCTGAGACCCCAGTGACAAACTCTAAGCCCCTGCTCTGTGGGGGCAAAGGAGGTGGGTTCTGTTTGCGTTGGGGGAGGGAGGGCCTCACGTGGATGCTGTCTCCATGCCAGGGTGCCGGTTACCTACACTGCCAGCCGGTCCCCACGCCGGGGTGCCGGTTACCCACACCGCCAGCCGGTCTCCACGCCGGGGTGCCGGTTACCCACACCGCCAGCCGGTCCCCACGCCGGGGTGCCGGTTACCCACACCGCCAGCCGGTCCCCACGCCGGGGTGCCGGTTACCCACACCGCCAGCCGGTCCCCACGCCGGGGTGCCGGTTACCCACACCGCCAGCCGGTCCCCACGCCGGGGTGCCGGTTACCCACACCGCCAGCCGGTCTCCACGCCGGGGTGCCGGTTACCCACACCGCCAGCCGGTCTCCACGCCGGGGTGCCCGTTACCTACACCGCCAGCCGGTCTCCACGCCGGGGTGCCGGTTACCTACACCGCCTGCCGGTCTCCATGCCGAGGTGCCGGTTACCTACACCGCCTGCCGGTCTCCACGCCGGGGTGCCGGTTACCTACACCGCCAGCTGTGAGCATCTCCTTCCTTTTCTTTCTCGCCAGCCTGGGAGCATCAGCAGCGGGAAGACCTCTTCCTCTGGTTCACCAGCTCCCCAGGGCCTGGCGGACTGCCTGGCATGGAGCAGGTGCTTACTAAACACGGGCAGGCCAAGTGACTTCGTGAAGGGGTGTGGCCCTACCCGAGGGCTGGCTACAGACGGGTGCTCAGAAAGCGCTCAGTTTATCGGTCCATTCAGGGCAGCGTGTCGAGCTCAAGCCGACCGTGACAGATCGCATCTGACGTCCTCTGCAGCCCAAGCCCACTCCTCTGGGAGAGGCCAAGCGTGCCCCCCCGCCCCACACTGGTGGGAGGAAGCCCCTGAGAACAGCGGCTCTGATCAGGTACCGGCTACCTCTCTCCCGCGGTCCGTGACCCTGGCCAGCGCCCTCTCAAGAGGAGGTTTCTCAGCTACGAAATGAGAATAAAAACAGAGGGTCCGTGTGAGGAGTTCAGCCCGGCTCCTGGCACACAGCAAACACCCAGCACCGGCCGCTGCTACCCTGTGTCTCGCCGGAACTCTCCCCTCCTCTCCCGTCACCACTGCGCACACTCGCTGGTAGGCTCTGCGTGCCAAGCAGCGCTCAGGAGCTGCCCTCCTCTCGTCATGTCATCCCGCAAGGCTGAGCTCGCCCCATTTCACAGGTGAGGAAGCCGATCGCCCAGAACTTGCACTGCTCAAATGGCAGGCCAGGAAGCTGCAAAGCCCATGCCCTCCTCGAAGCTTCCGGCCCGCCAGGCCAAGCTCCCTTATGCGCCTCCACCCCTCTACCCCGTGCCCTGCACGCACCCTCATTCTACAACTCCAGGCCCCCACAACCCAGGCAGTGCCACTTCCAGAGGCAAGACCTGCCCGATGAGGAAACCCCTCCCTGTAAGACCCAAACCGCCTCCTGCGCTACCTTCCGACTCCTCGGCAGTGAGGGTGGCCCAGTCCTGCTCCCCCAGTGCTCAGCTCACACCATCCTTCCCGCAGACATCTGTCCATCTCTCACTCTGCAGAGACGGCCCCCTTGAGGAAAGGGCCCCGAGTCCCACGCCGAAGGGCCTAGCACACAGTAGGAGCTTAGCAAACGTTTGAAGATTAGGTGGGGAAATGAACAAGGTGGTTCCCACATGTCATTCATGACGCTGGTACTGGAATATTCTGGGGACCTAAGCCGGGAGTCTGCATGCCTTGGTCGCCTGCGGTAACAGGCAGGAAGTGACACGAGGCTGCCGTCAGCCCCGGGAAGGGCTTCTCTCCCAGAACCAGGCCCGGCACTCGGCACGGGCTCTGCAGCAGCACCTCAAGCCGTCTCGGAGCCCAGGAAGGACATCAGCTCTGTTTGTCACCACAGCGATCGGGAACAATCCAGCACAGGCAATCTCCGGCCAACGATGGCCGGCCTGCTGTCACACACCCCTCCAGCTGCCTTGTCACCTCCCCCGGCCTGGCCCTTCGTAAATAATCAAGCCATATGACCTTCCAAATAATGCTGACCTGAGAACTGCTCTCCCTGAATGAGAAAGAGAATAAAAACAAGGAGCGAGACTAGATACGCCGGAAGCTGAAGGCTGCCAGAGGAAGAGTGGCCAGGGCGGGCCAGGATTCCTCTGCACAGACAGGGTGGGGACCTGTCCTTTGATCCCAGTGACAGCGCAGTGCCGCGGAGCTAAACACCGGCCAGCCCCTCACACCCCCAGAATCCTCACGAGAGGCCCCATTCTTCGAGCGAGCAAGCGGCAGCTCAGAGCAGGCTGCCAGCTCTCAGGGACTGGAAGCCAGCTGTCTGGCGCCACCCCGCTGCCCGCGGCCGAAGCGCTCCCTGCGCAGCTGCCGGTCAGTTATGAGAGCGGCTGTTTTGCAATCAGGGAATTCCTGCACACACAGCCGCCAGGTGCAGACGCGTCCGAGAGGAAAGCGCTCCCCGGGTAAGGGTCACTTCACGCCAAGAGTGAGGGGTGGGGGTCGGGCTGACGTTGGAAGAGGAAAATGCTGCTTTTCACCCCAGAACTACTCGATGCTCTAAACTCATTAAGTTTGTCTAAATTAAGCCTTCTACTTTTATCAGAGAGTGACTTGAAATGACTGTGCTGCTCTCAAGACCCTGCGTGAGTTTTCCACATTTATTTTCAGCAGTGAAGCCTTTCCTTGGCATGTGATCAGGGCAGGGACATAAAGCCATGGTCCCTGCTCCCCCGACTGGCACGGAGGCGGGGGCGAGTCTCAGTCTCCCCCAGGCACAGAGACAGCGGGAGCCAGTTCTGCTCCGTCCACGGCAACGTGCTTTACAGACGGGGGAGCTGCTGTCGTGAAGACGCGAATATTCCAAACCACTTTTATTTTCAGAGAAAACACGGAGGATGCACTGAGCGTGTGCTCGGTTAAGCTGAGCACAACTCCTCAGGACCGCTGTTAGTTTCTCCAACACACGGCCACACGAAGAGCGGCCGCCCCCACTCAGCGACTGGGGCTGCCCAACTACCCCTCCAGACTGTCTACTGAGAACCCCAGACAACACTGTCCCGACAGCCCAGCAGCCAGGAGGTGTGTAAGTTAACTTTCACAAGACAAGTGAAAGCTCACATGTGGATAGCTCCCCTCCACCCGGAGTCTTAGCACCCTCATAAACACTAATGGCTCCTGAACAGCTGCTGTGGGTGGGGTGCGTGGGCCCAGCCGGACTGCACAGCTCCACCCAAAGTGCCACGAGCGAGTCACTGGCCCACCACCCCAGCCACCGCTCCATGAGCCACAGGACTATGGAGGCTGAGGCAGCAGCCGCTCCTCAGCTGAGGTCAGACCAGGGGCAGGGACAGAGGCAGGGTCCCAGTGTCCCAAGTGCCCACCAGGTGCAGGCTGATGCCAGGTGCCTCACATGTGCTATCTGTAATCCTAAAAATAACCCAGAATGGTATTAGGCCACCCCCTCACGTCGGGAAAGCGAGGAGAGGTGCCATGTGCCCACTGCATGGAGTTGGAAAGTGCCCGGGACACTGAGTCCAGACCCGCTTCCCCTGCTCTTTGCCTGTTCCCAGCAGGCACCCTGGCCACCAGTGCCAGGCCTCGTCACAGGCAGGCAGATGACGAGCCGGTCAGACCCAGAGGGGACCCTAGAAGGACTACAGCTTTGGAGCCTGAGGGTTCTAAATTCACATCCCAGCGCCACCTCCTCCCAGCTGCGTGACGGGGAGCATTTCACAGTGCCTCCTGAGCTGCGCTTTCCTCACATGGAAAAAAGGAAAACTCTGAAGAACTTCACAGTGGCGTTGAGAGATTAGACAAGATGAAACGAAATAACATGCAAAGCCACTCATCCTCTCTCTTCCCCTAGTCAGCTCTGACAATGGTCAGCTTTGGATGAGGAGCAGGAGAATCAGGAACTTCAGATCCCACCTCCTGGAGGTGCAGATGACGGCGGACCTGGGGCAGAACCTCCCAGAACCTCCCAGAACCTCCCGAGCCTCTGCTGGCTCACCCCACAGTCACCGCGCAGGGCAGCGCAGGGGTTAAGGAGCCAGGGTCTGGCACGGAGTGGGCGTTCAATAAAAGCTCATTCAATTCAATCTGACTTAATTAAAAAAACCCACTCGTAGCCTCGAGGATGGCATGAGCACGGAGGGCTAGAACCACCAACTGAAATCCGTTTGAAGCCCATACATTTTGTACCCTGCCAATGAATGCATTTTCTTATTAAGCAACAATATTATAAACCTCTTCTGAATTCTTGGCAATGTTTAATAGTCATATCTTCATTGGGCTGAAAGCTGTTGTCAAATCACAAAGAACTTGAAGGGATTCTAAAACAACTGATGAAAAGGAATAACTGAAACCAAGTTTACTGAACAAATCAAATTATTTCACTGCCGTGCCTGTCTCTGCAAAGCTTCTCCAAATTACATTTCATTATGAGACTCGGAAATTAGACACCAGGAACAAGATGAGAGAGCCAGAACACACAAATATTTACATAATCGTCAGAATAATGTTCTTCTGTGCGAATCTACCTACTACTTTGTTGATTCTCATTAACTCGAGTTTAGGAAGAGGACAATTGTGTGAAACAGGGCCCTGGGGATTTCTTTCCTTGACTCAAACTTCGTTTTTTTTTCTTTTGCGGAAACAGCGATGTGCCTGGAGAGAAAAGGAAGAGGAAGCGAGGAGGGAGGCAGGTGCGGCCTTGGGGCCTCCGTCGCCAGCTCAGGCCTCGGAGCGGCCAGGGCACGTGGGTGCTCAGCTGCTTCTCTCTGCTCTGCTCTAACCGGGAGTGTGAGCCAGGACTGGGGTGCACGGGTAGTAGGGGCCGGAGGGGGCCACAGTGACGGCAAGAACAACAGCCCCTGCATGAGTGTCTCGGGGCTGGGCGTGTGTGCCCCCAATCCTGCGGCCGTTCTCTGTAAGCTGAGTACCATCCCCAGGACAGGTAAGGGCACCGAGGCTGCCGGAGGTTAAGCGACCACCCTGCCCAGGCCACACAGCCAGCAAGCACCAGAGCCAGGGTGGAAGCCCTCTGGGTGGCCTTTTCCACCACACTGGCACCACGTCGTGGGTGCTGAAAGCACCCCTCAGCAGGCACCAGCTGGCATCGCTAAAGCCAAGGTGTGGGATCTCTTAATTGCGGAGAAGGTGGGCCGAGGCTGGTGGTACAGTGGTGCTCTTCCGAGAGCAGGCCCAGATGAGTGAGGCCCTGAAAAACAGGTCTCAGAGTGGCACCTTTCTCCCTGTTGGGTCAGCCTCAGCTACACGGTCGGGTGTGCAGCAAAGCAGCCGATCAACAAGCTCGAACCGAGCCCCTACTGTGGCCCCAGCCCCCTTGCCGAGCAGTCGAGGGCCCTGAATGACGCAGGCATGGCCCGGTGCTAAAAGGCCTTCAGTGCTCTAGCAAGCGAGACTAACTGCTGGGCCTCGTTTCCCAACACAGAGACGGGACAGATGGCTCAGCATATGGTGCGGCACGGGGACGGCAACTGAAAGCAGGGCCGCCCTGGCAAGCTGGGCCTCAGCCAGCGTGTCACTTCTGAGGTGGGCACGTGACCTCCACAGCCCGGGCGGCTTGCGGGCCAGGCTTAGACCGTCCTCTGCACATCCAATGGATAGCCAGGTGTGGCCAAGGAGATACCAACCTCAGAAGGGACCCAGCGACGTGGCACATGATACCAAGCCCCAGGGCTGACTTTCCCTTGCATGTCCACCCCCAGGAGACACTGAACTCCCAAGCCAAAGGCTGCCCGGCCCTCCCGAAGGGAAGTCCAGGCCACAGTTCATGGCTGTGCTGCCACACAGCGCCACTGCGCAGAGAAGCTAGGATGATGGAAGCACCTGCTGCACATCCGTGGGGACACCACCAAAATATGCGAGCACAGTGTGGGCTGTCTCACTGCACCATGGGCTGTCCCGCTGCGGCGTGGGCTGTCCCGCTGCGGCGTTGGCTGTCTCACTGCGGCGTGGGCTGTCCCGCTGCGGCGTGGGCTGTCCCGCTGCGGCATGGGCTGTCCCGCTGCGGCGTGGGCTGTCCCGCTGCGGCGTGGGCTGTCCCGCTGCGGCGTGGGCTGTCCCGCTGCGGCGTGGGCTGTCTCACTGCGGCGTGGGCTGTCCCGCTGCAGTGTGGGCTGTCTCACTGCGGCGTGGGCTGTCCCGCTGCGGCACGGGCTGTCTCACTGCGGCGTGGGCTGTCCCGCTGCAGTGTGGGCTGTCTCACTGCGGCGTGGGCTGTCCCGCTGCGGCACGGGCTGTCCCGCTGCAGTGTGGACTGTCCCACTGCCTACATATACAAAGGAAGTGATCCCAACAGCACTCGAGTAGCACTGAAGCAACTGGAACCCCTTCTCAAGCACGAGAGAACCCAAGTACGGGTGTGCTCTGTGGAAGAAGGTCGAGCCCGCAGCAGCCTCGCCCCGGCCTCCCTCTCGCTGTGTGGCTCTCCACAGCATCAGCTTCTCTGAGCCTTGAGATGCTCAGATGGCAAAATGTCGTGTGGGTGGGAGGGTTGGATGAGAGAAGGTAGATCCCACATGGCTGACTGTAGTTCGAATCCAAGCCCCAGAGATTTGAAAAACATGCTAGGCACACGAGTGAAAAACATGCTAGGCACACGAGTGCAGGCCTCGGCTCCCGACAGGCTAGAGAAGTGGAGGAGGGGCTGTAGAGTGACCACGCCCCACTGGGGGGGATTTCCCTCTCTCCCACTTTCTGGCAAGCACACACACCCTCTGCCAATTAAATAAATAAATAAATAAATAAAAGATATTTAAAGAGATGAGAGAGTTCCGGCAAGGCTCAGATACACCCCAAGAGCCAAGGATGGAGAATTGTAATGCCCAGGCCTGGACCCAGAGAAATGCAAAGAGCTCGCCCTGGAGGCCGGCGCTGCTGTCGCCCCCTCTACAGGGAAGACAACTGAGGCCTAAGAGATCCGGGGTGCAGGGCAACTCCCCGCGCCTGCCAGCAGCAATGCTCCCCCCTCCGAGCCTCACCCCAGAGCCTCCCTGCTGCTGTCCAGCTGAGAACTGCTCCCTGGGAGTCATGCCTGGCCCCAGCCCCACTGACATGCCCCTCTGCTTGGCCTGCGGCCCTTCAGCTCCCGAAGTCCCCATCTGAACCAGGAGCCATTCCCTCAGGCCCAGCCAGCACCCTCTGGAACACTGGTGACCTCGCTGTCCAAACCATACCGAGTGAAGGGATTAAGTAATGCCGTTGCCCGCCCGTCAGCAGCTGGGGGCTTTCATCTCTGCATGTCAGACCAGGCCGGAGTCCCACCCTCTCCGAGGCGGCTGCGAGACCTCCTCTTTCTGTGGTTTCCCAACCGCTGGGATCCCGAAACGCCCAAGAGGAGACCTCGGCAGACTCCGGGGCCGGGAAAAGGAGCAGGACGATCTGGGTTACTGCAGCCTCACTGGGCCTGAGTGAAGTGAGAAGACGGAGACTGCAAAGGAGCCTAATACTCCACTTCTTTATCAAGAGGGAAGGGCGTCGGAAACGACCCATCTGACAGGCAAAGGACCTGAATAAGAAGTTTTCAAAAGAAGACAAATGCGTGGCCAATAAACATAAGAAAAACCACTCGGCTTCCCTGCTCCAGGGGAAACACAAAGCAAACCACAATGAGAGCATCTCACCCTACTTAGAACGGTGACTATTAAAAAAGGGGGAAGAAAGAACAAATGCTTTTAGTGCAGAAAAGGGGGCTCTGTTACCCTGTCAGTGGGGATGTTAATTAGTGCAGCCGTGGTGGAAGACAGCACAGAGGTTCCTCGAAACCGTGACCCAGCAGTCTCACACTAGGTGCCCAGCGACGGGCAGGCAGTCAGTGTCCCGTAGACACACCTGCCCCTGCTCACTGGGGCGCTATTCACAGCAGCCCGGACACGGAATCAACCTACACATCCATCAGCAGACAACGGTTAAAGGAAATGGGGAGCGTACGTCTCACGGAATACTACGCAGCCATGCAAAAGGGCACACTCTTGTCCTTCGAGGTTCCATGGGTGAGCGTGGCGGGCATTACAATAAGTGAAACGAACCAGGCACAGGAAGAGGAATACCACGTGTTTTCACTTGTACGTGAAAATTGGGGGGATGACAGCCAAGAAGTAGACGGAGACGGGCTGGCTCCACAGCTCGTGGCTGAGACAACTGGATCCCACATGAACCAAGTCCCAGACCCAGTGGCTTGAGAAACACGCCAGGCACGTGTGTGTGTGTGCCCTAAATCCCAACACAGTGGATACATGGAGGGACAGGGCTGAGGCATGACCATGGCCTGCCCCATTGGTGGGGAGGCTTTCACCTCTCCCCCTCTGCTTCTCTGTCTTCCTCTGGTGAATACATTCATCCTCTAGAAAATCAAAGCAGACAGAGATGAAGAATGATTACGAGAGGCAGAGAAGGATGGGGGCTGGGGAATAGAGGGAAGCTGATGAACAGAAACAAAATTACAGATAGAGGAACAGTGTCCAGTGTCATAAAATACAGTGGGGCGGATACAGTTAACGACTCACTGTATATCAGAAGAGGGGAGAAAGGATTTTTAATGTTCCCAATACAAAGCAATGGCAAATAGTTGAAATAATGGGCATAATAATTACCCCAATTTGGGACCAGCCTATGGCATAATGGCTACGTTGCTGGACACCCATGTAGTCAACCACGGTTCGAGTCCCAGACCCAGTGGCTTAAACTCGCGCCGGGCGCATGTGCATACGTGCCCAAGATCCCAAGAGAAGAATGGAGAAGAAGGGACTGCAGTGTGGCCATCCTCCCTGGGGATGTGCTCTATAGCAAAAACCTCTCAAAAAAAAAAAAAAAAAAAAATTACCCTGATTTAATCATTACACATTGCATTCTTTTTTTAATTTTTAAAGATTTATTTATTTATTTATTTATTATTATTATTATTAATTTGCTATAGGGTATGTATGCTCACCATAGAGGGTGAGGCAGGGGGAAGTAAGAAAGTAAGCTGCCAGGTCCAGGACTCGAACTGAAGTGGCCATGTGAGAGTCCAGTGCCTTAACCACCATACCACCTGCTGGCCCCCACACATTGTATTCGTGTAGGAAAAAAAAATATTGTATCCCCACAAATATGTACAAGTAGCATATGTTAATTTTTTAAAAGAAACATCCTGTGAGAATGAAAAGAAACACAGAGAAAAGAAAATAAAGACTAATAAGAATGATTACCTACAGGGCAGGGGTGGGCACCCGGAGGCGGGGAGAGGGAACATCCCTCTTTTTGTTCAGACCTGATTTCAGAAATAGTGGTTCACAAGGGAAGAGAGGGAGGGAAAGAGGGGAGGAGAAACCCCAAGGGACTGAAGAGATCTTTAAATAGAATCAAAGAGAAACGAATGGACCAAATTGTATTTCAAATGAATAACATAATCACACTGAAGGGGAAATACAAAACTAACCCAAGGAACAGCTGAAATGTGGACCATGTATATGCCCTCAAGCTAAAGCCAAAAAGAATTCGAATGCCGAATCCTAATTAATAGCCTTCTCCTCTTGCAGAGGTTAGCAATTCTGAAACTACTTTTCTGACATTCTAGGATGAAACAGATATGCAAATATACTGTGAAAATGGGAGCCAGGAAGGGAGGGACTAGTGCCGAAGGGGGAAGGGCAGGATGAACCCTGCCGCCTGGGGCAGGATTGGAGCCGTCAGCGTGAACCTGTCCGAAGTGTGTGGTAGAAGCAGACATCGGGCACCTCGTTCTGAGAAGCGGCGGGCACTCCCAGCACTCAAATCTTGTTCTCTACGTGCCTGTCTCCACTGACAGGAATCGGAGCTACTCGGAGGGGCTGGTGCTAGGACAGGCAGGGGAGAACACATGCCCTGGAACATCTCGCTGCCAGGAAGTGTGGGCCCTCCGTCAGGAAGAAAAGACCACCAGTGATTCAGAAAAAGAAAACGTGCATGTGTACGTGTGTACGAACGCCATGCGTGTACGTGCATGCACATATACAGAATACATACACAGAGGGGGTCAGATGACGTTAACACGGGAAACTAGGTGAAGGGCGTCTGGGAATTCTTTGTAATATTCTCGCAGCTCCTCTGTTCATCTGAAATTATGTCAACATTTTTCAAAAGAGAAGAAAGGCGAGAAGATGGATTTTTTGTAGGCTGTAAATTTGGGAGGGTTATTTGCAAAGTCTCTTTTGGCATGCTACACTTTCAGAAGATTCTGGCATTGTGACAGTAAGAAGCTTCCTAAAAATAACTACCAAGACGGGTTGACTCTTACAAGTGGGATAATAACCAGAGACTTATTACCCTCTTACAGTGAGTGTTTCTGCGAGATACTTTCCCTTTCCTTTTCACTTTGTTTCTTTTTTTCTTTCCAAATTGCTAGCTTTGGCAGACTTCCTAACCTAAGTGAGATGTGAATGAGACACCTACATTTTCCTCGGTGCTCCCGTTTCGACTGCTGTCATAATTCACAACTTGCTGATGCTGAAATTGGGCTGCACACACGTGACAGACCGCACAAAGGAGACTCCCAGAAGAAAAGTGTTCCTCATCTTTGAGGTAGGACAGCTGGAAGAGCTATGGGCAGAAACACGCTCCTGTTTCTCTGGGCCAGACAGCTCTCCAACTGTGGCATTCTCCTCGCATCATGCTCAAAGTTAATTCAGCTCGTACGGTTTTGCCCCCAGTGTATAAGGAGGGAGACTTTAACACATAATCCTTTAACTGCTTCTACCAAATGTATTATGACTTGTAATTTGTATTAAGCACAGTCAAACGAAATGCCAATTTCTTTCAGTTAACTAGGGAACCAAAGTACCTTGCCTGGCAGTTATATGATTTTAGCAAAAAAAAAAAAAAAAAAAAAAAAAAAAAAAAAAAAACCTTTGGAAAATATAATTAAGTCTAAATGTTCCAAAACCTCTAGTCTAATAAAAAGTTACTTTATTAGCTAAAGCTCCGAGGAACTAGATACTACCCAGATCAATTCACATCGATATTTTAATGTCATACATTAATGAGTCACACTAATAAAATAGGAATATGCCTAATAATGAATGTCAAGGGCCACGGAGTGACAGGGTAACTAGCCGAGCAGAAGAGGCATTGATTTAAACCTGTAGCGGTGGTGGATGTGTCCCTTCGCTGACTCAGGGAACATCTAGTGGCCAGCCATGTGGAAACCACGAAGAGCCAGCAGGAAGCTCTTCTCCGGCAACCTGGCCCCGTAGGCCAAGGCCAAGGGAACTGGTGGATGAAACGGTCCACGGGTGGGGTGTGGGCACCTCTGCCCGGCTATCCCCAGCTGGAAAGGGGCAGGTTGCCAGGTGGGGGAGCAGCCAGCAAGCCTCTTCTGTGCGGGCCTCCAGGGTCTCCCCGGCATCGCCTCCCCTGAGCCCAGCAGAGCACAGGCTCCGTCACTGGGGCACCTGGAAGCAGCCACCAGGTCCTGTGCGTCAATGTTCTCATTTGTAGAGGGTGACAGTCCTGCCTGGAGCAAGCTGCGAGGCTGTCCCTATGAGAAACTACTTTGCACTCCGTCAGGACTGTCCATGCTTTCATTTAACTCGATGCCCAGTGGGTGAGTGCGACTCTGTGCCAGACGCTGACGGTGCTGGCAACCCCAAGTCCAACACCCCGCTTTTGCAGAGCTAATTACTCAGAAGAGAGATTTTGGTAAGGACAGATTAAGCACCTGGGCCTCACGGTACTGCCACAATAGTGCCACTCCGCACCCTGGCCAAAGGTCACGGTGCCTTCGTTCCCCCAGAGGCTTCGGAGGTGAGGGCAGGGGTCCGGAGATGCACAGCTGGAAGGGCAGAGGTGAGCACGTGCCACATCCAGACAGAGCCGGCAGACCAAGCTCGGGACACGCCTCCCTGGGGACGCCGCCCGCCCCGGGCCCGCCGGCTCTATTTGGTAACCTCTAGCACCAGCACCATCTCATCTTCCTCGGTGTTTTTATTTGAATGTAGCAAACACTCCCAGAGCAACTACGCATGCTGACGGGTGCACGAGGCACGCCATGGCTTGTGTCGTCCCCAGGTGCCCTTTGTTGAAGGCCTCATCTCCCGTGTGGCTGCATTTGGAGACAGAGCTTCTAAGAAAATAATTATAGTCAAAGGAGGGCACAAGGGTGGAACCTCGATCCAGCAGGATTAGTACCCTTAGGGTGAGAGACCAGAGGCTGCCTGTGAAGGCACAGATGCACACGTACACGTGCACACGCACTCTCCCTCTCGCCCCAGCACACACACGCCAAGGAAAGTGATGTGAGTACACGGCGAGAAGCCTGGTCATTGCAGCCCAAAGAGAAAATCCACCCACACACCAGCCCTGCTGGCGCCTCTACCTTGGACTTCCCATCCCTGGAGCTGTAGGAAAAGTCATTTCCTTTTTTTGAGAGAGAGAGAGATTTTCGCTAAAGGGTGCATGCGCTTGCCAGAGAGAGACAGAGAGACAGAAAGTGAGAAATCACCCTCCAGGGGAAATTCCCACACCACAATCCCTTCTCCAGTCTCCTCTCGGGATTTTGGGCACACACACACACAGCATGAGTTTAAGCCACCAGGCCTGGGACTCAAACCACAGTCGACTACATGGGAGCCCAGCGGTGTAACCATCACGCCATCTGCTGGCCCTGGGAAAGTCGTTTTCTGTGGTGTTTTTGTGGCAGCCCAGACAGTGGCTGAGCTGGCAGCATCACACAAACCGCTGGGCTGACGCTTGGTTCTCTGAGGCTCTCGGAAGCTGCGTGTCCATACAACTGCCTAGACTGGGACTCCCCAAGCCCTGAGACCTCGTGTATAGAGAGGATTCTGGCGGCAGGAGGGAAAGGCGGCTGGGTGCCACAGGGCCGGCTGAGTGGTTCAAGGGCAGGACCCGGAGGCCTAAAAACACACCAGGCTCACGTGTGTGCGCGCCCAGAGTCCTAAAAGGGGAAGGAGGAGGATGGTGCCCGTCTCATCCAGGCAGTGATCTCTCACTTCCTTTTCTCTCTCTCTCTGGCAAATGCACACGCCCTACAACAAAAAGAAAAAAAAAAAAAAAAGGAAAAGGAAAATGCTCTGGACAGACAACAGTGGACTCCCACACGAGGAGCAGCCTCACATGTACCCTGGACCTGAGGCCCGAGGAGGCACCCCCACCCCCAACCCGCTTCCTTTCTTTTTATTTTTTTATTATTTATTTATTTGAGAGGTTTTTGCCTTTGGGTGCATGTGATTGCCAGAAAGAGAGACAAAGTGAGGGGAAGTGAGGATCGCCCCCAGGAGGATGGTCTTGCCACAATCCCGTCTCCTCCAGTCTCCTCCCGGGATCTTGGGCACTCGAGCACACGCGTCCAGCATGCGTTTCAAGCCCTTAGGTCCAGGACTTGAACCACTGTCGGCCATGTGGGAGTCCAGCAACGTAGCGACTATGCCATCTGCTGGTCCCCCACCTTCCTTTCACTGTGGGTCCACAGCTGCCTACAGGTAAGGCTCCTGTCAGCCCTCCGGGGTGAGACACACTGCGCCCTTCGCACTGCCAGTCAGCCTCTGCTGGGCCACCCGCACCCAGGAGGGCCTGTGGTCAGGAGCGGAGGCCCAGGCCCCGGGAGGCAGGCAAAGCACCTTCAGGGGAGCACAGCGCCACCAGCTCCTCTGGACACCGAGTCGGGGGTCCTGTTCTGCACCCCCAGGCCAAACCCAGGGAAGAAAACACCGAGTGCCAGATGGAACAAACCGCCTGGGAGTTTTACAGATGAGACCGCGGGCAGCGCGACTTTCCGGTGACAGCCGCACGCACTCTATAAGTGCAGGGCCTGAAACGGCGTCCGTGAAGTGAGGCTGACACGCTCGGGAAACTGAATTAGATGACTCAGAGTGGCCCGGGGGACAATGATGACTGACGCCGGAGACGCCAGAGAAAGCTCAAGTGATATTGCTTCGTGAAAGGTAAGAAGAAAAACAAACCAATATCACAAAATTAATCCCTACGAGAGTTTAAATATGAATGTGCAACTAAATTAGAGTTTCACTCGAAGTGGAGTAAAAGCGAAGGCACGGCACTTCGGAAAGGCTCCCGGTTTTCAAGAATATTATACCTCCGTGTGATGGAAGCAGTGCAGGGTGCCTCGGGGGCTGCCCTTGGCGGGACACTCAGGCAGGAGCACAGGCCAGGCTGGGCCTGGCCAGCGAGGCCCCTCAGCCCCGCAGGGCAGCACAGAGCAGGCCAGCAGCAGGGGCTCCCGCCGCGCGGGCCGCACCTCTAAGGCTTCATAGTGGCAGGCGTAGCGTGGGGCCCTGGGCGCTCAGGTCCCAACCCTGTCCACAGAGGAGGAAAGTGAGGCCCGAGAGGCCCGAGAGGACAACGTGACTGCCCACACTACACTCGCCTGCAAGAGGCAGGCCTGGTGTCCGAGCTCGGTCATTGGCGTCCTTCTGCCCCGGAGGGCTGCTGGCCTCCCAGGGCACCCTTGCGATTTGGAGGTGGGGAGACCCTAGACAGAGCAAAGCACAGCCTGGGCCTCTTGTCTGGGCTCCACACCCAGAGGCCTGGAGGTCTAGACACTTCACTTTGTGCGTCGGTGGTTACACTTTGGTCAGAGCGCAACCGATGTTCCCCTAGGAGGGAGAAGTGGCCTTGGGTGAGTGCCGAGGAGAAGCATGCTGCCCTGGCTGCGGGGAGTTCCACTTTCTCTGAGAGGCAAGGGGAGAACCAGGGGTGGGGGTTCGGCTGAGGAGGAAGCCGTCTGCCCAACTGAAGCAGCACTGAGTCGGGGACACCACTGGGCTGGCCGGGGCGGAGACCCAGGCCAGCGCCCCTGCACCTCTCCTGGCCTGCAGTGCAGTGGTGTGTGGAGGAGCACTGGCCCTGGCCCACCTCAGTGCCCCACCTGTGGGACGGTGGCGGTGGTAAGGGAGCCCGGGGACAGCAGCCTCATGCCAGTGCTGCAAGCCCAGCACTCCTGCCTGAAGTCCTTTCTTTCAGAGCAGCGGCCACCCAGACACCCCTGGACTTGTACCCCGACACGGTGGTGCGCCTAGCAGGCTCGGCATATGATAAATGGGGGCAGGGGGATCTTGCTGTGGATGGGCTGGGCACTCGGTCCGACGGGCCGGGTTCAACTGCATCGCACTCGAGCGTGTCTGCGCAGCCCGGGAGGCTGCCCTGGAGAGCGCTGGTGGACTCGGCTCTAATCCGCCTTGCGTCCTGGGCAAAGCGCACGAGAGCACTTGACGGACGCGGGCTGGGCGCGAGCTGGCGTCTGAGGGCTTTACTGACTCGACAGCTCTCGGCCAGCCTGAAATACAGCCATGGTGCCGCTGTCTGAGATTCATGCGTTCTTCAGAGAACTCGGAGCACAAATTTATAACTTCTCGTCAAATAGATGCCCACTGTTCTCTGGAAGGGCAATCCCATTGGGGAAAATAGCCAATAACTCTTCTGAGTTGGAAGCCCATTCTCGGGTTGATTTCCCAAAGCACGAAAGAAGAAAAACAGAGACGGGTAATTGCGGAAAACAATAACCCTACGGACGTAACCCAATACAGAGCCCATTATCTTCTCTACACTGACTCTTCAATAATTTGTGATAGATTCTCCTGGAAAGCCTAATTTGTACTTTAAACCACAAGAGTTAGTGGGCCAGGAAAAATTGATTCCGAGCTTTGGCTCATAGAGAGAGAAATAAAGGACATATCTATTAATTTTTTAGACTGCCCCACACGAAGCTGTGGAATGCATATTCACCAGACACTCTGAGGAGAAGAACCCCAGGAAGAAGCTGGCGCTTTTTGTGCTTATGCAAATCCTGCTTGGGGTGGAAACCGTGGGAGGTCTCTGAGGTCAGGATGGGGCCCCGCCCTCCCCCTAGCATGCTCTGGTCCGTGCTGAGGGCCAGTTCCCCAGATGCTCTCTGCCTACTGATCTGTGCTGGAAACGAGGCTGACAGTGGTGCAGCCTGTCCCCAGCTCACCGCATGCCCGAGCACTGGTAATCAGTCCACAGAGTCAACAGGGGAACACTATTAGAAAAACAAAGACCCTCAAAGCAAAGCCTGCCAGGGTCACAAACCCCTTCCAGACACACTCGACAGAGCCTTCATGAACAGCCTGTGGAGTGTGGAGTCTGCACCAGCCAGGGACCTCACCCACTGTCACCAGGGGCTGACGGCGCTGCCTGGGTCTCCTGCTTGGGAGAGCGGGGCTGCCAGGGCCGGTGCCTGGGAAACACCTGAGTCGGGCTTCGGCTGATAGCTCTCCCTGCCAAACATATTAAATATCAGCAGAGAGGGGCAGGAAGGACAGAGCTCGAAGCCTGGTTCCCTGACTTAGCACTGCAACCTGCAGCACCACTCGCGCATTCACTCGCGCATTCACTCGGCAGCTACCGCGCAGTACCTGCCGCAGGCCCCGCCTTGCACCAAGCACTGGGAAGGGGCCATGCAGGTGACAGCCCTCAGTCACAGCTCAGGCCTGTGGGTGATGCTAAGGCAGGAAGGTTGGGGGCAGCCAGCGTGCCCGGGATGGAAGACGTACCTGATCCTAGTCCTGCAGGCTGGCCTCGGGAACCCACCGGAGGCTGGAGGCTGGCTGAGTGAGGCATGTCACACCTGGCAAAGGGGAGGCCTCACGGCACCGGCACCAGAGCCCTGGACTCAGGGGGCAAATGCGTCCCGCTGCGCATGCCGGTGAGGCTCGAGGTGAATCAGGCGGCAGGCCCTGGTGTTGGCGAACAGTCTATCACAGCGGAGGAGGCTGAGCTGGCCCTCTAGACTTCTGTCGCACCTAGAATGGGGTGTGAAAATGCTCCTGGCCCTGAAACTCTGCTGCCTGGAAGTGATGTGGGCCTGCAGTGCCTGGGCTCAGGAGCACTTGCCCTGCCAGCCTGGGAGGTCTCACCCAAGGAGCCAGCCAACCCATGGGTCCATGAATGAGCGACGGAGCGTGCCTTCCTCCCCTTAAACCCGTAGGGAATGGATTCCCTTTACGCTGGCTCTGCGTGGTACGGGGCGAGGGCTGTGAGAGGGCCAGTGGCACAGCTGGCTGCTCCCTATCCACGGGACAGCAGGGAGCCTGACGGGGACCTTCTCTGCTCCGGGCCTGGCCTGGCCTGTGCACCGCAGGGTCCGACCATAGGCCAAGGATGTTGCAAGGACACGACGCAGCCCTGTGATCTGGAAAAGCACCCTCGGTGCACGCTGTCCTCCACGGCGCCTCTGGTCTGGACTCAGGTTGCACCTGTGTGTCTCCCGGGCCCTCGGCCGACGCGGAGCCCAGGCGAGGGCTCATCTCACAGCCGACTCGGCTTCTCCACACAGATGAGAAGCCGAGTGCCCGCAGGAGGGAGCGGAGAAGGTCGTGTTCTAGCAGCCGCAGACAGAGTGTTCAGAGTGCTCAGATGGAACCGGAATAAATTAGAAAGTAGCCAGAAGTTCACTTTTCAAAGAAATCTTAGCAATTCATCATAAACGCTAGGTCAGATGTGGCTATTTTCCAGATGTCAAATGGACCATTACAATCACCAAGTCTTTTTAACTACTTGGTTCAAATGCTCCCATTGCCAGACTCCAGGCCAGGATGGGGAGGTCGCGGACGTCACTTCATGAGATCGCAGTACCCTTTAAACAAGTGTGTCCAAGTCACTGGGTGCTGTGTGGCCCAAGAGGAAGCCCAGACACGCCAGCAAGCCCGACAGCGCCCACACCTGTTCTCCACAGAAGCCACATACACACACACACACACACACACACACACACACCCCGTCACGGCAGAGGAGACCAGGGCGGGGGAAGTTGGTACCAGAAGTAATTAAATGGCCAAGGAGACGGGGAGACTGGGAAAGAAGACGCGTGTTGGCACCGTTTCTTGTGACTGTCATTGTGGTAACACAGCCTAAGAACAGGGATCGCAGACAAGGGCAAGTGGCTCCAGGGCATGTTTAAATTGGGCAAATTACAGAGAGGTGAGAGATTAAATGAAAATCCATCACATTACAAATACAGCCTGCAGGTACTGAAGTCATCTTTTTTTCATAAATGAGTCATGCCACGAGTAACTCCAAGGTCTTCCTAAGAGTTTGCAATAAACTCTGTGGGATACTCACCACTTCCCTCCTGAAAATATGACATCATAAGCCAAAAACAAGCAGGCCTTGGCCATTTCTGTCCTGTTGAGGGCACCCAGCAGGGAACAGGACCACACCACCACCCCGGGAGGCGGCACGGGGCATGGCCTCGCCAGTGGGCAGGCAAATTAAATAAGATCTCATCTCATACCCGCCAGAGGCAGAAAACCAAAGTCGCCAACAGCCAGAACTGGAGAGGGTGTGAGGACATGGAGCTCTCGGGGCACTGGCAGGCGTCCGGGGGACAAGCGCACAAGAAGGCATTGAGCAACACCGAGTCAGGTCAGGAGGGTGCGCCAGCACCCACTGGTCCACCAGGGAGGGTGTCCCGGCACAGAGACTCTCCCGGCGGGGAGAGAGGTGTGCAAGGAGGCTCAGCAAAGGCGGACAGTCTTAAAACCAGTGTGCTGGGGAGCAGCAGGTGGCGTGGTTTAAGGTACTGGACTTCACTCCCATATGGCCGACCACAGTTCAAGTCCCGGACCAGGCAGCTTGAAATTCACGCTGGGCATGTGTGCATGCGTGCCCTAAGTCCCTCTCGCCTCTCACTGTCTCTCCCTTTCTCTGTCCAGCCAGTACATGCACCCTATGGTTAAAATAAATAAATAAAATGAAATGAAATAAAATAAAATAAAGAAAAACCTGGCCTGGCTCTGACGCTCTCCCCATTAAGGTGGAGCCTAAGTCCCCTGGCCCCGAATGGGAGCCTGCCTTGGCAATTGGCTTCTGAAGACACAACAGGTAAACAGGACGCTGCCTAACTTTGAGGCTAGACATGGCGCTCTCTGGGGACAGCGGCCCCTAGAGCCCAGCTGTCATACGGTGGGGACGCCCAGGCACATGGAGAGGCCACTTGCAGTGCCTCAGCTAAAACGACAGCTAGGGTCCCAGCTGACAGCCAGAACGCTCATCAAAGCCTGAGTGACCAAGTCTGCAGGTGACTCCAGTCCCAGCCTTCAAGCCACCCCACAGGACGCCACGTGGGGCCAAGGTGAGCTGCACCAAGCCCAGCCCGAATAGCAGACTCATAGACAAACAAAGGTTTTGAGCTACGGAGTTTGGAGGCGGTGTATAACACAGTAATCAATAACTGGATAATCTGTTTACTGTAAAGTTATTTGCAGAGATAAAAAGGAAAAACAACTTAACCTCCCAAGCACAGGGAATGAATAAATAAGCCGCGGTTCATCCGTGCAGTGGAACTCCGCGGCAGTGAACGTAACACTGAATGCTGTACAAACGGCCAAGGGCATGGGGTGTGACTACCTCTGCACACATCTTTAAAGTAAAAACCAATATGACATGTTGTTTATGGATAAACACACATGGAAAACACTCAGAAGCAACAGTACCAGGAGAGTGGCCGTTGCCGGAGAGGGAATGAAGCAGGGCTTTAGCCGTAGCTGCCATATTTTACTCCTTAGAAAACAAAAAGGGCCCGCATAAATACGGGAGAACGCCAATAACTGTAAGACCTGGTGGTGGGTCTGTGAGTTTATTGTATTTTCTGCACATTTCTGCAGGACTAGAGGAGGCCACAGATCACTCACTTCCACTCAGCCGGGCTCGCCGGGGGCAGGACGGCTGGCAGTACGTGGAATGGGGCTGCAGTGCTTTTGCTGTTTCCCCTCCTCTTCCCTTTGCAAGACAGACCGGGGACCAATAAGCCAGGAAGATTCTGTTCCCTTCTCCAGTTCACAGGAACCAAACAGAGAACAGGGGTATCTTCTAACCCTAGGGACTCGGCAGACTTGAGACACAAGAACAAAAGGCGAGCCCATTAAAAAGAAAGATGAGCTCCGTTCCAGTCCTGAGGCATGCTCGTTTCCTCTTCTGTACGAGGTTAACATTTCAGCTTTGGCCAAACGGAATGTCACAAACACAGGCCGTTATGAGTGAGGGGTATGCAGGGAAGATAAGTAAATACCTCATCATAGTGGCCCAGGGGTAAGAGACTCTGTGAAGGCAGGCAGAGATGGAAAGACAGGAAGGCTGGGGAATGTGCAGGGAGGCAGCTTCTGAGGAAGGCGGGAAGCATCGCTCACTTCCTAGCTTCTCCTGGGCCCAGCCCCGTTCCCTCCCTCAGTGTCCTACTCCCCACTCTGGGCAGGTCTCCAGCTATTCACAGCCTTGTGCATTCCTTGTTGACAGAGTAGAACCAGCATGTGGGCCATCTGGTCAACTTCACTTTCCTTTTCCACCTGTTCCGATTTTCGTAATACTACCCTCATAGTAAGAAAACACGTAATTGGGGCCAACAGGTGGCATGGTAGTTAAGGCACTGGACTCCCACATGGCCAACCACAGTTCAGGTCTTGGACCCAGTGGCTTGAAAATCATGCTAGGTATGTGTGTGCATGTACGCCCAAAATCCCAGGAGAGTGGAGAAGAGATCATGGCATAGCCATCCCCTCTGGAGGTGATTTCTCACTTTCCCTCTTACCACCTCTCTCTGGCAAGTACTCATGCCCCATGGCAAAACCTAAAAAAAATAAATAAATAAAAAATAAAAAATAAAAATTAAAAAAAAGACGTTCAGTCTTGGCTAGTAATCCCAGTTGTAGGAATTGAGCCAAAGAAAATAACCACACAGAAGCTAAACATTATGTACACGGAGCTGATCACTGTAGCATTGCCTATAAAACAACAATAAAACCTGCTGGAACAGAGCCTCCTGTTCACCGACAGGGCTGCAGCTGAGTCACGTCCAGCACAGCCACAGGAAGAGCGAGGACTATTCCAAAGGCTATAAACACGGGGATAGACGCTAAGCTTTAAAAAGAGGATCCAAAGTGATACATGAAAAATCCCCACTGAACTATAAAAACAAAAAGTTCACAAAAAATGCATTCAGAAGTGAGAGTAAGACACAAAACAGAAGTAACTTGCTGTGGGCCCTGGTGACCAAGCCAGCGAAGGAAGGTAGCTGGGCCCGATGCCCCGTGCAGGGGGGAGACTGCCCGGGGCAGCCCTCAGACCCCTGAGGAGGTCCAGGGTCACTGGCAGCTCGAAGGGCAAAGCAACCACAATCACAGACCAGCGGCAAGCAGGCCCCACCCGGCAGAGTACGCCCGGTGGGTCTGTCCCCACGCGGCCTAGGGCAAGGGGGCAGGAGAAGAACCCAGGAGACAGTTCAGACTTGGGCTTCCTGTGCAAAACTCCCCAGAAAAGAAACTTTCCCGTTAACTTCAACTATGTGTGTGTTCTGAGGATTCAACACAGGAAGTTTCTGAGTGAGAGTGCCCTGTCCCACAGCACAGAGCCCGGGCTGGGGCCACCGCCGGCCTGCACCCACACGGTCATTGTACCCACCCGTGTCTGGGTGTGAGGCTCTGCCCCGCTACCCGTGCTCTTCCTCCAGCTATAAAAACAGTGCTTGGCGTCAATGTCTGAAATTACTTGCTCAGAATTTTAATACTGTATTAATGTGGACGACTGTAAAGCTGTATCTCAGCTCTCCAAATGAAAACACCAGGCTGCCAAATCTCCTAGAAGAAATTACACTGTTAATCTGTTAGAGACTATTACATTGCCAACGACATAACCACGGAACTCCATTTCAGCAAGGAGCGGTGGTGGGCCGCATTGGCAACCTCTGTGGAGGGCCTGATTAGAGCTAGTAAGGTCGTCATCTTCACGGACTCGCCGTCTGTTTTCCAGCTGTGCTTTCGACAGTCCTAGAAACTGTTCATTTGAAGACTCCCTGAGAAGGGGATCACGTCATAGGGCAGACGGTGGGCGAAGGGAGAGGCAGGCAGGAAGCCATAGAGGAGCAGCACGTCCATAGAGCCTCGAGTTTCAGGGCCCGGGTCCCAGGTGACAAAACAGAGGAGAGGCCACAGGAGCTGTGGGAGCCCACCCCACACTCTAGCCCCACTACCGTGCTCAGGCCTGCTGCATCCCGGAGCTGGTGTGGTCCAAGTGTGTCCCCAAGGCTGTCCCATGGTGCAGCTCAGTGCAGACCCTGCCCTTCACCCTCGGGCTGAGGCCAGCAGTGGTCATGCCGTCACTCAAACTCACACTTCTAATAGCTGCATGGAAGTCGGGGGGGGGGGGGTGCTGGGTGTCACTGTGTGTGGTGTGCAAAGTAAGAACTCAGGAAGGACCTTCGTGCAAATCCACAAGAACACAGAAGAAAGCCCAAGTGTCCACGTCGGGCGGGGCACAGGTCACTGTGATGAACCTACCCAGGGCAGAGGTGATGAAGGGGACAGCAGTGGCCAGGAACAGCTCAGAGTCGTGGCGGCCGGAGAGGAGTCAGGTACAAAACGCGACCTCAGGGACCAGCAGTTAGCGTAATGGCTATGTCGCTGGACTCCCACGTAGACGACCATGGTTCGAGTCCTGGACCTGGTGGCTTAAACTCACGCTGGGCGTGTGTGCGTGCATGCCCAAGATCCCGAGAGGAGAATGGAGGAGAAGGGATTGCAGTGTGGCCATCCCCCCTGGGAGGTGATTTCTCGTTTTCTATCTCTCTGTCTCTCTCTGTCTGGTGAGCGCACGGGCCCTATAGCAAAAACTTCTTAAAAAAAAAAAAAAAAAACACACAACCTCAGGGGACCAGCAGTTGGCATAATGGCTGTGTCTCTGGACTCCTATGTAGTCAACCATAGTTCAAATCCCGGACCTGGTGGCTTAAACTCACGCCAGGCACGTGTGTGCGTGCCCAAGATCTCAAGAGGAGAATGGAGAAGGGATTGTGGTGTGGTCATCGCCCCTGGGGGGTGATTTCTCACTTTCTCTCTGTTTTTCTGGCAAGTACATGTGCCCTTACAGCAAAAAATCTCTCCAAAAAAAAAAAAAGAAAAAAGAAAATGCGACCTTGGCCCCAGGCTTCTCTCACGGTAGCGAGGTACAGGTCACCTGTGCGGGCGTGTTCCAGCCTCCTCGGCACCTCCCTGACAGAGAAATAGGCTGGGTCTCTAGCACCCTATCTGCAGGAGTGCTAGCGCTCAGGCAGCTCTCTACGGAGAAGGAAGATCGTTCCAAGAGCCTCTGAGCGGAAGGAGGCACAAACTAGGGAGTGGAGGCCGCCAGGTGGTAGGAAAGAACCTGGCCTCACGTGTGGCCACGCCTCCAGCCCAGAGCCCTCGCCTGACCTCCACGGGCCTAGGGTGCTGGTCTCCCAGCAACCTGGGTGCCTGGGAGGCAGTAAAGTATGCAAGCGTGTGCCTGTGCTCAGTGTCCCGCGAAGGCTGCCGTCCTTGGGCTGGAGCCGGCACGGGAGACCACACAGGTAACAGACGGGGCAGGGCGAGCGTGGGAGCCCGGTGCCACCCGACCCACACATGGGCAGGAGCTCACGGAGCAGGCCCCGCCTTGGGCACTGGACTGTCCTTGGAGACACTCTCCTCCAAAGTAAAAGAATGCTGGTGACTGCCCAGTGTTTGGAAATACCACGCTTTCTAAATCACTGGCCCAGATTTTAGCTCTGGGCCAGCTTGGATCTCCCAGATCAAGGTCTGAGAGGGTCATTCTTTGTAGACACCTGTTAAGGACTCGGTGGCGACATGTTTGCAGAGATGAGGAGGAGGTGACACACAGCCGGCTGTCCTGGGCAGCCCAGAGGCACTGTCAAAACCCCATGAAGAGCTTGAGATGTGACTCTGCTAGCCAGTGAGCCTGCCACAGTTTCGTACACACTGGCAGAAGACACGAGACTCCTGGGCCCGAGACAGAGACCGTTCATTACTCACAGCAAGATGATAGCCAGAGGAGCAGGACTGTGCCAGTTCCTGGAGCCCCGGCTCCCACTGGGTGATGCGATGGCGGCCAGGTGTCAGCTGTGCTCACAGTGGGATGCACCACAGAGAGGAATCCCGACGCTGGAAAGCCCTGGCCTTATACTCAGGGCTGCTAGTGACCCTGCCCAACCTCAGCCCCCCAGGGAGACACTGTCTTTATTACCCAGGAATACAAATCAATCTGCTCCGAAGAGGCCATGTCCACCTGCCAAGGCTGCTCGCTACGCAAACATCCCGGGAAAGCTGGCCAGACGAGCTGTTCTTGCCTTTATCCAGAAGACGGGGCAGAAATGCCCGTGAGCAGGAGAAGGGCGCCCGGCCCCGAGGCACACACCAGCATGCCTGCTTCCCTCCCCAGACGCCCTGCCAGCATCTGAGGCCTTCCCTCCCCTTCTCTCGTTTGTTTAGAAATAAAACTAAGATGTATTTGCCAGTCTTGCTGGGAAGAACAGAAGGGAGCCTCAGAGAAATCAAGGAATATGCCCAAGGCTTCCACCTCCGTAGGCAGCACCGTCCTCCCCCAGCGGCTTACACCGCAGCCTGGCGTTGCCTCTGACGAACAGCATCACCCAGCCCCTCTCCGAGGCCGGCCGCCCACCCCAAACCCCCGAGCTGCCCCTTCCCTCAGTCCCTGTCATCCTCATCCCCACTCACCAGACACCTGCACTCCCCACTGCTCTCCATGCCTCCCCACATGAGCCCTCCCCCATCCACGAACAAAGGAACTTTATTTTTTTAAGTTTTGCTATAGGGCATGTGCACTTGCCAGAGAGAGAGAGTGGGAAATCACCCCCAGGGGAGATGACCAGGCCACAGTCCCTTCTCTTCCACTCTCCTCTCACACATGCCTGGCATGAGTCTCGAGCCACCGGGTCCAGGATGCAGCCATGTAGGTCACAGTGCCTTAACTTCCATACCTGCTGGCCCCAAGGCACCTGCAAGAACAGAGGCGGGCCGGCCGTGGCAATGCACGTGAGAGGACACCACCATGCAGCACGGGGCAAGGCTGAGGTTCAGACCACGGTGCCTGCGACCCTGGCGCCAGAAGGCTGTCACAGCATGACAAGACACTTTGGGAGGTCCCTGCCCCCCCCACTTCCTCTTTCATGAAAAGGACAAATAAATAAACTTAAAAAAAAAAAAAAAAAGTGTAGTGTCACCTCACTCAAAACAAGTGGTTTCGTACAAAATTAAATGTACAATTAGTACATAATCCAACACTGCCATTCATAAGTATTTACTTAAGAAATGAGGAACCAGCAGTTGGCGTAATGGCTATGTCGCTGGACTCCCACGTAGTCGACCACGGTTCGGGTCCAGGACCCAGTGACCTAAACTCACGCTGGGCGTGTGTGCATGTTTGCCCAAGATCCTGAGAGGAGAATGGAGGAGAAGGGATTGCGGCGTGGCCATTCCCACGGGGTTGATTTCTCGCTTTCTGTCTCTTTGTGTCTCTCTGTCTTTCTGGTGAGCACATGCCCTATAGCAAAAACCTCTCCCAAAAAAAAAGGAAAAAAAAAAAGAAATGAAAACGGCGGGGCAGCAAGTGGCACGGTGGCTAAGGCACTGGATTCCCACATGACCTACCAAGGTACCAGGACCCACCTGGTGACTTGAAAACCACATTACGTATGTGTGCATGTGTGCCCAAAATCCAGAGAGGAGAATGGAGAAGGGATTGCAGCATGGCCATCCTCCCTGAGGGTATGATTCCTCCCTTTCTCTCTCTGTCTCTCTCTGGGAGGGAGCAAATTTAAAAGGAGTGAGAGAGAGAAAACATTAACCCACATGCATGTTCATGGAAGTACTGTCTCTGAGAGTCCCAACCAGAGACAGCCGAGCCTCCATCAACTGAAGAATGTGCCTTGTCATACACCCGAACAGTATTCGGCAGTGAGGAGGGGTGAGCTGCTGGCCAGCGCGGGCGAGTCCCAGAAATCCCTGTTAAAAGAAAGAAGTCAGACACAGAAGACTACACGTCATATGACTCCAGTGCTATGAAATTCTAGAACAGAAAACTACTGGCCGATGACGTGTAGCTCTGTGGTTGCCTGGGGTTGGGGCTGACTACATAGGACATGCAGAACCTTCTGGGCAGTAAAAACGTTCCATATCCTCGCTTGGGGTCCTCTGTCAGACTCAGCCTGGCCACAGTGGCTTGTGCTCCACAGATCATGACTACATAGGCAACACAAGTTCGGATCCCAGAACATAAAAGCCAGGTGAGGAGGCATGCACCTGTAATCCGTGACTCAGGAGGCTGAGGCAGGAGGGTTACATGCTGGGCTGGCCCGAGACAGCTGAAAAAGAGCCAGGCGTGGTGATGCGTAAGTATGGTCCCAGCTGGGAGGCGGAAGCCGTACGGAGATCCTGTCTAAAGCAAAACAAAACACTCATCCGTAGTATACCTCAATAAAGTTCATTTACTACTTTTTATTAAAAACCTTCAGAAGGGATCAGCAGATGGCATAATGGTTATGTCAATGGATTCCCACATAATCAAACACGGTTCAAGTCCCAGACCCGGTGGCTTAAAACTCACGCCAGGCGCATGTGTATATGAGCCCAAGATCCCGAGAGGAGAAAGGAGAAGGGATTGCAGTGTGGCCCTTCCCCCAAGGGGTGATTGCTCACAGCAGCAACCTCATTGCAAACCACTCCCTCTCCTTCACTGAGAGCCCACATAAAAGGCAAAGCAGACACTCCCTGTCCCCGTGGGAGCAGCAGAAACAGAAAGGTCAGAGGCACGCACTTGGATAGCGGGACAGGGACACTCATGGAGACAGTGAAGCCGGCATGAGTGCCCGCGTTTGTGTTCATTACCGCGGGTGCACACATACATTCAAAATCATCTATTATAACCAACGCCAAAACGCTGTATTTTTCCACTGTCATCTCCTGCAGCAACTGTGGCTCCTCCCCTAGAGAGCTTGGAGAAAGTGTTTTCACCCCCCCAGACCAGTGGGAGGAGTCCTTGAGCTAAAAGGACAGCCAGGATCACTGAGCATCCACACTGAGCCCTGCCCTGAGCACTTTCCAAAGGTCATTTTATTTCGTCTTCGCAAAACTACACGGGAAAATATTTGCACCCCAGCACCCAAACTGTGCACCAGGGCACCCCAACAAACTCACAGGGGTGCCAAAGGGCATTTTAATGTTTTTAAAAATAATTATTTAACTTTAATATTATTATCATTTTAATTTCCTATAGGGCATGCACACTCACCAGAGAGAGAGAAAATGAGAAAGCAAATCTCCAGGTCTGGAACGTCAACCCCCATCGGCCACGTAGCTGTCCAGCTCTTTAGCCACCATGACACCTGCCGGCCCTGCATTTTATTTTGTTTATTTGTTTATTTATTTACTTATTTGCTAAGGTAGGACACTCTGCTTTTATTTGTATTGTTCAAAGCAAACTAACACATTAACGAAATATAAATGGCTATTTCTTTGAGCCAATGAATATTTAAGGATATTAATTTACTTCTTTTAACAGTTTTTTATATTATTTTATCTATTATCACCATAATTTTTAGATTACATTGAATCACATATATCTTTACAGTGCATTACATTTCTTTTCCAGAACGATTACCATGTATATCAGTCATGACAAAGACATTACTATTTACATCATCATCAAATAGCTTTTCATCATTTTTTTGGATTATTATTATTGTTATTTTTTAACATTCAATCACTATATATCATTTGGCTTGCAAAGAGAATTTACCCAACATGAAATACTTCTCAAATCACTCTAGTTGAGAATACTATACACGTTATCATTGACAGGTAATAAACCATTTCTGTGTCCCACTAATGTCATGCCTATTTGTTCTTTTATTTTTTTTTTTAGGAGGGGGAGAGTTTTTTGCTATAGGGCACGTGCACTCACCAGAGAGACAGAGAGACAGAAAGCGAGAAATCACCCCCCGAGGGGGAGATGCCCATGCCACAGTCTCTTCTTCTCCATTCTCCTCTTGGGATTTTGGGCACACACGCACATGCACCTGGTGTGTGTTTAAGTCACCGGGTCCAGGACTTGAACCGCAGTCAACTATATGGGAGTCCAGTGACATAGCCATTACACCAACTGCTGACCCCTATTTGTTCTCTTCTTATCCTTCTCTATACTCTTCCCTTCTCCCACCTCCCCCATTTTACTTTTTAAGGAGACATGGACATATCTGTTGGATAGCAGGCACACCACTAGCTGAGGTCTCAATATCAGATTCAATGTTGATCTCTCTATTTCTTTCGATAATGTCCTATCTTGGCAAAGCTAGGTTTTCAGCGGCTGCTATGATAAAAAGTAAGTAACAGTGAAAATCAGCATGGAAGAGGAAATGAGGTTGGCAGTCTCCAACCTGCCTCCAGTGTTTGAGAACCAGCAGGTGCAAGGCTGTTTGGAAATAAATATTTATTACGCTCTCCAGCCTTCACTCCTTAGTAAACAGACTGCCGGGACCAGCAGGTGGCATAATGGTTAGGTCGCTAGATTCCCACATGGCAGACGCGGTCTGAGTCCGGACCCAGAGGCTTGAAATTCACAACGGGTATGTGTGCATGTGTGTCCAAAGTCCCACGAGGAGAATGGAGAACAAGAGATTGCGGCATGGACTGCCACTCTGGGGGGATGATTTCCCGCTTCCTGTCTCTCTCTGTCTCGCCAACAAGCGCACACACTCTATAGCAAAAATCTCTCTAAAAATAAAAAAAAATTAAAAAAATAAGCAGACTGTTAAATTGTTTGTATTGCCCCCAGGGTGCTGCAAAAAAGTTGTGTGACCCTGAGAACCAGCAGTTAGTGTAATGGCTATGTCGCTGGACTCCCACGTAGTCGACCGCGGTTCGCGTCCCGGACCCGGTGGCTTAAAACTCACGCCGGGCGCGTGTGCGTGCGTGCCCAAGATCCCGAGAGGAGAATGGAGGAGAAGGGATTGCGGCGTGACCATCCCCCCTGGGGGGTGATTTCTCGCTTTCTGTCTCTCTGTCTCTCTCTGTCTGTCTGGCGAGCGCACGCGCCCTATAGCGAAAACCTCTCAAAAAAAAAAAACAAAAAAAAAAAAGAAATAGAAAAAAAAGTTGTGTGACCCTGAGGACGTTGTGAACTGAGAACATGTGAGACTATTTTCCTGACTTTATAGATGGGGAAACTGAGGTACCCAGGGGGTGCTCACCCAACATCATGGAGCTAGGAGGCTGGGGTTAGGCCAGCACAGAGCAACCTTGTCTCCAGAAACGGGTTTACCAGACACACCTGCATGGCGGTAAACAGTTGAAGCAAGTGCGTTACAAAGGATCACAAGTCCTGTCTAAACTTTGCGGTCTGAAATCACGAGTGTACTTAATTTGGGAAAATTCGTGAAGACCCAGTATCTTTCACAAGGGACAATGCTCTGCACCGCATTCCATTTCCGGCTTTGCTGAGTCCTCCAGCCTTCGCAGGCCCTGTTCCCTCAGGCAGGAGTTGGTGCCCTGCTCCTCCTACCCACAGCCTCCGTCAGGCTCAGGGTCCGATTTCCTCTGCGGGCTAACGTCACGGGTTCTCACACACACACCCAGCCGTTTCTTTCTGTTCCCCAGTACACGCCACTTCTGCGTTGCCCTGCTGGTGAGCTCACGTCTGAGCCTGGGAGCCAGGTCCAGTGGCAGCTGCTGCCACCTGTGTCCGTCCCTCTCCTGCCCTCTCCTGGCCAGCAGGCCAGAGCCAGACCCTCTGTGCCTCCCACCCTCAGTTCCAGATTCCTGAGCAGATCCGAACCCCAGAAAGGCGGTATGCAGAGGGCACCCTGAGCCGGGACCAGCACTCACATGCCTGGTGGGGGGGCACCCTTGCTGCTTTCTAATCTCAGTGGCCGACGGGGTTTAAAAATACATCTTTGACTCTCTCCCTCGGGAGACTCAGAAGGGCTCTGGCCCAGAGTATTCTTATTCTAAAGTGCTTATTTTCTAAAATGGTCAACTTTCACATCTACTACCAACAATTAATAGCAAGAGTGACCCATGGAGGGGGAAGTGGGTAATTATTATCAACAAAACCAATAAGAGGGAACAAATGGGGCCAAAAATCTGGTAAAATAAGTCCGAGAATTCTGGAGGCGCTCCGCAGGGAGCGAATTACTCTTCTGTATCCTCGCCGACAGCACACGGGAGAGGCGATTTATTACCTTGCGCCGTGTCGGCCTCCACATTAACCTGCATCCCTGAAGTACTTAACTCTTACCCAGGAAACTGCTTACTTAACTTGCATCAGGGCACACAAGGCCAATGTAGGTCTGCTATTCACAGCTTCAAATTCAATGTAAAGGGATCCCTGTTCCAATTTCCTGCAGAAAGTTACTCCGTGCTCTAATACATCAGTGTCAGGCAACGCGGCCTTTACTTAATTTCTTCTCATTATTCACACAGCCCGGGATCACCCAGAGCAATTTCTCCTCCTTTGTGCACCTAACAGCAACGATGGAGCTTTTACTTTGCATCTTTTCAAGTGCCAGCTGCTTGGCAGTCTCCCGTCCCTCCACAGCAAGCCCTTAGAGACCCTCAGTCATTTTCCTGGGGGATCTCTACACGGTGACATGGCTGCTGACAGACAGGGACACTCAAGTTGAACGGCCAATATTTCTAACAAATTCATGTTCTAAAAGGCAATGGGATGTCAGAAAGCATGAAGACTAGCCCCAGGCCCCCGTGTCACCATGGGCCACAGGCTCTCCCAGGTGGCCTGGGACATCTCAGTTATAAAATGAGAGGCTAAGCCTGGACTGCACGGTCTCTTTGATAAGCCATGGGCTGCATGAAGGGCAGCCATGTGAGACAGCCCCATCACGGGACAATGGCAGGGCTGTTTCAGGGAGAAGACCATGGTAGGGTGTTCTCAAGATCCCAGCTCCTTTTCCCTGGAGGCAGCCCCTGAAGATTTCCATGGAGGCCTCGGAGCCCCTCCAAGCCCAGACTGCACACCACCGATCTCAGTCACCCCCACCAGCCCCCTCAAGCCCAGCAGGTCTAGCGGTCCAAATGTCCTCTGTGCATGCAAACATCCTTAATAAGACTGTAATGGGAAAACAGTTCATGCGTTTTATTTCCTACTTAATACATTTATGTATTTTTACAATGAGCATACATTAATAATCAGAAGAAAACAAACATCATTAAAGAGAAAATAATTCACATGAATTTTAACGAAACAGCAAAGGCACGGAAAGCACTGGCCAGGTAGCATGCACACTCTCCTGGTGTCATCTAGCATCGCTAACCCTCCTTACTTCGGTCCCCTCAGAGCACAGTGCGGTCTGGTGAGTCACCAGTCACGGCACGGCTCCCACTGCATCGCCAAGCCCTGGGCAGGCCTGCGTCGATAAGGGTAACTCCCAGTCACGTCCCACTTCAGACACTGGTGAAGAAGTGGGTTTCCCTAAACAAAGGCGTTCCTAAGCTCCTTAATTTTCATTGCGTTTACATTCAAATCTTGAAAGTACAATAAAGGAGGGAGTAGGGGCAGCTACGTTAGGGCTGACACAGCCCCATCCTTCGCTGCCTTTTCCCCTTTAATTGCACAGTGATCACACATGCAGACTTTCTTTTTAAGTTTATTAAGTTATTATTTCCACAATCAAGAGGAGACAGACAGACAAAGACAGAAAGACAGAACCCTCAACAGGGTCTCTATACCACCATCCACGCCCCGCCTCTGCCAGCCTCTGCCAGCCTCAGGCCACAGGCGTGGGTGCCAGGTGTACCCAGGGAGGCCTCCAGGTGCAAACCAGGACCTTCCCACGGGGCCGGCCTCTCAGAGTGCCATGCTTTACCGCTGAGCTACTGCCCAGCCCTGCCTGCCCATCGAAAGGCCTAGACAGTCCCGGGAGCCTTGGACGAGGCCTCCTGGGAGTCCTCCCTCCAATCCCACATACCTAGTTTAGGGCCCTCTGTGGCTCCTGCGTCCTACAGAAACAAGCCTCCCAAACTCCCCCCACTGTCTAAGGTGGATGTCTGTGCTTTCAGGCCCCCCGCCTGCCCCCAACCCTCCTCTGCCCCCAGGGCCAGCTCCCACCCCCATCAGGATCGGAGCCATGGTGCTTCCTGTGGTCCACCTTGACTTGTCCAGGAGCCCTTGCACACTTGGCACCATCAGAAAGTGATTTCTCACTTTCTGTCTCTCCAGGGAGGGACTGACGGGCTGTGTCTTCTGTCCCTGCTCCACCCTCCAGCACCCAAACTCAATCTAGCAAAACCAGGTGTCAGGGCCTGTTTGAGCACTAAAGTGTAAAACTGTGGTCCTTACTCAAAAATGTCATGCTTCAGGGGACAAGTGCCCCCCCAAGCCTGCAGAAAGAGCGTGCCCAGAGCCCCCAGGGTGGGTGTGGTACAGAGCTCTCCTTTGGTTTGCATGTACAATAAGCAACCACCCATAGCAGCTGCCCAGGGAAGCACCAGCTGCCAGCACCCTGAACACAGGGGTGGGACAGCCTAATGCCAGCCCTCGGCTTGCCCACAACTGCCACCGCCCGGCAAGCCGGCCTCACTTATCTCAGTAGGCCGACTCGTCCCTGGCTCACCCGAGTTGGGAAGATGGATAGGGCTTTGAATTAAAAGCTCTCCTTTGCTGCTTCCTAGACTCTGAGCGGAGCATGAGCCCGAGAGTAAATGGGGTTATTAATGTCAAAGGAAGACAATTACCCCTCAGAATAGGAGCACAGCAATAAGAATCTGAAAGCGACTTTTCAGGAAACTGGGACACGATGCAAACGCAGTGTCTGAGCACTGAGCGTACATCGTGGCCTAATCGCGGAAAGCGGTGCCGGCGGCGGCGCTGACTGCGGGCTCAGCCGGGGAGTGGGTCTTCTTCCCCTGGAAGGACCTGATCAGCGTGGCCCCTGCGCGGCCTGCTCCCTCCAAGCTGCTCCGCATGAGCCGCTCCTCGAGGGCACCTCCGGCAGCCCGTCCCACACACCTCTGCTCCTGCTCAGCCGCCCTCTGCAAGGGGGCAGTTCTGAGTCCCGAGAAGGAAGGGAGCTGAGAGGCAGGAGGGACGACCCACTGCAGTTTCACATCTGCCCCGCGGCTTAGCCTGCCTCTTCCTTTTCTGTCCCCACGGTGTGTCACTCCTTTCCTCACTGGCTCACAGCACACACGCCTCTCCCAGGAGCACAGAAGTGCGGGACTTGGCCCTACCATAATGAATGCACTGCCGGGTGCCCACGCTGCACTGGTGTGACAGGCGCAGATCCTGGTGACACACGGGGACCAGAACCTGTGATGCTGGGTGGACCTGGTTCCAGCCACCCTGCACGTGTGCATTGCCCACTAGTCCCTACCCCAGCTTCACTCTCAGCTGCTTCAACTGCAAATGAAGACAAAATGCCTAACAGACTCGAGGCTACTGGGAACACCTGTGTGAAGAGCCCCCACGCCCATGGAGCTCAGTGGCCCGCAGTGCTCTGACGTCTCACTGTAGCCCTGAACTACCCCGTACACCCGGCCTGGGCGTGCCGAGGACAGGAAACACACCTGCCTTGTGCTCCTCCTTCGAGCCCACACCACCATGGCCGACAGTCCAACAGGCCCCGGAGCCCACTACCCATGTCACAGGACCGGGACGCGTGCACCAGTGTCAGGAGGGGCACCGCCAGCGCCTTCTCGGCTCACTTTCACCACTTTGGACTTGGCTCCACGTGCTTTGTATAATCTGAAGCTTCTAAGCCTCAGGAGAGCTGCACGCTTGTCCCCCACCCTCCCCTTGCCATCCCCTGTGGGGGGTGATTTCTCACTTTCTGTCTCTCCAGGGAGTGCACACATGCTAGAAGCAAGAATGTTTTGCACTTCGTAGCCCCAGGAAGCCGAGCCTGGGCCCTCCCTGCCCAGCCCAGCCCCCAGAGATAGGAGCCCCCGTTTCCCACCAGGAACACCAGAGGGACAAGCACTCTGCCTCCCACAAGGCTACGGTGGAAACAGGAGGAACCGCGCTGCTGGTGAGGATGGTGTCTGCGGACCAAGCCCTCACAGATGCACAGGAGGCCCCAGGTTCAGAGCGCGGTTCGCAGCTGCCTGGCTCCTGCGGCAGCATGGGAGGGTGGAAAGAACACGGTCTGTGGGAACAAGGCCCTAGACTGTCCACCATCTCGCGCCGAGTCCTGGCCTCCGAGCCCCAGGCCCGCGGCGGCGCATGTGAATGCCACCGCTACCTCCGAGCATGTGTGGGTGATGCCAGCCCTGCCCTGGGCTCTCAGCGGGGTCTCAGCAAATGGGCGTCCCCATCACTACCCGAAGTGCACCTCGGGGAGCTGGCCACCTCGAGTTCCCATGATGTTGGTCAGCCACGGTCAAGTCCACCCCAACATGGCCACCTTCTACTCGAGGCGCTGCATCGAGCGAGCCAGAAACAGCCCGACAGGAGCTAATGAAGGGCTCCGAACGCTCTTCCCTAGGCCATCGTCCGGTCATTCCCTGGAAGCTGCCGGCCACGCAGACTGGCGTGTCGGCCACGGCGCTCCTCTGGATGGCTGTCTGAGGGCCACTCTGAGTGAGCGGCAGGTGGAGGGCAGGCTCGCCGTGCTCAATCTGCCTCCCTCCAGCAGCTTCACCTGGGCAGCAAACGGGCTCCTACAACGCCGAGTTACCTGCACTCTGTTAAGGGCGTCACACCTCACCGATTCCACACTGTGGCTACATATGAGATATCTGCGTTTCCCACCCTCGATGTTAAACACGGACAAGGGACCAGGAGCTGCCCTGCCCGTGCCAGGTTCCAGGCATCACTGAGGGCTGCCGTCTCGCTGACCACACAGCGGCCCTCGGCAGCTCCAGCCCCACTGACAGGGAACAGCGGGGAGAGGCCGAGGGCCACCCTAGGCCGGGGTGGGAAGAGCCAAGTCTGCCCAGCTCCTTGCTGGGGACCCCAGAAGCCTAGCACTTCCGAAGGCTCCCACTTCCGATTCAGTCCCCTAACATTCAGCCACCCAGCTCTGGCTGGACAGGCAGCAGGCCACTCCAGCTCAATGCAGTGTGGGCCCAGTCGCTCCTGGAAGTGGGGCGGGTGCCCTTGGAACACGGAGACAAGCCATCCACGTGGTCTCTCCAGAACCAGAGCACGGAACCTGGGCAGGGGCAGGGGAGGAAGAGAGGAACGAACCACTGTTCTCTGTTCATCCTTTCCTTCCTTTAAAATTTTGTACCAAATTCATGTACTTCTATTCTTAGAAATAAGGTTTTATAAAGAATTATTTATCCTGGGGGCCAGCAGGTAGCATGGTGGTTAATGCACTGGACACATCCACGTGGCCAACCATGGTTTGAGTCCCAGACCTGGTGGCTTGCTTTCTCACTTTCCCTCTCTTTCTTTGTGTGCCTCTCTCTGGCCAAATTAAAATAAATGACTAAATAAATAAAATTAAATAAATAATTCTTTTTGGACTCCCATGTAGTCGACCACCGTTCGAGTCCTGGATCCGGTGGCTTAAACTCACACCGGGTGCGTATGCGTGTGTGCCCAAGATCTCAAGAGGAGAATGAAGAAGGGATTGCAGCATGGCCATCCTCCCTGGGGGGTGATCTCTCGCTTTCTGTCTCTCTGTCTCTCTCTGTTTTTCTGGCGAGCACACATGCCCTATAGCAAAAACCTCTAAAGAAGAAGAAGAAGGAGAAGAAGAAGAAGAAGAAGAAGAAGAAGAAATAAAATTAAATAAATAATTCTTTTATTTAAAAATTATTACTATTCTTTAATTTGACCAGAGAGAGAGAGAAGGAAAGAGAGAAAGCAAGCTGCCAGGTCCAAGACTCGAACTACATTCAGCCACGTGGGAGTCCTGCGCCTTAACTACCACGCTACCTATTGGCCCCAGAAATAAGTTTTTAAAAGAAATAAAGAAGGACCGTTTTTTTTTCTGTCCTCCTGAGGAGGGTTACAGTGGAATAGGGTGGCTCAGATACCATCTATAAGAGAAATCTCAGTTCACCCAACAGCCATTGATTGGGCACTGAGGCAGACAGGTCACTGTCAGCCGCCCCTCCTCAGGCACAGCTGTCCCCCACAGCTAAGGGGCCCTGGGGCAGGGGTCCCAGAGCCCGCTCAGGAGGGTCCCAATGCCACGGCAGTGGATTTCCTGCCCATGGCTCTGCACCAGGTGCTCACAGGGCGTTCGGACTTCTCTGCTGGTTTAATGACTTCCTCTGGAGGTCACGATGAGGTGCCTCGGCGAGGGAATACTCTCCTCAGCTACTTTGCAGGAAGGGGCAGGGCACCCCAGCCCCTCTACCTCACTCACAAACCGCACAGTAGAAAAGAGCCAGGTCGCAGCCACACCTCTGCACTTCCCCAACGAGGAGGCCAATGCCCAGAGGCTGCCCGAGTCGCCAGGGTCCGGGCAGGTGAGCGCAGGACTACGCGGGGCCCTGGTCGCCAGCCTGGTCCCCTGCTCCCTCCGCCCCCGCGTCCCGCTGTCTCATCGCTGCAAGAACCTCACAACGAAATGAGTCAGGCCCTCACCCAGCTGTGTCTGTAAGGTCAGAGGGTTGTTCTGTAAGAGAAAGTAATAACTAAGGGGGGGTGCTTGTCTCAGTAAAGGGTGTCCTTCCGACGTGACTGATGGGGCTGGGGCTGGCTGTGGTGCTGCGGTGATTACGCCGAAGTAATAACAGCTGTCACACATCAGGGAAGAGGTGTCACCACCTTCTGACAGAGGGCACTTGAGAAGAAGTTACAGATGGAGAGCTGTCCCTTCCCCTCCGGACAACGGGGTACCAACCCGCCTGCGTGCCGGTCTCTGCCAGGCAGCCGCTGGTTCCGAAGCCCAGCCCACTGCGGGCACTCGTGCGCTGGCAGGGAAAACTGGGCGTTAGAGGCCTGGCACCAGGGAGCCAAAGTGCTTCCCAGCACTCCCCACGCCCTCCTCGGCACCTGACGCCAGCCAGACCCAGGAGGGTGCGCCTGGCCCGCCCAGGAGTCCCCGTTAGCAGACAGCACGGGCAGGGGGCAGAGCTTGAAGGAGCTGGGCCAGGAGTCCAGAACGGCTGCAGGGCGGGGTCCCGGGCCAACGGCCACCCTGTCCTCACTGTTACTTTCCTGTCTCTCCATATGGACATATTTTTCCTTTAGAATCAGAAGCAAAGTAAAAAGAAATCCCGAAAAGAAAAATGGAAACAAATTCAGACACAGAGAGGGACCACAGGAACCTGCTGGTGCGGAGTTGTGGGAGGAAGCAGGGTCACTCGGAGACCCAACTCGGGGCAGTCCTGAAGGCTTCGACCTGCCTGTGGGGCAGGGCCAGGGCAGCCTAAGAAACCACTCGGAGGGAGGGCGGCCCCGACAGGCAGGGCTCAGCAGCAGGCCCCAGCCCAGGGCAGCATCGCCAGAACCGACCAGCGATAAACAAGGAAATGCTTTATTAGGCAGTGCAAGGCGGATCCTTATGGGGGCCCCCAGACACAGGGCTGCTCAACCGCCCCGCAGAGCAGAGACCGCCACTCTCGGGGAGGGGGCCCTGCCGCCCCAAGAACAGTGAGCAGCCGCCGACGCGCCCGGAGGCCCGGAGGAAATATTATTGCGAGACAAAAACTGAATTATGAAATCCGCAAGCAATAATTAGTTTAAATTACTACTTCTACTTGAATAATTAAACACGCTTATTTTCACTCACTGATGTTTTATTCATTACCATACATCTTTCCTGAAAGTTGTTTTTAACGTGAATATTCTTTTATTTGCAAAGATCCCACAGAGATTTACTATGCTAATTTCAAACCTTTCTTCTAAAATAAAAACAATAACAAAAACACTCCCAGATTATCATCCATTAGTGACTGCTGCGTGGGGTCCATTATCAACTTAAATCACAGCTCGACTGGAAATACTGCGGTAGTTGTGAAGTCATTCACACACCAAAGCTTCCTCCCTTCAAACCTCACTACTGAGAGGGTGATATTTAAATAAGCTCCAAGTGATTATGAAAATAAAAAGACCCAAATAGAGAGACCATTTAGGGACAGACGGAAAGCGCCTCTTGCTTTTTATCACACCCTCTATTAATGAAAATGTTTCTGCACTTCCACAAATAACCCTTGAATTTTATAAGTCTTCTTTTTACACCCTGGAGCCAGGATACCCATGAGTACGGTAATAAAGGCTTAAGGTTTTTATTAAGCAAAGTTACCTTTGGGAATAAGTACCCAGTTAAACATCACCCACGAGCCAGCTCCGCCCTGCTGGGCTATTCGCGGGTGCACTGAGGGCTAAACTCCAGAGCTTAAAGTCCACCAGCTTGCCGAAGCCGAACCCAGGAAGGAGGGACGCTGCCGCCGCCAGGGGTCAACCGCCTCTGAGGGGACCGCAAAGCCGGCTGCCGTTGTCACTGGACACTAGGACAAGTATCAGAGAATGTTACTCATTAAGGTACACACACCCGCTCTGTGACTCGGTGACCAGCTCCTCAGGAGGGAGGGCTGTGCCTCTCATCCTCTTAGGACACACAGCACCTACCCCGTCTTGGAACCCCCAAGTGCTCACTGAACATCTGATGAATAAAACTAAGAACCTGAAATCTGAAGATGTGGGGACTGGCAAGTGGCATAGTGGTTAAGGCACTGGGTTCCCACATGGCCAACTGCAGTCCAAGTCCCAGACCTGGCGGCTTGCTCGCTCGCTCGCTCTCTCTCTTTCTCTCCCCTCCCCCCTCTGACTCTCTCTGGTCAAATTGAAAAACAATAATAATAAATTAAATAAATAAATCTTAAAAAAAAAAAAGGAATCTGAAGATTTTTATAAGGCCCCAACTATATTTCTCTTTCCCCCCAACCTCTTTTTATATATATATAGAGAGAGATTTTTGCTATAGGGTGTGTGCACTCACCAAAGAGACAGAGACAGACAGACAGAAAGTGAGAAACAACCCTTCAGGAGATGGACATGCTGCAAGCCATTCTCCATCCTCCTCGCAAGATTTTGGACATCTGGGCACACATGCCTGGTGTGAGTTTCAAGCCGCCAAGTCCAGGACTCGAACTGCAGTCAGCCATGTGGGAGTCCAACGATGTAACCATTACATCATCTGCTGGTCCCTCCCCTCAACATCTCTAAAAGCAATCATTTATGCATCCCTGTAATCCAACAAGGTGTACAACCCCCGGCGTAACCCCCACTGCTCCTGGAGCCTGCAGCCACCTCCCTTCCCCTGGGCTTCTCCTCAGTGAAACAGAAGTAAATGCAGGTGAGTCTTGCCTATGGGTTGTTCTGGAACAAGAGGGAAGTGAGTTACCCAAATTTTGAAGCTTCTAAATCTAAAATGGCCATCTACTGAACAGAGCTGTGGCACTGGTTCAGCCTTGGGGAAATGAAGGGACTCCAGAGGCCACAGGCCAGGGTTTAGCTGATTCTAGCAGTCAACAGTGTCTGCGTCATCCTCGTTAGAAGCATCCGGAAAGCAGAGCACAGCTTCTGCTGGGCTTCTGTTGCCGTGGCAACAGCTTCAGTGGCCTGTTGCAGTTAAAGGAATGGAAAAAGGGAATTGAAAATGGAGAAGGAGAGGGGCAAAGGGAGACAGTAAAGAAAATAGAATGAAGGAAGGCAAGCAGAGGCAGGCCACGGTGGCAGCCAGAGGACAACCATCAGGACGGGTGAAGAAAGGCGGGGGAGGACGGGAGGAGGAAGGCGGGGTGGCAGCTGACGCTCACAGCCGGGCTCTGGCCGACTCACCCACAGATGTGCATCTACCTGTATGCTTCCTGCATTCAACGCAGCACATTTGAACTCTGAGTAACTGCCCAAGACACCGCGAGTATAACAGACCACAGGAAGGCGGTGCACAGGCCTCAACGCTGAGCCGTCTCAACGCACACTCAGCAAAGGCACTGGCCTGAAGGCTGGCTAAACCCAGAAGGGAGGAGAGGAAAGAAAGAGAGGGGCAGAGAGGGAGAGGGAGGGAGGGAGGAGAGAAGGAAGGAAAGGAGGAAGGAAGGGTGAGAGAAGAAAGGAAAAAGAGGTGAGAGAGAAAGAAGAAAGAAAGCAGCAGGAAACACGTAACCAGCACACAGCTACCGGGCCGAGGCCCCGCCGGCCCCGCCGTGAGCGCTCTGAGCCCTCGGGAACATGCAGACCTTCTGTCTGTCTTATTCAGTGGAGACAAGGAAACAGGTCTTGAAAACCAAAACATGTCAAGTCTGGGCTTGGCTGCAGTATCAAGGTGCTGGTCCCTGACATGTGACATGGTCCAGGAGCCAAGTGAGGGGTTGGCTCAGCACAGAGAGCGCAGAACAAGTGGCAGGACAAGCTCCGGCCCATCCCCTCCTCCTGCTCCCAAAACTGAAGCGTCGTTAGTTAGCAAGGAGCTGTCTGAGAGCACTGCGGGTGGGGCCAGTGGATAGCACAACGGTTACGTCGCTGGACAGCACTGTCTACAGCACTGCTAGGCGCAAGCAGGAAAATAAAAATAGTCAACCACAGTTCAAGTCCCAGACCTGGCAGCTTAAAACTCAGGCCAGGCGTGTGTGCGTGCATGTCCAAGATCCTGAGAGGAGAATGGAGGAGAAGGGATTGCGGCGTGGCTATCGCCCCTGGGGGTGATTTCTTGCTTTCTGTCTCTCTGTCTCTCTGGCAAGCACACACACCCTCTAGCAAAAATCTCTCTTAAAAGAAAAAAAATTAAGAGCAACACGGCATCCTGCAGCAGATTCTGAAACTCAAGGACGGCAGTGACACCTAACCAAGGCCACAGCCTGGCTAACAGAGCCGGCTGCCCTGGCTGTCCTGGCTGACAAACACGCCAAGGTTAGGGGAGACCACGGCACGCGGGAAGCTGGGTGCAAGGAATGCAGGGATTCTTGGTATTATTTGGACAACTATTCCATAAATCTGAAATTATTCTTTAAGGTTTTATGAGAAAAGTAACAAGGGCTGTTCAACAGCGAGACTCCAGGGACCAGCAGATGGCGTAAGAGTTAAGTTGCTGGAGTCCCACATGGTCGACCACGGTTCAAGTCCCAGATCTAGTGGCTTAAAACTCACGTCAGGTGCATGTGCATGCCTGCCCAAAATCCCAAGGAGACTGGAAGAGAAGGAACTACAGCATGGCCATTCCCAGGGGATGGCCTTTCTGTCTCTCTGTCTCTCTTTGTCTCTTTAGCAAGCACACATGCCCTATAGCAAAAATCTCTCTCTCAAAAAAAGTGAGGGGCCAGCAGGTGGCATGGTGGTTAAGGACGCTGGAGTCCCACATGGCCGACTGGTTCGAATCCCCGACCTGGCAGCTTGCTTTCTCACTCCCCCCTCCCATGCCTCTCTGGTCAAATTTTAAATGAATGAATGAATAAATAAATAAATAAATAAAGTTAAATAAAACTTTTTCAAGTGAGACTCTGCTTTTCCAACAGTGCTTGCTCTTTTCCACGTAGACCCCTGCCTTCGGCGGGGCCTCACAGTCACAGAGTCTCCCTGGAGTGCTGACGGCAGGTGGCTGCGAGCCGGCTCTCCCGCGGCAGAGGTGGGTCTCTAAACTCAGCATGTCAGGGGGCTACCCACTGATGTCAGGGCAGGAGCGACGTGCCAGCACACGTGGAGGCGGGCTCCAGCGAGGGCAGTGGAACGCGGCAAGGGGCCTGCATGGCGGCCACGTCACACTCCTGCCCCTGCCCTCCTGCCGTGGGCCTGCCTCGGCTCGCCCAGCCCCCCTGGGTGCGGGCTCACCGGCCCCACCGGCCCCACCCGCCTGCCTTGCAGCCGGCAGCTCACTACCCCATGCCTCCCGCCCTGCGCACAGTCGTCCCCTCTGGCCGGATGCTCCCCCATCCCTCTGTGCCCCACAAGGTCTCCCAGCCCCTAAGGCTCCTCTGTGCCTCTGGCTGCCCCTGCCCCTGCCCCTCGGCATCTGCTCCTCCTCCCCCAGGCCATCACCATGCTGCACATCAGGACCTGCCTGCCCGACTCTCCTCCCGGAGCCAGGAGCCCTTCGGGAAGACGACGACATGCGTTCGCCTCGGTCCCCACACTCATGCCTGGCGCCCAGGTCTCACCACACACGCTGCATGCGTGTGATACTGAGCTGGGAAAGCAGGCCGTTCTTTAAGAAGAGAAAATACCAGTAGCGACCTTCCGTCTTCTGTTAAAGGTCAAAAGGATGCTATTTGTAAGAAGCGACGCAAGCAAGCCCTTTTAAAAGAAACGGATTTTGTTACAGAACGACGGGTCCATTTCCACGGACACCATAAGTGCGGTACAAGTACGCTCCTCCGACGGGGAAGCTGAGAAGCTTTTCATAGGCTCTGTTTCCTTGACAACAGCATTGCTGGAGACAAGCAGGAAAATAATTAAAAAGTATATTCCCTTTGCTTTGAACTCCTTAAGTGTTCTTAAGCAATAGCAAACAGGCCACACTTGGCAACACCAGTGCAGACAGAGCCCAGGCCACGCACGGAGACCCCAACCTGCACACCTCGGGTAACGCCTCCTCTGAACCTGGGGGCCCAAGTGAAGCTCCGGAGCCGTGTGCCCCATCTGACACTCGCCCTGAGAACTGTGGCCCAAGCAGGTCAGAGTAACAGCCAAATTTGGGACCAGCAGTTAACGTAATGGCTATGTCACTGAACTCCCATGTAGTCGACCGCAGTTCAAGTCCTGGACCCGGTGGCTTAAACTCACACCGGGTGCATGTGCGTGCATGCCCAAGATCCCGAGAGGAGAATGGAGGAGAAGGGATTACAGCGTGGCCATCCCCCCTGGGGGGGGGGGGGTGATTTCTTGCTTTCCGTCTCTCTGTCTCTCTCTGTCTCTCTGGCGAGCACACACACCCTATAGCAAAAAATCTCTCAAAAAAAAAAAAAAAAAAAAAAAAGAGTAACAGCCAAATCACCTTCCAAGGGCCAGTCCCGGCCACACACCACGTTTATGTCACAGTAGTTTGCCGAGCTAAGTATTATATCAGGATCGCATTTGACAGAGGAGAACCTGGGGCACAGAAAACAGAAGAGCCCAGCTATTCTGGCCAGCAGCCTGTGGCCCTCCCTGGGCTGACTCCCCCTCCCAGGCGGGTCCTCGGTCCCCCATTTCGTCACAGAGAAGCCAGACCTTGCCCGGAGAAACGACTGCCTTTCCTCTGAGACTGTGGTCCTGCCAGTCCGCTCAGGCCACACGTGTTGGCTTCCCAGGGGCAGCAGGAGCAGGGCAGCCCTTCGCCTCCTGCCCCGCGGCTGAGAACGCGCGGGGTGGGGCACAGCACCAGCCTGGGGGCCGGCCGCCCTGCGCGTGAGCCCCGGGCTTCCTTCCAGGTGGCGGTAGTGGCCTCTCTCAGCAGCTTTACGGTGTTCATACCTTTCGGCATAAGTCTCCTCAATCCTTTCTGGATTTATGGTTTATAAGTAAACAAACGCACGGCCCAGACCACTGTCTGGGAGCACAAACACTAACATTTCAACAGTCGGGCAACAGGCTCGCTTCGCCTGGGCTCCTCGCTCACGGTTCCCAGTGCCTTTCACAAACCTGGCCTGGAACAGCATCCTCCTCCCGCAGGGGTGCTTCCTGCAGAGACTGGAGGCGAGGGACGGGGTCGGGGAGTGCGGTCGAGGCCGTCCCGAGATCTCCGACCTGCTGAGGGTCAAGGCGGCCCGTGAGAGTGTGGAAGACTGAGCAGGGGTTACTCATTCATAGACTTCTGCTCAGCACCTACTGTGTGCCCAGCTCTCTTCCAGGAACTGGAAGGACAAAAAAAAAAAAAAAAAAAAAAAAAAAAAAACGAGAAAGACACGAATTCCCTGTACTGTGGAACTTACAGCAGAGCTCTTCTCATCTTACAATCCTGCTCAGTGAGATTCAGCAGGAGACGGAGGGCCTGGCCACAGCCACGACTTTGCTTCGACACTCCCAGCAGGGAAGCAGCGAGAACAGTTCCAGAGCGCCGCAGAGTGTGTGTGGCAGGGCTCCAATGCCAGCTCTGTGCTTAGGGGCCACCTGCCCTCGGGTCCTCGGTGCTCTCATCTGCGAGACGGGCCTGTGGGCTGCTGTGGCCGTGATACGGAGTACATTGTGGGTACTGGCACTTCTGCAAGGCTTCCACGGAGCCTCTGATCGCCCTTAGAACACTAAGGTGGGTGCCGTCACTGTTTATGGCTCACTGGTGGGGACACTAAGGACAAGGAATTAAGTCACAGACGCTCGGTCACATGATGCAAAATCCTGAAGTGAGCTCCTGAGCCAGCCACCTGCCCTGTGCTGTGACAAATGCGATGAAAACCCCAACGCGGCTCCTAACCCACAACGCGCAGGAAGCAGCAGCCGGTCTCATACAACTGAGGGTCCCAGCATAACGCCTGCCCCCGCCCTGCCCCACTGTCCCCTCCCCACAGCAGCCAGCCAGCCCAGCTCGGGGCTGTCCTCCCCACCACGTGGTCACCTTCTCCTCCTCTCCCAAGACTCCACTTGACGGCCACCTTCCCTGGACATTTTTCTGTCTCCCGTCTTCAGGCCTCGCAGACCACTCCATTCTCTGAACCTCTGTCACTAACGCAAGGCCCTGGAGGGCCCATCACAGTGTCTCGTTCAGGTGTACGTGGCTGTCTGTCCCCACTGGCCTTCTCGTCGGCAAGGGTGGGTCTGGTCACCCCTGAGCCCAAGGCCTTGTATGGAGCCAAAACTTAATCAGTGACTGGACAGGCAGCCGGATGACCACAGGAAGAAACAACGGAGAAAGCAGGCCTCCTGGGGACCAGCAGATGGCACAGCGGTTATGTCGCCAGACTCTCACATGGCCAACCACAGTTTGAGCCCCAGACCCAGGGGCACATGTGCATGCATGGCCAGGATCCTGGGAGGAGAGTGAAGGAGAAGGGACGGGGCGTGGCCATCCCCGAAGGGGGCTGATTTCTCACTTTCCCTCTTGCTGTGTCTGTCTGTCTGTCTGTCTCTCTCTCTCTGGAGAGCACACATGCCCTATGGCAAATACCTCTTGGTAAATAAATAAGTAAATAAGCAGGCCTCTGACACAGCCATCGAGGGCCATCACCCCAGCCACCTTCTGCTCACACTAGACAACATAAAGTAAGACCCCAGGAAGTGACGGACCACGCCCCAAACTGGCTGGCGGGGACTCCAGGGACGCACGGCTGAGTTGTCCCCCAAGGCCACCGGCTCGCTCACCACCGGCTGATGTCATACTGCTGAGCTAGAAAATAGGAAGCCACGCCCAGAGGAGCGCACTGGACAGGGCTGCAGGAGTGGACAGTTCCCATGGGCGCCTGGGGACAGACTGGGTGGCGAGACTCGCACGCTCAGGAATGCGTCTTAGGAGGCCATTACGGAAAAGCCGGGGCCTGGTGCCCTTGACGACATCCTCCTTGGTAAGGGCTTCGCAGCTCACAGGATTCCACCTTGAACCTCACCTGAGCCAAGCAGCCAGGCTGGGAGGTCATGCTTCACAGGTAAGAATCCGACTCTCCAAGACATTAGGGGTACCTGTGTCTGACTCTTCGCATGTGCACGGAATACGGGATGGGGGTGCACGGAATATGGGATGGGGGTGCACGTCGGCCGGGGGGGGGGCACGCGGGATGTGCTCGTGTTCCAGGGCAAGCTCAGGGCTCTCTCCAGAGCAGCTCACAGCCACACACTACACCAGAGGGTGATGGAGCCACGGCCTGGGTCCCCAGCCTAATGCCTGTGCTGGCAACATGGTCCCCAAGACAACCAGCTCTGGGTGCTGGAAAGTTCTTCCTGCCAACGTGCTCACCTCTGCCCTGCACTTCCCACCACATTCCCTGCTTCAGTTCTCAGAGCAAACCAGAATGTGTCCAAACCTCCTCCCCACGGCAGGGCTGTAGGCACCCAACGACATGCACCCACACACATGCATGCAGGTGCACACACACACACACACACCTTCACCCCACCCCAGGGCTGACAGCAACAGGACAAGACTCAGAGGCACACACATTTCAGAACACACTTAAGTGAGAGTCATAGAATATGAAAAGACGCTGGGATGAAAACCACCTTTCTAGCCAAAGGTGACGATGAAAACGTGTTTTAATTTGTGGTTTTGTACCTCTCGAAATAACACTTCAGTTAGCTCAGAAAGAGACCACTTCTGTTTGTGAAAGCTCTTCTACTTCCCACCGTGGTCAGGGCCATGTAAACACTGAGGAGGGAGGAAGGACTGAGACTTGGGAAACTTTGAAGCTAGCATGCATGGGATCGGAATTCTCAACTCGTCAGGTTAAAGGCGTCCTGAAAGCAATTTGGGTGTTAGTCTAAATAATTACAGATCACACTCACTTAGATAAGGGCCTTTGCCCTCTAGGAGCTCCGAGGGAAACTTCTAGACATGATAGGCAAAATCGTTGGTTATTACGCAGGCTCGGCGGTGGCAGTGCAAATTGGTATAATCCTTTTGGAAAGCAATCTGACAGGAGACGTATCAGACCCATGAAAATGTACAACCCTTTGACCCAGCAGTGCCACTTCTGGGAATCAATCCGAAGGAAATAATCCTACAGAAAAAGGTTTCATGCATGAAGAAAACCACTTCAGCATTATCTATAACAGCAAAAATTAGAAACCACCTGAGTGTCCAAGGGCGGCTAAGTAAATTACAGTTAATCAACTCAATAGAGCGTCATGGAACCAGGGAAAATTGACGACCCTCCAGAGACACACAGGTGGCTGGCAGCGCAGGCAGGAGGGCTGGAGGAGAACGCAAAGTGGGGAGCGCAGGCCGCAGAGCTGGGAGCACACTCTGCACAGGACTTGAGCCCACGTGGACTAGGAAGGGACTGGAGGGTGTTACAAGGATAATCATAATTTCAGTGTACCTTGGCATTGGGAGACGTCCCCCATCATGTCATAATGCTGTCAGCTCATCTTCAAGAAGGGGAGCAGGGGGACCAGCAGTTAGGGTAATGTCGCTGGACTCTCATGTAGCCGGCCACGGTTCAAGTCTTAGACCTGGTGGCTTAAACTCACACGGGGCGCGTGTGTGTGCATGCCCAAGATCCCGAGAGGAGAATGGAGGAGAAGGAATTGAGGCATGGCCATCCCCCCTAGGGGGTGATTTCTCGCTTTCTGTCTCTCTGTCTGTCTCTGTCTTTCTGGTAAGCACATGCCCTATAGCCAAAACCTCTCAAAAAAAAAAAAAGAAGAAGAAGAAGAAGAAGAAGAAGGGTAGCAGGTTGGAGGGCATAAAAGCAGTGAAAATCGTTAGCTATGATAAAGACAGTGTGGAACGGGGAGGGAAAAGGGGAGAGTATGGAGAAAAATACCAAGAGAACAAATAGAGAGGCATGACATTTGTGGGACATAGAAATGGTTTATTACCTGTTGATGATGACGTGGATGGTATTCTCAACTGGACCGGTCTGAAAAGTATTTAATGTTGGGTAAAGTCTTTTTATAGGCAAAATGATAAATAGTGATTGAATGTTTTAAAAAATAATTGGAGGGACTAGCAGTTAGCATAATGGCTATGTCACTGGACTCCCATGTAGTTGACCACGGTTTGAGTTCTGGACCTGGTGGCTTAAAACTCACACCGGGTGCATGTGTGTGCATGCCCAAGATCCCAAGAGGAGAATGGAGGAGGAGGGATTGCGGCGTGGCCATTCCCCCTGGGGGGTGATTTCTCGTTTTCTGTCTCTCTGTCTCTCTCTGTCTATCTAGCAAATGCACATGCCCTATAGCAAAAACCTCTCAAAAAAATAATAATAATAATTAAAATTAAATAAATAAATAAATAATTGGAATAATAGTAATTGAAAAAATAATGAAAAGCTATTTGATGACATGATGATGTACATTTTAATGTCTTTGTATTGACTGATATGCATAGTATTCTTTCTGGAGAAAAAATGTAATACACTGTAAAGTTATATGTGATTCAATGCAATATAAACAAGATTATGATAATAATAAATTAAAAGAAATACAGGAGAAGGGGACCAGCAGTTGGCATAATGGCTATGTCACTAGACGCCCATGTAGTCGACCGCGGTTCAAGTCCCAGACCCCGTGGCTTAAATTCATGCCAGGCGCATGTGCATGTGTGCCCAAGATCCTGAGAGGACAAAGGAAGAGAAGGGATTGCGATGTGGCCATCCCCCCGGGTGTGATTTCTCGCTTTCTGTCTCTCTGTCTCTGTCTTTCTGAGGAGAGCACATGCCCTATAGTGAAAACCTCTAAAAAAAAAAAAAAAAAAAGGGAGTAAAAAAAATGAAATAAATGCATACATACCCTTCAAAAAAAAGAGGGTAGCAGAGGGAAAGGGGCAGGGGCTGTGAGGTCTGAACCCCCCGGGATTGTTCTGGCCATGCAGTTTGGAAATCTAACCAACCAGAAAAGGGCAGGGTTGGGGGACAGCTGGGGCGGCCCCTCCTCGCCCGCCCCAGAGCTGGGATGCAATGCTGCCTTTGCCGACAGGTCAGCTGTAGCTCCCAAAATGGAACCTCAGTGGTCCGGCAACTTTCCTTCTGGTCCCCTTTACACCGTCTGAAATGAGTGAGGACTCCCAACGGCTGCGGTTGACGTGGGTAACAGATATCGACGGTTAGCGTATGAGAAATAAAACCAAGTCATTTAAAAACATTCATTAATTTGTGTAAGGAAAACAATAATGAATCTACTACATACTAACATAAATATTTCTTCTAAAAAATATTTTCTAAAAGAAAAATAAAGGAAAGGCATCGTTTACATGTTTGCAGATCTTGCAACTGTCTGACTTAATTCGGGAGGGAGGTGTCTCATATGTGCTTCTGTATTTAACCTGTGGCAACCGCACAGCCTGGATTTCTCTAGAAACTCAGGTACACTCATGAGATAATGAGAGTGAGAAAGGTACGCTATGGCGAGGTACTATTATGAAAATAGTTTTGACCCCTGAAAGGGTCCCAAGGACCCTAGGGCTTACAGAGCACGTTGAAACCCCTGTGATGAATTACGACCTCGAACAACCACCACTGCATTATGCAGGGAGGGTTAACATCAGCATAGAGCCGGAGTTCAAGTAGGTTGGATTCTTTTTCTAAGACTACATGGAGATGGACAAAAAGTCTACAGTCAGTGCCTCTGGATACAGAGACAGTGGGTGATGTTTTTCCTCTTTATATTTTCCTGTTCTTCCATAGTGCAGGCACATTTCTTTCATGGTCAAAAACAACGTCTTTTCCGAGGAAAGGTCTAGGACACTGTGGTGCACCTGCGCCCTGCGGAATGCGCCAGCTGGGAGGAAGGTCATTCGGAATCATTAGCAGCCAGCGTCGTGCAGGCGTCACGGAGTGGCTGCCGGGAGCGTGCGCTGCTCCTTAACCTGCCGATCGATCCCTGGCACCAAGCGCACATTCGTCACGGCGGCACTCAGCCTGCATCGGATCCACTGATGAGGACCAAAAGCGGCCCAGGCTGATCTCGGCTAGATGGAGGTCAGATGTAGGTGACTATCTGTCAGACCTCAGGGCGGGGAGGACGTGCCAGGCTCCAAAGCCCCAGGATGGTTACGAAGGGAGAGTCCAGAGACTTGACTACACAAAATGTTAGGTTTTCTCTGTTCAAATGATCAACGATGATAACCAAGTATCCAAACTCAAAGTCAAACAACACACGGGCAGGAAGGGGACTGTGATAAAGGGTCATCACTGTCCAGATGCTAACTGCCTGGACAAGAGAACTCTCTGAGAACACAGGAGACCATGGGCAAGAACCACGAGGGGATGCTCGCCTAGCACTCAGGAGGCGCAGGCCCGGTTCTGAGGAGCCGCCCTAACAGTACCCTGTGGGTCTCCCCCGCGATACCATTCCACGGCAGACGCGACGTGAGGAAAGAAACCCATCTGCCTCAGCGGAGCTAAGAGCGCACGCCGGTTACAGCTTCGCGGTGCGTGCTGCGGATGGGCGATGCACGACGGTCGGCGAGCAGGCCGATCTGTGCACCACCAGGGAGCGGGTGCAAGCCCCAAGCTGGAGGACAGGGCTGGGGGACAGCCTTCTTCCTGCTCAGACACCAGAGGGCTGGCAGGGTGGCCTGCAAAATGGGCCTACCAGGCTAAGCACAAACACGTGGACATACACAGGGAGAGTCACACACCTGGGGTCCTGCGATGTCACCACCTGCCACCTCACAGCCCTACATCAAGGTGACCACACACGGAGTTTCCAGTCAGCTCAGCTTTTTAGGGCCACCCTCCTGAATTGGAACGAGCAGAAAATCTCTACCACGGAACACAGATCCCAAGACAAAAAAAGACCAAAGGAGCCTGAAGGAGACAGAAACGGTTCAGAAAACTCCAAAGGACTCAGAGAGCTAAGAAAAGGCCTTATAAATATACAATAAGAAGTAAGATGCCGCAGTTTAGAAAGGAACATTCAGAAAATAAGAAACAGCTTTTGGAATGTAAAAATATGATAGAACAGAACACTTTACTGAATATATGTTGCACTTCAATAAAAAATAGTTTAAGTATATGACAGCAGAAATACGAAATCCAAAAAAGGAGGAAATTTCCCAGAAAAATATAACAGAAAGCTAAAGAGAGAGAAAATGAAAAAAATGGTCCACCCGTGGCCTGATGGTTAAGGCAGCTGGATCCCACATGGCTGCGGTTTGAGTCCCGGACCTGGCCACTTAAAAACACACCAGATGCATGTGTGTGTGTGGCCCAGATCCTGAAGCAGAGAGCGATGGAGCTGTCCCACGTGGGGTGCTCCCCTCTCTCCTCTGTCTGTCTCTTTCTCTCTGGCAAGCACGTGTGCCCTCTGGCAAAATATATATATATGTATATTTATAACATGAGAGACAAAAGATAAGGAACCAAAGCTCAACCCGGGGACCTCCAGAACACCCAACTGATTGGAATCCCAAAGTCAAAGACCCGGATGAGTAATGGCCCCAGGCTGCCCGCCATCTCTATGAGGACCCAGCTCCACAGGAAGAGAGGAGGTCCCGATGCCACCTCCTGGCGAGAGATGACAGGCCTGGAACCGCTTCATGAACCCCGACAAAGCAGAGCCACGGCGGCTTCGGGCCTTGGTTTCTAACACGGGTCTGGTCCTCCCTGCATCCCAGCCTGGATCGCAGTGTTCTAGACGGGTAGTGGAACAAGGGCCGTCGAGTAGGGGACTTCAGGAAGCTGGTTGGGAGGAGGTGAAATAAAGGCACGCTCCTGGGGACTCTGGGCTGACACCGTCGGTGTCACTCACACTCCTGACCGCACCTCGGGCTTTGTCCCTCATCTCCCCCCACTACGTAACGGGTCCACATCAGGGCCATCTGGGAGGAGGTACAAACAGAAACGCCTTACTAGAAGCAGCAGGAACTAAGAGAAACAGTTAGAAGGCTAGAGTGACCTACCCATCTCTTCTTTTTTGTTTGTTTTCTGGGGGTTTTTTGTTTGTTTGTTTGTTATAGGGCATATGCACCTATCACAGAGAGAGAGATAAAGAGAGGGAGAGTTAGAAATCACCCCCGGGGAATAGACATGTCACAATCTCTTCTCCTCCATCTCCTCTCGAGATTTTGGGCATGCACACACATGTGCTTGGTGTATTTCTGAAATCACCCAGGTTTAGGACTTGAACAGCTCAGTCAGCCAGGTGGGATCCAGCTGCAGTAACTTCCATACCACCTGCTGGCCCATTCCTTTTTTTAAGGCGGAGAAACTGCAACTTGTGAGGGAAATGACCATCATGTAATTTTTAAGTATAGATTACAGGGCCAGCAGGTGGCTTGGTGGTTAAGGCGCTGGACTCCCACATGGCTGACCATGATTCATGGCTGGACCTGCTGGTTTGTTTTTTCTTTCCCTCTCTGTCTCTCTTTTTCTGTCTCTTTGGTCAAATTTAAAAGATTAATTCACTGATACGAGAAGACGGCATAATGGTTACGTCGCTGGACTCCCACATAGTCGACTGCGGTTCAAGCCCCTAACCTCGCAGCTTAAAACTCACAGGGAACCAGCAGTTAGCGTAATGGCTATGTCACTGGACTCCCACGTAGTCGACCGCGGTTCGCGTCTCGGACCCAGTGGCTTAAAACTCACGCCGGGCGCGTGTGCGTGTGTGCCCAAGATCCCGAGAGGAGAATGGAGGAGAAGGGATTGCGGCGTGACCATCCCCCCGGGGGGTGATTTCTCACTTTCTGTCTCTCTGTCTTTCCAGTGAATGCATGCACCCCATAGCAAAAACTCTTCTCAAAAAAAAGAAAATTAATTAATTCTTTAAACATACATATAGATTACAAAGTGTGCTATGATTAAATCTACTTCATACATTTGGGGAAAAAACTGGAAGGAAATGCTGCTTGCAAAATGTTCATAGACATTATGCTTGAGTGGAAGATCTATGGTTAGTCTTTTAATTTCTGGTATTTGCTTGCATTTTTTTTCCCAAAATTTTACCACTTCTATGATAAAACAAATTAAATCTAAAACAACTCATTTTTTAAAAAGAGAGAGGACACAGTCGTTGCTGGGCATCAGACAAGCTCCTGCAACAGTCTTCCATGTCCAAGTTTTAAAAGCAGCAAGAAATAATTTACTAGACTGCTTCAACTCCTAAGTGTGCCAATTTTGCAATCTACATTCTTCAATTACATTAAAAGCATTTTTCTGAATTGCTCTGTTCTTGCCTAATGGCACGAGATGAGCTGGGGTGAGGCTGCTCCCCGCGGACGGGTCTGCACCTCCCGCAGCATGGTCTCCCGTCAGCGTCTGGAAGCGCTCAGCCCTGCCCCCGGTACACTGAACTGTTGAAGTTAAATGGAACCAAGTTTCTAGAAGCAGAAAACACAGCCTGGGTTCTGCCACACTTTCTTTTTTTAATCCTCTTCAACCCGAGGTTTCTCCTGTCAGGCACAAGCTTGTAAGGCGACGGTAACTGGGGAATGTCTCGCTGTTGGCCTCAGAAACATCACGGCTTTCGCGTGGGGGAAGAGGAGTGTCAAAAACACTTCCCAGAGAGAAGGTTCCAGCTTGGGATCTCAGCTCTTCCCAGAGTCTTGGTAGTTGGGCTGCCAGCCCGGCTGAGGGCCCCTCTCCCAACCCAGAGACAACCCAGATGACTGCACTGTCTGCGAGCGGAGCACAGTATCTGGGGTGGGAAGCCTCCAGGCACCTCGCTGTGTACCCTTGGACAAGCGTCTCCCCCTCTCTGGGCATCTGGGAAACAAAGACGGATCCAGATGACCTCTGCACACGCACACGCGAGCACACGCACACACACCCGTGTCCTCCCAGCCTCCCCGGTCACCCTCGATGCCCTGTTAATCATTTGCTCCTGATGCCAGACACCCACCACCACAGCCCAAGCCCCACCCCCCAGCTGTGCCTCTCATTTCCCAGAGACGTGCCTCGCGCTCGGAATAAATCGCCAGTCGTCTGCACATCGCGCCCGGACCCCTCCCTCCACGGCAGATCGCTTCTCAGTCTCAATCCGCAAAATCCGACCAGAGTAATTCTTTCCAAACTGAAATAAACCCTCGCTCTGGCCCTTGGGCGCACCAAGCCCTCTTCTCTGCAGGTGACATCTGTCCCTTTCCACACAGCACGTGAGACAGCCTGGTGTCAGGTGTCACCACCACACTGGCGGAATGCCTGCTGACCCAGACCACGGGCCACCTCCTCTTCCCGTCCTGGCCCTGAACAGGAGCACGAGGTGGGCACGGGGACATGTTCTCCACCCGTCGCTCTCAGGGACGGGAGGGCACAGCTCCTGTGCTCAGGCTCTGTCCTCTGACCGCCGCTTCCTGTCGTTTACCAGCCGTGCGGCCGTGGGCGAGCCCCTTCACCTCTCTGTAACGGGAGGGAGAAAGCCCTGGCCTCTCGCCGGTGTGAAGAGGAGGTGGGGTGTCTATAGAGTGCCTGGTGGGGAGTGGGGGGCTGGGTAGGCGGGTGAGCAGCAAAGATCAGTGCTCCCCATCCCGCCCCCCACCTCCCGTCGGAGACCACAGAGCTGTCAGCCGAACCTGGGTCCTGGCCCCAGAACAGGCCTTTCCTGCAGGGGCTCACGGGAAGGGCTTCTTCAAGCCCCCACCTGGCTCGAGGAAGGCAGGCCTGTCTCCTCACGCCCTCCCGTCTCCATGGGCAGTCGGCCCCCAGCACTGCCACAGGCTGTGGGCTGGCACAGGGCTGCCCGGGACGTTTTCCCCTACGTGGTCCCTCTGAGTGTGCTGCAGGAAAGGGAGCGCGTGCATGGCTTGGTGCAGACGTCCCCCAAACTCTCCAACTCTGAAGAATTTATCTTAGGAACACTGAGATTGAAATGCTTTAAAAATACGTGTACAGAGACAAACTGAGAAGCTTCACACAAACAAGTTGGGGGATCCTGGCTGAATTGTCTTTTCTACAATCATACAAGTACACGGGAGTCGTGAACACCTTTCGACGACCCTCCCTGGGGTCAGGCCCCAGCTGGAGCCTCTCATTTCTTCTCCAGAGCAAAAACCATAATTGGTGGCCATCACCCCCATTTTATCAGGGAGGAACTGGGGGATCAGAAAGGCTGTGTGACTTTCCTGAAGTCACGCAGCTACCAAGCCGCAGATGGGAAGTGGGAACCCAGGAGCCCTCTACAGCAGTGACACTGGCAGTCTGCCTGTGCGTCCGGGTCCCACTCACCGCCCAGAGGTGAGAGGGCTCTCGCTAAAGCCTGGGTGTAAGTCCAACCCATCTTCACTGACGTAAGGCAGCCGAAAAGACAACACTTACACATAGCCCTGTTCGCTGCAGTGTTGATTTTTTAAACGAAAGCAGGAAATCACAGGAAACAACGTAGAAACGACAAAGTTTAGAATTTTATACGGTCATAAAAAATAAGTACGAGAAAGCTTCTACCGCGGTACAACCACGACAAGGGAGGGAGAGAGGGGCAGATTTCAGAACGGCAAGACCACGCGATGAGTCCAATGCGGAACCTCCGTGGGTGCCGCGGCCAGACCAGGGCGGGACTGTGTTACTGCGGTGCTGACCTCGAGTTGCCGATCACCAATGATGTCTGTGTCCTTCCTACCTCAAATGGCCTGCATCTTCAAAGTTTGGGGTTTTTTTTTGTTTGTTTGTTTGTTTGTTTTTTACAATAAACAATTTTTGCAATCATGATCAAAAATGAAAGTTTTTTTTTAGAGGTTTTTGCTATAGGGCGTGTGTGCTCGCCAGAAAGACAGAGAGAAACAGAGAGACAGAAAGCGAGAAATCATCCCCCAGGGGGGATGGCCACGCTGCAATCCCTTCTCCTCCAGGGATCTTGGGCATGCATGTACACACACCCGGTGCAAGTTTAAGCCACCGGGTCCAGGACTCGAACTGCGGTCGACTACATGGGAGTCCAGCGACATAGCCATTATGCCAACTGCTGGTCCCAGAAATGAAAGATTTTTTTAAATATACACATATTTTTGGCGGGGGTGGGGGCGGGCAGTGGGGCAGTGATGGTGCGACCGGACCCTGATGGAAGAGGTCCTGGGTCTGTTCCAGGACACCCCTGAGCACGCTGGGCCTGTGTGTCTGTTGACCGGCTGAAACAGGGAGTGATTCAGAACCTGAGAACCCTGTCGGGGGTACCTCTGGGTCTCGCTCTGGCTCTCTCAGAAGAAATAAACTTTCAAATAAATGATTTTTAAAGTATTTGAAGGAAACTTGTTACCAAAAGAATTTCTAGACAAAACTATTTTGTAAAGCAAAGAAGCCACCCAAGTCCTACCGTGTATTTAGAAATCTCTGCTGTTTGGAACTCCAGCTTTTCCTGTGAGGACAGCAGGTCTGGGATGAGGGAAGCCTTCTGTCCCTGGGGGTCCCTCGGGGCCTGGCAGAGGGGCTGGCTGTGCTCAGCTAATGCAGGCCCCTTTTCAAAAAAGGCATCAAAGCCTGAATTCTACCTCCACGTGCAGCGAGTGTTCAGACGGTCAGGCTGAAACAGTTCCCCGGGGAAGGGAGAGTAGAGGAAAAGGTGTCTGTGCTGGGATCCCAGCCAGGAGAGACCACGCGTTCCCGGGGCGGGAAAGGACAGCCAGGGAAGAAAACAGCGTCGGCGTGGGATTATGAGTCATTGTTTTATTTCACCTAATTTCTCTAGCTGTAAATTTTTCAAAACTAATACACGCATATTTTACAGCTCACAGAACATTTAGAACATATTAAAGTAAATATCTTTCCACTAGAATGTGCCCACTTGAAATTTATGATTTCCAGAGCTGCACTTTAAGGAAAAGAAGGAACTGACACTCCACGTTCTTCAGATTAATCAGATGGATGGTGTTGTTTTTCTCCTGATCAGAAATCGTCTTTCAGTAAATGTTACCTTGAATCAAGAGTTCTTCCACATTCTAGAAGCTTGGCTAAACCACACACGGCAAGGCCTACTGTGCCCCCTAGTGGCGCAATAGAGTCTAAGCACTCACGAGGTGGACTCTTCCCAACGGCTTACAGAAAAATCCACAGCAAAATGTAATCTTAGTTGACCATTTAACTCAGGAAACTGGGCCAGATGCTAAGGAGAACATAAAAGTGGGTCTGACGCAATCCCCAAGCTCGGAAGCTGCCAATCCAGCAGGTGAAGCTCCACAGCTGCTCGGGGAACTGAGACCAGGGCACGCCAGGGCGGAGAGCTCCCGGGAGAGCAGAAACTCGGCACGCACGCGGGCCACCTGTGCCCGACGCTGGGCAATGCACATCAACGTTGTTTGTCGTGAGACCTCAACAAGGCGCACGGAATTATCCCCACTTCACGGACTCGAGAACTGAGGCTCCGCAAAGTAACTTCCCGGAGAGGGCACAACCAGCAGGCGGCAGAGGGAGGACTCCGAAGTCCTGGGCCCCCAAGGCCCCTCAGGGCGGGCCAGAAGACACCGCACTGGGCAGATTTCTGGTTGTAATGTCGACTTATTTCTCCATGAGAAAGAGCGCGGGAGAGGCAGGCATGCCCAGCGGGTCTTCACGCACCATCTAGCCCCTTAGCCAGCCTGAGTCGGGGCACCCCACGCCCGGGGAGGTCCCAGGCCAGAAGCGCCCCACGTGAATTCAGTTGGGTGACCCTTGAGCCACCACCTGGTCCAACTCTGACTAATTTTCACCAAAAGAAAAGGAGCGCGGCAGCCACAGCCTGGTGGTGAGCAGCTGGGTAAGGCTGCGTGCACAGTTCAAGTCCCAGACCCGATGGCTTGAAAAACACACGGAGCGCACCTGCATGCGTGCCCACAACACCCCAAAAAAAGAGGAAGGGAGGAGAAGGGATCACGGCCCAGCCCCTGCCCGTGGTGCTTCCCTCCTCTCCCTGTGTTTCGCTCTGGCAAGTGCAGGTGCCGCTAACAAAAAAAAGAAAAGAAAAGAACAAAGGAAAGATACCCCATGGAAGGAAGCTCAAGGTTGGAGGGATGAGCTGTCACACCCACCCCCTCGCTCATCCACCAGGGACTGAGCTGCAGAGGCAACAGGTCCCCGCTCCAGCCCCAGCACCCACACTGCCTCCCACCAGGTCACAGGGTTTCCCAGGATCCTCCGAGCTGAGGTCAGATGGGGAGGAACATCACGAGCTGTACAGCCAGGCCACACACAAACCTGAGGGCCCAGCAGGCCAGTCTGGGGGGCGGGGTCCCCGGTCCCCCCCCTCCCCCTCCCCCTTCCACCCTGGCCTCCCAGCCGGGCCACAGTCACACGGGGAAGAGGCTCAAAGTCAACTTGCCCAAAACCACCCTGGCAAGTAACCCAGTCCCTGAAAACCGCCCAGCACCCTAAGGCAGAGAGAGCTCTGATTCTCAAGATGCAGGAGGGAGCAGGCAGAGCCAACCCCGGGAGCACCGAGGCTCTGACCCTGCTCCCAGGGCTGCCCCCGGGGCTGCCTCCGAGGAATGGGCAGGGCAGTGGGCAGGGCTGCTGGAAGCAGTGGGGCCAGTGTCATTACGAACGGGACAGGCGGACACAGTGAGAGCACCGGCCCTGCCGAGGTGAGCGACCAGCAGGGGCTTTGCTCTGACAGCATCAGCTGTGCAGCCCGCGCTGCCATCCCACGCTGGGCCTCCTGCGCCCCCGTCTGGTCACGGGGTGTCACAGCAGGCCGGCTGTTCAAGGCTCCCTTCCCGGGGGAGGAACGTTTCCTGGCAGCCCTAGCAGTGCTGCGCCTGCACTTTGGTCCGTTTCCACCCAGGCACTGTTCAGAAACGACCCTGGGGATGCCACTGTGGGGACGCCAAGTGGGGATGCTGCTGCTTAGGAAATCTAGGTCTCCCGGGAACAAGTGAGCAAGCAGCCAGTGAGAGCATGGCACCGCAGCGGCTGGGGACCAGTTCCCACGCAGGGCTTGGGGTCTGGACACGGTAGGCGGGCAGGAGGTGGGCGCCGTCCCGGACACACCGCGCCCACCCCACACAGCTCTCCACCAAGCAGTGCCCTGAGCAGAAGGCGCCGGCTCATCTCTGCCCCTGGAACTGCTGCCTCCCACCTATGCCCCTCCCTGTCTCTCTGGGGTCCCAGAGGTGGCTGCCTGAGCCCCAGGTGGCCACAGACCAGGGTCGGACTGGGAGCGTAGACACATCCGGCCTCTGACAGCCCGGCGGCTCTGCATGCTGGGTGCTGCCTGGGAGGCAGGGTGGCCATGACCTGTGCAGGGGGTCCGGGACAGCCCGGCCGTTCCCAAGGCCACGTCCAGCAGGAGAGGCAGCATGTGCAAACAGCAGAGTGTGCCAAGGGACGTGAGAGGCCCTGTCATGTCAGCTCCCAGGAGCGAGGACGCGGCTGTCCCACTCAGTGCTGCTCAGCACCTGGCATAGGGCCTTGAGCACACCGCGCCCGTGCTGGGTAAATGACCCAGAGGGAGCAACAACTCCGAGGCCAAGGAACAGCTCCGTGACCAGCCCTGACCCGCCCTTGGGAATTCTAGGCGGGGATGAAGGGCGGGACCCTCAGCGCGGAGGGCAAGAACTGGAGCCCGGCGGCAGGAAGAAGGCCCCAGCACGGTGAGCTCAGGGGCACACAGGGCCTCACCAGACTCCAGGCCAGCCGGCCGGCCCCACCCAGGCCCACCCGACGCCCTCCAGGTGGGCTCCCACACAGACAGGCACAGGCCCGAGTGAGCTGAGCAGCCAGGCCGTGGGGTCGGTCCACCAAGGGACGATAACCTCGCAGCCTAGGCCGCCCGGGGCAGAGGCCTGAGCGGAAAACCCTGGGACCCCAGGCTGGGTGTCCTCATGTCACTGTTAGCCTTGGCAAACAAGAACACGGACGAGTGACTCCAGGACCTGCCGTCCAGCTACTTCGCTCCTTTCCGGGATCTCCCCACACACGGAGCTTCCTTTCTTTACTTCAGAAAATGCCTCCCAGGGGGAGAAAAGCTCAAAATGGGACTTGCAAATACGACGACCTGGGTGTTTGTTACCAGAATGTGAGGAAGCGGGGGCAGGAAGCCAGACGTTCACCGAGCAGCTGTGGGTACCTGGATCTGTGCCCAGTGTTTTTTTTTTTAATTTTTATTTATTTATTTAAACTTACCCTGAAAGGGACAGAGAGAGAGAGGAAAAGTGAGAAAGCAAGCCACCAGGTCCAGGACTTAAACCACGGTTGGCCATGTGGGAGTCCAGCACCCTAACCACCAAGCCACCTGCTGACCCCACCTGGTGCTTTATTAGCATTTTTTTTCACATGATCACGTGACACAGGTGACGCTTGCCTTTTTACAGGGGCGACACCACTGCCCAGCCACTCTGCAGCAAAGCTGGGGCCTGCGCCAAGTCCCGGCTTGACAGCCCTTTTCTTTCCCAGAGCCCTTTCTGGGGCACTTGCTGAGCACCTGCTGCTTGGAGGGTGCTCTGTGAGGCGCCTGGGGGAGCGAGGAGGAGGGACACCTTGCCGAGCCAGGAGGGGTGGGGACTGTCCTTGGCAGACCTGAGACTGTGGGAAGCTGACGCGGCATGACTTCAGTAGCTTGTAAAAACAAACATGATGGGAACCAGCAGTTAGCGTAATGGCTATGTCGCTGGACTCCCACGTAGTCGACCGCGGTTCGCATCCCGGGACCCGGTGGCTTAAAACTCACACCAGGCGGTGTGCGTGCGTGCCCAAGATCCCGAGAGGAGAATGGAGGAGAAGGAACTGCGGCGTGACCATCCCCCCTGGGGGGTGATTTCTCGCTTTCTGTCTCTATGTCTCTCTCTGTCTGTCTGGCGAGCGCACGCACCCTATAGCGAAAACCTCTCCAAAAAAAAAAAACAAACGTGACGACAAGCAGAAGCCCCCCAGAGGGTGTGCATGTGCACCCTCCCTCGTTCCCCGGCCTGCAGGCTGCCCAGCTGGCCCTCACTCTGAGCCCTCGTGCACACAGGGCTCCCCAGCAGAGCACCCTTCCCTGGCACCTCCACAGGCCTGCCCTGTGTCAGGAGCCTCCACTGCGATGGCACCTGGGCTCCAGGCCCAGGGCTGAGTGCCACTAGTGCGTGGCTCCTACTGCACCGTGCCAGCCCTGAAGCCGAGCAGGGCCTACCTACCTGTGCACCCCCTACATCCAGCATGGTTCCCGACACCTGGCACAGAGCTAGCACTGCTCAATGCTCCGTGGGCACAGAGAGTGTCCTCAAGTTCCCAGGGCTCCAGAGAGCTAAGGACCAGCACCTGCAGTGCCCTGGGCGAGGCAGTGTCAGGGCAGGGGCAGAAGGGCCCAGCGATCCAGGGCTGACCACAGAAAACCCTCGCCTGGGGGCCAGCAGGTGGCGTGGTGGTTAAGAGCGCTAGATTCCCACATGGCCGACCGTGGTTTGAATCCTGGACCTGGCGGCTTGCTTTCTCATTTTCTCTCACTCTCTCTCTCTCTTCTCTGTCCCTCTCTGGTCAAACTAAAATAAACAGATAAACAAACAAACAAAGTTAAATAAAAAATAATTCTTAAAAGAAAACCCTTGCTTGAACAGATATCTACAGAAGCCTTCAAAAGAAATGTTCCTGGGCCTGCAGTGACCCTCTCCCCCACTCCATTTTTGATGAATAAAACATTTCAGCAGGTTGTTCCTAAAAGCACCTAGAAACAGGCCCTTCTCCAGGCTTACCTTGAAGGTTTTATCCATAGAGGTTGAAAGAAGCATGTGGCTCTTCGACAGGACAGGGCACCACTGAATGTTGTTGACAGGGCCCCTGTGGCCCTGCAGGTGGAAAAGCACTCTCCTCGGGGACCTTGGTTTCTTTGCACTGACTGTCCAAATAGGGCTTGATGAACTCGGATACAGTGGGGGCCACAGAGAGCGGGGCTGGGGCGGGGGTGGGCCCTGCAGCGGGGCCCTGCGGCTCCACAGAGCTGGGGGGCCTGAGGCTGCCTCAGTCTTTTGGGGGTATACGGTATGACGCACTCTTCGCTTCGCTTCCTCGCAAAAGAGTTGCTGTTACTGCCTATGGCTTCACACTCGCTTTGAGTGTAGAAAGATGACTTGGGGGAGTCCCAGGAGGGTTTTACTCGCTGCACGCGGGCAGCTGCCAGGGGCACGTGGCTGGCTGGAGCATGGGTTGTCCACAAAGGACGAGAAGGTCCGCAGGTGGGGAAGGTGGCTCCTGGCTCCTGGCTGGGCCACTGCAGCCTCTGGCTGGGATAAGACCCTGGATCACTCCTCCCGAGCCGAGCCAGTGGGAGGCGGTGGCCCGTGGCACCTTCACAAGAACCACACTTTGTGGCCTGGGTCTCCCCTTTGGTCACATCCAGTATACCAGAGGCAAAATCCTGCCCAGGAGGTCTGGCCCCGCCAGGAGGGGCATTCCTTGGGCCAGCGGCGTGAAAGCTCACCCCAGGCTCAGGCTCGGCCTCTGAGTCGGAATCCTCGTACGCCACCAACGAAGCCATAGAGGACAGTTCCTGGCTGTCCTTCGGGGAGGACGACCTGAAACCAAACAAGGCCAAGTCAGAAAATGTGCACGGGAGTGTACTGACCCAGCTCAAGGAAAACGCGTCAGCTAGGAAAGTAAGACTTAGAGCCATAAAAAAGCCATTACAAGACAAGACCCGGCCTGGCCTCTATGGCACAGTCGAGCAGAGCCGGCAGGCCAACGGTGGTCCGAGTTTCCAGCCTCGTTGGCCTGAAAGGCGTCAGTGATGGATCCTAGCAGACTGCAGGATGGGGGTCGTGGCATGACTGAGTCCTGCAGAGGTGCCCATCGCTCTCTGGCACATGAGCTTTAGCATGAGTAATTTAGGGAGTAAAAGAGCTTTTCTTCACATAGCCATAATTAGATATCATTTTTAAAATGAAGACTGCAGAGACCAGCAGTTAGGGTAATGACTATGTCGCTGGACTCCCATGTAGCCGACCACGGTTCGAGTACCAAACCCAGTGGTTTAAACTCATGCTGGGCACGTGTGCGTGCGTGCCCAAGATCCCGAGAGGAGAATGGAGGAGAAGGGATTGCAGCATGGCCATCCCCACGTGGGGGTGATTTCTTGCCTTCTGTCTCTCTGTTTCTGTCTGTCTGGCGAGCATACACGCCCTATAGCAAAAACCTCTAAAAAAAAAATTGAAGACTGCAGCCCACTGCTTGGGAGGCTGGAAGCCATATGGGAGACCCAGGGTTGGTGTCCAGGCCAATCTGAATATGCCAGGCATGGCCGCACATGCCTACAATCCTGGCTAGCCATGACATGGGAAACCCTGGCACAGACACCTCTACCATCTGTCCATCTCACTGTCATAAGGTCAGAAGAAAATGAAGACTACGGAATACCTGGCAATCGATCTACAAAAAATAAGCAAACCTGCATTTAAAAACTAATCCTTTTACTGAAGAATATCAAAGAAGACCTAGAGCAGCCAGCAGGTGGCATGGTGGTTAAGGTGCTGGACTCCTACATGGTCTGTCACGGTTTGAGTCCTGGGCCTGGTGGCTTAAAATCACTCCAGGCACATGTGTATGCATATGTGTGTCCAAAATCCCGAAAAGAGAAGGGACTGTGGTGTGGCCACCCCCAGGGGGGTGATTTCTCACTTTCCCTGTCACTGTCTCTCTCCAGTGAAGGAGAAAGACTCTATGGCAAAGAAAGAAAGAAAGAAAGAAAGAAAGAGAAAGAAAGAAAGAAAGAAAGAGAAAGAGGGAGAGAGAGAGAGAGAAAGAAAAAGAAAGAAAGAAAGAAAGAAAGAAAGAAAGAAAGAAAGACAGACAGACCTAGAGAGACCCACTGAGGCTTGTGGAATCTTTTCGGAAGGCGGATGTTGGCGGTATGAAGTACAACTTTAAAGACAGTCTTCTCCCGACACCACCTTCGGAGCTCTATCCTGCACGAATACCAGCAGAGGTTTGCTGAAGGCATACATCTACAAAGACAGGTAAAGAAAGCCTTCGGCACTGTTCATTAGCAACAAACGAGAACATACACTCACCGACATGCATGAGATTAGGTCTGAACATCCGGGAATGGAAAGACGTCCAGAATGTGCCAAGGAGCAAAGGCGTCCCTCCCCTCTGCCTCCCTCTGTGCTCCAGCCCTTCCTGCTCCCCTCGCTGCCTAGAGCACTCTTCCCCAGACAGCCATGTCCACAGCAAGCCAGGCAGACAGGCCCGCCGCACAGGCTGAGGCCCCGAAGTGTCAGTCCACCCGACTACGGTAGGCACGATGCCCAGGAGGTGAGAGGGATCAGCCCGTTTCACCCCAGGTGCACGGATTCACACACCTGTGAATTTCCACCTTAAAAATTCCTCCACGGGACCAGACAGTGGCACAGCGGTAAAATGCACAGGCTGATCCAGAAGGGGAGGGAGATTCTGGGTTCACATTTGGAGAACTCCCGGGTACAGGATCCAGGTCAGCCAAGGCCGAGGGGTAGGTCGCAGCGCCGAGAGCCTGTGTGTATTGGGAGGGGGAGGCTGTCTTTCTCTCTCTTTCTCTAGCTCATGAAAGAAAGAAATTTTTTTTGGAGAGGCTTTTGCTATAGGGTGCGTGAGCTCGCCAGAAAGACAGAGAGAGACAGAGAGACAGAAAGTGAGAAATCACCCCCCAGGGGGGATGGCCACGCCGCAATCCCTTTTCCTCCATTCTCCTCTCGGGATCTTGGGCACGCACGCACATGTGCCCAGCGTGAGTTTAAGCCACTGGGTCCGGGACCCGAACCACGGTTGACTACATGGGAGTCCAGCAACATAGCCATTATGCCACCTGCTAGTCCAAGAAATAAATACTTTTAAAAGATAAAATTAGGGCCAGTTGATGGCATGGTGGTTAAGGGGGCTGGATGCCACATGGTTAACTGCACAGTTTGAGTTCCTGACTTAGCAACTTGAAGAAAATGCTGGGTACACACGTGCCCAAAATCTCAAGAGGAGAATGGAGGAGAAGGGATTGTGGCGTGGCCATCCTCCCAGGGGAAGGGAAAAGGTGCTTTCTCACTTTCCCTCTCTCTCTCTCTCTCTCTCTGGTAAGCATATGTACCCTATAGCAAATTTTTAAAATTATTAATTAATTTCTTTTCATTTAAAATTGACAAAATTAAAAATGCTTCCTGGGGCTAGCCAGTTGCACGGTGGTAAGGTGCCTGGATCCCACATAGCTGACTGTGTGGTCAGGCCTCAGATCCAGGAGATGGGGAACATGCCAGGCACATGTACACGTGTGCCCAAAATCTCAAGAGGAGAATGATGGAGAAGGAGGTGATGTCTCACCACGCTATCTCTCTCTCCCGCTCTTGTCTCTCTCTGGCTTTGAGTACCAGGTACAATGAAGAGGACAAGGATGCTGGGCACACCCAGACAGCAAGGGCATGGTGGAGCAGAAATGAAAGCTCAGGTGCCCCACCTCGATAAACCACACTGGGCTCCTCCCCCAGCTGAGGGGTCAGCAAGCAATCATTCTCCCCAGGCCCTTTGTGAAGCCGCTGCAGATCAAAGTGGGGGCCTGCCTATCACCCACCTCTTCCCCTAGATGGTTCCTGTCCGTAGGAACCATCCACCCAACCGCTTCCCCACTTCCCCCAAATGGCATCATTTGCCTCATGGGCTTCACTGCAGACAACTCAGCTCACTGGTCAATACAGGTCTGCAGCCACCCCCTCTGCTCAGTCCCGTCCAGGCAGGAAACAACCCCACGTGCGAAGCCAGAGTTCAGACAGAACCCCTAAGAGCTGGCAGCCCATCTCAAACGAGCGCCACTATACGCAGACTGCCTGTAACTAAGGAAACGGTGATCGCAACGGCCTTCTGTTCCCTAATCAGCCTGGTCCTGGGCGCATCTCAACCCCTGTGCCCGGCACCCACTCCTTCCTACCAGGGGACTCCACCAGGTTCCCACCACCAGGGTGCCCTCGCTCACCACTGCGATGGATTCCCACCCACCCAGTCCTTCCTGGTGGCCGCCTCCCAGGAGAGGCCCAAGGCCGAAGGTCCGAGAGCAGAGTGGCTGCTAGCCCCACTCTGACAAGGCCAGGCACACTGAGTGGGTACAAGCGAGCAGACGATGAAGCACATCTTCGTGCACATCTCATTCGGTCATTCACCGGACACCGATGGAGCACCGCCACTGGCCCAGCCCCACACCAGCAGCAGGAACACCGCAAGGAGCAGACCGGCACCGATGCCCAGGCCCGCCACGCTCACGTGCAGAGGGAGAGACAGACATCGTCCAGTGAAACAGACAGCGGGGTGAGAGACCCCCAGAGAAGAGAAACAGAGGTGGGCACGGAGGTGGGCTCGGGCTGCAGCTCCACAGAGGCAGAGGCAGGCCTCGAGAAGGTCACGGCAATGCCCGAAGGAGGTGAGGAAGCAGAGGTAAGGAGAGGCGCGGAAAACCCAACCAAGAGAACCAATCACATGTGGTGAGGGAAGAGTCAAGGATGACTCAAAGAAAACACAAAAATGGAGATGACTGGGAGCTGACGGGAACAAGCTTTTAGGAAAAGAAAAAGAAGGAAATTGCTCGTGGGAAGAGGGGAGTGATGGAACTACAGGACGAGAACATCAGGGGAGAACAGGTGCAGGCCTGGAGGGGCTGGGGCAGGGCCTGGGGCTGAGAGCGCCACCCCTCTGCCCATGAACACCAGCCTCTGTGCCCTGCTCACTAGCCCACCCCAGCCGGCTAGAAACACTTGTGGAAGGCAATCTGTGAAAGACCGTAAGAGGAAGTGGATGAAAGTGTATTCTCCTTCAACAAGCATGTCCTGATTAGCTACTCTGTTCAAGCCCTGTGCTGGGTCTGGCCTGGGCAGAGATCAAACACAAAACACCAGTCCTGCCCCGGACACCACAGACTGATGAAGGCAGGGACGACCAGAGGTGGGTTTTGAAGGATGAATAGGAGTTAGCCAAGCTGTCAACATTAAGAGGTGAGAGTGGTATAGAATACTGCGCTTTCGGAAGAAATGGGAAATAAAGCCGAGCAGCGGGGAAAGCCCCGCGTTGAGATGCGCCGATCTCTCGGGGTACCACCAGTCCCGGCCCTCTCCCGCCCAGGGCCCGCTGCTCACCACACGAACCGGAAGCTCCCGGTTGTCCGGGAGGCCGGCAGGCTTGCACGCCACCGCCCAGCCGCGTTCCGCCGCGGTGCCGGGGCGTCCGACCAATCAGCGGAGGCCTCTGCCCCGCCTCCGCGAGAACAGCCAATGGTGGCGCAGTTATGCCGGAAGTTGTTCCAGCCGGACGGCGTTTCCACGGACGCCCAGGAGGAGACAGGTGGCTGAGCCTGCTGCGGTGACGGGCCGGCAGGGCCGGGTAAGTCAGTGGAGGGAGGCTGAGGCGAGGAAGTGAGAGCAGGAGGGGCACGCCGGGGCAGTGCCAGGCGACCTGGCTCTCCGGGGCTGCCTGCGTGCCACCTCAGCCCGGCCCGCTGCCCATCGGGTCGTGGCACCACGAGGGGTGCGGAGGCTGTCACGGTCCGCATTGCCCTTTACTCCGAGCGCCGCGGACCTGCTCGGCCCCCAGTCCGGCCCTCGCGGCTCCCGTCTCTTTTCCCAAGGAGAAGGGCCCCCATTTTAATCTAGTGCCTGCAATGCGTCCGGGGCTTTGCCTACGGTGTCGCACTTAGTCCCCTCCTCGGTAAGGTTAGGAGGCTTCTTTATGTCCATTTCACAGATGAGGAAGGAGCAGAGAAGTAACGTGACTTGCCCGAGGTTTCAGAGCAAGAGAATGCCCATGCTGGGGTTGAAACCCAGGTCTCCCTGACCCCAAAACTCAGGATCTTCCCAGCACTGCGCCGCCTCTGGGAACTGCCGCAGAGAATTTACAGTCCGCCCTTCCTGCACCCCCTCCCGCCCCACGACCACAGATAATCACAGTCACACCGACGCCGTGGTGGGGAATGGCAAGAGGGCGGGGACGTTATAGGGAGGCCAGCCTGGAGTAAGGGACGGCTGATGCAATGACCAGCGAATCACTGTTGCTGAGAGGGTTTCACTGATCTCCACCGGGTCCCTCCTGCCCCGGGTTGGACAGTCCAGTGAAGGAGGTTGGTCAAGAGGCTCAAGTGCTTCCCAGAATCTGGGGACTTCTAGGAATTCCCTACTTGCATATCACTGAAGGGCAGGATAAACAGCAGAGAAAGAGAAGAGCCTTTTTTTAAAAGGAAACTGAAAGAAAGCAGGGAGGAGTATTTAAGATCACTTCTGACTGGGCAGGGCCCTCTCGTCTGTCCAGCGTAACCGGTGGCCACCTCTGCTGTGTCTCCCACAACCTGGGTATGTATACCATCTTTGCTAAGCTTAGAGCTCGTTAGTGTTTTTACCAGCCTTTTACCAGAGTGTTAGAAATCTCGGTTTAGGGGCTAAGGGATTGTCTCTCCTAGGGTTAGGGTGCTGTGCATTATATTTCATCGCATTGATCCAGTGTTGAAGAGATTCATGTCTTCTGGGGGAGGGAGTCCATGCGTGGCCTGCCTTTCAGCACTTTAATGATGCCTGTCGTGTTTTTCACTGAAGATGCCTCCTTGAATAGCCAACACCCAAACGTATCAGCGTAGAGAGAGAAAGTGAGAAAGCAAGCCTCCAGGACCAGGGTTTGACCTGCGGTTGGCCATTTGGGAACGAAGCACCCTGACCACCACACCACTTGCTGGCCTCTCCTTTGCCTTTTAAGATAACATTCATCCCATTACCTGGAGTAGAAAATAATCTTACCTCTTAGTTTTTTTTGTTTATCAAGCGAACATAATCTGTCCCAAAGTTTAGCCCGTAATTTTCTTGTCCTCTGAAAACTTGCCAATCCAAAGCCATTGTCACCCATACTCTGGGGCCAGGGTGTAAAGGGATGGTGTCCTACCTTGGGTGGTATTCCAGGCATTCAGAAACTCCCGGGCCACTTGCTCTTCCTGACTACTCTGGAATTGACTGTCTAAACCTTCCCCCAAGTTGCAGAATCCATGTACCCCGATCTTACCGCGAGATGATTTTGGTAAGCCCAAGTCATCGTCATGCTCCGTTACCCAGCTCTCGTCTGTCCTCATCCTAGTACCATAGCTGGTTTCTTTTTTATTTTTTTTGGAGAGGTTTTTGCTATAGGGCATGTGCGCTCACCAGAAAGACAGAGAGACAGAGAGATGGAAAGCGAGAAATCACCCCCCGAAAAGATGGCCACACTGCAATCCCTTCTCCTCCATTCTCCTTTCAGGATCTTGGGCACACACGCACACGTGCCTGGAGTGAGTTAAAGCCACCACGTCCGGGACTCAAACTGCAGATGACTACATGGGAATCCAGCGACTCCCATGTAGCCATTATGCCAATTACTAGTCCCCATAGCTGGTTTCTTTAAGGACCTGTTAAGCTCCTCCAAATAATGAGCATAAAATTCAAATTCTTGCAAAACAAAGTTCACTTTTAAGGGTCTTTTAGCTTTCTATTTAAAGATCTGCTGTGTAGCTTCTTATGCTATCACTGCTTTTGTGGTTATAACTTCACTTCTTTGTTTCAGATTGCAGTATCTGTTGAATAGAGAAAATGACTTTTTCTAACAAAGACTCGACCCTATTTAGAGTTATGTGGCAAATATAAAAATAGAGTAAACTTCTCTATTGCAATTTATGTGGTAAATAAACCACATAACAGGTAAGAAATAAACAGAAAAAAAAAAAAATGGAAGAGTCTTAAAAAAGTGATCCTTAACCTGTTGGCTTCTCAGACCACTTAGAAAAGGTAGCAAAGCTTAGACTGCTTAAAACCAGGCACATACCAATGTACATGCAAACTTTTATTTAATCCCAGAGGTTCATGACCTCCAGGTTGAAAGCGACTGAAGTTTAACTTAATTCTGAAAGTTGGCTGATTGGCCGACTCTGTGGCCTGATGGCTAAGAGAGCCACTTCCTACATGGTTGACCACACAGTTGAATCACAACCCTGGTGGCTTGAAAAACACACTCGGAACATGTGTAAGCATGCCCAAAATTCCAAAAGGGTGAAGGAATGGAGGAGAAGGGACTGCACATGACCATGCTCCCCTGGAAGTGCTTTCTCCTTCTTCCTCTCTGGTGAGCACATGAGCCCTCTAGCAATAAAAATAATAATAATAATTAATGTCAGTAGGGTTTACCTTGTCTTTCTGAAAAAAGGGTAGTACAGGGGTTAAACTCTGTGCATGGGAACTGGATTGTGCACGTCTATAGTTCATCTACTCTGGAGGCTGAGGCGGGAGGACCATAAGTTCAAAACCAGCCAGGACAATATAATGAGACCTATTCTGTTCAAAAAGAGAGAGAGGAAAGGCCGGGGGAAAATGATGTTGACTAGGTTGGGGAGAAAGGAGAGCATTCACACAATAGGTTAAGCCCTGTGCATAGGACGCTGGATCCAGGCCCCAGAGGCTTGAAGACCACACCAGGTGCCTGTGTGTGTATCCAAAATCCTGACAGAATGGAGAAGGGACTGTGACGTCACCGCATCCCGTTGTGGGAGGGGTCTCTCCCTCCATCTGCTGAGCACACGTGCCCTCAAAAACACTCATACAGTAACGGGAGGGATTCGTGCACGAAAAGAAGATACTGTTATAGTTGTGTTGTCCTTGTCTCTGACTACTCAGGAAATTGCAGCGCACACACGCACACAGCATTGGAATGATGTGGGTAGCTCCCTCGCGGTGAGTGACCACCTTGTGAAACGAGAGCAGGGGGATGTCGTCTGCAGTTCCCTCCATCTAGTTTAGTCCCGTGTGCCTCTTAAATGGGACTCTGGTATTAAAGGTACATGAGTTTCCTGCAACATAGCCTGGTCCCTGCGGCCGTCCTCTGGCAGAGAAACAGTCACCTGCTACGTCGCAGTGGGGACTGGCATCCTAGGCTCCCGCAGGCATCACCTGGCACTTCCTGAGGGGTTTTCAGGCTCACTTTAGTCTGTGCGTGACTTGGACCCTCCTCCAGACTTCACACGCTCACTTCACTGCCTTTTGTCTTCCGAACAGAGCACCCGTTTTTCAGAAAGACAAGGTAAACCGAGGGGACTTGCAGAAAGAGGGACCAGGATGGTGGACAGATGTCAGCGGTGGTGTAAAAGCAGTCTGGGGATGTGAGACCTGGAGGAGGCCCCAGGAGACCAGCCAGGTTCTCCCCAAATCTTGAAAGGCCCAGCTCAGTGTCAGGACATTAAGTAGAGGCTGCCTGAAGTCCAGATGGGAGAAAGCGTGTGTAAAGATGCTTCAGAGGGATGCAGACCTGAGGAGCAGTTGAACTGGATGGCGTAGGAGACGGTCGGTGAACGTTGACAGGCTTCCCAGCAGGTACTATTCAGTAGAACACTGGGAATACACTCAGAGTCGCTCCCGGGCTGCTGAGACGGGAGTAACTAACGTGAGTGGGTGTTGCTCTAATAAAGTTACTAAGAGGGCCGAGTGACCAGCTTGGCCGTCGGCACAGGCGTTGGGAAAGGCTGTAACCAACAGCTCCGGGTAGACTCGGGGAGCTGTTGGGCAGTGTCCAGGCAGAGGAGAGCAGCTGGGATTCAGAGCTCACGATCAAAGGGGCACGCGTTGGCATGGGATCCTGACTCAGCTACTCGATGGTGCTGGGACCCAGCAAGGCTGTTCTGCCGTCCCTCAGCCTTCAGTCTCGTGTCTGCAGATGCGGGGCCAGCAGTCACACCAGCCGGAGGCTGGGAGGACTGGGGATTCCCTGTGAAATATCTGCCACAATGTGTGGCCCTTGGTGTCTGGAAGTAATCTTTGCTACTTCGATTGTTATTTGATGTCGGCCGAGACCCCCAGAGAGAAGTGGGTGAGGCCTACGTGCGTCTCCTCTCTAGCCTTAGGCGGAAGGTACTTCCGCATCCCTACCCTCTTTGTAAACTGTGGGTACTCCGTTATCTAAGTCAGTTACCTCATCAAACTTTCCTTTCTGGGAATTGAGGTGGTTCTCAGCAAGGCGGGCAGAGAAAGTGGCTGCCGCCCCATCCTGCTTTCAGTGACGTATAGAGAGTGGTTTAGTTCAAATTTGTACACCTTTTAACAAATGGATCGTAAGAATTAATTACACCTGAACGTGTGCGTTGGTCCATTTGGAGGATAACGGTTGAGTGTGCCGGCTCAAACCGCTGTCACTGTCGCTCAGCCATGTGGCCGGGAAGTTTCATCCTGTGCGAGATCACAGAGTGGACTTCCACAAGCCTAATGGCAGAGCCTCGCGCCACCAGACTGGACAGGGCGGCCCCTCACAGTCCTGTGGGCCCACCTCTGCATACGCACCAGCTGTCAACTGAACAGTCGGCACGTGGCTGTGCTGGACTTTGTGTCCCGTCCCTGTCTTGCACTTGCTGTGCTATCTGGGACAACTGGCCTAACCCCTCTGTGCCTCATCTGTGAAATGGAGCTGGCAGAGCTATCTCATAGGTTTGCTGCAGCCTTCAGTGAGTTGTGTTTAAGGTGCTTCGAGCAACACCAGGTACAGAAGTCACAGCATAGCAGCTGTCACCAGCCTCGTCCTCGCACTCCCAAGTATCACAGCAAACGAGGATGAAGGTGGAGGTTAGCCACACTCCGGAGCCCCGATGACAGAACCAAACTTCATGACACCCATGAGGGCTTCACATCTTGCTTACGGTTGACAAAATGCTACCGTGTTGGAATTTCTTACTGTTTTCTTTTTTATATATAATTATTTCATTTAACTTTATTTTATTTTATTTTATTTTTATTTTAACCAGATGCCGGGGTCTGGCGTCCGCAGTGGTGGGTGGCTCGTACACAGGAAGGTGACACGGGTGATCAGGAACAAAAAATTAGACTGAGACCTCATTGCCCTTTGGCATGTTCTCAGCCGGCCACAGCCAGAGCCAGCTCCAGGCTGCAGCGCCAGCGGCTACCAAACACACGTATTTATTGAGGGATCTTACAGGAGTAGGAGGGGTGAGGGGGAAATAAAAGATTTACTCTATGAAACAGAGAATTTAAAGTACAGGAACAATGATCATAAAACACGATGTCTGTCTTGCTTGAACAGGTAAAGCCAAACAGTTCTCAGAACGAAGGAGTCTATTTGTCTGGTGCATTTTCTTCTTTAGTCTTGATTACCACCGGACAGGGTCTTTTAAAGAGGGGGCTTGGAGGAAGCTTGGTAACTTCAGTCTCGGGCCAGGGCAATAACATTGCTGGTTGCATAGGCCTAAATAGAAATCTTGTTAAGTAAAGACACAGTTAATATATGGACTATTCATACATTACAACAATAAAAGGTGAGTCTATGATCTTATATGGGAAAGGAAGATGATCTTGTAGCTCAAGAGACAACACAGGATGTTTTATTAGCAGTTTTTCATAGTCAACAGCACATAGATGAGAAACTCTTTGTAGTAGAAAACTACCTGTTGTTTTAGATAAGAGCTCTCAGCTAAGGTAATCTTTCTCTGGAGCCCTCAGGTTTGTTTATGTTATTGTCCCAGCCAGGCTTTTTCCTTTTATAAACCTGTGGGTTTCTGCATTTATTTGCTGAGTCTGTCAATTAGTGAGTTCTTTTGTTTTATCTCTGAGTCTCTGTTATGTGGTGAATAAATGTGCTGACTTTGCCTAGCATGAGTTAACTTCGGCCTGTAGCTTTAACAAGGGGTATTTATATAAAACTAGCCTTAAACTAACTTAGTCTACATATGCTTCTAATGCTAATTTGGTTTATACTAACTTAATCTATATGTTAATTTTGGCTTAAAAACAGACAGGTGGGGGAGTCTTAAACTTCCTGGTCCTCGTGCCAGTCTTAGAGCACCACATTCCTAAAATCACTAATTGGCTTTATTGTAATGGTTGGGGGTGATGTTTTACCCTTACAGGGTACCGTAATAACAGTAAAACTCACGGCAGAGAAATTAAATACCGGCCAGTTCAAGGACACCAGGGAGGGCTCGTAAACTGGGCCCTGCCTCAGTTTCTTCCCAGTCCAGGCCCTGCCTTAAAATGGGAGGCAGCATCCTTACCAGCTTGTGTTGCCTGCATGGCCCCGTCAACCAGAGAGAGAGAAAGTGAGAAAACAAGCCACCAGGTCCGGGACTCGAACCTTAAGTCGGCCATGTGGGAGTCCAGTGCCCTCAACCACCATGCCACCTGCCAGCCCCTTATTGTTTTTTTAACATCCCTTGAGATAGGTTAAGAGGTTCCGGTGGCACCATTTTATAGCTTAGGAAACTGACACTCAGAGAGGGGACGTGACCAGCCTCAGAAGGTACTGTGGATGGCCCGTCTCTGCCTGCCCTGGGCCCCACCTTTTTCCAGGTAAATGGTAAATAGAGACTGATTAAAGGTACCTTCTGTCTTCGAGGATCTGCGGTTAATGAGGCAGCACGGGTGGGTCCGTGCCTTGTTAGGAGCCCGGAACATACAAGGCTCCATCATCCACCCGGAGCTGGCTTCCTCACGGCAGGCCAGCTGAGCAGCAGTGGATGCCATTGTGGCCGCTAAGGCCTGAGAATCATCTCCAAGGCAACTAAGATAAAGAGCAAATAGCTCTTTGCAAAACGCTTGTAGTTCTAGTGAACCGGTATTTCATAAGCGCATCATATTTATTCCCTGAGCAAACACTGGCCCTCCTGGGCGGTAGCTCTGAGGAGGGACAGGGGCCATTCGCTCGGCACACACCTGTTCTCACTAGGAGGGCTCCTCCTTCGCAGACCTCCAGTTGGGAAATCTTAGATATGCCATTCATCCCCACCCATCACCAGCATTTGCTCTTCCGTTCTTCCTCTCTGTCATGGCTCCAAATTGCTGCTCATATTTTTATTAATGTTACATTATCCATGTTCTTTATTATAACTCACCTCACAGCCTGTCTAGAAAAAAAGACTAACTACAAGAATGGAAAACAGGCAGTGATTTGCTAATCTCTCTTCTTTTTGTCACCCCACACAGTCTTGTCCCGACCCCTGGACATCCTCCGACGCCCCAGCCAGCTGTGAACCCAGGTCCTGGAAGATGGTAGACGTGCTCGACCTCAAGCCCCGTCCCTCCCCGCTGGAGCTGTTCAACAGCATAGCTGCTCAAGGGGAGCGCGTGAGGGCCCTCAAAGCCGAGAAGGCGCCAAAGGTGCACAGTTTGGTCATGGTCCCCGTCCGTGGTGTGAGCCCCCCAGGTCCTTCGGGTGTGCTCCCCTGGAGCAGGCTGTGCCCCGGACCCCACCCCGACCTCTGAGGGGGTTCAGTTGTGATTAGAAATGCGCTCCTCCCTGTGTCAGCACTCCGTGGTCTGGAAAGTTGGTACTCTCAGAGCCCTTGTAAATCTCAGCAGCCTCCAACCCACCTTTCCCCATTGCCTACTCCCCAACACAGATGTTTTCAGTTCTTTGAGCTAATTCTTCTCTTTTTTAAGAATTTTTTTATTTAACTTTATTTATTTATTTATTTTAATTTGACCAGAGAGGGACAGAGTGTGAGAGAGAGAGGGAAAGTAAGAAAGCAAGCCACCAGGTCCAGGACTCGAATCGCAGTTGGCAATGTGGGAGTCCAGCGCCCTCAACCACCACGCCACCTGCTGGCCCCTGAGCTGGTTCCTGGCACGCCCATGTCTCTGACCAGCATGCTTGTTATACTGCTTCATGTTGGTGTTACGGTGAGGGCTCTCGCGGTGGAGGTGAGGAATTCGCACTGACAGACACTCACCCCTCAGCCTCCTACAGCTGTGGTCAGATCAGCGTCAGCATGGTAGCACCCCTTTTACCCAGGAGGGTGTGTTCCACCCCATGGGTGCCTGAAACTGCAGACAGTCCCAAGCCCTCTACCTGCTCTGATTCTTCCCGGACGTACATTCCTATGACAAGCTTAATTCATACGGTAGGCACAGTAGGAAATTAACAAGATTTACAATAAAATTAAACAGACCGTAGTAAATGTGTGACTCTCGCCCACTCTCAGAATACCTTCTCATACCGTACTCATCTGCTTTCAGACCGAGGTTGACTCGAGTCTCTGGAACCGTAGAGAGGGAAGCCGTGGGTAAGGGGGCTGCTGTATTAACATTACCGTGACTGTGTAAACACCACTGACAGCTGAACACCGAGTACAGCACGGCTCCCCTGTCCCGCCCAGCTTTTGTTTTCTCTGGAGTTAATATTTGTCTTACTTTCTGTTTGCTTGGCTTTTTCATGTCCTGAAGATAATGTATCTTAGGGCGTGGCTGAACGTCCCCCCCACACACTCACATGAGTCAGTCTGTGTGCAGGTTCACCCTCTGGGGGAGGTCTCTGGGACCTTCTGCCTGCCTCCCCCTGCACTGGTGACTCGCCTCCCACACCACCCACCTTGGGGTCTTCACTGTCTACCTGGCCGTCCCCTTCTCCCCCGTTTCCTGATCCTGTGTCTTGGCCCTCCTTCCTTCACTTTATTTTAGTAGAGCAAATCTTCCAAAGGTCTCTGAAAAAATTGTGCAGAGAAGATAATGTTTTGAGTTCTTACATGTCTAGAAGTACATTTGCTTTACCTACAGCGTGATGGGTAGCTGGGCCGGTATAGAGCTCCGGGTGGAAGTGGTGTTCCCTTGGATTTGGAAGCCGCTGCCCCACCTGCACCTGCTCCTGTCCTCTAGGGTCGCCGTGGAGAAGTCAGATGCCCTCCCTTTGTCTTTTCTCTCTGGAAGTCAGCAGGGTCTTCACTTTGTCCCCGTATTTGGAAATGCCTCGGGGTAGAGACAGTGCTCCTTTCCCACTGGACACTCAGAATGTTTGATTTTCAGAAATCATACCATTTTTTTTATCTCTTTTTTCTCTCTTCTATCTTTACAGGGTTTTTAAATCTGGAGACTATTCTTCTCATTTTTTAATTTTTTTCATTTCTATTTTCCATTTGTCTTTGTTCTTTTCTTTTTTCTGATTAAAGTTTCCATTCTTGTTTTTCTTTTCTTTTTATTTTTATTTTCTCTCTCTCTCTTTTTTTTTTTTTTTTTTTTTTTTTTTTGCCACACAGCATGTGGAGGGGAGATAGAAATGCACCACCTCCCTCCCCCTATGGGAAACGGTCACACCATGATCTCCTCTTCATTTCTCTCTTTGGGGTTTTGGGCACACATGCCCTGTGTGATTTTTAAGCTGCTGGGTATGGGACTCGAACCATGCAGTTGGCCTTGTGGGATCCAGTGCTTTAACCTCCACACCACATGCTGGCCTCCCAGCCATCTTACCTCTTATGTGAGTTGTGTCCATGGGCTTATTGTTTTGTTTTTTTACTTTAAGGCGTGTGTGCTTGCCCAAGAGAGAAAGACAGAGAGCAAGAGGTAGCTAGTGAGCTATCACCTTCAGGGCGATGCCATTCTGTAGTCCCTTCTCCTCCATTTTCTTCTCTTCTTGGGATTTTGGGCATGGGTACAGGCATGTCTGATTCTCTCTCTTTTTTTTTTTTTTGGAGAGGTTTTCGCTATAGGGCGCGTGCGCTCGCCAGACAGACAGAGAGAGACATAGAGACAGAAAGCGAGAAATCACCCCCCCCCCCAGTGGGGATGGTCACGCCGCAATCCCTTCTCCTCCATTCTCCTCTCGGGATCTTGGGCACGCACGCACACGCACCCAGCATGAGTTTTAAGCCACCAGGTCCGGGACGTGAACCGCAGTCAACTACGTGGGAGTCCAGCGACATAGCCATTATGCTAACTGCTGGTTCCCTCTTTTTTTTTTTTCTTTAAAGAGAGATTTTTGCTATAGATACACTCGCCAGAGAGAGAGAAAGACAGAAAGCAATAAATCATACCTCCAGGGAGGATGGTCATTCTGCAATCCCTTTTCCTCTTGGGATTTTAGGCATACGTGCACACCCACCTGACGTGGGTTTTAAGCCGCCTGGTTCAGGACTAGAACCACAGTCGACTGAGTGGGAGTCCAGCAATGTAACCATTACACCATCAGCTGGTCCCTTAGGCATACATGTCCGGTGTGTTTTTCAAGCTGCTGGGTTCAGGGCTCATACTATGCAGTTGCCCACATGTGACTCAGGTGCCTTAACCTCCACACCACCTGCTGGCCCAATCTAACTTGTGTTTAATGACCAATTCCAGATAACTTCATGATGTGAAATGCAGACCATCGTAGGATAACGGTCTTCCGTGGCCCAAGTGCTGTGCCTGCTGCAGTAGCTCTCCAAGAGACTGTTCTCTGCTGAGAAGCCCAGTTTGTAGCACATCCTGTCTAAGCAAAGTGGGAATGTTTGCATTGCCATTAGCAAACACATTGGGCTGTGTGTAGTTTCTTTTATGATCTAATCCAGCAGGGCCAATGGAGGAAAGCTTGAAGGCATAGCATGACTGATTGGCTTAATTAGGCTTGTTCTTTAAATACCACGCTTCTGGGGGCCGCCAGTCTGGGCTTCTGGAAGAGGTCTTTATAGATTCTCAAAGTACCAAGGATGCGTTTTCCATTGTTCCTTATGTTTATTTGGAAGCAGTAAGTATACTAAACTCAGATAACCAGGAAGGGACCCCAAAGTGTTGTGCTGTAGCTATTTTCCAGTGAATTGCTCCGTTACACCCTGAGCCTACCTTCCCCCTCGTATCCGTTTTCACGTTATCTGTTCAGGTTGCTGTCATTGCTGTAGAGGCCACGTTGGTTAAGTGTCCTTAAGTATTCATCTTAACCTGCGTGAAATGTTGAAGTAGGTTCCATTGTAGACTATCCTTGATTAAAGGAGCTTGTCATGCGTATTCTCTGGCATCGATGATGTTTGAGAAATCTCTAGTGGTCCAGCCTTGTAGCCTGGGGGTTAAAAGAAAGCTTCATTCCACATGGCCGACTATGGTTCAAATCTAGCCCCAGTTCCTAGAAAAAGACTCCGGACACATGTGTGTGCATGCCTCAGATCCCAATAGGATGGAGAAATGGAAAAGGGCTTGCAGCGTGACCACACCCCATGGGAGGGGGTGTTCTCTCTCGCGCTTTCTGTCACGCACACAGCCCTATGGCCACTTACTTACCTGGAAGAGAAGTCTGTAGCATATTAGCCTTGTCGTAAACCACAGTGTATGTCATATCGCTGCCGTCCCATGGTGTTTGGTAGCAATCCTTAGCGATCGAATAACATGAAAAGAGCATCCCCTGGAGCTCCTGGCTGGCTGTGCACCGTAGCCTAGCTCCTTTACCTCCTGTTCCTCTAACACCTCAGCTGGAGCAGGTCAGTGACAATAACGACTGCCCCGTCGGCTTGTTGTGAGACCATACAAGGTCCCGTGTTTGAAGGATTCAGCACAGTGCCTGCTAAGAATAGGCATTCAAGGCCAGCAGGTGGCATGGTGGTTAAGGTGGCTAGATCCCACAGAGCTGACTGTGCGGTTTGAGTCTTGAACTTGGCGGCTTGAGAAACACACTGGGTGTATGTGTGTGCATGCCCAAAATCCCGAAAGGAGACTGGAGGAGGAGGGACTGCTGTGGCCATCCCCTATAGGGGGTGTTTCCTCTCTTGTCTTCTCTCGGTCTCTCTCCAGAGAGCATATGTGCCCTATAGCAAAGCTGAAAATGATAATAATATCAGGCATTCTGCAAACATAAGCTACTGTTACGTTCCTATTTTAGCCTTCACCTTTATTTCCTTACATCAGGATGAAATTGATTCTGCAGTGAAGATGTTGCTGTCACTGAAAATGAGCTACAAAGATGCCATGGGGGAAGATTACAAGCCTGACCGCCCTCCAGCGAACCCAGCGCTGCAGAGTAACAGTGGCCCAGATGCCACAGAGGCCGAGGAGGATTTCGTGGACCCGTGGACCGTACAGACAAGCAGTGCAAAAGGCATCGACTATGACAAGCTCATCGGTGCGTCCTCTGCTTTCTAACCCAGGAAAAACCTCAACTTTTACCATTGAGTCCACTGACATTCGTGCATTTTATGTCAATCATAGATCCAAGGCAGCTGCAATAGAAAAAACGGATCCTAGAATCTTTTGTGTATTCTATTCTCAAAGGATCATGTTAAAATAAAATAACAACATAAAACTTATTTCAAAATAATGGTCCAGGAACCGGCATGTGGCGTGGTAGTTCAGGTCTTCCCGCTCAGGATAGACCATTGCCCCCGACCCAGGACTCCTGATGCTAAAGTCTCTGACCGTCACAGAAGACACAGCCTAGATGCTTTTATCTAAGTCAAAGCCATTTTCCATGATTTGAGTATAAACCATTGGTGAGAGAAAATTCACTTGAAGACAGTAACTCAGTTCAACAGTTATAGAATATGAAAAGTCATGATTTTCAGTAAATATAAATTATACCTTAATAAATAACTGTTGGGGGAGGTTGGTCAAAAGTTGCTGGCTGGACCCAGCTGGTGGTGTGGTTAAGGCAGTTGGATCCCACATAGCCAAGTATGTGGTTCAAGTCCCACACCCAGCAGCTTGAATAACATGCGGGATATATGTGCATACGTGCCTAAAATCCAGAGAGAAGAATGGAGGAGAGGGAAGTGTAGCATGGCTATCCCCTCTGGGGGTGATTTCTTACTTTTTCTCTCTCTGTCTGTCTCTGGTGATTACATGGAGCTAATAGCATACTAAATAAAAACTTAAAAAAATAATTGTTGGACCAGCAGGTGGTGCGGTAGTTAAGGCATATGTTCCCACACTGTTCGAATCCTGGACCCAGTGGCTTGAAAATCACACCAGGCATGTGTGCATACATGCCCAACATCCCAAGAAGAGAATGGAGGAAAAGGGATTGCGTTGTGGCCATCCTCTGGGGTTGATTTCTCAGTTTCCCTCTGTCTCTGGCAAGTGCAGGCACCCTTTGACAAAAACCTTTAAAAAAAATTAAATTAGAAAAATTATTTTATAAAGTTGCTGGCTGTACTACATATTCTGGATATGTTTTCCATCCAGATCCAGTCTCAAGCAAAACAGTGTTTTGGTTTTTTTGTTTGTTTTGAGGTTTTTGCCATAAGGTGCATGTGCTCACCAGGGGGAGAGAAACAAGATAGAAAAAGTGAGAAATCGCCCTCCGGGGTGATGGCCACACAATCCCTTCTTCTCTATTCTCCTGGGATCTTGGGCACACACACACACACATTCCCAGCATGAGTTTTAAGCCACCAGGTCTGGATCTTGAACTGCAGTTGGCCATGTTAGGAGTCCAGGGACACAACCACTATGCTATCTGCTGGCCCCCAAAACAGCATTGTGTTCTGTAATTTCTCTTCTGTCTTGGTGACTGTGATCTCAGCTGTCGTGTGAACCTAAAAGACTTTCACCTGTGCTGGGGAAAGGCCCATAGCAGGAGGCCAAGGGTGGTTTGGGTTTATGAGTGTGGTCAGTAGCTTCTCCACTTCAGTAATACCGTATTGCTCGGCCACTTGACACCAAAGAAGGTCATCTGTTCTTTCTTCCAATTTCCCTTTCCAGTTCGGTTCGGAAGCAGCAAAATTGACAAGGAGCTGGTAAACCGAATAGAGAGAGCCATTGGCCAGAGGCCACACCGCTTCCTACGCAGAGGCATCTTCTTCTCTCACAGGTCAGGGCTCTTCGCCACACCGTCCTCGCTCCCTGTCCTGGTTCCATGACCATGAGGTGGCTCTTCTCTCAAGGTGCCTGGCCCTTTGGGAAAATGGGGACTACTTGTCAGAGACTGGACCTGCCTCTGTCCTGGCCATCCCTTACTGTGGGCAGTGTCCGTGCCTTCACCCGCAGGCCCCCAGTTTATTCATTTGTAGGCTGCCTACTTCACAAAGTGGAGGTCAAGGTCATAGCAGATGAGACTCCTGCCAGATTCTATGTCGTAAATCATAATACATCACAGAAACAAAAGAGATTGGCATGTCCAAGTTCAACATTCCCCACGCCATAAACGGTTGGCTTCCTGAAATGACATACCCTCTTCCTCCTATTGTGCTAGCCTCATAAATAAGTCAAAAGAGAAACTCAGAGTACACACAAAATGACATTCCTTTCTCAGACCGTAAGTCCCATGCAGATAACATCAAGAAATGGACATGTTCCACCCCAGAGTAGCTGGATTGGGACAGACTTGTCTTTGAGGTTGTGTGCATGGAATGTGGAACCCAAGATGGGGGGGCCCTGTTCCACCCACATTTTATGGTTACGGGACAGCATACTCAGGACGGAACTCGGCAGCTGCCTGAGTTCATGTTCCACGTGCAGGGAACACCAGGCTCTGGTCCTGCTTTCTAGACAGACTACAACCCAAGTGCTGTTCCTCACTGAGACTCAGGTCACATGTCCTGGACAGAGTAGAGCAGTGCTGTCCTTCACTGAGTTTGAATTCACCAAGTTTTGCCGCTATCACGACTGTCCGATTCCAGACAGTCATGTTTGTCACCCCTGCCCGTCAGCGGCCACTCCCTTCTCCTGCCCCCCACTGGCCACCGGTAATCTCTTTTCTGTCTGGATTTGCCAATTCTGGGCATTTTATACAAATAGGATTGTTACAGGTGTGGCCTTTGTGTCTGGCTTTTACTTAGCGTAGTGTTTCCAAGCTCCCTCTGTGTTGTAGCATATGCCAATAATTCTTTTTTTTTTTTGCCAGATAATGTTCTTTTTAAATAAAAAAGAATTATGTATTTAATTTTATTTATTCATTCATTTCTTTTAATTTGACCAGAGAGAGAGAGAGAGAGAGGGAACTTGAGTAAGCAAGCCCCCAGGCCCGGGACTCAAACCATGGTTGGCCATGTGAGAGTGTTCAGCACCTTAAACACCAAATAATGTTCTATCCAATGGCTATCCCCCTTATTGTGTTTATCCATTTATTAGCTGATGGACATTTGGGTTATTTCTATTTTTTGGCCATCGGTGATGCTGCTCAAGGGGACTGGGCAGTGGCACGGCATTAAAACGTGATGGTATGCTATAGCAAAAATCTCTCAAAAAAGAAAAAAAGTGACGGTCTGAGAGGCTGACCCACACAGGAGGTTTCCAGGTCCCTGTCCACAACCTTTCTGAGCAAGCCAGAAATGGAGGCACCCGTGGTCCAGGGCTAGCTGAAGCCAGAGGTGGAGTACAATGTCAAAACCCTGTTAGGATACTGTCTCTGTCTCTGTCTCTCTCTGTGTCTCTCTTCCACATGGAAGAAATAAGCTATGAAAAGTAATGCTCCACAAGGTTGTATGCAAGTTTTTGGGTGGACATACGTTGTTGGTTCTCTTGGGTGTGTACCTGGGAGTGGAATTGATGGCTCATATTGTGATTCTTGTGTTTTTGAGGAACAATTGTCCACAGTGACTGCATCACTCACATTTCTCTACTATAGTCTCCATGCTTGTGTTGTTTTTTAGCCATCCTAGTGGATGCAAGGTGGTATCTCACTGTAGTTTGGATTTGTGTTTCCTGGTGACAGGTGACACTGGACATCTGTTGATGTGCTTTTTGGCTGTCTTTGGAGAAATGTCTATTCAGCCCACTTACTAATTGGCATATCTTTTTGTTGCTGAGATATCGTTCCTCATATATTCTGGATCGTAGTTTCTTATCAATACATGACTTGTAAATATTTGCACCCATTATATGGGTTGTCTTTTCACTTTACTCATATCCTTTGAAGTACAAAAGCTATTTTGATCATGTTTACTTTTTCTTTGATTGCTTATTCTCTTCCTCTGGGCTCTTGGCTTGAGAAGCAGAAGACTTGAGGCTTTTGCTCATTCTCAAATTTGAGAGCGCCCTCTATCTAATTTTATCACTTGTAAAATTGGGGATTAAACGAGATGTATACTGCTCGCCAAGCCACAACTGTTGTGCCATTGTCTGGGCTCCCTCACTGGCTGAGTGTCCCTTGCTGGAACCTACCCCATAAAATGAGTCCTCAAAACTGTAAATTCCTGCCCACTCTACAGGAGCACGTCTCCCCCAGCACCTAGCAAATCATGAGTTCACAGGGGAAACCATTTCAAGAGGTACTTCCTGTTGTCTTATATTGCAGGCACTGAACAGATACCCAAGTGTGTATCCACGTTGTTTTGCCTCTGTCTTTATTTCCGTTTCCAAATGCGTATCAGTGCCTTCATATTTCTCTTTTAAAAATCATACTGTTTGGAGCCACAGGTGACATGGTGGTTGAGGTGCTGGACTCCCACATAGCTAACCACGGTTCAAGTCCTAGACCTGAAAACTTTCTCACTTTCCCTCTGTCTCTCTCTGGTCAAATTAAATAACAATAATAATAATAATAAATTAAATTAAAAATTATTCTTGAAAAGAATCTTGAAAAATCAAGTCCTTTGTTAGAAAAAAAATCACGCAGTTTTATTTTCTCCTTTTTCCTTTAGAGATATGAATCAAGTCCTTGACGCCTATGAAAATAAGAAGCCATTTTATCTGTACACAGGCAGGGGACCGTCTTCCGAAGCAATGCATGTCGGGCACCTTATCCCATTTATCTTCACAAAGTGAGTACTGCCTTATGTGACTTTTCTCCCTTCGTTAGTGCATCAAGGGTGTTGTTATAAACCACGTTTAGAACTACCCAGCACAGCGATGGGATTTTGTGCTAACCGAGCAGCCAGGGTGTTGGCGGATCAGCACCTCTATGACTTCTGTTGGACTCCCTTCAAAGGACAGGACGAGGTGGAGGACACTGCTGTGGAGCGGCAGGACTGTCCCACGGCGTCCTACTCCCTGTGCACGCTTGCCCACAGGCTGCCTCTCGGAGCCTGAGTTCCCGCATCTGCAGGAGGAGTGAGACCTCGTACGAGCCCGGCGTACAGGCCTCTCAGTCAGTAAACGGTGGCAGGACTCAGAGGTGCCTTCTTCCCCTTGTCTCTGCAGGTGGCTGCAGGACGTGTTTAACGTGCCCCTGGTCATCCAGATGACAGACGATGAGAAGTATCTGTGGAAGGACTTGACCCTGGACCAGGCCTACGGCTACACCGTGGAGAATGCCAAGGACATCATTGCCTGTGGCTTTGATGTCAACAAGACATTCATCTTCTCGGACCTCGACTACATGGGGTGAGGAGAGAGCCCTGGCTGCCTCGTAAGTCAGTGCAGATCTCGGGTCGGCCAGCATGACCTCAGCTGGCCCAAATGCCCGTAACGTCTCCAGGCCTGGTAAACGTTTCTCTCCCTTTATTGAACGTTACAATCTGGCATACTGGTTTCATTTATCAATAATTTTTAAAGTGGAAACCTGGGCCACCCCCAAAGCCTAGCAGTCAAGGGAATCAGATCCCACATGGCCAACCACGGGGTTCCAATCCCTACCCCAGGCAGTTTGAAGAATAGGCTGGGTGAATGTGCGTGCTGAGAATCCTGACAGGATGGAGAAGCAGGGAAGAAGGGGTTGTAGTGTGACTGCACACTCCCGGGCTGGGGTGTTTTCACCATCTCTCTGTCCCTGCTGACATAGTGGGTAAGGCACTAAACTCTCACATGGCTAACCACTTCAAGTCCTGGACTTGGCGGCTTGCTTTCTCGCTCTCTCTCTCTCTCTCTCTCTCTCTCTCTCTCTCTCTCTCTGTTGTTCTGTAGTAAAATTGAAAAAATAACAATGATAGTGGATAAAAGTAAAAAAAATAATTCGATAAAAAAATAAAGTAGAAACTGAGCCAGCAGGTGGTGTGGTAGTTAAAGTGCTGGATCCCATATGGCCAACTCCATGGTTCAAGTCCCAAACCTGGCTGCCCAAAAAACACACCAGGTGTGTGTACATGTGTGCCCAAAATTCCAAGCAGAAGATGGAAGAGAAGGGATTGCAGCATGACCATCCCCCCAAAGGATGATTTCTCACCTCCCCATCTCTTTCTAGTGAACACATATGCCCTGTGGCAAGAAATCTAAAATAAAGTGGAAGCCTGTGTATATACATAGAAAGGTTAAGTAATGTCAGCAACATAGAGACACACTGTTGATCTTGGTCATTGTATTTACAGAAATTGAAAACACGTACCAACCGTGGCGTGCTGGCGTGTCAGGTGGCTGTCCTGGCGTGGGATAGAGACATGCTTGCATTGCGTCTAATCCCCAGGGACAGGCCATCTGGCAAAGTTGGGATCTCTTTCCCCTTTTCCAAGTACTTCCATCTTCGCAGAGAAGAGACTCCCTGCCTACACAATTCCCTCACCATCTATGTTTTTACATGGGCCATTTCACACACCGAAATATTTCATTCTAAACATCGTTGCATTTAAACTTCGGGGTCTCAGGCTTTGCCTGAATGATTAGCAAGTAGCATGTTAGGAAATGAGACTGGCTGGCCGTCACCAGGACGCCACTCAGCGGGTCGCTCCCTCCCAAACACCTGGGACCGGATCTCCCAAGGCACTGGACGCCCCCAGGGGCGCCGACTCAGCCAGCCGAGTGCCACCTGCTTGTGCTCTCTGGCCATCGATCCAGGCCAAGCTCGTGTGGCCGTGGAGCAGAGAGCAGGGAGCGGGGCTGTGCTTCCTCTCCTTGATGGCCTTCCTTGCGTGCCCGGAGCTGAGTAGCCACTTGGATCCTCTGAGAGCAAGAGATACCCTCCTGTGAATCCAGCCTTCTGCCAGCTGTAAAGTGATGAGTTCTCTAATTTACATATGACATGTGCTTAAGTAAAATGTTACATTTTTATTTCTGGTTTTGCTAGAGGGCACATGCATTCACAGGGGTAGGGAGGGATAGGGTGAAAATTCACCTCCAGGGGATGGTTATGCCCCAGTCTTTTCTCCACTCTTGTCTTGGGATTTTGAGCACTCATGCACATGCACCCAGAGTGTTTTTCTTCTTCCTTTTTTTTTTTTTTTTAAGAGAGAATTTTGCTATAGGACATGTGTACTCAGCAGAGAGACAGAGACAGAAAGCGAGAAACCACCCCTCAGGGGGATGGCCACACCACAATTCCTTCTCCATTCCCCTCTTGGGATTTTGGGCACACAGGCACACTTGCCCAGCGTGAGTTTTAAGTCGCCGGGTCCAGGACTTGAACTGTGGTCTACTACATGAGAGTCCAGTGATGCCATCTGCTGGTCCCCCAGAGTGTTTTTCAAGCTACTGGGTCTGGGATTCAGACTATACTGTTGGCTACAGGGGATGCAGCTGTCTTAATCACCATGCCACTGGCTGGCCTACTGTTCAAGTTTTTAAATCATGACTCTTATTTTTGCCATGTGAGCATGGACTGTGATATCCTTGGGGAGAGAAAGACCTGGGTTCTAGTCCTGGGTTCTCTCTAGCGGCCATGCATCACAGGAAGTCTCATTCATGAACTGGGATAGATGAAAACATGGTGTCATTGTTATTAGGGTTTCTATGACACTATATTTAATTTCTCTTACCCTGTTCATTAAAAAACCTGATTCAACTGGAGCCTCGCCCAGGCCCGCCATGGCTCCTCCTCCATTGCAGCCAGGTGGTGCTGCTGGCATCACACAACACCTGGTCCTTCTGCGCAGCCTCTTCCCACCCCACCACCTATCACATCCTCTCTCCTCCACCCCAGCCAGTGATCTGCCTAAAATGCAGGTCTGATCTGTCGGTCAGCCGCATGCTTCCCCCAGTTCTCCTTCATCGGGTGACAATGAAAGCCCCCGCTTTTCACTGAGCGCATGGGCTTTCGTGCCCTACCCCTGTGGTCCTCTCCAGCCCCATTGCCACCTCCCACCAGGTGGGACAATCCACAGTTCTGCATTCCTCAACTTCATGCATGCTCTGCTCGGCTCAGAATTCCAGTCCCCTCCCCTGACCCCACCCCACAGCTGGGCTATTCCTGCTCTTTCTTCCAGACACATAATCAAGCTTCCTCTTTTCCCAGAGCCTTTCCCTTCCTGCACCCAGAGGTAGAGGCCCCTCTGTGGTCCCCAGCCTTGGGCCTTGCCCCGCTGGGGATAAAACATGGTTCTGACCTGCTTCTGTGGCAGTCGCCCACCCAGGCCTGCGAGTGCAGGGGCAGAGCAGAGCCCCTGCCTGGCTGCGGTTCCTCCTGGGGTGAGGCAGGAGCAGGCACCTGTAGCGAGTGTGCAGAGGTGACGCAGCGGGGTGCACACAGGGCAGAGGGACCTTTGAACAGTCCTCGTCAAGTGACCACCACGTGGCCAGCCCCACTTTCAACACATTCTGTACGTGGGCTTGGTGGTGGCTGTTTCTCAAGCTGTCTCTTGAGTAACTGCCTAAGAGTTTGACTCTTTACCAAAAACTGCCCCACCTTGCTCAGTAGGAATTTCCTTTTTCTTTACAAACATAGACACAGGTGAAACACAGGCACCATGTCAGGCAGAAGGTCCGATACCCTTGTTAGAAAGGCATTTTAGGGCCAACCAGTGGCGTGATCGTCGAGGAGGCTGGATCCCTCATGGCCGACTATGGCTCAAGTCCTGGACCTAGTGGCTTAGAAAACACCGGGTCCATGTGTGCACGTACGCCAAGTCCCGCAGGGAGGGGGGAGGAGAGATCACAGCACGCACACACCTGGGGGTGCTTTCTCACTAACCCCCTCTCTCATCTCTCTGGCAAGCACACACTCTGCAGAATAAAGGTATCTTACATTGAACCTAAAGTTAGAGACTCATTTTTAAAAACCATGTTTAGGACTTTACTCTGAAGACTTAAGCAGTTCACCTTCATTTCTCAGGTTTAATTTATGGCCAGCCCTGTAGCACAGCAGCAAGGCACTGCAGAGGGAGCCACACCCTGCACAGCCCACCACAGTTCGAACCCCGGCCCTGGTGGCTTGAAAACATGCACGCCACCTGCCTCCACATGCCCAGGACCTGACAGGGTGGAGAAACAGGAGAGGGTCGTGGCCGACCATGCCCTGTCGAGCTCGCTCGCTCGCTCGCTCGCTCTCTCTCATGTATGTCTATGTGCCCTCTGGCTAAATAAATAAGTAAATAATTAACAAACCTGGGGTCAGCAGGTGGTGTGGTGGTTAAGGCACTGGATTCCCACATGGCCAACCATGGTTCAAGTCCCAGGTCCAGCAACTTGAAATTCACACTGGGCATGTGTGCATGCCTAAAGTCCTGAGAGGAGAATGGAGGAAAAGGGATTGCAGCATGGCCATAACCCCCTGGAGGGGTGATTTCTCACTTTCCCGCTCTCTCTCTCTTCCCTCCTCCAGCCCTGTGCTCAAATTGAAATAAATAAATAAATAAATAGCTAAGTAATTTTTTAAAAAAGAAAGAAAAACAATAAGTCAGAACCTGTCTTTAACACAGCCCCTCCTTGGTCTTTATGAGCTGGCAGTACAACTAAGCCAGCTCCTCCCTCACTGGGCGGGTGGGAAATGGTGAGGCCCTCATGGCAGAGGAATCGGGAGGCCCCCCTCCTATTTCCGAACCAGAGAGGGCTCCCCACCAGGCTCCAGGGCCCTGAGCTGGGAGTCTAGAAGTAAGCTGAGACCCTGCCCTGCCCCGCTCAGTTTTGTTCCTCTGGGCAAATCGTGGCTGTCTGAGCCTCCACTCTCCCGTGACCTGGGGAGTTCAGTGCTGGCTGTGGGCAGGGTAGGGGCTGGCGGGCTCCGCCTGGTCAGGCCCTAACAGCCACCTCTTACGGGAGGGGCTCGGGGTGACTCCTCCCTACCTTCTTTCCGTGCTCACGTGTTCAGCCTACAGATACTCACTGAGCACCCCGTGCCAGCGGGGTGCTGGGGGACAGCAGGGAGCACGCCAGTTACCCGGCAGCGACTGGAGGTGCTCAGCCTGCCGTCTGTCAGTGCGCCGTGTCGCGAGGACGGGGCAGGGTGCACAGGGTAAGAGCTCTGTTGTGGGGCGTCAGGAGGCTTCCCTGTGTTATGCGTTTGGTGGGTTTTGAGCGGTGCCAGGCCTCTGGGAGCTCCAGAGCTGTCCCGTCTAGTCCCTGCCCCTCTGCAGCCAGTGGAGAGGCAGGTGTGCTTCCTGGAGCCGCTGCTCATTCAGCCAGCACTGACGGCCCCATTCAGGTGCTCATGGCAGCTGCAGCAGCCTCTGTGGGCTGCGGCTGGCCTCGCCGTGCCCAGGAGGCAGGCGCGCCTGCTGCTCGCACTCGTGGGCGGCACCTCCATCCTCTTGTGGCCGCACAGGTGGGACCGTTTACTGCGGCCAGCAGCCGGCCTTCTAAGAAAGGTCACGGTGGTCTCACTCGGGGGCGCTGCTGTCCCTGGTCCCCAGTGGCATGCTGGCTAAGGCGGACCACAGGCTGACTGCAGCTCAGTTCTCGGATGTGGCCCCTTGGGAAATATGTCGGGCATGTGCGTCCATACCCCAAATCCCGAAAGGTGAGGTGGAAAAGGGGCTGCGGCCTGAGCCTGCCCTGGGCCTGGGGAGGGCTTTCTGGCTCTCTCTCACTCTCTGTGTGTCTCTCTCTCTGGTGAGTGCATGTGCCCTCTGACAAAGAATATACGTATGTATGCATACATATGTGTGTGTGTGTGTGTGTGTGTATAACACAAAAGAAGTCCTGTCATCCCCACTCGGGTGGGAGCCGGGCCTTGGAGCAGTGCAGCGCCGGGTGGGAGGTCCATCTGCCCCGAGAGGGGCGTTTGCCGGGCCTACCCCGGGAAGCACGGTGTCTGCTTGCCCGTCTCCCGCACGGCTGCTGGCAGCTGCACGATCACGCCGGCGCGAGCGCCCCAGGCCTGCCTCCACTCTCAGGAGGCCCCTTCCTGCCACGGCGGTTCCTGCTCGGCAGGAAGACAGTGTATGCGCCTCGCAGACTGCTCTTGTCATGCCTGCTGTGCTGAGGGGGTAACACAGATGCTGCGATGCTACTGGTGTGTCCCTTCTCCTCACAGCACTGTCCCCAGCCGCTGACACTCAGCCTGCTGCCAAGGGGAGGCCACAGCCCATCGGTCCCACCTCCCAGCCCAGGCAGCCAGCATCCCAGTACCCTCATGCCCTCCCCACCGACCGAGCCCCGCAAGAGCTGTGAGAGTGAAAAGCTGTGAGAGGTGAAAAGGCAGAGACTCGGCCCGGCGGCCCTGGGCCTGCGTCCGGCTCCTGCCCTCGCCAGGCCTGGGATGTTGGCACTGGGCTACTCTGAGCCTCAGCCTCCACCTGTCGGAGGAAGGGCTGCTCCTACTTCAGAGGGCTGACACGTAAGTGGCACCTGGCCTGGTTCCTGCCACAAATCACAAATGCAAACTTCTTTTTGGAAAAGAGATTTTTGCTAGAAGGTATGTACGCTTGCTAGAAAGAGGCGCAAAGAGACAAAAAGCGAGAAATCACGCCCTCCCTCCCCAGGAGGAGTGACCATGCCACAGTCTTGTCTCCATTTTCCTCTCAGGATTTTGGGCACGCACAAACACGCCCCAGCGTGAATTTCAAGCTACCAGCAGGACTTGAACCATGGTCTGGTGTGTGAGTCCAGCAGCATAACCATTATGCCATCTGCTGGTACCTCGAATGCAAACTCTTAGCGATACCAGCCTCCTCACGCTTCCCTCTCTAGCCGTGTGCTGCCCGACGCACAGTGGGGCCTGGAGAAGAAGCCCCGCTCTGGGTTCTGCCCCTGTGTGTGCTTCACCTTCAGCCTGGCTCCCTGTGGAAGCAGAATGGCTGCCACAGATCCAGGCCTCATATCCACGCTCTCCAACATCCCCAAGAGAATTGATAGCTTGAACAAGCCCACTGTGGGGTGGGGTCAGTTTCGCCCACAGTGGAAGAGGGAACGGGAGGGCCAGCTGCACTGGGACAGGCCTTCCTGGGCCCTAGCTGCCGTCCGTTCCCTGATACATCCATAGCAACAGGCCTGCAGTCTGACCTCAACAGACGGGCTCCTGGGGCTCCTGACGAGCTTGCCGAACCCTGACTGTCGGCCCAGCAGGACTCGAATGTTTCGTGCTGGCCCCTGGATCTCTGAACCCCGTGCCCCACCGTGGAGGCAGGTCCCCTTAGTTTCCCCCTTTCCCACTCAGCTCTGCAGGTCAGTGTGCATCCGCACTGCCTGCTGCACTTTCTGCCCACAGGTGGCTTCTCGTGCCTTCCAGGTCCCCACGTGTAGACCCTGACATGGCCGTGGCTGGGTCTGGCCCGGGTCTGGCCCCAGGCTGCAGTCTGACTGTGCGTGTCCTTCCAGGTCGAGCCCAGGCTTCTACAGGAACGTGGTGAAGATCCAGAAGCACGTCACCTTCAACCAAGTGAAAGGCATTTTCGGCTTTACTGACAGTGACAGCATTGGTAAGTGTGCTGCGGCCTGTGGGCCCCTCCTGCCCACCTGGAGGGCGAGGCTCAGGCCCAGTGGCCACGTAAGCTACATGCTGCTCTCCACGGGCTGGCACGCGGGCGCCTGGGTCCATCCCAGCCCACCCTAGAAAGCTGGGCACAGAGGCACACACCTTCAGTCCCAGGTGAGTGAGGGCTGCCGAGGAGGGTCGTGCCATAGTGAGACCCTGTCCAAAACACCCCTCCATGATAGGAGGGAGAGGCCAAAAACGGTTCCGAGTCCCCAGGCCAGGTGTCGGCGTTCGCTGTTGTCTCAGTCGAGGGTTTCCCTGGACGGCAGAGCGCTCGTGTGGGCCCTGAGCCGCCGTCTGGACCGCGTGTGGCTTGCCTCGGGTGCTGGGCTCCTCAGTCATGCGTTGTGAGGTTTAAAGAAAGACGGGTGTAAGGAAGCGGTGGAGTTGCTCCATCCCTGGCAGGGGCCTCCGTCAGTGCACAGTGGCCGTGGGGAGCCTGAAGTGGGAGGACAGCTGGGCCTGTGACGAAGCTTCTGTCTCCCTGAGCCTATTTCCCGCCGTGTAAGATGAGGACTTTGCCTGGTGTGCTCCAGAGTCGGCTCCCTTCACCATGGGCCTGCCCACTGCTCCGCACAGTCAGCCATGTCCCTCTCCGGTGCGTCCATCTGGCTTTCAGGTGCTGGCCTGCTAACCTTACCTCCTCGCGTTGTGGCTGGGCCTTCTCGCCCCCTCCACTTTAATTGGGGACAGTTCCAGGCCTAGGAGGCCTTTGGTGGAAGTGAAGCAGGCCCCCAGGACCTATTTGTGGGGAGCTAGCCCTGCTCGGAGCCCACGAGGATGGGGATGAGCACTGCAGGAAGGCCTGGAGAGAACCCTTGCCGGGTACTTCACATAAGCTTTGATGTTGTGCTCAGATTCGCTCCTGATAACTGGGACGCAAACCTTGTCTTTCAAGAGTTTTTGTTGTAATTGCCAGAGGGCATATGCACGTGCCAGAGACAGAGGAAGAGGGAGAACGTCCCTGTCCCCAGCGAGGCATGGTCAGTCAGGGTCCCCTATTGTTTGTGATTTGTGCTTTCTGAGAGAGAGACAGGAAGAGAGGCAGAGTGAGGAAACACCACCCTCAGGGAGACCACACCACGGTCTCTCCTGTCAGGGTTTCGGACACGTGCGCACACACCTCATCATGGATTTCAAGCCAGTGGTTCTGGGACTCCAGCTGCAGTCGGCCACGTGGGATCCAGCTGCCTTAACCTTGACGCCACCTGACAGTCACGGTCCCTTTGTCTGGGTTTCTCCACCCCGTCCGGATGTGGGCAGGCACGCATGCACACCCAGCGTGTTTCTCAACCCATCAGGGCTTGGCTGCAAACCATGGCTGACCCTGTGGGATCTGGCTCCCTTCACCATGGGGCCAGCCCTCCTGTGCTCATCCTTGGGGAGCACTGGGTAGCCTCACAGTGCCGGCCTCGTCACAGAGACCAAGGAGGCAGCGTTTCATGAGGAGAGCTGCACGCAGTTTGCTTCTTTGGGACCTGAGTTTGAATCCCACTCCAGCCAGTTCCTTGCTGTGCTCCAGCTCTGGCGAGCCGTGAGGACTTGAGAAGCCAGGAGTGTGCCCTGGAGGGTGGAGGTGCTGCGCTCCTCGGGGGTCTGTGGAGCTGTGAGGTGCAGAGGAGTGGTGGGAGCCCTGAGCACAGCCTGGCCTCCCCTCCGAGCACCGGCTACCACTGTCTTGACCTTCTGCTGGTGCTGGTGGCCTTGGCAGCCACCCACCTGGTCTCAGCCATAGGCCTGGAACTGGGGTATCTCTCTCTGGACTGGGGAAACGACACCCAGCAGAAGAGGGCGTCACACAGGCAGGCCTGGCAAGGAGAGACACGCGCCCAGGAGCTGGCCGGTGCTGGTACAGCCACCGTGGTACGTTCTTGTCGATAGCAGGAGCCACCTGGCCGGCCACTGCCGAGTGACCCTGGGGGACGAGCATGCCACCAAGCTGCCATGTCCGCAGTGCTGAGGACTGTGGCTGGGACCAGGACACTCATCCCAGCGTAGGGACCACCTCCACACCCAGAGCTTAGATGCAGGTCGGGGGGAGCAGGTGCCGGCTGGATGGAGCGTATCCGGCGGCGGCGTGGGAAGGCCAGGGCAGCGTGCAGTGTGAGACACCGCAGTGCGAGCCCAGCCGGAGCACACGGAGCATAGCCGTGCGCGTGGGAAGGGGACGCCAGCGTGGCCTGCAGCCTTCCTGCACGTGCTCTTCCTCCGTAGCTCCCTTAACGGGTACTCTTATTTCTGCTCATGCCTTCCACTGGGTTAATCAGCCAGAACAAGAGCCGTCTCAGTAAAGGGGCTTTCTGCTCGTTCCAGGGAAGATCAGTTTTCCTGCCATCCAGGCCGCTCCCTCCTTCAGCACCTCGTTCCCTCAGATCTTCGGAGGCCGGGCGGACATCCAGTGCCTCATCCCATGTGCCATCGACCAGGTGAGGGCATGGGCGGCCCTTCCCGTGGGGAAGGAGGTGTGGGAGGCACTGGCGGGAGCCGACCTCCGGAGCTCACTGGACACGAGTCTCCTGCAGAGGGCCCCGCAGGGCTGCCGCTGGCCATCCACCGCAGCATCCTCCTCAACCCCTCTCCCCCACAGGACCCTTACTTCAGAATGACGAGGGACGTTGCCCCCAGGATCGGCTACCCCAAACCAGCCCTGCTGCACTCCACCTTCTTCCCCGCCCTGCAAGGCGCCCAGACCAAGATGAGTGCCAGCGACCCCAACTCCTCCATCTTCCTCACCGACTCGGCCAAGCAGATCAAGACCAAGGTGAGTGGGGCGCTGGGCCGAGACCGGCCGAGGGGCGGGAAGGCTGGCCTCAGCGCCAGCTGTGCCGCTGATCCCAGGTAGCAGGTAAATCCGTTTTCTTTATGTCCTTATGTTTAGGTAAAATACCATTTTCTTGTTTTTCCTTTTCTCACCAATGCTCTAGAAGCAAAGCCATGGCGACTTTCTTTCAGGCTAGAATAGCAGGGATGGTCCGCGCTCCGAGCACCAGCTGTGCTCCAGGCTCTGGGCTGCTGCCTTCTTTATGCTTCTGTTTATTCTGTTGCTTTGGGTTTTTTAAATTATTGTTTCTTTGTTTCTTTTTACTGCATGAAGGAGGGAGAGAAAGAAAGCAACCCCAAGAGGGCATGGTTGCACAACCCTTTCTTCATTGCTCCATCCTGTCAGGATTCAGGGTATGCGTGCATGTGCGTCCAGCATGATTTTCAGGCCTCCAGGACAGGGACTTGAACAGCTGTCGCTCCTGTGGATCCAGCTCCCAACCACAGAACTGCGGGGCCGGCTCGATGTGCTCTCGTGTCTAATTTGCACTGGGAGCTGCGTGCTGTTGCTCTTCCAGATGAGGGAGTCGGGGTCCCGAGAAGACCACCCTCTTGACCAGGATCCCCCCAGGAATCAGCGGTGCTGCTCTCAGCCCTGCATAGCCACTTTTAGGAGGCTCAGGGCCAGTTGTCTCCCAGAGAGTATCTCCCAGGGAGACACGGAACCGCTCCTGGCCTCCTGCAGGACAGCCCACCCAGCCCCGAGAGTGCGGCCGTGGCACTTAGTCAATATTTGCCAGGTCTCCAGAGAAGCTGGGGTAGGAGTGAGTTAGGGCCTCCTGACTGTGCCGAGCCCGCTCTGGGGCTCAGAACTGGACTGCGGCTGAGTGTCTAATCCCCACTAGGTACACGGAGCACCAAATGTTTTCTTTGGAACTAAGGGTGTGTTTCGTGCAGCAGGAGCGATGGGAACTATGTGAGGTGTGTGATCCACCCTTCGGAGTCCGCACCCGGCCCTGCTGGGAGGTCCCAGGCAGGTCCTGGGTGACAGTAGGGAAACCCTTCTTACCGAAACCTTCTAAGAAACGCCCTCTGCCAGCCCTGCCCGCTGCCTGGAAGCTGTCGTGATCAGGCCTTTTCTTTCCCTTTGACTTGTGGCCCCAACTCCTGGGCACTGAGTGCAGAGGAGAGGGAAGGAAGTGCAGGGGGTCATCGGGCTGGTTTGGTTTGGTTTCGAGAAGTTTTAGGAAAGTTGCTTACAGCTCTAGGACATTTTCTCTGTGCTCAGGGGCCAGCAAAGACTCCTGAAGGCTGGGAGAGCTGGGGGCATGAGGTCAGGATCACACAGGCCTGCAGGGGCAGCAGGGCAGAGGCAGCCTGTGCCCTCCTCCTAAATCCTGCTCCCGGCAGCTGCCTCAACGCTCTCTCCCACGTGAGCGAACTCAGCCCTGACAGCCGCTGCAGAGACATCCGCTTTGTCGGGAGGCACTCAGGTCCCCCCCAGTCACACAGGGGACAACAGGCCAGCGTCGGAGCCCAGGTCCACTGCTGCGTGGGCCTCGAGTCAGGAGCCCTGCATGGTCTGGACCCGGAAGCTGGGAAAGCAGACCAGGTCTCCCTTTCCTGCCTCCACTCCCCCCAGAGTGTGCTGCGACCAGGCACACAAGGGTTTTCCCACACCAGGCGGTTCTCTAGCAGGTCCCCGCAGTTCGGTTACGTTCACGCCGTCTACATGGAGACAATGTCAGGCCCCACAGGCTGAGGGCTTGGTCCCACGTCGTATACTGATCACAGGCCTTCCGACCTGGCCACAGAGGCTCACAGCCCCGCGCCGGCTTTGATGGCTTGGCTAGGACTCTGCTCAGAACCCAGGGGCACCAGTTCCCGTTTATGTACCGGGTGCCACAGAGGTCGGTGAACGCCAGACGAGAGATGGCCCAGCAGGGGCACCCCTGTCCTCGCTGGCACAGCCCTCTCAGCACCTCCCAGCACGGGTAGCCCTGAAGTTGGTGTTTTCACAGAGCCTGACCTCCAGCCCCACGTCCTGGAGTGGGGGACCCCTAGTGCTGCCGCCTGCCCCCAGCACAGAGTGGGCAGCTGGCCCAAAGGCCTGGGGCTCCGGCCACCTGAGTCTGGGCCCTCTGGGTCGGCCTGACTGCCCCATCAGACTCTCGCAGCTATGGCCCCAGGCACTCTGAGTGTGGCAGTTCAGTGGAGTCCCTGCCCCTTGGCCCCAGTGGTGGCTTGGTACTACCTCCCAGTTCGCCAAGTCACACTGCCGGGCACCTCTCATCTGCTCCCACCATTTTAGAGCCTGGCAGCGGCGCCTGGGCCTCACTACGAAGACCGCTCCTTTCCTGTGCCAAACCACTGTCCTGTGTCCTGCCAGGCCTCACACGCTCCCGCAGCACCACAGCACAGGCAGGGCCCCAGCGAGGCCAGCTTCAGCCACTCGTGGCCAGCTTCACCCTGAAGCTGCTGTTCCGCAAGCGGGTCGGCCGGGCCGTGCCCTTCCTGACGCCCAAAGCGGGTTCCGGCCCCGGGCCTCGTTTCCTTCATCTGTGAGATGGGGAAGGCAGTACAGAGGTCACTGGGTCCCTGAGGACGAATGTCTAGAAATCCTCGCAGCCTGCACCCGGGCCCGCCAGCTGCATGCCCCCTGGGACGAGGAGCGTATGGTGCAGGGCACTGCCCATGCACAGACACCAGACTTCTGTCCTCTCGGACAAGGGGCCGGGACCGCCCTAGTGCCTGTGACAGCCTTTTAAAACTCTTGGAGGGAGGGCAGCAGGTGGCGTGGTTAAGGCACTGAATTCCCACATGGTCAACTGCTGTCCGAGTCCTAGACCTGGTGGCTTGCTTTCTCACTTTCGGCCTTTCATTCTTGCTCTGTCTCTCTCTATGGTCAAATTAAAAAATAACAATTTAAAAAAAAAAAAAAAAAAAAAAAACTCTTGGAGGGGCCAGCAAGTGGCATGTAGCAAGGTGCTGGACTTCCACATGGCCAACCATGGCTCGAGTCCTGGACCTAGCAGCTTACTTTCTCACTTTCCCTTCCTCTCTTTCTTTGTCTCTGTTTGGTGAGTATACATGCCCTGTAGCAAAATTTTTTTTAAAGATTTGTTTGTTTGTTTTTAATTTGACCAGAGAGAGTCAGACAGAACAAGAGTGAAAGACAGAAAGTGAGAAAGCAAGCTGCCAGGCCCAGGACTCAAACTGCGATCAGCCATGTGGGAGTCCAGCACCTTAAGCACCATGCCATCTGCAGACCCCTAGCAAATTAATAACAATAATAGTAATACGTAAAGTAAAATGAGTAATCTTTTTAAAAAGATAAATTGCCCTTGGAGGGACTAGCAGGGGGTGTAGTGGTTAAGGTGCTGGACTCCCACATGGCCAGCTGTGGTTTGAATCCTGGGCCTGACAGCCTGAGATTCACAGCACGAGTGTGTGCATGCATGCCCAAAATCCGGGAAGGAGAATGGAAGGGAAATTGCTGTGTGGCTGTTCCCCCTGGGGTCGGGACACACTCGTGTTTTCCAAGCTACCAGGCCCAGGATTCAAACTCCACAGTTGGCCCTATGGGATCCAGCACCTTAACCACACCACCTGCTGGCCCACTTATTTAAAAAAAAAAAAAAAAAAGGGGGAAAAGGAAAAGGAGTGTGAGCGTTACCTTTACTCGTCAGCCCACAGGCCCACCCCCAGCCGGCTATGGTGTGCCAACTCCCCTTGGACATCCCCCCTGGCCCCGCCTGCCACTCGCAGTGCCCCCAGCCCAGTCTGGAACAGGTGCCAGCTGGGCTCCCACCCCCTGGCCCAACCATCTCCAGGCGTGTGGCCACACTGACCGTGTCCTTGTCGTGTCCTGCCGCTGCTGCAGGTCAACAAGCACGCCTTCTCGGGAGGCAGAGACACCATGGAGGAGCACAGGCAGTTTGGTGGCGACTGTGACCTGGACGTATCGTTCATGTACCTGACCTTCTTCCTGGAGGATGACGACAGGCTGGAGCAGATCAGGAAGGTGAGCATGAGCCCCGTGCCCGGTGGGAGCCTCTGATGCCTGGTGGTGCCCAGCTCCCAGGAGCAGACGTGCAGTGGACGTGCCGAAGCTGCAGGCTGCTCACATCGTACCCTGCTCCAGGGAGCGTCACGGACAAAGCTCCCGAGAAGCCCAGGTCGCTAGTGACTTGGGAATTACCCAGGCTTCCTCTTATGCTGTCCTGGGAAATAGCCCCCGATGTCGGAGCTGCAGCCGCTCCTCGGGCACGAGCAGGGTCTGTGTTGCAGTCAGCTGTGTGCAGGACCAGGAAGTGCTGCCCACAGCCTAGAGCAGCTGGTGAGAGCCCCAGGACACTCAGCCTTTGCCGCAGGTTTCCCAGTGCTAGGAATCTTTTCAAGGAAAGGATCCTGAGTAAGAAAAGGCTTGACTCCCAGAGACGTTGGAAGTCGTAATGGCGGAGGGGTCTTAGCATAGTTGTCCCACAGGGCGGCACTGAGCGGGAGCTGGCGGGGGTGGGCGATTGTGTGCTGTGACCTGCTTAAGGCTTTTACTGACACAGGGAAACACGGCTGTGAGAGAGCAAAGGGGTACCACATTGGCAGTGTGGAGGCAGGTGGCACCGTTACATGAGCTGTGCCGGCTGTGACAGGCAGTCACGGGGCCCCCCTTTCCCTGCTGCCGCCTGCAGCCTGGGCATTTCCTGACATTTGTTTGAGGAGCCTCCGTTACTCGCGTGTGAGAAAATGAAAGACACCAGCCAAGGTTCTGTGGAAGCCAGCTGGCCGGACAGGTGGGGTGCCTGGGTGTCGGCACCAGTGTGTAGGTGGGCGGCGTGGTTGCAGGCTACTGCTGCCGTGACTGCTGCACGGCCCGGACAGGTGGGGTGCCTGGGTGCCGGCACCAGTGTGTGGGTGGGCGGTGTAGTTGCAGGCTACTGCTGCCGTGACTGCTGCACGGCCCGGACAGGTGGGGTGCCTGGGTGTTGGCACCAGTGTGTAGGTGGGCCGCGTGGTTGCAGGCTACTGCTGCCGTGACTGCTGCACGGCTCCGCGGCCGGGCTGGGGCGGCCCAGCTGTGGGGGAGTACGCAAGACACAGGGCCGCCCTCACAGCCGCCTCCTCCGGCAGGACTACAGCAGCGGAGCCATGCTCACCGGGGAGCTCAAGAAGGAGCTCATAGAAGTCCTGCAGCCCCTGATCGCCGAGCACCAGGCCCGGCGCAAGGAGGTCACCGACGAGGTCGTGAAGGAGTTCATGACCCCCCGGCAGCTGTCCTTCGACTTCCAGTGACGCCCGTCTTGGTAGGAGGAGAAGTGTCTGTCCGTGCCCCCAGCCCAGCCAAGTGCCACCCCTGGGCTGCCGTCCAGAAGCCCGAGTCCGTGAGCGACGCCGTTTCTCCCTGTCTTTCATTTCTCTCTCGGGGGCGAGAAGCACTGCGTGGAGACCGGGTTCTGGCCGGCTGCGCGTGTGGATGGAGAATCCCGCTGCGGGTCTCCTGCAGAGCAGCCCAGGCATGCGGAGTCTGGCGGGAAGCCCGTGGGCTGTCCGACCTGGCCCGCCAAGGACTGTCCACCTGAAAGCAGCCGAGGGTCCCAGAGAGACTCTCACAACCTGCCCTGTAAAATACGTGCCCCGTGTCTGCGTGTGGAGCAGCGGCCTCGTGTAAATATGTCGGGAAATGAAAGCGCGCTTCGGGAGGCTGGTGTGGGCCGTGTAACTGGCACGAGATGTATTTCAGCCTATGCCAAAACAGAAAATGACAGCTAGAAGCTGCTGTACACTTGACCAAGAAACCACCCCGCTTTAAAACTGCTTTAAACGCAGACCAGCAGAGTGGACGGTTTTATTATCGTGAGTCTCCTGTGGGTGAAACTTCCGTTACTCTCTGATCCTGCAGACCCGCATGCATCCTACTCCAGAAATCCTGCTCCGACAGAAGCCACTGGCTTCTAACTGGCCGGTCCCATACGCCCCCCTTTTGGAAACAGTGGCTCCTCTGTCCCAACTGGGGAGGCCGGGGTCTGCTGCCTTTGCAGGTAGTTACATTTGACACTGGCCTGAAGTGGTATGGGGCTCTGAGCTGCTGCCCCGGGCCAGAGAGCAGTGACCCACTCCTCCCTGTGCACGGGGGGCAGCGCTGCTGTGTGGTCATAACAGAAGGGGTCAGGATGCAGGTCCCCCACGTCCCACTACGTTCTGCTCAAGACAAATGGGTTTATCTGGGTGAGAGGGACAGGCCTGGAGAGCCCAGGGGTGCAAAGTCAGCTCCTGGCACCCAGGAGTGGGAGGCTGCCAGAGGTACAGCCTCTGCTCCGGCCGAGCGTCCACTTCGATGGCACAGCCAGCCCCGCCGTCCTCGCTGCCATCAGCCCCCATCTGCTCGGAGACCAGCTCAGCCAGCCTCACGGGGGACAGGGTGGGTGGGTGGCCGTGGGGCAGTTCAGCCCAGGCCTGCACTTCAGAGCAGGGGACAGGCACACTCCAGCAGCAGACAGACATCACCATCCTGGGGCTTACCCCAGCGTCTCTTCCCCAGGACCACAGTTCCCTGGAGCTGTTGAGGGACCACCCTTTGTCCCCTATGTGAAACGTCAGGCTTGTCATTGACCATAAAGGCCGCCAGCGCTTGCCGGGGTCACATGACCCTCCCCTCCCAGGCCTGCCTCCCCACTTTTAAAGACAAGGCTGGTCCTGGTCCTTGCCACAAAAAAGCACTGGGGAGACGAGAGAGGAGCTCCCTGCAGAGCCACCACGCAGTGCCCAGGGTGGGGCTCAGACACGTGCCCCCCAGCACCCAGCCGGAGCTTGCTCGGAGCCTGTTGCAGGCCTCGTACGTTTGCTTGCACACCCATTCCACAGCCTGAGCGCCTGCCTTTGCCCAGCTCTCGGGCTGCCGTGGTCTGTGCTCAGCCCTAGGCTCTTGATTGGGGAGTGCCGGGAGCAGACAAGTGCCAGATGGCCAACCAGGACTCAGAAGCAGAACAAGAGACACCAGGCAGACTGGTGGTCAGGCAGGGAGGGCTTCCTAGAGGAAGTGGTACCTGAGATGTGGCGTTAGCCAGGCTGGGGAGGGGGAGTTTGTTTCCAGCACGGGGTATTAGTCCAGGTACCCAAGAGCACAGCGACTACGGGGATGACAGGAGCAGGCCAGGAGGGAGTCACCCCTGCTCTGGCAGTAGAAGAGTGACTCGGGCAGAACACTGGAGAGCATTCAGTGCAGGCACAGCCAGGGTCCTCGAGTGGCCCAGCAGGGCGCCAGCGTCAGCAGCAGGCCGCTGTAGACACCCAGCCCTGGCCCCAGCAGGCCCTGTCACCAGAAGCCATGCAGTGTGGAGAGGGCGGCCAGGGCCTCCCCTCCTAGCTGCAGGCACGCACCACTCCCTCCCAAAGCCGCCTGCCGGCCTCAGCCTCGTGATGCCCATGGGAGGGGCCTGGCACCCGGGAGCGTTCGGCACCCACCTGCAGCCACTCCAGCACCCACAGGGCAGCCCAGCCAGGGGAGCTGCGAGGAGCCCACTGGGACCAAGTTTCTACCCGGGTGGGGGCACGGCAGCGGGCCCATGCCGGCCGCCAACAGCAGGCTCAGCCCACAGCCCGCAGGTCGAGCGGGTGGGCAGCCAGCGTGCCCCCAGGGCAGTGGGAGCGCTAGCCACAGGGTTGGGCAGGGCCGTGTCCTACAGGCAGGGCGGGTGGGCAGCCAGCGTGCCCCCAGGGCAGTGGGAGCGCTGGCCACAGGGTTGGGCAGGGCCGTGTCCTACAGGCAGGGCGCTGGACTGGCCCCCTCACAGGAGCCGAGGGGGACCTGGGGCCTGGATAGGTGGCAACCCCACTGACCACACGTCACCCACTGAGATCCCAGACGTGTTTATTGACAGCAGCTCCGACTAAGTCTCCAGGGTCTCCGTGGCAGGTGCAGCAATGACAGAGCTAGGGTGCGTCACCGAACCTCACACCGAGTTCCGAGCCAGACGACAGCAGTCCCAGGCCCCTGCCAGACCCAAGCAGTGCCCCTCGGAGCAGCCTGGCGCAGGACCGCACCTGCCTGAGGCCAGGGCACACTGCTGGCCCTGCCGGCCCAGGGTCCCAGTTGATGGTGAGACCTCCTGCGCCATCCCGAAGGGACCGTGCATGGAGAACACCCCACAGAGCAGCGCGGGACTATGCAGGCACACATGGCCGGGTGGCGGGCACACAGCCAGGTCGGTGAGGGGTTGCTCTGATGACACGAGGCAGGGAGGAGGCAGGCTGGGGTGCACAGCAGACCAGATGACCGATGGCTCCCTGGGATGGGCAGACAGCTCCTCATCAAAGAGGCTACTCCTCCCTCTGTATGTGACCCTCTGGATGGTGGCCGATGGCCCTGGACCTTGTGGCTGGCAGCTGAGCGAGTCCAGCCCAAGCCCTGGCTGCCCGCCGTACCAGGTGATGGCTCGTGGGTCCCGACCCCAGCCACACTCCCACCAGCTGCTCCAACCTCTGGCACCTGCAACAGGTTGGCCCTGGGACGCCGAGACGTTAGGTGAGCAGGCCCCGGCCCAGCCTCAGTGCGGCCTCGTAGGCAACGAAGACCACCATGTTGACGGGGAAGGCACGGCAACAGTTCAGTACCAGCCCCTTGAAGAGGACCCGTGGGCCCTCCTCGCGCACGCTGGTCACCACGCAGTGCAGGAGGCCCCGGTAGCGCCGCTGGCCCTGGCCGTCCGCCTGCAGGCGCGACTTGATCACGTCCATGGGGGTGGCCACAGCCCAGGCCAGGACCCCTGCACAGCCTCCAGCCAGCAGCACGCCCGGGACATCTGTGGGACAGCACGGTACCTCGACTTGGGGCCCAGCCAGGGCATGCAGGTCCTGCCACCATGGCCCTGGGCTGTCTCCCCCAGGCCCCCTCCTGCAGGTGGGCACACTGAGTTTAGGGAGACGGGGTGACTGACGGGCAGGTCAGTCCTGACGTGGGAACAGAAGCGTGGCCTGGGCCCTCCCTCCGGCCCACCCCGCTCACCTGGCTGGCTGTGGCCGGTGGGGGTGAGCCACTCGCAGAGGATGGCATAGGAGAGGAAGTAGGTGGCGAAGGAGTGGCCGTCCCGCAGGAGCAGCGCCGAGCTGCCCTTGTAGAGGCCCCGCAGCCCCTCTTCACGGGCCACCGTGGCCAGGCAGTGCAGTGACCCGCGGTACTTGGGCCCATTCACTGGGCATGCAGGGGGTGCAGGACACCCCAGGGGTGCAGACGAGGGCCCCGAGGCGGAGGGCCGCCGCGCCTGCGTCTGCAGGCGAACCTTTGCCACCTCAGTGGGTGATGTCAGGAACACCTGGGGCAGAGGAGGAGGCGTGATGGGGGCTGGCCAGCTGGCCCAAGGCTGGGAAGGGCAGGTTCGCCAGTTCGAAGCCAGCTCTGCCCACCAAAGGCCAAAGCTGGTGCATTCTTCAGCAAATGTGCGTGTCTCTGCCGGCACCCTCGCATGGTATGTAACGTCTGTGACTTGGGTTTGAGACGTACCTGGCAACACACGTCGCCATGTGCTCATACCTCAGCTGGGGGCGCCACATGCGTGACCTCACTTTATTCTCACCGTGCCTCTTACAGATGAGGGGACAGAAGCTCAGAGAGGCTCCCTCAGCTAAAGGGAGTCGGAACCGAGAGTCAAGCCTGTCATCTAGACCCTGGGCCTGCCTGGGGTCAGACACATTGCTGGTGTCCCTGGTGGCCAATGGCTGCCCACCGGCCCTGTCCTTGCTGTGCCCTGCCTGTGTCTGCCTGTGGAGTGAGCCGCAAGGACAAGACCTTGGCCGCCCCGGCCTGCCTGTCCCTCTGCTGCGGCCAGGCCTGGCAGACCCCATGTCCACCTGAGGCTGCAGGAGCGCCAGGGCCTCTGACAGCGACAGTGCTCCAGCAGGTCAGTGCCAGCACTGTCAGGTATCCCAGGGCCTGCCCCATCGGCGCTCACAGCTCCCAGGGAACCATCTCTCTGCAATCCCCAGGCCCGGCCAGGCAGGGTCCCTTCGGCCGTCGCCTTCTGCCCCAGAGCACCCTGGCTCCAGGGCGGCCTTGGGTCCTCCAGGCTGGGGTGGCTGACCCCCTGGAACTGTGTCTCTCTGAGGCCTCCCAACCCACCGCAGGCCCTCCCTCACCCGCAACACTTACGCGGACCAGGCCGGAGGCACATCCCGAGAGCGTGACGTCGGCCTTGGCAGGCTTGGCGTCGGCGCTGCCATAGCGGAACCGGCATATGTGCGCCAGGCAGTGGCGGTAGGTGCCGAAGGACACAGAGGAGACCAGGGACACGGTGCACACGGGCAGAGAGAGGCCCCTATAGAAGCCGCGCACCTGCAGGATGGCCTGGTCAGCCGTGCAGGGCTGCCCGCGGCCTCGGGGCCTGCGTCCTCACGTCAAGTGGGGTCAGGATGCTCAGTGCTGGGTGTGGTAGGCCAGGCCTGACCCCGTGGTCGTGGGGTGAGAACGAGCAGCTGGTCCTTCTATTACTGCTGCTTGTCGTGGCCCACAGCCCACCCAAGTTCACGTCTGTAAATGTTCCCAAGCCCTCTCTGGACCCTGAGGACACCTGGCCCCTCCACCCAGCACAGCTGCCAGGGGCTGCCTTAGCTTGGAGGGAACAAAATGCAACGCAGGCCCATCCTTTGACTGCCAAGGTCCCAGAGGCCCCCGCCTCCTCCAGCAGGCCCGACCCGTGCTGGGAGCCCTTCCTGCGGGCAGGATGGATGCCTCGCTCGGCCTCAGAGGGACCCCTTAGAGGGGCAGTTTCCCATCCAGAACGTGAGCAAGCTGAGGCCCAGGGAGGGGCTGCACACGTGCCTTACGCCCTGCCCAGCCCCAGCCCAGCCGCAGCCCTACCCGCTCTCTGCGATAGGTGTCCCGGACGCAGTGCCAGATGCCCGAGTACTTCGGCTCTGTCTGGATCCTGACCTGGGGAGAGATGGCTTTCAGGAAGGGGTGGCTCCAGGCCTACGGTAACATCAGCGGGCCCCAGGGAAGGTGAAGTCACCCCTCAGTTGGCACAGCCATGCTGGTCTGTGGACAGAGTAGGGATGTGAACCCCAGTTAGATGAGAGCCCCCCACTCCAAGGCACAGCAGTGAGAAAGGGGAAGATATAGTCCCGAGGACATTGGGGCAGGAGCCAGCTGGGTCTCAGCATCTGGGACGGTCGGGGCGTGGATGCCACACAGGAGACGCTGGGGCAGAGGCCGGGGTGGGTGGCCCGCAGGCACTGTACCTTCACCGTGTCGAGGGGGTAGCCCACAGCAACACCGCAGACACCTGGGAGAAGTCAGAGGTGGCCGGTGAGGACGGGGCACGGGCGGGAGGAGGAGAGTGACCTGACCAGCCCCCACCGAGGGCAGACCCCAGTCCGGGTCTACGCATCCACCAGGCCCCAAACTCTGAGGCTGACCCTGTCCAGTGAGGAAGCCAAGCTCTGCCTGGGTTGCACACGGCCAGCTTGGCTGCACCCTCAGTGCCTCGTGCGGAAGGCATGCCTCGGCCTCCCCGCTGGGTCATGCCCAGGAGAGCTGGCCCGCCCCGCTCTGCCCCAGGCCTTGCCCTCGCTGCAGCCCCCGCCTCCAGGCAGGAGTAACCACACACTTCCGCTGGGCGCTGCGCTGCGAGGTGTCGAGGTGTCGGGGAGCCCCTTCCTTGTAGCCTCGGGTTGGCGCTTAGCAGGTCCTCAGACCTCGGGCCTCTCCCAGGCTCGGAGCCGTTCCCTCGTGACCCCCACACTGTTCCCGCTGCTATTGCATAAGACAGGCCACCGCCACCTGCAGGTCGATGGCCTGTGGTGGCCGCCCACCCGAGCCCGGTCCAAGGCCAGTTTTCACTCTGGACGGGTCTTTCGCAAGGAGTCCCTTCCTCAGGAGCAAAACAGGTGGAAGCAGCAGCGCTCAGCCCTAGATGCGGCTCGGAGGCCAGCAAGGGGTGCCCCGTAGGCCAGCGAGGGGCGCCCCGTAGGCAGGCAGGCCTCAGCTCGGCCCGGCCCCCTGTCCTGCCCACCCTCCAGACCCCAGGCAGGACCCACGTTCTGTCTCCACTCTCTTTAACTCTCGAGGCTCTTGCCCTTTCCCATGGTTCCGCCACCTGTCCCCTCACCAAGGAGCCCTGACTCTCCCCTGGTCCTGACAGCTGTGGCCTCGGCCTCCGAGTGGCCCCACACTGGAGCACAGCCCATGTCAGTCCACCCTCCCCTCCCGTCTGAGCCCCAGCCAGTGCAGCCTCTCCCTGGGCCCCTCCCTGGCCCTGCGTGCCCTGGAAGCCTGCTCGCCCCTCCTGGCACCATGGCCCACACCAGCTCCTGGTTGCTCCTGGGGTGGGGGCTCCTTGAACCCACAGATGCCAAAGGCCACCCGGGGCAGAGCACCTCCTGCCCCAGCTCTGGCCCATGGAGCACCCTGCACAGCCTCCCCTGCTCCTTACCTCCGATGGCTCCAGCAACAAAATCCATGGGGAGGGTGGGGTGGGAGGGCCCTGTGCCTGTGATAGCAGCCTGGTGCCACCTGGGGTGGCCACACTGCTCCAGCTCTGCTCCTCCCAGACCTTAAGTACCTGCAGCGGGGAGGGCGCAGGGGCAGGGAGGGGGAGCATGATGACAGCCGGAGGCCGGGCCATGCCCATCCCCACCCTGTGCCAGGAACCCTTGCCCCAGTGCCCCGGGACCAGGTGTCGGGAAGGCTGTGAGAGGTCATAGGAGGTGGCAGGCCCCTGGGCCAGGTCACTGTCCCCATCTGCAGGGAGGTCCAAGATGGAGCTTCCAACACTCCAAGCTCTGGCAGAGGCCCTTGCCCAGTCCTCAGGATTCCTGCCCAGGAAGGTGCACCTCGTATTCATTCAGCGACACTCTCTGAGCTGAGGCCACAGCAACGTGAGTGCCCCACTGACCAGAGAGCGGGTGGGGAGGCGGGGCTGCCATCTCGGGGTCCAGGTGGTCCTCAGGGCAGGGCGCAAGGGCAAGGGGCACAGGCACGCCTGGTCTGTCCTGGAGGGGGCACAGGCACGCCTGGTCTCTGTCCGGATGGGCGGAGCGTAGCCTGGCCTTGAACAGGCAGAGTGCTGCCCAGGCCCCACACCCCCACCAGCTCATCTGTTTATGGGTACATGGGGGGCAGAGTGGGCAGTGCCAGCTGCCGTGGTAGAGGGCAAAGAGCAGGAAGTGGCCAGTCCAAGGCCAGTCCTGATGCCATTGCTGGCCTTCCAAGAGACACAGCTCAGTGCTGGTGAGGAGCCAGGCTGCCCACGCTGAGACCTGGACCTCTCTGTGCCTCCGCAGGATGAGGGCAACGCCTGCTGTGCTTTGAGTGTGTCCCCAAACTTCATGTGTGGAAAATTGGTGACAATTGTGATGGTATTAAGAGGGTGGGTGAGGGACCAGCAGATAGCCTACTTGTTACATCACTGGACTCCCACATAGTTGACCGCAGTTCAAGTCCCAGACCCAGCTGCTTAAAATTCACACCAGGTGCTTGTGTGTGCATACCCAAGATCCCAAGAGGAGAACGGAAAAGGGATTATGCCATGGCCATCGCCCCTCGGAGGTGATTTCTTATTTCCTGTCTCTGTGTCTTTCTGTCTCTCTAGCAAGTGCACACACCCTATAGCAAAAATCTCTCTTGGGACCAGCAGTTAGTGTAATGGCTATGTCGCTGGACTCCCACATAGTCGACCACGGTTTGCGTCCCGGACCCGGTGGCTTAAACTCACGCCGGGCACGTGTGCGTGCGTGCCCAAGATCCTGAGAGGAGAATGGAGGAGAAGGGATTGCGGCGTGGCCATCCCCCCAGGGGGGTGATTTCTCTCTGTCTCTCTGTCTGGCGAGCGCACATACCCTATAGCGAAAACCTCTCAAAAAAAAAAAAAAAAAAAAAAAACTCTCTTAAAAAAGAAAGGGCGGGGGAACCAGCAGTTAGCGTAATGGCTATGTCGCTGGACTCCCACGTAGTCGACTGCGGTTCGCGTCTCGGACCCGGTGGCTTACAACTCACGCCGGGCGCGTGTGCGTGCGTGCCCAAGATCCCGAGAGGAGAATGGAGGAGAAGGGATTGCGGCGTGACCATCCCCCCTGGGGGGTGATTTCTCGCTTTCTGTCTCTATGTCTCTCTCTGTCTGTCTGGCGAGCGCACGCGCCCTATAGCGAAAAAACCTCTCCAAAAAAAAAAAAAAGAAAGGGCGGAAGGCGTCGGCATCGCAAGCCGGCGGGTCTGCAGCGGGGCCAGCTGGAAGACAAGGGCAGTGCGGCGGGCAGTCATGCCTTTCCTTGATGTGCAGAAAAGGCTGGGCATTAACATAGATCGCTGGATGACAATCCAGAGTGGTGAACAGCCGCACAAACTCCCATCTCGATGCCACGCTTTTGAAAAGGAGTGGATAGAATGTGCACGTGGGATCGGCAGTATCCGGGCAGAGAGAGTGCAAGCTAGAATACGATGACTTCACAGAGTGTCTGGTTCGGCAGAAAACGATAAAACGCATGAACGCCATCAGGATGCAGCGGGGAAAAGCTCCTAAAGGAAGGCAAGTACACCCCTCCGTCTCACCACTCGGGCCAGGGGGAGCCGAGGCCCTGAGCAGGGCAGCGGCTGATGGCCGGAGGCTGCTTTTCTTGTCGCTAATCTCCACTAGAAAGATTGTTCCTTGAAAACCTGTTTGTCGAAGTATGGAAATAAAGGAGTGCATCATTCTGAAAAAAAAAAGGGGGGGGGGGCGGGTGAGCCCTATGACCTGCTGATTAAGGAAGCCAGATCCTATATGGAGACCATGGTTCGAATCCCAGCCCTGGGATCATGAAAAGCATGTTGGGTGTGAGCATGTGACCCTGATTCCAACCGGATAGAGAAACGGAGAAGGGGTCACAGCATGAACACACTCCACTGTTGGGGGTTCTCTCTCTCAGGCAAGCATGCGTCCCCTCTGGCAATTTTTTATTATTTTTTTTAACTTTACTTATTCATTTATTTATTTTAATTTGACCAGAAAGGGATAGTGAGAGAGAGTATGAGAAAGCAAGCTTCCAGGTCTGGGACTCGAACTGCAGTCCACCATGTGGGAGTCCAGTGCCTTTAACTACCATGCCACCTGCCAGCCCTGCCCTCTGACAATTAAAAAAAGAAGAGGATGGACACTTCATCCAGCTAAGAAATTAGGAGGTGGGCATCTATGAGATGAGGATGAGACAAGGTTGTCGGGGGCCCATGATGGCACTCAGGGAGACTTACAGAAGAGGGCCGAGACCAGGGCTGCCGCCACACTTGCACTCTCACCACATCATGCCCTGCACCACCTCGGGACGCTGCAGAGGGGCCCACTAGCAAGAAGGCCCTCACCGGATGCAGCCTTCAACCTTGCACCTCCAGACTCATGAGCCACATAAACCTCTATTCTTCATAATCACTCAATCTTCTGGCAGTAGGAAAATGTGCTAAGATATTAGGTCATTAGGAAAGTCATGACGTGCTTTTTCATTTTTCTGTGTAAAACTGCGTCATGACATTCCCGAAGACCCAACAGCAGCAGCTCTGAGCTCTAGGCACGGCCCTGTGAGTGGCTGGCCGAATGCCGGATCTGCATTAACGAAAGCACGGAGTCTGGCAGGAAGGAGGTCGTGTGCCCGTCTGGGCGGGGCAGATGCAGTCAGCGCTCAGGTTCAAGTGCAGGTGGAGAAGTCCACACCCCGGACAGGAAGGGGCTGAGGCATGCTGTCCAGTGGACAGGACGGGGCCCCGTTTAGTCCCCCATTACTGCAGAGTGTCCAAAGCAGTAAGTGCCACCACCTCCTGCACCAGGGCCGGAATCCGGGAGTCTCCCGGGATACCCTCGCCCCACGCTCCTCACACCCAGAGTACCTGGTTCCCCAGGACAACACTCCTAAGTGCGGATACAGACCCGTCCGCTGCTTTCCCAACAGCGGTCCATCCTGCCCACGCTCCTCGGAATCATCGGTAAACGGGGCCGCAGTGCCCGCCCTGGTGGACCTTATGTCCTCGGGAGGGGCAGCCAGCCAGCAGCGCCATAACAACACAGAGGTCAGGGCACAGCACGTGCCAAGGAGGGGAGGGGCCTAGGAGGGGAGGGCAGCCGGGGACGCTGACACGCTTGAGCCCAGCGTGTTCTCTCAGCCACCGCAGCCGAAGTTGCCCTCGTGCTCAGCGGACATGCCCACTCTCCCTCTCCACCTCCCCGTCTCAGCTGCCTGGGCCGGTCAGAGCGCCTCCCCTCTTGGCTGCAAGCTCCTGGACGAAAGGTCAGGCCGGGTGTGCCCACTCCCCCCAGCTAGGACAGGGCAGGCACCTGGGGAGGCTGGGCAGACGAGGGCCTGAAAAACGGGTCAGTGAAATGGATGGGGGGGGAAGGGGTGAACAAACGGATGGACAGGCACGGATGAGTGGATGGATGAACGGACAGATAGATGGAAGGATGGCTTGGAGGTGGTTTAAGGGAGGTAGAGAAGGAGGGATAAAGGAATGGACAGATGAGGGACCGGCAGATGGCATAATGGTTGCATAATGGACTCCCACATGGCCAACTGCAGTTCAAATCCTGGACCCGGCGGCTAGAAACACACGCTGGGTGCATGTGCGTGAATGCCCAAGATCCCAAGAGGAGAATGGAGGAATGGACAGATGAGTAGGTAGACAGATGAATGGACAGATGGATGGGTGGAGGGATGGGTAGCCTGGCAGGGCCCGTGAGCAGAGAGAGGCAGACTTGCAGGCTCTGGGATCCGTCAACACCCTGAGTGCCACAATGTCCCGGGCCCCAAAGATCAAGGGGATGCCTCCCGGGGTGCCATCTGTCCACCTGTCTGCTGCGGTGCTCAGGAAGGGGCTGCCCTCCGGCTCCGTGGCTGGAGAATACCCATGGCATCAGCTGACAGCGCGCGGCCGCCGTTCTGGGAGGCATGGCCGGCATCAGAGCTCTGTAAGAAGGCCATCTGCGCTTCAGAGATGGGAGCACGCGCTGCTGAGGCCGTGGGGTGTCGGGGTTCGCTGTAGGACAGCTCGCAGGAACAGAAGACGGGACCAGCAGATGGCGTAATGGTTATGTTGCTGGACTCCGATGTAGTCAACTGGGGTTCAAGTCTCGGACCCAGCGGCTTGAAACTCCTGCCTGCCGCGTGTGCGTGCGTGCCTAAGATCCCAAGAGGAGACGGAGGGGAGGGATTGCGGCGTGGCCATCCCCCCAGGGGGATGATTTCTCGCTTTCTGTCTCTGTCTCTCCAGTGAGTGCCCACGCCCTATAGCAAAAATATCTCTTTATATAAAAAAAAGGAAGAAAGGGGTGGAGAGGCAGTGGGCACACGGAGTGAAAGGACAGTAACTATTGGGTCTTTGAAAAAGTCATGGCATATTTTTCTGTTTCTCTAGGAGAAAATACATCATGACTCTGACAGCCCAGTAGTAGGGGAGCCCTCAGCGGGCGCTAACTGTGCCCTGCAGTGCCCGGCCCCAGAGAGCTGCGTCCCAGGGGCCTCCCTCACCTCTCCCCCACCTCCTGCCCGCGTGGCTTGACCTGATACAGGGGCGCAGAAGCCAGACCGGACGGGCAGGGGCCTTGAGGAGGAGCCCAGCGTGCGTCAGGGTGGAACCGGCTCTGCCTCCCCCTCGGCTGTGTGACTCCCGGCGAGGGGCATGACCTCTCCGATGGGGGCCACCTTGGGCCCGGTCACTGCTCCAGGCTCATGCCTCCTCCATTAGCACCAGCCCACCCTGCAAGGCCCACGGGAGGAGGAACTGTCCCCTAGGGAGCGGCAGACATCGCCTAAAGGGCCCAAGCCTGGGGCCCAGCCAAGGGCCTGAGGAAGGGAGACCTGGAGGGTTCTGCCAGAGGCACGTGGAGGGACCAGGAGATGCCAGGCATTTCCTTTCCTTTTTCTTTTTCAGAGTTTTTTTTTTTTTTTGCTATAGGGCACGTGCACTCACCAGAAAGACAGAGACAAAGAGACAGAAAGCGAGAAATCACCCCCCATGGGGGGATGGCCACGCCTCAATCACTTCTCCTCCATTCTCCACTCCGGATCTTGGGAATGCACGCACACGTGCCCAGCATTAGTTTAAGACACCAGGTCTGGGACTCGAACCACGGTCGACTACATGGGAGTCCAGCGACATAGCTATTACACAAACTGCTGGTCCCGGGATCAGGCACTTTCAAAGATACATTGTTCCTTTAATAAAAGAGGAACCAGCCCACAAGTTGATAAATAAGTAAGGCTCCTGTCTGGACCAGACTGCCGACCAGCATCGAGGCCCGAGTGCAGGCCAGTGAGATGTGGAGACACCAGCTTCCCTTAGCTTTCCTTAGCAAGCCAGGCTGCCTGGCTTGGCTTCCCTCAGTGCTTCCAGCTGCGTGACCCAGACGTGGATGGATCTGTAGCCTTCCTGGGCCTCAATTTCCTCCTCTGTGAAATGGAAATTCTGTTAGCTAACACATGCGGCTGGGCCTGGCCGGCGGGAGGCGCTCTGTGAAGGTCGCTGTGATTATACGCCTGCTGGCCGGTCTTTTTCTTTTTCTTCTTTTTTTTTTTTTTTTGAGAGGTTTCTGCTATAGGGCGTGTGCGCTCGCCAGAGAGACAGAGAGAGACAGAGAGACAGAAAGCGAGACATCACCCCCAGGGGGATGGCCACACCGCAATCCCTTCTCTTCCATTCTCCTCTTGGGATCTCAGGCATGCATGCACACGTACCTGGCGTGAGTTTAAGCCACCGGGTCCAGGACTCAAACCGTCTTTGCCTACGTGGGAGTCCAGCGACATAGCCATTATGCCAACTGCTGGTCCTGTCTTTTTCTTTTTTTTTTTTCTTTTGAGAGAGAGATTTTTGCTATAGAGCACATGGGCTCACAGGAGAGACAGTGAGAAATCACACCCCGGGGGGGAATGGCCACACCACAATCCCTTCTCTTCCATTCTCCTCCTGGGATTTTGGGAATGCACACACACACACACACACACACACACGCCTGGCATGGGTTTCAAGCCACCAGGTCTGGGACTCAAACCACGGCAGACTGCATGGGGGTCCAGCAACGTAACCATTATACCATCTGCTGGTCCTAAACCTGACTTTTTCTATGAGAATGTGGAAATATCTTCAATTACTTGGAATAAGGACTGACAATTCCAGATAATTAAACAAGTTAGACCTACAATTGGAAAAGATGGCGATTATTATAATCAAATAATTGGGGGACTTGTTCTTCATTGCCTGTTGAAGTTCCTCTGAGTCACAAAGGTTTACCTTGATCTCACCCAGGCCAATCATGTTGCCCTCTGTCGTTCCGTAGTTGAGGAGACAAAGGAAAAGCACTCTGATTCCCAACTCATCGAAAATGACAGTGACCTCTGTGAAGACTTGGCTGCCAGAATCAATCAATAACAGTCAAAAAAGTCCAAACTCTTGAGACCAGCAGTTAGCGTAATGGCTATGTCGCTGGACTCCCATGTAGTCGACTGCAGTTCGAGTCCCAGACCCGGTGGCTTAAAACTCACGCCGGGCATGTGTGCGTGCGTGCCCAAGATCCTGAGAGGAGAATGGAGGAGAAGGGATTGTGGCGTGGTCATCCCCCCTGGGGGGTGATTTCTCCCTTTCTGTCTCTCTGTGTCTGTCTGTCTGGCAAGCACACACGCCCTATAGCAAAAACACACACACACACACAGTCCAAACTCTTACCTTGAAATCCTGGTGTAAATGAGATTATAAAAGAAGGTGCCAGCGGAGCCAATAGGTAGCACGGTAGTAAGATATTGGATTCCCACATGGCCAAGCGCAGTTCAAATCCTGGACCCAGTGGCTTGAAAATGACAACAATCAGGGCCAGCACGTGGCATCGTTGTTAAGGACACTGGATTCCCACATGGTCAACCATGGTTCGAGTCCCGGACCTGGAGGCTTTCTCACTATCTTTCTCTCTGGAAATATTAAAATAATAATAATAAATAAAGTTAAAGAGAATAATTCTTAAAAAAAAAAAAGAAAGAAAGAAAATGACAACAATCAATAAATAAATGTTAAAAAAAAAAAAAGGTGCTGGTTCTTTGTTCGTTTTGTTTTTGGAGAGGTTTTTGCTATAGAGTGTGTGCCCTCACTAGAAAGACAGAGAGAGACAGAGACAGAAAGTGAGAAATCACCCGCGGGGGGATGGCCACGCCACAATCCCTTCTCCTCCATTCTCTCAGGATCTTGGGCACACACACACACGCCCAGCATGAGTTTAAGCCACCAGGTCTAGGACTCGAACTGTGGTCAACTATGTGGGAGTCCAGCGACATAGCCATTACGCATCTGCTGGTCCCATAGCGGCAGTTCTATAGAGCTAAGATGTCACAAAACCAAGAAATGGTATGCTGAGGCAGTCGGGCGGTGACCAACGTGCACCGGGAGAGCTGTAAGCACTGCGGGCAGAGCAGGGGAAGCGGGGCTGGCCAGGAAGGACAGGGATGGCCAGCGGTCGGCTCACGGCGGTCGGCAGAGGCTGTTTGAAGGCTGAGTATCCATGGTGGAGGGACTTGCAGTAGGAGCCCACGTAAACAGAAAGGGCACAGACTGGGCCAGCAGGGCCATGGTGGTTAAGGTGCTGCTCCCTACACGGCTGACCCGGCGTGTGTGCGTGCATGCTCAAGATCCCGAGAGGAGACTGGAGGAGAAGGGACTGCAGCGTGGCCATCCCCTGGGAGGTGATTCCTCACTTTCCGTCTTTCTCTGTCTCACTCTCTCTGGAGAGCACATGTGCCCTACAGCAAAACCCCCTTCAAAGTCTGGGGACCAAATGGTGGTGCAGCAGCGTGACGCTCTATGAGACTCGGCACTGGGGAGGGTCTGGGCCCACGTCCGGCCCTCCCTGAGTACGATGGCACCCGTGTGCCCGTGGTCTGGGGTTGGCTGAGACTGGAGGTGGGTCAGGTCTCAAGACTCCATTGCGTCTTGTCTCTCCCTCTCCCTCTAGCACATGGAAGAAATAGGTAAATGAAACCTTATAAAAAATCCAAATGGGGCCAAACGGTGGCATGGTGGTTAAGGCAGCCAGATCCCACATAGCCGACTCTGTGGTTTGAGTCCCAGTGGCCTGAAACCATGCCAGGCGCATGTATGTTTGTGCTAAAATACTAAGGAGAGTGGAGAAGGGGTGACGGTGTGCAACCCCCAGGGGCTGCTTTCTTACTTTCTCTCTTCCCCCGTCTCTCTCCAGCAAGTACACATTCTTATAGCAAATTAGAAATAAACAAAAATAAAAACTCCAAATAAAACTTAAATAAAACCTCAGTTCTGGGGAACCAGCAGTTAGCATAATGGCTATGTCGCTGGACTCCCACGTAGTCGACCGTGGTTCAAGTCCCGGACCCGGTGGCTTAAAACTCATGCCGGGCACTTGTGTACGCGCCCAAGATCCTGAGAGGAGAATGGAGGAGAAGGGATTGCGGCGTGACCATCCCCCCTGGGGGGGTGATTTCTCGCTTTCTGTCTCTATGTCTCTCTCTGTCTGGCAAGCGCACACGCCCTATAGCGGAAACCTCTCCAAAAAAAAAAAAAAACCTCAGTTCTGAGGGCTGGACATCAGGGACAGACTAGCTGGGTGGCTCTGGGTCAGAATGCCAGCCAGGGCAACAGTCTCCTGAAAACGTCACCAGAATAGGCAAATCCACTTTTTTTTTCCTTAAATAATTTTTAATTTAATTTTCTTTATTATTATTATTATTATTATTTTAATTTGATGAGAGAGAGACAGAGAGGAAAATGAGAAGGCAAGCCACCAGGTCCGGAACTCGAACTGCGGTCGGCCATGCGGGAGTCCAGCACCTTAATCACCACGCCACCTGCTGGCTCCCAGGCAGGTTTACTTTCAAAGTGACACACACATGGTTGCTGGCTGGAGGCCTCAGGCCCTCAGCCGCAGTGACCTCTCCACGGGACAGCTTGAGCCTCCTCTGACGTGGCACCTGACTTCCCCACAAGCGAGTGATCTCAGAGAGAGGAGACCGCTGCCATGCATTCTAGGACCGGTCTCAGAGGTGACACGCTGTTGTTATTGCCATTTTCCAGTCCCTAGGAGGAAGTCATAAGTCCAGCCCTTACTCAGTACTCCTCCTCCCCCCAGTCGAAGGGGGCGGGAGACCTGGTGACATACCTTCCAGCCCAGGCACACAGAGGCAGGAAGGGCAGCCAATAAAGGCCCCCGAAGGCTGTCCCAGGGCGAGGCTGTGGTGAGGCCTCAGGGAAGAGGAGACAGCTGAGCATGGAGTGCACTAGCTCACGGCCTGCAGCTGGAGTGAACAGGCGTGCCAGCGTGAAGGTGATGCAGGGTGAGGCTGAAAGGCCTGGGCCTGGGAGGGCTTTGAATGCTCAAAGAGGAGCTCCTTGGAGCTGGCCCTGGGGCGATGAGCCAGGCGGGGCAGTGGCAGGGAGGGAGGAGGACCGGCAAATACCGGGGAGGAGCCGCCAGGGCCAGCCTGGCAGAAAGGAAAAGCAACCCTTAAAGAGAAGCCCTCCGAGGGCAGGCTTGCAAGGAACCCTACTAGCCAGGCCTGGAACACAGACGCCCAGAAACACGTGGGCAGGGAGAACAGGCCCCTCTGTTCAGAGCCAAGACCCCGTTCAAGGGTCTCACCTCGGAGATGAGTGACCCCTGACTGGTCCCCATGCCCCCTGCCCTGTGGTACAGAGGCTGGAGAGTGGATGATGGCCTGCTCCAGGGACTCGGAAGGCGGAGCCCGAAGCCTCAGAGTGATGGTGGGGGGCAGGGGAGAGGGGCCAGCTGTCCTTAGCCCCGGGGAGGCACCGCCCTGTCTAAGACTGGCTACCGCCTGGAGGGGTAACCACCTAGGCTGGGTGGGGAACCAGGAGAAGCCACGGTAGAAGAAGGACAGCGAGCCACAGCCCAAGGCCCCAACCACTGACAGGAGGTTCTAGAATACGGAGAGGGCCCATCCAGGCTGTGCAGTGACTAGGGGGCTTCTCTGGTCCCTTTCTCTGCCTGGGCTGCCTGGGCTCCATGAGGGATCTGCTGCCGTGCTGGTGACCCACCCTGACGTGTCCCCATGCTCAGTACATGCACCCTCCCTACCAGCTGCACCCCTTCCTGCCCACCCACCCCGTGAACTCCAGACCCGGGCAGGCACACCCTGCCCTCCTCTGGCCACTGTGTGCATAGACCCCAGGCCTGGGCCAGCCTGCTTGTCCAGTCGTCCCCCATAGTGACAGTAGGAAGCCCAAGAGAGGGTGTAGCGAGGCTGGCCCAGGGCTTTCCAGAGGCCTGGACATGGAGGAAGGCCTCCCTGGGCAGCAGGTGCCCACTGTACCTGAACACGGCCATGTCACAGCCACTAGGTGAGCGCCCTGCCAGCCCAGTGTCCCAGCTGGGGACCAACCCCTTGCCTTCTGGCTCATCCCCGGGGCCTCCTGGACAGCACCCCCCAGCTCTATTTTTCACCAAGGCGCCTTTTTATATAGCCCCCCACCTTGAGTTTCAGGCCCTCTCCTGGTCAGAGCCCCCTGTGGCCTCTGGCCCTCTGCAGGCCCAGCTCGCCTACGTGGAGTCCTCAGGGGCGAAGACTTCGGACCAGCAGAAACACTGGGACCTACACAATGCAGTACATTGGAGGGGCTGGAAATTTGGGTGCTGTGGACTTACAAGGTTGTCCCTGTTGCTGGCCAGCAGGGTCACTCCCACTGGCCGGCAAGAGGCTGGAGAGCTGCCGATGCACAGCAAGAAAGTGCACCTTCAGCAGAGCAGTCACTCGGCAGTTCCGGGCCCAGCTCTTCCCTCAAAACCTCAGGACCTGCCACTGCCTGTCTGCAGTGGCACGTGGGGTCTTCCCCCAGCCAGGGCCGGGAGCCAGCTATGGGACCAGGCCCCCCCCCATCCAGACCTTCAAAGATGCCCTGAGGACACCCTGCAGTACCTTGGCCAGGAATGAGCTAACTCCCACTTCCTGCGAGGTGTTGACAGCTACAGAGAGTGCTGGGGCAAAGCCAGGGCAGGTTCTGCACCGACTGGCCCCTGGAGGCCTCCCTGGCCCACTTCACAGATCTGAGGCCAAGAAGGTTCACGGCCGGGGGCAGGGTGCTGGGGCGGTCTGAGCTGAGATTGAGTGGAATGGGGGCAGGTGGTGGCAAGGGGGTAACACACCCGACCACGTCCTGGGACCTCCCTGCTCAGGCCCCACACACACGTGCCTGTGATCGGGCCGGCTACACACGTGTGCCTGTGATCGGGCGGGTTGAGACTGGGGCCAGGGCACAGGTGGTCATGCTGGGTGCCCCTCCACCTCTCAGGAAAGAGATAACTATATATGTTTTTCTTAATTTTTAACTTTATTAGTATAATTACTTTTTTAAAAAGTACATTTAGGAAAGAGATATCTTTAAATGTTTGTTTGTCTTAAGGTTTTTGCCTTAGGGTTGTGTGCTGGCCTGACAGGCGACAGAGACAGAGTGAAAGTGAGCAATCACTCCCAAGGGGCATGGCCACACAGTAATTCCTTTTCCTCCATGCTCCTGGGATTTTGGGCACACACATACATGTACCTAGTGTATTTTTAAGCCACCACGTCCGGGTCTCGAACCACAGTGAGCCATGTGGGACTCCAGCACCTTAACCACTACACCCCCTGCTGGCCCCTAAACATTCTTTAAAACATTTTTTTAAATTTACTATTATTTTTTATTTATTTATTTTTAAATAATTATTTTAATTTTATTTATTTTAATTTGACCAGAGAGGCACAGAGCGAAAGAGAGATAGAGAAAGTGAGAAAGCAAGCCGCCAGGTCTGGGATTCAAACCATGGTTGGTTATGTGGGAGTCCAGCTCTCAACCACCTGCTGATGTCAACAGTTTTTTTTTTTTTTTTTTTTTTTTTTGAGAGGTTTTTGCTATAGAGCACGTGCACTCACCAGAAAGACAGGGGCAGAGAAAGCGAGAAATCACCCCCCAGGGAGGATGGCCACGCTGCAATCCCTTCTCCATTCTCTCGGGATCTTGGGCACTCACACACACACACGCCCAGCGTGAGTTTAAGCCATCAGGTCCGGGACTCGAACCGTGGTCGACTACATGGCAGTCCAGCGACATAGCCATTATGCCAATTGCTGGGTCCCAAACACCAACAGCTTTAATGGTTTAAATTGGAGCTTTCTAACCTGTTCTTGGAGAGTCACCACCTAAGAACCCGCACCCGGGGTCTGACTCCCTCGGGCTGGGGGTGCCTGTGTGGCTGTGATCCTCGGAGGTGGCGCTGCCCCATAGGAGCCCGCTGTCAGATCCACTCCTGGAGGTCTCGGGGGGAACCTGTGGCCAGGGCCACTCAGTATGCGAGGCTGGGGCTCCCCTCGGTGAGGGCTCTCGGCTGCCTGGCCTGGCCCTGCGTCCCCTCGGCCCCCTTCTCGCCATGGCCACCTGCAGCCAAGACGGGGGAGGCCTGTGACTGGCGCATTGAGTTCTAAAAATATATTTAATGAGACCCGGAGACCCAAGAAAGGCCATTCCCAGAAGCTGCTGCCACCCCTCGCCTCTCTTTTTTTTTTTTTAAGAAGTTTTTTTTTTTTTTGCTATAGGGCGCATGCGCTTGCCAGACAGACAGAAAGTGAGAAATCACCCCCCGGGGGGATGGCCACGCTGCAATCCCTTCTCCTCCATTCTCCTCTTGGGATCTTGGGCATGCATGCACACGCGCCCGGCGTGAGTTTAAGCCATCGGGTCCGGGTCTCAAACCATGGTCGACTACATGGGAGACTAGCGACATAGCCATTACACTAACTGCTGGTCCCCCTCGCCTCTCTTTTTCACAAGCTAGTCCCTGGAGAAGGGCAGGCAGTCAGCCTGCCGGGCCACCCAGGACCCCCTGCACGGCCAGGCCCTGCTAGTGCTGGCAGGGGAGCGTGGCACCCCTGCTCCGCAGCCTGCGTGTCCGCGGGAGGACAGAACACTGCTCGCTAGACAGTGTCTCAGCCCATTCTGACTGCTGTGACAAAAATGCCAGGAAATGGTTCCTCGTGATCCTGGAGGCTGGACAGCCCAAGAACACGGCACCAGCAAACCCAAGGTCTGGCAAGGCCCGGCTCCTTGTTCAAGGGGCGAAGGGCCAGGGCTCTACCCAGGTCTCTCAAAAAGACACTTGTCCCCATCGCACTTGTGACCTGGTCGCCTCCCCAGGGCTGCAGTTCAGTTAGGCTTCAACTGCCCAGGAAAAAGGGGGACAAGTAAAAGCCAGAAGAAAAAGCACTGTACTGGCTTTACACACCCACACAGAGCACGGGCCAGGGGGTGGCGGTCAGCCGCTGGAGCACGCCCACCTGCTCACCCAGTAAGCCTCTTTTCTTTTCTTGATTTAAGCCTCCCTTTTATTTCTTTTTTTGAGAGATTTTTTTCCTATAAGACACATGCGTTTACTAGACAGAGAAAGAGAGAAATCACCCCCCAGGGAGGATGGCCACACCATAATCTCTTCTCCATTCTCCTCTTGGGATTTTGGACACACATGCACACTCGCCTGGAGTGTTTTAAGCCACCAGGTCGGGGACTCAAACCATGGTTGACTACGTGGGGAGTCCAGCGATGTAACCATTGCGCCATCGCTGGTCCCTTGGTAAGCCTCTCTTAAACTAAAGGAGGTGTGGGCAGAGTTCCGCCATATGGTGAAGGGTAACAGGCCCTAGGAGCCCGGAGCCCGGACCAGGTGTCAGCGGCCAGCCCTAAAGGCCTGGGGCAAGCTTTTATCATGACAAAGAACATCTTTGCAAGTCAACTGCCTATGGCAGGAAGAAGTCAAAAAGCAGACCCCCTCCCAATCCTCTGGCCCTAATTTAGTTTAGACTGTTCTAGATAAACTTGTCCTCACACTGTGTTGAACTTGGGGAGGGAGTTCAGACCACAGCAGGGTGCAGCCCGCCCCTGAGGTTAGGCCTGGGCAGCCCAGAGGCAGAGATGGCCCGAGCCAGGCTGGGTGCTAAGCTTGCAGTGTGAACCCGTGTGAAGGTGGGGGGTGGCTGGAGCAGGACATTCCTCAGAGGTCATGGCACTGAGCTGGGGTTTAACTTTCTTTCCCCCCCCAATTTCCCAGAGGCACATGCATGGCCACGCCACAACCTCTTCTCCTCCACTCCTTCCCTTTGGTATTCTGGGCATGCACACACGTGTGCTTGGTATGTTTTTCAAGCCACCGGTTCCAGGACTCAAACTGTGACCACCCCCGCCTTTGTTTTAAATTCTCCAGAGGTTACGTGTGCTCGTGGTGGGGGGTGCACCCCTATGGGGCATGGCCACGAGGCAGTCCCTTCCCCATTTGTCCACACCGTGGGTTTGGGGCATGCTCGCACGTGGCACTTCTCATACCGCTGGGTTCAGTACTCGAACTGCATGATTAGCCGTGCGGGTTGGGGCGGACTGGATTTTATAAGGGAGATGGGGCCAGCTGACAGCCCTGCCTTGGTAACCTGCTCCGCTGGGGCTGGGGCTCTCCCCTGTGCTTGCCTGGCCGCCGTTTACCCTCCTGGCTCCCACAGCTGGCGCCTCAGCCTCCTCACCCCGTTTACCCTGCAGCACCCTGCGCTCCAGCCTCACCCCTACCTCAGGTCCCAAACTGCTGCTGCTGGGGTCCAACAGCCTCCTGCCACCCCGACCCCGACCTAGGGTGGGAGCACAGGGGCATCTTGCTTTTCCCCTTTGCACCAGCTGCTGCCTCCAGTCTGCACACAGAACCTGTCTAAGAAATGACAAAAAGCGGGGCACGTGGGTGGCATGGTGGTTGAGGCGCTGGACTCCCGCATGGCCAACCACGGTTCGGATCCAGGACCCATGCTGGGTGCGTGTGCATGCCCAGGATCCCAAGAGGAGAATGGAGGAGAAGGGACTGTGGGTGCAAGTGCCCTATAGTAAAAATCTCTCTTCACACACACACACACACACACACACACGAGACAGAAACGCCAGCACTGAGGTCAGTGAGCTCGCCCTCCCCAGCTGTCCTCACACTGCTCCCCTAAAGACCACGGCCCTCCAGGCTACACGGAGTCCTGCAGGGCGGCCTCCCTGGCTGGGGTTGTGGAGCATGTGGAACACGCCGTTTTTGAGAAAGCACGTTCTGTGCTGTAACTGTGTCCTCTGGAATGAAGTGAAACAGCAGAGCTGGACGCCAACACCCTAACAGGGGCACCGCGATGCGGCCGGACGCCCACGCCCTAACGGGGATGTCGCAGCGCGGCAGCACATGCCTTTACATGGCCACCACTCTGCGTCTTCTTCCTGGTCTTGCCCCCACAAGGGCCCAACTGTGGAGGTCAGGGATCTGTGTCTGTTGTCCCCAGTGCTGGGCACAGGGCAGTAGCAAATGATTCTTGGGAGCAGGGAAATAGGTGACTCTTTGGGGACACCTGGCATTACCAAGGTCAGCCACCCAGCAGTGCACTTGAGCCAAACACCCCTCCCAGGGCCGCTTCACCCTCCACCCTTCCTGGGCACCCCAACCAGTGCCCACCGAGCAGACCCAGACAGACCAGGGACCTGCCCTGGGGGAGCCCACTCCACCCCTGTCCCCAAAGCCACCTCCAAGCTCTCAGCAAGATGCTGGAGGCTCACTGCTCCAGCCCTGGCCTCAGCAGGGCCTGTCCAAAGTGGTCTTCCCTCCAGGGTTTCTGAAGCTCAGCTGTGGCATGTCCACTGTGAGCCAGGCCGTGGCCCCTGCCCAAGACCCTGGGCATCAGGCTCAGTGCAACCTGCCTGCAGCGCAACCCCGCCGTAGGGCGTGCATTCTCTTATAACAGCAAACTAGGCCGTCCTGCCTCCTCCCTGTGTCTGTAACAGCTCTACCTGACTGCCCCGTGAGTGGTAATGACCCATTTTCTCCTGAGCCCCCACATGGGGACAGGCACCCAGCGATTTGTGCCTCGTCTCCTGAGGCAACTAAGGGACACCCAGCTCCCAAGGGTAAGTCACCAGATGGAGGATAAGGACAGGTGACAGGACAGACTTAGCACCTGTCCTTGGAGGGCTCTGCCACCCACAGCCTGCCCCTGCACGCTTTGAGTGTGGGCTTCTCCTGGAGCCAGGCCGCTAGTCTCCTCCACACCCGCCTGGCTGAGCCACCCAGCTGGGCAGACGCTGGCCACGTGCAAACCCGGGCCTCCAGACCCCAAGTCCAGCAGCCCTCAGGAGCACTGCACTAGGAGTGAGCAGACCTGGGCTTTGGGTCTCTGCCTAATCAGTGTTCTATTTCAATTCTAGAGTCCAAGGAGCAGCGGGGAGCTGGGCTTCCCCTGGCCTCTGCATCACCGGGTCTGGCAGCATCCACAGTCCCGGGGAACCAAACACACGGAACCTTTGAAACCCAAGCCCGCCTTCCTGAGACCCAGGTCCATTGCAGTGCCCCTCCCGACTTCAGACACAGCAAAAAGGCCTTGGTGTGTGACCTTGACACTGGCACCCATGTGTGTTCTTAAAGGAGGAAGCTGGGCCCTGCTCTGAGGCTGTTACCAGACTCTCACTGCGGAGGAGAAAGTGCCCGGACCTGCCCAGACCGGCCCCGACCAGACCGCGCAGACTTCCTGAGGCCCTCGAGAAGGGCTAGGCCAAGTCGCAGACTGGGAGCCTCCCCAGGCCCGGGCATCTCTAGCCACTAGAATGCCTTGGACTCCAGAGTACGCATCACACTCGGCTCTCACCGTCCCGACCCCCGCCTCGCTGCTCCCCTCGGCTCTCACCTCCTCCAGCCCCAGCCGCGCTGCAATCCACGGCTCTCACCTGCCCCTTCCCCAGCGCGCGGCTCCCCACGGCTCTCACCGACCCCTGGCCCCCGCCGCGCTCCCCACCGTGACCTAGAGCTCTCCAGCTGGGGCACCTTTGCCTACTTCCCTGTCCTCTGACGCGCCCAGCCTGGAGGCCCTCGGATCCACCCCAGTCCACCCCGAGTCGTGGGCCGCCCCCTCCGGCCACATCGCACCGCAGAACGACACGCTGCAATGTGGCCCGCAGTTCTCGGTGGTCGCCCCTTGCTCCACAATCTTGCGTGGCTCCCGCGACCCCACAGTCGGAGGGAAAGAGCGGCGCCCGAGGACCTGGTTGCGCCCTTAGCCCCACCGCCAGCTTCCGTTTTAAAGTTCGCTCTCAGCAGACCAAAACCCAGCCTCTGGCTCGGCCGGGCGAGCTCGGACTCAGAACCCTGCCTTTGGCCAGGAGATCGGAAGCACCCGAGGGTACAGCCAGGTTGGGGCGCAAGCGACGCCAGATCTCCTCTGGGGGTACTTTCCGCTGCCAGAGGAGTTGCACAACTAGTTGTGTCCAAGCTGCAGGCCTCGAATAGTCCCGGCGTTCCACGTCCGTTATCGCGGTATTATGCAAGCGAGGGCGCTGAGATTCAGCGAGACGCGAACCCAGATCGGAGGCTCCGAGCCGGCGGAGGCCGTGGACACCCGGGACCGGTCCCACCAGGCCGCCGCGGCGCGCCGCGCACCGCGTCCCCCTCCGGCCCGGGGCGGCGCGGGCGGGCGCACGAAGCACACTCTTTGTCTGCGGCGCCTCCGCGTCTTCCCCCCTCCCCCGCCACGCCCGCCACGTCCCCTCCCCGCCGCCCGCGTGGCCACGCCAGCCAATGAGACGCGGCGGCGGCGCGCAGGCCCCGGGGTGTTGTCCGAGCCGCGCCCGCCCATTGGCTTCGCTCGGGCCCCCGGGAGCCCGGCCGCCGGCCAGAGGGGCGGGGCGCGCGGCCCGAGGTGAGGGACCGCGGGCGGCGAGCGGCGCACGGCTGTGAGGCGCGGAGTCGCACGCCCAGCCGCCGCCGTCCGCGACGCGGGTCTGCCCGGGGCTCTGTGCCAGGAGGCGGCGGCGAGGCCGAGCCCAGCCCAGAAAGCCAGGACCTCGACGGCCACCAGCGGGGCGAGGGGCCGGAGGAGGAGGACTAGGAGGAAGGCGGCCTCCTGGGGCCGGGCAATGGCGCTCGACTTTCTGGCTGGATGCGCTGGAGGTGAGGAGGCGGCCGGGCGCGCGGGGCAGCCGGGCCCCAGGGCCGGAGCGCGGCGTCGAGCACGGAGGCCAGCTCGCCCGCGTGTCCTCGGCCGCGGTCTGCCGGCCTGCGGATGGGGCTAACATGCTCGTGGCTCCCGGGGCTCTCGTGGGCGGAACTTGACATCAGGCCGGGAGGGCGCTAGCTCCGGGCCCCGGGGCAGGTGTCTTAGTGGTTCGGGGCACCAGGACAGCCTGCGGCTTGGCGGAGGCGGGGTTCGTCCCCTCCCCCTCCTGCGCCCACCCAGAGCTGGAGCAGGACTGTGAAGTTTCTCCGGACTCCACCCTCTCCCCGCAGCCATCTGGGCCGGGCTGGGCCCCCGGGAGACTTCTAAGCGGGCTGGCCTGGAGGGCTTTAAGCATTTCTGGCCAGACCCCAGGCGCCGAGTCACGCTTGGGCACGCAGCCCTGTTCCTGCGCGGTTCCGGGATCTGCCAGGGGAGCCATCCATCCACCCGGGTGGCGGGGTGGGCCGGACTCGCCACATGGGCAAGCGGTTTCGAACACCTTCACACCTTCCTCCTCAAGCCTGTGTCCGAGGAGGGCCCGAGTCGCCGGTGTGCAGTCCAGGCTCTGCCTGCGACCCGACCCGACGCACGCACGGCAGCCTGTCTGGGCTTTCTCTGCTTTTACCTGGAGGCTTAATTTATTCAACAGGTATTTATGGGGATGAACTGAGACCTGGTGGCCCGCTGGGTATCCCCAGGTTCCGTCTGGCCAATGGGGGCGGTTTCACTCCGGGACCACCTGCCCTGTTCTTGTCTTCATCGGCTTGGGGTTGGCCCTCATAATGTCCTCAGCCACTGGCCAGTGGGGACAGCCCCAGAGGAGTGACTAGCAGTGGCCTTAACCTGAACTTCCCAGCCTGTTACCCAGACAGGTCTTCAGGAGCTGCTGGAGGGGGAAAAGCCTAGAACTTTGTGCAAGTGGGAACCAGGCAAGGAGAGAGGAGGGACGTGGCCCTGGGGGCCTGCTTTCTGCACCATATCTGTCCCTCAGGTCATGCTGCTCCCCATGTGTACCTCCTGGGGAGGACCGCCCCCAGGTCCCCTCTTGGCTCCTGGCCCCTCTACCCACCTGTGGTGGGTGTCTGGGGGGGGGGCAGCGCCCCCTCCCAGGCTCCTGGGGAACATTCTTCCCCCAGAAGACCGAGTTCCTTCTGCAGTTGCATCTTAGGACAAGTGTCAGGGCGGTGACATTTGGGAAGTGACACTCATCCTAAGGCCAGGCCTGCTTGGAGACCCCACCCGTCCCCAGGACCCACGAGTGGGCACAGGAAGCCTCTGCCTGCGGCACCCTTCTGCCTGTCAGGGCGGGAGGTGAGCTCGTGTCCAGCCCCCATGTCCATCCCCACAGGCCCTGCCCAGCACTGGGGTACACACTGCCCCAGAGCCTAGTCTACCGTGCATGCAGCCCCAGCCACTGGTCCCCCCCCCCCCACCCCCACCTCAGGGACAGTGACCCAACCGTGTCCCAGCTCGTATTCCAAGTCAGGCAGCCCTCCGGAGGGGCTGATGAGGAACAGGGTGCAGGCACCGTCCGCCCTTGGGACCTGGCCCTGAGGCCCCTGGCCATTTCCTGCTATCCTGGACTCAGGATGGGAGCGGGCAGTGCTTCTCCAGGACGGCTCTTGGTCAGACTCCCCAGGAGGGAGGGCCCTGGGCGTGGCATTTACAAGACAGGCACAGGGAGAAGCTCGGGGGGGGGGGGGGGGGGCATCTGTCCTGTGCCTCTTGCCATCACCTCTGCTGCCAGGGGCCTCCGGGCCATGGTCCCTTGCCGCCCTGGGGCGCCTTGCGAGTCCAGGTTCTCCCAGGCAGTGGGCAGTACCCTGTGTGATGGGCCCCTTGCTGCTGCTGTGTCCTCAGGGAAACTGGCTCTCTGGCGACATTGAGGTTGAAAGGGTGAGAACCCTGATGGGGGCACCACTTGTTCCTGAGGACTGAGAACGGGAGGTTCTGGGGGAGGGAGGCCACCAAGCCCTTGCTCGAGGGCATGCAGACCAGTCCAGAGGGAGCCAGGGCCCGCCCTTGAATGTGCCTCCTAGCGGAGGCGGAGGCGGGTGGCGGCTTCTTCTCTTCCCCTCCCACCACTCCCCGTCCAGGGCTGCTGGCACCTGGGCACTCAGGGAAGCCTGAGCTGGGCCTAGCTGCGGGGCAAAGGCGGGGAGAGGCCCCTAGCCGGAGGGAGAAAGAAGGCCTAGTGGCTCCCCACGCACGTGTTAGCTCTCGAGGACCCATGGAGAACCAAAGAAGGAGGCTCCGATTGAGAAACTCCACAGCCTGAAGTGGAAAAGAAGGTGGAGTGCAAAGGAAAGAAGCAGGAGTGTCCCAGGAAAGCCAGGCCCACGTTTGGGAGTCCTGAGGACAGGCAGGCTTGGGGCCTTTGCACCCACCTGCGACTGTCAGGGGCCCGGGAGCAGCAGAGGAGCAGGTCTGGAGATAGTGCACATGACGAATAAATCACGTTGGAAACTTGCCCTGATCGAAAGAGTGAATCTGCGGAGGGAAAGGGCTGACGGGAACGCAGGCAGTTAAAGGAGACACACCCTGGCAGCTTCTGGTGCCGTTTCTGGAACCCACAGATAAAATCAGAGGCTTCTGACAGAATAAACGTGTCCTGGACAAGGGCAGGGGTTTCTCTGCAGCACCAAGCGCCAGAGCCCTCGGGGACGCTGTAGACGCCCAGTGGCCTGGGCCTTGGAGTCGTCACAGCAGGACTGTGTCCTGACCGCTTAGGAGGTGTGCTTTGCAGCTGAATAAGAACTCGGAGGGCGTGTCCCCCGTGCATCACATCGAGGGCGGTAACCCAGGAAGGCTCCGAGTGGCAGTTGACAGTAGAGACCCCAAGATGAGAGCGGAGGGAACAGCCGTGGCTCTGCAACTTGTAGGTTCTGGGTGAACATCTGGGAGGCGGCAGAGGAGGGGAGCCCTCTTGGGGCAGCCCTCACCAGGGCTGGGTGGGAGAGGCACAGGGCTGGCGGTGCCTGTCTTGTTTCTGTGATCAGAAGTGTTAGAAATAAACAGCCTTTTCCCAAATGTACAAATTAATGTGCTACTGGGGCTCCATAGTAATTTGCCAGAACAAGCAAAAACGTAGACAAGAAAAGGAGTAGAAGAAACCATCCCCGGGCCAGCAGGTGGCATGGTGGTTAAGGGGGCCAGACTCCCACGTGGGTGTCTGCAGTTGGAATCCGGAGTCCCGGGCCTGGCAGCTTGCTTTCTCACTTTCTCTCTTGCTCCATCCCTCTCTGGTCAAAATGAGAGAAAGAGAGAGAAAGAAAGAAAATTAAAAGGAAGGAAGGAAGTTAAATAAAACTTTTAAAAAATGAAGGTGCAGGGAACCAGCAGTTAGCGTAATGGCTATGTCGCTGGACTCCCACGTAGTCGACCGCGGTTCGAGTCCCGGACCCGGCGGCTTAAACTCACGCCGGGCGCGTGTGCGTGCGTGCCCAAGATCCCGAGAGGAGAATGGAGGAGAAGGGATTGCGGCGTGGCCATCCCCCCTGGGGGGTGATTTCCTGCTTTCTATCTCTCTGTCTCTCTCTGTCTGTCTGGCGAGCGCACGCCCTATAGCAAAAACCTCTCCAAAAAAAAAAGAAAAAAAAAAAAAATGAAGGTGCAGAATGTCAGACCTGAAATGGCCTCGGGCTGGGTTAGAAACCAAACCCAATCAGTGTTCAGAAGAAAAGCAAAACAAGTTAGTTAGCAAAGGTTCAGAAGTGAAAGTTGGGGCCTGGCCTGTGGCCTAGTGGTTAAGGGAGCGGATCCCACATGGCCAGTCACACAGTTTGAGTCCTGGGCCCGGCAGCTTGAAAAACATGCCAGCTGTGTGTGCATGCATGACCAAAATCCCCCCAGGTAGAAAAATGGAGGAGAAGGGGGACCAGCGGAGGGTGTAATAACATCACTGAACTCCCACATAGTCGACCAGGGCTCAAGTCCCAGACCCGGTGGCTTAAAACTCATGCGTGTGTGTGCGCGTGTGTGCCCAGTATCTCAAGGGGAGAATGAAGAAGGGATTGCAGAGTGGCCATCCCCCTGGTAGGGGGCATTTTTCACTTTCTTTCTCTCCATCTCTCTCTCTGGCAAGCGCATGTACTCTACAGCAAAAATCTCTCTTAATTTTTTTTAAAGAATTATTTTATATCACTGTATGTATGTATGCATGTATTTATTTTAATTTTGACCAGAGAGGGACAGAGTGAGAGAGAGAGAGGGAAAGAGAGAAAGCAAGCCACCAGGTCTGGAACGTGAACCATGGTCAGCCCTGTGGGAGTCCAGTGCCCTTCATCACCATGCCACCTGCCAATCCCTCTTAAAAAATGTTTTTAAAAGATGAAAGGAAAATGGAGAAGGGATTGTGGTGTGAGCACACCCCATTGGGCAGTGCTGTCTGGAAGAGTTGGGAAGAAACTGTATCAGATGTGTACTGAGAAAGCATGCAGGATCAGCACAGTTAAAATCCAAGTGGGGTTTATGGTCCAAAGTATTAAAGATGACAAGGGCATTACGGAAAGCTGAGAGTGGGGCCAGCCAATGGTGTGGTGGTTAAGGTGCTGGATCCCACATGGCCAACTCTCAGTTCCAGGCCCAGGCCAAGTCCTGGACCCGCTGGCCTGAATGACATGCCAGGTGTTTGTATGTGCGTGCCCCAGATCCCGAGAGGAGAGTGGGGGAAGGGGGGTGGCAGAATGCAGCATGGCCACCTGCCTGGGAGTGCTTCCTCTCTCTGTCTCTTCAGAGTGCACGTGCCCATATAAATTAAGAAAAGAAAAAGATTGGACCAGCAGTTGGTGCAACAGCTGTGTCGCTGGACTCCCACGTAGTCGACCAAAGTTCACGTCCTGGACCTGGTGACTTAAACTCATGCCGGGTGCGTGTGTGTGCGTGCCTAAGATCCCGACAGGAGACAGGAGGAGAAGGGATTGCGGCATGGCCATTCTCCCTGGGGGGTGATTTTTCGCTTTCTGTCTCTCGGTCTTTCTGGCGAGCGCACGTACCCTATAGCAAAAACCTTTCCCCCCCAAAAAAAAGAAAAAATTACTCACATGTGAGCCATCCAGAACTAATATGGTAGCTCCAGGTTTTTTTACTTTAAAAAAAAGAAGAAGAAAAGAAGATGAAAGTACAGTTCGTGAAGACGATGGATAAGTTCACAATTGCCAGCTGTAGTGGGGAACAGGAGGCGTGGGTAACCGGATGCGGAGGAGAGCTCCAAGGCTAGAAAGTCGAGGTTCCAAATCTGGCTCCGCCCTACTAGCTGTGTGGCGGGGACATAGACTCTGTACCTTGGTTTTCTCATCTATAAAATGGGTTCACAGCCCTATAATGGGTAAATAAGTGGGAAACATACTGTTCTTTTTTTATTTATTCATTTGTTTGATTTAATTTGACCAGAGAGTGACAGAGTGAGAGAGAGAGGGAAAGTGAGAAGGCAAGCCACCAGGTCTGGGACTTTAACCATGGTCGCCCATGTGGGAGTCCAATGTCCTTAACCACCGCACCGCCTGCCCGCCCTGGAAACAGTGTTCTTAATGCAAATCTAAGACTAGTAACCAGCAGGTAGTACTCTTCCTCCTTGTTACTCCACAGATGTTTTCTGTTTTAAATATGCTCACACACTAGTAGCAGTAGAAAGAGAACTTTGACCGCTCTGGAAGCTCTAGGCCAGGCCTGCGGGAATCGGTTTCAGTCCCGTGACCTCACGGAACCTGTCCCTTCTTCAATGAAGTGGAGAAACGACGCTGCCTTGCTCCGTGGTGATGGCGGTGCACAGAAAGGCATGCAGCCTGCTCCGAACTCAGCACTGGGGAGCCGTTCTGGAGGGAGAAGCTTTGTCCTTGGAGGGCGCTGGGTTTGGGGCAGGCCCCGAGCTGATAAATAACCAAGCGTGACTGCTTGGCCACCTCACCCGCACGGCAGAAGGAAGCGAGGTGGCAGCCGTCACCGTCACCAGTTCTGCTTCCCGGGTAGTCTGAGGGGCGAGGTCTCACCACGTCTGCAGGTGAGGCAGCCAGGGAAGCCCCGCCCAGGATTTGGGAGGGTGGGCTGTCGCAGAGGCAGTGCATGCAGTCTGCGCCCAGACCCGGCCGGGATGCCCACTCAGCCTAGGACACACACTGGGCGAGAGGACGCCTGTGCCAGGTCTGGTCGGCGTCGCTCCCCTCCTGCGTCGCCCAGGCCTCGCCCAGGCCCAGCACTGCAGGTTTCTGAGGCGTCTGATCACGACGGACCCCTTTCTTCCTCCAGGTGTGGCAGGCGTGCTTGTGGGACACCCGTTTGACACGGTCAAGGTGAGTGTTGTCACCTGCTCACTTTCGGGCCGCGAGGGGTGCAGGCATTGGCCGGGGGCGTGCAGGGTAGGGCAGCTCAAGGCGCACGCCAGCTCCAGCCCCAGAACGCGTCCAGGGGCTCGCCAGGGCTTTGGGGGTAAGGGGCGAGTGGGGGTTCTGTGCCAGGGTGGGAGGCCAGCCTACCTGGGGGTCCGTCCTGGCTCACAGCTGGGCCGAGCGCAGTCTGGTTCGTGGCCAAGTCCATCTGAGGCCTGGCCAGCAGAGACCGGCGGGCTGAAGGTCAGGTCTCCTCTCGTCCAGAGCAAGGACACCCACTACTCGGGTGACGGACTCCCCCAACTCCTCGGGGAAGTAAGAAGTCCAGAAAAGGCCCTGCTGGTCAGTACCTCCCACGACCATGGCCGCGGCCTCGGGGACAGCAGTGCTTCCATTAGTGAGAAGCGCAGTACTGCTCCTGAGAGGTGTCCTTGGGGGCTCTCAGGACTGGCTCTGGAGTGTGGCCCTCCCCACACCTCCAGAAAGCACAGCCCCATGTTCTCAGACACGCCAGGAAGGAAACCGAGGCAGTCCACGTCTTCTAGTTGGAAATTCCCCAGTAAGTGTTTCCCTGTGGTGGGGTTCTGCTTCTCAAACTGACCGGGTCAGGGCCCTCCCTGTGAGCAGCAGCCACCTGGCCAGACCTCCCACACTCACTGGAAACATGGAACTTGGCACCTTTTCCCACCGGGGTGAGGACAGAGCCTGAGGCAGGGCACCTCATCCCACGCTGGGCTCGTGGACTTCCTGTCTCCTGCGGTGTGGGTGAGCCAGGTGTTTGCTGGCCAAGAAAACGGGCTGGGACTTCTTCCAGCATGGGCACAAGGCCTTGCTCAGTGAACCAACTCAGACCTTCAAACGTCTGTCCCTGGGCCGTGAGCAGCTCCAGGTCCCTCTGCCAGCTGTTTGCTCGTGACCTTGGGCCAGACCTGACCTCTGGGCACAGACGTTCTCATCTGCAGAGTGGGTTGGGCCAGGTGGTCACGGCCCCGGGTGCCCAGGAGGGTAATCTGTGCTGGAGTAAAATGCTGGTTCCGCAAAGCCAAACCTTCCATCCCTCCGCAGGCACCTGGGGAGGCTGAAGGGCCAGGCTCTCCGGCAGGCGGTGGGCCCTGAGTTCCCCACGTGGCCTCCAGCAGGAAGGCCCTGCCCAGAGGCCGGATTAGCCCAGATAGCCGGGCAGTGCCCACATGACGCCGTTCCTATCTGTGGCTACGTGTCCGGAGGCCTCTCGCAGCTGTGTCCAGCCAAGAAGTCCCTTTGATTCGCTTCCTCAGTCCAGCTCTGCAGAGGCCAGGAACTGGGCCGGGCCCGGCCAGGCCTCCCATGGGTGCTCTCAGACAGTCCCTGTCAGGGTGGGGACACTTTGGTCCTGGCACCTACACTTCCCTCTGAGCTGCGGAGCCATGGCCAGCGCCCCTCCTTAAAGAGCTGAGCCTTTTATTGTGAAGGGGAGAAAACCTGCCCCAGGTCATCAGCTCGGCCCGCCAGCCCCACTCAGGCTCGTGTGCTGTGACGCTGCCCCTGTCCGAGGTCACTGACTGGACAATGTCACACCCTGTCACCAACGCCTGCTGCTTTTATCGACCGTCTCCCATTATAGAGCCTAAACGTTCTCAGTAACACTGATTTCCTTCCCCGACGCGGTGTTTACGTGTGTGCACGGCCTCCAAGATCCCCCCCCACCGTGTTCCGGGGCATGTGATATATATACGTGTGTATATGTATTTTAATAAGTTTTTACTGGAGAGAGACAGTACAGTCCCTTCTCCGTGTTCCTTCCGGGTCTTGGGTACACGTGCACATGCCTCCAGTGTGATTTTGAAGTCACCACGTCTGGGACTCGCACCGCAGTTGGGCACGTGGGAGTCCAGCAGTATTCACCATGCCCTCTGCTGGTGCGGATACTTTTTAGATTTTTGTTGTGTTTTGTTTTGAGAGGTCTTTTGGCGATAGGGAAACAGAAAGTGAGACATCACCCCCAGACGGAATGGCCACACTGCAATCCCTTCTCCTTCATTCTTTTCTTGGGATTTTGGACACACATGCACTCGTGCCCAACGTGAGTTTAAGCCACTGGATCCAGGACTTGAACTGCAATTGACTATGTGGGAGTCTAGTAATGTAACCATTATGCCATTTGCTAGTCCCAGTATGTTTTAATCATCAGGTACATACACATTTTTTGGAGCATGTTTTTTGTTGTTTTTGTTTTTTTTTTTTTGTTTTTTTTTGGAGAGGCTTTTTTTGCTATAGGGTGCGTGCGCTCGCCAGACAGACAGAGAAAGACAGAGAGACAGAAAGCAGGAAATCACCCCCCAGGGGGGATGGCCACGCCGCAATCCCTTCTCCTCCATTCTCCTCTCGGGATCTTGGGCACGCATGCACACGCGCCCGGCGTGAGTTTAAGCCGCTGGGTCCGGGACTCGAACCGCGGTCGACTACATGGGAGTCCAGCGACATAGCCATTACGCTAACTGCTGGTCCCTGTTTGTTTGTTTTTCACAAAAGTAATATATTATAAAAATATTTTGGGGCTGGCAGGTGGCGTGGTGATTAAGGCACTGGACTCCCACATGGCTGACCATGGTTCAAGTCCTGGACCTGGTAGCTTGTTTTCTCACTTTCTCACTCTCTTTTGCTCTGTCCCTCTCTGGTCAAATTCAAATAAAATAATTCTTTTTTTTTTTTTTTTTTTTTTTTTTTTTTTGAAAGGTTTTTGCTATAGGGCGTGTGTCCCCGCCAGAAAGAGAGAAACAGAGAGACATAAAGCGAGATATCACCCCCCTAGGGGGAAAAATAAAATAATTCTTTTTTTTTTTAATTTATTTTTTTGAGAGGTTTTTGCTATAGGGCGCATGAGCTCGCCAGACAGACAGAGAGAGACAGAAAGCGAGAAATCACCCCCCAGAGGGGATGGCCACGCCGCAATCCTTTCTCCTCCATTCTCCTCTTGGGATCTTGGGCACGCACGCACACGCGCCCTACGTGAGTTTAAGCCACCGGGTCTGGGACTCAAACCGCGGTCCACTACGTGGGAATTCAGTGACATAGCCATTACGCTAACTGCTGGTCCCCAAAAATAAAATCATTCTTAAAATTTTTTTTTTTAACTATGAAAGAGATATACTAAAAACAAAATAGCCTGCTAATATCCTTTCTTTCCCTGAACCCTTTTGAAAAGCAGAAGTGTACAGGACCAGCAGTTGGCATAATGGCTATGACACTGGACGCCCACATAGTCAACCTTGGCTCAAGTCCCAGACCCAGTGGCTTAAAACTCAACGCCAGGCGCATGTGCGTGCGTGCCCAAGATTCCAAGAGGAGAATGGAGGAGAAGGGATTGCGGCATGGCCATCCCCCCAAGGGGTGATTTCTCACTTTCTGTCTCTCTGTCTCTCCAGCGAGTACATGCGCCCTATAGCAAGAATCTCTCTCTAAAACAACAACAAAAGCCAGAAATGTGCACAGGCCCGTAAACATTCCTTTATCTTGGACCAGCTCTGTAGCCTAATGGTTCAGAGAGCTGAGTGCCACTTGGCGGACCGCAGTTCGAATCCCAGCCCCAGTGACTTGAGGCGTATGGACGTGTGTACCCAAAGTTGCAAAGGGAGGGGGACTGGGAGAGGGAGAGTTGCAGCACTGCCGTCCTGTCAGGAGGTGCTCCCCACCCACCTCTCTGCATGCATGCGCCCTCTGACTGGATGCCCACATGGCTGACCTTGGTTCCAGCCCCAGATCGGGAGCTTACTTTCTCACTCCCCCCCATCTCTGGTGCACACATGTGCCCTATAGCAAGTCAAAAAATGGTCATCATAAAATTTAATTTTTTTTGAGAGGTTTTTGCTACAGGGTGTGTGTGCTCACCAGATAGAGACAGAGAGACAGAAAGCGAGAAATCACCCCCTGGGGGGATGGCCACGCCACAGTCCCTTCTCCTCCATTCTCCTCTCGGGATCTTGGGCACGCACGCACATGCGCCCAGCGTGAGTTTAAGCTGCTGGGTTCCGGACTCAAACCGCGGTCGGCTACATGGGAGTCCAGCGACATAACCATTATGCCAACTGCTGGTCCCAAAATTAAATAATTCTTTAAAGAAACTTCTTTAAAGCTCTTTGTTTTGGCAAAAGGAGATTTACTTCTTATTGCTATCATTTTTTTTTTTTCTTTCTTAAATTGTACTCTTCAGAGAGAGACAGGCAGGAAGAAAGGACCAGCCGACAGGCATGGCCACGCCAGAGCCCTTTCCTGTCTCCCCCCGCCGGAATCTTGGGCACATTAGCACACGTGTCTGTGCCTTTCAAGCCACCGCACTGGGATTTGAACCGTGGTCAGCCATGTAGGTTCCGGTTCCCAGTGCAGAGCACGTAACCGCGGTGGACGGTGCCAGCCCTGTTCTTGTTTGTCATTCTAGTTTGACGCACAGGGAAGCACACCATCCTCAGTGTCCGCCTGGCTCAGCACGAGCCCAGCCTGGCTCTCGCCACCCAGGCCAAGTCCGCCTCCCTAACAGCGCCTCCTGCCTGCCTTTCCGGACAGCCACCATCCTAATTCCCGACGCCCTGGGTCCCTTTTACTTGGTATTGGATTCCGTGTAATTGGAGTGCTACTCCCAAACAGTTAGGTGCCCCCGGGTTCCGTGTCAGCCCCTGTCGACCCTCGGCTGCAAATGTCAGGGCTGGGACATAGACAGCTTATTTCTTCGGGACCTTGAGACCAAAACGTCCACGGTTTGTCTTTTTTTTTTTTTAAGAATTATTTTTATTTAACTTTATTTATTTATTTTAATTTGCCTGGAGTGAGGGGAAGGGAGAGTGAGAGCAGGAGCAAGAGCAAGAGAGAAAGTTAGTCTCCAAGTCCGGGCCTCGGACAGTGGTCGGCCACGTGAGAGTCCAGCGCCCTTAACCACCATGCCGCCTGCCGGCCCCCAAGGTTTGTCTTCCCCACGTCATGGCCAGAACCGCGCCGCCCTGGCGGGATTCTGTGCAAGGTGGTTTTCTGTCATCCCAGGCTCCGTGCCCAAGTCACTTTGGTCGGGACCGGCGCCGGGGAGGGGCTGGGCGGGGGCTGGCTGGGGCTCGGCACCTGGATGTGATGTTGATTTCCTGCTGCTTTAACCGCCTTTACTTTCTGAGCTAGGGGCTGTCTCCACCCATAGCAAAATAACTTTGTTGTAGATGAGCGTAAGCCTCACCCGGAGCGCCTAGTAAGTACAGACCAGGTGAACCTCTTCCCCGTCCTCCCCCACCAGATCCGGGCCTGGACCCCACCCTGCCACGTGCCCCCTCCCACCCCCACCCCCAGAGTGCCCTCTGTGACTGGCAGGGGACAGGGAGGGTGTGCGGCGAGTACAGGTTCTGGGGTAGGGATCGGGCAGGGCTAGCCGAGAAAATGAGTCCCTCTGGGTGAGCGGTATCTGCACGAGAGTCCCCAGCCCTACGGAGTTGTACAGATGCCTCTGTCCCCGGAGTGGGACCCTGTGTCCATCAGCCCTCACAGCTTCTGCCACCCCACGTCTCAGGACCCTCAGCTCTAGATGAGGCTAGGCCCTTCAGACTCCTAGGCGGGGAGGGCTCATCACAGACCCAGGGTCTGGAGAAGAGTCAGGACAGGCCTCTGGCCACTTGGTGGGAGAAGCCGAGGTGCCCTCAGCCTGCCCGTCCCGGCTGCTGCACCTGCGCACTCGCCAGCATCTGCCCTGGGAAGCGGAAAGGCACAGCCCAGGCACCACCGCAGTCTGGCCCCAGGGAGGGACCACTCTGCCCCATGTGGGTTCTGCTGACACAGGCCTCGTTGTGCCAGTGGTCAGGGTGGCGTGAGGAACAGGAGTGTCCCACCAGAGAGCCCAAAATGCCAAGGAAAAAGCAGACCTGGCATCATGAGCCTTCCCGAGTCCCAGCACATGGTGTCGGTGTGGCACTAGTCGGCCGGCCCCCCGCCAGGCCCTGGCAGAGTGCTGGGCAGCGGGGCGGGCGTGCCGGGGTGGCTTGTGCCAGTGCTCACAGCTGCCAGCTGCTCCTTGGAGCAGCAGCTCCTCGCTGCGGAGGTCTGCACGTGCAGAGATGCGACTTTTCCCTAGTAGGACCTTTTTTGTCAGTGCATTTGCCAACAGAAGACCCGCCTGTTTGGTGGGGTGAGTTGGGAGCGGTTCCAGAATTGACCGCACCGCACCTGGCTGTGCCCAGTCCCGACCAGCACAGCCTCGCATGTCCTTGCAGAGGGCGGCCTCGGCCGAGTCGTACGGCATCTTTGAGCCCCACTTCCCATCTGGAAAGGGGACCCACGGGCAGGGGATTCCAGTGCCCGGAGACGAGACGACGAGCATGCAGCCCCCCGCATCCCGGGCACTGGGGCTCCCTCTCGGGCCCTGACTCTAACACGGATCATTTCTGATCGGATCTGGGGGACCAGCTCCCGGGAATGCCCCTGACCTAGTCTGTCCTCCACTTCCATGGAGTGGCTTCTGCGTTCATGAGCCGTCCCTCCCCTCTGCCACGGCAGGGCCAGCGTGTCGAGAGCAGGGGTCAGCTCTGTCACCGTCGAGCACTTTGACATGTAAGAGGGTCTGGGCTGCTGGGCCTGGGCGGTGCTCCCAGGTCTTGGAGTTGCCAACCTGGGTCCCCCAGGAGGCTGTGAGTTGCCTGTCACCACTCTGTTAACTCATGGCCATGCCCACAATGGGCTGCTGCAGAAGCCAGGCAGTGCCTGATGCCTGGTGGGACAGTACCACTCTGCAGGCTAAGTGTCACCTGACGAGGTAACAGGCCGGCCTCCGAACCTGGCGCGTGCACACTGTCCGTGCACAGTGCAGAGGGAACATGGCTGCCCCGACTTGTCCGAAGTCTTGGGGACCCTCTAGCCAGTCGACAGCCGCAGTCCCTGTAGATGCCTGCTCAGACACCCCTCCCCAAGAAGGCATGGGTACCCACCCTGCCCCACCCTGGAACCCAAGAGCCACAGAAAGCTACCAGGTTCCTTCCTCGTGTGTGGTGCCGTGGCCTCCAGAGACTCCCCTGGCAGTCCTGAGCGCAGGGCAGGGGAGCTGGGTGGGTGCAGCTGGCCCCCCTTTGATGGGGCCCTCTCTTTCCAGGTGAGGCTTCAGGTGCAGAGCGTGGAGAAGCCCCAGTACCGAGGGACCCTGCACTGCTTCCAGGCCATCGTCAAGCAGGAGAGCGTGAGTGCCCCAAGCAGGGAAGGGGGTGGCCAGGCTGGGGCAAAGCCGTCCCACCAGAGCTGGGCCACCGCAGCAAATCAGCATGGGGCATGTGGGGCGTGAGGCCTGGGTCTCTCAGACTGTGCTTCTAGAACAGGCTGCGTGACGGTCCTGAGCATCTGGTGTGGGCTGGGGCTGCCACCATTCTGAGTGGAGGGCCGTGGACGCTAATGGCCCTGTCCCCCACAGGTGCTGGGCCTGTACAAGGGCTTGGGCTCGCCCCTCATGGGGCTCACCTTCATCAACGCGCTGGTGTTTGGAGTGCAGGGTAACACCCTCCGTGCGCTGGGCCGCGACTCGCCGCTGAACCAGTTCCTGGCAGGCGCAGCGGCAGGTGCCATCCAGTGCGTCGTCTGCTGCCCGATGGAGCTGGCCAAGACCCGGCTGCAGCTGCAGGACACGGGCCCGGCCCGCACCTACAAGGGCTCCCTGGACTGCCTGGTGCAGATCTACCGGCGCGAGGGCCTGCGTGGCGTCAACCGCGGCATGGCGTCCACGTTGCTGCGGGAGACGCCCAGCTTCGGAGTCTACTTCCTCTCCTATGACGTGCTCACGCGGGCGCTGGGCTGCGAGCCTGGCGACCGGCTGCTGGTGCCCAAGCTGCTGCTGGCGGGGGGCACGTCGGGTATCGTGTCCTGGCTCTCCACCTACCCCGTGGACGTGGTCAAATCGCGGCTGCAGGCTGACGGGGTGCGTGGCGCCCCGCGCTACCGCGGCATCCTCGACTGCGTGCGCCAGAGCTACCAGGCCGAGGGCTGGCGCGTGTTCACGCGGGGGCTGACCTCCACGCTGCTGCGCGCCTTTCCCGTCAACGCCGCCACCTTTGCCACTGTCACCGTTGTGCTCACCTATGCACGAGGCGAGGAGGCCCGGCCTGAGGGTGAAGCTGTGCCCACGGGGCCTGCGCTGGGCCAGCCCTCCAGCCTGTGACGCTGGCTCGCACCCAGCTTCCTGGGGTTCAGAAACCAACACGGACATACTTGGCCCTCTGCTCATCAGCTGGGTGACCTTGGCCATCAGCCTCACTCCACGTGTCAGTACACTGGGAAACTCACCCAAGACCCCAGGGGCCAGAGGTGGTGCAGGCCCCGCACCACACACGGCTCAGTGAAGGCACTGTGCTAGAATGTTCTCCTGGGGGCCTTCCAGACACTCCAGCCTGGCCCACAGGCATCCAGCCACCACCTTGGTGCTCCTGCCCTGAAGGCTGGCTCCACGGGGCCACCAACAGGCTGCCCAGGGGCTTGCCAACTCCCCGATCTTCTGTGCCCCAAGCTCCTGAGGAGACACCTGGCCACCTCCCCGGACTCTGGCGGAGGCAGGGGCAGCTCAGAGTGCCTCCCTGTGTTGGAGATCTAGCTCCTCTTCTGGGGCACCCCAGTTTCTCCACATGGCACTGCAGGGGTGTCCCAGCTGCTGCCACTCCCACAGGGGTGACCGGGGGCACACCAGGCAGCCATGGGGCCTGCTGGAGGGTCCACATCAGCTGACGACCTGGGCAGGAGCAGGTAGGCCCTGGGAGGGTCTCCGGGTAAATCACGATGCAGCCGTACTGGGGAAGTCCTGTCAGGGTCTCTGACCCCCCCGCCAGCATCCAGGGCTCCCAGGCATGCAGGGGTTTGCAGAGAGCAGCACGGGACCCCCCGCACCCCCCCGACCCCCGGGCCGGAACAGCCCAAGCCACAGCTGAAGGCCAGTTCCAGTCCCGGCAGATGGCCCCACCCAGATGCTCGATGCCCAGTGTCTCTGACAGCACCGGGGGCTTACTGGTGGGCACAGGGTGGCCAGTGTGGGCCTTCTGGGGAGAAGGCGGACCCCCGGCCAGCTCAGCGTCCTGGGGGTGACAGGCTGTCCCAAGAGGCAGACTGGTGCAAGAGGAGACTCAGTCGTTGCGGCAGCGTCACCGCACGGGAAGTGCCCAGGCAATAAAGAACCCTTGTTGTAAGCGAGTCCGGCTTTGTATGCGGGGAGTGACGGCTTGCTCCCACCTCACCCGGATTGAAGGGCCCGCGAGGTGATGTGAACGCTCGAGTCCTCACGTGACCTGGGACAGGCCGAGCACCCGTTCCCTCAGCTGCAAGGCCAGCACACAGAGGCACGGAGACAGTGAAGGGCTTGTGGATGTGCTGTGGTCTCGGCCGTGCAGCCAGCGGCCCTCGGCAGTGCCATCCCAGTGGTGGGGGCGTCCATCTCAGTACCTGAGCAGCTTGCACACAGTTGGGCCGGGCTCAGTGAGGGCTCCCTGGAGGAAGCTTTCTGTAGCTGCTGAGCCGTCCTGTGCAGTCGCACCCTATGTGACCCCCAGTGCCAGGCTGTGAAGTCAGGCTTGTCCCCTGCTTCCAGGGACTGGAGGCCAGAGAGGAGCTGGCTGGTGACCCCGGGGTTCCCCAGCTCCCCTCACTTAGTCTTCTTCTAAAAGAAACCAGTGGAGGGACCAGCAGTTGGCGTAATGGCTATGTCGCTGGACTCCCATGTAGTCAACCGCGGTTTGAGTCCTGGACCCGGTGGCTTAAACTCACGCCGGGCATGAGTGTATACATGCCCAAGATCTTGAGAGAATGGAGGAGAAGGGATTGTGGCCTGGCATCACCCCTAGGGGGCGATTTCTTGCTTTCTGTCTCTGCCTGTCTGGCGAGCGCACGCACGCTTTTACAAAAACCTCTCCAAAAAAATTTAAAAAGCCAGTGGATACTCAGGGTGGGGCACATGCCTGGCTGTGGACACAGAGGGGCCCTTGCCCTGAGCCTGGGTGGCTGGAGTGGGGCCTGTGGTAGAGGTCTCCATCTGCGCACTCCAGGCGGCCTGGGCCTGGGAGAGGCAGTTGCCACCTGCCCTCTGGGGACTCTGGGTCTTCAGAAGTGAGGACTGATGTGACAGGGTGACCAGGGGTGCGCAGAGCCGCCAGCTCCCTCCCACTTCCGGATTCAGTACCTCTCAGAATGCCAGAGGAATCTGCAGACCTACTTCTAAGTGCCCGCTCTCATCCCGAGAGCCGGCCATCGGACATTCCCAACTAGTAGGGGCCAGGGAGCTCGGCTGTTTGGTTTTTAAAGAATAGTTTTATTCATCTTTTTTTTTTTTTTTGGAGAGATTTTTGTTATAGGGCGTGTGCACTTGCCAGAGAGAGACAGAGAGACAGCGAGAAATCACCCCTCGGGGGATGGCCACGCCGCAATCCCTTCTCCGTTCTCTCGGGATCTTGGGCATGCACGCACACGCGCCCGGCATACGTTTTTTAAGCCACCGGGTCCAGGACGTGAACCGCGTTCGACTACGTGGGAGTCCAGCAACATAGCCATTACGCTAACTGCTGGTCCCTATTCATCATTTTTAAAAAATAATTGTTTAACTTTTTTTAATTTGACTGGGTGAGGGGAGTGAGAAAGCAAGTTACCAGGTCCAGGACTCAAACCCCAGTCAGCTACACAGGAGTCCCAGTGCCGTAACCACTACACCACTTGCTGGCCTGTTTTGGTTTTCATTTTCCATGAATTTATTGTGCCTTTTATTTCCTTCTGATTTGAATTTATTTGAAATACATAATTTATAAAAATGGCAGAGCCAGTAAGTGGCATGGTAGTTAAATGTGCCGGGCTCCGACATGGCCAACTGAGGTTCAAGTCCTGGACTTGGTGGCTTGCTTTCTCTCTTTCCCTCTCTCTTTCTCTGTCTCTCTGATCAAACTGAAAAATAATAATAAAGTTAAATAAAAGAATTCTTTAAAAAATTATAAAAATGGCCAAAAATACAGATGCAAACAGCAGCCAGGCTGTGCAATGCACGGAAAGCGCCCTCTTCTGGGGCCAGACTCAGTCAAGATGGGTCTCCAGGCATCCTGTGACCCAGGCAAGTCCCAGGATGGGAACTTGCACACCTCAGAGTGTGTGTGGCCTGGGACGGGTGTCCTGCCCCTGCTCTAATCACGGGTGGTGACCTTGAAGGCCATACTAGTCGCCCAGAGCTGCTGTAAAAAAACATCACACGCTGTGTGGTTGCAGCCTTAGAATCTTGCAGGCAGTTCTGGAGGACGGAAGTCCAGGGGCAGGAGGAGGCTCAGGCCTCTGCCCCCACCCGTCTGCCTCCTCCTGCCCCTGGACTTCCGTCCTCCAGAACTGCCTGCAAGATTCTAAGGCTGCAAGGACCAGGGGCCTCTGGGGCAGGTGGGTGAGACGCTCTGGTAAGGGTCTGGTGCAGTCAAGGCAGGCAGAATGATGTGGCAGGAGCCAGGGTCCAAATTCTGCAAAGACCTGGGAGCTTCTTAGCACCTCCTTCCAGACTCCTCTGGGGAAGGGCACTGCGGGCAGAGGTCTCTGCGACAGGACTGAGTGCTGCGAGGCGGCGGCACAGGCACAGCCTCAGGCCACGGCCGTGTTTCAGGCAGAGCCCCACCCCTGCCTCATGACTGGGGAAACCTTGAGTACAAACCCAAAGCTGTTGCCCCAGCTTCGCCAGTGCCGGGAGGTCGGCATGTGGAAGCAGGAGCAGCCGGGCCTGGCACCCCGTGGAGCCCACACACGTTGTCCCTCCTTTTTTGGACCCCTTCAGATTTCAGGTGCATGGGACGCACGGAGCCCCCTCTAGTGAAACAAGAGCGGTGCTGAGGCTGCTCCTGTGGCCCGTGGCAGCACTGGACCGCAGAGCGGGGAGCTGTCCGGGGCTGGGTGCCTGGGACCCCGGCAGGCTGGAGGGCTGCCGGAAGGGGATGGCGGCACCACCCTGCCCTGTGGAGGGCACGCCTCTCCCCTCCGCCACATGCACGCACAGGATCATGAATGAGAAAAGAATAGCACCAGGGACCCGCCCAATGTCAGCCCTCCCTGTGCCTGTAGGGACACCAGCTGAGCCCTTGTCACCCTGCCCCCCCCCCCCCCCCCCAGCCTTACGGGTGGCTGCCTGCACCCATTTTGGCAGAAGACGCCAGTGGGGGCGGGGCCCATGGCCCTCACTGCACCTCTGCCAGGGGCCCTGCCGTATATCTGACAGCACCCTTCACCCTGCAGCAGGAGTTCCCCAGAGCTGGGAGCAGCCCCAGCTGGCGGCTTGATTCCTAGCGGTAGACTGGGTGACTGGGAGTGACAGATCGAGCATCGGAGGAGGGTGACACTGGAAAGCCTGAGTAGGACCCGGACCCAGGCCCGTGCCAGGTGCTCCATGGTCTCACTTCCTTGTGCTTGTTGCTCACCCCTGACGCCCTGGCACCCACCTGCCCACAGAGATTGGCCAGGGGCTGCAGGGGGCTGGCCTATGCCACATTCCCCTCGGCTCAGCCCCCAGGCCTGGGGCACTGGCCTCCCACGGAGCTGGCACCGGCAGGCGTGCAGGCCTCCCCACCCTGCTTCGCCCAGCTAGCCGACAGCACGCAGGCTCAGGCCGCTGTTCGGAGGGCGCTGAGGTCAGGAGCTCTGCCTGGGTGTCCCGTGGGTGGTGGGGACACTGTGCAGTGGGGCCAGGACAGGGAGTGGACCTGAGGAAATGCGCTTGCTTGTCTCTCCAGCCTCTGCCTTAGGTGCACAGGGCCGGGGTGCCAGGCCAGCCTTGCCGATGAGCGATGAGCACAGGGATGGCGGGCAGGGAGGGGCCCTTCCCGGAGGTGCACGTGGGACGCGGGCTGGGTGGTGACGGAATGGCTGGGGGACATGGGCCCAGACTGGCGGCCACAGGAAGGCTGCGTGGGCCAGTCCTTGCCACGTAGGGTGACGGGAGGGAACCTCCACACAGGCCTACAGGGGACAACAGAGAAAGCAGCTTGGAGGGGCCAGGCTCCTCCCCTTCACCCAAACACACCAAGGCCTTTGGCCCCACCCCCGGAGTGTCCCCTCGGGTCCTGGCTTGCCCACTCCTTTCCCACACTCCGCCCAGGTCAGACTTCACTCCAGGATGCAGCCCATCCTCCAGAGGACTGACTGCATGGTCGGGAGGTGTTCCGGGGTGGTGCTCTCGTGGGTGGGACCCTCCTGGACCAGGTGTCCTCTCCTACCTGGGCATCTCAGGCGTCGCCTCCCCCACAGGTTCCCGTGGGACCCAGCCTCCTTTATCTGGACCCCAGGCTACGGTGGGCCAGCCTCACAGGGCCCTAGCCTGCACACTGGCCTTCTCGTTGCCCCTGTCCAACCTGGGGCTTCTCCTGCCCCTTGACGCCCTGCGGCCGGCGGCATCACCACGCCCACTCCGCATGCTGGCTGCCTCGCTTGGCCCCAGGCCTGAGCAGGCGACCTCTGGTGGGCCGGCCGTGGTACGGTGCGACCCGAGGGCTGAGGTGTCACAGAGAGCACTGCTGGAGGGAGTGCCGAGGCACCCGAATTCTAAGTGGCTCCCCTACGAAGTTCAGGGGTGTGTCCCTGATCGCAGGCCGAGGGTCCCCAGCCCAGCCAATAGGAAGGTGTGCAGTTCCTTCCTGCAACCAGGAGTGCAGGCGCAGCCTCAGGGCTAGGGCCAGGTTTGGGTCTGGGACCAGGCAGAAGCTGCTCCATTGCAGGGGCAGTCTGTGGCCCCAAGACTCCTGGCGGGAGAGCCAGGGTGGAGATGTGGCCTGGAGAAGGTGTGGAGGGGTGAGAAGTCCGTTGGGCAAACCCAGCCTGGTGTAGGGTTGGAGGAGCAGCAGTCCTGGCCAGGGAGTGGCTGGGACACGGCCACTGGCTCGAGACATCTTAAAGACAGTCAGGTCATGGGACCAGCAGGTGGCATGGTGGTTGAGATGCTGGACACTCCCACATGGCCGACCACGGTTCAAGTCCTGGACCTGGGGGCTTCCTTTCTCACTTTCCTCTCTCCCGCTCTGTGTCTCTCTCTGGTCAAATTAAAAAAAATGAAGGAATGAATGAATAAATAAATAAAAATAAATCTTTAAAAAAAAAAAAAAAAAAAAAAAAAAAAAAAAAAAAAAAAAAAAGACAGTCAGGTCATGGCAGAAGCCAGCCTCATTGCTGGAGGCCTGCTCTGACCGCCCACCTCCGCCCTTCCACGCTGACCCTGCTCTGCTTCTATGCACATAGTGGTCCCTTGGTACCTGGCAGTGGGGAGGGGGCTGGCCCTCAGCATCTGCAGAATCACCTCTGGCGGCTCAGGCCAACTGCAGTGGAAGTGACTGCTCCACCCTCGGTGTTCTGGAGGGTGCCTGCACCTGCTGATCGGTCCCCTCTGCCCCACCTCCTGCCAAGTGCCACAGAGCCTGGCACGGGCTATGGAAATGCAAATGCGCCAAGAGCCCAGGACAAGGACACAGTAGTCACTTTGGGGGCCCTGGAAAACAGGGTAGGGCAGGCTGGGCAGAGGGTACACTCGGGAGTTTTCAGTAGCAAATGGGGAGCCACTGCAGTTTGGGCGTGGTGCTGAGCCATGCTGGAGATCTGTTAGAAGGCAGTTTGGTGGGACTAGCAGCATGGTTATGTTGTTGGACTCCCACGGAGTCATCTGCAGTTCCAGTCCCAGACCCAGAGGCTTAAAACTCATGGGTGCATGTGCGTGCATGCCCGAAGTCCCAAGAGATTGGAGAAGGGATTGTGGCGTGGCCATCCCCACCGTGGGGTGATTTCTTGCTTTCTGTCTCTGTGACTGGCAAGCACACTTGCCCTATAGTAAAAATATCTCCCCTCCCCAAAAAAGGCAGTCTGGTAATGTCAGCCAAGAGGGGGGCAGGCTGGGCAGGTGGAAGCTAGAGGGATCCCGTGGGGTTGACTGTTGGAGAGATCGACTGTCGCAGAGCATCATTCTAGGGTCTATGTAAAGTGACCAGGGCTTCTCTACACACAAGAGCAGTTCTGGCCCAGGGGACAGTGACAGAGCACAGCGGAAGCCAGGCAGGCCTAGGTTTTGAATTCCAGCTGCCTAGACTTTTGCAAATGAGCCTTAGCTGGGTTTCCAGCAGTCACATGGCAATCAGCTTCCGAACTCAAAGTACGTTTGGGAAGTGAGCGAAATGAGTTTGCAGACAGTCAGGTTTGTGGCAGCTGTTCTCACAGCCAGGCCGTGATCCAGCACATGCAGACAGGCACTGCTTCATGCAGAAAGCAGTTCCAAGGCCTCGGTTCCTCTCAATGCAGCACACTCAGCAGTCTGGGCTCACAGGCCTAGAGTCGCCACTGCAGCAGCACGACAGCAGGCCCGCCTATCATTAGCCAAAAGGAGGCGCGTGCCATGTACAGAGACAGCACACAAGACCAGGCTTTGCTTCTGGGTCAGATCCAAGTCACTGTGATTATCAAGTTCTGGGGTCCGTCTCAGTTAGTGAGCTTTTCGCTGGCTCTGCAGCACTGGGCTGCCTTGGGGTCCTGAGCTAAGCTGCATGGGAATGGGCTGTGGGCACGGTTCTCGTTCAGACGCCTCTGCCTCCAGCATATCCTGGAGCTGCAACATGATGATAAGGAAGCATTTCTTGCCATCTAGAATGGAGTCCCGGGAGCTTCCACGCCTGTGAGAAGAAAGTCACGACCCACCCGACCAGGGCACACCACCAGGCTGAAAGTGTCTGGACACTAACTCAGCAGGAGGACGAGGCTTGGGGACAAATGAGAACCACAGGCACTGAGAAGCTTAACATTATGCATTTATTGTATTTTCTAGAGCCATGTACACATGCTTGGTGCTTCAAACTGAGTTATCAATGTTTTTTTCTGGATGCAAAGCCATCTGATGCTTGATGCGGATGCCTTAAATACTCTAATATTTCTGTAGCTATGACCTATGAGCTAAGGAGAAACCGAGGACAATTCCAGAAATGGCAAAAAAACACTTAAGAAAAAGATGTACATGAGACACAATGCGGAGTCCTTGAGCCAAGGCCTACAGAAGTTACTGGAAAATGCACACAAACAGAACGTCCCTCACCCGCGTAGGTAACAGAGCCTTCTAACAGGTATGGAAGTTGCGGGAAACGAGGTCCGTTAGACCGTCTGGCGCTGGCCTCCTCCCCATCATGGCACATGCAGGCGTCCACGGGGCGCCCAGAGCAGCACACACAGCACAGCCAATACCACAGCCTCCCTGTGCCGCTTCTCAGATGCCTAGTGTCTAAGGAAAAGCATCAACGCGATCACACTGGCCAGTGTTTGGAAAACTGATCGTTGTGCTTCTGGTAAACGTGACACCACCACTCACCTCTGTAGATCCCAGGTGCCCCGCCTGGCCAGTCATGCCTTCTCGTGCCCAGTTTGACAGAGGTCCGATCGGCCTGCTGCCCCAAGGCCAATGTGCAATTTCAGTGTTCCTTCTGATCTTTAAGTGGGGACTGGGCGATTTGCCTCCAGTGCCTCCCCTATCAAATCTCTGTACAGTCCCAGCTTAGAGACTGGTACCATGCTGGCCACTTAGGCCCAGGGCGGGCAGAGGAAGCCTCCCTCTGCTCGTGATGCTGCCGTCTGAAGGGCCTGCACTTAACCACCTCTGGCAACCAGCTCATGCGAAGACAGAGAGTAACAAGATAAATGAAAGGTCAGCAATCGAAGGTGAGTCAGACCTAGCCAGTCACCTGATCAATGCCACCGTGCAGGCTGGGCACTGCTGGGGTGCCCTGCACGTCTGGGTGAACACGCCTGCCAGGACCTGTGGGGTCTTTACTTTGGAGAGGGGCTGTAGTCCCACCAGTGCCCACGGGAGCCAGGACAAGGGCTGTGAACTAGACGGGTGCCCTTCGGGCTGGGGATGCAGGCAGCCCAGTGACAGGAAAGGAGCTCCGGCAGAGCCACTGGAGGAGCATCCTGGCATGGTGGTGGCACCAAGTGGATGCCTGGAAGCACCTTCAGCTCCCCACTGTCATGACCTCTGGGACCCCTGCTCTTGCTGGTGGTTGGATGCCAAGAAAACGCGGGACGCAGGAACCACGGACTGAAACAACAGGACTGCCTGAGCCACACGGACCTCGACCAGGAGCCAGGACACAGGAGGTGATCGATCCGCTCAGCCTGTAGTGGGGGTGGGGGGTGGGGGGGTGAAACCTTATTTTGGGGTCCAGGCCTCCCTGCACCAGACACAGAAATCCCAGCTAGAGACTGAGCTGGGGCACATGACACAGGGAAGCTTTGCTGAACAGAGTGGACAGCTCATGGAGGGCAGCCGGGAGCCCACGGGTCACAGGAACAACTGCTTTGCAGGCCAGGCTGCTCCCCGCCTGGAAGGACCCTGGCCCATCTGGGAAGAGCAAACCAGAACTCGGCCTGGCAGCGTGAGCAGGCGCACCGTACATACAAATCCATTCAAGGCCTCACTCTCTCAAATGCAGCCAAAGAAGTAACATTTAGGAGAACTTGTACATGAAAACCAAATCGGAACAAACAATCTTGATTTTCCTCATCTCTTCAGGCCTTGAGCCTAGGCAAAGCACACACACACTGTATGAAACCCACAGCATGAGTTCAGTGTCAACTGGGAAAATAGATGTCACACTGCGGTGACAGTTCTTTATACAAATATTGCTCCCCCTCAGCCCCACTACTAAAAAGAGGGGAAATAATCAGAAATTCAAAAATAGAAAACAACATCTTGTTAAGTGTAAACTTATCCTCTGAAGTTTCTATATTACATATGGTAGAAACATGCATTTATTTCTGCTCAGATGTAAGAAAATATGTCTATCAGTATTACTTATAAATTAGATTAATCCTCAAAAGACAATGGACTCGCTGTTAGAACACCGTTTCAAATTTTAGTAAATTACATCTTTAGCAAAATTATAAATTCTAACCACAAGCAAAATGGGTTTCAGTTGAGCCCAATGAGAACTACCTCTACCCTCTACACTGCCGCTCACGTACCAGCGCCTACACCGCTGCCGTAAGGTCAGGGTGCCGAGTCCACAAGGAACGCGGACTGCAGGCTGCAAGAAGACGGTGAACCCGTGAGAGCCAAGGGGAGCGGCAACTATTTCACTCAGAGACACAAAGGGACAGAAGAGATGACCAAAGGCATCTCCAAAGGATCAAGGCACAGAGGGACCTCGTTGCACACAGGATCCTGGCTCCTGCAGGCCACGGTGGGCTCTTGGGCTGCTGGTCAAACACCCGCAGCAGTCTGCTCTGAGGATGGCCAGGGCAGAGCTCCAGCATGGCTCAATGCTGGGCGAGGTGACGGGCTCCAGACTCCTACGTGGGCACTGACTGGAGTGGCCTTTGACTGCAGCCACATGGGCTGCTGATAGCCAGAGGGAGGGTACAGCCACCCCTGCCTTGCTCTTGTCAAAGAATCCCACATATTATCAGGCGCTCGGCCCTGGGGGGCCTTCACCAGGGCTTACCTCTCTCCTGACTGCCAGATACAGCAAAGCCTGGCTTATCCAGAGAACAGCAGGCTCTTCTGATCACCTCAGCTCCACCACACTACCCAATGGATAAGATTCTGGACGAATAAAAAAAGTGTCTCAAGTTCAATTTGTCATGCGTGATTCAGAAGAAGGCACTTCAAAACTCTAGAGCCATGGATGGGGTCACTGTTGCTAGGTCACCCATCCTCCCGAACAGGACTGATGGAGAAGCTGGAAGAATTCGGGCACATGTTGGACCTGGTGGGTGGCCTGGCCACTTTGTAAGCCAGTTTCAGCTCAGCGAGTCTGTGGTTCACCTCATGAGTCGAGCGCACAGCAGAGAGACAGACACACAGCGTGTCTACATTTAGACTAAATGGGATTTTGCTGTATCGTGGCAGTTTATAAAATATTCTCACTCCGTCTATTTGAGCCTAAATAAAGTTAAAAAATTGTAGTGGTACATTTCCGAGGTCACAACGTGAGAGGTAAAGTGCTCACTGAGTAGTTTTCCTAATCACTAACCTGTCACCATGCTGACCTGCACTCAGCACCCACTCAGAGTGTGCACCAAGCTCTGGCGCTCCAGTGCCACACCCGCGAGCACCAGCCAGGACTCCGCTACACAGAGAACAAAGGACCAGCAGCCGGAGGGCACTGCTCATACAGGCTGAGGCCTGCCCAAGCTGCTGCCGGAGGCAGCCCGCACTGCGGGAAGGCCTGCCCTTCCCCCTGGCCCAGCCCCACTGCTGCTCAGCTCCTTACCTGGAGAAGATGCTTGGGCCACAGCCCAGGTGCTGCACTCACAGTTGCGGGGTGCTATATAGTCAAATCCTATCACCAGCGGGCCCAGTCTGGGGTGTGCTCTGAGGTAGTTCCTTAACTTGGGATGCCTGTCACCTACTCTTTCAGAATTCAGACATGTAGGAAGTATTAAAATATCCATGCATTGCTTTAATCACAAGTCACTGTAATTGAGTGCAAAATAAAAGAAACTTGAGTTGCTTTATTTAGCTTCCAATTTCTGGGAGGCTCAAGAATTTTAAGTATTCTGGACAACAAAAGAAAATAAGACTGTGCTTACAGATCTTGTTCTGCCATATTCTTTCTTCAGGATAGCTATTTTATTGTTGCCCTTTCTGTTACATGGGACGTACACATCAGGTGTTAAAAGGTACAATACATTCTACAACTGAGCACCACTTTCTGTAACTGAACAGGCAAAGAAATTACACTGAACATCAGCATCTGGCAGTATTTTTTTTTTTTTTTGGAAAAAAAAAAAGTGACTAAAATGGGATTAAATTGATTAACACTATTAAATCACATCTAATATTTGATACTACATGATTCAATACAGCTATACGATACAATTATACAAAATGTGTTAACATCAAAGAATACAACCAAAATTAAGATAGCAAACAAAACCTATATAACTTTTTTTTACAGGAAAATACTTTTGAAGTATGCATGTAACTGCCCATTCTTTTAAAGAAAATCTACTGCAAGCAAAGTTATCAACCTCCAGAAAAATCACACATAGCATTACTAAGCATATCCCCAAAAAGTGTACAATATGCACACTTGGAAAATACAAAATTAAAAAAATTGTAAGCAACAGGTGAGCTTCATATTTATAAGAATGTGAAAAGAAGTCCCATTTTTAGCACTGTTGTATAAAGAATTGTCTTTTGATGCGAAGTTCATGAATTGTCCTCCTGTTGGGACCACACTTTACAAAAACACCGTGTTTTTGAAACGAGATTACAGAGCAAGATAGAGCATCTTAGCAATGTCATCTTATTAAAGTTTTTTTTTTAAATTTTTACTACTTTATCAAAACATGTCCCTTAGGCGTGTAGGATTCATTTTTAAAATTCTTCCTAGAAATAATATACAAAGGAGAGGCATATTGATTCCCAATCACACTCCTGGAAGATACTCCCCGGGGTCGAGAAGGTCTTCTCTTTCTTCTTTTCACTGGTTGTTTTTGGCCTTAGCGTGTGTTAAGATGTGAGATTTCAGGTTAGTTGACTGAGCAAACTTCTTATTACAACCATCGAAGGGGCACACATAGGGCCTGTCTCCGGTATGGATTCGCACATGTGTGCGCAAATTGAAGTCCAGTGAAAAGCGTTTCCCGCAGCCTTCGAATGTGCACTGTCGAGGAAAGACCAGAGATCAACCCTCTCGGCAATTCTGACCAGCCCCCAGGAGTGACGGGCTGGCTGCTTTGGCAGAGAATAGCCCGTCGGCACCCAGCACTCCTGCCTGCCCTGGTTAACTTCCTAGGTACACTAAGAACTAGTGGGCAGGGATGTCTGTGTGTTAGACCACCCTGTGACCCGTGCAGGTGCCAGGTGAAGGCCCTAGTACTTCTGGAAATATTCCCAACAGTGAGGCACAAAGGACAGAAGATTTCTGGTGTCAATTATCAAAGTGCATCCACCATCCATGTAACTTATGGGCTTCAAGAAAAAAAGACAAAACATCAACTATATTTACCCTTATGTGATGAAATTTTAGAAGTTCCCTAATGTTAGTAATTCAATATATATTTAATTTCCAGGAATAAATCACTTCAGTCCCACAGTGAACGCACCAGGAATTTAGTTCCAGGCGTGCTCTCACCCAATCCTGATGCTCTCCTGCCACGAAGTGTCCTCCGTAGCCATGGATATAATGTAACCCATGCCCAGAGCCACGCAGATGGCATATGAGTGAGTCCAGAACCTGTGAGGCTCTGCACACCCACGGGAGACCGATTTTGTTTCTCAGGAAAGAACAGCAATAAGACCTGATTCTGGGCGGGGCCTCCCCACCCATGCTCGCAGCCCGATGGGCAAGGCAGTGCTGAGGGAAAAGGAACTGGCTCTACCTGAAAGGGCTTCTCTCCAGTATGAACCAGTTGATGTCGTTTTAGTTTTGAGCTCTCGACAAAAGCTTTGCCACATTCTGCACAGACGTGGACTCGGGGACCGTGGGTGTGCAGGTGTTTTCTCATGGCAGAGTTATCCCTGAACATCTTCGTGCAGCCCTTCAAACAGAGAAAGAGGCTTAGTGGTCACACTGCGAACTGCCAGGAAGGGCTCAACCACCGTAACAGCCTTAACTGACACAGGTACGGAACCACCTCCCAGCCCCCATTTCGATTTTCCTTAGCACTATGGAGAATGTTACGTTATTTAAGACAAAAAGACAGCTATAAAAGGCCTTATCATTTAGTGCAAACTCTTGTTTTACAGATGAGGAAACGGAGGCTTAGAGATGTCTTTAAGTAGACTTGCCCAAGGTCACGCTACTAGGATGGCCAAGCTGGGGGGGTAGGACCCAACGCTGGCCCCAGTTACACCGCAGCCGCCTCGCCCGACCACGTCCCCCGGAACGCATAACAGAGCACTGGTAAGGAAACGGAGTTGAAATGACGGCAGTCCACCACTACCTTTGGTGGGCCCCATAGTCTGTGCTGCACCAATGGGCTGTCACTCTCCATCGCCTACTGTTCCCTCTTCTCTCTCTGCCTCTTTCCCCTTCTCGACAGAGAAAGAAGCAAGAGGGTCTCCAAGGAATGGCAACTACAGAAGAAATTTATTTTGTGAGACACTAGGAAAAGGAAGAAGCAGGCAAACCGACACCAGAGCAGGGTGGGCAGGGCGGATGGATGCGAGGTGCTCAGGAGAAGCATGTCCTTAATTTCTTCTGCAGTTGTTGCCCAGGGATGGAGTGAATGGGAAATGGTAAGACAGCATGACAGAAGGACAGCACAGGCCACCACCAGACAGTTTCACAGGCAAAGGGAGGGAAGCCACAGTTTTGCCACCTTGACCTCTAGGTTCAGTGTCATTTGGGACATGGCACTTTACACATGTAATTGAAAGAAGTGCACAGAGCAGCTCAAGAGATGACAAGCACCTCAGGCACTGCTGTTTTCAAATGTGCGCTTATTTTGGCTCGGTGGCAATCACCTTCCATTTCTGAATCTCCACATCCGGGCCAATAAAAGAACACCAAGACCTTGTGAGCGCAGTCATTACTGGGTGACACAAGACCGAAGTCACCTTTCTCCAATCACTGACTGTAAAATATTCTCTATTCCATTCATCATCTCTTCCCCTTTGTTTCTCTGCACCTATGTGATACTTTATTCTTCTGCTAGTTTAACATCCAATTAGGTTTGAAAACAGACTCCAATCAATATCTCTAAGTACACTGCAGGCTATCTTTTCATTTTAGAGGCTAACTGCATTTGAAAACAACCAAGGATCCCAGTGAACAATTTAACAGTAAATAAGGTAAGGAAGTTCTGAGGGAATTTAGGAAATCTTTATTTGGGTTCTTTTAGCAACATTTAAAATCATTTCCAAATTTCAGTAACAACCTATTGTCCATAAAGGTGAGACACAACCCGATGCTGTAAGATGGACTCACTAACAATGGTCCAGGCAGAAAGGAGTGGACATGGTCAGAACACGCACGCTGGTCCCCACAGCAACCCACCTAACAGTTTCAGTTTAAGTGGCTTTTACTAAACAGTAAGATTTGTCTCTTGAACTGAGCCACCAGAGCTGACAGGTCCCCACTGGATCTCGATGAGAGCAGGTAGGAGTGTACATTCCATATAAACTCTGACACTTTAAAAACACACGCTCCCTGAGCGTTACTTACTTTATGAGGGCAAGCTATTGTTCTTGGAGCATCGTCTTCTTTAATTTTTCTTGGCTTCATTCTTACAAAAAACAAAAACAAAAAAAAAGAGATTTGTAGTAGTAGGTAGACTCAACTACCATCAACCACCTAGTTCCTGGTAGGTACCAATGCTAAGGCTACAACATGTCCCCACAAAGAGAAGGGACCAGAGCACGTGTGCTCACGGAGTACCATCCACTGCAAACTGCCCCTCCCATTTCAGAGACAGGGTGATCAGAAAGGCCGAGGAGCCACCTCTGGTCTAAGAAGCTGTGCAGCTCAGAATGGCTCTACGATGTGTGTGGCTCAAATCCCTTTTCTTTCCTCCAAACTCTTCAAAAAATACAAAAGATAAACAGTCAGACCACCACGAGTCTCCAAGCAGGGGCAGGGCAAGGCCGCCAGGAGCAGCTGCTGAGTGACAGTGACACAGGTTCCGCACAGAGGACAGCAACAGACACGGGTGGGCCTTAGAAACACATGGCTCTAAATAATTATTTAAGAGAGATTTCTGCTATAGGGCATATGTGTTTGCTGGAGAGAGAGAGAGAAAGAAAACAAGAATCACCCCAAGGGGGATGCCAGGCCTCAACCCCATCTCCTCCCAGGATCTTGGGACCACATGCACATGTGCCCGGAATGACTTTCAAGCCACTGGGTCCAGGACTTAAACTGCGGTTGGCCATGTGGGAGTCCAGAGACGTAACCATTACTCCATCAGCTAGTCCCTGAATAACTTTTTATTAAAAATAATTTAATTTTATTTATTCATTCATTTATTTTAATTTGATGAGAGAAGAGAAAGTGAGAAAGCAAGCCACCAGGTCTGGGACTCAAACCATGGTTGGCCATGTGGGAGTGTTCAGTGCCTTAACCACCACGCCACCTGCTGGCTCCTGCTTTTTAAAAACACAAAATGGGCCTCAAAAAGGGTCTATTTTGTACTAGTAAATATGACCTTTAAGAAATCATTTCAGGCCCACCCTGTGGCCTAGTGGCTATGGGAGCTGGATCCTCTCCATTTTGAATCCTGGCCCTGGCAGCTGGAAAACGAAGTGGGTGTGTGTGCATGTGTGTCCCAACAGGATGGAGAATGGAGAAGGGATTGCAGTGTGACCATGGCCCCTCGGGGAGTGCTTTTACCCTCTCTGTCTGAGTGCATGCACCCGCTGGCAACTTAAAACAAAGGAAGAAATATCATTTCTAAAAAACGCATGGGACAGTCCCTCTACACAGAGAATGACCGTTCATATATGATACAACAAACTGATTACTTGGGGAAGAGCCTCAAGGGACTGGAGGAGGGGGAAATGTCACATGCTATTCCATACTGTTTAGCCTTTTCTCTTTTTAGGTTTTTGCTATAGGGTGTGTGTTTTCACCAAAGGGAGGGAAAGTGAGATCACCCCCCACCCAGGGAGGATGGCTACACAGCAATCCTTTCTCTTCCAGTCTCCTCTAGAGACTGGGTACAAATGCATATGTACCCAGCATGATTTTCAAGCCACCAGGTCCAGGACTTGAACCATCGTCAGCCATGTGGGAATCTAGCACCTAACCACCTGCTGGCCCCAAGAGCATTTATTATTATTATTTATTTTTTGGGGGAGAGGTTTTTTGCTATAGGGCACATGCATTCGTAAGAAAGAGAAAGACAGAAAGTGAGAAATCAGCCCCCGGGGGGATAGCCATGCTGCAATCCCTTCTCCTCCATTCTCTTCTTGAGATCTTGGGCACGCATGCACACACACCTGGCGTGAGTTTAAGCCACTTGTTCCAGGACTCAAACTGTGGTTGACTACATGGGAGTTTAGTGACATAGCCATTACGTCAACTGCTGGTCCCCCCAGAGCGTTTATTCTAAACTGATCTCTGACGCTGATTCAGGATAGGGCTTAGAAGTTCAGAGGTTCTGGCAAAAGTCCTGGTAACATGGTACAGTCTGGGTGAACCCTGTGTGAATGACCACCCAGAAAGCTTGCTGATTTAGTCTAGTTTAGTAACTTACTTACCTGTTACCTCTATGAACCTGCCTTTGGTATTTGTCAAAACCCTCTCCAAATACTCCATAACCTGTCCTTTCCTTAACCCTCACTACAGACAGAGCAAAGAGTGGAAATTACTAAGGGCGTTCTAACAAACACATCTAATAAAAGTAAAAAAAAACTCAACCCCAATTAACAAAGTCCCAATCCTTACTCTACATCTAAAAAGTTCTTTAGCCTCTTCCCCATACCTACAATTAAACTTCTCTACATTAAAAAAAATAATAAAACTTTCTCTTAATAAAATTATCACCAAAAATACACCTGGCCCAATATAACTAAGCCCTAAAACAAACACCAACAGAATTGTGCAGAAACCCGGGATTCCCTACAGATCTGTGACAGAGGGTGGAAATGAAGAGTTCCTAGGAGAACTGGAACAAATTTAAATCTCTATGACACTTTCTTTGTCCCTAGTTTTGCCACCTCTCACCCTTCATGAGGGTTCATTTCATTATTAGTAAAGTGAGTCAACAATTCCTTAACAATAAGAGCTGATTCACTACTTCCTGTCAGCCATAAAACATCACCTCTGTCACCGTTAAGTTAACAAAGGACCAACAATATCCTCCTTCAACCCCTGATCTAAGAAATGACCACAGAACTGGAAGGCAAGGAATCATTTGGTTCAACCTCCGAAGCCCTCGAGGGTGGCTGGGACAACGTATCTGGCCGCAACCTCATCTCTGTGGAGTCTGTTCAAGACTGCACGTATTTCCTTTCCATTCCACGGACACTGTCGGTCTGCTATCCCGCCCTACCCCAACCCTTCAGATCCTTGCTACTCCTGTAAGCGAATCAGTGAGCATTTGTCAGTGCCTGTTGTGCACAGGCCTCTGAACCAGCCTTCGTTATCCTAAGTACCTCTGAGTCCTGGGTTTTGGCCTACCAACATAGGTAGGACCAAAGTTTGGTGCCACTGTGCCATATGGAGTTGGAAGAGTTCTTTAGGTAAAAGGTTTCTATTCCATTCAAATTTTTTAAAAAAATTCATTTTTGTCATTATTGTTAATTTAAAATTTGCTATAGGGTATGAGCACTCACCAGAGACAGGCAGAGAAAGAGGGAAAGAGAGAGTAAGACGCCAGGTCTGAATCACAGTCAGCCAGCATCTAAACCACAATGCTGCCTGCCAGCCCTTCCACTCATTTTTTTAAAAAAGTGTAATTTACTTATTTATCATTAATTGTTATTATTATTATTATTTTAATTTGCTATAGGGTACATGTGTTCACTAGACAGAGAGAGAGAGAAGAGGAAAGAGAAAGGAAAAGTGAGAAAACAAGCTGCCAGACCCAGGATTTGAACAGAGGTCATCCATGTGGGAGCCCAGCACCTTAACCACCACGCCACACTTCTGGTCCCTCCACTCAACTTTTTTCTTTTTTTGAGTTTTTTTTTTTTTTGCTATAGGGCATCTGTTCGTTCACCGGAGGGACAGAGAGACAGAAAGCAAGAAATCACCCCCCAGGGGGGATGGCCACGCTGCAATCCCTTCTCCTCCATTCTCCTCTCGGGATCTTGGGCACGAACACACATACGCTCAGTGTGTTTTAAGTTGCCAGGTCCAGGACTCGAACTGCGGTCGACTACATGAGAGTCCAGCAACAGCCATTATGCCAACTACTGGTCCCCCTCCACTCAACTATTAATGACAAAAAAAAAAAAATTGTCAGAGGGCATATGTGTTTGCAGGGTCAAAGCATGAAAGCACACCCATAGGGCAGGTCACACACAATCTCGTTTTCATTTCTTCCTCCTTTGGAGATTTTGGGCACACATACATGTGCTCACATGCACCTGGTCCATTTCTCAAGGTGGTGGGTCTGAAACCTGACATGCACGGGTGGCATGTGCGCTCCAGATGCCTTAATAACCAGGCCACAGGCTGGCTATTAATGACTTTAAAGTACATGAAAAACAAGTGTCGATCTTGCCAATTAAAAATGTATTGACTGGTGCCCAGCAGGGGGTATAGAAATTAAGGTATTAGACTCCCACATGGCAGACCGTGGTTTGAGCCCCAGACCCAGTGGCTTGAAACTCACACCAGGCATGTGTGCATGCATGGCCAGAATCCTGAGCAGAGAAGGAATTGCAGTGTGGCCACCTCCCGGGGGATGATTTCTCATTTTTTTTCTGTCTCTCTGCAGAACACACAAGGAGCAAAAATCTCTCTTAAAAAACGACAAAAAAGGGAATGTATTGACTATGGAGTTGACTACATAATTGTGTTTGTCCAAATACATGGAATGGTACACACAGGAATGAAAGTAAATTTTAGTGTATTTAAGAGAGACTTTTGCTATAGGGCATCTGTTCGTTCACCAGAGGGACAGAGAGAGAAAGTGAGAAATCACCCCCCAGGGTGGGTGGCCACACTGCAATCCCTTCTCCTCCACTCTCCTCTCAGGATCGTGAGCACGCACATACCCACATGAGTTTTAAGCTGCTGGGTCCAGGACACGAACTGCAGTAGACCACGTGGGAGTCCAGCGCCATTAACCATTACGCTGTCTGCTGGCCCCACAAATTGCACTGGATGAAAGAGGGACCAGCCCCGAACATTTTATTATATGGGAAATTTCAAACATGCACATCAGTAAGAAGTCTCATGTCCCATGTACTGAACTCTTGATTTTTTGTTATAAGTGGTTTTTTCTTCTTAAAATGCCATTTTCATAATGTGTGCTAGTATTTAGAAATAATTTTAGAATAAGAACTGAAAATGCATTTCAATAAACACCCATGGACTCACAAAGTGGAAGGTTAAGCCACCCACAGGCTCCTTGGCAAATCATCTGTCTCACTACAGCCCGGAGCAGCTGCCCACATTAGTACCTTCTCCATTTATTTGAATGCAAACACTGAAAGGCCACTATCCAAAAAAGGACACTTAGATTCAGAGTGTTTGGTTCTGAGTGTAAAGAATATGGTCATCACTACTGCTTAGTATTGTCTCAAATCTACCCAACTATTTGAAGTAACTAAGACTTGAGTTTTTCATTCATCAGCTCTGACACTTTCAATGAGATCTTTTGAACCCAGAGACAAGGACAACAGCAGGTGTCATGAATGAAACGGAATGGGATATGTGGCTTGGAGCTGTTTTCTACCAGCTGCATGACCTTGAGCAAACCATTCGGCTTCTCAGCCTCCATTACTCTGTAAAAAGGCATTAATGCAACCACTACCTACTTCAGGGCTGTGACGATTAGGCAGAGGGTATATGTTCCACACTTGGGAAATGGCAGCTATTATTACCACTCACTGGCCATGTTTAATGGGTCTACCTAAAAATAGTAGTTCAGGTACCAGGAGATGTAATGGTCATGTAGCTGGACTCCCACATCACTGACCGCGGTTCAAGTCCTGGACCCAGTGGCTTAAAATTACGCCGGGGGCGTGTGTGTGTGTGTGCGCGCGCGCGCCCCAAATCCCAAGAGAATGGAGAATGAATGAACTGTGGTGTGGCCATCCTCTTGGGGGGTCATTTCTGGCTTTCTATCTGTCTCTGTCTTTTTGGTAAGCACACACACCCTATAGCAAAACCCTCTCTTTAATGGGGAAAAAAAAAAAAAAAAAAAAAAAGTTCATTCCTTTTTTTTTTTGGGCGGGGGGGGGGGGGGGGGAGGTTTTTGCTATGGGGCACCTGCGCTATCCAGAAAGACAGAGATAGAAAGTGAGAAATCACCTTCAGGGGAGTGACCACGCCGCAATCCCTTCTGCTCCATTCTCCTCTTGGCATCTTGAGCACACATGCACTGTGTGAGTTTAAGCCACTGGGTCCAGGACTCAAACCACAGTCAACTACATGGGAGTGTAGTGACATAGCCATCATGCCAACTGCTGGTCCCAAGAGTTCATTCTTTTAAAAAAATGCAATACATTTTGTGTTCAAAAGCCCTAGAAAGTTCTGGTGCTCTAAAACTTTCCAAGTAACTCACATCTGCAAATACCCCAGAAGTAGAGATGAATTATTTTTTTGGAGCAGTGATTCCTGAATAAATATAAACCTCTTCCCTGCAAAATAAGCTTAAACGTCATCTACACCCCAACCAATAGTATGACCTATGCTGGTGGGGCAGAAGTCCCTGTATCACACTCTACCACCTGCAAGCACGACTCACCTCCCTTCTTTGTGCAAAGATTATGTCGCCTTATACAAGCGAAACAGTCTGATCAAATGATTATCTTATGGTATATACATCTTCACAGGGTGATAGTGAGGGGTTTTAAGGAATTCTCACCTCCACTCTCACCTTTCATCTTTCGCTAATCCTGGGAAACTCTCAGAGTGGGTAGAGAGCAAAACAATAACCATCCTGGTGGTGGGACTGGTCCAAACACTCTTCATTCTAATCCTCCTAGACCACAGGTTTTGGAATAGGGCTGCAGCTAGTTAATGAAATGGCACAGAGGCTGCCCATTTAACCAGGAAGGAGAACTGCAGGTCTCTACCCACTGACCACTTTCTGAAGTTCTTACTAAACAGGGATTTCAGGGAAGAACAGCCACTGAAAGCCACCGTTTATTAAATTTGCACATATGCATATGTAACTGACTCACTAGACAGTCTAGGCGGAGTGTGGCACTGTCTGAAACATCCTAGGTTCAGTTTCAAGTCCTTTCAGCACATGGAGGAGAGGGAAGAGCAGCTAACACTCTACCTGAAGCCAAGAGCCAAGGGCTTGAATGTCACTCTGTGTGTCGCAGAGTAGAGGGGACTGGGAATGGAGGCCAGTCAGACAAGTTCTGGGGCCCCAGTGCCTCATGGTCCCCAGTTTCCAGAGTCTCAGTCACCACACTGGGGCCCCCATAACATGCTATTTAATGTGACCCATGATTCTCATTCAAAATGTGGAGACCCAAAAGAACAGGGCACTCAAGCAAATACTTCTTGGTGCCCAAAGTCCCAAGAGGAGGATGAAGGAGAAAGGACTGCTGCATCACCACTGCCCCCAAGGGGAGATTTCTCACTCGTTCTCTGGCTAGTGCCCTATAACAAATACTTACTTAAAAAAAAAAAAAAAAAAGTTATAAAGATTTTATTCTATTCCATGTAAAAATGAAAACTGAAAAAAGAAAAAAACAAAAACAAACAAAAAAAACAGGGCCTCACCATGTCCAACTCTCCCGCTCGTCTCCAGAGTAGCTGGGACTGTAGGGTCAGGTCCCCAAACCCAGCCTTTAGGGTAGATTGGGAAGCCAGGCCTGTGTGTCCCACCAGTGTGTGCTACTGTGGCTGGGCCCAAAGCGACATCTCTAACCACGGAGCGTAAAGATGCCATTACGTTCACATTTGGATGGCGCTGTGGGTTAGCCTGTGCTAGAAGAGAACGCTCTTCTTGCTCTGCAAACCCAACACAAGGGCTGCAAGTACCGAGGAGAGGATCTTCCCACAGTCACGTTAAATGAGCTCTCCCTCCTGGAATAATGTCAATATCATGGCCCGTTTCCTAGTCCCATGCCCTCACCCCTTTTCAGGAAGCCTACTCTTTTCTCGGAAGACTCTTTCCCACAGCACCCAGCGCCTTACTCATGCTATCCACTACCAAATGAAACGGGATTTTTTTTTTTTTTTAAAGAAATCCTTATAGCTCACTGACTTCCTATTCTCAACAAATACATTTTCCAGCCTGCTATCCTCTGGATTTTTCACTAGAAGTCTTCCCTGTCAGGTTGACATCATTTTGCTCTACCACATCCTCATGCAACCACCTGAGAGAATGCATGAAACACACACTTAGGTCTCTAAGTCGGGGCCTTGTATTAACCTCATGGCTTTGAAAGATGAGGAAGTCTACGTTTACAGTCGTTACTCTCTCAGAGTATACTGCTTCACTGTCTTCAGCAGCTTTACTGCTGTGGAAGACATGTCTCATCCGGGTCTATTGTTTTTGTACAGAAGGCCGATCTCGCTGGAAACTCAGGCTCTTCATCCTTGGTGTTTTGAAATTCCACCAACGGCTGGCTGGACCTGGTAGCTGGGTCCTAGCCCACAGGCAGACTGTCTAAGGCAGCCCAGGTCACTGTGTCGACAGCTCTGCTGCCTCTGGGTTTTCTGTTCAGGGGACTGAGGACAAGCTCTCCTACCAGCAGCCACCATTTTCCAGGAAGAGAGAACAAACCAAGGGTCAATGACGCCTACTTTCTTCTGCTCACTCACTGACCACGGGATCCTTCTCTCTTCAAATGCTTCTCCCAGCTCCCCATCCCTCCAGTGGAACCACCTGGCAATGTGTCATCTAGAGAGGTGTTCTCCCCTCTCCTAGACCTTCGGGACAAGACCCCACTGGCCGCTGTGGCACCTGCCAGTCCCGAGTCCCTCCTGCTTGTCGGAACGATCCCGCTGCTCGGTACTGGGTCCTCTCCCCTCCGGATACTCAGGTTCCCCGAGATGTTATGGTAGGCTTCGTTCTTTCCAAAGCCTTTCCACCTCGAAGAACCCAGCACTTCCAAGCTTGTGGCCCGCTGTCATCAGATGACTCTAACCCAAACCACCTAAAGTCCAACATAGACGGTCCATTAACTCTAAAACTAAACACTGCCTACCTTAAATCCCAGACCAGAACCTTTCCCTAATTTTCCCTGTCACCCAAGGTTTGAAGCCTTTACTGTTCTTTTTCTGGGGAAATTTCCCAGAGGGCACATGCACTTGTGAGAAAGACAGAGAGAAGGAGAAAGAGGAGAAATTGTCAACAGGGAGGGTCAGGTCACAATCCCTTCTCTTCCATTCCTCCCTCCTTTAGGAATTCTGGGCAAGGGTGCGTCTGGTGTGTTTTCCAAGCCACCAGGTCCGGGACTCAAACAATGTGGTTCGCTATGGGGGGTCCAGCTGCCTTAACCACCAGGCCACAGGCAGGCCCTAACATCCATTTCAATTCCTCCCTGTTTGCTCCCCACTTCCTGGCAGATATCGCATCAACATGGTCCTGCATCTTTCCCTCGTCTCCTATAATCCCCACATTTGTCCCTTTACCACTACTCCAGCTCCTGCTCCACTGACCTGCCCCTGCACAGTCCAGACTGGATGGAGCTGCCAAGGAGTTCTCTCAGATGAGAGCTCGGAGCACATGACCTCCTGCTCTGCTGCTCAAAAGCCCTAGCAGCAGCGTATCGATCTTGGGACAGTGTTCATGGACCGTATGGACCGGGTTCCAAGGGATCCAAACTCAATAGCCTCCCTGAAAGCACCCCGATGCCCAGGCACCAACTACAGACTACTTTCTACCTGACTACACTGCGTCCTGAACGTGCACTTCCTGCTGTATACGTGCTGCTCTGGCATGGAGGCCACACTGGCCAAAGCCGTTTCTACCAATTCAAACTGCGTCTTCCAGGGCTCAAATCAAATGCTGCCCTTCTACGAATCCTTCTCAGGTCCCTCTGCCCCACCTCTGTATTGTCTCTAAAATTCCAAGTACATAAGAAAGAGCTAACTTGAAGAACACATGGCAACATTAGGCACTGGACGGCATTGGCTTAATCTGCCCCCAAAAACCTCACCACTGACCTTACAGATTCCATTTTTATTTCTAATTATTTTGGTTAGAATTATTTAATTTTTAAATTATTCATTCATTTATTTTAATTTGACCAGAGAGAGAGAGACAGAGAGACACACAGAGAGAGAGAAAGTGAGAAAGCAAACCACCAGGTCGAGGACTTAAACTGTGGTGGACCATGTGGGAATGTCCAGCACTTTAACCACCATGCCACCTGCTGGTCCCCTATTTTTATTTTTTCGATGGTGGTGGTAGAAGAAGGCAGTTAGCAACCGACTCACCTAATTATATTTGAAATGCAAATAGCAATGGAAGCTGGAATACACTATTAACAAAAGAACAAAGCCTGAACTTTATTAACCTGCCATAAGACAGAAATATATGGGGACCAGGACCAACAGGTCGGAGTGGTAGTTAAGGGTGCTGGATTTCCACATGGCTGACCATGGTTCGAGTCCCAGACCTGGCAGCTTGCTTTCTCCCTTTCCCTTTCTCACTCTGGTCAAACAAACAAAAACAAATAGAATTAAATAAATAAATTATATATATATATATATATATATATATATATATACACACACACACACAATATATATATATATATATATATATATATATATACACACACACACATATAAAAGAAATACATGGGGACAGCAGATAGCAAAATGGTTATGTCGCTGGACTCCAAAGTAGTAGACCGCGGTTCAAGTCCCAGACGTGGTGGCTTAAAACTCACACCAAGCATGTATGTGTGCATGCCCAAAATCCAGAGAGGAGACTGGAAGAGAAGGGACTGTGGTGCAGCCATCCCCCCTGGGGTTGATTTCTTGCTTTCTGTCTCTCTGGTGAGTGCACATAACCTATAGCAAAAGTCTCTCTAAAAAAAGATAGAAATATAAAGTTTCACTGGAGAAAAGGTTAAGAATCCTCAATATCGAAATGCATGGGGGGGGGGGGGGCAGGTGGCATGGTGGTTGGGGCACTGGACTCCTACAAGGCTGACGGCAGTTCAAGACCTGGACCTGGCAGCTTGTTTCTCACTTTCTCTCTATTCTCTCTCACTCTGTCCCTCTCTGGTCAAATAAGGAAGAAAGGAAAAAAAAATTGTTTTTTAATAAAAAAGAAAAGTGGGGGCGGGGCTAGAACCCACATGGCTAACTGCACAGCTCAAGTCCCAGATCCAGTGGCTTGAAAATCACACCAGGTAAGTGTGCATGTGCACCTAAATTCCCAAGAGGAGAGAAGAGGAAGAAGGACTGTGGTATGTCCATTCCCCCAGGAGATGATTTCCCACTTTTTCTCCCTATCTCACTCCTTAGTGTGCACATGTGCCCTAGAGCAAAAAACTAAAACTAAAACTGGGGCCAGCTGGTGGTGTGGTGGTTAAACGCGATGGACTCCCACATGGCTGACCACAGTTCAAGTATCGAACCTGGTGGCTTGTTTTCTTGCTTTCTCTCTCTCTCTCTCATTCAATCTCTCTGTGTCTGACTCTTGTCAAATTTAAAATAACAATAACGATGCAAACAAAACAAAACGAAAAAACTAGAACTAAAATGAAAAGAATGCAGTGGAATTTGTATGCCTACCTGATGAGCAGGGAAACTGAGGCTCCAGGTGACAGAGATTGCCCTATACTGCTCTGCTCTCAAGAGAAAGAGGTGCCTCGTTCTGTTCTTAGAAGGTACTGGACCACTTCTTTCCTCCTGATCTTGCCCTTGTCTAAACTTACTGAACTATTTAAGGTTCCATTCAACCTCCGGTGGGGAAAGCAGTTGGGTCTTCTGCGCCAGGGTTTGTATGTTTATTTATTTAAGAGAGATTTTTGCTATAGGGTGTCAATCTCTTCCCCTTTATTCTCGGGAGTTTTAGGCATGCACACACACATGCCCAGTGTTGAGTTTTAAGCCACCAGGCCCAGGACTCAAACTGTGGTTAACTACATGGGAGTCCAGCAACGTAACCATTACGCCACCTGCTGGTCTCACTCCAGGGTTTATTTTACTAGTTCTTTTTATTTAAAAGTTCCTACCTTCCCGGTTTTTTCCATGTCCTTGTAAAAACTTCGAAATAGTACTGACAATAAAGTGACAGAGAAAACGGAACTGGCTTTTGTAGGAGCCCAGCCCCTTTCTGGCAAAACAAATACCAAACAAACACCCAGCGGGTGGGGGCTCCCTGACTGCTCACCTGCATGGCGACAGGGCTGTCAGCCAGGACATGGCATCTTCCTGTCATGGCTCCTTTACAAAGCACTGATGACAAGTGAAACGTGAACTCACGAAACCTTCCCCCACGGTCAGTTGGTTGAACCCAGCATAGACCCAGGGGTCCTGCAGTTTGGCCCAGTTCAACACAGGCCTATGAGAGTGTACGCAGAGGCTGGGGTAGTGTGAAGATAGCCATTTTGAAACACATTCTGTACAATATTATTTCCTCACAAGCAATACCAATTATGGAGTTAAGAGATATTCGTCTCTGGGGCCAGCAGGTGGCATGGTAGTTAAGGCACTGGACACTCCCACATGGCCAACCATGGTTTGAGTCCTGGACCTGGCAGCTTGCTCTCTCTCTCTCTGGTCAAATTAAAATAAATGAATGAATAAATAAAATAAATAATATATGTTTTTAAAAGAGTATATGTCTCATTGTGTTGTCTGTAGGGATCTAAAATGCTGCCACTCACATTAATAGCATAGTTACTACTGAAAATAAAACTGACCACTTTTGTTTTCAGAGCTTTCCTCAGAGAAAGAATACAAATCACTACTGTGACTTAGGCACAGGAGCACAGCTGGCCATACTCAAGCTCTTTCTATAATGAATGGAAAAGCAAAGTCTGTGTTACTTACCTAGCAAATTCTGCCAGCTGTTTAGGATCTGAGAGGTCAATGCCAGGTATTCCTCCAGGAGGAAGTTTCTTTCCTGTCATATACTCTGAATAGTCAGGAGGCGAGTTCTCGCCAATGATCTGTTCTTCAACCACCGTCTCGTGGTCAATATCTTTTTTTTCATCTGAAACACATCATGAGATCGATTACCTTAGCTGAGTAAATGCATTTTAAAGCCTGTAAAAACAGCTTTCACTAGCAGTTTTGTAAATGGGTGATTTAAAGCCACCATCTCATCTTCTTAACCACCTACTCTTTGTCCTCAATCTCTTAAAATCCCATTGTTGCTTGAAGGTCACCAAAATCTTCAATGCTAAGTCCAACGTGCCTTTATACTGGTGTTCCTCTGAGGCCTTTCCAGGAGGGTCTGCCGTTAGTCTTTGCTGCTGCTCTTTTCTGGTCCAATCCCACTTCTCTAACCAGTTCATGTTCAGCTTCCTGCTTCTTCTCTTCGGAGTTCTGCTTTTCACCCACCACATACATTTCCGGTTAACTACCGACTCACACACGGACTCCAACCTGATTCCATCACCGTCACTTAGCACCCCTGGCCAGCCTCCACCTGCTTCTCCAGCCCCGCATGCACTAGTCAGTCCTCATGCCTGTCCCAGCTGCGCAGGCCTTTGGTCCTCAAATACACTGTGGCCTACCCCCTAAGCTCTTACTCACAGCATTCCCACTGACTACAACTCAGGACGACAGCTACAGGATTTTCATCACCCTTGCACACTAAACCAGAAGCCCCACAAGGACAAGGTTGGTTGGTTTTGATCTCAAGCATCCCTTAGAGCCTTTTCAAAGTCTGCACATAGTTGGCCATCAATAAATATATGTCCAAAGAATACAAGACTTCTCTACTTGTTAAGTTTCTTTCGTGATAATGAGACAGGGGGAAAAGAAAGAGAAGCATCCTCAACAGGGTCTTGTGCTGCACTCACAACCCCCCCCCCCCCCCAGTCATCCAGGACCATGAGCAGAGAGCAGAGAGTGTCAGCTGCACTCTTGCATGTGGCTCTGGCATCACCTGCATAGTGCTCTACCACTGTCATCAAGCTGACCCTGTACATGTTATCGTGCAAATGCAACAGGTTAAAAAAAGAATCCTAGGCTGGCCTAGTGGTTAAGGGAGCCGAATCCCACAACTCCCGGCCTCGGCAGCTTGAAACACACACTAGGCACACATATGTGCATGCCCCAAATCCTCATGAGCTGGAAAAATAGAGGAGAGGGGACTGCGGCATGGTCACACCTCACTGGGGGGTGTCTTCTTCCTCTATTTATATGGAGAACAGTAATGACCCCCCACAAATAATCTCCTACTTCCCAGACACAAGATCTTATTGATGGTTTTCAGTCTTTGTCCCAGTCACGACTAGTTCTTACAACCTCAGACCTAAGTGTCTAGTCTCTGTTAGGACACAGGGCCCAGCAGTAAGTACTCAATGGCGTGTGTCCCCCATCTACACTGTCATTACTTTCCCTGGATCTGGTCTTCCCACTCCAGGCCCCAGCTCAACTCCTCTAAGGGCTGGCTGAATGTATCACTCTGGCTCCAGAGTCCTCCTCCTCTCTTTTTTGTCTTCTCAAAACAATAAGTTTTTTTAAAGAGAGATTTTTTTTTTTTTTTTTTTTTTTTTTTTGGCTATAGGGCACATGCACCCGCCAGAGAGACAAAGACAAAGACAAAAAGTGAGAAATCACCCCCCGGGGGATAGTCACACCATAATCCCTTCTCCTGGGGTCTTGAGCAAGCATGCACATACATCCAGCATGGTTTGATGCCACTAGGTCTGAAACTCAAACCACAGTCAACCATGTGGGAGTCCAAAAACATAACCATTATACCATCTGCTGGTCTGAGAATTATCCATTGAATTTTATTTATTTAATTTTTCTTACTTTGACCAGAGATGGGGGAGAGGGGAGGGAAGGCTGGCCAGGTGGGAATCCAGCTCCTAACCCCCCAAGCCACCTGTAGGCCCTCCTAATCCCCTTTCCTTTGAATTCCCAGACTATTTCCCAATAATAAGACCAACAGACGGAATGACTCTGATCTTAATTTTTGTTGGCTTCACTCTTAAGCTAGAGTGGATGCACCCAGACAAAACAGTCTTCTGCTACCTTGATGTCTAAAGAACAGGTACTCCATAATTTTTAATGCTAAGTGAGATCTGCTTCTTGATCGAACTATTTTACAAGAAGTAACAAGATCTCTGGGAACCAGCAGTTAGCATAATGGCTATGTCGCTGGACTCCCATGCTGGACTCCCACGTAGTCGACCGTGGTTTGCGTCCCGGACCCGGTGGCTTAAAACTCACGCCGGGCAAGTGTGTGTGCGTGCCCAAGATCCCGAGAGGAGAATGGAGGAGAAGGAATTGCGGCATGACCATCCCCCCTGGGGAGTGATTTCTCGCTTTCTGTCTCTCTGTCTCTCTCTGTCTGGCGAGCGCACGTGCCCTATAGCGAAAACCTCTCCAAAAAAAAAAAAAAAGAAGTAACAAGATCTCGCAGAGAAACACTGACTTGTTCAACTCTTACCTCAAATTACCTTTCTCCCAGCATCAAAACATAAGACCAAAATCCAAGCAGGGGCCAGACAGCAGTGTGCCAGTAATGCAAGGCTGGGCAAGGAACCCCAGAGACCTTCCCAACTACCCTGGGCACAGGCTTGCCAGGATCTGGAGCTGGCTGAAGGTTAGGGAGTGGGATGCAGATCCAAGACCCTGGTGAGGTTTGTTCTCTGTGTCTCTCTCAGAAGAAATAAACAAAAAACCTCAAACCAAACAAAAACCCTACAACTGTTGTCTGCCAAAAACTAGAGAAGAACACTTCAAGAAGTTCATAATAAAAGTGGAATGAAAGTACAAGTTTATTTTGACACAAAATTTTTTGAAATCCATGCATGCATGGGCGTATGTAGCAAGCATTTTCTGCAAACTTTTCGAAGACTCCACATGCACCTGGAGCCAGAGGAGGAAAGCAAGAACAAGACATTGAATAGGTTCACTTGGTTTAAGCGCTCATTATCAGTCTAATCACTCGCAACATCAAAAAGCGCAGAACACACCTAATTTAAACTTAAAAAACATGCTAGGCACATGTGCATGTGTGCCCAGATTCCCAACGGGAAGGAGAAATGGAGGGATTACGGCCTGATCACGCTCCACTTGGGAGTGCTTTCTCTCTCTGGCAAACACACGCATCCTCTGGAAAAACAAACAAAAACCAGCTTCTCTCTTCCAGCTCAGCACAAGCAAACACTGAGTCATTACAAAGAATCACTGCACATACTGCCCTATGAGATGGGCCAGGACTTTATCTTACAAAGGGGAAAGCTGAGTTACAGAGAGAGGAAGTAACTTGCTCAGGTTAACTAGTTAGTAAGTGGCAGAGGTGAACTCATGAAGTCGAACCTCAGACCTGTGTGCTTAACTGCTATGCCAGCCTGTCTCTTACCTGCAACCAGAAAGAGCACTGGAGATAATATATCCAAGGTTATCCATTTACAGATGAAGAATATCTGCCCATGAAAGAGTAAACGGGCCTAAAAAACCAGCTGCATGTATTAGTATAACAACAACAACAAAAAGACAGAAACATGGTTATGGAAGCTACAGAGCTGAGAATACTGTAACCTGATTCTTTGCTGTCACTGTTCTAAGGGCTGCTGCCCCACACCAACACCCCCCACCCTCTAAGCCCTCTAACCCAGGCACAATTACAACTACATCCAAACTTTCGTTTTTTGGGGGAGAGGTTTTTTGGTTTTGTTTGTTTTTTTGCTATAGGGTGCATGTGTTTGCCAGACAGACAGAAAGACAGAAAGCGAGAAATTACCCCCCAGGGGTGATGGCCACGCCACAACCCCATCTCCTCCATTCTCCTCTCGGGATCTTGGGCACGCACGCACATACACACATGCTCGGCGTGAGTTTAAGCCACCAGGTCCAGGACTCGAACCGCAGTCGACTACATGGGAGTCCAGTGACAGCCATTACGCATCTGCGGGTCCCTACATCCGAACTTTCATGTGGGACAGAAAACAAAGGTGGGCCAGAGAGCTAGTCTTCTTTACTTCTATTTTATACTTCTGATACAGCAATAACAACAGGGTGAGGACCACCACTACTACGCACGAGCTACTGAAGAGGGTGCTTCGGTTCGCTCGGGCTACTGCAGTAAGAATGCCATGGAATAGTTGGTTTAAACAACAAACTATCTGGTATGGTTTGGATACCTGATCCAAGATCAGGGTGCCAACATGGTAGTCCTTGGGAGTAGGCCCACTCCCTGGTTTGCAAATGCCACCGTCACAATGCATTCTCACCTAACAGAGGGCCAGGAAGCTCTCTGGGCTCTCCTTTTATAAGAGCACTAACTGCATTATCAGGGCTTCACCCTTGGATCTAAATTATTTCCCAAGGATCCACCTCCTAATACCATCACATTGTGGGTTAGGGTTTCAACATATGAACTAGGTAGGTAGCAGAGGGCAGTGACACAAACATTCAGTCCCCTGCAGAGGAGAAGTCTCAAATGAGACAGCAAGAAGGCTGAATGCACGGCATGAAGAAATGACTACAGGCCTTCCTGTACTGCCTCAATACATACTGAAAGCCTCCCGTGTGGCTGGCACTGTCCGAAGAACTGGGAGCAGTAGCTGGGAACAAGTCTCTTCCTTTGTGCAGCTTGCATTCTGGTGAGGGAAGTCAATCAGGATTTACTTTTTTTTCTTTTCCCTGAAGAATTATTTATTTTATTTTATTTATTATTATTTTTTAACTTGACCAGAGAGAGACAGAGAGAAAGGAAAAGTGAGAAAGCAAGCCACCAGGTCCAGGTCTTGAATTGCAGCCAGCCATGTAGGAACCCACCCTTAACCACCATGCCACCTGCCAGCCCCTACTTTTTTTTTTATTCATGAGAGAACGTGAGCATGTGTCTGTGTACACATGTGGGCAAGGAAGAGAGAGAGAAGCGGGGTAGCATCCCAAAAGGGTCTCGTCACATGGCAACCCCTTTCACCTGCCAGCTCCTCAGGATCTTGGACGTATGCACGTGTCCAGCGTGTTTGCAGGCTGACCTGGGCATCTGAAACTATGACTGGCCAGGTGGCTCCCAGCACTGCAGTTCAGTATGGTACTTGACTGCGCCACCATGCTGAGCCCAGAAACACACCTCCCCCACCTTTTCAAAGTTTGCTAGGGGGTGCATGTACTCGGATTAGGGGGAGGGGAGAAAGTGAAAAATCACTCTCTGGGAGGATGGCCACACCACAGTCCACCATCCCTTCTCCACCACTCACCTCTGGGAATTTGGGTGCACACACATATGTACAAGGTGTGTTTTTCAAACTGCTGGGTCTAGGACTTGAACCACGCAATACACAATGTAAAATCCAGCCGCCTTAACCACCACGCCACCTGGCTGCCCCCTCCATCTTATTTTCTATTTCGTTTTCCATGGTTTTGTTTATATTTTCTTTCTTCCTCTAAATTTATAGTAAAATATACATGAACAAAACATGTAACACTTTAGCCATTTGTAAATGCACAATTCAGTGGCATCAAATACATCCCCAATATTCAGTAACTATCACCACCTATGCCTCAAACCCTTTCTTCATGCCCCAGAAAAGCCCTGTTCCTATCAAACGGTAACTCCCAGGCCACTACCCAGCACACTGTACTGCAGAGACGGCCACATGGCACAATCCCCTCCAGCCCAAGGTCTCTGCCTACAGGTGAAGTGCTCACACTCGCCCCCATGATTCCAGCTGGTTGGGTTGGGTATGGATCAGAGCATTAGGGCCCAGTAGAAGCCTCCCTACCTTTCCTTCCCCATGGAAGAAATAAACTCTAAACGAACAATAACTCCCCCTTCCCCACAGATCCCGCTAATCTCTGCTCTACTTTTGTTTATAAATTTGCTTATTGTAGGTACCTCATAAGTTAAGTTGTTTATTTGCCTCCTATATCTGGCTTATTTCACCAACGATGATGTTTCTGAGGTCCATTTGTTACAGAAATATATATATATTATATACACACGCCACTCCTTTTCACAGCTAAATAGTATTTCTGTATGTACACACCAAAATGTCTGTTTATCTGCTAATGGACACGGGTTGTTTCCCCCATTTAGGGATTGAGAATGATGCTACTATGAACCCTGATGTGCAAATATGCCATCTGCTTCTGTAAACAGGTTTTACTCTAACACAACTCTGTTCTTTTATCAAGGAGCAACTTTTGCCTATGGCTGCTTTTCTGCTACAAGGGCCCATACAACCAAGACTACATTAATGCATAAAATCTACAATATCACCATCTGGTCCCTCGCTGAGGAAGTTTGCTAATCCTTGATCTATATGATGAGATTCTGCTCAAAGAAAATGCGATTAAACTATAATAGACACTTTTCTATTGGAAACAAGGAACAATTTCTGACAGTAAGATTACTGACAATGAGATTTACTAACAAGTCAGACATTTGTCTGCAGATTTTAAAAACCAGTTATGATTTTGTAAGAGGAATAAACAACTTAAGTAACTAATCAGCAATGTGGAGGCACAGAGGGGTGGCAAGCCTGCTGTCTAAATGTCCTCCCCCACCCCCAGGACAGTGGTACCACCTGCTGAGATCGAGCTCCTCTGGTTAGGAGACAAATGATGAAGAGACCTCAAGGAGGTCTGGATATGCAAGCTGGAGGAAGGCAGAAAGAAACCTAAGTTGAAGAGAATCACGTGGGCATCACTGGCAGGTTGACTTCATTTAAAGCAAAAGAAACATTTGAAATTCTCTATGGAGGGGCCAGCAGGTGGCATGGACTCCCACGTGGGAGACTGTGGTTTGAGTCTCAGGCCTGGCAGCTTACCTTCGCACTTTCCCTGTCTTTTTCTGGTCAAATTAAAATAAATAATAATAAATAAAGTTAAATAAAATAATTTTTAAAAAAGACTCTCTATGGAAAAAGAACACAGAGGACAGGGCTCAAAGCCAAAATCCAGGCAATTCTAATCCTGGGAAAATGTGTAAGAATTATCAAAGGAGACTGAAGACTTGTCCAGAGGTGGGAGACTGAGATTACTCGGTGATATTTCAAGTGAAAACAGCACACAGTGACAGCATCAGTCCCAAGTTTAGACAAAAGGAGTCATGGGTTCCCTACATAATCTCAAGGCTGTAATAAAACTCATTAAAAGTCAGCTGGGTGCCAGGATGTGCACGGTGGTCAAGGTGCTGCACTCCCAAATGGCCAACTATGGTTCAAGCCCAGACCTGGTGGCTTGAGAATCACATCAGGTTCATGTTTGCGTGCCCAAAATTCCGAGCGGAGAATGGAGGAGAGGAGATTGTGGCGTGGCCATCTCCCCTGGAGGGGTAACTTTTTTCTCTCCTCCCTCCTGCAAGTATATGCACCCTACTGCAAAAATAAAACACAGTCTGTTTTAGGGCATGTGGCATGGAGGTTAAAGTGACTAGACCCCACATGACCAACTGCACAACTGAGTCCTGGACCTGGCAGTTTAAAAAACATGCCAGGCACATATGCATGTGTGCCTCAAGCCCCAAGAGAAGAATAGGGAAGGGACTGCAGTGGAGCCATCCTCCCTCCCCAAGGGGTGTGTGTGTGTGTGATTTCTCACCTCCCGCACTCTGGCATACAAGGCATGCACCCTACAGCAAAACTAAAAAACAAACACAAAAAAGCCTCCTTTTGCTTATCGTTATACACCAGCACTTCTAAACAATGTCAGTGATATAATATGCTTGCCTGAAAAAACAAAACAAAACAATAAAACCTTGTTGGTCTAAATTTGAAATAACTGCTGTGGTTACAATATGCTTTTGCAATATATATTTATACCTCATATTATCATCAGAGGTTTGTGGTGTATTCCTTAAAACAGCATATTCTACATCGAAGTTAATATGGAAAACTTCAAGACCAGCACACAAAAACTATGAAGAGGTTCATTAACTAGTCAATAACAAAATGTAAGAAATAATCATTTATCTATACATACATAGGGGAAAAATTTACAAAGACACTGCTGGAGAAATGACAAAGATAGTAGCTTCTATTGCCAGAAGAAATAAAAAAAAGTTTGCCTCATTTTCACCAAGAGCTGGATACTTGTAAGTTTCTCTCTTTACTCAAAACACATCTCAAAGCAGATTAATCCATTTTTCTTTTTTGTCATTAAAAAAAAAAATCTCCTTACTGGGGCCAGCAGGTAGCATGGTGGTTAAGGTAACTGGATTCCCACATGGCTAACCGTGATTCAAATCCCAGACCCGGTGGCTTGACAACCACACCGGGAGCATGTACATGTGCCCAAAATCTGAAGAAGAGAATGGAGAACGGACTGCTCATGGCCATTTCCCCAGGCAGTGATTTCTCACTTTCTCTTATGGCAAAAACCCAAAACAAGTGAAATTTCCTTACAGGTAAGGAAAGTTCAATAAGGAAGATTCTCACTGTACTGGCTATTATATCCACCTCATTTTGCCCTCGCACGGAGGAGGGTGCTAACTCATTCGTTCTCAATGTCACATATGGTATGTATGCTACTAATTTCTACTGACTGGCAATGGAATAACATGGAATACACATTTAAGTAAAACGCATTTAGGAAGCAAAGTATCGAGAAACATGCTTTAAAAATTGCCTTGTAGGGACCAGCAGTTAGCGTAATGGCTATGTCGCTGGACTCCCACGTAGTCGACCGCGGTTCGAGTCCCGGACCCGGCGGCTTAAACTCACGCCGGGCGCGTGTGCGTGCGTGCCCAAGATCCCGAGAGGAGAATGGAGGAGAAGGGATTGCGGCGTGGCCATCCCCCCTGGGGGGTGATTTCCTGCTTTCTATCTCTCTGTCTCTCTCTGTCTGTCTGGCGAGCGCACGCGCCCTATAGCAAAAAAAACCTCTCCAAAAAAAAAAAAAAAAAAAAAAAAAGAAAAAAAAAATTGCCTTGTAAATCAGGAAGAACCAATTATCCCTTCACTACTTGAAGGGTCAGGGTTAATACCTATCAGATCTCTGTAATGGGCTTTTTGTTTGTTTGTTTAAGTTTGCTAGAGGGCAAATGTGCTAATGGGAGGACAGAGAAAGAGAAAGCCTCCTCACCGGAATGGTGATTCCTTCTCTTCCCCCTTCTTTTGGGATTTTGGGCAGGCAGGCAGGCAGGCAGGCAGGCATGCTCACACACAACACACCTGGCACGTTTTTAAGCTGCCAGTCCAGGACTCAAACTGCACAGCCAACCATGTGGTGATCCGGTCGCCCCGACCGTTACTCTATCATCTGGCCCCAACAGGATTTTACAGCCAAGGATTTTGATATCAGAGCACAACCGGGCCAGGCAAATTAAAGTCAACCCTCAGAATTCCTGCTGGGAAAACCCTGATTCACAGCAGTAGGGTGGTGGGGTGAGAGGGGAGCACCACACCAGGAACTTCTAGCCTAAACTGTGGATGGGGTGACATCAAGGCTCATTAACACTGGCTAAGCAACACGAATGACCAGGACCAAGGCAGGCTGAGATGGACAGTGTGGGCAAACAAATTCTAGCCAACACCTCCACCAATGGGCCTGGTTAACTTGGTTCATTCACATTTAAAGCATTCTTCCTCACTCTTGCATACAAGTCCTATTCGAAAAGTCAAAAAAATGAGGCCCAGCTATGCTCCAGCACAGTGTGGGGCTGCACAATACTGGAGCCCCGCGGGAGGCCTGGGTACAGATCTAAGTTGAACCTGAACACGCCAGGTGCCCAGGACCCTGGCTGGCTGGGGGCTGGGAGGATCATGGCCCGCCAAGATCCTGCCAAAGGCACCTTTCTCGCTCTCCTCAATACAGCCTTACTTTGTCTGATAAAAGGTTCGAACAAACGTAATTTTTGTTTCCTGTTGCCCTCTCCTCACCTAAGTCCAGTCCGCTCTCTAGAACCTGATCGAGATCTCCTTCCTCCCAGAGGCCTTTCGTTCCGGCATTCCAGCCTCCCCTCCCAATCCAGTAGTTCCCCACTTACTGACGACTCAAGGGTACTACCTACATGGCTGAAACCAGCCAACACGCTAGATGGTGACCACTATGTCTTGGAAATTAATGACCTGTATCCTCTCCCTCTCAGCATGATGGGACCATAGGTCGCATGCTGCTCAGTGAGGACTACAGAGCCTTCCATATAACCGGGACTTGCCAACACCTGCAGGCGGAAGTCCATGGGGGAATGCGTGCATAAACGTTGGTTTCCGGTCACCACTGAGACAAACTACCACCAACGTGTGACTTAAACAACACGAATTTATTCTGTTACTGCAGCAGAGGCCAGCAGGAAGACTGGGTTTCCCGTAGCTTCCGAAACCTGCCTGCGTCTACCCTGGCTCAACCCTCTCCACAGCCCTTAACCCCTTGCCCTTGCTCCTCTCACTCCTCTTCCGTAGGCAATCTCCCAGCTCTTCTCTATGTGACGGTACAAGGGCCTACCTGGATGTTCGAGGCTACTCTCGCCATGTCCAGAGCCTTAGTTTAATCACATCTGCTCCAGAAACTGGGCTCTGGATCTCTCTGCAGACCCTATTGAGCCTACCACAGGACATCAGTCATATAAAGCAAACCCTAAAGTACAGGGGACTGGCAGATGGCGTGGTGGTTAAGGCATTGGACTCCCACACGGCCGACCACAATACCAGCCCTGTACCTGGTGGTTTGCTTTCTCACTCCCCCTCCCCCCGGGGTCAAATTAAAAATAACAAGATAAAATAAAATAAAATAATCCTAAAAAAATAAAAGCCTGCTGTATGACTTCTAGGATAAACCCTAGATCACACACAGCAGTCATGCACTTTCAAAGTCACTGTACTTACTGATTCCAATGACATTTTCCTGGTGCATTCTACACCTCTGAAACTGGGACCTGAGCAGTTTGAGGAAGATGCTGAACTCCAGAAAAGCACGGCAGGGCTGGCTCTCTAGCACAACCGCTCCAGAGCAGCCAGATCCCACGAGGTAACCACATTTCAACCCCACACCTGGTCAGTCCATGCCCTGGGCACAAACCAGTCCCAAGATCTGATGGGGCAGATGAAGGGGACTGTGAATGGTCAGAGCCTGTGGGGGGCGCTTCTTTCCCTTTCCCCTCTCTCACACACGTGCTACCTCCATCACTACTAAAAACAAAAAAACGGTAACCACGTAAAGACCACAGAAAATTAACGAAGCATCTATTAGGTTACATTTCAGGCCTCATATCTTTGGGCTACTTCTTTGGCTATCCTAACACTGAAATTGGACAGCTACTGGCTGAGCAACGCCAAGCTGCTGTGCACTGTCATCAGTCAGTGGTCCCCCTCATATAACAATGCAGTTCATTTTCTAAGCCAGTCCTAAGAAAGGCTTAATTTCCTTAGAAGTTTTCTCCATCTTAGTATCAATATATAATTTCCTTTTTCATCTTGGTTGTCAGGAAGCTCACTAGGGTTCACCATCATGCTTCCCCTTTTCCTGGGATCCTTTCTATTTTCACCAATTAATATACTTATTTACTTACCTTTATGTATGCAAGTCTATGCTGGCTACATTTTTGTTTCTCTAAATCTACCTTAGGCCAGTAACTTTGGTCTGGCCATTGTGGGTTACTTCTCAAAAAAACACTAGCAGGCCAACTCTGTGGGCTGGTAGTTAAGACAACTGGATCCCACAAGGCTGTATGCGTTGTTTGAGTCTGGACCCAGCAGGCGACAAACATGCTGGGAATACTTATGTGCATGCCCACAATCCCAGAGAGGGAAAGACAGAGAAGGGATTGCGGCGGGACCGTGCTCCATGGGGGTACTTTCCTCTTCCGTCTGTCTGTGTGTCTGTCTGTCTGTGGTGAGTGTGTGCACCTCTGGCAAACGAAACGTCACTGCCTACTCCCTCTGCACCATCACCCAAACCCTCACAGAAACGGGCAAGCTCAATACTCAGGACAACTGGTAAGCAACAGGCAAAATCAGACGGACTATTCTCTACTTTTCTCTACCAATAAAGACCTTAAGAAAGGTTACAACCATGTGATTAAGTACCCATTTCACGCTAACGACGGTCACATTTCCTGATCTAGATAAAAGCTAAGGTATTAAACCCTATGTTTTTGGCTGAAGAAATCAAGCTTCAGAAATGCCAAGTAGTGTACCTAAAGGAGCACAGTTAAGCGGCAGATCTAGGGTTCCAGGCTAGGACTGACGCTACAGCTTTCCCCTTTTCTAAACGAGGACCGTTTTCCACCTTCGCCCATCATTGACACTTACAAAGGTTATAATAAACCAGTGGTATTTCGGTCTACAAGCCACGAGTCTGCCTTTCGGCAAGACTTCCACCTCTCTATTCATCCCACTGAGTAATCAGAATCCTGCTCTATCCTGTGGTCAGAGAGATGGGCTGGTCAGACCAGCGCCCTGCAGAGTCTCTGCAGCCCCTTTCCCTACTCCACAGTTCTTCTATGTGGGGAAGGGACTTATGTGCACATGGGAAGTCCACCATAAATGACTATTTTTCAAAGAAATTCCCTGAGGTTGTATGTGCTTGCCAGCAAGATGGGAGTAGAGGTGGGGGAAAGTACCTTCCAATGGCGCATGCTCACACTGCAAGCCCTTCCCCATTTACTTGTCCTGCTGGGATCTGGGGCACACACACGAGTGCCCGACATGTTTTTCAAGCTGCCAGGACTGGGATTTGAACTGTGGCTGCCCATGTGGGATCTGGCTCCCTTAATCACTAGGCTGTAGCCTGGCCCCATTGCAAATAACTATTCACATGCCTTTCCTTCATGGCAGCATGTATTAGAACAGGGTGGGGACACTACCCTCTATGAGTTTGTCACTTTGTGATTCCCTCGCTTTCATCCAAGTGCCTCAGGATCTTGGGAGTGGGTATGTATGTCCTGAGTTGGAGACCTTTTAGCTTGACCTAGAGATCTGAACCCCTGGTCAGTCCTGTGGCTTCCAACATAGCAGTCCCCCTGTGCTAGTGACTGTACCACCAGGGCTGGGCCTATTTGCATTCTGCTGATGTTTAGGCATAGCTGAAAACACTGTGTAAAACTAAGGTAAGGCAATGGTTGGGAATTTTAGGGCCTACCTGCGGTGTGCAGTCACTAGTGTGCCTGAAGCAACATGGCTAACCGACCACAAGTTCAGATCCCCGGCCCAGTTCATCTCAAAAATGTTGGTTGTATGCATGTATGGCCAAGATCTTGACAAGCTAAAGATATGAGAGCAGAAGATCTTGACACAACAGGACCCTGGTAAGAGTGTACACCTCTCTCACAAATAGTTATTATTCAGGACTGTCTTCACAGTCTCATGGTTAAGAGAGCTGGATTTCACATGGCTGACTACATAGCCAAATCCCAGCCTCTATGTCTTGAAAAACACAACAGGAGGAATCAGCAGTTGGCAGAATGGCTATGTCGCTGGACTCTCATGTAGTGGACCGCAGTTCAAGTCCTGGACCTGGTGGCTTAAACTCAAGCTGGGTGCATGCGTGCCCATTACCCCAGAGGGTGAGTTCTCCTTTCTGGGTCTCTGTCTTTTTGGCAAGCACATGCGACCTATGGCAAAAACTTCTCCAAAAAAGAAAAGAAAAACTCAACGGGTATGTGTATATGTCCAAAATCCCTCCAAGATGAAAAAATGGGGAGGGGATTACGGTGTGACCATGCCCCACTGGCAGGTGCTTTCTCTCTCTCCCTTTCTGTTTCTCTGTCAAGCATACACCTTCTAGAGAAACAGGATTCTACTCAAGAAAGTCTTGTTACGTCATTTGCTAGATTACGTTAAAAAAGGAAGGTTTGTTTTAAGAAACTGGATGTACTGTGGGCCAGTAGGTGGCATGGTAGTTAAGGTGCTGGACTCCCACATGGCCAAATATAGTTCGAGTCTCACACCTGATGGCTTGAAAATCACACAGGGTGCGTTGCGTGTGGGTATGTGACCAAAATCCCAGGAGAATGGAAGAGAAGGGATTGCAAGCGACATGTGCAACCCCCATGGGGGATGATTTCTCACTTTCCCTCTCACTGTCTCTCTTCAGTGAGCACACATGCCCAATGGAAAAAATCTTAAAAAAGAAAGAAACTGAATAGACATCACACAGCAATTTGTAAAGGGGTAGAATTTACTCTAAAAATGGATGACTTTAGAGCTTCCCCACTCCAACAATTAATTCTACAAAGACCCCAGGGTCAGAAATTAGTACATGCCAAGGTCATATGCTTTGGTCAGAAAATGCAATGCTGTTACTAGTATGATTCTCTGACCCTACTGTGCTTTCTGTTATTGATAATTAACCACAAAGTTAAATAGAATGAGACCTATTAATACAAGCTATTGGTGCCAGCAGGTAGTGTGGTGGCTAAGGGTGCTGGGCTCCCACATGGCCAACTGTGGTTTGAGTCCCGGACCTGGAGGCTTACTTTCTCACTTTCCCTCTCACTTTTTTCTCTCACTGTCCCTCTCAGGTTAAAATAATAAATAAAGTCAAATAAGATAATTCTTATAAAACAGAAACAACAAAAACAAAAAACAAAAACAAACTACTTAGAACTATGAATAGTTATGTACCATAACTAGAATCCACCATCCATATAAAGGCACAAGCCAGCATTGATAGCCAACTGACTTCTAAGATTGCCCCACCTCTTCCTAATATTTCTGCTAACAGCAATGAAATCAATGTTACTCTCAACATCTAAGCCTTCCCTGCCAGTCAAGATTGTAGGCACTGTGTCTAGCTCTCCTGCAGGTCACCCAGGGGACCAGACCCGCAACCTTCTGTATGGACACAGCATCGATTGAGCAGCACGACTGCTATACCAACTAGCTCCCCTCAGAGTTTGCAAGTATGAAGTTCTCACTTTTACTTGCTCTTCCTTTTAAAAGTAGTCAGAGAACTGAGAAAGTAAACATCAGGAGTCAAACAAAAGAATGCAGACCTTAAGAAATGTTCACTGTGCTGGCCTGTGACCTGTGGCTAAGGGAGCTGTAGCCCACTGTCTGACAGAGGTCTGGGAGCACGTGCCTCAAAGCCCAGCGGGATGGAGAAGTAGAAAAGGACTGTGGCACGACCATATCCCACTGGGGGTGTTTTCTCCTCCCTCTCCCCGTGTGGCAAGTGCATATGCCCTCTGGCAAATTAAAAAACAAAACAAAACAAAAACCAACTTACTCTCTTCCCAAAAGTCTAAAATGCTGGTCAGGTAGGACCAAAACCCTACCCCTTTCCTGACAACTTTTTTTCTCCCACTATGGGCAGTCAGCTATAACTAGGGGGAGGGAAAAAGAAAGGTTAATAACCTGGAGTGGGGAGTCTGACAGCAAGAGAGGCTTTATCAGTAAGCTGAAGCCTCCAGAGCTGGCAGATCAGGCCTCGGGATCTCTGACTTATGCTGCCCTATATAGGTCATGCGGTGGAACGGACTACTTGGGAGGGCTTTCCTGGCTTGGCTCCATGGAAACTTAGGTTCAGAGAGCCCTATACAGAGAAATAGCACAGTAGAGGAGATGAGAAACCTACAGAGAGATGGCAAATGGCCATGACTAGAAATTTTTGGCAAACCTGAATTTTCTTTATTTTTTTCTAAGGTGTTTTCCATAGGGTGGTACAGACTGGCTGGAGAAAGACAGAGAGACGATAAGTGAGAAATCAATCCCAGGGGGGGTGGCCACACTGTAATCCCTTCTCCTCCAGTCTCTTCTCAGGATTTTAGGTGTGAATACACCAGAATGATTTTCAAGCTGCCGGGTCTGGAACTTGAACTGGAGTTGGCCCATGTAGGAGTCAGTATCCTAAACATCACAACACCTGCTAGCCCCTGAATTTTCTTAATATATAAAACTGAAGAAAAAAATACTATACTTTTGACTTTCTTCAACCATACTGATTTTAATACCAAAGGTTTTCTGGTCCTTAGATTTTTTTGCTCCATCTAATATGCAGCACTTCTACATTGATTCTAAAAGATTTAAAGTATCTACAGTCTTAATTATAGAAGGTCCAGATTTCTAATCAGTTTCTCTGAAAACTAAGTGTTTTCAAGGCTCAGCTTTTGTGTTAACATCTCTACTCAACCTAATGGTTGAATGGTTTTATTTACAACTAACTCTATAAAATACGAATCACTACAACATAATAATGAATATCTGGAAAAAATGTAATACTGTGCTTTAAATCTGACAGAACTGAAATGTTCGCTAATTATAAGTAAGTAAAAAAACCCAAAGTAACGTTACTCTTAAAGCAACTGACTTAAAATATTCAGGGCCAGCTGGTGGTGTGGTGGTTAGAGAAGGTGGATCCAACATGGCCAACTGCATGGATGAGTCCCAGACACCATGGCTTGAAAAAACATGACAGGCACGTGTGTGGATGCCCAAAATCCTGCAAGGAGAGAAAACTGGAGGAAAAGGGATTGTGGTGCCTCCTATCTCCCCCATCTTTCTCTTGCAAGTACATGCATCTTCTCGTAAAATTTTAAAAAAGAATATTCAAAACAAGCAGTGGGCTGGCCAGTAGCTTGGTAGTTAGGATGGCTAGATCTCACATGGCTAACTACATGGTTTGTGTCCTCGACCTGATGGCCTGAAAAACACATAGGGTACGTGTAACCGGCGTGCCCCAAATCTCAAGAGAATAGAGAAGGGATTGCAGCTGGCTATACGGGGCGGGGCGCACACGCGCCTTCTCACTTTCTCTGTGTGCCCACAAGCCCTGCAGCAAGTAAAACAAAACAAAACAAAAAAAACAAGTAGAACTATGATTAAACATTGAAACATGTCCTGATTAATTAGGTCTTAATTTTTCCATCTGCAAAACAAAGCAGGCCCTGCGAATACCTATACAAGGGAATGTTATCCTATGGTTAAAATGAGTGAAGCACATACGCGGAACAATCTAAACCCTGAAAACACTACGCTAACTCAGGCACAAAAGGCCACACAGTGAATGATTCTATTTGTATAAAGTGTCCAGAACAGGCAAATCCATAGAGACAGAAAGTAGATTACTGGTTGCCAGGGACTGGGGCACAGGGAAAGGAGGAGTGAGTGTTAACAGGTACTGGGGTTTCTTTTTGAGGTGATGAGAATATTCTGGAATTAAGATAGCAGCGACTGCTGCACCTGAAATACATGGGAAAAACTAGTGAACTATGTATATGAGAAGTATATGAACTAAAGGAAACAAAAGAACACTGATCTCTAAAGGACCCCCTTTTGGGGCTTAAAAACAACTCCAGAACTCCTAGATTCTCTTGCTCCTGTTCCATTCAAAAGCCACCCACCACACAGAATGCTGCTACTGTGGGAGGTTAGAGAAGACAGCACACAAGCAAAGGAGGCCCACCCAAAGTAGCCAAAGATTGGATTTCTATACACGTCGATACCAGTGACCTGCTGGTTATTTATCTTAGAGAGAGATTTTTGCTATAGGGCAGTGTGCACTCCCGGGAGAGACAGACAAAGCAAGAAATCACCCCCAGGGTGGACGGGCAGGCCTCAATCCCTCCTCCACCAGTCTCTTCTCGAGATTTTGGGCACGCATGCACACACACCTGCTGCTGAGTTTTAAGCCACTGGGGCTGGGGCTTGAACTACAGTCGACTACATGAGAGTCCAGCGATGTAATCATTATGCCCTCTGCTGGTCCCTTTATTTTTTAAACTAGAAGTAACTAGACCCTTGTACAATCACTGTCACAAGGACTTCAGGTAGCCAAGCTCGGGGCTTAGGCAGAACTGGTGCTTCCCAGCTCATTCCAATCTAAGGGACCATTGCATGAAACTACAGTGTGGTTAAAGCCCTCAGGCTTAGGCGCAAATGGGATAAATAATGGAAAGTGACTCACAGGCTGCCTGCCAGTCAACACAGACACATGGACTTCAAAAAGTTCAAAGAAAAAAACAGAATTAAAGTAAAAGTTTATTTTGGGACAACAAATTTTTGAAATCCCTGCAGTTTTTTCATGATACACATTTCCCATGAACTTTTCGGAAACCCCTGGTACAGACATAGTGTGACAGTTACCCTGCTTTGACTCTTCCCTCTTCTCGGCCATACTGCCTTATTTCAGGTCTGCACCTGGGCAGGCAGGCAGCGCTGACCAGACTACTGGCTTCTCTTTGGTAAGATCAGAAAGCACAAGGACGAGGGGACCACCTACAACAAAAGCCCGAGGAAATAGGCCAACCTCCACTATTGCCGTGGGTGGTGGCACCGCCTGTGTGCACTCTGTAACAACTAAGGCTTTAAGAAAACGGGCACTAAACAAACTGCAACTCCAAAAGCAGCAACTTGCACAGAAAAAGCGATTTCCAAATGTCTAAATTGTAAGTAACTCCCAAAGATCAGGCCCCTCGACTTTCTCCACTCCCTAGCTGACAAGGCATGAGCAACTTAATGACTAACAGTTTTGGGGGTCTGGAAAAGTAGGATGGTAATTTGGTAAGACTAAGTAAAATATGTAGACTACATTAGCTTTTAAATTACTGCAAAAACAACAGGGCCACACGAGAAAAAGTAAACTTACTGGTTACCTCTCTGTATCTAATTTCAAATATTATCCCGAATTCAGCAAATCCATCTGCTACCAAAGCCTGACTCCCTCCGTATCGGTGGAACACCAAGGCTCGGGTTCCAACAAGGTCAGTGCGCAGTCACTCCGAGCTACGGAAACAGGCAGGACTAGCTGCCAAGCGCGGCGTCACACCCCCAGGAGGCCGCGGGGTCCCGCAAACCCCGCAGCAACCGCCCGTGCACGGACAAACGGACCGCCGCAACGCCGCTGGGCCTCGCTCGGCGTCCGTCCTCTCGCTGGGGGTTTCCGCGAGACACAACCAGAACAATTGTCAGGGCCCCCTAAACCCTCTATTCCAGTCATTTAAGAGTTGAAAATTTGTCTAATTCTCAAGAGTCACTGTATTTTGAGGTTCCACCCAAACCTGAACATTTCAGAAAAAGCTCTGAAGTGACACCGGAGGAAGGGTCGCCCCACTTAAATGCAGTACTCGCCCTAACCCAGGCGCTCCCCCGGCCAGCCCCGGCGGGACCGCCCAGTCCCCGCAGCCAGGCAGCGCGTGAACACAGAGAGGTGACAGGAGAAGACCCGCCCGGGTCGGGAACCGCCTTTCCTCCTTCTAAGTTGGAAACAAAGATTCGCCCGGAGCAGACGAGCCCCTTTCGCCGTGGGTGTTTTCCCCTGGCCTCCGTTAAGGGCAACGCAGCAGTAAGGCCGAAACCCCAAACCCAAACCTCGCTGCGAGGAGGAAAGGAGCGCGCCTGCCCCCGACCCCGGCCGACACTCAGACCCCAGAGTCAGGGGTGTCCAGCGCCAGTCGCTTGCACCAGCCCGACCTAGTCGCCAAGACCCGCAGAGGAAACGGCCGACTTTCCCCTAACGCCCGGGGCCTGCCGCTGGCGGGCGGCGACAGGCTCCACCTGACGCGGAGCCGCACACGCGAGCCCTACGTGCAGCCCAAGTCCCGCCCCGCGGCCGACGACGGCCCCGGGGGCAGCGCGGCCGCCCGGGCCGGGTCCAGCGGCGGGGCGGGGCGGGAGCAGAGCCGCGGGGGGCGCCCATCCCCCGCCGCGGGGCGCCAGGGAGCGGTTGGGAGCCGGGAGGGGCGCGGGGGGCGGGGCGACGCCCCCCAGAGGCGGGCGGCGGAAGGGCAGCGCCGCGCGGGGGCGCGCGTCCCAGAGGGGCCGGCAGGCCCGGCCGGGCCCGCAAAGCCCGCGGCGCGGCCCCGCCAACGCCCGCCCGCGTCGGCCCGGGCCCGGGCGCGTGGAGGAGCCGCCGCCTCGCGCGCCGCGAGTCCGTTGGTCCCGGCAGCGCGCGGCCGGCGCCAGCCCCTCCCCGCGCCCTCCCCGAGCGGCGCTGCCCCGCTCGCAGAAACTACGCCATTGCGGCCTAGCCGGGCGGCGCCGCCCCTCCCCCCCGCCGGCCGGCCGCCATCTTCGGCCGCCGCCGCCCGCCGCGCCCCCGCCGCACGGCCGCCATCTTTTGGGGCCGCCATACTTGCCCTGGCGAAGAAGATGGCGGCGCCCATCACACACATAAAACATGGCTTCCCTTCAAAACAAAAACATCCCGGGGCCGGGGCGCGCGGCCGGCGCTCACCTGAGGACCACATAGTGACCGAGAACTCGCCCTCCAGGGTCTTGATCTGCACCTGCTTCTGCTCCCACTTCTTGTTGCCCGGGTCGGCGCCGCCGCCGCCCGCCGCGCCGGCCCCGCCGCCGAGGTAACTCTTCTTGCCGCTCTTCTTGCCGCCGCCCTTCTTGACGCGGCCGCCGCCCGACGACGACGAGCCGCCGCCGCCGCTCTTGCCGGCTGCCGCCACGGTGACCAGCGTCTGCTCGATGTAGTCGTCGTCGCCGCCGGCCGGCGCGGGCACCGGGATGAGGATCTGGTCCTCGAAGCCGTCCTCGGCGCGCAGCCCGTCCGAGTCGTCGCCGCCCACCACCTCCTCGCGCGTCTGCACCAGGATCACCTCCTGGTGGTGGTGCACCTGGGTCGGGTCGTCGGTGACCAGCGGCTGCAGCGCGATCATGGGCGGGTGGTGGTGGTGATGGTGGTGGTGGTGGTGGTGGTGGCCGGCGTGCCCGTGGCCGCCCCCGCCGCCGTGGTCGCCGCCGCCGCCGTCCTCGTCGTCGTCGTCCTCCTCCTCCTCCTCGCCCACCACCGTGGTCTCGATGGTCTCCACCGGGATGGTCTCCACCTCGATCTCGTGCAGCTCCACGATCTCGGCCGGCATCTCCGAGCCGTCCGTGGCGATGTAGAGGGTGTCGCCCGAGGCCATGGCTGAGGGCTCCGCCGCCACGGCCGCGGCGGCCTCGGCTCCTCGGCTGCGGGCGGGCGGGCGAGGAGGCGGCCGGCCGTGGGGAAGGAAGGCAGAGGGAGGAAGGCGGCGAGCGGGCGGGGGGAGAGGGGGCGGGCGGCGGGGGGAAGGGGCGGGCGCGGCGGCCGCGGCGGCGGCGGGGCTTCCCCGCCTCTCTCGCCTCGGTGCGCCCGCGCTCGCTCGGCCGCTGCTAGTCCCGGCTCCCCGCCTCGCCTGGCCTCAGCCGCCCGCCCTGGCCGCGCCTCCTCCCGCCCTCCGGGCCGGCGCTCCGCTTCCCCCTTCCTCCTGCGCCTCCGCCTCCTTCCACACAAATACCAACTCCTCAACCCGAGCCCAGATCTCGCCGCCGCCGCCGCCGCCACACTCCGCTTGGGCCGGGCCTCGCGAGACTTCCGCACTGGCCCGGGCCCGCCCCGCCTCGCTCCCACTCGCCCGCTCGCCCGCTCGCTCCTCCCTCGCTGCCAATCGATCTGCCCCGCTCGCCGCCGAGGCCCCGCCCGCCGCCCGGGCTCCTCCCGGATTGGGGCCGCTGGGACAGGGGGCGGGGCAGCCCTCACGCGCGCTGGCTGGCCCACGGCGCGTGACGTCAGCGCGCCGCCGCCGCCGCCGCCGCCACCTCCCACCGTCCTGAGTCGCGCGGCTCCCGCCCTCCGTGGTGCAGCAGCAACAAAACCCGCTGCCTCGGGCCGGGCCGCACTCGGAAGCGGGGCGTCACCGCTGCAGCCGCCGCCTTGGGAGCGGGTGAGCGGTCCGCGCGGCCTCAGCGCCCCGGGGCAGGGCCCTGGGGAGTGGGAAAGAGGGGCCATCCGAGCGCCGGATTGAGGCCGGGGGGCCGTGAGGGTAGTGGCCGGCGCGCGCGGGCAGCCTCTGGCCCCAATAAAGTCTGCTTTGAGGAGAAACGCCTGTGCTTCCTTTTTCGCGTCGGGCGGCGTTTGCTCTTGGCGCCTGGCGGCGGGCGAGCGATGGCGGCGGGGTGAGTGTGGAGGACCAGGCGAACAAAGACTGGCTGGCGGGCGTGCGGGCAGGCGGCGGAGGAGTGTCCGCCGGCGCAGCGCCGCGCGTCCCGCATCTCGCCGCGGGCTCTCTGGTCCCCGCGTCTCCGGGCGAGCGCAGGTGGGCAGCTCGCGGGGTAGGGGGCTGCGGGCTCTGCGGAAGCGCCGCGCGGAGCCCGGGGTCCACCGTTGGGAGGATGTCCGTTATTCTTTTGCGACCCGCGGAAACCTGAGACGCAGCCGTTGGGTGCCTGCATCACCGTAGGTCTCAGAACCTCTGGGCCTGGCGGCTCCGTTTTTGCGGTCCGGCTATTTATTGCTTTCCACAATTTCCTTATGCGTTTTCCTTTCTTTGTGGTCTAGTCAATCATTGCTTCCCTTGCCCAGCGTATTCACCCATTTCTCACTTCCACGGACGCTCCTTTGTAAGCCCACCGTGCTTTGTACTTGTGTCATCACTGAAAATTCTGCCTTTTTTTCCCGTCGTCCATTATATCTGCAACAGAGCCTAGGTTTTTCCTGGCATGAACTAGTGGCAAATTAAACCTTACTGAATAAGATATAAATGCTTCGTAGTGCTTTTGTTTTTAATCTATCCTTCTGGTTGATCTGACAGTTGATTTAAAACAATATAAATAAAGATTTCTTGATTTCTAGGAAAATCTTGAGAACTTAGGCGGGTGTATCTTTGGTGTGCTCATTTGGCCAGTTTAGCGTCGGTGTGAATTTGTTGAGTATTTTTAACGTTTACTCTTCCCTTTTGGCTTAATGTCCGTGCAGTTGAGGCCCACGATTATTCTGAATGGTAATATGTCAATTTCAGGTCCAACCTGTTAAAATAAACGAATATCTTGATAACTGGGAACACATTAGGGAAAAGCTATGCATTTTAATCGAGGTGACTTTATAAATCTTAGTTTCTACTTATTTCTAAATGGCATTACATTTCATTTTTGGAACATTAGCATAAGGAGTGAAAAATTAGATCATTTTTGAACCCGAGTTTTAAAACCTGAGTAATTCCCCTTGGAGTTTCTGCACCCACACAGTTTGGCAAAGTCAAGTCTGCAGCATTAAGTCATTTCTGTCTTCATAGCTTATAAACTATGCATAAATATTTCATAAATGAAAACCAGTTGTGGGAGAATTTTTACGTGTCTTAGTTCTTTTTCCACTCCCGAGTAATTGATGAGAAAATATCTTTGAAAGTAGTTGATCCTTCCCATAGAAGTGAAGAGAAATAGGGGAAGTGCTCCATCAGAGGCCCAGCTTCTGAATCATAGATCTGTAGATGTTCACCATCAGTGGAGAAAGTCGAGAAGAGTTTCCCACTGTCAGTGTGGTGGCTAGAAGGCACTCAGGTGCTCCTGAATGCTGGAATTCTGCCACCTGCTCTGGGAAGGGTTTTGAGATGTAGGGGGAACACCGACCTGTCATGCAGGCCTCACGTTTCCTGAGGTGGGGGGATGACCTTGTGTTCCACGCTTTAGCTGTATAGTTGGTCTCTCAGCCACACTCAGAAAGTCGCTGTGTTGCGTTGGCTCTAGCCCGCTTGTACTCAGCTGCTAAAAATGAAAGTACACGTAAAAGCATAGGTAAATCGCCTCTTCACAACCATGGGACTCTATAAAGGTGGGGATAATTTTTTTATTTTTTTTTGGAGAGGTTTTCGCTGTAGGACAGAAAGCGAGAAATCACCCCCAGAGGGGATGGTCACGCAGCAATCCCTTCTCCTCCATTCTCCTCTCGGGATCTTGGGCACGCACGCACACGCGCCTGGCGTGAGTTTTAAGCCACCGGGTCCGGGATGCAAACTGCGGTTGGCTACGTGGGAGTCCAGCGACATAGCCATTACGCTAACTGCTGGCTCCCAAGGTGGGGATAATTTCACCACCTTTATTTTGATCTTTTGGGAGAGTGCGTTAAGCCAATGAGGGTTCTCTGATCTTTCGGTGTGTCCTGTTCTGGAAATAAATGATTATTGTTACATTGTTACTTAGTTGAACTAATACTTTTTTACACCAGTGTTTGCTTCTGTTATCTTCCCACCTGAGCAAAGGCTTTGATGTGACCTTGGCTGAGTAATTGCTTTTTTTTTTTTTTTTTTTTAAGAGGTTTTTGCCTTAGGGTTGGAGAGAGAGACAGACATAATGAGAGGGAACATGAGAAATCACCCTGGGGGGGATGCCCACACCTTAATCCCTTTCTCCTCCATCCTCCTCCTGGGATCTTGGGCATGTATACATGCACACACACCTGGTATGATTTTCAAGCCACTGGTCCTGGACTCAAACCACAGCCAGCCATGTGGGAGTCCAGCAACATAACCGCTACGCCACTGATCCCAGAGTGACTGCTTTTTGATTCATGCAACAAAATGAGGTCACTAGACCATTTCTCAGTCATTTAAGTGTTTGATAAGTTCCAGTTTTCAACAAAACATAAAGTCTACTGGGAAAATGTCAATAATTGTAGACAAAAGGAGAATATCGCAGGCATAGCGGTAGAACTCTCTAGAATTTCTGGGAAATCTGAGCTCACTAATGGCTGAGGAGATGTGGTGACAAATATTATGTGAAGAATGTGCCCTTTGACCAGGTGGCCAGGACAGGAACAGGACAGAGCTAGCTATAGGCTGTTAGCAAACAACCCCTCTCCCCATTCATATCCCCGTGTTCCTTTTCAGAAACCTCTATTAAGCGCTCAGTTGAAACCTTTGGTGATAAATTCGTCTCCATTTTTCTCTACTTTGCCACCAAGGTTTAAGAGCATGTGACTAAGGAAGGGCATGTTTGAGGAAGGTGAAGGATGGGAGTGGGCAGAAGAATAAAGGCTGTCAGTTGAAAGGTCCCTGCTACCACGCTCCTTGCTTTGTTCGGAGACCATCTTCCCTTTTATTGGTAGGCTGTGAGGTCTTACTCTGCCACATTTCTTTTTCTAGCTGATTGGGATTGACATAGCAACAAATTCATGCTAAATGATCTCCCTTACCTCAAACGAGTTTATCGGTAGCTACCTTATGAAGCTGCATCTTGTTTAGGTACTTAAAGAAGGGTATTTTCTCCATCAGTTATATAGCATTGAGGATGTTAGAGCTAGGCGGGTGGTGTGGTGGTTAAAGGTGCTGGACTCCCACATGGCTGACTAAGATTCAAGTCCCAGACCTGGTGGTTTGCTTTCTCTCTCTCTCTCTCTCTCTCTCTCTCTCTCTCTCTCGTTCTCTCTCGTTCTCACTCTCACTCTGTCCCTCTCTGGTCAAATTAAAAATAAGATAATTGTTTTTTAAATGCTAGAGATACAGTACCTCTCCTGTGGGAGCTGGTCACACTGCAGTCCGTTCTCCTCCTGTTCTCCAGCCCTTCCAGGTCCTGGGTGTACTCATGGTTTTCAAGCCACAGTGTGGGACTTCAGTGGCTACGGGCCACATGGGACCTGGCTTTCTCTACGTAGCGCTCAATCTCTGCGCTGTGCTATGGGGCTGGCGCTAGTCCAGTCTCAGACGAGGAAGCCGGCTGGGAGAAATGTGCCCACGGTCCCGTGGCAAGGGGGTAAAGGCAGTGATAGGTCCAGAGTGAGAGCAAGGCTCTCCTGCCTGCAATTAGGCTGCAAAGCCTCTAAGCTTGGGTGTCGGATACAGTCCATTGAGGTCCATGTCTGGTTTCCAGTGAAATGTTTAGAAAAATTAGGATGAAAATTCATGTGTATGCATTTTAATTAGTTACCCTTACTTTGGAGACGTGCAAGATACGTGAAAAATTGTAGCCGTGTGTGTGCCTCCTTAACTATCCTAATAAGAGGTATTCTTGGTGTGGAGTCTTTGAAATGTGGGATATTACAGAGATACATCCCTGCCTCTGTCAGTGTATATATAGCAGCAGCTTAAATTATGGCGACATTCCCACGTGTACTTAGTCAGTGCAGGCCCAAGTGTCCATAAAGCTAACGCCATTTATAATTTGATTTTCTGTCCTTTACTTTTACAAGGTCTTCATCAAATCTTTTTTCTTAAGCTAAGCACTTTACTACAATGAATGAATCTGGTTATTGGCCATAAATAAAAGGAAAATTGAAATCTCGAGTAATAAATTAGCCTCCATTTTTCTCTACTTTGCCAGCACAGTGTGCCCCTCCAGAGAAGAAGCTAAATCAACTTACCGGTACTGCAGTTACTGCTGCTGCCTGCCCTCCCCACCAAGGAACGTGGACTGTGCCGTTGAACAGAATGAGCCGAAGATTCTTAACCCAGGGTAACATTCCAGCCAGACTTGTTTTCCCCACAAACTGTTGCGGTGTGTAAATACAGGAAGTTGGCTTGCTCACGTATTTGTGTGTGTGAGGTTAGAACAGGACGAGTTCAGGGGATTTGAGTTAACTCTACAAGTGTGGGCAGCAACTTCTGATAGGGATTGTCGCTGTTGGTGAAGAGATGTGGCACCCTGGAGCGGCTTAGGTGAGCCCAGCTGTTCGTCCCCTTTTGCTCAGCACCTGCTGTGCACGGCCCAGAGGACAGGAAGGAGCTTGGACTGGCTCGGGCAATGTGGGATCGCCTGTTGACATGGAGTCTGCAGGCCAGAGGGGAGACTGGCTTGAACAGGTGGTTCCCAAATGCTCAGCTGATTCTCAGTTGTGAAGGCCCTAGAAGAGGGGAAAGTCGGGGGATAGACCTAGCCTAGCCTAGTGAGGTAAAGGCCTCCATAAGAAGAGCTGGTATAGGGGCTAGCAAGTGGCGTGGTGGTTAAGGGTGCTGGACTCCCACATGGCTGACTGTGGTTCGAGTACCAGACCTGGTAGCCTGCTTTCTCACTTTCTCCCTCTCTCTTGGCCCCTCTCTGGTCAAATTAAAATAAATAAATAAGTAAAGTTAAATAAAAATAATTCTTTTTTTTTTTTTCTTTTTTTGGAGAGGTTTTTGCTATAGGGCGCGTGCGCTTGCCAGACAGAGAGAGAGAGACAGAGAGATAGAAAGCAGGAAATCACCCCCCAGGGGGGATGGCCACGCCGCAATCCCTTCTCCTCCATTCTCCTCTCGGGATCTTGGGCACGCACGCACACGCGCCCGGCGTGAGTATAAGCCGCCGGGTCCAGGACTCGAACCGTGGTCGACTACGTGGGAGTCCAGCGACATAGCCATTACGCTAACTGCTGGTCCCAATAATTCTTTAAAGAAGAAGAAGAGGTGGGGTAGCTGTGATAAAGCTGAACAGAGCATTACACTTTGCCAGAGGGCACGTGTACGCACATGAGACGGGGAGGGCTGAGAAAGCACCCCGTGGGAGAGGGCCATGCCATGGTCCCTCCTCCATTTCTCCGCACTTCTGGGATTTGGGTGTGTACACACGCACATATGTGCGCCTAGTGTCTTGTAAGCCACTGGGTCTGGAACTGAAGTCATGTGTTCAGCCATGTGGGATTCCGCTGCCCTGACCACCGCACCACCTGCTGGCCCAACCGGCCTTTTACATGTTCATTGTCATGTGAGAAAAACCAGGTGATAAATGGATAAATATTGGGGACAGCCTGCAGCACTCAGCAGAAGGGCTGTAAGGGAGGATGCAGATGGTGGTGAGTGGTGAAGTGCAACACTGCGAGGCTGACCCACAGGAAGGTTCCAGGTTTGCTTCTGGAGACATCTCTGAGCACTCAAGGCACGCTTGTGTCCATGATCCGACTGAGGCTGGAGGTGAATCATGGCATCAAGACCCTGTTGGGGTGACTGTCTCTCTGGCTCATGGAAGAAGTAATTAAACTGTATAGGGCGCTGGATGGTTGGGGCTGGATCCACCACGGCCAACTCTGCAAGTTCGTGTTTCAGATTTGGCAATTGAAAGAAGCCAGGCACATGTGCATATGTGCCCAAAATCCCAAGAGGAGAATAGAGGAAAAGAGATTGTGAGTGAGGTGGACCAGAGGCTGTTTTTTAGCCTTGGAAAATCAACAAATTAACAAATGAATTCACTGAGACCACTACGGAGGATGGCTGAGATGTCCTCAGCACTGGGGTATTACTAATCAGGCCCTACATTTTATTTTCTTTTTTTTTCCAAACGAGCCATTCCTTATTCAAAGTTCCCACTTGAACTGGGATTAATAGCCTAAATCGCTATTGCAGGCTGTGGAAGCCGTAGCCCAGCCACAAAGGCCCTCGGGGGAGTGTGTGACTGTGAGACAGTGGGAGGAACAGAATGTGGGTCCTGAAACCTGGGCTCAGGTCTTGCTCCTGCTGTACATCTGCACAGTGGTCAGGGAGGCTTGGGGCTTCGGAGGAATAATGGTGCCGGTCTTCAGGGCTACAGAGTTTCAGTAACCGAAGGAGAGTGCCTGAGTCAGGTGTACAACGGTTGTTAAGGAAGAGGACAGATTGTGTACCCTCCAGGGCTTGGTCGCTTCCTTCTTAACCTTCTCGTTCCTAAGTGGACTGCTCCCGCCCACGCACCTTGGCTTCTGTGTTCAGCTTTGCAGCCTGCCAGTGCTAACTTTAGGCTCATGCTTAGTTTCTTAGACTGGGCGAGAACTCATTTCTGGCTAGGCTTTTTTTTTTTTTCTCTCTAGTTGATTTGCCATGGCAGAGATAAGTTTTTTTTGTTTGTTTTTTTGAGAGGTTTTTGCTATAGGGCATGTGCACTTGCCAGAAAGACAGAGACAGAGAGACAAAAAGTGAGAAATCACCCCCCAGGGGGGATAGCCACGCCACAATCCCTTCTCCTCCATTCTTCTCTTGGGATCTTGGGCATGCATGCACATGTACCTGGTTTAAGCCACTGGGTCTGGGACTCAAACCACAGTCAACTACATGGGACTCTAGCAACATAGCCATTACGCCAACTGCTGGTCCCCAGAGATAAGTTTTTAATTTTATTTTTAAAAATTATTTAATTTTATTATTATTTTAATTTGCAATAGGATACATGTGCTCACCAGAGAAAGACCGAAAGAAAGTGAGAAAGCAAGCCACCAGGGCTGGAACTCAAACTGCTCTGTCATGTGGGAGTCCGGTTCCTTAGCTACAATGCCATCTGCTAGCCCCAAGTTTTTAATTTTTGTGAGCTAGGCCAAGAGTGAATGGGGACTAGCAGGTGGCATGGTAGTTAAGGCACTTGACCACCCGCTTGGTTGACCATGGTTCAAGTCCCAGATGTAGCAGCTTGAAAATCATGCTGGGTGCGTGTGCACACATGTCCAAAATCCTGAGATGAGAATGGAGAAGGGATTGTGGTACAGCCATTCCCCCTGGGTATGTCTCTCCCCAGTGAGCACATGTACCCTATGGCAAAAACCTACAAAAAGAAGTAGAATAAATGACATATTTTAGTGTTTACTGGGCCAACGAATAGCTCCACATTGGCGCTCTCTTTGGAAGTGTTCCTGTATCTGTGAGCCAGCTACTGTTGTCTTACTGGTCATTTTTTCCCCCTGTGACACTAAGGTGCTTTGGCCAGAGAGGTAAACCCAAGAAGCCTTCACAAGGGTGTTGTCACAGTGGGGTTCAACAGCTGCCACTCAGAAACAGCAGCCCAAAGTGGGAGACAAGGAACAGGAAGACACACCCATCTCTGCTCCCCTCTGAGTTCCAGTGTAGAGGGCCCCCATTCTTGGCTGGTGCATGCCGGGTACCGGTTTTTTATTTTCCTTTTTTTTTTTAATTTATTTACATTCATTCACTATACATCATTACAGCAAACAAAATGAGATTTCCCGAGGGGACCAGCAGTTAGCGTAATGGCTGTGTCGCTGGACTCCCATGTAGTCAACCGCGGTTCGAGTCCCAGACCCAGTAGCTTAAACTCACGCCGTGCACGTGTGCGTGTGTTCCCAAGATCCCGAGAGGAGAACGGAGGAGAAGGGATTGCGGGGTGGCCATCCCCCCTGGGGGCTGATTTCTTGCTTTCTATCTCTCTGTCTCTCTCTGTCTTTCTGGCGAGCGCACGCGCCCAATAAGAAAAAAAAAAAAAATGAGATTTCCCATCCAGGATACACTGTAAATTGGCTCAGTCAAGCACATCGACATATGTGTTATCGTCAACAACTAATTTTCCTTTTGTTTCCTGTATATTTTGTTATTTTTGCCATCCTTGATTGCCTATCTCTCACCCTCTGCCATGTCTCACCCTCCTCCCACACTGTCTCTGGTATCCAGTTGCTTTCTATGCCTTTCCCCTCATTTTATTTATTCGCTAATGAACTTAATTAAATACTTCCAATAGCAAGCGCAGCTGATATATACATATCCATGAACACAAGTCTGACTTTAGGCATAAACCTCAGTGAGTAGAATGGACATACTGTAAAGTAGCACCTAGCTGGGGCTATATAGCTTACTGCTGTCATCAAATATGCATATTTTTTTAATTTCAAGAAAAATAGTTTTCGTTTGTTTTTTTTCTCCTGAAACTTTTTTTAAAATTAATTAATTTACATTCATCTCCTAATCTTTGTCACAGCATACAAAAAGTGGTTTCCCATCCAGAATACAGTGTATCGTGGCTTAATCATGTATGTTATCATCAATAATTTTCCATTTCTAGTTTCACATATGTATGTATGTGTGTGTGTATATATATATATTATTTATTTATATATATTCACCCCTATGTCTGACCTTCTGCCCTTTCCTACCCTCTTCTCACACTCTCTCCCATGTCTACAGTTGTAATCTATTCCTTTTCCCTCCACATTTTATTGATCGCACAATTTCTTACATAATCTAACTACTTTCAATAGCAAGTTCAGCTGGTAATTTCAAGAAAAGCAGTTTTTAATTAGTAAGGAAATTTGCTTAAAACTTAAAGCCTGGAAACAAGTTAGTATTCTGTTGAAATAGTAGGTACATGAACCTATTGACAGCTCAAGACAGGACAAAAACTCTTAAAACCGGTCAACAAAGCCTAGAAGAAAAGCAGCAATATTTTAGTCAAAAGTCACAGAATCATGCCGGGTACCGTTTTAAACTTGGGAATTAAAGGACGAGCGTGGAGATGAAGGACTTTGTTATGGCCTAAATCACAACATCCAGTCTACACCCGAGGAGTGGATTAGATGTGTCCCTCCACTATTTCGTTTACGTGACGTGGTCGGTGTGGCAAGAATGCAGTTCCACATCATCTGAATGTTTTCCTGGTGGTTTTCTTACCAACCCATGCCAAAGGCAGGGCTGACCCTGACATCTGCGGGTAATGCCATACCACCGTGGACCTCGCACCCTCTCGGGTGCCTCGAAAGCCCAGTGGCGGGTCTGTGGTCTTCCAGACCAGCCTTCCGTTGCCTTCAGCACCTCGCCTCTGTGTTGTGACCCTCACGACTCCAGTTACCTTCATCTCCCCCGACCTGGTCAAATTCACCCTCAGCTCAACCTTCTTTTGTGTCTGTGCTTCCGAGCCTTGGGTCTGCTGCGGGAACACCCTCTGGACATGTGGGCTTGCCCGAACCTGTTCGTGGGCTCCTGCATCAGCTGAGGGCCCACTGGCACTCAAGGACTCTCTCTACTTGTCCTCACTCAACCTCCCTCCGCCATTTCGCTAAGCAAATTCACCAGATTACTTGCCTGAAAGTCCTTTACAAAGCTCTTGTACTTGTCCATCCTCCGGCCCCTCTGGTAGCCCGATTCCAGCCCCTTCTTCCAGAAGGTTGGAGGGTCCAGCTCATCCTCTCAGCCGACTGCGCCTCCTCTGCCCTGTGAATTAAGCAGCAGAGAGCTGATCTCCTGGGGCCGTGTGGCCCCACCGAGCTCGGGCGAAGAGGACTGCCGTTTTCCCTGGCTCTGGTTCTTTCTCTTCAGATTCGTTCTCTCCTGGCCTTAAAACAAGGCTCTCTCTTGACCCTGGGTCTCCGTTACGCTGTTGCTTGGATTCCGTTTCTCAGCCAGGCTTCCTGCACCCAGCCTGTGCTTGCTCTGTACAATCCACGTGACCCGGGCACTTCGTCCTCTGTTGTGCCCCAGCATGTGAAGCCCCCCGTTTTCTCATCCCTCTGGCACTTGGCATTGCCCTTGCCCATCTTGGGATTCCTACCGGAGCTGTCTTACCTGCTTGGCCATTTTCCTTGTCTTCCCCACCTCCTCACTTCGGACTTGGCCTCTGTGCCCTCTCCTGGTCTTGCACACCCTCCTGGGTCATCTGTACATGCTCGCGGGGCACCTCGAGCTCACGGGGCCACACAGGCACTGCCCCTCCCTCTCTGCCCTGGGCCTCTTGCTCTCCAGCAGCTGTTCTTGCAGTCGCACCAGTGCCCGGGACTGATCCCTGGAAGTCAGCTTAGACTCCTCCTGCTCCCCGCTGCCCGTATATAGCCACCAGATCTGGGAAGTTGCCCTCCTGATTTTTTTTTTTTTTTTTTTTTTACTAAAATAGAGTGAGTGCACTCACTGGGGAGAAAAAGAAAAATCGCACCCCACCTCACCATCTACCCCCAGAAGATGAGCATGCCACAATCCCTTCTCCATTTTCCTCTTAGGATTGGACACGCACACACACCCTAGCTGTAATCCTAACCCTAACAAAACAGGAACTTTGTGTTTTTTGTTTTTTGTTTTTTTTTCAAGCCACCACATCCGGGACTTGAACTTTGTAGTCAGCCCTGTGGGATCCAGTCTCAACCTCCATGCCACTTGCTGGCCCCCGTCTTCAGACTCTTAACCCTAGGCCTGCTGCTGCTGTCCTCACGCAGACCCTGGCTCTCTCGCACACCTTTTCCAGCCAGCTGCTCTGCCTGACTCCAGGCCTCCCCACGGCACTCCTGAATGGTTCTTGAATGAACACGTGCCCACATCTCCCTCTGCAGACTCGGGGCTTTTGAGGGTCTCAGGATAGTCAGCTCTTCAGTAAGGCATTCCCTAGCCCTCTGGCCTCAGTTTCTGTCTTTCCCGCTGCTTCCAGGTACATGCTCCACGCTAGCTCACACCTATGCTTTCAGCCTGTTATTTTCCTCTCCCTAAAATGCCCTCTCCCATTTCCGTGCACTTCCAAGGCAGCTCAGATGACCTCTAGGAAGCTCCTTGGAAGGGTGTTCCGTAGCACCGTGCCCCAAGTGGGTGCGTGGGTGATTTCTCACTTTCTGTGTGCACTTTATGATAAACGTGCCATTAATGTTCTGCTTCCTACAGAGGTGCACGTTCCTGGAGGGAGGACAATGTCTCCTTTGCCTCTTGTTCTCCGAGGGAAAAGAGCCCGCCTGGCTCTGGACCAGGGTGGGCTGGTCCGCAGCTGTACCTGGTGGTGCTAGTCCTGTGTGCTCCACCACCACCTAGTGGCTGTAGGAAGAAGTCCACAGTCTCTGCTCTGGGACACATGATAAACAGAAAAACAGCTTTGCCTTTATTTTAAGTGTTTTGTTCTTCACAATAGAGTGTGTGTGCACATGTGAGACTGAGTGAGAGAGAGTTCATCCGTGATCCAGCCCATTGGATCCAGGACACAGGCATGTGTGCCTGGCGTGTTTCAGGCTTCCTGGGCCCAGGATTCAAATGTGGTCCCCAGGTGAGATCTGGCTCTCTTGAGCAGCGCATTCCTGCTGCGACGCGGAGCCAGCCCAGGAGCTTTGAAGCCAGCCACGGCTTTGAGTATTTGTTCCACCACTTGGTAACTCAGTGCTCTGGTGAGTTTCTCACCTTCTCTAGGCCAACTTCTTCATCCTTAAAAACAGGAATATCACCTTTCAATTTTGTTGTAAAGTTAGATTAAAATAATATGTACGTGGGGACCAACAGATAGTATAACGGTTACATCACTGGACTCCCACATAGTCGACTGGAGTTCAAGTCCCAGACCCGGTGGCTTCAAACTCAAGCCAGGAGCATGTGTGTGCATACCCAAAATCCCATGAGAAGGGATTGTGGTGTGGCCATTCCCACGGTGGGTGATTTCTCACTTTCTGTCTCTCTGGTGAGCACGTGTGTCCTATAGCAAAAATCTCTCTCTAAAATAAATAATAATAATAATTACAAGGCTCCTGGCATGTAATAGATGCTAAATAAATCTCCTTATCTCTTACTGGTTTTCTTTCTGCTTTACCCTGAAACACACACACACGGTCTCTCAGAAGCTTCTTTGTGGATATGCCTCTCCATGTTCCGTGTGTTCGTATATCCTCCCCCATTCAAGGATGCCTTTCTCGTACCCACTTACCTCTACGTGCAGATCTTGCCTCCGAGCGTGTCCAGTTAGAAGGTATTCCCTGGTTTCCTGTTTTCCCACGTTACTATTTCTAACTTACTACTCAGCTATCTTTTATTTATGTGTGTGTGTGTATACATAGACACATATATATATATATCTATGTATACACACACACACACACACACACATTATTTAATTCAATTTGGTGGTTTGTTTTTGTTTGTTTGTTTTTGTATTTATTTTTTAGAGTTTAGGACTTTTTAAAATTCGTCCTCAAGTCATCGAAGCAAAAATCATGATAAAACATTCTGCTTTCCTTTATAATTGCCAAACTCAAAAAAAAAAAAAAAATTTGTAGGAAAAAAATGGTTTTGTACATGGGATGAAACAATATAAATTCAAAACTTACAGTTAAGGGTTAGCTCTATCGCTCATCTCTTTAAAAAGTTTATATGAATATCCAGTCAAAACCAACAAGAGTATCTCCCTTGAGACGTTATTTCTACGGCTTTCCAAGTAGACCACAGGGCTGCACACTGGCTTGGAATGTCCTCAGAAGGCCCTGTTGGTGATCAGGTACCAGAGTAAAAACCCCAGAGTCCTTTCTTTCAAATGGAAGAGGGAAGACAGAGGGACAGAGAAACTATTCAAACTTCGTCTTCTTTCCTTGTGGCTTGTGGTCTCCTCCTCTGCCTCCTCGGAAGCCACCTCGCCCTCCAAAGCCTCCTCGGCCTCTGTCACCAAATCCACCTCTGCCTCCTCTGCCTCCACCTTGGCCTCCAAAGCCTCCTCTGCCTCCACCTCGACCCCTGAAGCCACCTTCACCCTTAGGATTGGCCCAGTCCAAGGTAACTTTGTTTCCATCAATTTCACCATCTTCCACGGCCTCCTTAGCAGCTTTGGCATCTTCCTCACTGTCGAAGTCTACAAAACCAAACCCTTTGGAGGATCCTGTTTCCCGGTCAGTGACTATCCTTGTACAAACAGAGCCGTCAAAAGACTCCTTTAATGTCTCTTCGGTGGTATCCTCAGACCTTTGACAAACAGAGTTTTGGAGGGCCGACTTCTTGCGTTAGGTGATCCTCTGGGTCCTTGCAGCTCCAGCCTGATTGCTCTGCCTTCAATTTCCCTTTTATTATAGGAATTTAAAGCTTCTTTAGCGTCTTCAAATGAAGCAAATTCTTTTTTTTTTGCTTTTCTTTTTTTTGGGAGAGGTTTTTTTTGTTATAGGGCGCGTGCACTCACCAGAAAGACAGAAAGAGACAGAGAAAGCGAGAAATCACCCCCCGGGGGGATGGCCACACCACACCGCAATCCCTTCTCCTCCATTCTCCTCTCGGGATCTTGGGCACGCACGCACATGCGCCTAGTGTGAGGTTAAGCCACTGGGTCCGGGACTTGAACCGCGGTCGACTACATGGGAGTCCAGCGACATAGCCATTAAGATAACTGTTGGTTCCCAAATGAAGCAAATTCTATAAAGACATACCCTTTAGATTTGCCATTTTGGCTCTGAGGCACTTTGATAAAAGTTGCCTTCTCAAATACTTCCTGAAGCATTTCTTCAGTTGCATTGTAGGAGAGGTTGTTCAAAACCAGAGTTTTTGATTCACCATCCAAGTGCTATTCTTTCCCCTGTAATCTTGATTTTGACCTTTCTCTCCAGTGTAGTATAGAGAAATAGACCGCCCATCAATCTCTGTTCCCTGCTTTTCTTCAAAGGTTTTCTCTGCATCAGCTTCTATCTTAAATTCAATGTAGGCAATCCCTTTACTTTTTCCATCTTTGCTGATTATTCTGATTTCCATGGCATCTTCAAATACTTCTTTTAATTCATCTTGAGTAACTTTGTAGGGGAGATTTTTGGCCAAAAGTGTTCTTACATCTCGATCTTTCTTATTGTCTTTTCCTTTTGGTTTCTCCAGTTTAATTTCATTGCCAAAGACTTTTAAACCGGTGAGTTCCAAAGCTTTTTCTAGATCTTCAGCAGATTCGAAGTCAACATAGCCAAACTTCCTAGATGTCCCGATTCTGACATCCACGACAGCAAGATCATTTTTAGCAAGAGCATCACTGATACCAGTTTTTAATTCAGGAATAGATTTGTTATTGTTCAGGTTTCCAACAAACAGATGAAAGGATGTAGTTGGTTCTGTGGCTTCCACCTTCTGTTTCTTAGCCTCAGGAGCTGCTTTCTGTTTGGTCATTTCCTTCTTTCGTTTTCCAGGAACTTCTTTTTTTTTTTTTTTTTTTTGGAGAGGTTTTTGCTATAGGGCGCGTGCGCTCGCCAGACAGACAGAGAGAGACAGAGAGACAGAAAGCGAGAAACCACCCCCAGGGGGGATGGCCACACCGCAATCCCTTCTCCTCCATTCTCCTCTCGGGATCCTGGGCACGCACGCACACGCGCCCGGCGTGAGTTTAAGCCACCGGGTCCGGGACTCGAACCGCGGTCGACTACGTGGGAGTCCAGCGACATAGCCATTACGCTAACTGCTGGTCCCACCAGGAACTTCTTTGACAGGCTCTTCTTCCTCCTCATCTTCCTCATCCTCATCGTCTTCATCATCATTGTTGTCCTCATCTTCTTCCTCATCATCCTCATCCTCATCATGCTCTTCATCTTCATCTTCAGCCATGGTCTTGGCTTTGACAGGTGCAGCTTTTGCAGGAGCTTTCTTTCCTTTGGCTGGTGTGGTCTCCATAGCTGCTTCTTCAGATTCATCTTCCTCCACCTCATCCTCCTCCTCATCCTCATCTTCTTCCTCCTCATCATCCTCATCCTCCTCCTCTGAGGCTGGGACGGCAGCTGCTGCTTTCATCACTGCTGGCTCAAATTCATCCTCATCTTCCTCCTCGTCCTCATCATCTTCCTCACTGTCATCTTCCTCCTCGTCACTGTCTCCCTTCTTGGCTTTCTTGCCATTCTTTGCCCCCTTGACTTGGGTGGCAGCTCCTTTCTTACCAGGAGTTGCTACCAACGCTTTGCCTCGTGTGGCTCCCTTCTTGCCAGCTGTTGTGACTTCTTTGGCCGGTGTGATGGTCTTCCTGGATGGTATGGCAGCTGCCTTTTTGCCTGGGGTGACTACTGCTTTCTTGGCAGGTGTGGCAACTGCAACCTTTTTTGTTGGAGAAACTACCACCACCTTTGCTGGAGTTGTGGAGGCCTTCTTACCTTTTTTCTGAGGGATGATCACCTCTTCTCCACTGCTATCATCTTCATCTTCTGACATTTCCTCATCTTCACTGTCTTCTTCTACCTCCTTTGGAGGAGGAGCCATTTTTGGGGGGTCACCTTGATTTTTACCAGCCTTAGCGAGCTTCACCATGATGGCGGCTTACGATGGCAGAGTGTGTGGCGGGCGGGTGGCGCAGATGAGTCTTGAGGAACTCCAGCGACGTTGATGGCGGCCGCAAGCACTGAAGATCCCGGAGCGCGTTCGCTCGGCGGCCAGCTACAGCTCGAGACTCTGATTTTGTTTATTTTGACCAGAGAGAGACAAAGAGAAAGGGAAAGTGAGAAAGCAAGCCACCAGGTCCAGGACTTGAACCATGGTTGGCCATGTGGAGGTCCAGCACCATAACTACCACGTGCTGGCACCTCAGCTATTTTATCATAATTACAGATAGTTAACTGGGTTGAAAACTTCTGAGAAACAGGGATATATCGTGGACATTTTTGTAGCTTTCCATGGCTTTGAGCATGCAGGGCATGGGCCATGAAATAAATGGTGGTTTAGTGGAGATTGGGGAGGAGAGGAAAATGCTTCTCCCCTGGGCAAGATCGTGTTGTCAGAGAGAACTCTGAATTTTAGCTTACTTCTCCTTAAGATTGTTTTGAGTAATAGAAATTTCCACATTTGTAAGCAAGTAAACAAATGCCTGGAAAGTAGACATGATTCTAGAAAATTTATTTCAGGGCCAGCTGGTGGTATGGTGGTTATGGCAGCTGAATCCCTGCCTGACTGCATGGTTTGAGTTTGAACCTGGAAGCGTGCAAAACACATCAGACGTGTGAGCCCATGTGCCTGAAATCCAGAGAAGAGAATAGAGGAGAAGGGATTGTGGCGTGGCCATCTCTCCCAGGGCGCTTTCTCACTTTCCCTGTCTCTCGTGCACGTGCACACAAGCACACAGACCTTATTATGAAAAAGAAAGGAAAATTCATTTCAAACACAGTGAAAATACTACTCTTGGGACTAGTTTATGTGAAGAAAATAAAGCGTATTGTTATTGTTTGCGCCATACTACATGAAAGTGAAGTATATTTCTAATTATTTTCTCAATAGGATATTCCGAAAGGAGTTGGCACTAAGGAAACCCTTGAGCTGTACTGTACCTTGGAAAGGTGATCTCATTTTACCTGTTCAGATGTAGCTGACATGACCTTTCACCCAGCTCTCAAAGCCAGCAGTACTGCCCATAGTAAGTCCTGTTACAAGGATCGCCAACAGAGGGATTCATATGTAGACCGTTTGGGGCTAGCCAGTGGCATGGGAGTGTGGATCCCATAGGGCTGACTGCCCAGTTCAAGTCCTGGACCTGGTGACCTGAAAAACACATTGTGTTTTTGTTTTTAGAGAGGTTTTTCTTAAAGGGTGCATGCCTTCACCAGAAAGAGAGAGATAGAAAGCAAGAAATCACCCCCAGGGGGGACGGCCACACCTCATTCCCTTCTCCATTCTCCTCTCGAGATCTTGGGCACTCACGCACACATGTCCAGCGTGAGTTCAAGGCACTGGGTGCGTGACTTGAACCGCAGTTGACTACATGGGAGTACAGTGACATAGCCATTACACCAACTGCTGGTCCAACGTGTGCATGTTTTTAAGTGCCTAAAATCCTGAAAGGTGAAAGAAATGAAGGAGAAAGGATTGTGGCATGACCATCCCCCATGAGGGATGATTTCTCACTTTCTCTGACTCTGGCAAAGGCACGCACCCTCTTGCAGTTTTTTTTTTTTTTAATAAGACTGTTTTCTGTCTAAATGAATGCCAATTTGTTTGCTATATTAATCCAGTAGTTTGCAAGTGATGGTGCCACTTGTGTGACAAGCAGATGGGATGTTGCAGGGATCTCACACACTTCTTTTCCAGTCGTTGAATAGTAATCTCCCTTGACTCTGCTCAGCCTTTCTTTTTCCTTCAGACCATTGAGTTCGAGATGCAAAGCTCTCTAGATGAGAGAATGGGACTTCTATTTGTGCTGCCCCTAAACTGCAGCTGCCCCCAGCCGTGAGCTCACACTGTCAAGCCATGGCAGTTCTCACCTCCTTCAGGGTACAGAGGTACATGCAAGCTGCTGCTAGTCCTCATGCCTGTATAGCTCTTCAATCCCATTTCCCCATGCCTGCCAGCAGGTGGCATGGTGGCTAAGGCACTGGACTCCTACGTGGCCGACCATGGTTTGAGTACCAGACGCAGACACATAACCAAAAATCCCAGGAGGAGAATGGAAGAGTAGAGCTTGCAGTGTGGCCATTCCCCCGAGGGGTGGTTTCTTACTTTTTCTCCCTGTCTCTCTCCAGTGAGCACACATGGCAAAAACCTAAAAAGAAAAGAAAAGAAAAAACCATAAAAGCCATGTTTCTCATTCCTATATTTGAACTGTTGTTTTTGGGTATCTAAAAATAGTAACTGTTATGTAGTAATGTGGTATGTAAATTTTCAACTTACTAGATATGTCTGTCCTGGGAGTCTGTTGATATGGGTGAGTGTCTTGGCTGTCATCCAGCATATTTATTACCCGGCCACTTTAATAATAGTAGCAGCTGTCATGTAGCCCTTGCCATGTGCAAGGCTTTAGCTCATGGAAGGCACAGGTCGCAGGTATAGGCACTGCCCACTGCTTGTTAGCATGCAGGGGTGAACAGAGGTGTGTGGTGTGTACACCTGTAATCCTGGCCCATTGGGAGTCTGGGACAGGACGGTGCCACAGCAAGACCCTGTCAAAAAAATACCTGTCTCTCTTTCCTAATGAGAGGGGAAAGATAGTTCCAGGGTGCCTTTCAACTTAGTATAAACTTGGGTTAGCTCTCACGGATGCGTCTGGAAGCAGCAGGGAGCGGTTGTACATGCTGCTGCGTCCTGTGTCTGTGCGCATTGGCTAAGGAAACCCTGTGGGCCCGTGTCCATTGCTTCAACTCCTGCCCAGTTCACTTCACCCAACAACTATGTTCCCTCCTTGACAGAGCCCCCTTTCTGTCTTTTCAGGTAGCAGGAGGAATCTGAGGGCTTGGGGGTGAGGTCTCCCTTCGCTGAGGGCGAGAGCATGGCTACCTAAGCGACCGTGGCGGTCTTGCTGCCTTTTCCAGTAGTGGATGTGGGGAGCGGGAGTACGCCCAGTCTGGCCAGTGAAGTGGAGAGGGAGGTGTGTGCTGTTAGACTGGCTTCTCTTTCCAAGTAAAAGGGCAGACCTCAGCAGAAGACAGCCCCTCTGCCTCCTTCCTGCCCAAAAACCTGTGGTAGTTAGGGCCGTGGCAGCCGTGTTGTGACTACGGAAAAGGCCAGAATGACAGTCGTTGGTCAGGCACTGCCACGTGTGGGCTCGCTGCTACCCGGTGCTGGTGTGCGAGCCATGGGACCAGGGCACTGCCGCTTGCATGGGATGACCCCTGACTGCTACTGACTGGGGTTGGATGGACATGGTTCCCTCTGAAACGAGGGTGGGGGAACGGGCGTGTTACTCTTCTGTCTGTGTGTCAGAAGTGTTTTCTCCTGGGAGTCTTGTTGTCTATCCTTGTGGAACCCTCAGAATACAAAAGGCCATCAAATTTATAAATGGTTTTAATAACATGAGAAAGTGCTATCATAGGGGCCAGCTGGCATGGTGGGTAAAGCCTGCCGGGTCCCACGTGGCTGATGGTGCAGTTTGGGCCCCAGACATGATGGCTTGAAAACAGGCTGGACACGTATGTGTGCTAAAGTCAGAACCGGAGGAGAAGGGGTTGCGGTGTGAGCACCCCCCATGGGATGCTTGCTTTCCTTCTCTGGAAAGCACATGTGCCCTACAGCAAATTTAAAAAAATTGCTGTGATAAAATAAACAAAAACATGGAAAATTTGTGTATATAATATAATCTCAACTTTTTTTTTAAAAAAAAAAGAATGATTTATTTAGGGACCAGCAGATGGTGTGATGGTTACATTGCTGGACTCCCACACGGCTGACCACGGTTCAAGTCCCAGACTCTGTGTCTTGAAACTCATGCCAGGCACATGTGCATACATGCCCAAAATGCTGAGAGGAGACTAAAGGATTTTTATTGTGGTAAAATACACATAATAAACATACAATCTTAGCCATTGTAAATGCATAGTTGGTTGGTATTAAGTACGTTCGTGTTGGACCTAGGCCGTGGCATAGTGGTAATGCAACTGGACCCACATGAAAGGTCCCAGGTTCGTGTCTTGACCTCTCTGAGCATGGCTGGCATGCATCCATGCCTGTGATCTGGGCCAGCCAAGACTCAGGGTAGGTGGCAGTGCATGGACCCATTGGGGAGACCTGTCTATCTCTCTTATTTATGAAAGAAAGAAGTTAATAAACCAGAAAAAGTAGGCCCATCCTGTGGCCTGGTGGTTGAGGAGGGATGCTCCATGGCCAACTATGTGGTCCGAATCCAGCTGGCACCTGTACCAGGCAGGTGTCCGTGCATGCCCAAAGTCCCAAAGGGAAGGAGAAATGGAGACGGTGTTGTGGTGTGACCATCCCCATGGGGGGGTGCTTGCTCTCTTTCTCTCTCTCTCACACACACACACACACTCACTCCCCTACCCCAGGGAGTGAATGTTCCCTTTTGCAAATTGTTTTTTAAGAGAGATTTTTGCTAGAGGGTATGCAGGCTTGCTAGAGAGTGAGAAATTAGTCTCCAAGGGGATGGCCACACTGCAATCCTTTCTTCATTCTCCTCTCAGGATTTTGGGTATGCACCCACATGCACCCCGCATGAGTTTTATGTATTTATTTATTGGAGAAATTTTTCCTATAAGGTGTGTGTGCTTGCCAGAAAGACAGGGACAGAAAGCAAGAAATCACCCCCCCCCCCCCCCCAGGGGGATGGCCACATCACAATCCCTTCTTGATTCTCCTCTCAGGATCTTGAGCACACATGCACACGCACCTGGCATGAGTTTAAGCCATCAGGTCCAGGACTTGAACTGTGGTTAACTACATAGGAGTCCAGCAACATAGCCATTATGCCATCTGCTGGCCCCAACACCCAGCATGAGTTTTAAGCCTCCCTGTCTGGAACTCAAACCATGGTCAACTACATGGGAGTCCAGTGGCATAACCATTTTGCCATTTGCTGGTCCCTACTCTGGCAAATTTTTTTTTGAAAGAATTGTTTTATTTAACTTTGTTTCTTTATTTTAATTTGACCAGAGAGTGATATAAGAGAGAGAGAGTGAGAAAGCAAGCCACCAGGTCCAGGACTTGAACTGGGGTCGGCCATGTGGGAGTCCAACACCCTTAAAACCACGCCACCTGCTGGCCCCCCTTTGGCCAATTTTAAAAGAAGAAATAGAAAGTACATTTGTATTGTACAACCGTCACTACTCACCGCCTCCAGAATTATTTTTATGTTTTAAAGAATTATTTTATTTAACTTTTTATTTTAATTTGACTGTAGAGGGACAGAGCAAGAGAGAGAGAAGGAAAGTGAGATAGCAAGCCACCAGGTCTGGGACTTGAACCACGATCAGCCATGTGGGAGTCCAGTGTCCTTAATCACCATGCCACCTGCTGGCCTCTAGAATTATTATTTTTAATTTATTTTAAAAATTTGCTACAGAGTGTGTACACTCACCAAAGAGATACAGGGAGAGAGAGAAAGTGAGAAAGCACCTCCAGGGGGGATGACCCACTCCGTTCCTCTCTCCTCCATTCTCCTCCCGGGATGCTGGGCACTTACACACACACACACCAAATCTAAAACTCGAACCGCCGAGTCCCCAGCCACTGTAACCACCACACCACATGGCTGGTCCTCCAATTTTTTTTTTAAAGAATTATTTTTTATTATTATTTAATTTGACCAGAGAGAGAGGGAAAAGGAAAGTGAGAAAGCAAGTGACCATGTGTGGTACTCTAACTATGGCTGGCTAAGTGGGAGTCCAGCACCTTAACTACCACACCACCTGCCGGCCCCTCCAGAATTCTTTTTATCTTGTAAGCCTGAAACTATTGTATTGAGTTGTCAGAAAAGTCACGATGCATTTTTGCATAGAAAAACATGAAAAATATGTCATGGCTTTTCCAAGGACCCGATATGTACTCATTAAACACCAACTGCTCATCCCCTGCTCTGAGCCCCAGGCAACTGCATTCTACTTTCTGCCTATGATTCAGACTCCCCTCGGTGTCGCCTTCGTGTAAGTAGGATCGCGCCAGGTTTGTCTCTGTGGCTGGCTTATTTAACCTCGCGTGCTGTCCTCAAGGTCCATATCATAGCACGTGTCAGAACTCCCTGTCTTACTCCCGTTCACACTTGGATTCGTAGTCCTGGTATGGGCGCACTGCACTTTGCTCATCTGCCATTCGTCGGTGGGCGCTCGGCTGCGTATGCAGTTAGCCAGTGTGAGGCACGCCGCTGTGACCATGGGCACACGTCGACATGTGGGGCCACGCCGTTTGGAAGGTGTGCTCCCCCCCCCCCCCCCGACTCTGTCTCTGACTGTAAGAGATTGGCCGTGGCCAACTGTCACGTCTCACCACCAGGAGAAGCTGGTCTCCGAGTGAAACCTCGTGGTGTGGTCAGGGATTGACTGCACTGTGGTTACCTGAGCTCCAAGCTCTGCCTGCTTCCAGTTTCCCCCTGCCCTCCTAGGTAGGGGATTCGAACTGCACCTGCTCTCCTGCCGCATGTGTGCCAGCACCTCTCGGCCTTGTCTCTGACACCGTCTCATATACCGGGGCATTCCCTCCCTACTCCAGTGCTGGAACTGTCAGTCTGTGCGCCCAGCGAGCTGTCCGGAGGCCCAGAAAACCAGGTTACTGGGTGCGAGTCAGAACTTGAGTCTCAGAAGGCCCCATTGCTGTTTTTTGCACCATCTTTTCCCTAAGTGCGGCCTTCCGGAGCCGTGGAACTGCAGGGGCTCCCCTGCCCTCCTGTCGGTCCCTCTGCTCTGATGAACTCTGGTCACCTGAGGTCAGCTCCTGGGCCTGCCCTCCCTCAGCTCTGGAGATGGGTCAGCCACAGCTGCCCTGCAAGACTTCCTTCCTGCAGCCCGCCAAGTGGGCCTTGTGTCCCCGAGTGCTGGTCCTTCTGCCTTGCCTTCCACCTGGAAGGTTTTCCTCCTCAAGCTCGGCCTCCACCTCCGGTGCCACCTTGTCACTGTCCCAGCCCAGCACAAGCTTCTGCTTGCTTGGAACATCTGATCCCTCTGATGAGGATGGGTTCGTTGCTCAGCTTTCGGCTTCAGACTGTGTGTGCGTGCGTGTGCATGTGTACATGCGTGTGCATGCGTTCTGCTTCTCCCTCCCTCCTCCTGTCTGTGTGTGTGCTCGTTCTGTGACCGTGATGTAAGGAATGGGAGGACACACAGTTACGGTTACCTTAGGGGAGGAAAAGGGGATGGAGACAGCACGAACCCGGCAGCTGTGTGCAGTAAGGGTTCAAGGCCCAGAGTGAGGGGCCTGGCAGCCACCTCTGGTTGCTAGGAGCCAGATGCGAAGTGCACGGAGGCTGTCCAGCTGGTCCAGGCTAGGTCAGGGAGCCGGGCTGCGTCCCTGTTGCAGGTCTGGCCAGGCGGCACAGTGGCTGTGATTACGGGAGGAAGCACAGAATGGCGGCTGGGCTGCTGTCCCTGTCTGCGTTGACACCACCTCCCCGCCTCCTGGGCCCTTACAGGGTCAGTGCACCAGCTCTCCCGTCTCCTCAGTTCTCTCCCTTTCATATCTCCTCTCCCACTCTTCCTGCTCCCTCTCCATGGCTCGTTCTACCTTTCCCGCTCCCCACAGAAGCCCTGTCTCCTCCTGGCTCCCTTAACAGAGCTAGTGGAGAGCTTTCAGGCTCCTGTTCATTAATGTGGCTTTAGGGGTTATTAACCAAGTCAGTAGGGGCCCAGCAGGAGGTGTGGTGGTTAAGGCACTGGATCCTCATGTGGCAGACCACGGGTCAGGTCCTGCAACTGGTGGCTTGAAAATCATGCTGAGTGTGCACACGTGCCCAAAATCCCAAGGAGACTGTAGAAGGGATTGCAAGTGGCTATCCTCCCTGGGGGATGCTCTCTTACTTTCTGTCTGTAGCTGGTAGGCCCATGCATTATATGGCAAGAACCTACCAAAAAAAAAAAAAAAAAATGCCAGTAGATGAAGTGTACTTTGGGCCTATTTTTTCAGGAAGAAATTTGAGCCAGTGGGCTTTGATTTCTTTCCCTGTGGGTCATGGATCTTCCGTAGGAAGGCTCTGAGCTACAGGGTGGGCAAGTCCAGAGCTTCCCGCGTGCCACGTGCACCCTGCTTGGCCCTGGGCCACCTACCCTCCACACAAGCTTGAACCCTGGGGTGCTCTGTCCTCCGCCCTGTGGGCCAGTGAGATCAGGGTTAAATTGCATTCCTTTGGTCAGACACCCGGCTGGGAAGGCTGAAGGAAGGCGTGTTAATACAGTCCTTCCAGCACCCCGTTTGCTGGCACGCCGGTGCACAGAGCCTGCACCTCAGTTTCGGGGGGACGGGGCAGTCACCACAGCAGCGGGCATGTGCTTGTCTGACCCCTGCCTCCACGTGGCTACAGCTCTTGCTGAGCTCAGCCAGGTCAGGGATGGCCTCCTGACCCCCTTCCTGACAGGCTGTTCCTGGTGGGCCAGGCGTCCTCCATCCCCAGCCCACGGTTTCCACCCGTGCAGTGGTGTCCAGTTCCTCATTCCCTGTGTTAACCTCGGCTGTTTAAAATCCTGAGTGTAGTTTCCTGCATTCAACCTAGCACACAAGCCCTGGGTTCACCTCCCTTACCCCACACACAGACCCTGGTGTACGTGTGTGTGTGTGTGTATGTGTGTGTGTGTATATAAATATATACACATACATGCTTAAGAATTATGTATTTAATTTAATTTAATTAATTATTTATTTAATTTAATTAATTTATGTTTAATCTGACCAGAAAGAGAGAGAGAAAGGAAACCGCTGCAGGTCTGGGACTCAAACCATGGTCATCCAAGTGAGAGTCCAGCACCTTAACCACCATGCTACCTGCTGGCCCCTGCCCGTTTTTTTCTTTTTTTTTTTTTGGAGAGGTTTTTTCACTATAGGGCGCGTGCTCTCGCCAGACAGAGACATAGAGACAGAAAGCGAGAAATCACCCCCCAGAGGGGATGGTCACGCCGCAATCCCTTCTCCTCCATTCTCCTCTCGGGATCTTGGGCACGCACGCACACACACCTGGCGTGAGTTCTAAGCCACTGGGTCCGGGACGCGAACCACGGTCGACTATGGGGGAGTCCAGCGACATAGCCATTACGCTAACTGCTGGTTCCCATGCCCCTGTTTTTTCAAAGATGAATCTAGGCTAGCCTGTAGTACAGTGGTTAAGTGCTATGCATACAAAGCCAGATCCCACATAGCTGGTCATGGTTCAGATCCTGACCCTGAAGGCTTAAGCACACCGAGTGCATGTGCATGAGTGCCCAAAGTCCTCATGGGATGGAGAAATGGACGAAGAAGGATTGATATGACCATGCCCCATGGGGGACGCAGGGGTTATGCCTTTTCTCTCTGGCAGTTCAAAGAAAGATGAGCCCAACCATGGAGTTCTTTTGCTTAAAACCCTTCATAGGTTAGCAGTTGGCACAGAGGTTAAGATGGTTGGGTCCTACATGGTGGCTGCAATTCAAGTCCTGGACCCGGCAGCTTGAAGAACACGCTGGGCATGTGTGTGCATACCCCTAAATCCCAACGACAATAGGAGAAGGAGAAGGGATTGCGACATGGCCGTCTTCCTCGGAGAGTGATTTCTCACTTTCCCTCTCTCTCTCCCCCTGTCTCTGGCAAGCACACACACCTTATAGCAAACTAAAAAATAAAAAATAAATAAAATAAAAAACAGAACAAAAAACCTTCAAGAGAGGAAAATGCAAGGTCCTATGGGGCCTGGCCCCAGCTTCCCTTACCACCCCCCACCTTTACCTGCACCCCCAAGCTCCTCCTTGGCAGCCTCAGCATGTGCTGTTCCCTTGGCCCGCAGTGCTTTTCCCTTGCCCCTCCACTTGCTTTTCTCACTGCAAGCCTTGGCCTAAATATCCCACCAGGAGAGCCTTCCCTTCGCACCAACCGGGCAGCTCCACCTCCCATTATCCTGCCTCTCCCATCTGTCTCCACAGCACCACGGGTTAGCGGGTTAGCAGTCGCCTGCTGGCCTGGGTGCTTGGTTATCTTCCCCAGTCTCAGGGCCCGGCACAGAGATCTGCTCAGTCAGCGTGAGTGACCATCGAGGAGTCCGACTGACTGCGCCCGGCGAGCCGGTGGTTCTGGCTGCCCTGCTTGGCAAAGAGCTAGTTCCCAAGCCTTGCAGAGAACCACTCAGGATCTGAGCTGTTTGGAGGTCACTTCCCCTCTAGGAGGCTCTGTCTTTCCAGTTTCCAAGACACAGCAAGCAAGTCTTAGGGGTGGAAGGACTCACTGGCCCCGCCCCATCCTGCCTGCAGTCCAGCCCACAGTGTACACGCTGTTTGCATGGAGTTGGCTGGAGCTGGCCAGCCCCTGTCCAAGGAAGCCAAGTTGCTGGTTGATTTTGAAACCCAATCCCACAAATAACCTGATTGCTTCCAGGAACAGAGGAACTCCTCAGGGGAGCAGGACCTGGTGGTGGTGGTGGGGGACAGGACCTAGGTCGGGGTGTTGCTCAAACCTAACTGGGCAGGTTTATAGGACTCCCTCAGGGTGAAATGCAACCCATTCCTCAATGAGGTGGAACCTAGACTGAATCAGCTTAAATGTGCGAACCACGGTGCTGACCTTACTGGCCTGGAAGCTTCATGGGCTGAGGAGAGAGCCGAACATGCGCATGCCCTGTGACAAAAACCTGAAGAAAAGAAGTGAATACATTAGGGAACAATTTTATGGTAAACCCCATCAATGCCACCCAGGTCAAGGCATACCCACTGCCAGCATCCCGAGACTGCCCCACCCCGACAACACCCACCTGCTCCCTGCAGGTGACTCCAATGAGTTTTGTGATACAGCCTGTGTGTCTTTATTGTTGGCCCACCAGAGTTTTAATTGGGGTTTCACTGAATCTGGACATCACATAGGGAGAGTAGACCTATTTATAATGTTAATCCATGGACCTGGTATGGCTCTCCACTTATGGAGTCCCTCTGCCCACTCCCAACTCGTGTGTCTCCTTGAATATTTTCTACTTTATTCATGATAGAGTGCATGCATGTGCACATGAGAGAGAGATAAGAGCACCATCCCCAGGTTCTGGTCACACTGCAGTCCCCTTCCAGTTTTCCAGTCCTCCAGCCCATGAGATCTCGGGCACTCACACACACCTGGCATGATTCCGGGATGGGAATTTGAACCATGGTTGCTGTCTGGGATCTGGCTTCTCTTGAGCAGTACGTTACCACTGTGCCACAGAGGCAGCCCTTCTTCCCTGAAAATAGCCATACCGCCCGCCTGCAGCTCAGGCTCCCCTCCCTCTTTCTTCCTGGTGCCCGCCCAGCTGTACTCAGAGCACATGTATTGGTCTTGAGGATTATGTCAGGTCCGACCTTCTGCTGCACTGACCCAGGCAAGGCCTGCCCAGGGGCTGCTCCTTCTCTGTCTTCGGGGCCCTGGGCCCAACTTGCCAGTGTTCTGTGGGCAGGCCCAAGCAAATGAGTGAGTGACAAAGTGCCCTGTGTGCACCCTAAGCACCTCACAGCAGCACCCACACCTCTGGATCATCTTTGGGCCTCTTCCCAAGCCTGGCCCTCACCCTGATTGTGGGGATCCCACCGCAGAGCCATGGCCGGAAACAAGAGGCTGCAGCCCAGGTTGTTTGGCTACCGCCCGTGGCCCAGTGCCAGGACTCGTTCAGCAGAGCATGTTTTCTGAGTGGGGGGCTATGGACATGTGTCTAAAGGTCACCAGTGTTTGTTCAGATTGGCCACGCTCCACAGCCCAGGCTCGTGCGGGCTCTCACACACCTTGCAGGGAATTCTCCCAAGAGCTCACTTTATTGGGGGGGGGGGGGGGCAGGTGCATGGAGAGGGCACAGCTGGTCTGCCCTGCCCAGCATGCTCCAGGACGCATGTACAGGGAACAGCAGGCCAAGGGCCCCCCAGAGGCCAGCATGATAGGAAGGTTGCTGGCCACTGGTGAGACTAGGCCTGTGCCTGCTGGAGGGACTCAGGGTAAGTCGTCATCAAAGCAGCAAACAAAACCACTTCTGATTTCTTTTCTTTTTCTTTTCTTTTCTTTTCTTTTTTTTTTTTTTTTTTTTTTTTTTTTTTTTTTTTTTTTTTTTTACGTTTTTGCCATAGGGTGCATGCTCTCTCTGGAGAGAGACTGTGAGAGGGAACGTGAGAAATTCCCCTGGTGGGTGGGGTAAAGGTGGTGTAAATAAATAAAGTTAAATAAAATAGCTCTTAAAAAAAAAAAAATAGTGCGGGACCAGCAGTTAGCGTAATGGCTATGTCGCTGGACTCCCACGTAGTCGACTGTGTCCCGGATCCAGTGGCTTAAAACTCAACGCCGGGTGCGTGTGCGTGCGTACCCAAGATCCCAAGAGGAGAATGGAGGAGAAGGGATTGTGCCATCCCCCCTGGGGGGTGATTTCTCGCTTTCTATCTCTCTGTCTCTCTCTCTCAGTCTGGCGAGCGCACGCGCCCTATAGCGAAAACCTCTCAAAAAAAAAAAAAAAAAAATAGTGTAGCCATGCTGCAATCCATTCTCTTGGGGGTTGGGTACACCTGCAGGCATGCCTGGCATGATTTTCAAGCTACCAGGTCTAAGATTCCACACAGTCGGCTCTGTGGAAGTCCAGCTCTTTAACCACTACGCCACCTGCTGGCTCCATCACCTGAATTCATTCACCCTGTGAACCAATGGCCTGCCCTGGGAGGGAGCATCCAGGACAGCAGGCAGAGTAGCAGCAGCCATGTCACAGAGACCCAGCCTGTGGGAGTGGTGGGACCACTGGGCAGGCTGGGAGGGCGTCACAGAGGAGGTGCTGCTTGGCAGAATGGGTCAGTAGGAACTGCTTGAATGCAGGAGAGGGTGGAAGGGCAGAGGAGGAGGGCCTGGCATGTGCAAAAGCCAAGGGTGAGCCTGCGGGTCCTGTGGGCAGCTGTGAGAGCTCAGCATGGAGACTTGGTCCTTGGGAACCCCCAGCTCAGCTCCTAAAAGCAGTCAGCTACAAAGGGAAGCGGCTGTGACACACCCACTGCCCACACAGGTGAGAGAGAGGCTGGCAAGCTTCCCAGGAGGGGGTCCTGGGGCAGGGTCCGGTTACGTGGGCCTCCAGCCGTGGCTGGGTCTGAAGGGTGGTGATGAGAGTGGTCTGGGCACCTGGACAGAGGACATGGCTGGACGGAGGTGAGCAGGTGAGGGGAGGGGGATTCTGACGCTGCAGGAAGAGTAAGAACAACCCAGGCAGCTGGCGGGGCAGGATGGGAAGGGGCTGGGATGCCAGGCTGAGGCCTCTGGAGCTTTGGCATTAGGGGGAGAGGGGCTGTGGGGCTGTCGGGGGCTCTGCTCAGGGCCGGGCCCCCAGTCTCCCCGAACCTGGTAGTGGGGATCCCTGGTGCTAGCCATCTTATCGCTAGATTCAGCCAGCATCCTATGAAGAAGGCAGACGCTCTAGCCATCATTCTAACCCTGGCTAGGGAGCCGCCGACAGTGGCACAGCTGTAAAGCACGGTGCTCTGCAAGGCGTCGCACGTGGGCGGGTGCCTAGTTCTAGTCCAGAGGCCTCACCCTGTCCCTGGCTAGTTCTCTGAAAATGTCATTCCCTGGCCACATTGGCCTGGGATAGCAGAGTGGTCAGGCCCAGCATCAACTTGGGATTCAGATGACTGGGTTCTAGTCTCACGCTCATGAGGAGCAGCAAAGCAGGGAAGGGGAGCCCCAGCCCGGCGGGAAGGCCCCATGGGCTCCCGAAGAGGAGCGGAGGCGGGTTTTCATCTGGCAGTGGAGCAGGGCTGGCTCTCTGATGCAGCGTGGGCTTCGGAAGACAGTTCCGTGGACTTGTCCTGTCGTGTATTAGTGCCCCATCTTCTGCCTTCACATGCTGGGAATTTAGCAGCTCTCTGTGTCCTTCGTTCATTTCTCTCTTCACCTGGGAAGCAGTGCGGGGCTCCTGTGGTGTTCCCTGGACCTGGTTCTGGGGAGCAGCAGGGAAAGAGGTAGGCGTGCTCCCCTCTGGGAGCTCACCCCAGGACAGGGGCGTATCACGGTGACAACAGCCCAGGCCGCGGTCACTAAAGCTTGGTAAGTAGGCAGCTCCCGGCTGGCCCAGAGGGCTCCTGGACAGAGCTGCGCCCTGGGCTGGGAAGAAGAGTGGACACCCTGGAGGAGGCCCGGACTGATGCCGAAAGCTGGGCCACATGCAGTATCACGCCATCTCCTTTAAAAATGTGAAAAGGACAGAATCCATTCGTGTGACTCCAGACCTAAAGATACAAAAATCTAGTCGTGAAAAGCCAGTGTTCCCCCACTCCGGTCTGCCCAGCTCACCTCTCCTGAGATGACCAGCCTTAGCCACTTGTCCGGTAACCCCTGCAGAGACCGAGTATTCCTGTGTCTGACCTGCTGGGTATCGGTGTCTGTGCGAGCCGGCCCAGATGTGGCTGGGCTTCTCGGAGGCTTCTGATTTTTCTCTTACAAAAAAGGTTGCGGTAAGTAATTGCCGCTATAGCTCCCTAGTGTAGGAGTGTATCCAGAAATACCCAGCCCCCTCTCCTCCCCTCAAGTCAGGATCTGGCTGGTGGAAGCCCCTGTCTGGCCTGCTGAGTGGCTAGGACTACAGGCCTGTGTGGCCTCAGCCTCAGGCATCCTACCAGTGCATTTCCATTGTAAAAGGTTCCCCTACCTGCTCCTGCGAAGGGTGTGGGCAGGAGCCCAGATAAAATCTGTTTGGTCTTCCTGGTTCCAAGCACTAGCCCCTAGAACCCCCAGGGCACCAAGTACTGGGAATGTCGCACATTACTCATAACAAACTCCTTGCAGTCACACCTCTGTCCTGTGGAGATCTGAGTTTATGCTAATGAGACAATGGAGGGCATGACCCCAAGATAAGTCCCTCCCAACATAGGCCCTGGAGAGACTGGCCACCAGAAAGACCAAGTGATTTATTTTTTTTAATATAATTTTTTGGGGGGAGGTTTTGCTATAGAGCGAGTGCACTCACCAGAAAGACAGAAAGTGAGAAATCACACACACACACACACACACACACACACACACACCCCCGGGGATGGCCACGCCGCAATCCCTTCTCCTCCATTCTCTTGGGATCATGGGCACGCACGCACACGAGTCTGGCGTGAATATAAGCCACCAGGCCCAGGACTCAAACTGTAGTCGACTTCATGGGAGTCCAGCAACATAGCCATTATGCTAACTGCTGGTCCTATAATATAATTTTTTAAAAGAATTATCTTATTTAACTTTATTTATTTATTTAAATTTGACCAGAGAGGGACAGAGTGAGAGAAAGAGAAAGAAAAAAAAAAAAAGTGAGAAAGCAAGCCACCAGGTCCAGGACTTGAACCTCAGTTGGACATGTGGGGGTCTAGCGCCCCTAGCCACCACATCACCTGCTGGACCCTGGAAAGACCAAGTGATTAGAAGATTGCAGATTCCCTGGGCCCACGCCCCAGGAAGCTGGGGAGGCTGGATATTAAGCTTTATTAAGACTTGTGTGCCAGAGGGTATGTGCACTCACCTTGTAAGAAAATAGCCTCGGTGATTCATGTTCAAGAGCAGCTTCACCAAAGTTGCCTAACCAGCTTGCAGATGTGACAGCCCCAGAAGTACACATTCCGGAAAGTTCCTGAACAACCAAAACCCAAATACTACACAGTGCTGGTCACCAGCCCCTCCTTCCTCTACTTCCTGGCTTTTCTCCCTCAGGACATTGGGCAGGCTTTCTCGAGGGCCTGTCCTGAGCCTGTGCCTTTCTGTCAGACAGGACAGGAAAGGGGACAATAAAAGCCTCATAAGAGAGGAATGAAACTCGGCAGTCGGTCCTGGAAGACCGGACACCCCACAGGGCTCAGCCACTGAGGGCTGAGGGAGGGCTCGCCCAGGGGAATCCCACTCCGGGGCTGGCCCGCCAGACACCCCATGGACCGTGCAAGACCGCCCTTGAAGTCGCCTGGCCGTACTCTGTCTCCGTGTCCTTTTTTTGGCATTGGACGGCGAGCACATTTCTCACACCTGAGACAGAGGGGACGTGAGAAAGCACCGCCGTGGGCCACGGTCACACTGCAGTCTTCATTTCTTGCTCCTTTGGGGATTCTTGCTCCCGGTGTGTGTGTTTTTTTGTGCTGCCAGATCCAGGGCTCAAATCCAGCTGTGGGATCCAGCTGCCTTAACCGCCAGGCCACAGCTGGCCCGGGATTAAGCTTTACAAACACCCCTGAACAATGCAATCTGATGGGTTTCCAGGTTGAGGAACACAGTGGGGTACTGGGAGGGTGGGTGCCCCCACTTCATGGGGACAGAAGCTCCTGCACTCAGGGCCCGTCTAGACCATGCCCTGTATACCTCCTCATCCGGCCCTTCTTCCGTACCCTTTTTTTTTTTCCTATTTTTCTTGTTGCCAGAGGGTGCATGTGCTCGACAGAGAGAGGGAGAGAGCACTCCCCTTCTCCATTTACGGTCCTGCTGGGATGTGGGCACACACGTGTGCACACCCTGCTCGGGACTTCCTGCTCACATCCAGCCGTCTACCTGTAACAGTACGCTTGTGCTTTCACCGTGCCCAGCCCTTCCTGGACGGCGCTCTGTCCGTAACAGGATGCCTGCCTATAGATAACGCTTTCCCTCTAAGAATCGGGCTGGACCAGTGGGACCCAAGGTGGCTATCGTGAGGCCACAGCCCCAAATCCAAGAGGGCATGCCCAATTCTAAAGAAGTCACTTGGATGGAACCTGTAGATGGCCTAATGGTTATGTCGCTGGACTGCCATGTAGTAGACTGTGGTTTGAGTCCCAGACCTGGAGGCTAAAAACTCACGCCAGTGCATGTGTGTGTGTGCCCAAGATCTGGACAGGAGAATGGAGAAGGTATCGTGACATGGCCATCCTCCCTGGGAGGTGATTTTTCGCTTTCTGTCTCTCTGTCTCTGTCTCTCCAGCAAGTGTACGTGCTCTATAGCAACAACCTCTCTTAAAAAATAAAAAAGAAGTCATTTGGAGTTCCAGCTGAGGGAGCCATGAGTTTATTCAACAGACTGGATGCACTGACGCTGGCAGGTTGGTGACAGATCTGCATGGCAGGCAGTTAAATACAGTCAGATCAAGGCATGTGAGTTGTCAGGGGAGCCTGGCAGACTGTCTCCAAGTGGATCCAGCGTTCATCTGTATTGTTTGACAACCACATCCATTGTAGTAAAAGTTACTTATCTACTACCAGAGCCAACAGTGTGCTCCCTCTGCAGAGTTTCCCTGATCTTCGAAATGTGCACGCTCACTCCTCTGGAATGTTCCCCAGCTGCGAGCCATGCCTGGGGGAAGGGGAGGGAGGGTTGCGTTTGTGGGAGCCCAGTCTTGCTCAGAGACTGCTCACAGGGCTTGGGAAAGAAATGTCAACGTGCATACCCCACACGTAAGGACCTCCGGAAGACCCCAGACCCATCATACTGTCGTTTTTGTGCTCAATGACACACCCACCAGCACCATGACCGTTGACAATCCCCAGGGGTACCACCAGAAATGGCCTTGTAGGAAAACAGCAGTGTATCTGTCTGTCTTAAACTCCCCGACTCAGGAGGGTGGAGAAGTTGATTTGCAAGCTCGGCTCCCACCTCTCCATCCCTTGGCCATTGAATAAAGCAGAGCAATGGCACCTCAGTCACTTCCCAGACGTGATCTAGTTTACAGACCCAGAACTCCTTAAATGGGGGGGAGGCTGCTAGGTCCACTCCAGGAAGGACCCTTGTCTGGTGCTGAAAGTTGATATATATATATATATAATATATAGTATACAATTTATAAATACATACATATATATATACACACACACATACAAATATATATATATATATATATATATATATATATATATATATATATACACACACACACACACAATTTTTGCTATGGAACATGAGTACTCCCTGAAGACACAGAGAAAGAGAGGGAAAGTGAGAAAGCACCCCCCAGGGGGATGGCCACTCTGCAATCCCCTCTTCCATTCTCCTCTCAGGATCTTGAGCATATACACACATACGTCCAACATGTTTTTCAAACCACTGGGCCCAGGACTTGAACTGTGTGGCTGACCACGGGGATCCAGCTGCCTTCACCTCCATGCCACCTGCTAGCCCTGATGATTTATACTGTTAATCTTATCCTGTCCCCCTTCACAGGAAGCTACACCATGCCTTCTTTCCCACTGTGAGCGGTTGTGTGCACTGACGAGAGAGACGGAGGGGGAGGAGCACACCGCTCCCATAAGGCGCGGTCATACTACTCCCCTTCGCCTCCGTTTCTCCATCCCGCACGGGTTTGGGGAGTGCACGCCTGCCCAGTGTGCAGGCTATTTTTCAAGTTGCCAGGGCCAGGACTCGAATTGCAGCTGGCTCTTTGGGATCCAGCTTCTTTAACCACTAGGCTCCAAGGCTGGTCTCTTTTTCTTCTTTTTCCTTTGTCAGTCCATCGTTTTCATGACAGTGCATGCAAGGGCACATGAGGAAAGGGCCACCTTGACGAGGTCTTGTCACAGCACAGTCCTCTCGCCCCAGCCTTCCAGCACATCGGGGTGCCCAGATGAAGTGACAGCCACTCTGGGTTTATTGGCAAGACATGTGCATGCCGGGGGTAGGAAACAAATCAGCACGTTCCGGGTCGACTGAGGGATCTGGATCCGCAGTCTGCACTTCCAGCCCTGCTGTTCTGCAGGCCCCTATTCATGCCACAATGGCTGGGCCTTTTTTCTTTAAAGACAAGTTCTTGTCATTGTCATAATCCCCTGCCTCAGCCTCTCACCTGGGGCTACAGGTGCACACCCCATGTCCAGTCCTTTTGTTTAGATAGGTGCTAGGCCACCCTCAAGCTTGCGGCCCTCCAGCCTCAGCCTTCCTGAATTGCCAGGATTACAGGCATGGACCTAGCTGAACTCGGGCTCCCGTGTGGTACCAGCTGTGGGACACCGTGTCTTCGCGGTACATCGTGTCTTACCACCACAGCTGGCCCACCAGGGGCACTGACTGAAGAAAGATACATGACCAGACCTTCCAGAATGTACTGGACACTGGCTCTGAACTGACATAGCTTCCAGGAGACCCACAGCTGCACGATGGCCACCCCGTCAGAGCAGGGGATTATGAATGTCAGGTGTCAGGCCCGGCTCAGTGGGTCCCGAGTCTGCAGGCCACCCAGCAGTCATTTTCCCAGTCCCAACACAATTCAGATAGATGCAGCAGCTGGCAGAATCCCCACACCGGTTCCCCGGACTGTGGTGAGAAAGACCAAATGGAAGCCACTAGAACTGCTTCTACCTATGAAAATTGTGAATCAAAAATAGCATCGCCTCCCTGGAGAGACCACAAAGATGAGCGCCTGAGTCAGGGTCCTGCCAAGCGAGCTGGCGACTCCCACCACGTCCTCATTTACCGCTTCTGTTTGGTCCGTAGGAGAGACGGATCTTGGAACGACTGGATTATTGGAAGCCTAACCAAGTGTGACTTCAACTGCAGCTGCTCGGCCGATGTGGTTCACTTGAGCAAATCAACACGTCTCCTGCGACATGGCCTGCACCTATCGATCCGGCAATGGTCTTTTCTCTTCATGCCTGTCTATGAGGCCCACCAGAAGCAGTTTGCTTTCAACTGACAAGGCCGGCAACACACCGTTCCTGTCGTACCTCAGGGGTAGGTCAAGTCCCCAGCCCTGTCTCACAACTGAGTAAGCAGGGCCCTGATTGCCTTTCCTTTCTGCAAGAGCACACCGGTCGTTGTGCTGATGGCATTATACTGACCAGACCAGACCTATCGAGCATGAAGTGACAGCCACTCTGGACTTATTGGCGAGATGTTTGCATGCCAGGGGGTAGGAAACATCTGACCGAAATTCAGAGACTTTCCCTCTAATGCAATTTCCAGGGGTTCAATGGTGGGGGCATGTTGGTATCTCCCTCTCTCTCTCTCTTTCCCCATAGGGTGTGTGTGCTTGCTGGAGAGAGAAAGAAAGAGACAGAGAGAGAGGGAAAGTGAGAAATTATCCCCCGGGCTGATGGCTACACCAGAGTCCCTTCTCCTTCAGTCTCCTCCTGGGATTTGGGGAATGCACACACACACACGGCATGATTTTCAAGCTGCCAGGTCTGGGACTTGAACTGTGGTCAGCCATGTGGGAGTCCAGTGCCTTAACTACCGCACCACCTGCTGACCTCCTTTCTCTCTCTCTTTTTTTTTTTTTTAATGAGTTTTTCAACTTGCCAGACGGTGCGTGTGCTTGCCACAGAGAGAGAGAGAGAGAGAGAGAGACCCCCTCCAGCAGGGCATGGTCTTGCTGCAATTCTTTTTGCTCCATTTCTCCTTCCCATTATGGTTTTGGCCACAAGCACACACAAGCCTGCTATGCTTTTCAAGCTTCAAGCTCCTGGGGCCAGGATTTGAACCATGGTAGCCATGTGGGATCCTGCTTAAACTCTCTGTGTTAGGGAACAGCCTGAGAATCCCTTCTAAGGTGAGGGAAAAGTCGTTGCACCTGGCCCCTCCAACAACCTAGAAAGGCACAATGCTCATTTAGATTTCAGAGACGATGCGTTCCTTCTTCAGATGTGTTACTTTAGCCTGTCTACTGGGTGCCTCAAAGAGCGGCCAGCTCAGTACCTAGACGTCCGTGTTCTCAGGGCCCCGGAGGGAACAACTCTGCTATTCAGTCCAGTATATGGACACCCTGTGATAGAAATGTGGGGGGGGGGGGGGAACCTTGCACAAAAACAAAAAACAAACAAAACAAAACCCCGGCTAGTTTGGGGCCAGCCAGTGGCATGGTGGTTGAGGCAGCTGGATCCCACATGGCTGACTTCACAGTTTTAGTCTCAGACCTGCTTGCTTGAAAACACACTGGTCACATATGTGTGCATGTCCAAAATCATGAGGACAGAATGGAGGAGAGGGCTGCAACTTGGTATCCCCCTGGGGGATGATTTCTCACTTCTCTCACTCTCTCTCTGGTGAGCGCATGTGCCCTATAGCAAAACTACCAAATAAAACCAAAAAGGCTAGTTCAGAGGGAGTCCCAGAACACAGGGCAGCTCTGCACCAGGCCTCGGCTGCTGTGCGAGCACCTCTGCCACTGGGACCATCTGGTCTGGAAGAGCCAGTGTGTGATGGTACGCAAGGTGTCAGTGGCAGGTAGGGCTGCTGTGTGGGGCCGTGGCGGGGCCTGAAGGTGACCTAGAGCACAGGCTCAGATTCCAGAGCCAGGCCCTGCCGTCCTCTGCAAATAACTACTCTCCTTTTCTGACACAGCTCCTCACCGGCTGTGGGGCCCTAGCAGAAACCTGATGCTTGGCCATGAGCCACCGAAGTGACCTGAGCTGCCTACATAAACTGTTACCTGTCCCAGCAAGCCATAAAGCTGGGTGTCATTCAGAGCACCAGCACCAAACGGCAGACGAACTCCTGTGATCTGGCCCAAGCCCAAGCAGACCCTGAAGGCGCAGGTAAGTGACAGGAAGGGGTGGCCCGAAAGCCCAAGCTTGGCCTCCTGCCACACTGCCTGCTGTCGATTGCACCTGCAGCCTCAGAGCGAGCTCTTACAGCTGACAGGGCAAGTGGGGCCTCAGGCCCGGGTTCAGGAGGCTCTGCACTATAGGCAGGCACCCCGTAATGGCCCACTGCCATGGGAAAGCTCTTCTCTGGGACGTCCCCAAGGCCAGTGGTGAAGGGAGGTCTTTCTGGGGCGATCTCAGGCAGGCACACCAGGTTCACGTTTTGCTTCGAAGGAGACCCAGTCAGATATACCATTACTCACGGCTCACGGGCAGTGGCGACGACCAGATGTCTGACTGCACACCGACTCACAGGCCATGGCAACGGTCAGACGTGCAATTACTCATCAGTTCACGGGCCGTGGTGACAGAAGTGCGATTGCACACCGGCTCACGGGCCATGGTGACAGTCAGACGTGCAATTACTCATCAGTTCACGGGCCGTGGTGACAGTCAGACGTGCGATCGCACACCAGCTCACGGGCCATGGTGACGGTCAGACGTGCAATTACTCTTCAGTTCACGGGCCGTGGTGACAGTCAGACGTGAGATCGCACACCAGCTCACGGGCCGTGGTGACGGTCAGACGTGCGATCGCACACCAGCTCACGGGCCATGGTGACGGTCAGACGTACAATTACTCATCAGTTCACGGGCCGTGGTGACAGTCAGACGTGAGATCGCACACCAGCTCACGGGCCGTGGTGACGGTCAGACATGCAATTACTCTTCAGTTCATGGGCCATGGTGACAGTCAGACGTGCGATCGCACACCAGCTCACGGGCCGTGGTGACGGTCAGACGTGAGATCGCACACCAGCTCACGGGCCGTGGTGACGGTCAGACATGCAATTACTCTTCAGTTCATGGGCCGTGGTGACAGTCAGACGTGCGATCGCACACTGGCTCACGGGCTATGGTGACAGTCAGACATGTGATTACACACCAGTTCACGGGCCACAGCGATGGTCAGACGTGTGATTGCACACCGGCTCACAGGCTATGGCAATGGTGTGGCCAGTGGTCAGTGCTGGAAATTGCCTATATGGAAAGTTGATGACGAAGGAATTTGGGGAGGAGCTATGTGGACAGGCCCTTCTGAATGGGCAGGGGATGCAAAGACGTCTGTGTCTCACGTGAGTGCTCCCAAGGGGTGGCCTGGGCAGAACGGGCTGCAGTGGCCGGCTCTGAGGAGCAGTCGGCCTCCTTCCCCAGCCCCTCGTCATCGAGGGGCTCATGAACAGCGTGGCCATGGCCACCAGGATGGAGGTTCTGCCATCAGGACGTCCACTCACTGAGGCTGACCTGGCGGCGGCCACCACTGAGTGCCCAGTGCGCCAGCAGCAGAGCCCAGCACACGGCCCTGGCTACACCACTGTTCCTCTGGCTGATCTGCCAGCTACCTGGTGGCAGGTCCATCACACTGGGCCACTTCTATTACAGAAGGAGCAGCATTTGGTCCTTGCTGGAGTCGACACTTACTCTGGAAGTGGGTTTGCTCCCCTGCAGATGAGGCTCCTGCCAAAACCACCAGCAGATACGCTGTTCGGGAATTTCAGAGTGCACTTCGCGATCCCGTAAGTGGACCGTGCTCGTGCAATTCACGGTCTTCCTGTGCTCCCACCATCCTGAAGCAGCTGACTTGGCCTTTTGAAGTGGCAGTTCAGTGCCATCTAGGTGACATACCTTGCAGGGCTGGAGCTAGGTCCTCCAGAGGGCTGTCTGTGCTCTGAATCGGCATCCAGTGCGTGGGGCGGTTTCTCCCATAGTCAGCATTCATGGGTCCAGCATCGCGGGATGGCAAGGGGAGGTACTCTCCTCCACCATCACCCGTGGTCACCCACCAGCAGTGTCCCTCCTGTCCCTGTGACTGTGCTCTGCTGGCTCAGCCAGCTCAGTTCCTGAGGGAGGAATGCTTCCACCAGGAGGTGCAGCACCAATTCCATGCACTGTGGTATAGACGGCCACCTGGCCGCTCTGGGATCCTCATGCCTCTGAGTCAGCAGGGTAAGAGGGGAGTGACCGGGCTGCTGGGTCACTGATCTAGCAGAGATGGACTGCTCTCCCTGGTGGAGGTCGGGAAGACACACGGATCCCTTGGGGCATCTCACAGCACTACCGTGCTCCCGGGATGAGATCGATGGGAAATTAGAACAGCCCTCTCCAGGCAAGACTACTAGTGGTCAGACCTTCAGGAATGCGGGTTTGGGTCACGCCACCAGGTGGAACTACCGCCAGCTGAGGTGCTTGGTCAGAGTAGAGGAAACACAGAATGGGCAGCCGAGATCAGCAGTTATAAATACCAGCTGACACCATGAGATCAGTTACAAAAACAAGGACTGTAATTGCCATGTTTCCTACTTTGTAAGAATGGATTTCCCGGACCAGCAGGTGGCACGGTGGTAAGGCACCGGATACCCACCTGGCCGACTGCAGTTTGAGACCCACACCTGGTGACTTCAAAAATCACACTGGGCGTGTGTGCACATGTGCTTGAAATTCCAAGAGAATGGAAAAGGATTGCAGCATGGCCATCCCCCAGGGGGTGACTTCTCACTTTCTCTCTCACGGTCTCTCTTTGTATCTCTCCAATGAGAACAAATGCCTGATGGCAAAAAAAAAAAGAGAATGTGTGCACGTATGTTAAGCAAATATCTTTGTTCTTATTCTTTTGTCATGTAACATAGATTTATTGACTTTAAGTATTGAAGATATTGACAGTATTTAAGTATTGTTAATTTTAAATTAGCTCAGTGGCCTAGTGATTAAGGGAACTGGATCCCACATAACTGACTTGCAGTTCAAATCTTGGCCCAGGAGGCTGGAAAAACATGCCAGGCTGGAACCAGCAGGTGGTGTGGTGGTTAAGGCACTGGATCCCACATGACCAACTCTGTGGTTTGAGTCTTGGACCCGGTGGCTTGAAAACACACGTGGTGCATGTGCGTGCATTCCCCCGGGGTGTGATTTCTCACTTTCTTTCTCACTGTCTCTCTCCTTTCTCTCTGTCAAGTGCACATGCAAACAACAACAAAAACATGGTGGGGTGGTTCCATCAATACGAAATGCTCAGGACTGACAAAGCCATAGAGACAGAGGAGGTTAGCGTCCGCCAGGGAGGGCAAGGATGGGGGTGGGGGTGGGGGGCTGCTGAGGGGCACTGGATTTCTCACTGGAGTGGCAGCATGTTCTAAAATGAGAGGGTGGTGATGTTTGCTCAACTCAGACACTAAACCACGGAGCTGAGTACTTTAAAAGGGCGAATTTTAGATCACGAGGATTTAAACTCAATAAAATGTGTTTCTCTGTTAATGTAAGAGACTCTTCCTGTAAACTCTGCTCTTTCTTTATCTCTGATAGAGCTATAGATGCACACACGTGGGGACAGGGACAGAGGGCCGAGACCCTGACCTGACGGTGGGTAACCTGGTATCAGCTGCTGCTGGACTGAGTCTGTGGAAGGTGTTAATTTCAACTAGTTTTTTTTTTTTTTTTTTTTTTTTTTTTAATTTGCCAAAAGGTGTGTGTACTTGACGAGAAAATGAGAGGGAGGAGAAAGCACCCCCCCAAAGGGGTGCAGTCACACTGCAGTCCCTTCTCCACTTCTCCATCTGGTCAGGATTTGGGACTTGCACACACGCGTACCTGGTGTTTTGTTTTTTTCAGACAGCCATGTCCGAGATTCAAAATGCATGACTGGCTGTGTGGAATCTGGCTCTCTTGACCAGCAGGCCATGAGTTGGCCATCAGCAAGTCTATATGAAGCTAAAGCCCCAGGGCCAGCAGGTGGCACGGTGTTTGAGGCACTGACCCCCAACCTGGCTGACCATGGTTCAAGTCCTGGATCTGGTGGTTTGCACTCCATCCCCTCTCTCTCTCTCTCTCATGCACTATAGCAAATTAAATAATAATAAATACAATTAAGTAATTAAAACTAACTAAATAAAAGAAACTGAAAGGCCCTTTTCATGTGTCTGGTCTTACAGGTGGGGTGGTGGGGATTCAGCTTCCACAGAAGCCCAAGTACAGCACTGGCATGTCGGCAGAAGGCCAACATGCACACCACGTCATGCTGCACACCCTCAGGTGAGCTGTCCTCCAAGATCAGACACTAGTGTGTCAGGCCTGGGACTGGGCTTGAATTCTGGTCTTGGCATCTCATGGCCCTCTGGGCAGTGGTGAGCCAAGGCTGAGCAGGACATGCACTGGAAAGCAAAGACCAGTCTTGGCCATAAGATGGGACAGGCTGGCAGGCCCAGGAGGGAGCAGCATGTGAAAGGCCTGGGTGCCTTGGTCTGGGAGCCGACTTGGGCCGGCACAGTGGGGAGTGGAGCATGGGTGGCAGGACAAGGGCGTTGCAGCCCAGGCCAGATGGAGCTGAAGCCAGAGCAGGGGCCACCTGCTGCCTTTGGCCTGGTAAGCAGTGGAGGCTTGTGGCTGTTCTGGGACTTGTCACACTCGGCTCTCCCCTCCCTTTTCCTTCCCAGCCTACCTAAGCCCTGACTCTCCCTTCCATGGGCCTGCCCACCAGTTGTCCCTAGCAGACCCTCAGGCCCAGGCTGCTGGGCAAGAGGGTGCCCTCAGCCCCCTAGCCTTGTTAACCAGGACCCTCCGGGGGCAGAGGGACCCAGGCCTCGGAACCACCACTGCCAACCTAGGAAAAGGGGATCCCTGCACCTCCCTCCAGGGCTGTAGCAAGTGCTGGGCATGGAGCTGGGTCCTCCAGCAATGCCCAGGAATGCGTCCCTTAGCCATGTGTCTTCGGCCCATATCAACGTAGATGTGAAGTTCTGCTGTGCACTGGCAGCTGCTTGCTGCTGGTGGGGGTCAGAAGAAATGAGAAGTCAGGCAGCGTGGGGCCAGCTGGTGGCGTAGTGGGTAAAGTGGCTGGGTTCCACATGCCAACTGCATGGTTCACTCAAATCCAAGCCTGAGGAACATGCCTGATGTGTACGTGTCCAAAATCCCAAGAGGACAAGGAAGGAGAAGTGATTGTGGAGCGGCCATCCCCGGGGAGGATGCTTTTTCACATTCCCTCTTTCCCTTGCGCCCTATAGCAAATTAAAAAAAAAAAAAAAAGTATAAGAAAAAGGCAGTGTGGACAAGCAGCCTGGCCAGAGCTGGGTGGCGCGCGTACACAGGGTCTGACGCCCCAGAGGACTTTAACTCCACCAGCGAAGTGGAGAAATGGCATTTTAAGCAGAAGGCACGGCTGGGGTGAAAGGGGTGGGAGGGAATATATACGAGGGCCAGAGTGGCTGGAGCGGAGGAGCCCACAGGAGATCAGAGCTGGAGGGGAACCTGGGGCCTGACAAAGGCTTGTGTCTTTATCCCGAGAAAGCCACTTTTGGACGTGGCAGCACCTCCGGCTGCTGGGTGGAGAAGGGCGGCGACAGCAGCCGCCCGAGATCGCACACGTCTGGGGTCTCTGGTGGGCTGAGAACCCGAGTGCAGGTAGGTCCGGATCTGCACGCCGGCTCCACCAAGGCTCAGTCCGGTGCCTACGCTCACAGCCCGCGAGCTCGGGCGAAGCTCCCCCCCCCCCCTCTGGTTGGTCAGAACCGGGGGCACATGACCCAGTGGCGACCAATCATCGCGCCGCAGACCCGCTGATTCTGGAGCCTCCAGGGTCTCCCCCCCGAACAGTAGCGAGATCCGCCGGCAGGGGGCGACCAAGGCAACCCCGGTGGCTGAGAAGCACAAACTGAGGCCCTTGCAGGTGGACGGTGACAATGCCCGGGACGTCCGCTGGCAGATGATCACTGCGAACTTCCTGTGACATGCGTGTCCGCCCAGGCCTCCCAGCACCCGGCGTCCACTGGGCGCTGGTCATTTCCTTCTTTTTTTTTTTTTTTGGAGAGGTTTTCACTGTAGGGCGCGGGCGCTCGCCAGACAGAGAGAGAGAGACATAGAGACAGAAAGCGAGAACTCACCCCCCCAGAGGGGATGGTCACGCCACAATCCCTTCTCCATTCTTCTCTCGGGATCTTGGGCACACATGCACACGTGCCCGGCGTGAGTTTTAAGCCACCAGGTCCAGGACGCTAACCGGGGTCAACTACGTGGGAGTCCACATAGCCATTATGCTAACTGCTGGTTCCCATGAGCTCCAAATTTTTTGACCAATGCATCTCTGGTACCCTCATCATCTTTTTGCAAATCTAGGTCATCTTGCCGAGACCAAATGGGGTATCCATCAGCTCTCTGACCAGATTCTAAAAGGGAAGAAGTAGCCTCCAGCTCATCACTATTTTTCAGGAAGGCCTGTGTAACTGTTGATAGATCCAAGTTAAATTTCCCCATTAACTGGTGGATGATCTTTATGGCAGCTCCCACTTCTGGTGTAGAAATTTTTTCTTCTTCTTCCTCCTCCTCCGGTTGTGTTTCTGAGTCCTCTTCAGGTGTGGTGGATCATCATCACACATTGTTATATGTATTTCAAAATCAGGGCTCTCCTCCAGCACTTCTTGAAACTCCCGAGTGGCTTCCACACGCATTTTTCTGACTGCTTCTTCATTCTCCTTGATCTCTTTTTTTTTTTTTTTTTTTTTTTGAGAGGTTTTCGCTATAGGGCGCGTGCGCTCGCCAGACAGACAGAGAGAGACAGAGAGACAGAAAGCGAGAAATCACCCCCCGGGTAGATGGCCATGCCACAATCCCTTCTCCTCCGTTCTCCTCTCGGGATCTTGGGCACGGATACACACGTGCCCGGTGTGAGTTTTAAGCCACCGGGTCTGGGACGCGAAACGTGGTCGACTATGTGGGAGTCCAGCGACATAGCCATTACGCTAACTGCTGGTCCCGATCTCTTCTTTTATATATTCTTCAGGCAAATCTGGAGCGCTCTCTCTCTCTCTCTGTCTTTTTTTTTTTTTTTTTTTTTGGTTTGTTTTTGGAGAGGTTTTTGCTATAGGGCATGTACGCTCACCAGAGAGACAGAGAGAGACAGAGAGACAGAAAGCGAGAAATCACCCCCCGGGGGGATGGCCACGCCACAATCCCTTCTCCTCCATTCTCCTCTCAGGATCATGGACACGCACATGCGCCCGGCGTGAGTTTAAGCCACCGGGTCTAGGACTTGAATGGCGGTCAACTACTGGGAGTCCAACGACATAGCCATCACACCAACTGCTGGTCTCTGGAGCTCTCTTATTCTGCGGTTCCCCACTATCCACAGCTTCTGGGAGGGGGGCTCACGGGCACGGCCCCCAACAGGTACTTACGCTTCTGGCCCCGCAGGTGCTTGAGGTAGCGATCCTTCACAGACTGCCAAGAGTGCTTCGGGAGTGAGCTTCTCTCCATCGCCTTCCACAGGGCATTGCTGGTGACAGAGCTGGGCGAGCGGGCATTTTCCTTCACATAGGTCAGGATGGCCACGTTGTCTGCTTAGGTGAAAGCTATCTGCCCAGAGCAGGTAGGCCTCCAGCTCCAGTCCAGGATGCACTGTGTGGAGATGAAGCCGCCCCAGGTCTCTGCCCCGGGCTGGGCCAGCAGCACCAGCCGGGGCTCCTGCACCTGGCAGCCCGCCGCCCATGCAGTGCATCACCAGCGTCGGCAGCTGGCGCTTGGCCGGGCCGGGCTGCACGTAGAAGGACATGGAGCTGCTGTCTTCTCTCAGGAACAAAGTCGAGGAATGAGTGGGCCTGTGGGGGCCTTTGCTCACGTCCATGGCCTCCGCCTTGGCAGACTCCAGGCAGCAAAAGAGCAGCCCACAGACGAGCGGCTGGAAGACCCAGCGCACTGAGCCGCTGCCACAGACGCCCGTCTTCTCTAATTTCTGAGAGCTGATTTCCTACTATTGCTGTCTCTTCACCCTTCCTCTCTGTGTTCCTTTTGTACGGTGCTGGTGCTGTGTACTTGGTGCATACATGTTCACGCACGCTGTTGGGTAAGTAGCGGACGGGGTATATCGTCGCGTGACTTGCACACATTATTCTAAAGTGCTCTTCTTGGCCTCATCCCGCCCCAGCCCCAGTCCTCTGCTCTCTGTTTGCTCCCATTTGGCTGTTCCCTCATGCACCATCCTTTTAATCCCATACTTTCTGAGTGTTCTAGTTTCCCAAGTGTCTTCTGCCCTCTGCTTAGAGTTGAATGTGAACCGTCTGGCAGGCATTTCCCCTCACAGATATGTTTAACCTATTTTTGTATATCCATGTGACAAATCTTAGTTTTAATGAGGTCATCTTCTTTTTATGCTTTCTCTTTTTGCAGGGACTAAAATATTCACTTAATTTGAGTGCATGTGTTTCTTCTGATATTTTGGAAATTCTGTATTTTTGTACTTGGTAGGTTATCTTTCTAATTTTATATAATACACTATTCCTTCATTTTTCTACAGAGTATCTATTGACCCCCCCATTATGAGTAATCATGACACCGTTATTTTTTTCTACTTCCTTCCCACTCCTTCCTTCCACCATCCTTACCATTATATAATTTTAAATGAAAATATCAGGATAAAATACACTAATTTTATATTGTACATATATTATTTATATACAAACCTATCATGTGTCCTCGTGTTTAAGAAGTCATCAATTTTAAGACGCTCCTCTGATGTAGTAATACATTTAAAAAACTTCTTCCATGAGAAAGAAAAAGAGAGAAAGAGATCAAGAGCGAGACACCCCCCCCCCCACCCCCCCGCCGCCAGTAACGTGGTCTTCATGCCCCAGTCTGCCCCTAGCCTCAGCCAGCTCTGGTCACAGGCACGCGAGCCCACCCAGGGCATCCGGGAGACATGAGGACACGGATCTAAGACTTCCCCATGCTGTTTCAGCATCACAGTGTCGCAGTATTGGTCCGGCCCAGTAACAGCTTTTTGGATGAAAAGGAGACTGTCCTATCACCGTCCCTGCAGCGGGTTATCAGTGTTTGGACCTGAGATGGAATCTGAGGGCATCTTGATTTCCCTCCTTCTGAATGCTGTGCCCTTGACTGGGCTGCTCTGGTCACGCACAGTGTCCCCTCCCTTCCTCGGGCTGCTGCAAGGAAGTGTCTGTCTCCTTGGCAGTGAGCACAGTGTGGGCGTCACTGTGGGAGTCCCTGGGGAGGGAGGCTTGAGTTGCCAGATTCCAGGCAGCCCAAGACTCTATGCCCATGTGGATGACATTAGACCTGCCCGACCCCCCCTCACCTCTAGCTGCTCTTGTGACCCTGGGCAAGGCTCAAAAGCAAATCACGTTTGATGTCATCCTAAAGGTTTGTAGCCACCTTTGTCGCAGATCCCAGAGTTCCCAGAACTTAGCATTTCCTAGAGCCAACTTCGGCCATGACAGTCACGCCCACCCTGCTGGGCTCCTCTCCTGTCCTGTGCTCCTGCCCAGCTAGGACGCCCCATCCAGACCACCCCTTGCACGTTCGTCCTCCCTCCATTTGCTTCTGCTTCGCCCCTATGCCGTCCTTGCTCGCTCACCTCTGGTCTGGACCTCAGCCGTTTCCTAAGGCTTGGCCTGCTCGCTGCCTCCTCTGGCGAATGCCAGGCCCCTCCACTGGTCCCACAGCCTGACCATAGTGCTGGCCACACTGTGTGGCTGGGAAGAAGCTCGGCTGCTCACCAGTCTGCCTCTTACCTCTTCCTTCCCTGGATGTGAACTTCCTTGGCCAGAGCAAGACAACCACAGAGCTTTCTGGAAAAACCTCTGGTGTTGGACAAGGCTTGGGAGTCCATGGTTCTAAAGGGGGAGGCTGAGGATGGCTGGCCGTGGTGAGGATGGACGGTTGTCCTGGGCAGTGGGAGAGCCCAGCCTGCCTGCGGCGTGGCAGGAACTGGGCGATGGGGAGTCTCGTTCGTATGTAACTAAGACGTCGGCTTCTTAGTGACTTACAGTAAAGCGCAGAATCCTCAGCGAGCACCCGGAGCTTGTCCATGTGCCTGCACCGCGGTCCCACCCAGGTTGAGTTCCAGCAAGTTTCCAGACCCGAGACGCCCCCACCAAGAACGACTGCCGCTTAGACTTCCCCGCCCCAGGTTCATTTTACTTGTTTTTTTTGTGCTTTATGTAGTTGGAACCGTGCAGTCTGTGCTCTTTTAAGTCTGGCCTCTCTCATTCAATGTTATTAAATGCTATTTGTTTACGTGTACCTTTGTATTTTGTTTTGTTTTGTTTTGTTTTGTTTTTTCCTATAGGGTGTGTGCGCTTGTCAGAGAGAGACGGAGAGAGAGGGGGAAAGTAAGAAATTGCCCCCGGAGGTGGTGGCCACGCTGCCATCTCTTCTCCATTCTCCTCGCAGTGCTTGGGGGTGCCTGGGCAGTGGGAGAGCCCAGCCTACCAGCATGGAAGGGGCTGTGTGACCAGCGTTTCCTAAGCTGCCAGGTCTGGGGCTTGAACCATGCAATCGTCCACGTGAGACACAGCCACCTTAACCAGCTGGCCTCTGTCTGGCTGTGCGTGTGTCCTTTGGCGTTTACTTATTTCGCCTATGAGCGAGAGACAGAGACAGGCCCTTCTACAGGGCCTCAGCGACTCAGTCCGCCCCCAGCCAGCCCCAGATCAGGGACACATGCACACCTGGTGTGCGCTGGGTGAGAACTCGGCGTCTTTCCGTGTGACCAGCCTCATAGAGTGTCCTATTTTGCTGCTGTGCCAGCTGCCGGCCACGTGCTCACAGGTCATTGTAATGACAGCAGTGGCGACAGCTCTCACCTCTGCCTTCCCTGGCCTGGCACACAGTGAGCAAGCAGTTCTAGTGGGTGCAGTCGAGGGGCCTTGCCCCTGTCGCATTTCTGTGCTAGAACGGGATCTGAGTCTGACCCACTGCTAGAGAGGCACTTTCCCATGGCAAGAGGGCGGCGGACGGCCACGGCCTTGCTTCTGTGGCTTGGCCTCAGCCTTTATAAATGCTCCCGGCAGCAGCCAGAGGTCACCTCAGGCCGGGTGACCAGGCCCTCTCCCTGCACTCCTTGACGCCCCCCCCCCCCCCCCAGGGCGGGCATTCACTCCTGTCCTACCTCGGTTTCTCCAGCTGTCAGCTGGACTCCCAGCCCTGTCCTGAGACTGGCAGAGAGTGCCCAGGAGGTGAGGCCTGGAAGGTGCCCATTGGTTTGGCCTGATAGGAAGGAGACATGCCCTTGTCCTGTGCCAGCGCCCCAGGTGGGAACCTCAGGGCTCATGTCCTCACTCAGGGGTTACTCGGGGCACGGCCCCATCTGTCCCCAGCGTGTGCCCTGTTGATCCTGGAGGGACAGCACCCACTTCACAGCTGGCAGTCGGGGCTCCGGGCGCGGGCTACGTCACCGCTCGGCAAGCCATGACCAGCGCCGACCTCATGCTGTGTGCCTGCGTCAGCCTGAGGACCCCGAGGGAAGCAAGACCACGGCTAGGCCCCCAGGAGGGCGTTCTACCGCGGAGCGGGGGGCTGCGGGCGACACGTTCAGGGCCTCGGTCCCATTGGTCAGATCCTTGTGGCGGGGCTGGTGAGATTCCTGTGGGGCAGGTGCACAGCCCGGCTCCAGGCATGGATCCTCTCCTCGGGACCCTCATGGGAAGGTTACCTTCTCCCCTCCAGAGACCTCCTGAGGACGCTGGGCATCTGTGTGCCCGGGACTGGTCAGGCTTAGATGGAGTGGACGCTGAACTGCAGGCCCTGCTGTCTCTGTTTCTGTCTCTCTTTGTCTCTCTCTGTCTCTGTCACTCATAGAATAAACTCTTAAAAAAAAAAAAAAAAGTGATCCTGGCCAGCCTAGAATGGCAGCGCAGGAAGCCACACAGCTCCAGGGGCTTGGATGCCCTGCCTGGCAGACCCCAAACACCCCAGTGAGGGCATGCCAGGATCTGGGGAGCAGGAAGGCTGGGAAGGGGGCCCCCCTTGTGCTCACAGGATGTGGGAGGTGCTTCTCTCTTTCCCTCTCCTGTGGACTATCATGAATTAAAAAAAAAAATCCTCGGGGCCAGCAGGGGCATGGTAGTTAAGGTGTTGAGTCCCACATAGCTGATCACGGTTGGAGTCCCAGGCCTGGCAGCTTGAAAATCACACCAGGTGTGTCCGTGCGTGTGTGTGTGTGCCCAAAACCCTGAGAAGAGAATGGAAGAGAAGGGACTGCCGCGTGGCCATCCCCCGGGGCATGATTTTGCACTTCCCTTCTCTCTGTCTCTCTCGGGCAAGTGCACGCACCCCATGGCAAAATCTTAAAACAAACAAAAAAGCAAAACAAAACAAAACGACCCTCATCCTAAAGCTCTTCCTCTCTGAACAATCCCCGCTTCCGTCTGGGAGTACCCTTCCAGGCTCTCTCCAGGGCTCTCGCTCTTACACACAAACACAGCCACACCGTCATACAGGTACACACGCGGACACACACCCAGCCCTGAGGGCATTTCAGTTACATAAAGAGGCCGCTCCTAGCAGCCCGCGAGCGGGGCGTGTCCGCAGACACCTCTCGTGGGCCCATGCTTCCTTTTTACAGGTTGTGCCGCGAGAGCAGACAGCGCCGTAAACCTCGCTTCCCCGTCCCACCCTCTTCCTGCCCGGCGACAGGCATCTCCCAGCCATGGCCTCCCACACTGAGGGCGGGCCCACCGAGGTTGTTGGGTGTGAGGTGCATACCCCTCAGTGACTCATGCCAGGTGACACAAGGCCAGGGCGGTGGTAATGGGGTGCCCCGGGACTGTGGGCCACTTCTGGGACTGAGGAAGACGGCCTGAGTGTGAGGACTGAGTCACGGAGCAAAGCCAAGGCTAGACTGGCCCAGCCCTGGACATTCCTAGGGGACAAGTCCGGCGTCTTTTGGGGTTCTCTAGGTTTGTACTGACCACGAGCATCGTCATCCCCTGAAATGCAATCACATTCAACTGGATGTGGACTCCAGGGCACCTCAGAGTCAGTGCACGGAGCTGCTGGTACTCGAACCCCAGCCCCCAGCCTGGAAGGCGTTTCTCTGGGGTGGCATGGCACGCTCCCCTGGAGTTGCGGGACGTGTCTCTGCCCTGCTGTGGCGTTAAATCCTGCCTGGCCCTACTGACCTGTGGGGAGGGCGGCTCGGCCACCGGGCCTGGCCCCGTCTGCCTCATGCCATTTCCAGCGACCCAGCCCAGGAAGCCGTGGGTATCACAAAACCTGATGCAGGCAGGTCGCCTGACAACACAGAATGCTGTCATCGGAGTGGGAGGGCGTGGATGGGGAGCTACGTGAGGGGCTCCTCAGGTGGCCGTGCCGGAGTTGCCGGGTCTCCCGGATGTCTTGGCAGCGCTGGAGAGTGTTGGGAGTGTAGGGCACTCAGGAGTCCTCCCCACAGTCGCCCCTCGGTGTGTTTAGTGTGGAGTCATCCTGTTGGACGGCATGGTTGGGAACCTCTGCTGAGGCATAACCACCAGGAGGGAGGGCGGCTGTGGCAGTCCCGGTGGGCAGCCAGGCAGGAAGCGGGTGAGGCCTCAGGAAAAGGCCCTCGGAGTGGAGCCCTCTCCCGGGCTGGCTGGCAGCAGCCTGGCAGGCGGGCAGGCACCTGCCTGTACTTACCTGGTGCACAGGGCGCAGCCCCCTGCCAGCAGCTCTCCCTTGGGTGAGGGAGCACAGCTGGAAGTGGCAGGAGTGCGCCAAGGCCATGGCCCCGCAGACGGCCCGTGCAGGTCTGCGTCCTGTCCAGTCCGTGTCCTGAGAGAGGCAGCCCAGGGCCACCGCTGAGGAGAGGCCTCAGGTCCGGGCCTCGGCTTGGAACCCTGTCACCCGAGATGCCTTGCTACCTGGCCATGGGCCACTGGGCCAGGTGATGGCGTCAGGGACGTGGCACCGGGGTCTCCTTTCCCAGCGATGCCTGCCCACGCGGTTGCTGCAGTCCCTGTTCTCCGGGCGTGGGGAGTCGGGAGCTGAGGCAGGGTACTGGCATGGCGGTCGGCAGTCTCCCATTGTCCAGCCAGCACCGGCTCTTTGCCTAGGTGGTTGCTTTGATTAGTGACGAGTAGGTTGGCACCTCTGGGTGGTACAGCCCTGCTCGACGGACTGTGGGCCCCAGGCTTTGCCAAAACTCAGAGGGCTTGGGGCTTGGTTACAAACCAACTGCTGTAATGGGGCCCACACACCAGGCTGGTGTGCAGTCGCGCTCCCAGGCCTTCCGTGTGTGTGTGTGTGTGTGTGTGTGTGTGTGCATATGTGCATGTTTGCGTGCCTACACTTAGGCTCAAATGGGCCTGGCATTGCGTGTGCAGCTGCCTGGCCTGTGGGCCGGTGTGGTGAGGGATCCCGGGAAGGACGTGCCTTGAATTGGTGTCTAGCTCTTATGGGATGGAGGCCAGACCATAAACTCGCAAAGACGGGGAGATTTTAAAAGACTTCATAGGCAATGGAAGAGTCTTTAGATAAGGACACTTCAGAAGTTCATCAGAAAATGGGACCAGCAGTTAGCGTAATGGCTATGTCGCTGGACTCCCATGTAGTCAACCGCGGTTCACATCCCAGATCCAGTGGCTTAAAACTCATGCCGGGTGCATATACATGCGTGCCCAAGATCCCGAGAGGAGAATGGAGGAGAAGGGATTGCGGTGTGGCCATCCCCCCTGGGGGAGATTTCTCCCTTTCTGTCTCTGTCTGTCTGGCGAGCGCACGCGCCCTATAGCAAAAACCTCTCCAAAAAAAAAAGAAAGAAAAAAGAAAAAGAAAAAAGAAGTTCACTGGAAAATGAAGTTGAAGTATGTTTAGGGCTAGCTGGTGGCATGTGGCTTAAGAAACATGCCAGGCATGTGCGTGTACATGCCCCAAATCCTGACAGGAGGGACGGATGGAGAAGTTTGCAGTGTGACCATCCCCCATAGGGGGTGCTTCTCTCTCTCTCTCTCTCGCTCTCTCTCTCTCTCCAGTGAGCGCATGTGCACTCCAGCAAATTGAAAAGAAAAAAATGTACAAGCTAATTTTGGCGCAAAAAATTTCTTGAAATCCATATGTAGCTTTTTTTTTCCTTTTTTTTTTTTTTTTTTCTGAAGGGCATGAGAGCTTTCCAGAAAGAGAAATGGGGTGGGGTGGGGAGGGGAAGTAAGAAATCACCCCCGGGCGGCGGGGAATGGCCATGCTGCAATCCCATCGAGGAGTCACTTGCAGACCGGACTTGTTCGTGGACACACTCCTGTCACTCAATCAACCAGCCATCTGGGACCATGAGGGGAGATGGCCGCTCCATCAGACGCCACTTCCAGTCACCCAGCATCGTGTAGTCTGAGAGCTGAGATGTGTGCGGTGGCCGCCATCGTGGTGTCTGTCACTCCGATGGCACAAGCAGTGCTCTGCCAGCCCCCAGCTGCGGGGCTGTGTGTGACTTTGAGTACCTGGTGGGTGTCTGTCTGGGAGGCAAGCCTGAAAGGACCCCTTGTGGCACCAGCCCCAGGACCAGTTTGGACCACTCGTTGGCCAGTAGTCCAGTGCCAAGGTCGCCACCCACAGTGGGGCCGGCCTCCTGAGGGCACTGCCCCGGTCCTGCGCTCCACCGGGGATGCCCTTACTGGGGATGGGACAGCAGTGTCCACTGAGCTCCACCATCTGGTGACGACAACAGTGCTGGTCCTGTGGTCCCTGGGGGGACGAGGGGGCTGAGAGAGTGGGGACTCCTTCAGTGTCTAGGCTAGGGAGTAGGACAGGGGATGCCACCCCTCCTGCAGGTGGGACATGCTGGAGCACCCAGTTCGGCACCGCCCTGGCTTAGGGAGGCCTCAGGAGCTGTGCCAAGGCTGTGGGGAGCTGTGTCTGTGACCCAGGCATGGGACAGCTGGTAGGGGGTCGTGGGCTCAGGGCCCTTGAGTCTCTGTTTCCAGAAGAGCCCAGGAGGTGGCCAGCTGTCTTGTTTTATAGAATTCGGTGCCCAGCAGGGAGTTGAGAGGCTGTGTCTGGCATTGGAAGCCGGTGGGCAACTACAGCCATTGCAGGTGGGCCTAACCACAGGGCCACAGGAGAGACCGACTACGCCCCCGCAGTGCAGGAGTCTCCGAGGGCTGCAATGGGAGCGCCTGCTGATTTCGTACCTCCTCCCTGAGAGCGGTAGAGAGGGACACTCCAACAAGGCCCACCCCCGATCCTGGGCACACAGAGGGCTCCCAGGAGCCGTCCCAGCTGTGTCCCGCCGTGTCAGTGCCTGGCCTCTGCTGGCCTCCCTGTGGACCGAGTTTAGCATGGCTGGAGGGAGACCTGGGATGGCAGGCCAGCAAACGCAGCCACTGCAGGATGAAGCATGGTGGCGTTCACGGTCTCTCCATGCACACGTCTCTCTGGACCGTTTGCTTCCAGGAGCCCAAAGGCGCCATGAGGCATCGGACCCGCACGTCCCGAACGAGCCAGCCAGCAACTCGGAAGAGGAGGGGAGGGCACTGGGTCCTGCCGCACCTGTGCCCCTGGAGGAGCGTGGATGTGGTGAGGATTTCGTGGCAGACTGTGCACAATAGCAAAGACAGCATGGTCCCCACAGCAGCCTGGGAAAGGTGTCCCCTGTCCTTTCAGAGGTGAAAGCCACTGGGCCGAGAGGCCGATGCAGCAGGCGGAGCAGGGCACGGCCCCTTCCGTGAACAGGACGTGTGCCGGTGGCTACTGGGAGAGGGATTTCAACAGGCTGAAATGCTGAGTATTGGGCCTGGAAGAATCACACCTGGCAGGCTTTGGAGGAGCTTCGTGAACTTCGCAGCTCAGGTCTGGGATCTGGGAGAGCCCTAGGTGGGGCTGGCCTCTGGATCAGCTGGCTGGCATAGGGGAAGGTGATGGCCCCCTGGAAAGCTCAGTGTCCCTGGGGTCAGCGAGGCCCCCACATGTGAAAGCAGTGGGATTACAGAAAAGGAAAGGACATGGCGTTCTGGTATTGTGGACACCACGGAGTGCAGCGCAGCCCGAGCTGTTCTCTGTTCTCCCGTGCTGGCCACTGGCGTTTGCTCCAGGCTGCAGCTCTTACAGTCAAGCTGCCCTGACTGTTCTTGCACACGTCTCTCAGTGCCCATGACTCTCGGTGCTTATGTCTCTTGGTGCCCCCATCTCTCAGTGCCCATGTCTCTCCATCCCCACAACTCTCCATGCCCACATCTCTCTATGCACTCATCTCTGGTGCACACGTCTCTCCATGCCCACGTCTCTCCGTGTATGCATCTATGGTGCCCACGTCTCTCTATGCCAACGTCTCTCCGTGCACACATGGCTCTCCATGCCCATGTCTCTTAGTGCACACATCTCTCCGTGCTCATGTCTCTTGGTACACACATCTCTGGTGCACATGTCTCTCCATGTCCATGTCTCTCTGTGCATACACATATCTCAGTGCACACATCTCTCAGCGCATACATCTCTCTGTGCTCATGTCTCTTGGTGCACATGCCTCTCGGTGCACACATCTCTGTATGCACACATCTCTCTGTGCACATGTCTCTCCATACCCACATCTCTCAGTGCACCAACCTCTCTGTGCACACATCTCTCCATGTCCATGTCTCTCTGTGCACACATCTCTCCGTGCACACATCTCTTTGTACACACGTCTCTCTGTGCACATGTCTCTCTGTGCACATGTCTCTCTGTATTCATGTCTCTCTGTACAAACATATCTCGGTGCACACATCTTTCAATGCATACATCTCTCCATGCACATGTCTCTTGGTGCACATGTCTCTGGGTGCACACATCTTTCCGTGCACATGTCTCTTGGTGCCCATGCCTCTCTGTGCACAGTCTCTTGGCACACACATCTCTATGTCTCTCCGTTCACAGTCTCTCCGTGCACACATCTCTCCGTCCACATGTCTCTCGGTGCACAGTCTCTTCATGCACACATCTCTTGGCGTCAACACCTCTCCGTGCACACAGCTCTCGGTGCACATACCACTCCACTTGGCTCGGGAGTGAAGTTCTGGGTGCTGAAGAGTTTACAAAGTGGCTGAACCCCTCGAGCCTCTCTGTCTTCTGCTCTGGGACGCCTACATAGGGCTGGTTCACCAGGAGCCATTCAGCCACCACCAGCCAGTCCTTCCCGAGAGCAGCTTCTTTGCCAGAGTTATTTTAGGAACTGGGGATCACAGGGGTGGGGCCCAGAGAGCGAGATGTTGTGGAACAAAACATGTAATTAACAAGCAAATACACACCGTAGTAATTTATTTCAGATAGAGGTAGCATAGACACGCTATTAAGCTATAATTACAATTTCAGCAACGTGACCTCCACGATGAGCAGAAGGCATTCTAGGACTACCTGGCCCTCCCCCACTCTCTGCTCCCTCCTGGACACAGGTGGGCAGGTCCAGGTTTCTGAACCTGTCCTCTTCTTTCACGTGCTCCATTTCAACAGACGTGTTCTTTGTAGCGACTTATTTGCATTTGATAAAGGGCATGTGTGCGTGCCAGAGAGAGACAGAGGAAGTACAAAAGCACCCCTCAGTGGCTAGGTGGCACTGCAGTCCCGTCTCCTCTGCCCTCCTCTTGGGATTCGGGCCCGGGCACACACGTGCCTGGTGTGTTTTCTGAGCCGCCAGGTGTGAGACTTGAGCTGCGTTGTCGGTAACGTGGGACCCAGCCATCTTAACCATTGTATCACTGGTTGGCCCGAGGATGGTTATTGTTAAACAAGTAATTTTTTTTTCTTTGCCATCCTTGATTCCCTATCCCTCACCCTCTGCCATGTTCCACCCTCCTCCCACATTGTCTCTGGTATCCATGGTTGCTTTCTATGCCTCCTCCCCCCCCATTTAATTGATTTGCTAGTGAACTTAATTAGTCTAAATATTTCCAGTAGCTAGCGCAGCTGATATATACCTATACGTGAACCCAAGTCTGACTTTAGGCATAAACCTCAGTGAGTAGAATGAACATACTATAAAGTAGTACCTAGCTGGGGCTATATAGCTTACTGCAGTCATCAAATATGCATTTTTTTAAATTTCGATGAGAGTTTTAGTGGTTTTTTTTTTCCTCCTGAAAATTTATTTTAAAATTAATTAACATTCATTCCCTGAGCATCATCACAACATACTAAATGTGGTTTCCCATCTAGAATAAACTGCATAGTGACTTAATCATACATGTTATCATCAATAATATTCCATTTCTACTTTCATATATATGTATGTGTGTGTGTATATATATACATATATATGTGTCACATATGTTTTTTACCCCATGTCTGACCCTCTGCCCTTTCCCACTCTTATTACACTATCTCTGCTAGATACAGTTGTCTTCAATTCTTTTTCCCCAACATTTGGTTGATCACACAATATCATAAGTAATCTAACTACTTACAATAGCAAGTTCAGCTGGTAATTTCAAGAAAAGCAGTTTTGAACTGGTAAGGATATTTCCTTGAAACTTAAAGCCTAGAAATAGGTTAGTATTGTGTTCAAATAATAGGTACATGAGCCTATTGACAGCTAAAGGCAGGACAAAAATCCTTAAAACTGGACAACAATGCTTAGAAGAAAAGCAGCAATATTTTAGTCGAGTCACAGAATGCTGTTTCATCAGTTCAGTCTCATGTACTTAATCTTTCTTCTGTTGTGGTTCGATCTTCCAGACTGAATTCTGGGATATAATATTCAACTCCAGACTTTGTCCCTACAATTAAGTTGCCTATTTTCTTAGTTTTTGAACTCTTATTTCTGTGTGTCTGCATTTAATTTTACTGACATATTACTCCCTTAAGAACTTCTTGGAGATCTGGTCTGGTGCTGGTAAATTCTTTCAGGTTTTGTTTATCTGGGAATGTTCGTGTCTTTTCTTCCTAAATGAACAATAATCTTGCTGGGCACAGTATTCTCGGGTGAAATTGCTTTTCCCTTAACACTTTGAATATATTTTCCCATTCTTTCCTCACTCACATTGTTTCCGATGAGAGGTCTGCTGTTAGTCTGATGGGATACCCTTTGTAGGTAACTTGTCATTTTTCTCTTGCCAATCCTAGAATCTTGTCTTTGTCTGTGGTTTTGGTCAACCTGGCTATAATGTGTCTTGGAGAAGATCTTCTTGGGTTGATTCTATTTGGGGTCCTCTGTATTTCTTGGGATTGAATCTTTGAGTGCCTCTCTAGGTTTGGAATGTTTTCTTGCAGGATTTCATGGAATAGATTATCAATGCCCTTCTCTTCACCTTCTGGGATGCCTATTATCCAGATGTTTGGACGTTTAATTGTATCTAGTACTTCTCGTATATTATCCTCAAATTTTTGGGCCATTTTCTCAGTCTTCGTGGTGGATTTTTCTAGGCCAGCAATTTTCTCTTCTACATCTGAGATTCTATCTTCTGTATGATCTAGTCTGCTTTTAATACTTTCAAGGGAGATTTTGACTTCCTGTATTATAGCCTTCATATTTAACAGTTCCATCTGATTCTTTTGTAAAGTGTGAAATTTCTCTTTTAGATCTTGCATGAATTTCCTCACCTCCTGGAACTCGTCAACTCCTTTCTCCTTCCTCTTCAGCAGTTCATTGTCTCTCTTCTCTTCCATCTCTGTTAGCTTTGTCATTATGAATGTTCTGAATTCTTTATCAGACATTTCCATGATTTCCATTGAACTGTGTGTGGATGAAGAGGAGTTATACTTTTCCCTTGGAGGAGAGGTATTTTCCTGCTTTCCCATATTTCTTGTGGTCCTGCAGCAATTTCTAGTCATCTGGTCGATGGTGGGTTTCTTCCCAAACTTGGAGGTTCAATCTGAGCATCGAGGAGCGTGAAGAAAAGGAAACAGAAAGAGAGAAACAACAGTAACAACAGAAAAAAAAAAAAAAACAAACCAAGAAACAGAAAAAGAGAAGAAAAAATGAAGAGAAAAACTTTTTAATAAAACTAAAAAAAAATTAATATTTAAAAAAATTTCAGTAAAACCCAAAAATTAGAAAACTGCATGGCGCGCAAGCATGCCGCACAAAATGGCTAGTTCACAGGAGTCATGAAGGTGTGTCTTCAAGAAGGCCTGTTCCCTTGGGAACCAGCAATTAGCGTAATGGCTATGTTGATGGACTCCCACGTAGTCGACCGCGGTTCACGTCCCGGACCCGGTGGCTTAAAACTCACGCTGGGCGCGTGTGCGTGCATGCCCAAGATCCCGAGAGGAGAATGGAGGAGAAGGGATTGCAGCGTGACCATCCCCCCGGGGGGTGATTTCTCGCTTTCTGTCTCTATGTCTCTCTCTGTCTGCCTGGCGAGCGCACGCGCCCTATAGCGAAAACCTCTCCAAAAAAAAAAAAAGAAAAAAAAGAAGGCCTGTTCCCTTTGCCTCTCCTGGGCTGGAGGGGGAGATGGAATTATTAACAAGATCAAGGGATAGGAGGGGCCAGCAAGCCCAGAAAATGCCTCACCTTAAAAAAAATTCTAAAAAGCAAAAATTAAAAAAAAAGAGAAGACAGAGACAGAGACAAAGGTAGAGAGAGACAAAGACAGATACAGAGACAGGAGGCCTGAAAGGGGTCTTCCTACCACGCTGGAGGCCGAATTATCAGTGGGAAATCTTCATTTCTGTTTCCCCGAAAATGGCTAGTTCACAGGAGTCATGAAGGTGTGTCTTCAAGAAGGCCTTAAACAAGTAATTTTTAAATGCCCATCTCTATCTTAGGTTTTTTTTTTTTTGTTGTTGTTGTTGTTGTTTTTTTGTTTTGTTTTTTTTTTTTTTTTTTTTGATAAAATAGCTTTTCATGTCTCCTGGGAGATATACTGACTCTTCAATCCAGTCTGGCTTTCTCCAGTAGCTGTTTTCCTGTGCATTAAGTTCTCCCTTCCTGGGTGGATTGCCTTCCTTTCCTGGTGACTTCCGGCCCCTCTGATGTTTGCCGAGTTGGGTTATGGACTGTTTGACTCAGGTGGGAGGGGCTGTGCGGGATGCATCCTCGCCTGTGTGCTGCAGACTTTCTGCCGGGCAGCCACACACCAGAGCGTGCTGACCACGGCAGGCCACTGGGGCCTCCTGAGGGCCAGGGAGCACCCCTGCCCAGGGCTGCTGCTCAGTTCAGGGCAACTGGGTGTGTGGAGGGGTGCCGGCCGTCCCTGGACGTTCCTCTCAGTTGCCAGCCCACAAGAGTCCCTGTTTAGCAAATACTGTCAGGGACTTAGCCAGTAGTGTATGTGTGCACGCATCTGTGTGTGTAAGTCCCACACACATGCATATATATACACGAGCATATCTCACATACATGATACACACACATATCTCACACGTGTGAGACACATGTACATCTCACATATATGATACACCCCCACATACACACATATCTCATATATGATGTATACGCACAGACACATACATATGCATTCACATAGTTTCATATGTCTGATTCATACACATCCACATATGTACATTTACATAGGTCCCAAACTTTCTTTTACGAAGTTTCTGTATTTATTTCTTCTGTAAATGGGAGAGAAAACGAGAGAAGGGAGTGCGCCCTTCCAGTGCCGTGTGGCCCCTTGGCTCCTGCCAGCCCAGAGGACAGGCTCTGCGTGCCGGCGTGTCGGGGAGCAGGCAGGTGTGAGCCTGGAAGCCCCCGGGTGGGCTGGCCTAGGGGGCTTTGTGGGTTACTGTCACATCACCACCCAGCGATGAAAGGTGGTCGTTCAGACAGTGTAGGCTTGCAGGAAAATTGCGAACATGTATGGAAAGCTCACACCTTCTCTCACATGGTTTCCTTCATTTTAATATTTCATAATAGTACAGCGCATTTGTTATTAATGAAGCGATATTCATACGTTATTACTAACTGAATTCAATACGTTATTCAGGGTTCCTTTCGTTTTTTAATTACCAGCAGTCACGTGTACTCGGCAGAGATGGGGCGGGGGAGCACTCCGTGGGGCATGGTCACACTGATCCCCCCGCCCCACTTTTCCATCTCCTTAGGGTTTGGGGCGCGCACACACATGTGTTTTCATGCTGCTGGGGCTTGACTTTACCAGCCACATGGAATTCAAATCACCCCCTTATTCACTGGGACTGGCCCCCAGGTCTCCTTTTTTAAAAAGAATTATTTAATTTAATTTATTATTATTATTACCCCGACGGGGTAGGGGGAGACTGAGAAGGCAAGTCGCCAGATCCAGGACTCTGACCGTGGTCGGCCACGTGGGAGTCCAGCACCTTTACCACCATGCCACCTGCTGACTCCTGGTCTCCTTAATTTTTATGGAATGTCCTCTTCCTGTGCCAGGACCCATCCAAGATCCCACACATTACACACGAACATGAGTTTTCTTCTGTTTCTAGGACCAGGGCGGTGGGGGAGGCTGCCGCACACGCTCCTGGAAGGTCCTTGTCTTGAGACGGCTCTTCTGTGACTGAGCCTTCAGGGACCAGGGCCTGACTCGATGAGGTCCAGGTTGGGGGCTGCACACCTCCATCTTCCTGCCCACCCGCAGGGCTCGCTCGAGTCGTGTGACACCTTCTCTCTCAGGCTTCAGTTCCCTCCTCTGGAAAATGAAGGCAGTGGGCGGGCTTCCTCTGCACAGGAGGTGTCCCGGGCTAGAGTCTGGGTGGGGGTTTCGGAGCCTTGTCCTGGGACCGAGGGAGCGGGCAGGCTTGTGGTGGCCCAGAAGATGGAGCTAGGTCCCAGGGACGCGCGTCTGGACGGCAGACCTCCCTGAGTCCAACCCGGACCGATGCTCGGGTTCTGGAGGCTCTCCCAGCTCAGGTCAGGGCTGGTCCCGTCCTGGATGCTTTATGTAAGGCCTTGCTCATCTCAGGGCTCGATTTCCCCATCAGCAAAGCCATGGCTGTTGCAACTTCTGAAGGCTCTCTGGCCTGGAGTGGAGTAGGCAGTAGGAACAATGAGTTTCCTGTCGCTGGAGATGTGCAGATGCGCTGGGTGGCCCTGTTGGGTGCTGTCAGAGATGGTGGCAACACTGGGTGAGAAATCAGGTCTCCACCCAGTTTCCCATGGCTGACTCAGAGGCTGGTGGCTCATGCCTTCCTTCCCAGTTCCTGCTTGGGTGCCATGGGTCCTGGGCTGCGGGAGGCCTGTCCCGGGCACTGGCTCCTGGGTGGTGGACTTCAGGAGCGGAGGGGGAGCCCCACACAGTGCTGAGGCCTGTGCGACCTCAAGGTGGTAGTGCCAGGTGCCCCAGGGGAGGCCGGGTGCTGGTCCTCAGGTGCACCAGGTGGTCCACAGGAGTGGGAGAGGGACTGTCTGAGGAGGGGAGGATGGGGAGCCCTGTAACTAGCCCCCCCAAACCCCACTCCTCATTGCCACGCTGTCTGGTTCTTTTTGGCTTCTGAGTGTTGGCAGCTGCTGGTTCCTCTGCACAAATGCCCTTCCCTTCCGGCCGTGAGCGCCCACTCCTCCAGGCCGCACAGAAGTGCGTGTCCTGGACCCTAGCTGCCCCAGGGCCCACTCAGGTTGTGACACGTAGTACCCTGAACCATAACAGCCACTTCAGGATCTGTCCCCATCGGGACCTCAAGTTTCCTGAAGGCAGGGAAGGGTCTGAGTCACCTCCGTGAGGTCGTTGTCACATCACCCCCCTCTGCGTGGCTGCGGGAAAGGCGCCGGGAGAGGGAGAGCTGCCTCGCCAGCACCCTCTGGGTTCGGGCACCGTCGCATGCACACTCTGTCCGCCCGACGCCCTCGCGCGCCGCAGGCGGGGCGCTGTTGCCGCCTTCTCGGTGGGGCAGAGGAGGCAGGAGCCGGAGGAGTGCGTACATCGCTGGGCGGCGGAGAACTGACGCTCAGCCGCCAGGCGTGGGACTGCCTCTGCGGGCGAGCAGGACGGAGAGAACGGCGAACCCGCGGTCGGCGCAGGTGCCAGGCCTCCGGCATCCGGGAGGGGAGGCGGAGCGGGGGGGCGCCGCCACTGCGGTCCCGCGGGGTGCACTAACAGCCCCATCTTCCATCCCGGGCAGAGACCCAGTAGCCTTCGCGACCGCCCCAGACCTGGACCACAGCCTCCGCCCGACCCGAGGTGGCCCCGCCCTAGGTCTAGTGGCCCCCCGGGGCGCACCTGGCCCCGCCCCGGCCGCTGGCTCCGCCCAGGAGACCCGAACTAGTCGCGCTGGGCGCGGGCACCACGCAGGGTGGAGCTGAGCCGAGCAGTGCCCCGCGCGCTCCGTGCCGCGCTCCCGGCCCCGCCATGGGCAACAGTGCGGGCCGCAGCGACTTCGAGTGGGTCTACACCGACCAGCCGCACACGCAGCGGCGCAAGGAGATGCTCGGTGAGCGTGGGGTGAGCCGGGGAGGGCGCCCCCAGGACCCCCAGTCCGGCGCGGGCCAGCCCGAGCCCGGAGGGTCGCTCCTACTCCGGCCCGGGTGGCAGCGGGCACCCCACATCTCCGCGCCAGGGCTCCGCGAGGGCCCCCATCCCGGGTCTGAAACTCCTCTCGCGGCTCTGCCTCGGCCCTTGGAGCCCGATGGAGCCGAGGACCCGAGCCGGGGTCCGCGCTGGGGAGCGCGTCTCGGCTGCTCTGTCCCACCCCGCCAGTGGGACGCAGGCCGCTCCCGGGGCGGGGGGCGAACTCTGGGCATCCGGACGGCCCGAGAGCGGCCTCAGGGGGCGCGGAGCCAGCTCCGCCCGCGTCCTCCCGGCGCCCGCTGTGTGCGCAGCCCCTGGAGCGCGCGGAATGAGCGCCGGAGGCGGCAGGCGCCCAGACGCGTTTTTCTTTGACAAAGTTTGTACCCGAGACGCCGTCTGCACTACCGCGTGGCTTCAAGCCCGAGGCCGCCCTTTGTGGGGAGCCCTCTGCACGGCCGGTGCCCGCAGCCCATCCAGTCACTTCCTCGGCCTTGCAGGGCTGCAGGGCACGGCCGTCGAGAGCAGCTTGTACTAGGTGTCCCCAAATCGTCCCCACAGTGGCAGGCGGCCCCCACCCCCATATTCCCGGGTTCCCACGCCTTTGCCCACACTGGCCGCCGGCGCACCTGCTTTTTCTGTGTACAGTCAACTGGGCAGGACCAGGCTGTTCCCTGTGGGTTCTGTTTGCATTTACTTGCTGACTGGTGTCCAATCGTACCCGGCCGGCTTCGTTATTTCCTTCTCTGGGGTCCGTCTGCCAGTTGTGTTTGTCCTGCCCCTCGTATAGGCGGGTTTTCCCCCTATTCTGTCTTACATGTTGCAAATATTTCCTCCTTTCATAGTTTTTTTTTTTTTTTTTTTTTTGCATCACAGAAGCTTTGCTTATTTATTTTAATACAGTTGAATTGATGGGCCTTTTTTCCTTTTTCTTTCTTTTTTTTTTTTTTAACTTTCGTGTCCTCCTGCCCCATCTTGAGACTATGGAAATATCTGTCTTATAACTTAGTTTTTTACATTTCAGTTAAACAGTTATTTTTGCTAGAGGGTGCATGGGATGGCCAGAGAGAGACAGAAACCGATTGAGAGGAGAAGGCTCCCCCTGAGGAGTGGTCACACAGCGCCCCCCCCCCCCATCTTTCCCCTTGTGGGGATTTGGCGTGCATGTACTTGTGCCTGGCGTGCTTCTCAAACTGCCAGGTCAGGGACGTGAACCGTGTGGCTGGCCATGTGCGATCTGGCTGTTCTAACTAACATCAGGCCTTGGAGTGGGTCCAACCCTACGACTTTTTTTTTTTTTTAAAGAATTATTTTATTTATTTATTTTAATTTGACCAGAAATGGAGAGAGAGAGAGAGAGAGAGAGAGAGAGAGAGAGAGAGAAAGCTGCCAGGTCCAGGATGCACACTGTGGTTGGTCATGCGGGAGTCCAGTACCCTTAACCACCACGCCACCTGTCAGCTCCGAATCCTATGGCTTTTAAACCTTCCCAACTCATAATGCATTGGCACAGGGCCAGGAAAGGGACGGAAATGCAAATGGGCCCTCCTGTCAGGGGACTCATAGGCACCTGGCCCAGGTGGGGAAGGCTGGGGCAAATAGCAGCCGGAGTCCTGGCCTGCGGGAGCTCCGTCCACAGACGAGGAGCCGGGCCCACCCTGAGGGGCCTGGAGGGTGTGGACCCGGGGGCAGGTCCTTCGCAGTCTGCGATGCAGGGAGTCGTCTGGTCAGCAGAGTGGGCGTGAGGCTGAAATGAGATCTCAGAGAGGAAGGTACCCGGACATGGGGAAGGGGGTTCTCTAGAGAAAGAACCCTCCGGTTGGTGCCATGGTGGTTAAGGTGCGGGATCCCACATGTCACTGAGTGGTTCAAGTCCCGGACCTAGTGACTTGAGAAACACCTGGGCATGTGTGCATGCAGACCCAGAAGCTTGAGAGGAGAAGGGAGGAGAAGGGAGTGCAGTGAGGCCGTCCCTCTTGAGGGGGGATTTCTCACTTTCCCTGTCTCAGGTGACCACACAAACCATGTAGCAGGAGCTAAAAAGAAAGAAAAAAGAAAGAAAGAAAGAAAGAAAGAAAAAAGACAGAAACCATAGTCCCTGAGACCAACCAGGCGGCTTCCCGAAACCCAGGTCCTTGGTGCTGCGGCGGGGACCTCAGCTCAGCCTCTGCTCCATCGGGGCTGTGGTTTCCTGCTCACCTGTCGGATCTCGAGCGCACGAACTCGGAATGTGCCAGCTTGGTTTCCAGCATTTGTACAAGCTGCACTCCTTCCTCCCTGCTCTGCTCTTACCGGCTCGGCCTCTGCCCAGCATCTGGGCTCCACCTCCTGCGGGAGCCCTTCTGGCTCGGCCCTCCTGCAGGTTCCCCGCGGTGGCTCCCGCCCGTGGTGGCTCCCGCCGTGGTGTCTGTGTCTGGGGCAGAGGGCGAGAATGGCAATAAGGCCGGCACCCACGAGCCACGGCCATCAGGAAACGGCTGAGGCCACGGGGGCTTGGGAGCTGACCTCCCGTGGAGGGAGCCGGGCACTTCGACGCGGGAATGTGTAAGGCGCTTGGCCTAGGCCTGGGTGACTGTCATCTGCGATGACATTTACTGATGTTCCCAGACAGGCCTGTCGTCCCCGAGGACAGGGAAGGCCCTTCCATCTCTGCTTTCCTGGCCCCTGTGCTGGGAATAGGGGCCGGAGAAATCCACCATGAAGATGCCAGTCTTAGTGGGGAGGCAGCAGCGTGGGGCTCAGGCCACTCCGCTCGGAGGCCGCAGCTCAGGCTGGTGTTGCCTGACTCCTGCCCCACTGGCTCTGCAGCTGGAGCCGGGCCTGTGGATGCTCAATAAAGATCCTAATCTTCTCAGAACCCAGGAAGTGCTGGCTGAGCTGGCTCCAGTTTCTCTCCACGTTGGGCCAAAGTTCATGTTCAGCTCCTGCTGGGATGGGGACCCGCTCCCCAGGGCACAGCGTCCCAGGAAAATTAGGGCCCATGGCATCCTCTAAGAACAGTGCCTCACAGCCAGGCACGGAGGGCCCGGCCCTGGGAGGGCAAGAGTGCAGCCAGCCAGACTCCGCACATCAGAATCGAGCCAGGCGTGGCCGGTGGAATCAAAAGCAGGCTTTGGATAGTTTTAAAAAAACAAATAGCTTTGTAATTTTTTTTTAAATTATGAAAGCAAGCACGCACACACACACACACACACACACACACACACACACAAATAATCAAAGAGAAACAAAAGGGCGAAGCCAGGAAGACTCCTGACCGTTGCTGGATTTTTTGTTTAGGGAAAGTCCTGGTAGGATTCTCAGTTGCAGGCAGGAAAAGCCATGGCAGGACTGGCCGAAGCCTCACGGGGAGTTGGGGCTGCTGTCACCCAGCCACGGAGATGCCCGGCTCCAGGGGCTGCAGGTGGCTGTCACCGTCCTCTCTGTCCCCTGCGTCTCTGCTGCGGTTGCCGGCTGGGCCTCCAGTGGGCTGCGGGCAGCTCCCTGTTGCAGAACAAAGAGATTCCTGACCGTAGGCTTGGGTCTGCCCTGTGGCAGTGGCCGGGGCTGTATCAGGCGAGCCCCACTGTATCACACAGTAGGACCAGGGAGAAGCTACACTCCCAGAAAAGGAAGGTGGGTGGGGAGGGGCTCGCGGCCGCAGACAGCAGGCCGGCCCTGCCATTTGCCCTGACTGGGCCCTCCCCTGTCCCGCCTTGAAGGGCCCCTCGAGCTAAAGGCCAGTCTCTGCTCTGGCCTACTGGGTGCCCCTCCGGCCCCTGCTCTGCGTCCTACTTCTCGCCCTCCAGGCATCCGGGACCTGCCACCATCTCCCGTTCCCCACCTCATGGCTGTGGCCCATGCTCTGCCCTCTGCTGGGACTCTTTCTCGTCATCTACTAACTCCTCAGAGTCCTGCAGGTCTCGGCCTAAATGCCCTCTCCTGAGAAGCGCCCTGACAGCACGTGCTGTGCGGTGCCGGTGGGGGTGTGAGTGCGCACTCTGGGTGGCACCAAGCCTGCGCTGGACACCTGCCGATTCCGAGCTCCCACACATGTGGCCGGTGTGCGGGGCCGGCAAGGGCCATACCCTGCTGGGGGCTCACGCCCTGCACCCATCCTGCCCCCCGCTGTCCTCCTGCCCCCCAGAATGCCACGCCCTTCACCTCCACGTGTGGGTCTGTGCTGAGCTGTGGGGTGCCGGGCGCCCCGCTCTGATCTGAGCTCCCTGTTGCCACCTCGCTGTTGTCTCTTGGGCCTGGCAGACCTGGTGACAGCCACTCCTCCTAGCACGTGAGGGAGGGGTGAGGCAGCTGGAACCTTTGAGAGGCTCTTACGGTCTCAGACCCGGCCCGAGTCCTGGCCCACGACTCCCTCCGATGCTGGGCCCTGATCCCCAGGGGCGCCCCTCACTGGCCCTCCAGGGCGTTGGCCCATTGGCTTCATTCCCGTGACCTGTCACTCGTCACAGCTCCACCGCCCAGCGCTGTCGCCCTGGGGACAGGAGTTCACTGCACTCTCGGGGCCTCACACACCCAGGCCAGAGAACCTACCGTGTCCTTGTCATTTAACCGGGTGTTTGGTTTCTTGTTTTCTTCTCCTCTTTTGCCTTGGAGACAGTTTTCTGCATTTGGGACACTGGGAAGAGAAGCAGCTGCCCTCGGCTGGGACAGGGCTGTGGTGTTCGCCCTGCGGCTGGGCTGTCCCCGGCCAGCTGACCCGCCCTGTGTCTGAGAAGAGGGCCTTGTCCCTGCTGGGTCCCCGCAGTCAGCCCCGCGCGCTTCCGTGTCTTCCCTGCAGCCCCCAGGCCGGTCTCGCGCGGGGCGGTCCTTCACGCCGTGCCTGCTCCTTAGTCTCTAACAGACCTGCTGAGGAGCATGTCACGGGGTGAGTTTTACTGCAGTAAGGGCACAGGCCGATGCGAGTCAGGTCACAGAACCCGTCTTCCTCTACCCAGGCCCAGGGCTGCGTGTCCTCTGGCAGGGCTGCCCCCGCACCCCGCCCACTCACCAGCCTGGCTGCCCCGACCTTCCGCACACAGTTGTTGGGGATGAAAAGCAGGTTTAGCCAGAGGCCAGTGGGCAGGTGGGGCAGGGCGACTCCTGAAGGCACTTAGGGCCACATTTCATTTACTCTGTGTCAAACCTGTCCCCAAAGCCTCTCACACCGACTGGACAGGGTCAGGGTTGTCTTTTGGGTGAGCCTGAGGTGAGAGAGGTCAAGCTATGGGAAGGCGGCCTTCCAAAGCGGCCTGCCGGGGCTGGGAGGGAGCCGCTGCGGCAGGAGGGGATTAAGCTGGCTTTGGGTGCCTTTGTGAGGAGAGCCTTCAGAGAGGTCACCTTACTTGCAGGATCAGGCCAACGGTGTGTCTGAGCATTGCCCCTGCGGCCACCAGGCGGCACTGTCAGCACTGAGCACTTTGGGGCGGGGTCCGGTGGAATACGGGGGTGGGGGGGGGTGGGGGTGGGGAGTGCTTGGGTGAAGACAGGCCATGGCCAGGCTCTTCCTGTCCCGAGGGAAAGGGTGGCTCTCATGACGGCATGCGGAGCAGTGAGAGGAGACAGTGGGAGAGCACCCAGGCTGGCATGGTGCCAGCAGGGGCCTGGGCCTGGGCCTGGACCAGAGAAGCGTCCGGGTAGAAGCTCGAAGCCCTGCTCCCAGGATTCCTGCTGGAAGGGCTGGGGGGAGGGGGCCTTGGGCTACTGAGGGTAGAGCCTGCGGCCTCCCTGCCTGCCGCCCGTGGCTGCCCTGTCCCTCACCCTCGAGGACAGCACAGACCGACAAGGGGAATTCCTGGGCACAACCATGCAGCCACCAGAGCTAAGCACGACAGGGCTGTCGCGCGGGCGGGAGCCTCGGCCGGCTGCCTTTCCAGCAGGCCTCTCCTCCTGCTCTGCTCTGGGCACCTGCCATGCGTGCTCCCAGGGACGACCTGCCACATGCTCCGGGCCCGCGGGGCCATCAGCTGACGCCTGAGAGGCAGGCCCATGGGCACCAGCAGTCGGCCTGAGCCAGGGCCAGGATTTGTCAAGGTGTCTTCTGGCCATGGCCCACCCCTGCTCCTGGAGGGCTGAGGCCCCTGCAGAGCCTCTTCTCCATCTGGAGGGGCCAGAATCAGGCAGGTGGGTTCGCTTTCTGGTGGGGCCTCTGTTTCCTCACCTTGAAAACGGGGAGCAGTCCTCTCCTAGGCGGCGGGGAAGCCCGAGGAGAGCGTCAGGTTGACGGGCTGGAGCCTGCGCCAGGCCTGGCCTGCGGAGGCGGGTCCGACCTCGCTGGGCTTGCTAGGGTCTTTCCTTGGCTTCCCTGGGACTGAGCCCTGGACGGGTCACTTCTAGCCACACTGCTGACTCCGGCCCGCCGCCTGGCTGCGTGGGCCCACGTGGGGTACCCGCTGCTGGGAACCCGTCGGTGCGGGTCTGTCTGTGGCTCCGGCAGACCATGGAGCCTGTGGTGGACACATTGCCAACCTTGCTGGCATCCAGGCCAGAGGCCTGTGGGTCAGTCACGGCTAGGATCATCAGCCACCAGGCTGGCTGGGTCTGGGTGTCCAGCCTTCCTCCGGTACTGCAGGGGGCTGTTTGTCCATCCCTCCCCGCATCCACCCCCTCCACGGCTCCCAAGGCCCAGGGGAGACGCAGCCCCAGGCTGTGGGAGCCCAGTCCCGCCCACTGTCCCCGTCCTCCTTCCTTCGAGCACCCCTTTGTCTTGCCCTGCCCCTGCTGGGCCCTCTGTCCTCTCCTGCCATCCCTGGTACTGTCGCCTGCCTGCACCAGGCCTGCCGCCACTGCGTCCACACTCGCCTCTCCCCCTGCGCAGAGGCAGCTCCTGCAGAGGCCCGTGGCTTCACCGGGCCCCGTGGGCACCTGGGTTATCTTCCCGCCCCAGTCCTCCTTGGCCCCTGGCAGCTGGACACCGCCAAGCCATGGCCTCAGTCACAGCCCTGACACAACAAAGCCATGACATTTTCCCATGTTTCAGCCCGCACACTGTGTCTGCCCCATATCCAGGGTCCTGAAGCCCCGGCCTTGAATGTGGCCGAGGTCTGCACTTTCCCTGGAGCGAAGGTGGGCTGGCCCAGGTGCTCTCATTCCCCCCCCACCTCTACCCCAGCGGCCGGACTTCTTTGTTGGACAGACGGGGAACAGAGACCCATAGTCTGGTCACGGCTGCCAGGCTGTCACTGCTCTCGCCTCTGAGGAACATCCGAGTGGCCTGCGTGTGCTGCCCTGGGCCGAGAACCTGGTTGGCCGGGGGCCTCGGCTGCCTCCACCTGTGGATCACCTGGTGCAGGTGTGGCCTGCCCTGCCCTCCTTCTCCAAGGCTAGGCCCCCTTCCAAGGGGAAGCTGGCTTTCAGCGATGGGTCCTTAGTGCCCTGGGGAGAGGGAGGCAGGTGGAGCCCTGGGCCAGCAGTGCCAGCCTGGTGCCCAGGTGTGCAAGGGCTCCGGGCTTTGCATGCCATTTCCCTGGTGGCGTCCTGGGGCCAGCAGCATCCTCCGGCTGAGGGACACCTTCTCAAGTGTCCCCGCTGACCCAGGTGTGGGTAGGCCAGGAACGAGCTGGGGTGAAGCGGCCCTGCACGTTGCCACTGCCCTTCCTGATGGAAGGCTCAGGTGTGGCGGCCTCACCCCTCCCTGCCCTTGGCCCTCTTGCCCGAGTCCCGCCCTCTCTGAGCCTGACCAGACGACGCTGGTTCACCCCCCTGCCCCACTGGAGCTGGTCACAGCAGGCATGGAGGGCAGGCCTCGCCCCACTGACCTCTGTGCAGAAGGGCAGGGCTGGGGGCCCACCACCTCCCGGCCCCTCTCAGCGCTGCCTGAGCGTCCTGTTGCTGCGGTAACAGGCCAACTTGGCGTCTCCAAACAAGACATTTGTCGTGTGGTTTGTGTGATTCGGAGGCCAGACGCCTGCTCTGCTGCCCAGGGTAAAATCAGGGTGCCGACAGGACCGTGTTCCTTCTGGAAGTTCTAGAGCAGCCTCTATTCCCTGCCTTTTTTGGCTTCTGGAAGTCACCTGCATTCCTGGGCTCACAGCTCTGTCCTCTGCCTTCAGTATCAGAAATGGCAGGACAGTTCTCCCACGTCACGGCACAGAGACCTGCCCTCCTGCCTCCGTCCTGGTCCCTGAGGACCCTCATGGTGATGTTGGGCCTCGGCATAACCCAGGTCCGACCCCACCCGGGGGCACTGGGTGGCAGCCGTAATCCTGTCTGTGCCTTTCTCCCTGCGTGCGACCGGAGAGTCGAGGCTCTGGGGTCACGTGGGGGCCTGTCCTCCTGCCCACCACGGGGCAGCTTGGTGGTGGCTGGGGGCTGAGCGTCCTCAGAGGTGCTCCGGGGCAGTCTAGAGCTGACCTGGTCTCCTCCCCATGCCAGGCCTCAGCCAGGACGCCATTGAGCAATGTGGGCAGGCTGAGAGGAAGCCATTGCTGGGTGTTTCACCACTGTTCCCGACACCTCCGTACGGCTACTAACCACCCACAGCCAGCAGCCTGGCAGCCTGCCCCGGTTCGCTGGTAAAGCTGGGGTTAGTTCAGCACCTGCTCTGAGTCGGGAGCCAGGCCTTCCCTGCCTCAGCTCAGTGGGCCTCCCAGAAGGCTCCCAGCCGGAGCCTCTACCGCTGAGGCCACCTACCCTGAAGCTGGGATTAAAATTTATTTATTTAATTTTAGTTTTTATTGTGGTAAAATAAGTAGCATATAAAACTACCTTCTGACCATTTTTTGGTGTGCAGTTGGGTGGCGTCCGTGACATTCACGTGTGACACAGCAGTTGCTATTGTTCACACAAGTGTGCCCTCAGCCGCAACGGAATCTGAATCAGCCCCACCCAACCTCCAGGGACTTTTTTTTTTTTTTTTTTTTTTAAGAATTATTTAATTTCATTTACTCATTCATTTATTTTAGTTTGACCAGAGAGAGAGAGAGAGGGAAAGTGAGGAAGCAAGCCACCGGGTCTGGGACTCGAACCCTGGTGGGCCATGTGGGAGTGTCCAGTTCCTTAACCACCACGCCACCTGCTGGCCCCCACCTCCAGTAACTTCAATCTACTTTTCTTTCTTTATTAAGTTTTGCTCTAGGGCGCCTGCCCTTGCTGGGAGAGGGGAGGGAAGGCTGGGAACCCCCCCGGGGGTGGCCGCACCCTTTTTCTCGACTCTCCTCTCAGGGACCTCTTTTCTCACGTGCACCTGGTGTGCTTTTCAAGTCGCCAGGTCCAGAACCGCGCAGTCAGCCATGTTGGGTCTACAAGGGCGATCTCTGCGGAACGTTGGCCACGGGCTGTGAGAGAATTCACAAACTCGGGGAAAGCAGCTCGAAGGGATTTTCAGTTCCCAGAGGGAGGAGGGTGCAGGGCTGCATCGCCCCGAAGGCTGGGGCAGGGGCTTCCACTGGGCTCAGGAACACGGGGGCTCTGGTGCGTCCTCGGGCCGTCTGGCTGCCGGGGGCTGCTGTGTGTCCTGTCCTCAGCTTGGTGCCCGCGTCGACAGACGGCATGGTCTTTACGTCTGAAGGCGAGAGCTTCGACTATGCCAGGTCGGCTGTCCCAGTGAAGTCCAGAGGGAAGAGGGAGGGAGGGGGAGAAAGCGTCTGAAGCACTGGGAGCTTCTGCTGTGGTTTTAGTCTTTTGCCTTAGGGCATGTGCGCAGCTGGAGACAGAGAGGGGGGAAAGTGAGAAGTCACCCCCCACAGTGGGATGGCCATGCCGCAATCCCTTCCCCGCTCTCCGCCTGGGAGAAATCACTACCACTTCCGTTTCTGGTGCTGTACTCCATCCCCCCATGCTGTGACCTGTGGGGACACTGCTTTGTTTAGGCCTGTGGCAACACCCCGCAGCCAGTGGAGTCTCCCCAGGCCCCCAGGTGGTGGGAGCTGGGTGTGCCTGCCTCTGCCCTGTGGGGCCAGGCAGGTCTGTCTCCATGCCCCAGCCTGGGGCTTGGAGGGCGACAGGAAGGTGACGGGGTGGGAGATGGCGGGAGCTGGGGAGGAGGCTAGAGGGTGGGGCCCCGGAGCCAGGCCCTCCTCACACCTCTCCTGGTCTCCCCGTAGCCAAGTACCCTGCACTCAAGGCCCTGATGCGGCCAGACCCGCGTCTCAAGTGGACAGTGCTGGGGATGGTGCTGGCGCAGCTGCTGGCCTGCTGGCTGGTGCGGGGGCTGGCCTGGCGCTGGCTGCTCTTCTGGGCCTACGCCTTCGGTGGCTGCGTGAACCACTCACTCACGCTGGCCATCCACGACATCTCGCACAACACCGCCTTCGGCACGGGCTGCGCCTCCCGCAACCGCTGGTTCGCAGTCTTCGCCAACCTGCCCATCGGCCTGCCCTACGCCGCCTCCTTCAAGAAGTACCACGTGGACCACCACCGCTACCTGGGCGGCGACGGGCTGGACGTGGACGTGCCCACGCGCCTGGAGGGCTGGTTCTTCTGCACGCCGGCCCGCAAGCTGCTCTGGCTGGCGCTGCAGCCCTTCTTCTACTCGCTGCGGCCCCTCTGTGTGCATCCCAAGGCCGTGACCCGCATGGAGGTGCTCAACGCCCTGGTGCAGCTGGCCGCCGACGCCGCCATCTTTGCCCTCTGGGGGCTCAAACCCGTGGTCTACCTGCTGGCCAGCTCCCTCCTGGGCCTGGGCCTGCACCCCATCTCGGGCCACTTCGTGGCGGAGCACTACATGTTCCTCAAGGGCCATGAGACCTACTCCTACTACGGGCCCCTCAACTGGATCACCTTCAACGTGGGCTACCACATGGAGCACCACGACTTCCCCAGCATCCCGGGCTGCTACCTGCCCCTGGTACGTGGCGGGCCGGCGGGGCGCACGGGACGTGGGCGAGCGCTGGCTGGACAGTGAGGAGGGAGACTCGGGCTGGGCGGGGCCTCAGGAGGCATCTTCTGTTATTTTTTAATTTTTAAGTTTTTTTTTCGAGAGAGTTTTTTGCTATAGGGCGCATGCGCTCACCAGAGAGACACAGAGAGAGAGAAAAAGTGAGAAATCTCCCCTGGGATGAACACGCTGCAATTCCTTCTCCTCCATTCTCCTCTCGAGATTTTGGGCAGGCACACCCATGCACCTGGCCAGTTTTAAGCCACCGGGTCTGGGACTCAAACCGTGGTCGACCTCCTGGGAGCGCAGCGATGGACATAACCCTTACGCTACCTGCTGGCCCTCAGGCAGCATCTGGTGCAGGCTGCCCTAACAAACGCCCACTTGAACCTCTGTGGCACTACCGTGGGCCTCTAGCAGGGTACTGTGTGAGCACAGGCCAGGGCTTGCCCTCCTGGGCCTCGGCTGTCTCTTTTTCAAAAGGAACAGCATCAGTGACACTTCACGTGAGGCCTCCTCCTTCCCGCCTCCTGACTCCCGGTCCCTGCTCGTTTCTTGTCATTGCCCCGCAGCCCTCCAGGGTCCCCTCCTGGTCCGAGATGGCCCGTGAGGTCAGGCACGATCCCAGGACCTGGCCAGAGCTGACAGGGAGCGGGAGCCTCGGGGCCCGGCTCCTCTGACTCGGGCGTCCTGGAGTCGAGAACTGCTGAGCGAGAGAGGAGGGCGGGAGGCGGCGTGCCAGCCACGGCGTGGCCGGCCGTGCTCCGTCCACAGCACCTGGCTGCGGGGAAGAGCTGAGGAGGCTGCGGGAGGTGTCTGGGCACCTGGGGTGCAAGTGCCTAGAGGTGCGCGCCCGCTGTGTGTGCACGTCTGTCCCAGGACTGTGAGCGCCTGAGCGTGTGCTGCTTGGACGGGGTGTGCCCCCCCTGGGCGCCCAGCCGGGCAGTCACTGCCTCTCCCGCCGAGGCCCTGCGTGTCCAGTGAGCTCACGACAGCCTGGGGGCGGCTCACATGACCCGTCAGCCCCATCGCGGGCCGTAGGGCAGAGGCCCAGAGGGCAGGGGCTGGCCTTGGGGAGCGGCTGGTGGGCAGGGCCCTGCTGGCCTCACCTGTGCGCAGGCTCCCTGCAGCAGGGTGGATGGTGGCAGTCTGCAGGGGCAGCTCTGGAGTACTTCCTGGAGGAGGCAGTGGAGGGTGTGGAGAGGAGGTCCAGGGCAGCTTCTAGGACATGCCAGGTTCAGTCTCTAAGGAGGGTGTGACAAGGAGAGGGGCCAAGAGGCTGGCGGGTCAGCGGGCAGTGGCCCTGTTCTGTGGGCCCACCTCAGGCCCCTGGCTGAGAAACAGATGAGCCCAGGGAGGGTTGGTTTCCACCCTCAGCTCTGCTTGAGGAGGGGGCCCAGCCTGCCATCCCACAGGGTCGGACTCAGCCTGGCCACAGGGCCCTGTGTGCCAGCCAGGCTCTCCCTGAGTGCCCAGAAGGGGGTGGCCCCTGCCTAGCCCAGCTGGCCACCAGCACCCTGGAAACCACAGGGTTGTACATGTGCCCACGTGTGGGTGTGTGCTCACCTGCATGTACACGTGCCTGCCGTGCATGACCGCGTGCACGCATGTGTGCCAGGGAGGCCTGCCTGCCTGGCCGGCCCTGACCCCGGCTTCCCACAGGTGCGGAGGATCGCCCCCGAGTACTACGACCACCTGCCGCAGCACCACTCGTGGGTGAAGGTGCTCTGGGACTTCGTGTTCGAGGACTCCATGGGGCCCTACGCCAGGGTGAAGCGGGTGTACAAGCTGGCCGAGGACCCCCTGTGAGCGCCTGGCTTGCTGCCCCGACTGCGGCCTAGCACCAGGCCATCCAGGAGCTGCCGCCACGGCCACGCAGGGCTGCAGGCTGAGGAGCCCCATGTGCCCGCCGGCTGTGCCCTGGGCGCTCTGCGCACTGTCTCCATGAGCCCATCCCTCTGGTGTCCCATGGCCTGAATTAAACCCGGCATTTGAGTCACAGTCCGCGAGTGTGCTTCAGAGGGGTGGGCTCGGCTCCGTGTGAGCTCGGCCCCAAGACAACGGGGCCCAAGGCCTCAGAGCATTGCCCTCCGGGCCAGCACAGCCCCGCCCCTGGGGGGTGGGTGGGTCCTGGCCTCACCATGTCCCTGAGGCCTTGCCACTGTGGGTGGTGGCCCTGGGGGTGGGCAGCAGAGCCTCCTGCATGGCCTCAACACCCTTGTGAGAAGCACGAGCCTGCCCTTTGGCCACACTGCCTGCTCCTGCCACCCGCTGAGCCTCGCTTCTGCCCACAACAGGCCGCCCGCTCACGGAGCCATCCCTGTGCCCAGGGAAGTCCAGCTTGCCAGCCGGGGCCTGTCTCCTCCAGCTCAGGGTGGGCCTTGAGTGGGCTCGGGTGGGAGGCGAGTGCCGGGGGATCGGCCCTGTGCTCGGAGCCTGCGAAGCGCTTTCTGAGAGGGGCTACGCCCCAGAGAGGCTCTGAGGGTCGGACCAAGCCTGGGCTTGGTGGCTCCTGGTGTCCCCTGGTGTCCCCAGGCGGCACGCAGCACAGGGCCTGCTCGCTGTGGTCCTGGAAGAGGTGGCCTCCATTGCTTAAGGAAGAGGAGACTGAGGCCGAGGCCCAGGCCTGGCCAGGACCCTCGTCGGCACCTCTGCTGACCCACGCACAGCAGCCCTTGCCAGGCCTGGGAGTGGCCTTCCAGGTGCCAGGCGCCCCTGGCCCCGCACGGCCCAGCCACCTGTAGGGCGGGAAAAGGCCTAGGGGCTGAGCCTTGGCTGCTCTGCCAGGGAAGAGGCTGGGCCAGGAGGACTTTGTGCCGGGCGGGGCCCTGCCTATGCACACAGGGCCACCCGTCAGGGCGAGCTGGCGGCTCGCGGCCCCTCCCGCTCTCTGCTCGGCAGCCAGCACCGTGGGCCCCATCGAGGCCTCCCCGCAAGCCAGAGGCTGGGCCCAAACCTGAGGCTCTGGTGGTATCCTTGATGGTGTAGCCCCCCTGGGGAGGGGGTTGCCAGAGGAGGGTGGGAGTGAGCGCTGGGCCCCATGCCACCTGCCACCACCCCCCAGCTCCTTCGTGGTCAGAACTGCCACCGGCCCCTGGCCAGGCCATCGGCAGAGCTGGTTCCATATGGCGACAACCGTCCCTGTGCCTTGGGGCTGTTGAGGACACTCAGGGAGGCGAGCCGTCAAGAGCCAGGCAGGGGAACGGCAGTCCCCTTGTTGGCAGCCAGCCCGGGGTGGGGCCCAGAGGCCAGCATACCACATCCACTTCCCAGGCCCCTGGGAGGGCAGCGGCCGAGGTTGGCGTACGGGACGTGGGAGGGGTGCCCTGGGCGGTGAGTGCAGGGACAGCAGTCCCCAAGGCCGAGAGCAGCAGCAGGAGGGTGGGGTGTGTGGAGAGGCAGCGGCTTCCAGGGCCCTGCAGCCTCGCTGAGCGTGACCCGGGGCCTGCCTGTGGACAGCACCACTGCCTTCCAGGGTGCGGCCGCCTCAGGCTCCATCCCTCGGGGTCCTGGGCAGCAGCTGGAGGTGCGGTGGCCCTCCCCCTCCCAGGCCGGGGGGCAGTTCTGATAGGCCCAGCGACCCACTGAAGCCTTGTCTTGCTCCTGACACTCCTGGTCACCAAGACTTGCGCTATTCCCGGAAAACGGGCATCCCCAGCCAGCGTGGGAGAGTGAGAGCCGGAGCCTGCGGGTGTGGACATAAGCCGTTTATTACTGTGTGGACAGACTGCAGTGCATGGGCAGCTCAACACCAGGACGACTGGGGCCAGAGCTGGCGGCAGCCCTGCCAGGTGGCAGTGCCACGCTGTGCTCGCCGGCGCTGCCAGCCACGCCGCCACCAGCCGCCTAGGAGAAAACTCAGGAACCGTCTAATGAAGCGGGTGGTTGGGGGCGTCCTCGCTATCAACCAAAAGAAACGTACACTTAAATAAGCAAATATAAAATACAAAAAGATGATAGACCCGGTGTTCTGTGTCGATAGACTCTAAAAACTCCAGGGCTGGACCCCGCTTCCTCACGGCACGTGTGTCACAGGCTGAGACTGGGCGAAGCGGCCCCGGCGTCGGCGCGTGCCCTGTGCCTGCGGAGGCCCAGGGCGGGCGGCTTCCGTGGTCCTCCGTCGTCGATGGACCGACGTCTTGTCGCGGCCGGGGCTGGCGCCGCCCTACGTGGTGCTGATCCCACTCAGCTCCTGCCTGATGGCTGCGGGACAGGCGGGGGCTCAGCGACGGCGTGGCCAGGCTGCCCACTGCGGCCGGTGCCCTGCCTGCCCCATGTGACTGATCTGCCTGGCAGGCTCCTGGGGGCCTCGACACAGGCCTCTGGGTGGCCACCAAGCACTGGGTCTCACCTGCCAACCTGCCGCGGACCCTGCTGGCACCTCCCCGTCGGAGACCCGTGACCGGGCCGGAGCCTCTGAGGGGCAGCAGCCCCGCTGTGGAGTTGCCCTGTGCCGTGCAGGCCCGGGGGGGGGGGGTGGGTGGCGTGGCGGGTCTGAGGGTCTGCTCGGGGGGCCTGCGACCCTCCTGCTGGCAGAGTGGAGGCAGGGGCCGGCCGGCCTGTCTGTCCTCCCAGGCCCTCCTGTCCCTAGACAGCCATCCTTTCTTCTCCTGGGAGAAACGCCTGCCTCCAGCAGGTCTCTCCCCTACCTGCCCCTCCTCCCCCCCCTGCCCTGTCCCACTCCCCTGGCCCCTGTCCTCCCTTCCCAGCCCCCACAGGCCAGACCTCACTGGGCCTGGGGTCAGTGGCCAGGAGAAAGCTGCGGGGGCTGGCCTCAGACCAGGGCGAGGTTTCTGAGCCCTGGCGCTGCCTCCGCCTGGACTGTGGCGGCACTGAGGTGGGGGGGGCACGGCAGGATTGGGTTCCAGCTCACCCCGCCTCACCCCACCTCCACCCTGCTGCTCGGCAGGTGGCTCCAGGCCCTGCACTCCCCTTCATTAACTCCTTATCTCCCCAGCCCAGGCTTCTGCAGAGGAACAAACAGGAACCAGGGCTGACTGCCTGGACCAGGGTGTGGCCGGGCCGGGCCAGGAGGAGGCGGCCTGCTCCTGCTCCCAGGTGGGCTCCTGTGGCCTCCTCCTCCTTCTGTGAGCCCCCTCAGCACTCTGCCACTGCGCCCCCACGCCTTCGAGTTCATGGGATCCTCCAGCCCAGGTCACTGCTGCTGCCCCGGGGCCACCGGGCCCAGTCTACCCTGCTGTAGGCCCCGCAGGCAGCTCTGCCTGTGCCCTGCCCAGGCCTTCCCTTTCCTCTGGCTGCAGATCTGAGCCAGCTCCCTCCAAGGCCCTGGGGGCGGAAGGGCGGGTATGCTGCAGCGCCCGCTGTGCCCACTGTCTAGGGGGGGCAGCAGGAAGAGCCCAGCCGACAGGTAGTCCTGCTGCTCCTGGTGCCCTGCACCCGCGGGGAGATGGCAGCGCTCAGCACCCCAGCACCAGTGCCCGGAGGTGCACCATGAAAGCAGACATGAACTGAAGAACAAAAACCGCCCGCAGCTTCTGTGGACGTGGCGCTGGCATGTGGCTGGGTCGCCGCGGTGCTCCGGGGAAGCACGGTGGGAAGCCCTCGCCCTGACCGGAGAGCGGGATGGGTGGTGTGGGCTGCAGTGGGGACAGCAGCTCTGGAGTCTGGCCTGGGCCTGGCTCAGACCGCAGCTGTGGGGTCTGGACGGCTGTGCCCTGCGGCAGGGCCGGGCAGCAGCAGCCCCTCCCGGGTGACGCCTGCCGCCCACTCACCGTCGATGATCTCCTCCTTCACCTTGTGCAGCTCTCTGACCACCTCCTCCAAGATCTCCTGTGGGAGCAGAGCTCGGGATGCAGGGGTCGGCCTGGCGGGTGCCCAGGCAATCCTGCTCCCTGCCTGCGGCATCGCCGGTGGGACAAAGGGCTGCCCCGGGGGAAGGAGCTGCCAAAGCAGGCGGGGGGGGGGGGGGGGGGGGGGGGGCGGCCAGAAAAGAGGAGCCTTGGTTCTGGTGATGGCAGGTGCTGGTGACAAACGAGGGGTTGGGGACCCTTTTTCTCCACTGCTAGTCCTGGCTGCCTTTGGCAGCGGCATGTGGGCCAAGACAGGCCCAGCTGCAGGGCACGCTCACCTGCTTCATTCGATCCAAATCGAAGGCGTCAAGGGCCACGTCGTTCACGCTCCCGGCAGGCTTCATCCTGGGAGGGACGGCAGTGCGTCAACCAGACACCGCTCTGGTGCCCCGGCCTTCCAGCGACTGTCTGCTCTTGACCTGTGGTCACCCTTCGGCCCTTGGCAACGATGACAATGCCCACCTCTGTCCCTGGAGGCACCCTGGCTGTATTCCCAACCAGAGTCGGGACTCGGGGCCCAACGGGACCACTCTGGCCTGAGAGGCCTGTGCGGGTTTGGGGATGTGGCAGACAGGGCTCTGCCACCCGCTGCCCGCCCTGCTTCTCAGTGGGAGCTAGGAGGAGGGGCAGCCACAGCGGCACTGGACAGTGGAAAACGACGGTGCCCACGGTGATGGGAACTGGCTCCAGTGCCCAGTGCCTTCGAGAAACGTCCCTGCACGTGGCTCTGCTCTCTCAAGGTCGGTTCCACGGACCGACTTCTGGAGACGGCTCTGAGCTGAGGTCGCGGACGTGAACTCGCCGTGAGCATGCATTCTCCCTGCGGATCCCGGCAAAGCGCCCGTCTGCCTCCCTGGTCTGAGGTCACGATGGTGGCACCCAGACCCTGCTGGACCGTTCTTCCCCACGTTTGGAGCCTCTGGTTTCAGGGAACAAACATGGCCCGAGCCGGGAGAGATGGGGGTGCGACGGCAGGCCTCAGCTGCCCGGGGGCACGGCCCAGGTTCGGGCTACCTGGTGAAATCGGGGACCGGCCATCCCCACAGACAAGGAGAGGAGGATGAAGCGGGAAGTGCCCTGCACCCTTTCTGGTGGTCTTGAGAAGGATGTCAGGGGGTCCTGACTGTTCCTAAGTGATCCTGGGTCCTGACAGGCAAGCGAGCCGAGGCCTGGGCCCCGGGGACGTTCCTTCAGGTTCCGGACCCTGATCCAGCAGCAGATGCCAAGCAGCCCCGCCTGGCCCCTCTAGACCCAGCTCTCCCACGAGCATGCCTGACGGGCACCCGTGACAGACGGGGCAGCAGACGGCCCTCCGCAGGGGCATCTGTGCCGAGGACAGATCAGGCTTGGAGCGGCGAAGAGACCCCACTCCAGGCCGGGCAGCTGGATGAGGTCCCGCCCAGTGAGGGCACACGCGGCCCACCCAGATCCTTACCCCACCGGGAAGGGCCGGCTCTCGCCCCTGCCCCGCCGCGCCCCGCCTCTCCACAGCCAGCCAGCACCAAGCACTGAGCGCCGAGTACCGCGGGGCTGTCCCGTGTGGCCCTGTGCCTTGGCCTGACCGGAGCCCCACAGACCGCACTGTGCACTTCCAGCCACTGCCCCCTCCCTCACGCCCTCTCGGCCCTCCACTGCCCAGCCCACTCCTGCTTCCTGGCCTTTGGACTCGCTAGGTGGTCACCAGCTCAGACTCCCCTCCTCCGGCCTGGAAGGCCATCCCCGTGCACTTGAGGCAGGCTCCTCAAGTCAGCTCCATGCTGGCCCCCTGGACTGCCCACGTCTGCCAGGTGCTCTCTAGGCCTCCCGCAGCCCCGCTCGGCCCCCGCTGTCCCGTTTACATGGAGCTCCCTGCAGACAGGGGCAGTTCCCACACGCAGCCTGGCGGGCCACTGCACCGCTGCATCCCTGCCCACCACCTCAGACACTGGTTCCTGCCAGTACCAGGCCGGGGCTCGTCTCTGCTCACCACCACCCTGGACCTGCCACCCATGCTGTGACAAGAGCCAGTCCCTGCTGGTGCTGCTTGGCATGGGCCCTAGAAGCCGTCCATGTAGGTCACGCTGGGCTTTGGTTACTGCTGGCTGGGTTGTCTCTGACTTCTGGGGCAACCTCTGTTCCAGATACCCTGTCCAACCCACACCCACTCCTGGCTGGGGACACGGTCAGAAGGTCTGGGACACGGCCACGCGCTGAGGAAGGAGGCTGGGCTGGAGGGGCAGAGCAGGTGCTGGGTGGTCCTGGGCCAGTCAGCCGTGTGCAGCCACCAGGCTAAGTGAGCAACTCCTGTCCTGCTGTCCCCACGCCTGCCCTGTGCCACAGGGAGGGACAGACCTCACTGTGCGGGGACACGGAGGCTTGGGACGACGCTAACTGCCTACTGTTGCATGAGTCCAGGGCTGGGATGGAGTCAGCCCACCGCAGCCTCTGCGCCGGCAGCCCTTCCCTGGGCCTGTCTCCTCCCTTGGGGACAGGAAGGAGCTGGCCTGCCCGACCCCAGTCCCTCCGGCTCTCCCTTCCTTGTGTCTACAAGAACAGGCCACCCTTCCCGGAGCAAGCTGTTAACTGCTAGGACATGACACAGGGTTCAGGGTGTTAGTCATGGGACAGGGAACAGGAGGCCCCAGAGGGGAGGACACGTGGGAGGAGGGTGGTTCAGTACCTAGAGTGAGGCTGCGACTGAAGGGGGCTCTTAGCTTCGGGACTCTTTGCCACAGACGGAGTTCTACGGCAATGGAACGGGACAGACACATGAATCGGGGCCACCCCCTCTGCCCCGCAGACTCGCGGCTCGGCCCGTCCCAAGGCAGCTCACCTGGACAGTAATGAGGACACAGGCTTCTCCACTGAGTTGCTCCGCTCCCAGGGCTTCCGGCCAGCCTCTGTCAATTCATTTCATGGACGAGGACCTCAGAGCCAGAGGACTCAGGGGACACCCACACCCCGCCCCGGCAGGAAGCTTCGGCCTAGTCAGGGTCAGCTCTCAGCAGAGCTCATAGTCCCCCGTAGTCCAGGGAATCTCGAGGGCTGTGGACAGCACTGTCATCACCTGGTCCCCTCCAGACTCCACTCCTGTCCCTGAGACGCTGGCCTAACTGGTGGCCTGGCTCGAGTCTTTTTGCCGGGCTGGCTCTCTCTGTGGGGGACCAGCCACTCTGGCAATGGAGAGGGCAGGCGGGGACCCCACCCGGACACTCCCAGTGTGGCCTCGTGTTCCGACCGGCTCTGGCGGCCATGCCCCGGGCCACCTGCACCTGCCGCCGGGCCTCCCTTTGTCCTCCCTACACACCATGGGTCGCCCAGGTCTCAGAGTGGCGTTGGATTATACTCCATCCCACTTCCGGAGACTGGCTGGGTCACACTGAACCAGGAGGCAAATCCCGAGGTCTGCGGGGAACCAAGTCCCGGGACCCTGTAGGCCAATTGCAGGTGTGAGGTGGGCCTGCTCAGAGCCTTCCGGATGCCCCTGGGCGCACCTGCTGGAGGCAGGGACACAGCCGAACCCAGGTCTGCGGCCGGGGCAAACGGCCCCACTACACTGAGTGCGGGCGGGTGCAGGCGGGGCCACACCCAGAGCGAGGAGATGGGGGGCCTCTCCTTCAGCCCCCGAGCACAGGCCTGCGTGCAGCCGGCGCAGAACAGCCGTCCTGGCTCCTCTCTCCACCACTCAGCCCCTCCGGCTCCCAGTGCACCTCGGCACAGCTCAGGCTGGGGGCCCTGGGCAGTAAGGGGCTGTGTTGTAGGTGGAGCACGCCGATGGTAACCCTGGCAACGCACTCTGGCCTTTAAGCTCTCCTGTCCACAGCGTTGACCCCGCCCGGGTGCCGGAGCCCTAGACAACATCTGCACCACTTGGCGTGTGCTGCCAGGCAAGCCCTTCCCTCGGAGGGACCCCCTGGAAATCACTGAGGCCAGAGTGCCCTATGCTTCCGGGGCTCGCGGATGAAGCGGGGGACTCGCAGCAGCTGGCCTCCTCATTTGCTCCCGTGTAAAGTGAGGCGGTTAATCAGGCTCTCTTCTGAGAGTCACTGCCCCCGCCCCCAGGAGACCTTGTGCCTCCTCGGGGTCAGGATGGTGCCTCTTACCTGAGGAGTTAGGTGGCTGGCTTGCTGCTCGGGTCCCCGGAGACGGGGAGGTGCTGGGATCTTCCTACAGCGGCAAAGAAAGGCTCTCGTTAGGGCCTGCCCGAGTGGGACGGCTGCTCAGGCTGGCTGGACACCTCTGGGCCAGGCCCGTTATCAGTGAGCGCACACCACTATTTACTTTATTTACTTTTGTAAAACTTTTTCTTTTTGCTAGGGCCAGCAGGTGGTGTGGTGGTTGAGGTGCTAGACGCCCACATGGTTGACCATGGTTCGAGTATTGGAGTTGGCGGCTTGCTTTCTCACTTTCCCTCTCTCTCTCTGGTAAGTGCATATGCCCTATAGCAAATTAAAATATGATAGTAAAAAATAAAAATAAATAACTAATTCTTTAAAAAGAACTTTTTTTTTTTTTTTTTTTTTTTTTTTTTTTTGCTATAGGGTGCATGCCCCTGCTGGTGAGACAGAGAGAGAGAGAGTGAAAGTGAAAAATCACTCTCCGGGGGATCGTTATGTTGTAACCCCCTCTCCGTTTTCTTCTTGGGATTTCGGGCACACATGTGCCAAATGTGTTTTTTGAGCTGTCGGGTCTGGAACTTGAACCTACTGGCCCCACATGTTACTTTTATAATTAGTAAAACAACAAATACTACTTAAAAACGAAATTCCCAGGGACCAGTAGTAGCATAATGGCTATGTCGCTGGACTCTCATGTAGCCGACCGATGGTTCGAGTCCTGGACCTGGTGGCTTAAACTCAAGCCGGGTGCATGTGCCCAAGATCCCGAGAGGAGAATGGAGGAGAAGGGATTGCAGCGTGGCCATCCCCCCTGAGGGTGATTTCTCGCTTTCTGTCTGTCTCTCTCCGTCTTTCTGGCGAGCGCACGCGCCCTATAGCAAAAATCTCTCCCAGAAAACAAAGACAAAACTCCTGACCGTAGTGCGAGGTCGTGAAGCCTGCCGAAGTCCAGGGAGGAGCGGCTGTGGGCAGGTGGCCCTCTGCAGAGCAGGGTGGCACCATGCCCAGTCCTGAGCCTGTCCCTGTCCTGGCAGGTTGTCAGGAGTCTCAGGGGCTTCTGGCAGCCCCCCTGGAGAGACTCACTCCTTCACTGGGCGGTGCTCGCTGGCCTCTGGGAGGCGCTTGTGGCCTGCTACCCACTCCCACCCTTCCATGGCCACGGAGCTGCAGCGGCAGCCAGGCAGGGCCCACCCAAGGCCCTGGCCTCTCCTCTCCAGCCTGCTTGCCCTGCGCAGAGTGCAGACTCACTGTCAGGGCCTAGAGGACGGGCTGCCTGTAGCCCCAGCGGGTGCTGCATGAGTGCAATGGCTGTGCCGGGGTTCCTGGCCTGCAGCTGGAGGGAGGGTCTCTTGGGCCCGGTCACAGCACAGCAGATGCCCTGCGGACTGTCTGTGGGAGTGCCGGGGAGCCTCATCTCTCTCTCGTTGAGCAGGAAGTAGGAAGAACCATTTGAAACTTCCTGTCTGTCACCAGCTGGCTCACACCGAATTGACCATTTGAGAACCTGAATCTGCCCTCATGGCTCTGCCAAGAGTCTCTGGGGCAGCCACTGGTATGCAGGAGGTGTGGCTGGCCTCTCTGCCCTCACCTCTGGCTCCACACCCCTGCCTGGCACATCCTACAAACTCCAGTTCAGCTCTCAAAGCTCCGTGCCAGTGTCTTCCCCGGGGCCTCCAGGCTGGGCTAGGGGAGTCCTCCTTCTGGACCGCCGGAGCCTGGCGTCCCCTGTCCAGTCATAGGTGTCTGCTTGCCGTATGCCACTCCCGGCAGGCCGTGTGCAAGCCTCTAGGGGCAGGCGTGTCTGTTCGGCTCCGGCTCCTGCCCGCAGCACATGTGTGTCTGCCCTACCAGGCAGGAGGTCTGCAGCCATGCCGCAGGATGGACGTGTGTCTCAGCCGGAGCAAAGCTGCCGTTTACTGCATGGCATGTATTTTGGAAAGATTTTGAACTACTGAGAAAATGGCATTAAAAATGTATTTTTTTTTAATTGCAAAAAATTGCCATAGGGTATGCGTGCTCACCAGAGAGAAGGGGAGTAAGAAAGCACCCCCTGGGGGGATGTCACTGAGCCGAGCTGTGGGCAGGAAGGCTGGTTCGGAGACAGGTGGGGGAGGCGTTCCCTGGGAGGCTGGGAGTGCTGCAGCCCAGCACCCGGGGGAGAAGGCCGGGAGAAGGCGGGGAGAAGGCCGGGAGAAGGCCCGTGCCTGACGGCTGCATTTCTTGCCCCTCATTCGTCCCCTGAGATGTGACCTTCATGCTCTTTGTACTGAAGGTCTAAATTTGCAGCGCCCAACCGAACAGAGGGGAGGGGAGTCACCCTAAGTGAATGCAGATGCGGGGGCTCTGTGCCGGAGGGGTCAGGGTCAGGGCTGCGGCAGGCTCCACCTGGTGGCCTGCAGGTCCCACGGGAGTCGACTGACCATCGATGAGAAGGAACTTGAAATAAACTAATCCTGGGCTCCTACCAGACTTTCCCTGTGGCACTCTGAGCCCCCTGGGGCTCCACCTAAGACTGGCCCAGGGTGGGGCCATGCGAGGCAGAGGGGGTGCTGAGTGCCAGGCCTACCGGAGCTGTGCTCATGGGACGGGCGCCACCAGGCCCCTGCACTCATAGGTTCTCGACCGTGCGTGTCCAAACCAGGCACACCTCAATGCCCTTGGCCCCAGAGCCCTCCTGGCAGGTGCACTCGAATTTGGTAGGGAGCCAGGGCTGGGTGGGCTGGGGGTAGGGAGCCGGACTGGGGGTCGGGAGCCGGACTGGGGGTCAGGAGCCAGGGCTGGGGGTCGGGAGCCAGGGCTGGGGGTCGGGAGCCGGACTGGGGGTTGGGAGCCGGGAGACTGGGGGTCGGGAGCCAGGGCTGGGGGTCGGGAGCCAGGGCCGGGGGTCGGGAGCCAGGGCCGGGGGTAGGGAGCCAGGGCTGGGGGTCGGGAGCCGGGCTGGGGGTAGGGATCCAGGGCTGGGGGTCGGGAGCCAGGGCTGGGGGTCGGGAGCCAGGGCCGGGGGTAGGGAGCCAGGGCCGGGGGTAGGGAGCCAGGGCTGGGGGTCGGGAGCCAGGGCTGGGGGTCGGGAGCCGGGCTGGGGGTCGGGAGCCGGGCTGTCCGGGCCAGGCGTGCTCACATACCGTTTGGCTTTCGTCTTCCCTTCTGTCGGGGGGCTTGTCTGTCTGGGAGGCTGCTTTCCTCCTAGGCACAGGAAGGAAGAAGGTTCAGATCGGCTCCCTCAAGTTTTCTCACTGACTTAGAAACCTCCGTGCCTCCATGCTGGACACACCTAGTCCTCAGATGCCTCTGATATGGGACTTGGTGCCTGTTTCACACGGAGGCGGCGGCCTGTCTAGGCACCCATCGGGCCTGGAGCCGGGACCGCGCCCTGAGTGTCTAAGCCTTCCACGCGCAGTCCACAACCTGGTGCTGGCCGTGGCAAAACCAGTTGGGGCAGAGAAGGCTGGGCCTGGGTGCTCCTACCTGCCTGCTGGACTGGGGACTGTCCCAGAACCTTGTCTCCTGGGACCTGGCCTGGCCGAGTGGCTACTGTACTCCCAGGGCATGCCAGGCCTGCTGCATGGGGCTGGAGGGGCCGCTCTGGGTTGCGAGTCCCCATCGCCAGGCTGACTGCTGCAGACAGCAGGCCTGTCACCTGCTCTGTCACCCTAAAGTCCTCCTCTTTTGGAACACAGGCCACGCAGCCACGGCCGGCCGGGCCGGACCACCGTGGAAGCTGCAGGAGCTCAGGGAAAGGAAGATGGCTCCTGTGCTCACCACTTCCCATCAGCTGGAACCCCCTTCGTACTCTCCAACGCCTCACCGCTTCTGTGGGCTGGAACCCCCTTCGTACTCTCCTGTGCTCACCGCCTCCCGTGGGCTGGAACCCCCTTCGTACTCTCCTGTGCTCACCGCCTCCTGTGGGCTGGAACCCCCTTCGTACTCTCCAACGCCTCATTGGGTTTTTGACCCCAGTGGTCGTTACATCTGGCTCATCCCAGTCCACACGTGGGCCCTTAATCCCCATAAAAGTGTACCCCTGTGAACCTGTGACAGACCACCAGAGCACACAGCGATCAGCATCCCCAAGGGGCTGCCCAGGCTGTGTGGCTGCCTGACTCGCAGGGAGCTGCCCCGTCGGCCGGGGTCCACACCACCTCTCCCCTGCTGGCCTAGCTGCCCAGTCCAGAAACTGAGGAACCGTCCCTGACACCCGCTTGGTGTAACAGTAAGCCCAGCCAGCTCTACGTCTGAATTTTATTCCAGTTGATCTTTGTCCTATTCACTTCCACCCCTCAGGACAAGCCACCCTCACCTCATCCCGGACTCCAAGTCTCCTTTCTGGTCTACCCCTGGCGCCCCGGCCCATACTCATTTCCTACCCAGTACCTAGGGGTTAGTCTCCTAAAAATATAAAGTGGAGGGACCAGCAGTTAGTGTAATGGCTATGTTGCTGGACTCCCATGTAGTCGACCGCGGTTCGAGTCTCGGACCCGGTGGCTTAAACTCATACCAGGCGCGTGTGCATGCATACCCAAGATCCCAAGAGGAGAATAAAGGAGAAGGGATTGTGGCGTGGTCATCCCCCCTGGGGGGTGATTTCTCGCTTTCTGTCTCTCTGTCTCTGTTTGTCTGGCGAGCGCACGTGCCCTATAGCAAAAACCTCTCCCCCGCAAAAAACTAAAAAATAAAAAAAATAAAGTGGACTGGGGCCGATGGTTAAAGTGCTGCACTCCCACATGGCCAACCATGGTTCAAGTCCTGGACCTGCTGGCTTGAAACTCACATCAGGTGCATGTGTGTGCGTGCCCTAAGTCCCAGGGGGAGAATGGGGAATAGACTGCAGTGTGGCTTTCCTCTGGTGGGTGACTTCTCACTTTCCCTCTCTCTGTCTTTAGTGAGCACACACGCCTTATGGCAAAAACATTTAAAATATATGTGTGTGTGTGTGTGTGTGTGTGTGTGTGTGTGTGTGTGTATACTACATATGTATACACACATATATATACTTTTGTGGCCTACATATATAACACATATATAGAGAGAGAGAGCGCGCCAAGCCATCCTGTCCAAGGAGACCAGTGAGATGCGCTGAGTGGAGCTCGTGCATGTGCCCGGCCCGGGGAGCACGCACCCTCCTGCGCCTCACCACCACGCCTGCCCCCAAAGGCAGGGACGCAGCTGCAAGCACCTCCCTGGAGAGCAGCAGCTCACGGGGCACTCTGAGCCGCGCTCCGCACCACGCCGAGGGCCTGCAGGGAGATGCAGTGTGCATGTGCCCAGGGTGCCGGGTGTCTGTCTGTCCCTGGCAGGGCCCTGCGCCTCCGGCTCCTGCTCTTGAAGAAAAAGCAGCTCCCTCCCCATTTGGCCTACACCTTCTGGGTCAAACTGCTCATGCTAACTCACTGGTTTTGGACTTGGGGAAGAGGTTAGCATCTTTCCAAGAATGTTTTCTGTTTTCTGCGTGGCTCCCCTTCCTGAGGGCCAGAGGTAGGGCCCAGCTCAGAGCCCGGCCTCCCTCCTCTGCCTTCGGTGCAGTTCCTGGGGCACAGGGCTTCTCTGCCTTTCCAGAGGCGCCACCCACCACATCTCTGCTGCCCTTCCTGAGAGACACGCTCCTCTCCTGGCTCTGCCCAGAGAATCAGACCGCGCACACGTGGAACCTCCTCTGTGAAGCCCTCCTGGCTCTCTCCCGCAGCAGCTGCTCCCACCTCTGCAAGGCCATCGTTGACCCCTCCCCGTGTCTCGAGTTCCTGCTGTGTGAACATGCCTCCCACCCCCTCACCCCTGCCATAGGGTGTGTGAGCTCACTGGATAGCGTGAGAGAGAGAGGGAGAGGAAAAGTGAGAAGTCACGTCCTAGGGAAAACGTACTCCCTTCTCCATCCTCCTCTTGAGACTTTGGGCACGCACACACACGCACATGCATGTTTCTCAGGCCACTAGGTCCGGGACTCGAACTGGCTAGCTGACTGTGTGGGAGCCAGTGCCTAACCACCATGCCACCTGCCGGCCCTGAACACTGTTTTGGGGATGTTTTTGGTTTTTGGGGGTGTAGTTTTTGCTAAAGGGAGCATGTGCTTGGCAGAGAGAGAGAGAGAGAGGGAGAAAGTGAGAAATCAGCCCCTGGTGGATGGCCACGCCGCAACCCTGTCACCTCTTCTCCTCTGGAGGTTTTCGGCACGCACACTCGCAAGTACCTGGCGTTATTTTCAAGCTGCCGGGTCTGGGACTCCAACCACACAGCTTGCCATGTGGGATCCAATGCCTTAACTTCCACATCACCTGCTGGACCCCTGAGTACCGCTGTAATTCTTGGTGTTTATGCATGCCAGGCTCAGGGGGTGGCTTGGGAGAGCCCTGAGCTGTGGACTGGCCTCCCCGCTCTCTGACTCCTGGCAGGTGCCCTCCGAGCTGTCCCCGCTGCATGCAGAGCCTCCTGCAGGAAGCCTGGCTGTGCCCTGCTGGCACCCCTGTGTCAGCATATCCTCGATGCCAGGCCCCATCTAAAAGTAAAGCCCAGGCTTTGCACCTTCTGAGAAAGCCCTGCGTGGTCTCTCCACCTGCCTGGCTTCCCGCTGGGAACAGGCTGATGGCCCTGGCAGACGGAACGGAGGTGCCCTGAGCCCACCATGACGCACGCGTGTGTGTGAGGGGGCTGTTCTCCTGGTCTCAGGGCTGGTGTCCTTGCCTGAGTCCTGCATGGTGAGGACAGAGTGCCCTCACAGTCTCAGCAGGACCAGCCTGCGCCTGCTCCCTGCCCCCGCCTGGGACGCGATGCCCACACTGCCCTGGTGGGCAGGCTGCACACGGCTGGTGTTTGCTAGGTGCTGTTGGTAAGGTTCAACTTCAACGAAGGACTTAGAGTTCCGAGGACGCCTGGCTTGATGTCTCAGACTGGGCCCGTAGTGGGAAGTTTAAGTAGCGGTTTCCCCCTTGGTGAGCCCTGGGTGACAAAGGATGATGCACCCAGCAAGGGCTCTGGGCTAGGCCAAGGGACAGGAGCAGGCCCGGGGAGTGGGGCCCTACCTCTTGGCCAGCAGTTTGTTCATTTCCTCCATGAGGCCTCCTCCTCCCCCGCTGCTGGCCCGGTTGGCGTCAGACTTCGAGGTCCCACTGGGGCTGGAGCCTCCGGATGCATCTTCTGGCTGAGGGTAAAGAGGCCGCGTGTCAGACCGTGCTGGAGGAGGGGGAGGCAGCAGCAGCTCCTCGAGGGGGTGGGGGCTGTGCGTGTACGTGTGGTCCTACAATGGCACTGTGACGAGATCTCAAGGTGCACCCAGTTCTGTGGCCCCGTCCCCAGGTGAGAGGACCAGCGTCCAGGGACTGGGCCTGCCTGGCTCCCATGGGCTGGGGCACCGCTTGGCCCAAGAGTTCATGGTCCGAGTGGCTGAGATCCACGAGACAGAAGCAGAGGGGAGGTGATTCGTGGGAGGCAAATGACTAAAGCCACAGGTGGGTGTGAGAGGCGCTCTCCCACACGTCCACGGCCTCACTCCAGGACAGGCACGCGGCCGGGACGGGGCTGAGCCCAGGGCCCGGTGCCGAGGCGGGACGAAAGCACCCTGTGTGTGCAGCACGTGCCACAGCTCCTCGCTCAAGGCCAGCCGCAGGGCGGGCGAGGCCACGAGAAGTGTCCAGGAGAAGGTGGGCCCCGTGCCGTGCCCGCCCCGTGCCCAGGGACTCTCACCCGCTGGACTCTCCTCAGCTTGGCCCCGGCCAGGGCAGCAGCCAGTCCCGACACGGAGCTGTCATCGTGGGTGGACCCCTGGGCTCCTCCGGCGGGCAGTGGGGGTGGGGGAGGTGGGGTGACCCCAGTGGGTGGAGGCGGGACAGGTGGCGGGGGTGGGGGCGGAGGCCCACTACAAGAAAGGGGGGCGCTGGCTGCAGAGGAGGGATGTCCTGGGGGGAGGATGGGCCCTGAAACACAAGGGGGGCACTGTCAGTCTCCAGCACTGGCTGGCACCCAAGCCTGCAGTCTTCCTCTGAGGGCCCTGGGGAATTATGGGTGACCTGCTCCTTGGAGGGACAGCAATGGCTCTAGGCCTGCCTCTTCCAGGAACCCCCTCTGGGAAGAACTTGGCCCACTACAGATACTCCCTATCCTGGCCGCTTCCGTGTTGTGGCCAGCGGTGACCCTTCAGTGTCGCCAGCTTGCTTGGCCCTCCTCGGGCTCGGCTGATTTCTCTGGCTCCAGCCACGTCCCAGCAGGAGAGGAAGCTCCCCAGGGCTCAGACCGTGCCCGTTTCCTCCAAGCACTGGCACCGCAGAAGCTGCTCAGGATGCAAGTGGCCGGTGTGCTGGGGACTGGCAGGTCCCAGGGTCCCGGGCTGACCGGCACACGGGCCAGGAACAAGCTGAGTGCTGGCTCTGGGGTGGGGGCGGCCCATGGTCCACTGTCCCTCCCTCCTCCAGCCCCACGGGACGGGCCAGGCACTGGGGAGAGACAGCCAGGGCACTGTGCCGTCTGCTCTGCTCAGGGCACCGTGGGGCCCGACGACCAGGCGCTGACGGGAGTGCCGCTGTGGGGCTGTCGGCGACGTGCTGCAAGGGCCCACAGGGCAGCTGGGCCGGGCCAGAGGTTCACATGGCAGCCAGAACGCGGCAGGGGAAGAGTTCTGGTAGGTAAGGGGGTGAACACGAGGAAGGAGCACAGGAGGGGTGCGAGGGAGAGGGCCGCTGTGGCCAGATGCCAGCGTTAGCATGGGTCAGGGGGAGGCTGGTCGAGGGACAGGGAGGGGTGGCAGGGTCAGACCTGCACCAGGAGCACTGGGCTCGGGCCCATGAGGGAGCCCACAGCTCCTAGGTAGCATCAGGGCAGGGCAGCCCGTAACCAGCGGGGGCTCCTCCGTAATGCAGGGTAGCATTCACCTGCTTATTGCCCAGAGCAGTTGAGAAAAGTCAGCAAGACAAAGGATGAAAGCCCCTGGAAGCCCTGCCCCATACGGTTCTCTATAAAACCCCTTTGTTCCTCCAAGGTGCCAAGTTTCATTCCAAGTTGCCGACTGTGGCTTAGCAACACCTCCAGGAAGTCTTCCGTGATCCAGGTGGACGGGTCTCCTGTATGCTGACGCTGGCTCCCTCGTCCACCTGGCTAGACCTGGGCCCTGGGGCCCTGTCTGCCGTGTCCAGGTTCTGTCCCTGTCCTCAGGGTGCTGGTGGTGCTGCAGGTCTCTCGGAAGGTGTGCAAGGCCATGTGGGATGGGGGCTGCCTGAGCTGAGCCGCTCCCCAAGCCCCCGCCCCCAGAGCCCGCCACAGTGGAAGGGCCTCGTCCTAGTGGGGCTCTCACCTGTGGCCGAGGTCCTTCTCTCGAGAGACTCCTGACGCTGCTGCTGCTGCTCCATCACTTGTCTGGAAGGCAAGCAAGCCAGGCGGCCTGACTTCGCACTCCCTGTCCACACTCAGGTTGCCAGCACTCCCCAAGAGCCCACTTCACAGAAGGGGGGGACGGAGTGCCTCAGGTTCCTGCTGGCGGCACCCCAGTCTCGGCACGTGGCACGGGAAGCCCTTCACAGAAGGCTGGGGGAGCCTCAGGAACACCAGGCTGAGTTGTCAGTCACTGGGCTAAGCTGGGATGGCGCTCAGGTCCTGCTGGTGGTCAGGACAAGGGGACAGGAAGCCCTATGCCTCTGGTCTTTCCCGCGGCCCAGCACAGGCCTGGTCTCCTTTCAGAGGGCCACCTGAGTGAGGACACTGACACAACGGGCACCACAGGATGAGGACCAAGATGGCAGGGCGGGGGGCCTTCAGGGCACACCGAGGGGTAGCAGCACGCCTGTCGCAAGCACGGGCCCGGTGTGTGCTCGGCCAGCTCTGGGTCCGCTGGGAGACCCGGCCATGGCCGGCAAGTAAGAAGTGTGGGTTGGGGGCCGTGTAAGCCGTGCTCTGCAGGGAGCCTGGGAGCCTCTGGTGCCCGGCGCAGTGTCTGGCACACACAGACGCTCAGTAAGTGCCTTGTCCAGGTGAGGAGGTGACCCCTCCACGCAAGAAGCCACTCCAGGCTTTGTGACAGGGCGAGTCACGCCCTCCCCTGAGCCCCGATTCTTCTCTGTAGAGCAGGCACGGTGCCCCGTTTTGTGAGGCCCTCCTCAGGGGCATGTTCAACACCCCGAGATGCAGGAGGAGCTTAGCAGGCACTAAAGGTGTCCGAGACGCTCCCGACAGCAGCCACTTCGGACTCTCCTTCCAATTTGCTGAGTATCACCCAACGTGACAACCTGCCCCGCAGGCCACACGCATAGAAGTCTGCAGTACAGTAACAAGGGTGTCTGAAAACTGCTTAAAAATCGGTCTTAGGATATTTGTGTCAAAAGAGAAAGTCTCCTGTGCTTGGAGTCAGCACCTCACCGGGAGGCCCTGAGCCAGGCAACTTTCTCCGAGGTGGGGAGGAGCCCAGGGGTCTCTCCTGTGGGGTTTGGCGCTGGCAGTTCACAGTCTGCCACCAGGGGGCGCTCCGGTTTATGGCCCTGCTCTCTGCAGTCCTGGGCCTCACACACCTGAACTTGGCCTTGGGTAAGAGAAGGCACAGGGCAGTGCTGTGGGTGTTTGACCGGTTCGGAGAGAACCGCTGCAGGGTCTGCTTAGCCGTACATCTGTACCTCACGCCTGGCGGGGGCTCCCTCGGCAGTGCCCCTCCCAGGTAGCCATGCCCTGGGGACCTGCAGCCAGTCCTGGTCCTGCCCCCAGCTCCCTGGCTACTTTGGGCAGGGCATTCCCGCTCTCGGAGCTCTAGCTGGGAAACGGTAACTCCTGAGCTGAGCGCGTGGACTAAGACAAGACGACGCACACGACGCCCTTGGTAAGCTGCGAGTGCTGTGTCCCCGAGGAGCTGAGAGGCCTACGGAGTCACACGCTCTTACAAACGGAAGCGCTGGCAGCAGGTGCCATCCCTGGACCCGAGGGCGGGCGCAGAGACTTGGCCAGCATCATGAAGTAGAATGTGGAAGTAGACACGGACCTATCATGGGGGTGGGACCGCCCTGGAGACCCCAGGCCTGCGAAGCTAACTGCAGCCGCAAGACGGAAAGACTTCAGACGCGAGACTCACTGAGCCAACAGGCCTGGGACGGGTGAGGTACCCGAGGCTATCCGACCCCTCAGTGCCCATGGAGTTCCTGGGACTGTCCTTGTGGGGATGCTTCAGGCTTCTCTCCTTGTGGAATGGAGTTCCTGCCGGGGCCTGTCCCCCTGTTTGGGAGCCCGTGACCTGTTTTCCAGGCTCGTGGCTGGAAGGTTTTGCCTGAAGTCTCAGATGGAGCTCTGGTCTTTGGAGTTGGTGGTGAAGTGAGCTAAGACTTTCGGGATGAATTGGGAGGAATTTATGAGAGAAGTACACGTGTTTCGGAGTCCAGGGGCAGGATGCTATAGCATGAACGTGGTCCCCCAAATTCATATGTTGAGCTATTGTAAAGGGATTGAGAGGGAGAAAACTTGATTTGCTAGCGTTGTCAAAGGTGGGGCCTTGGAGAACGAATAAAGGATGAGGCGGGAGTCCACGACTGGGTCCGATCTCCAGGAGAGGGGAGATCAGGACGAAGTCTTGTGGACACAGCCACTCTGCTCTGCTCCGGCCTCCCGACGTGGCCGGGACTCTGAGATGCCCAGCAGACACAGTCCCTGGGCGGTGGGCCCCCACACCTCAGGAGCTGGGGGAGCCTCTCTTTATAGATCACCCAGTTTCAGGTATTTTCCGTTATTTGCAACAAAACAGACTAGAATGCTCATTCTTTCATTCGTCAGCACTAGGGAGAGGTCAGGGAAGGAAAGTCGTGGGAGGACCCTCACCAGCCCTCTATGGGCGGGGTGGAGGACGCTTCCCCGAGTCCTAGCTCGGACGCCTGGCACTGCGCCCCTCCCTGTGAGAGCTGGATGGGACAGCTGGGCCAGGCCAAGCTTCCCTTGTCACAGCCCCACAGATCCGAGACTCAAAGCCTTGTCAGAGGGGAGCACCGTCAGACAGATGGCAGATCTGGGTTCGAGTCCTGGCTCTGCCATTTCTGGTCAGTGCAGCCCTGGGAGGCCGCTCCACTACGAGCCACCATGTACCCCTCTGTGATTTCAGGCAGCACACGGGCCCTCCTTCCTGGTGCCAACACTTGGGAAGCTCTCTCAGGGCCCAAACTGCACCTGCAGACGCGTCCTCCTACACAGGCTTAGTGCCTCTGTGTCGTAACTACCTCCTCAGAGAGTGGCCCCCAGCCCCCAGGCCAACAATGTTACCAGCCCCCCACCCGTGGTACCAGTCCATGGCCTGCTAGCCCTGGGGCCGCACAGCAGGAGGCGAGCAGGGGGAAGCGAGCCGAGCCTCACCCCTGGTCTTGATGTCTGGGCAAGTGGTCGTGCACCCACTCCTCTTCCCTTCTGGTCTGGCGTGTTCCCCACCCTGTGTGTGCCTCTGGGAGCACTGGACCTAGCTGTGGGTGTGTCGTCGCCTATCGAGGGGAGCCCTGGCCACCAGGTGCTCCTGGGGAAGCCGCCAGGCCGGCCCTGCTGGGTGCGGTTACCTTCTCTGGATGTCCATCTCGTCAGGAGAGGGGCCATTCTGCACCTGGCGCTGGCTGGAGGGGCCTGTGGACAGAGAAGCACAAGGGCACAGTGTCAGCAGAGGCCAGGAGGCCCGGCAGGCCACCCGGAACTGTGTCTGTCTCCTGCCGAGGAAGAGGTACAGCGGCCCCCCGATGGCTGCTGCCCAGGCCTGTGCAGCCCTCCTCTCCCTCTGAGCTGGCACCGAGAGCCACACCGATACCTGGTTAAAAGCTTTCCCTTCCAGCTCCCGACCCCACTGAGTACAGCTGCCATTTCTGCTTCCTCACTACCACTGTCCTTTCGTCCCTGTAACCCTGACTCTGGTCTGCCCAGGCCCACAGCTGTTCTAGCTGAAACCCCAGTGGACTCGGACTGCTGACCCACCGGGTCCGTTTCACCTCACTGTCAGAGCAAAGGTATGCAGGGCAGAGGCCGGGTTCGAGTCAGGCCTGTGTGAGCTGACACCTGGGCTCCTTGGCGCTGGAAGGGCTGCGGCCTGCACCGGGGGTCTGGCTATCCGTGAGGACGGGGCTGCCTGCGGCCTGCACCGGGGGTCTGGCTATCCGTGAGGACGGGGCCTCCTGCGGCCTGCACCAGGGGTCTGGGCTATCCGTGAGGACGGGGCCGCCTGCGGCCTGCACCGGGGGTCTGGCTATCCGTGAGGACGGGGCTGCCTGCGGCCTGCACCGGGGGTCTGGCTATCCGTGAGGACGGGGCCGCCTGCGGCCTGCACCGGGGGTCTGGGCTATCCATGAGGACGGGGCCTCCGCTGCCCTCGCTCTGCACTGGCACGGAGCCTTCCGGGCCACACTCTCTGAGGCAGGAGCCCAGGCAGGCCAGGTGTGTGTGAATGTGTGTGAGCGAGGTCTGTGTGGGGGACTGCTCCTTCTCCTGGCCAGTCACAGGAGACTCAGAGAGCCACAGCGGCTGGGGCAGGGACCCTGGGAAAGAGGTCTCACACCTCCCTGACTGCTACCCCAGGACGAGGCAACAGTGACGCTTCGGGTGACAGCCCCAGGGACTGGGGCCCACCCCTCTTTGCTCGCAGGACTCAGGGATGAATGTGCAAGCACTACTCAGACAGCAGGAAGACACTTCTCTTGACTTAACCGAGTCCTAATCCTCACAACCAGCTGGACAGCTCCCACGCGGACTGTGACAGCCAAGGGAACCGGGCCAGAGAGGTCACGTGACTCGCTCAGAACAGCAAGTGGCAGAGCGAGAGACAAATCACCAGGGAAATGCCCTTTCTTAAGTTCTGCCACATCGCGAAGTCAGACTGGCACTGCTTCGACAAAGATGGCCGTGCAGCCTCCTTCCCAGGCCACCAGGAGCCGGACTCGGGCTCAGTCCTCGGACAAGGCTGTCCTCAGGTGTGGCCTGGCGTCCATGCACTGTCCCTGCCCTACCCCTGCCAAGGCAGGAGGACACATGACGTCCCGGCCCCTTGCTCTGGGGGCCACCTGAGCGGCTCGGCTGCCGGCGGGGTACCAGCCACGGGCTCTAGCTGAAACGACTGGACCCCGCGGGGCTCTAGGGCTGCACTCAGGTGCTGAGGTCACTCCTGTAGCTAGGCTCTGTCCCTGTCTACCTGGTCTAGCTCTGGTCCCTGCCCTCGGACCAAGGCTTGTGGTGCTTGGGCCCCACTGGCTGCTGCAAGGTGCTTCTGGAGTCGGGGAGACCTGGTTGTGGGTGGCTGGGGGAGGGCGTGCAGCCTGGAGGTCTGGCCCCTCCGAGTGGGGGAAGCGAGCAGTGGAAGAGGCCACCTCCTCCCTGCTGGCGGCTCCACCTGGGGCCCGCCAGGGTGTGAAGCAGGCCCCGCCACCCTGTCCCTCTCCTGGTAGGCAGGGACATTAATGAGTGCGGCCCCAAGGAGGAGGTGGGCTTCTGCTTGGTATGCACACTCCGTTTCAGGGGCACTCACGTGTCTGCCTTTGACACAGGATTCGGTCGAGGACCCCTGTGAGATACTGTAATCGAGAGAGCTGGCCTTGTGCAGGGAAAGGGGTAGGGAGGGCTGGTGAGGGGATCCAGGAGAACGACCCTCCCTCCCCACTCCTCACAGCTGGCCGAGGGGCCGAGACACGTGCCGGTCACAGGACAGACCCAGGGCATGGCAGCCCAGGTGCACAGAGCCCCTCCTTATGGGATACTGACAGTGCTGAGTCCTGCCCATGAGACACACAGCGACAGCGAGAGAGCACAGGCGAGAGACAGGGGACGGAGGTACAGGTGAGAGACAAGTGATGGCGTGCAGGTAAGAGGGGGTACAGGTGAGAGGTGAGGGGCACAGGTAAGAGGTGAGTTGGGTGTAGATGAGAGAGGTGAGGGGATGTAGGTGAGAGGTGAGGAGGGTATAGATGAGAGACAGGTGAGGGGGCACAGGTGCGAGACAGGTGACGGGTGCAGGTGAGAGGTGAAAGGGTGCAGGTGAGACAGGTGAGGGGCACAGGTGAGACGGGCTGGGGGTGCAAGTAAGGGACAGGTGAGAGATGAGGGGCCAGGTGAGAGGCAGGTGGGGGGATGCAGGTGAGACAGGGAGGGGTGCAGGCCAACTGAGCCGTGCCTGCCCTCCAGGGCCATTTCTGCTCTGCTTGCCTCCCCACTGCCGTACCGCCATGGATTTGGGCAGGCGGGCACCAATGAACAATGGCTGAATGCATGAGTGTCCGGCCCCAGGCACACGGTCTGAAGAACTCCAGCCAGGGGCTGATGCTATAGCAGGTGACACATTCTTAGATTAACAGCAGCTTTGGGGTGCCAAAGCTCTCAGCCAGAACTGGACCGTGTCTCGAGCCTGGGGGTCCTGGGGGAGGTGAGATTCTGCAGGCTGCCAGCAGTGGGGAGGGCAGGGCAGGGAGGACAGAGCCCAGGGACCGGGCATCTGCTTCGCCACATACGAGGCCCTGTACCAGGGACTTCGCAACCGGCACACGCATACCAGGAGCCCCGCTTGTGAGCTCTTATTCTAGAGAGTCGAGGCACCATCTTCACGGCCCCGAGCATGTGGAAAGCCACGCCAGGTTTATACCAGAGAGAGCCAGTGCTGACGCACCCCCAGTTAGCTGTGACTGCAGGAGGGGGAGAGGACGGGGAAAGAACGGGGAGGCCCTGAGAGTCGGGGAGCCCAGTGCTGAGCATCCTGGCCAACTCCATGTGGCACACGTGGGCTCTTGGCACCCACTGCCACGCTGCCTGTGCCCACCTGGTGGAACCTGGCAGAAGCGCGCCAGGAGATGGATCCGGATCGGCTCACAGGCTCTCAGGGCCCGAGAGGGCCTTGGGGGCCCCTGAGTCTGACCCAGTGCGTGGGCCGATGGCTCTCGCTGGCAGAAAGTTTTCCTCCTCACGGGCTGAGATGGTCTTGCCCAGAACCGCCCCAGTGCTGTCAGGGCCAGAGGCGGCCCTCAGTGCCGGCCTGGTGCCTGGGCAGAGGGGCTGGCCTGCACCCCCCCCCCGGCCTCCTTTCCCTCGCTCCTGCCTCCCCGGGCCTTCCCGTCCTGGCTGCGCACCTCCGGGTGGCCCCCTCTGAGGGGGCTGCACCGAGCAGGCCATGCGGGGGTCCCCCAACCTCTGGGACTCGGTTTCCTGTCGAGTGAGGACGGGTCATTTAGCCCCAGATCTCGACAGCGCCACAGGAACGAGGAGACGGGCTGAGGAGCCGGCAGCGGCTGCTCTGGGATCACAGGAATGCTCTCCTCTCTGCACTGCCAGCCTCTGCCCAGTGGTGTGCAGTGGCCAGGAGACCCTGAGGGCAGCGTCTTCCCAGGAAGGCCCAGCGGGTGTCGGGCCGGCAGGACCCCACAGGTTCTAGTCCAAGGCCCTCCATTTTAATTAGTGGCCTCAGGTGGGCAGACAGGTGAGTCACTGCTGCCCCACCTCTTGAGAAAGTCCTGCCCACCTGGTGCGGACATCACCGAGGCCCTGGCACACCAGCCCCGGCTCCTCAGGGACATAGGGACCGGCTACTCCCAGTCCATCTCTGTGGGAAAGGCATCCCCTGGAGGATGGAACCTGAGCTCCCGGAAGTGCTAGAGACAAAGGATCAGCACCTGCTCAATGATGCTTGATGGAATTTCTGGCCAGCAAACGACAGCCACCTGGTCTGGGCTGGGCAGAGTCCCAAGCCCTGCTCAGTCCCTTCCCCCGCACCATCTCGGATGGAGATGGTGCAGCCTTCCCAGGGGGGTTCCCTGGCATGCCTTCCCCTCTTATCCCCAGGCCCCACTTTTCCACAGCTGCCCTCCCTGCTGGCCAGCTACAGACGTCCCCGTGGGCGTGGAGTCTGGGACCTGGAGTAAGCCCTGGTCTGGCCACGTGGAGCCGGCTGGTGAGGGGCACACAGGAGCAAGTGGCAGAACTGGGCCGGCCCCAGTTCTGGGAGACAAACGTCCCCCAGCCCAGGGCTCTGTCCACCACAGCGCACTAGGCAGCCCTGGCCGAGCGGCCAGCTCTGCCTCCGAATTTCAAACCAGTGGAGACAGCCGCTCAGCAGCAGCTAGTCCGTCACCTCGCCACAGTGCTGCTGGTTCAGTGGCCTGTGGCGGGAGCTCGGTGTGTTTCCTGGCGTCTCCTCTGTGAGTCCTTACTACGCGAATTTAGGCTCATAGCAGGCCAACGTCTCCCTGAGACAGCCACGCCAGCTGAGCGTCACCCTGAGACAGCCACACCAGCTGAGCGTCAACCCTGAGACAGCCACACCAGCTGAGCGTCACCCGCTGAGGTCCTGCAGCAGTTCCTCCAACCTGGGCCCTAGCACTAGCAGTCCCAGCTCAACTCCACGGGGACCAGTGGGTAAAGCTGTGAGTAAGAGCCAGAAGACCTCGAGCTGGGAGGTGAGAAGTGCAGGTGAGACCGTGCCGAGGGAGGGAGAGGACGGCCCAGGCCCAGGGTGAGAGGCACCAGAAGCGATACTCCTGAGAGGGAAGCCTTCCACCTCTGACAAATAAGCACGCCGGCTACCTTGCGGAGGCCCAGGGAAAGGCAGGGACTGTCCGAGGTCACGCCCAGCCCAGGGCCCAGCAGGACTGGAAACAATCTCTGGCTTCCAGGCCAGGCTGGTCCGATCCACCTGCTTGGTCCCACTCGGGCTGTGCTCCCCAAGCACAGAAAAGTCTCCCTTTCCTCGGCGAGCACGCGGCAGGACGCAGAGCTAGCGCGAGTGTGCCTCGGACCTCAGTGAGCACAGGCAGGACGCAGAGCTGGCGCGGGTGTGCCCTGGACCTCGGCGAGCACGCGGCAGGACGCAGAGCTAGCACGGGGTGTGCCCCGGACCTCAGCGAGCACGCGGCAGGACGCAGAGCTAGCGCGAGTGTGTCCTGGACCTCGGCGAGCACAGGCAGGACGCAGAGCTAGCGCGAGTGCCCCGGACCTCGGTGAGCACAGGCAGGACGCAGAGCTAGCGCGGGTGTGCCCTGGACCTCAGCGAGCACAGGCAGGACGCAGAGCTAGCGCGAGTGCCTCGGACCTCAGCGAGCACAGGCAGGACGCAGAGCTAGCGCGGGTGTGCCCCGGACCTCATCGAGCACAGGCAGAACGCAGAGCTAGCACGGGTGTGCCCCGGACCTCAGTGAGCACAGGCAGGACGCAGAGCTAGCACGGGTGTGCCCCGGACCTCAGTGAGCACAGGCAGGACGCAGAGCTAGCACGGGTGTGCCCCGGACCTCAGTGAGCACAGGCAGGACGCAGAGCTGGCGCGGGTGTGCCCTGGACCTCAGCGAGCACAGGCAGGACGCAGAGCTGGCGCGGGTGTGCCCTGGACCTCGGTGAGCACAGGCAGGACGCAGAGCTAGCGCGGGTGTGCCCTGGACCTCAGCGAGCACAGGCAGGACGCAGAGCTAGCGCAAGTGTGCCTCGGACCTCAGCAAGCACAGGCAGGACGCAGAGCTAGCGCGAGTGTGCCTCGGACCTCAGTGAGCACAGGCAGGACGCAGAGCTGGCGCGGGTGTGCCCCGGACCTCAGCGAGCACAGGCAGGACGCAGAGCTGGCGCGGGTGTGCCCCGGACCTCAGCGAGCACAGGCAGGACGCAGAGCTAGCGCGAGTGTGCCCCGGACCTCAGCGAGCACAGGCAGGACGCAGAGCTGGCGCGGGTGTGCCCCGGACCTCAGCGAGCACAGGCAGGACGCAGAGCTAGCGCGAGTGTGCCTCGGACCTCAGTGAGCACAGGCAGGACGCAGAGCTAGCGCGAGTGTGCCCCGGACCTCAGCGAGCACAGGCAGGACGCAGAGCTGGCGCGGGTGTGCCCCGGACCTCAGCGAGCACAGGCAGGACGCAGAGCTGGCGCGGGTGTGCCCCGGACCTCAGTGAGCACAGGCAGGACGCAGAGCTGGCGCGGGTGTGCCCCGGACCTCAGTGAGCACAGGCAGGACGCAGAGCTGGCGCGGGTGTGCCCCGGACCTCAGTGAGCACAGGCAGGACGCAGAGCTGGAGCGGGTGTGCCCCGGACCTCAGTGAGCACAGGCAGGACGCAGAGCTAGCGCGGGTGTGCCCCGGACCTCAGCGAGCACAGGCAGGACGCAGAGCTGGCGCGAGTGTGCCTAGGACCTCAGTGAGCACAGGCAGGACGCAGAGCTGGCGCGGGTGTGCCCCGGACCTCGGTGAGCACAGGCAGGACGCAGAGCTGGCGCGGGTGTGCCCCGGACCTCAGCGAGCACGCGGCAGGACGCAGAGCTAGCGCGAGTGTGCCCCGGACCTCAGCGAGCACAGGCAGGACGCAGAGCTAGCGCGAGTGTGCCCCGGACCTCAGCGAGCACGCAGCAGGACGCAGAGCTGGCGCGAGTGTGCCTCAGACCTCAGTGAGCACAGGCAGGACGCAGAGCTGGCGCGAGTGCCTCGGACCTCAGCGAGCACGCAGCAGGACGCAGAGCTGGCGCGAGTGTGCCCCGGACCTCAGTGGGCACAGGCAGGACGCAGAGCTGGCGCGGGTGTGCCCCGGACCTCAGCGAGCACAGGCAGGACGCAGAGCTAGCACAAGTGTGCCTCGGACCTCAGCGAGCACAGGCAGGACGCAGAGCTAGCGCGAGTGTGCCCTGGACCTCAGTGAGCACAGGCAGGACGCAGAGCTAGCACAAGTGTGCCCCGGACCTCGGCGAGCACAGGCAGGACGCAGAGCTAGCGCGAGTGTGCCCCGGACCTCAGTGAGCACAGGCAGGACGCAGAGCTGGCGCGGGTGTGCCCTGGACCTCAGTGAGCACAGGCAGGACGCAGAGCTAGCACGAGTGTGCCCCGGACCTCAGTGAGCACAGGCAGGACGCAGAGCTGGCGCGGGTGTGCCCCGGACCTCGGTGAGCACGCGGCAGGACGCAGAGCTAGCGCGAGTGTGCCTTGGACCTCAGCGAGCACAGGCAGGACGCAGAGCTAGCACGAGTGTGCCTCGGACTGAATACATTGCGAGAGAAGCCATCACACCATGGTTCACAGAGCCCCCTGGCATGTTTTGGGGCGAATCTGTCCAGTCCCCCAGCCCTATTTTACAGACAGGAGACTGAAGTACAGAAGGGGGACTGGCTTGCTGAGGTCGCATGCACGTCCAGGCAATGGTGTGGCTGGGACAGGAGTCCAGGTCTCTCTCTGCCTAGCGCTGCTGTTGCTTCCACCCACCATTCGGCGAGGAGCCCACTGAAAGCCCCCGAGTCGACCCTAGACCCATCCTCACCCGCGGTCCGGCGCCCCGCCCCCGCCCCAGCAGGTGGGAGTGAAGCAGGAAGAGCTCCCGGCACCTACAGTTCACTCTGCAGAGCACGGTGCAGTCACAGTGGCAGAAGCAGAAGCAGTGGAAGGTCCACTCCCTGCTGACTATTACGGGCAGGGGTCCTCGGCACAGTCCAGGAGGTGCCCCCGGCAGCATCCTGGCCACTTACCTCTTCCTCCCCAGCCGCCGGGCTTGTGCAGTGTAACCGATACGCCTCCCAGCCGTCTCGTGGCCTTCACCACTTCAATCTTTAATGATGCGTCCCAGCTAACCTATCAGAACCCTGCAGTCTACCTGATTCCAGCAAGCTCCAGGGGCCCTGGAGGACCATCCGACCCCTTGTAGGGGTTCATCACAGGCCCGGTGACACCAGGTGTCTGGCAGCCAGACAACCGCTGCGGCTCTGATCCCTGCGGGTGCTGGGTGGACGGGCACGTGTGGAGGCCGAGGGGGCAGGGGAGAGGCAGTGGAGACCCCCAGCACTGCACCCCTCCTGCCTTCCTGCCCTCCGCGCCTCGGTCTGCCATTGGTCATCACGTCTGCTTACTCCTTACTCGCTCCTGCTCCTGGCCGGGCTGGCTCCAGGGCCTACAGGGTCACTTCTCCCACCCCGGCAGCCTCCTTCCTCCCGCCGCCCCACATTTGGCCACGCCCAGGCCTCAGTGCTCACACGGGTGGGTATACTGACTGCGCATCCTCTCCGGAAGGCTCGTCCACACGTCCCCGACTGGCCTGCTCTTGAAGTCCAGAAACCCCGGTCAGCAGCCTTTGCCCTGTGTCACTGTCCCTCGTCCTCAGGTGGCAGTGCTAGCTGCTTCTGCCTCTCCCCCCCCCCGTGCCTACTGCAGGATCCTGCCCACGGCCGATGCACCCACCACTGGTGTCACGGGCACCTACTTCCTCCACTGGCCTGGAGTTCCTCCAAAGAGGCCGCCACGGCTCAGCCTTCTCGGAACACTGGAACGTGCCACGGGGGCTGCCACGGAATAAGTGCAGAGAATACCTGTGGGACGCCCAAACGTGGCACCAGCCCGGACTCTCAGCACCCTCTCAAAAAGCAACACCACCTCCCCACTTCAGCTTTGATTTCTGCCCCGTGACCCAGTCACCCACACCCCACCTCTCCTGGAAGTTGTCCCGGTACATGCTCACTGGGGCCTGTCGAGGTCTGTGCAGGTGCTCTCCTACCTGGGGGCTTTCCACGAGCCCCCAGCTGCACTCTGCTCAGGCTGGCCCCACTGAGCCCGTGTGTGCCGACGACATGCTGAAAGCAGGGCTCTTCCGTGCCATTCGGCCAGGGAACTACTGTGGCTCCCATTATTTTCCACGGGAAACCCTCACTTCCGGGTCAAGGCCTCCAAAACTCCACCTTGCCTGACCTAGTCCCCCAACTGCCCCCTCCAGCCCCGTGCCCCATCAGTGACCTTCAGGATCAGCAGCTGGAGGTCCCTGAGCACTGGGTCCCCCCTCCCCAGGATACACTGACGCCCGCCAGTCTCCCCTCGCTCCTGAAGCAGAGAGCAGACGCAGAAACACACATGGACCCTCGAGCACACGCTGGCCTCCCCTTCTCTGCTCCTGATGTGGTGCTTGCCCTGCCCTTCTGTCCAACCCTCCCGCGGTCATCAGGAGACTGGTTCCAGCGGGCGGGTGCCCTGGGGCTGGCTTCTCACTTGCCCTCTTTGGGACCTGTTAATAGTCTCACACAGAGGCTAGAGAAAGCAAAGACGGAGATCAGGGTGACCAGGGGCACTGCATCCGCCCAGTGTCACCCCCAGCCCAGCATGGCCCGGGCTCGTGGACCCCAGCCCTGAGCACGCAGAGTCCGGGCTCTGTCCCTGAGTCTGACTGTCCTACAAGCTCAGACTCGAAGCCTGTCCATGGGCCTGGGCCCACCCGTTCCTAGCCTTGGCTCCCTCCCTCCCACGTGTCCGATCACAGGGGCCCAGGGGAGGGGCGGGCTCAGACCACCTCTGAGCCTTTGTACACGTCAAGGACGGAGCCCCCAGAACGACAGCTTGTGTTCTCACCATGCTTCCCAGCGTACAAAACACACCCCACCAGTTTCGCTTCCCAGCTCCCGCCAGCCCCACGAGGTGGTAGTTCTGTCTGTTTTCAGGATGAGGCAATGGAGACTCAGGGTGGAGAAGCCAAAGGGTTCTCGGCTGCTCCGTGGGATGGGTGTGGAGAGGAGCCTGCAGTGAGGGCACGGCACCCTGTCACGTGCTCCAGAGTCGGGGCCACTTCTGTCAGTCTCCTGTGCCGAGCACAGTCGCGCTCCTTAGGGGGCTGCTCGCCAAGCCCCGCACCGGGCAGCAGGCAGGCGCCGTGAGGCAGGCTTCCCAGCAGCCCGAACCCCGGAGGGTACTCGGCACTGCCAGCGTGCAGGGGAGACTCTGGGGTCAGGCAGCGCCCTCCTCAGACCTCAATTTGAGCTCCCCAACCACCAAGACAGGCCATGCTGCCCTGGCAGAGCCTCCCTGTCTGCTCCCACACCCCACAGGGCCTGGCTCAAGCCCGCCTCCCTCTGAAAGCATTCCCAGACCACTCCTGCCCACACAGCCTGGCCTCCATCTGTCTTCCAAAGCACGGGCTATTGGCACAACCACAGGAGTTGGCACTGTCAGTTACCTTGGCATATGACTGAAAACCAAAACACAGAGTAAGACCACATCGCTACGCAGCTTATAGACCACAAGCTTGTACCAGCTTCTTGGGTTACCCTCACAACAGCCCTGTGAGGTAGGTAGGGGAATCCTTTACAGACAGAGAAACCGGCCCTCGGAAAGGCTAGCGCTCGCCCCAGGGCACGCTCTCGGCATGGCTGGCACCTGAGCCCAGGTCCGTCTGCGTCCACGCCCGACGCTCCTTCAGCAGCGCATGCGTCTCAGCACAGAGTGCGGAGGTTCTCCGGAGGGCCTGCTGGCTGGGTGGGCGGCTCCGTCCTCTGGGGCGGCGCTAGGCAGGCCAAGGTGACGGGTGCGATTTCTGTGTGAGACAATCCGCTGACCATGCCCTCAGTCACAGATAGCACCCCTCACCTTGAGCCCAGTCTCACGGGCTTGCTGGCTGGTGGGTGCTCGCTCGGGAGCTCCGTCTGGGTCTGCAGGGAGCTGTGGTGGCAGGAAGCAGCACACGATGACGCGGGAGCTCACGCACCTGGCAGCTCTGCAGTGTCGGTGTCTCTCCTGGAAGCTGCAGGTGCGTGAGGAAGGCAAGACGGCTGCCCTCGAGGAGCTCACAGTCTACACCAGCAACCAGACGAACGGGCAACGGGGAGAGACGCCTGGGGGCACTTGGCGCCCAGGAAGGCAAAGGATGAGCAGAGCCCCCCGGAGGCAGGCTGAGCAGGGGTGTGTCTGCAGCCAGCTGGCGGGGAGCGCACGCTGGCTCGAGGTCGGAGGAAGGGAAAGGGCATGCACCAGCCAGAGCGCAGGGCTGCGGGCCTGGTGGCAGGGGGCACAGACTGAAGAGGGGAACCGAGGCTGACGAGTTCAGGCCCTGCCACAGCACTCCAGGGCGACAGCGAGCCAGAGGCGGCCCAATGCAAGCCTTCTTCACACACACAGAGGGGCCGGAACGGAGGGCTGCGGGCTGTTCCCGGGACTTGGTGTGCCCTGGTCTGGTAGGGACATGCCGAGAACTCACACGCCAGACAACGGGCAGGGCTTTTTGTTTTGATTGCTATGGGGGTGTGTGCACTTGATCACATGAGAGAGAGAGAGAGAGAGAGGAGAGAGAGAGAGAGAGAGAGAGAGAGAGAGCATCCTGGGGGGGAGGGACGGCCCTGACACGATCCCTTTTCCTCCAGTCTCCTCTCAGGACCCGGGGCATGCATGCACACATGCCCAGTATATTTTTCAAGCCTCTGGGGTATGGAACTCGAACTACACAGGAGGCCGTGTGGGACCCAGCTTCCTGGGTGAGGAAGACACTCTCTGAGTTTCCAATCTGACTGGATTTGCACGGGGAACCACACGCTGCACCATGGACAGAGCACCAGCACTGCCCCACCTCTGAGCACCACTCCTGAGAGAACAGACAAGTTCAGCTTCCTGACTTGGCCACCAGGGGGTCGCCTGCACACGTTCTGGAGAGGCAGATGATCAAGACAGGTCCCGCTCTCATAGGGCACGTGGGCAACTGGGGCCCTGACCCCGAGAGGCGTCCTGAGGAACAGTCTGGGCAGCGTGATGGACTGGTGCACCAGGTGGGTGGGGCGGCCAGGGCACGGGACCTGGCATGACGTCCCTGAAAAGGTCCCCCTGGACCCTCTGGGGCCGTGTGGGCCTGCAAAGCCCTGTGGGAGACTGGCTCCCTCTTCCTTCCCCTTCAGCTAGGGAAGTAGCTGCAAAGGTACATATAAAGGTGGGGTGGGGAGGCGCCACATTAACACCCCAAGATCCTTCCCACCTGTGAACATATCCGGAAAAGCAGCTCACGAGGGAATGCCGTGTCTGGAGCTCTGTGGCTACCATGGAGCGGCTGCGACTTCTTTAGAGAACCTCCTTCTCCAACAAGCCCAGACTTCTGAGAGGCTGAAGTCGAGACTGTCATCCCCACTGTGACTGTGTTACTGTTTTTCAAAGCATAACTACCTCATCCCCATCTGAATTTCACCAATACCGAGGTGGGGTCTTGAAGCACTGCATGTGTCAGGACAGTCTTGTCCTCGTTAAGGACCAATGAGTTGAATGCGAGATGAAGAGCAGCCACAGCCAGGGACCTGATGAGCCTCGAAGGTGAGGCTGAAGGTGTGGCCGGGAGGAAGGAGGTGTAGACAGCCACACCCGGTAATTCTAAGGGAATTCAAAGGCGAAGTCCTCTGGGGCTGCTCAGTCCTGAGCCAGCCAGTGCCACACTGCCCCGCCCCGCGCCACCCCAAGGTCACTGTGGGTTTTTGAACAGTGTCTCCTAGGGAGTCTTCGTGGGTCCGAGCTGTCTGGAGCACTGCACAGGAACAGTCAGCTAAGCCTCAGGACAGCAGAGAGGCTAACACTCCATGTCACAGTCAGGGGTCATACACACCTGTGCAAACATGTACACATACACATGTACACGCATACGCACAAATATACACGCATGTGCACACACACACAGGTACATCTGTGGTGTGCAGGCCTGGGAAGAACACGGGAAGAAACGTGAGCCCCACCTGCAGGAGCGCGTGTACGGGCCCTCCACACTCCACAGCTCTCTGAGTGCCGTGGGGCCAGCACTGTGATGGGTCCAGCAGCGAACAGGTCACGCACGTCCCCACATCGCGTCGTGGGAGACTGAGCAGCACAGGGGGGCGAGTGTGGACAGCAGCATGGGCAGCTCAGGGAGGGCACTTCCCCTGACCTGGGGTGGGGGCACAGGACTCTTCCCAGGGACAGTGACAGGCAATGTGAGGGAAAGGACAGGCACACAGCAAGCAGGACGAAGGGGAGGCAGCCCCTACTTATTCTTTAAGGCATGACCACCTCGTCCCCATCGAAAGGGATCTTTGCCAGGTTTATGACGAGATGTCCATGAAAACGGATGGCGAGGGTGAGGGGCGGGGCTCTCCAGGGGCTCAGGCTGTGTGGGGGCCGCAGGCGCAACCTTCCGACGGAGAGCATTAGGCCGGACTTGGACGTGGAGACAGGCGAGCACGCGCTCTGGCGGGGGACAGTGTCTGGAAAGGCAGGACTCGGCCTTCTACGTGGTGCCCGGCCAGGTGGGCTGTCTCAGACCCTGGGTTGCACAAACCTGCCCACTCCCGGCAGACGGCTCCCTGGGTGCCCTTCTCGTCACGTTTGGAATTCTCTCTCTTAAAACAATCTCCAGGATGATTTAAAATGACAGCTCTCACACCAGAGTCACAGAATCTTGTCTCTCCGGTTCCAGTCCTTTTTTTCAAGGAGGGGACACCAGGATGGTGGCACCAGGCTCAGCAGGCAGAGACGCCCTGGTCAGATGCCCTTTACGGGGAGGTGGGAGGAAGCATGAAGAAGCTCCCAGCCCTCCTTGCCATGCTTCTGTAGAACCCGGGCCTCTCACCTCCCAGACGCCTTCCCGCCACGCCGCCACGCTGCCACGCAGCCACGCTGCCACGCAGCCACGCAGCTCTCTCAGTAGCCAGGCGAGGAGCCCCCGAGGAACAGCCGTTCTGGACCCTAAACGAGAGATGGTCCCCAGGGCAAGGCGAGGCCTGGGACTGAAAGACGAGGAAGCCAGCGCTTTCTGCTCTGGTCCTGCGGCAGGTCTGGCCACAGCACGACTCCCAGGACGGGTGCAGCACTGCCGTCCCTGTCAGGGAGTGAGCTTATCCTGTCGTGATGCCAGGTGGCCTCGCGCATCAGCCCAAGGTAAAGCGCGATCCCTCTGTCATTAGAGGACACCTGTACTTTGGGTTGGGGACCACGGAGAAATGATTAACGGTGCAAGGAGCTGCGCCCCTCCATGCTGCGCTGCACTTCCTCAAAGCTACCGTGGAAATGCAGAAACAAATAAAAACGACATCACCAATTACTGTAAGAAAAAGGTTCACCCTTATTAATAAACAGAAATGACAACGAAAATGTGATTTCTCTTCTCTCTGTTGATTAAGATGAATGAGAGTACAATGCTCGGCCGGGTGATACCACGGGTGTAGACGGAGCGTAAGCCAGGACGTCGCTCTGGAAGGCACTTGGCAAGACAGACACAACTGCGCAGGCGTAGACGGAGAACTCTGCTCAGGAAAGTAACTGGACAGGTACACGGGGACGTTCATGGCACAGAGCGCGTCGGGACACACGGGGACGTCCACGACACAGAGCGCGTCGGCACACACGGGGACGTCCATGACACAGAGCACGTCGGCACACACGGGGACGTCCATGACACATAGCGTGTCGGCACACACGGGGACGTCCATGACACATAGCGTGTCGGCACACACAGGGACGTCCATGACACAGAGCGCGTCGGCCCGAAGACCACCCTCTCCCACAGGTGCAACGGGACGGCAGGCGGACGCCCAGCACGCTCTCCGCCACGTCACGTTGCCGGACCTTCACACGATGTCGGGTGGAGCCCGGCGCACGTGGACGTCCTTGACGTGGGAGGCACCGGGCCTGGTGCTACGTGAGGGATGCAGGCCACTTCAGGGCTCCTCTACTCCCTGTGCCAGGCCCCACGAGCAAGGGTCAGAGCGTCCTTTCATGCCTGAGTATTTCTGCCGTGCAGAAGTTAGGCGGCAGCACACAGCCGCTGCACCCTGTCCGTCTCTAGAATCACGTTAAGAGTCCTGGCCTGACAGGGCTTTTCGCTCCTGGGAGGCAGAGAGCAGCGGAGGGACGGACACAGGCTGCATGCCCGGACCATCGTCAGCACACGGTGCAAGCTGCGTGAGAGGACAGGGAAGTCCCTCCCCTTGAAGTCTCAGCTTCCTGGCCTAGACAACAGGGCCATCACCTGGGGCTCCCTCGTGGGTGTGGGGGGATCGGCTGTAGACCTGGGGCGGAGGAGGGTGTGCAGTCCGTGTGGGGCAAACACATCTGCTGCCAGGTCTGCCTCGGATTCGGAAGGCCCCCAACCCCGGAGGAGCCTGCGCTAGCGTCGGTCACACGTGGAGGGAGAGGGGCCGTGTGCTGGCAAGGCCTGGCCTGAGGGCAGCCCGACCTGACCCGACGCCCATCACAGGCCCTGGTGTCCCGTGGGCAGAGGAAGCGTGTTGGTGGTGTGTTATGAGGTGCCAGGCTCCGCCCTGGGCCCTCGAATCCTCTCCACAACTTTTAAATGGGACTTGCAGGTGGGCTTCCAGCTGCAGGGGGCTGAACAGAGTCCACCAGCCTCTGGCAGCAGGCCTCCTGCGGGAGCTAGGGGCAGAGGCGGGGGGCGACTGCCTGGGCTCTGCATGAGGTCTGGAGGGCTTGACCCCCCGGGAGCGCGGTGGGCAGGTCCTCTTCTATACAGTCACACTGCGGAACACACCCCTGTGAAAAAGGGCCCTTACAGGGATGAATCCCTCCAATGAAACGCCCAGCAGAAAAAAACAGATAAGAAAATGGCACTGCGCACGATTCCGTTTGTGAAGTTCACAGCTCCCCTGCCATATGGAGGCTGCCCCTGTCCTGGAGGGTGGGGCTTGTGGGGAGGGAACCTTCTGGGCAGACCTGGCTCTGCTGCCACCTGGATCTGGCGTGCGAGCTGGGGTACACCACGCGGTGACTCACCAGCTGTGTGCTTCTGATCGGGAGTTCACACCTCAGCTGAAGATAAAGTTTAAGCTAGCAGGCTCCAGGGTTGCCCTGCCTGCAAAGAAGGCCCTGGCCAACTGGTTAGGGAAGGGCAAATGCTCCTCCCAGTGCAAGCTGCCAAGCCACCGTCACGGTCACCTCACACCAAACCAGCCGCAAGCTCCCCCCACCCCACAAAGGCAGTCCTTCAGCCACAACTGTGGGAGGTCTAGGCTCGAGTCCAGCTCGCTGCCTGCCACCAGCGAGTCATTTCCTCTTCAAGGTCACGGCTTTGTCACCTGAAAACGGGTGAGCTAACCGGTCTATCTGAGATCCCCTGGTGAATGCAGTAACACACTGAGATAGGAGCTGGGCCACATACAGGTAGACAGGTGAGGGCCCTAAAGGGGGGTTACTGTGTTCCCCTTGTAATGAAGTCTCTGTGCTTTTTCTCTATGGTCGGTTAATGTACGATATTCACCCCTTTTACATGTCTCTAAAGAACTTACGACTCCTTGCTAATAAAATAGGAGATAGAGATACTGAGCACACAGACAGGCTAAGGCCAAGATGGAGTCACAGTGGCTCAGTTTTCACAGCCAAGAGCTGGCTGCCCTGGGGCTGAAAGCAACCATAGCTAAGGCAACATCTTATATTTAGTAACTGTGTTCTCAGAAGTACAGACACTGTGGTGCTGTGGTCGCTGACCCCACAAAGAATGGGTGACAAATCACTTAGACGACGTGTAACTATTTTCTAAAGCCCACTTCCTATCAGAGCCACACATCGCACGGGCAGCTAAAGATAAAGATAAAGACCCCTCACCTCCAGGCCCTCTTTGGAAACCCATTTGCACCCCTCCCACTGCGCTTGGAAGCTTCCCCTTCCCTAGTAAACCCTGCCTACTGTCCTCTCCGGCTCTCGTCCACATCTCTAACTCTGTGATCGTTGGACCAGCACCGACACGGGGGCTGCTGATCACCCAGCACTCCCACCCACGCCAGTAACGAGTAGCTCTTACTGATGCGGGCACTGGCTCTGACAGGCAGGTGTCTGACCAAGTTAAGACCTCATTTTGCCCTCAGTATATCTGAGTACAGATAAAATAAAGCTCCCCTCCCACATCCTGGGGGCCGGCGAGGTAAGTCAGGTCGGAGACTCAGCTCACTTGACCACAAAGCTCAGGGTGCTGGGTGGAAAGGAAGATGGTTTGGTAAACACTCACGAGGTCCCTGTGCTGTTTCGGGTGCTCAGCGGCAGAGAAGCATCCCTACCTCCCAAGGTCTACGCAGAAAACCCGTAGACCTGGCGCCCTGTCATGGCAGGCCGTGCTCTACGAGTGCCCACGGTGTGCCCTGTGGGGCACAGACGAGGTCTCTTCACGTAAATGGCATGCCAGAGTCCCAACATGTCAGGCCCAGGAGACACGGAAGAGCTGTCCCTCCAGCCCTGCCTGGTGGCACAGTCAGTGACATCAAATGGCCGTGCTGGAAGCCCCTGGCCCACTCAGGTTTGCATCCTGGGCCTGGGTGACCTGAAACGAGCTGGCTGTGCGTGCCCAAGCTCCTGATGAACTGGAGGGCCGGGGGGAGGGGTCATAGAGCAAGACCCTGTGGGGGTGCTTCTACCCACCCCCGCCCTGTGCACGCACTCTCCGTCGTGAGTGAAATCGGAGGGGGAGAAGCCCCTCTCCTCCAGGGCCTGAGCACCACGCCCTCCTCTCTGGGCAGCAGTAATCATGGCGGCAACAACACGGTACGAACATCGAGTGACCACATGTGCCAGGGCCTTGCGAAACATTCTGCACTTAATTGTGAAAACAACCCGCTGTGTCCCTGTTTGACAAATGATAAAACTGAGGCACGGAAAAGTCGAGTGACCGACCCAAAGGCTCCCGCTAGAATGTGGCGGAACCAAGACTGAAACTGCACGGTGACTCCGAGTCCAGTCCTTAACGAGCAGCGTGCTCACCTAGGTAAAGAGCTCTAGCCACCTCCAGGACCACCCGAGGCAGTCGAGACCCCGCGCCTGGGAAGGCCTCAATCCTTCCTCTAAAGCTCCCATCGGGGATGTCCAAGAAAAGCCTCGCACACGTCTGCTTCTCTGCTTGAACTGCTCTGCTTAGAAATCTGTTGCTGCCCGCCTCTTGCCCGCCAGACGCCATGCATCGCACCTGCCCGTCTCCCAGGTACCCAGGCCTTTCCCTGGCGAGCCCCCAGTCCGGACAGTTCACCTCCCTGGTTCCGACCCGTGCCCCAGGCCCAGCAGGCCCACTGCCACTTCTGCCCTGTGACCCCAGCCCTCCGCAGTGCTGCTGAGAGCCCTCGGCGGCCCAGCTGGGCAGGGTTGCTCACGCCTACGTCCCCGGGCACCGTGCGCATCCCTTCCCCAGGCACACACCACAGCACGTCACGGTTGGCCGGTTACGGATCTGTCTACCCCGAATACCCACTGCCTTGAAGGGAAGGGTGCTATTCATCTCGTATCCCGTCTTGCCTAGCCAGGTGCTTGCAATCAGTGAGTATTGAGCAAATGTTTCTTTAACATATGAACCAATAACCCGAGTTCCAGAACGGGCTGCGGACTGTTCTCGGCCGACTCCGCAAACACGCATTCCAGAACGGGGAAGTCCGTGGTGAGATGGATCTGGATGCGCAGATCTCCCAGAGCAGAGCGCACACGCACAATATATCGCACGAGAGGCAGAAAGGGACAACCCCGTTCTTTCCCCCTCGAGCTGTTCACATCTCTCTACATCCAGAGTCGGGCGCGGGTCTGAGAACCCACAGAACGTGTGCTCCAGGTCGGAGCAGTGCGAGGATAAACAGAGCGGCTCACGGCAGAGCTGAGCAAGGCAGGGCTCGGCACCAGCCCAGGCAGACCCCTCGTACCTCCTTCTTGGGAGTTCATGATGTTCAGGGCAAACAGCATCGCATTGGAGAACGTGGTCGCCTCCTCCTTGCTCGCAAAGTTTAAGCCGTAGACCTGGCGGGCATCTCGCCACTGGTGGAAGGTCGGCGTCGCCTGATTGTACTTCAGCCCTTTCACGATTGAGTAATTGATCACAACCTGGAGGGGAAGAGAGACGTGTGTAAATAAACAAAACGTAAGTGGGCTGGAGGGAGCGCAAAAGGACAGCGATGGGTGGGGTTTGAAAAGGGGAACCCGTGCTCAGGCGAGTTTTCAGGCCATCACCTGCAGGACAGAGGGTAACAGCCCCGAGGCCATTTAACTCGGACGCTGTGCAGCTGCGGCTTGCTGAGGCGATGGCCTGAGCCGCTCAGGTTCCCTGGGTGCTGGCCCTGACCCTGCCTCTCAGCCACGTCCACGCGAGGTGGTTCCTGCACTCCCATGGGGCTCAGTTCCTCCGATTATGAAATGGGGATGCCGTGTGACTGGCTTTGTGGCCCCCGGCGCTACTGTGATCACGGTGTGACACATCTTACCTGCATTTACCTTATCTCCTGTACACAAAGCTCCTAACGCAAGAGTCTTTCCCAATTCCCGTCTGAGCTCCCACAGCCTCTGCAGGGGCCAGTGTGTATAAAGTGTTAATAAACAGTGAGTCGTTACAAGGCTATGTTGGAAAGGGTGATGTGGCAAATTACCCAATTAACTGAAAAAGTTAATGTGACAGATACACATTCTTCCTTTGTTTTTTAAACACTTTTTTATTTATTCGTAGCAGAGTACATGCATGCACACAGAGACAGAAAGAGAGGGGGAGAGAGAGGAAGAGCCAAGCACCCTCCAGGGGTCCGACCAGTCCCAGTCCCTTCCTCAGGTCTTGAGCCCCCGGACCCGGGCACTCACAGGCATGCCTGCAGGTTCCAGATGGATGGGCCCGGGATTCAAACCACTGTCGCCGTGTGGGATCTGGCTTTCCCGGGGCAGCGCATTACCTCCGCGCCACGGAGTTGACCCCATGATCAGTGTCTTTACTACTCACCAGTCTGTAGTTATCAATGGCAGCCCTGATGGGAAAGATCAGAGACCCGGACAGGGCTGACATTCGGGGAAGGGAGCACCAGGCCTGTCTGCGGTACACCGAAGAGAATTATCTGAGTGAGGGGCGCCAGTGAGGGCGGGGGGAGGCCTGCAGCAGACGCAGCGTGGAGCTGTTCCCTGTTCCCATGTGCTGGAAGCCACGTGTGCCGACACCCCAGAACGATGAGTGCTGTAGGGAGGACAGGAGTGTGACCTGGCTACGCAGGGTGTGGTGAGGAGAAAATGGCACACGATGAACCTGCGGAGCTCCTGGCACCCGGGGCTGCCGGTGTCAGCTACACCACCCGCAAGTGCCTAGGAATGGGCTCCGAGCAATTCCGGGTGAGGCTGGGAGGCCAGCTGGCCAGATGCTAAGGAAAGGCTTTTACTGCAGGAGAGAAACAAGATCACCTGATTTGGAGGCCCCAGGGCGCTGTGACCTGAGACTCCTACGACCCCCCATCAGGAAGGTGAACTCAGGAAGAGACTCAGAGATGAAAGGGCGGGGCCGGGACACCCGCTCACTGGCGGGGCACTAAGGTGAGGACTGCTCGCGGCGCTCCGTCCTGCCCCACACCGCTGTGCTGCTGGGTGAAGTCCAGGGGAGGACGGCAAACATGGCTCTGTGAGGCGGGGCTCTGGGTCTTCCTCTCGGCGAGAGTGCGAGCGCCCGGTCTGCCGGGGAGGGTTTACTTCACCGCTACACGTGAACAGGACGACGTGCTGGCCAGGCCCCTGGGGGCCCTCGACCTTCGCTCGTCGCCCCAGCTGGGCAGGCTCACACACACACAGCTACCCACAGCAGCTGAGCTGGGGCCAGTAGGTCCACCCCGGGTCATCGGAGAAAGGGCTGGGGGTCTGTGGAGTGCAGGCATGACGGGAACCGGCGGAGACTGTGGCAGCTCTTAAGGCCTCAGCGCACACGAACAGAGGCCTAGTGACCAGATGGCGGAGACGGGAACTTGCTCCATTCCGCCCGAGTACGTCCATATCCGAAGGTCTGCATTCATGTTTTTTGTTCTTGCTTTTTGGTGACGCACTTTTAGTGGACATTCTAAAACTGCAACAGAGCCAGCAGGCGGCATGGACTTTAAGGCAGCTGGATCCTACATGTCTGGCTCCACAGTTCAAATCCTGAACCTGGCAGCTTGAAAATCACACATGGGTGTGTACGTGCTTGAAGTCCAAAAAGAGAACGGAGGCGATGCAGTTGCAGTGTGGCCATCCCCACCGGGGGATGACTTCTCACTTCCCCTTCTCTCTCTCTCTCTCTCTCTTTGGTGAGTGTGTGTATGCCCTATGGCAAAAACTTGAAAAAAAATCAGCAAGCTAGAGGAAAACATTTTCAGTGGCAAAAAGCTGAGAAAACACGTGATGTCGTGAACAGTCGAGAGATGGTAACGAAAAATAAAAGAAGACCCTTTGGTGTGTCACAAGCTGCCGTCTCTGGGTATCTGAGGGGATGTTCTGGGGAGGTGAGTGGAGGAGCCCAGGCTGGGGCCCTCCAGTTGGTTACATTCTTAGAAGGGGTTGCAGGGGTGGGAGGGGGTGAGAGCTGCAGGGAGGCTGACGTCCACTCAGAATGTGGACTAGGGGTGGCTGACAGAACCACTGCAGGAACTCGGACCACAGAGATCGTCTCACTCAACTTCTTGTTTTGCTCAGAGAGATTTCTTGCTATAGGACTCATGCATTTACCAGAGAGACAGACATGAAGTGAGAAAACACCCCTGGGGGGATGGCCGTGCCACAATCCCTTCTCCTCCTCTCTCCTCTTGGGATTTCGGGCACGCGCATACACGTGCCCAGTATGAGTTTTAAGTCACCAGGTCTGGGACTCGAACAGCAGTTGACTACGTGGGAGTCCAGCGACATCACCATTACACCGTCTGCTGGTTCCATAACTCGACTTCTTTTAATGGTTGGAAAACTAGAGGACCGGGAAGCACAAGGGACTTGTCCCAAGTCACACACTGAATGAATGTGAGAACTGGAAAAGAAGCCGCATGCATGGCCGGGGACGTCCACGCTGCTCCCTCAGAGCCGACACCCTTCTTTCCACATGCGCTCTCTGGGCCTAGCTCGAAGCCGTGTAAGTCGACCCTGACTGCGCAAGGTCTGGGCGTTAGATAGGAGAGTGCAGGGAGCCTTTCTGGAGGCCACTCCTGCTGCGGGAGAGCTCTGGGCTCTGGGGCCCACACGCAGGGCTGGTCTGCCGTGCCAGCTCGGCCCACCCCACCTAGAGTGGGAAGGCTGCCCCCATGTGCTGCTGGCTGCCGGCCACACACGGCCCCACACACGGCCCCACACAGCCCCGACAGTCCCGGATGCTTGCAAGTCAACAATGGTACTAAGTACAAGGAGTGGGCAGAAGGTCTGGGGTCAAAGAGATCTGGGTTAAAATCCTGGCTTTATTACTTTGCAGTCGAATAACCTCAGATGAGTTACTAACAACAGTTTCCTCGTGTGTCAAATGAAGATAATGTTATAAATAAGTAATGCTGCACAGAACACTCTTGTGGAGATGCGTTTCTGTAGCACATTTGCCTTATAAGAAGAACGGCTGGGGGACCAGCAGTTAGCGTAATGGCTATGTTGCTGAACTCCCATGTAGTCGACCGCGGTTCGCGTCCTGGACCCGGTGGCTTGAAGCTCATGCCCGGCGCGTGTGTGTGCATGCCCAAGATCCCGAGAGGAGAATGGAGGAGAAGGGATTGCGGCGTGGCCATCCCCCCTGGGGGGTGATTTCTCGCTTTCTGTCTTTCTTTCTCTTGCTGTCTTTCTGGTGAGCGCACACGCCCTATAGCAAAAAAAAAAAAAAACCTCTCCAAAAAAAAAAAGAGGAGAATGGCTCCATCTTAAATTTACTACTTGGAAAGGTATTTCTAAGTCGCCTCTACGAAAGGAGAGTCTGATCAGTGTGTTTGGGACACATGTGCGGGTGACACACAGCCGACAGTCACTTGACCATCTGCGGGGCAGCATCCAGGGTGCCTGGGCTACCAGTAGAGCTGACAGCTCAGCGCCTACCAAATGCCACGCCTGTGTCTACCCCATCAGAAGGCGCCCGAGGACCCACGTGGACTCGCACGACCTCGATTGTCCCACACCGCCTGCAGACACCCACATTTCTTTCTTTTTTTTTTTTTTTGGAGAGGTTTTTCGCTATAGGGTGCGTGCGCTCGCCAGACAGACAGAGAGAGACATAGAGACAGAAAGCGAGAAATCACCCCCTAGGGGGGATGGTCACGCCGCAATCCCTTCTCCTCCATTCTCCTCTCGGGATCTTGGGCACGCACGCACACGCGCCCGGCGTGAGTTGTAAGCCACCGGGTCCGGGATGCGAACCGCGGTCGACTACGTGGGAGTCCAGCGACATAGCCATTACGCTAACTGCTGGTTCCCGACACCCACATTTCTGACCTGCACTTTCACCTGCTCTTCAGCTACACAGAACCGGGTCAGAGCGTGTGTTCTTTGTCACTGCTTCTCCTTCCTCTCGAACACTGTGTGCATCAGAATTGAATTCTGTTACATCGCATTCCACTTCCTAACCACAGATACTTCTCCAACCTCTTGCTGATGGTGGTTCCTAGCCCTTGGCTATTATGAATAAAACCTCTAGGAATATTTCGTACGTGTCTCTCAGTAGACACAGGCACTGTTTCTCCTGGGCACACATCCAGGCGTGGTTACGGGTGGGCTGCGCCAGCTTGCGTTCCCACCACTACACAGCTCAGCCCGCCCGACAGCACTGGGTGCTCAGTCCTCCGTGTCGGCCTTGTGGTGAGCGTGCAGGGCCCGCCGGACTGGGTTGTCGGAAACTCATGTGCGTTTTCGCATAGGAAAACGTTGAAAAATGTGCCACGACTTTCTCGACAACCTAACAGTTTAATTTGCATTTCGCTGGTGAGTAGTGATGTCGTGTGCCTTTCACGTGCTCAGTGGCCCTTTCTTCTGTCCCACAGCAGTGGGGACAGAACAAACCCCTACTCACGTTTTTTTGTTTTTTCCTTGTAAACAAAGATGTCTGGGACCAGCAGGTGGCACAATGGTTATGTCACTGTACTCCCATCTGGCCAACCATGGTTTGAGTCCTGGACTCACAGGTATGCCCAAAATCCAGAGTAGATAGCCACACCATAATTAATCCCTTTTCCTCCATTCTCCTCCTAGGATCTTGGGCATGCATGCATATGCACCCAGTGTGAGTTTCAAGTCACTGGGCCTGGGACTCGAACTGTGGTTGGCCATGTGGGAGTCCAGTAACATAATCACTTTGCCATCTGCTGGCCCTTTCTTCTTCTTATTTTTCATTTGCTCACTAGAGAGAGACAGAGAAGAGGGAGGGAATGTGAGAAAGCAAGCTTCCAGTTCCAGAACTTGAACCACATCAGCCTTGTGAGAGTCCAGTGCCTTAACCACCACACTACCTACTGGCCCTACTAATTTACTTTCATTTACTTATTTTTTAAAAAATTTACCAGAGGTGAGTGTACTTACCAAGAAAGACAGAGGAAGAGGGAGAAAGGACCCCACATGGGGTGTGATCATACTGGAATTCCTTCTCCTTCTTTCTCCATCTTGTTGGAATTTGGGGCATGCACACACATGTGCCTAGTGCGTTTTTCAGGCCATGGGGGCCAGAATTGAACCCACATGGTCAGCCATGTGGGCTCTAGCTCCCTCAACCGTGAGGCCATGGGGCCAGCCCAGCGATAATGTCTTTGTCATAAATTAAATGGCCACACATGTGCAGGTCTATGTAGACTTTATTCAGCATAACTGATTTTCTTCTCTTTCTAATGTGTGCTTTTATATCTACAAATTCCCTATATAGCAGTTTTACTGCATCGCACAAGTTTTGCTATGTTGTATCTTCATTATAATTCAGTTCAAAATATTTTCAAAAATATACTATGATTTCTTTTTTGTCCCACGTTCTATTTAGTAATGTACAGTTTAATTTCCAAACATATGGAGATTTTTCAGTTATTCTTCTGTTACTGATTTCTGTGGTCAAAGAACACACTCTGTGTGATTTTCATCATTATTGATTAGAGACTTGCTTCACGGCTCCGCACACACTGTGCTCTGGGAGATGCTCTTGGTGCACTTGAGAAGACTACACACACAGAGATTAGGTCACGTCGCCTAATACTGTTACCCAAATTTTCTACACCTTTACTTCTTTCTACCTGCTTGCTCAGTCTGCTACTCACTGACATTGGAGTTTCCAGCTATGCTTCTAAGTCTGTATATTTCTTCCTTTAGAAATGTCCATTTTGGTTTTACATATTTTGAAGGCATGTGTGTGTGTAGGTGTGTATGTGTATAGACATATCTATATACACACACACAAGTATACTATACACACACACACACACACACACACACATATATGGCGTGTGCACTTGCCAGAGATAGAGAGAGAGAGAGAAACAGAGAATCAGAAAGCAAGAAATCACCCCCAATGGGGAATGGCCATGTCACAATCTCGTCTCCATTTTCCTCTCAGGATCTTGGGCATGCACACGCACACACCTAGCATGAGTTTCAAGCTGCCGGGTCTGGGACTTGAACTGTGGTTGGCTATGTGGGAGTCCAGTGATGTAACCATAACGCCATCTGCTGACGTTTGAAGATATATTATTAAATGCATAAAAATTTAGGGTTGTTACAACTTTCTTTTCAACTGCCCCTTTTATCATCATCTTTAATATTCATTATTCCCTTAAAGCCTATTTTATCTGATATTAATATAGTCACATCAGTTTTTTTTTTTTGATTAGTGATTATAAGGTCTATCTTTTTCCAATCCTTTATTTTCAGTATATCTCATTAGCTTTATTTAAAAAATAATTCTTGGGCCAGAAGTGGCATGATGGTTAAGATGCTGGACTTCTACATGGTCGACTGTGGTCTGAGTTCCAGACCTGGTGACGTGAAACTTACGCCAGGCGTGTGTTTGTGCATGGCCAAGATCCCAAGAGGGGAATGGAGGAGAAGGGACTGCGGTGTGGCCAGCCACCCCCCCCCCCCCGGGGGGGATGATTTCTTAATTTCCTTCTCTCTGTCTCTCTCTGGCAAGCACACACTCCTATGACAAAAACAGAAAGGAAGGAAGGACGAAAGGATGGAAGGAAGGAAGGAATCTCCAAGCTTTGGCAGGACTGCCTGGACACCCGCTGAAGGATAAACTTATTTTAAAATGTTGTGCTTTGTATACAAGGGCCCATGATTACAATGTGTGCATGTGTGTTTTATCTTGAGGAATGTAGGAGTAAGTCGGAGTTCCTTTTCCATTCTTTTAAAGGAAGGTCTTGCGACTCCAAATATTGTCTTACTTGTTTCTGAGACCTCTGAGTAAGGATAATCAAGAGTCCTTTAAAAGGAAAGAAGCTGGACAGAGAACTACCTTCCTGACCCCTATATTCACCGGATCTAAAACCCACAGAACCGAAGGTCGACATAGACTTCTGAGATACGGCACCCAATGACAGAATGTCCTTCCCAGAATCGCACTGCATGGCTGGCTGGTCTCGCAGGTTCACGATGCGACACATTCCGTCCTTCAACAGAATGATCGTCACAAAACTCTTCCTTTTACTGAGTTCAAATCTTTGTTGTAAGAATCCACATGTGTTCTAGTTCTGTTCTCGGAGTGCACACAAAAAGTGAACTCCCCCTCCCCGCAGTAACAGTTCAGAGATCTGCAAACGGAGGCCATGCCCCTTTCAGGTGTCCCCTGTCCCAGTGAAGCCCTGCTGAGGCTCTTTCCTCTGCGCCCGCCTGCGTCCAGGCCCTCCAGCCAGGGCCCTCCTCCCAGGGCTCCAGTTTGCAGCACTCAGGAGGAAGCATTCCCAGCACAGAGCAGGGCTGCGACCTTCCTTCTCCTGGACCTCTACCTCCTGCTTCTATTAATTCACTCTAATTCTATTTACTTCTGTTAACTCACACTGAGAACCCACTGAGATTTTTGGTGGCCACAACTCACTCTCAGCTAAAAATCCTTTAGGCTTCTCCCACTCCGTGTGAGAGTTGGTCTAGACCTTTTCTGACCAGTATTAGAACTTACTGCTTTTTTTTCTCCTCACATTTAATCACATGGTTTTATATCCAATTTTTTAGCAAAGTGGGGATAATGATTCATGCACCTTTATCCTCATGGGGTTGTTGGGAGAATGCAAGGACAGGAAAAGTGCTCCGTAAGGCATAAGATATCACACATGTAAAATAGCTCATTTGGCTATACGAGAACCTTTGTCTTTCTTAAAATATTTGTCCTTTGGTCATCAGGTGATTATGGTGATGACGGTGCTGGACTCCTACGTGGCCTTCCATGGTTTGAATCCCAGGCTTGGTGGCTTGAACATTGCACCAGGTGCAAGTGTATGCATGCCCAGCATCCCAAGAGGAAAATGGAGGAGAAGGAACTGTGGTGTGGCCATCCCCTCTGGGGGGTGATTTCTCACTTGCCCTCGCTCTGTCTCTGTCTCTCTCTAGCAAGTGCATGTACCCAAAGGCAAAAACCTGAAAATAAAATAAAACTTTGACCATTTTGGGACCAGCAGATGAGGTAATGGCTACATCGCTGGACTCCCATGTAGTCGATCATGGCTCGAGTCCCGGATCCGGTGGCTCAAACTCATGCTGAGCACGTGTGTGTGCCCAAGATCCTGAGAGGAGAGTGGAGGAGAAGGGATTGTCTCCCCGGAGGGGGATTTCTCACTTTCTGTCTCTCCGTCTCTGTCTTTCTGGCAAAAAGTTTGTCCCTTTTAAGATGATAGTCTGTAGTGAGTGGAAGTGGATCTGTGAAAATCAGTCTTCCTTTCGGAGATCCCTAAAAGTTGAACCAGGTTTCCTGTCACTTCTAATGCATTGGTGTACTAAGAGCCTCTTTGCTAAGGGCCTAGCTGACATGCCCCGCGCACTTGGGGAGAGACTCTCAACTGCAGCCTGGAAAGCCTGGCCGTTAAATGTGCAATTCCGAGTGGAAGGCTGTTCGTTATCCCCGTTCCTCTGCTGGGAGGCTCTCAGGGTCAGCATGCCTCTGAACTGACGCAGGCGCTACAGCTCCTCCCTGCACAGCGAAGAGGCCCTTCCTCATCTGAGCCCCAACATGCGGTCTCCTCTGAAGTGCAGCGAGGTGTAAGGCTCCTGAGACGGAGGAGTCTGATTTCGGGGAACCCAGCCCCCTCTGGCACAGGGCCCTGGAATTTCCAGCACATGCGGTCTTCCGTGTGCCTTGGAGAGCAGCTAAGAGGGAGAGGGATCTGAGAACTCATCGCAGTACCAGCGATGGCTTGAGGAACACCCGCCGTGACTGAGGAACCGCACAGCTCATGGACCTAGGTCACAGCTGTCGCCCAGGTGGTGCCCGCCCTCCCCATGGGGCGCTCTGGAAGCCTGTGAGATGCTCTTCTCTTGCCGCCATAGCTGGAACCAAGGGTGCTAGACAGCCTGCAGTGTGGGGCACAGGGTGGGGTACAGTGTGGGGCACAGGGTGGGGCACAGGGTGGGGTACAGGGTGGGGCACAGTGTGGGGCACAGTGTGGGGTACAGGGTGGGGCACAGTGTGGGGCACAGGGTGGGGTACAGTGTGGGGCACAGGGTGGGGTACAGGGTGGGGTACAGTGTGGGGTACAGTGTGGGGTACAGTGTGGGGTACAGGGTGGGGTACAGTGTGGGGCACAGTGTGGGGTACAGTGTGGGGTACAGGGCGGGGTACAGTGTGGGGCACAGGGTGGGGTACAGGGTGGGGTACAGTGTGGGGCACAGGGTGGGGTACAGGGTGGGGCACAGTGTGGGGTACAGGGCGGGGTACAGGGTGGGGTACAGTGTGGGGCACAGTGTGGGGCACAGGGTGGGGTACAGTGTGGGGTACAGTGTGGGGTACAGGGTGGGGTACAGGGTGGGGCACAGGGCCTGCAGGACAGATCTAGAGCCAGTGAATAAGGGAAACAATTTCTAGAGAAACCTTTATGCTCTAAGACTCGTCAAGCCAGGAAGCGGATGCTCTGGAGGCCCCAAGGGCTCAAGGTCAGACAGGCTATCTTGTGGCAGCGGTCCACAGGGGAGGGTGTCCCTTTAAGCCACAAGAATCTGAAACATTTTTGGGTTATTTGGGCCAAAGCGGAAACCCATTCCCCAGGCACCACATTAAAAATAGAACCCAAAGTTTCTGTTCTCTCTTTTCTAATTGTTAACACGCCGATTGTCTCAGAGTGTCAGCCTGGGCTCAGCTCAGCCGAAGCTTGGCCAACAAAATGGCGGAGAGTGCTGTCTCAGCGGAGTCTCCCACGCAGAAACCACAGCTCTACTGACTTCACTGCCGAAAGTCTCCACCAGCCTCGGAAAGTGGAGGGAGACGACCAAAGAACCAGCCGAGTTGCCAACTAGCCAGGCAACCGGCCAGTCTCAGCCGCCACGCCGGCCCCGTCTGCGTTACGTGTGACTATGCATGACACCGTGGACGTGGCGTGGCTCGTGTCTGCCTGCACGGGCATTTGGCAGGGACTCTCACGGGCATCTTATCTGACTTCCCCAGGGTGCACAGTCTGGGAGAGAAAGGGGTCCAGTTCTCCAAATCGCCTTGGTGAGTTTTCCAGAGTGAGACTGAGGGATCGACGAGCCAACAATCTTAACAGCGACTTACACAGGGTGCGCAGGTGCGGAGTAGGACGAACCCCTCTGCGCGGTGTGCTGCGTGGTCTTTTCACGTGTGCTGTTTACCCCCACCCGAAGCAGTGAGGTAGGCAGGGAACGCATTACTGCCTCCGTGTGACGGACGTGGAAACAAGCTCAGAAAAGACAGTTTACCTGAGGGTTTGGAGTGCGAGAGTCTGCACTTGCCGTGGCTGCACTACGTGGGTGGGTGGGGGGACAGGCTGCGGCGGACCCCACGCGCACTCACCTGCTGGTCCTGCAGCTTGACTCCGACGACCCTGAAGGTGTTGCTGGCAGTGTTGTGGTAGATGTTGACCCGGCTGAAGCCCTGCTGGCCAGGTTTGATGGGCACCCACTTCTTACTGGTGTCATCGTAGACCATCACTGACGCCCGGGCCTGGCAGATACTCTGTTCACTGCAGACAAACAGCAACAACACCGAGAAAGCACGCTGAAGCACCTCAGCTCAGGGGCCCGGGCCGGCCTCGCCCCTGCCCGCACAGGCCGACTGCCCCTTCACCCAGAGAAACGCTGCACCGGACGCCCCGTCTGGGCGGCGCCCGTGAGGGCCGCGTTTTCTTTCTCCACAGCCCACGGGGTGTGAAGGAGGTCCTGGGCCAAAACCTTCCCTAGCTTAGAAGAGCTCCACAGCTTTGCTTTCAGAGAAGGGGCTCGAGCGAGAAAGGCGCTCCGGCTGCAATTTGCCAGCTGTCTGCAGCACTGCAGGCACACGGAAGGTAGCCACTGCACGGCAGCACCTGGCCTCGCAGCTGGGGCGGCCACTCGTCGGCCCGCCAGACCAACGAGAAGAGCGGCTCTGAGGTCGGCAAAGACTCACGTCTCCCAGGTGTGCAGTGACGGGCCTCGAGCTTTCCCAGCTCTGACCCTAGAGCACACAGCACAGGTAACACTCTCTGCAATGCCCAGCTGAGGTCTAGGGTAGTACCAGGCACACGAGGTATGCAAGGAGTGGGCAGGCGACCCACAGACCAGAGCAACCCGGTCCATCTCACTTGGCCGGAGACACCTACCGACAAGGGCAACCTCACCTGTCCCATGACAGAAAGCCAGAGAAGCCCTCGGAGAGACGGAATGGTCGTCGCTAGAGTGAGCACCCTAGGACTCCCAGCACTGCCCTGAGGGTCTCCAACCCCACCAGCTCTTCACTCACACGTCAGCATGCGCAGTCTACAGCACGTTCGAATCCCCAAACTAGGAAAGGTAAGGTGTGGTTGCGGAGGGGACACGCCAACATGGGGAGGGGCAGCAGTAACCAGGAAGGGGGCCCGTGAAGAAGAGCTGGAAACTGAAGCTTAAAGCCCGAAAGCAGAGTGCACGCAATAATGGATCTTCACAGCGACAAGGCGGAGTGGCCGAGAACAAGGCCCACCACGTTCACTCTGCTGTATGTATGAAGACGGGAAATGAAACATACGACAAAGATCCTGGGACCAGCAGGTGGCATAATGATTACGTCACTGGACTCCTATGTAGTCGACTGTGGTTCAAGTCCCAGGCCTGGCGGCTTAAAATTCAGCCACGGGAACGTGTGCATGCATACCCAAGACCCCAAGAGGAGAATGGAGGAGAGGGGATTGCGGCGTGGCCATCCCTCTAGGGGGTGATTTCTCACTTTCTATCTCTGTCCCTCCGGTGAGCACACATGTCCTATAGCAAAAAAAAAAAAAAAAAAAAAAAATATATATATATATATATATATATATATATATATATATATACATATATATATATATATATGCATGCCCTGGTTACTGGGGGCATAAATTGTGCTTTCCATAGGCTCAGTCCTCTGTGGCTTGGAAACCTCGATGTGGCCACTGTGGATGGAAGCTGGGCTTCCTCAGGACCTAGCCCCCCCACTCTCAGAGATCGTGGGCCACCTGGCATCTACACTGTCACAACCGTGGCAATACTTGTGTGTGTGGAGTCATCTGCGAGGCACTCCATCTTCCTGAATTTCACTTTAAATAAACCTCGATGCACGCGTACGGCTGGCGCCCACCCTAGCCCTTGGGCCCTCCGAACGCTTGCACGGCCGGGTGTCAATCCCACCACTGGCTGCAGGTCAGTCCCCCGAGTCCCTCCTGAGCTCACAGCTAGTCAAGAAGTCACACGGATAAGTGCCGATCTCACCCAGCCTGGAACGACTGGGGGTCCGGGAAGACGTGCTGAAGAAAACAAAGGTGGAGACTGGGGCCGGAGTTGTGTGGAGTGGGGTGTACACTCGCTGAGGTTGAGCCATGTGGGAGTTTCCAGGTCCGTGTCTGGAGAGCTCTGAGTAGGCTGGATGTACCTGTGCTCCAGGGCTGGGCTGCAGCTTCAAGGCCCTGTCGGGAGGGCTGTGTCTCTTTTTTTTAATTTAAAAAAAATACAAAAAAAAAAAAAAAAAAAAAAAAAAAAAAAAAGGAGCCTTTCAGCCCCTAGATGAATTCAGGAAGGGGATGTGGGGCTCTGGGCTGAGAACACAATAATCTGAGCGGACGAGGGTGAGCCCCATGCAGTATGCAAGAACCGCAGGCACTGGGCGGGGGTAAGGCGTACTGGGGGTACAACCCACACCTTTTAGGGGTGTTAGGATCAGATACGATATAAACAAAGTACCTCGTACTGCACCTGCCTAGATGTTTAAACACTTACAACTCTTTTTCTTATTATGATTATAGCCTGTTTCCTTTTTTGCCGTTGTTTTCAACGCTTTAGGTTCAAGCTTAATTTGTGGTTAACCAAAACCCTGCTTTCCTTCCCTGCATTTGAATAGGGCTTATTGGTCTCCAGCATTAATGAAACCTAAAAGCAAAAAAATATACATTTATTCTACTTAAGATTTATTTTGTTAATCTGGGCTTGCTATCCTTTCAGGATTCTTCCACTTCAGTAAAATCTGACTTGGTAGCCAATCAGACACTGCCGTCGGGCTCCAGATACCCAGCCGTCTTCTCGCCACCTCCACTCGCCTTAACACTCGCGTGGGCACCACCAACTTGACTTGCTCAATCAGTTACCATTTGAGAAAATTTAATATGATAGACAAATAATTTCTTTTAAAAATATTATCTACTGACTACATGGATAAACTACTTTTTAAGACACACACATACAAAATCCCCCTACTGAGCAAAGCAGGCCACGTGTTTTCTTCCCGGGGCCCGTGTGTGGCTTATGCCCGTGTGGACGTGGCCTTGGGGTGACCGCCAGCCTGTGGCTCTGAGGGACACTGCCCCACGTGAGGCTGGACAGGAAAGGTAAGGCTGAGTCTCATGAGGTCTCGATCTCCTTTTCTCTTTTTTATTCCTATAGGGTGCATGTGCTTACGAGAGAGAGAGAGAGAGAGAGAGAGAGAGAGAGAGAGAGAGAGAGAGAAACTACCCCCAGGGAGAACGACCACGCCACAATCCCTTGTCCTCATCTCCTCTCAGGATTTTGGGCACTCGTGCACATGTGCCCAGCGTGATTCTCAAGCTGCTGAGTCCAGGACCTGAACTGTGCAGACGACCACGTGGGACCCAGTGCCTTAACCTCCATGCCACCTGCTGGCCCGAGGTCTTGATCTCATGGCTTCTTAAAATGCTTGACATAGCTAGCTGATGCGTGTGAGGAGGACTGGTACAAATTCACCACCGGGCTCCTTCTACAGGCTGGGCTGCTGGCTGTGAGTCCCCACCTGTGGTCTAATGGGCTGCGTTAGCAGTCGGTGCAGCCCGATTCCATGGCCACTTGGGGTTCCCATGTGGGTATCTGTGGGCCCTTAGAACATTCGAGCTTACAGTTTCCTTCCCCATGGCCTGTGAGACATAAACTCCCAACAAAACACTCACTCGTCCCTCTGAGCACTGGTCAGCTTGGAGGAGCGAGGTGTGACTCAGCCTCAGTCTCTCCTCTGCATGGGCTGGCGGGGCCTCTAAGGCCCTCAGACGGCGTGAGGGGGCCGAGCTCAGGCCGCAAGCCTGGCCCTGCGAGGCAGAGGGAAGGAGGGGGAAGGCTCCTCTGTCCTGCTGCTGGCCCGGCGGTAACTCTTCTAGGCTGGGCATCATTGCCCAGTTTTGAGTTGCTGTCGAGATCTCTCACTTCAAAGGAAAACAAGCAAAACGCACCCCAGACTTTCTGCAGACAGCCCTCCTGAGCCTAATCACGGATCTCCCTGGACTCGACCTAAGAAAGCTCCGATGCATTCTGAGAGAAATCTCGTACGCAGGGAGGACTCAGCACCTCACAGTGACGGCAGCCGGAAGCTGCCCCCAGCTCCTGCTCCGTCAGCCCTGGGAAAGCGCCTTCTCCGTGGCCGGGAATGAGGTTTCTGACCTCCTATAGGCCTGCTCACACTCCATCCGCGTGCTGCTCTTTGCTGTGCTCAGCCGACTGGAACCCCTTTCTACCGTGTAACACCTTGCAGGACGTCCCGGGCACTCTCTACAGACACGTGGAGGACGGGGCGGAACATCACGAGACAGGGCAAGGGCGGCCCACAGAAGCTCGCTGGATGCCCCGGGCCCGGGGCTGAGCTGGGCAGAAACACAGGCCCGGACGGACCCCGCAGCCTCGGACTCCCCGCTGCCTCCAGCGCACACTTCGCTGTCCAGCTTCGCACTGTCTGTCTACCCGAGTGTCTGTCCGCCCCTGGACTGTGCCTTCCTCGCACTCCTCAAGGGCAAGGTCTCTATGTTTTTCTCTTTTGAAGCTGATAATTGTTGTTGAACAAATGACTCTACATCGTGAAAGAGAAGCGCACGCACGACTGAGTGTCCACACGCCACTCCCTTTCCGTCCCTGCTCCGCTGTTCTGAGCCAGAGTACCGGCCACACAGAGGCGGCTGTGGTCTGGCCCGGGACCCGAGAGTCCGGAAAGCGCTCCCTACGCATGGCCTGCCGCACAGTGAGGATCCAGGCCGTTGGGGCCTCGAGAGGGGCTCTCAGCTCTGCCGGGCCAGGCTCAGGAGGCTGGGCACATGCTCACTGAGGTCCCAGGGAAGCGCAGGCTGGCGGCCTGCCCACCATTCCAGAGGGCCGTGCTCCGTGGCGGCCTCCCACTGCAAAGAGAACCGATGCCTCTCTCCCCAGAACGGCACAGAGGTTCTGCCCAGCCCAACGTGCGGGCTAGGAATCCACATCTGCCCACAGCCAGGGGTTTCCGGGAGCGGGGGACGTCAGTGCTGAAGCCTGGGGGGCGGTCCTCTCCCCTCTCATCACAGTGACTGTGTGCGGGGCAAGTACCCCAGGGGTGAGCTGACGTAAGCCGGACCCCACCCCAGCTTCCAAGGTCACCCCAAGCTCCTCTTCCTGCCCATCGAGCTGCTCGTCCTCTTGCTTCCTCCACGTCCTCGCCACCCAGCCACTCTCCAAGTCCCCTGGAACCACGCTTCTGTCCCTGACAGTCCACTTCGATCTAACACCTGGCTGTCACTTCCCACTCCGGGGCCGCTTTTCGGTTCTCAAGTCCCCGATCCCTCTGATGAGACAAACACAGGGGACCACATGCTCATGCCGACGCCCCTCCCACTGACTCCCAGTCTGTATGCCCTCCTGGCTCTCCAGCGACCTCCTGAGTGACTCGGCCTCCTTCGTAGGTTACATCAAGGGTTCCAGGCTGGGGTCCGAGAAAGGCCTAGTGAGTCTATGAACCCCGAGTCTGCAAAAGTGAGCATGCAAGCTCCACGCCACGTGTGTGGTTTGCCTTCCTGGGACCTGAGCTTCCCAAGGGCAGGCTCATGCCAGAGTCACAGATCTCCCTGCCAGTCGGGGGCCTCACCCAGCAGGCCTGGGCTGGTAGATGCCCAGAGAAAACACGTGAATGGGAATGGGGATCGTGGCAGGTGAGAGAAGTGGCCGTAAACAAATGATCCCGAGGCCGGGAGAGACAGCCAGGCTCCGGGGAGGTGTGCATCCCAACTCGCCCGCTCCCACACGAGCGGCCAGCGTGCACTCTATATGTGCCTGAGAGTGTCAGTGAGGACGCCCCTCCACTGGGGGCAGAGCGGCCTTCAGAACAGAGCGTGCAGGTGCTCCCGGCACCCTGTCTGCGTGCTCCAGCGGGAGCGAGCCAGTGCGGACCTGCAGGGTCCCAGGACAAGGACGGCAGGAGACGGGGACAGCTCTCCCCGAGGCACATGGCCCGCTGGCTCAGCAGACCGTGGCAGGACACCTAGCGTGGCTTCACGTGTTGCTCGAAGCAGCCACGGTGAGGTGGTTATCCCATCTCTTCTGCTTCACATCGTGCGACTGGTCCGAAGGCACGCAGAGAGCCGGAGACACCGGGACCTTGTCATCTGCTGCCTGCTGGGAGCCCTCTCCTCCCAGCTCCCTCCGAGTGCTCACGCTCACATGCTCAACACCCCCTCACCCATGAGCACAGTCCTCCCACTCGCTCCCACCTGTCCTCTCCAGCACTCTCCTCCAAGGCCCGGGACCTGCTGTCCCAGCCTGCTTTCTGACACCCGCTGTTGGCGCCCGGTCTGCAACACCGCGTGGCCCTTTTCTACACGGTCCCTGTTCTGACCATGGGCCTTCCCGCAGTGGGAGAGGGACAGAGGAAAGAATGTTAGCCAAAGCCTGCTTGGCAGTGCCAGGAAGTAAGGCCCGGGCACAGCCATTAGCGCCATGGCTTACTCACAGAGACAGCGAGGGAGGTGAGAGCGCCCCGATGGAGTCCCGGCTCTGGTCTCAGTGGGCCACGTGACACATGGCTCTGTAAACGAGGGGCGTGGCCCTTCTGGATGGTTTACTGACTGTGTCAGAGACCAGTAAGACAAAGGGAGAAGAGAAGGGCCTGTTTACCAAACCCGATCAGACACCACCTTGAGAAAGCTGGCTCAGGTACTCAGCAGGTCTACGTAAGGCGGGACCTGGGGGGAGCCAGCAAGCAGCTGCCCAGGGCCCACGTGCGGCGCCGTCGCTGCCTCGTACTCGCTCAAGCTCTATAGGGAGACACAGGTCACGTTCCTCACTGTGGCCTGGAGAGTGGCCTTGGGCCTCAGCAGATCAGACCAGGCTGCTGGGTCGCTGGGCCGCATCTCTGTGGAGGTCACTGAGGTCTCCTGGAGAGACAGCGCAGACAGGCCTGGGGACGGGGCTCACCAGGCTCCCAGCCTGCTCTGCACCTGCACACTCCTCCGGCTCTACACCCTACTCACCCTGCGGCTCCTGGGAGAGCCGATGCCCACCCTCGCTGCCCTCACATCGGGACTGGTCAGCCCTGCCCACACTTGCTCATGTGGAAGGGCAAGAGCCTGCCCAATGCAGGTGGGTTCTGTTTGTTTTTAAAAGCATTGTTCACCTCGTAGTCCCAGAGATTGCGACCCCGCGATTGTTCAACCAACAATCTGCGTACATGCTTGTTTCGAGTCTCCCAGCGTTGCTGGGTACCCTATTTGCTGGCCTTCCAGGGTGTCTGGGGTGAGAGGAGGGAACCACAACTCACGTGAGACCTGGCACCTCCACTTTCTCTTTCTCTCATTCTGTAGTTATTTAAAAAATAAACCAAGAAAACACCCTCTTCCTGAACTTCGCCTCAGCACTCTGCACTCGAGGCGACGCAGCTGCCTGCTGGGCGAGGGCCGTGGTCCCTGCCCAGGTGGAGACGCACGAGTGCGAACAGTCTACACTGCCAGGCTGCCGGGTCTGGGTGTGTGCAAGGTGCCACGGGGGCCGGGGGTACGTTCTCTTCTGCCCCAGGGAGGCAAGGGATGCCACCATGAAGGAGAAGCAAGATTTTTCAAGGGAGGGCGTGAGCCTTCTGGCTGAGGGAAGGGCCTCACTGAGGCCGGGGTGGGGACACCACCCCAATCATCATCCTGGGGCCTCATACTTCTTCTTCTTCTTCTTTTATATATATTCAATCACATTATTTAGCTTACAAAGTGAACATTTCAATATGTGAACATTTCTCCCCAGTTCAGTTGATCAAAATATCTTCAACCAATAACACCATACCTCCCCATCTGATCAATGCTCTGCCTCCGTATCCCTCCTCCAAATGTCCTTCCTTAGGCCCCACTCCTCCACACACGCCACATCTGGCATTCACACCCATCTCTTGTGTTTGTACAACCTTTAGTCAATCAGTTTCAGTCACAGAGTGCAGACACTCAGTATATATTAAGTGGGGACATACAATGTCTCTCCTTCATAGCCTGGCTTGCTTCACTCAATATCTTCCATATTCTTCCACTTTCTGTCAAAAGCCAGGTTTTTGTTGGTTTTTATGGCTGAATAGTATTCCCTAGAGTATATGTCCCACAGTTTTTCAATACATTCATCTGTATGGGGGCATTTGGGTTGGTTCCATGTCTTAGCAATCATGAATAGTGCTGCAATAAACATCGATGTGCAAGCATTTTCCAATGAAGAATTCTTCTGTCCTTTGGGTAGATACCGAGGAGTGGGATTGCTGGATCATATGGTAGTTCTATTTGTAGATTTTTGAGGAATCTCCAAATTGTTCTCCACAGGGGCTGGACCAATTTACTTTCCTACCAGCAGTGTAAAAGAGTTCCCCTTTCATCACATCCCCACCAACACTTATCATTTTTTGTTTTTTCTAATCTTAGACATTCTGGCTGAGGTTAGGTGGTATCTCATTGTTGTTTTGATCTGCATTTCCCTTACGATGAGAGATGTTGAGCATTTTTTCATATGCCTTTTGGCTATTCAAATGTCATCTTTAGAGAGTATTTTTTTCAACTCCTTCTCCCGTCTTTTAATAGGGTTGATCATCTTTTTTTCCAAACAGTGGCTTGAGTTCCTTGTGTATTCTGGTTATCAGTCTCTTACAGATGCATAATTTACAAAAATATTTTCCCATTCTGAGGGCTGTCGATTGACACTAATTACTGTGTCTTTTGCCACGCAGAAACTTCTTAGTCTGATGTAATTCCACTTTTCTATTTTGGGGATTATCGACTATGCTTTTGGGGGTCTTATTTGAGAAGTCTTTCTTTACACCAATGTCTCCCAGAGTTTCCCCAGTGTTTTCCAGGAGCAGTTTTATAGTTTGAGGTCTTAGATTTAGATCTTTGATCCACATTGACTTGATTTTTGTCAAAGGTGAGAGGTTGGGATTCACATTCATCTTTCTGCAGGTGGAAATCCAATTTTTCCAGCACCATTTGCTAAAGAGGTTTTCCTTTTCCCACTGGATTGACTGGTACCCCTTGTCAAAAATCAGTTGACTGTATGTTTGTGCATTTATTTCTGGGGACTCTATTCTGTTCCATTAGTCCACTGTCTGTTTCTGTGCCAGTACCATGCTGTTTTGATTACTACAGCTTTGTAGTATATTTTTGGGTCAGGGAGTGAGATGCCACCCACTCCACTCTTCTTGTGTAGAATTGTTTTGGCAATATGGGGTCTTTCATGATTCCAGAAGAATTTTATGATTGTCTTTTCTAGATCTGTGAAGAATGTGTCTGGTACTTTGATTGGGATTGCATTAAATATGTAGATTAATTTGGGTAGAATTGCCATTTTGATTATATTAATTCTTCCAATCCAGGAACATAGGATGTCCTTCCACTTTTTTTCTGTCATTTTCAATTTCTTTTTTTAGCTTCTCATAGTTTTCCTTGTGGAGGTCTTTAACTTCTTTGGTTAGATTTATTCCTAAATATCTTATACTTTTGGAGGCTATGGTAAATGGAATAACTTTTTTCAGTTCTATCTCAGTCTGCCTGTTATACATATATAGAAATGTTATTCATTTCTGTATATTGATTTTATATCCTGCAACTTTACTGTAATCAACTGTCACATTGAATGGTGCAAAGGTGACCACCATACCAGGTTTGAGCACGCCAGTCTCCACTCGGCCAACAGGGACAGTGCCAATACCACCAATTTTGTACACATCCTGGAGGGGCAGACGAAGGGCTTGTCAGTTGAACGAGTTGGTGGCAGAATGCAATCCAGAGCTTCAAGCAGTGTAGTTCCACTGGCATTGCCATCTTTACGGGTAACTTTCCATCCCTTGACTCATGGCATATTAGCACTTGGCTCCAACATGTTGTCACCATTCCAACCAGAAATTGGCACAAACACTACTGTGTTGGGATTGTAGCCAATTTTCTTAATGTAGGTGCTGACTTCTTTAACAATTTCCTCGTATCTCTTCTGACTGTAGGGTGGCTCAGTAGAATCCATTTTGTTAACACCAACAATTAGTTGTTTCACGCCCAGTGTGTAAGCCAGAAGGGCATGCTCACGGGTCTGCCCGTTCTTGGAGATACCAGCCTCAAATTCACCAACACCAGCAGCAACAATCAGGACAGCACAGTCGGCCTGAGATGTGCCTGTAGTCATGTTTTTGATGAAGTCTCTGCGTCCTGGGGCATCGATGATAGTCACATAATACTGCTGGTCTCTAATTTCCACAGGGAGGAATCAGTGGTGAGACCGCGCTCACATTCAGCTCTCAGTTTAGCCAAGACCCGGGCGTATCTGAAGGAGCCCTTTCCCATCTCAGCAGCCTCCTTCTCGAATTTCTCGATGGTTCTTTTGTCGATCCCACCACATTGGTAGATCAGATGGCCAGTAGTGGAGGACTTGCTGGAATCTACGTGTCCAATGACAATGATGTTGATGTGAGTCTTCTCCTTTCCCATTTTGGCTTTGATTTAGCGGTGGTTTTCACGACATCTGTGTTCTGGCAGCAAACCCATTGCGAAAAAGCGGGGCCTCATACTTCTCATCAACATGGCTCCAGGGGAACGCTGCCGCGTCCCAATTCAGTGGCTGAGAGGCAGCTGGAAGCACGGCCCGGGAGAGAGCACGTTCCGGGAGAGCTGAAGGGCGGCCGAGTTCAGTTCTCAGAGGAAGCAGCAGGCCTGGAGGGGGAGTACCCGCCCGCGTCCCCAGGGCTGTGCGGGAGGGCTGGCTGGTTGCGCCTCACCGTCCACCATGCAGGAAGGCTTTTCTGTCCTACTCCGAAGCAGAAAACCTCCAACACCAACTTTTTCTTGGTATTTTTAAGCTGTTTTCTCTCCATCTTTTTATTTTGGAAATTTTCAAGCTACAGAAACACACCTTGTGCCCTTCATCTAAGTTTGCCCAGGCTAACATTTTGTTGTGCGTGACTTGTCTCCCTTTGTTAACAATTATTTATTTCATTTTATTTATTTATTATTATTTAATTTGCTACAGGGCATACACACTCACCAGAGAGAGAGAGAGAGAGAGAGTTAGACAGGAGCCACCAGGTCCAAGATTCAGCCCATGGCTGGCCACGTGGGAGCCCCTGGGCCTGCTGCCGACACGTCTCCTTTTACGTCTTCCTGAGGCACTGGGAAGCGGCTGGCAGATAGCACGACACCCCGATCCCGGCCACTGGAGCACACAGCTCCCTAAAACGAGGGCACCCTGGTGCAGGAGCTAAGCACCGTGATTACGCCAGAGTATCAACGACTGGCGAACCAGTCTATACAGAGGCCATGCTGAAAGCTCGCCAGACCCCCAGGAATGGTGTTGGGTCTTTTGGCTTCCGGATAGTCATGCTTGGCTCTGGGCCGGGCTGTCCGCTCATCAAGCCAGAATGTTGGGCTATTTTGTTTTTCACTGATAACGATTCTGTGTAAAAAATTCTTCACAAAAAAGAAGGCTTGCAGGCTTTTAATTCTGGATTAAGTTCAGGAAGAGCCGACACGGGTGGCAGGGGGTGCCTGTCCCGTCAGGGCGGTCTGTGAGGCCAGCACACCTGCCATTCCAGAGGCCAACGTGAAGGGAGCTGCAGAAGGGCAGTGACCCCACAGGCAAGCTGGCCCTGCAGGATTAGCAAGCCACCAACGGGGTGACTTTTCTTCTCGTAACAAACAAAGGTTCAAAACAAATTTAATATTACTACCAGACTTAAAGTATTGGTTGTGCAGGATTGCGGGCTGTGAGAAGCAGACTGTCATGCTCCACTGCACAGTCTAGAAATGCGACATCACGCCATAAAGCCCGCATCCTCTCCCCAGGCTCCTGGCCTCCTCTCTGCCAGTGGGAAGCGCCAGTTTGAGTGTGGTGTTATTAACTCATGGAATTGGCAGTATAGCCATATCTGACAGGTGTGCTTCTCAATTTTTTTTTTGGTCTTGGAATCCCTTTTACACTCTTAAAACTTATTGAGGATGACAAAAACCTCTGTTTATATATGATCAGTCTATCCGTGTTTGAATGGAAAGCATTTGGTGGGGGTGGCACAGTAGTAAAACATGGCCATGAGGCTGACTCACATGGCAGGGTTCTGTGTTCACCTCCTGAGGCCGCCCTGAGTGCGCCAGGCGCGTGCCGACCCAGCTGGCATGCTGAGTGGGCTGTGGTGTCAGGGCCCTGCTGGGGGTGCTTCTTTCCCTGTCTCTCTCATTTATGGAAGAACCAAGTAAAAATAAACTAAAAAAAATGAATTTTGGGGGCCAGCTGGCAACGTGGTATTCGAGGCAGCTGGATCCCACATGGTCAACTGCCTAGTTTGAGTCCTGGACCCAGTAGATCGAAAATCATGCTGGGTGCATGTGCCTGAGTGCCCGAAATCCCAGGAGGAGAGTGGAGGAGGTGGGAGGCATGAGGCCACCCCTGCAGGCACTGTTTTCTTCCTTCCTCCCTCTGCCAAGCTCAGGTGCCCTATAGCAATTTTTTTAATGAATTCTTAAAAACACAAGAATACATAAGTACACATTTCATTGGCTGTCAGTGATGATGTCAACACGTCATGGAGCTCTGGAAAATTCCACAGTACACTCGGGAGACACAAGGGAAAAGGGCACATAACGCCTCCGTTTTATAACATGGTTTGACACGCACCCCGAAAGGGCCATCTCCTGACCACACTGAGAGCTGATATATTCTGGTGATGAAAACAAAGAATTAGGTCTGCATTTTATATTTTCCTTTTTGAGATATTTTTGCTAGAGGGCACATGTGCTTGCTGGAGAGAGAGACAGAGAGACAGAAAGCAAGAAATCATCTCCTGGGGGCGGGGGTGGCCACATCACAATCCTTTCTTCTCTTGGGTACACGTGCCCAGTGTGAGTTTCAAGGCTCCAGGTCTGGGACCTGAACTGCAGTCGACCACGTGGGAGTCCAGCAATGTAACCATTATGCCATCTGCTGGTCCCAGGTCTGCACATTTTAACATGCAGAAACTCAAAGGTGATCACTTGAACCTCAAGTCTGTGCATGTTAGAATTAAAGAGAGGCTTTGGGTGAACGAAGCCTAAATTCAGTTAACCCCATCCCTCTTCTCTCCTGTCTAAATTGTTGGAGGGTCAGACTGCCGCGTCAGGACAGTCAGGATGTTGGTCTTTCCTCTTGGGATGCCCTCTTCCCAGATGCTCGGACGGCAGCTCTCCTCTCCTCTGTGGGGTCTGGTGGGCTTTGGCAGAAGCACTCCAGCCAGCTGCTGAGGTCTGGCGCTGTCAGACCGTCTCACGCCCGCCTCCCACACTCTCTCCAGGCTGCGGACACTGCCCTTTCCTTGGGGAGTCATCTGCTAAGTTGTGTGAACATTAAGGCTACGGAAATCCCCAGATACTTACTAATTCCGGTATGCACCTGTATCTGAAACTCCATGTCCCCAGAGCCTGTGACTCTGGTCACCTGTGGAAGTGGAACAGGTTCTAGCACAGCCATGGGAAGCTGTGGAGATCCAGCCTGGGCCAACGGCTGGGCAGTTCGGCTCTGGGCAAATGAACAGCTGGGGAACGAGAGCCCGGTCCGCCCCGCCAGCCCCGTTACCACGCATTGCTCAGCTCTGTCTCATACTGTGTGCACAACCACTCAGCTGCGCCCACACACGCGTGCACAACCACTCAGTTGCGCCCACACACGCGTGCACAACCACTCAGCTGCGCCCACACACACGTGCACAACCACTCAGTTGCGCCCACACACGCGTGCACAACCACTCAGCTGCGCCCACACACACGTGCACAACCACTCAGCTGCGCCCACACACGCGTGCACAACCACTCAGCTGCGCCCACACACGCGTGCACAACCACTCAGCTGCGCCCACACACGCGTGCACAACCACTCAGCTGCGCCCACACACGCGTGCACAACCACTCAGCTGCGCCCACACACGCGTGCACAACCACTCAGCTGCGCCCACACACGCGTGCACAACCACTCAGCTGCGCCCACACACGCGTGCACAACCACTCAGCTGCGCCCACACACGCGTGCACCACTCAGCTGTGCCCACACACGCGTGCACAACCACTCAGCTGCGCCCACACACGCGTGTACAACCACTCAGCTGTGCCCACACACACGTGCACAACCACGTGCCATCCTCCAGGCACAGGGACACAGGAACAAGGAGCCCTAGGTCAGCAGGGGTACCTGAGTAAATGGGCCACCAACCGATGTGCACAGTGTGGTAGAGGACACAGAGGTGGCCCCCGTCTCTCATGGTCTTAACAGTGTGGGCCGGGAGAGAGAGAGCAAAAGCTGGCAGAGACTAGCAGGCCAGGGTTCTAATCTTGACTCTGGGACTCGGGGCACGTTCCTTTGAGAAGCTCTAGCTAAGAGGGCAGGTTTGGAAAATACGAGGGATCTGGCTTCAAATCCCAGCTCTGCCAAGTGATGCCAGAGTGACCTGAACAAGTGCCCTAACTGCTCACCTTCATTTTCTTTTCTTAATTAAAAAAAAGAATTTTTTTTTAGGTTTTTGCCGTAGGATACTTGTGTTCATTGGAGAGACACAGTGAGAGAGAAAGTGAAAAATCACCCCTGGCAGGGGGATGGCCATGCTGCAATCCTTTCTCCTCCCGAGCCTTTGGGAACACATGCAGGCACCTGGCGTAATGCGACACCAGGTCTGGGGCTACAACTGCAGCAGGCCATGTGGAAGTCCAGTGCCTTAACCGCCATGCCATCTGCTGGCCCCAATCCTTGTTTTCTTACCCCTAAAATGGGAATACCAATACAACGTCTCAGAGGATGAGGGTAAAGGTAATGAGCTGGCGGCATGGCTGGGAGCCCTCGGGAAAGGGCAGCCTCTGTGACCGTCCTCGAGGGGTTCAGTTTCCAAAGCGAAGCCGCTGGACTGGAGCAGCTCACCGCTTCTGCCCCGGCACCCAGGACCTCCACACACTCTCTGGGAATACCCCGAGTCTTTATGTGACGTTTCAGGTAGAGATGCTTCTGCCCTCTGGGACTGAGGGAGGCAGGCGAGTTCCAGAAGCTCTTCCTCCACGTGACGCGATGGGGAAGTGTATGTTCTGCGAGAGAACCCGGACTTGGGATCTCCGAGGGTGTGTTCAGTTGCCAGCGTCTGGAACTCCCTGACTTCCTGAGGACGAGATCTCAAAGGAACCCCCAGGCACGCTTCAAGAATGTCCTCCAAACCTGCCACAGAGCATGGCCTGGGCGGGAGGGACTGGGGCGGCCCAGCTGGGCAAGACTTCCTGCGGCCTCCACGTTTGGGATCTGAGGTGGGTGAGCACAGGTGGCAACTGCAGGGGGCACCAGCCGACTGCGGCGGGAGCCCGCCCCAAGCCCTCCCAGGGCACGCGGCACGTGGGTTCTCCTGGCCTCCCGGGATGGGCCTGCCGGGCGGCTCGCGGAGGGGCGGCTCTGGCAGCCCGGTGTCTCGGCATGCCCAGCAGAAGCAGGTAACGGTCGACGCCATTGCCAGGCCAAGTCTGAGGCCCTGGGATCGACCAGGGAGCAGCACAGATGGACCCTCGGCCCTCCTGGAACTTGCATCCCGAGGAGGGGACAGACGACAAACAGCAGAAATAACACGTGAGCCATGCATGATGCCAGTGGTGCGAGTGCTGTAGATATCCCCAACATGGGACCAGCAGTTAGCGTAATGGCTATGTTGCTGGACTCCCACGTGGTCGACCGTGGTTCGAGTCCCGGACCCAGTGGCTTAAACTCACACCGGGCGCGTGTGCGTGCATGCCCAAGATCCCGAGAGGAGAATGGAGGAGAAGGGATTGTGGCGTGGCCATCCCCCCTGGGGGGTGATTTCTCGCCTTCTATCTCTCTGTCTGTCTGGCGAGCGCATGCGCCCTATAGCAAAAAAAATCTCTCCAAAAAAAGAAAAAAAAAAAAAAAGAAGAAACCCCCAAATACGGTAAGGACAGGAGGCGACACAGGAAGGGATCAAATGACCCGCTGTCCACTAAGGCGAGCGATCGCATCTCGCTGCCCGTGCCGTGCTGTACAGCGGTCAATGCTCAGGCCAGCCTTGCTCAGCCAACATCGCCGGGAGCCTGCTCTGCAGTGGCCCAGGCCCGGACTTCGTCCACCAGCATGCAGCTGCCTGGGTCGAGCTTCCCTGCCACCCTCCTGATGCCCTCACAGCCACAGGTGCCCCAGCAGGAGCCTCTGCAGGCTAACCCTCCAGAGTAAAGTACTTCCTGAACCTGGAGACTTCCCTCCCTGACCACCACCTCCACCCGGAGGGCCCCGGAGGTCTCCTGCCTCCATTCTTGTCATACACTGACCTCTACCCACACAGCGCCAGGGTTATTGTTCTTTTTAAAAAATAATTTAATATAATTTATTTATTATTATTTTAAATTTGACCAGAGAGATACAGAGAGGGAAAGTAATAAAGCTAGCTGCCAGGTCTGTGACTCGAACCACAGTCGGCCATGCGGGAGTCTAGCACCTTAACCACCACACCACCTGCCGACCCCAGGTGCTTGTTCGTCAGCTTCTACCCGAGGTCTTTCCCTTTGCTTAGAGGCCTCCAAAGGCTTCCCATAGCGCTATGAGTAAAATCTGAACTCCTCAGAGCGACACGCGGGCTTCCTGGGGGCCTGTGGCTCCTGCCCTCACCCCCTTCACCTTTCCCTCAGTCAAGCTGCTCCAGCTCCGTTTTCCTCCCCCAGCTGTTCTCATCAAGGACAGCTGTCCTTCCCGCAGCTGGCCACTGCGGCTTCCTCTCCAGATCTCTCCCACTGCCGCCCCATGTCACCGCCGAGGTCTCGAACCACAGCAGGGCCCCTCAGCCATGGCTTCCCTTTCTGGGTGTCAGCTCCCTGGAGTACGGTGCACTATGATATTTTCAGAGGGGAGACTGCGTTCACATAACTCTCATTATAGTGTCTTGTTGTATGGCTCTGTCTTCTTATTGCTAATTAACCTCTTACTGAGCCTAATTCATAAGCTAAGCTTTACCCTAGTAAGGACGTGTAGGAAAACCCAGGAGGGACAGGGTCGGTACTAACCGTGGTCTGGGCACCCGCCAGGGTCTGGGAAGGCAGGGCTGTGGGGTGGGCCCAGGTGCCCCACAGGATTAGCAGAGGTACCGTCAATGTCCCCACTGAGGGCCCGGCGAGGCAGTGCCCGTCACTCTCGACCGCACGTCCTACTTCGTCTTCTCGTATCTCCTGTGTGTGATTCCCAACTGGACCCCACCCCACCACCTGCCCCAGTACGATTCAAGGACGCGATCCCCCACGCTGTCACCAGATCCCCAGCACCTAGAGCAGCCCATGGCTGACTGCACGCCTGCTCAGTCTCTTTAAAAACCGTCCCTATCCCTCAAGCCACGGTCTCCCCGAGGTCTTCCCCAGCTGCCCCCCGTTGGTCCTCGCTGCTCCTACTGTCTACACTCGCTGTGGTCCCAGCTGCGGTCTGCACGGCTAGCTGTCTCTTCACTGCTGGGAGTGCGGCCTGCCCCCCTCTGCAGGGCCAGTGCCCACTCAGTGAAGGTCAGGACACTCGAGGCCGAGTCCTGGCCTCCCTGGGCTCGTCGAGCCACTCTCCTTTCCCTGCCTCGGCTCCTCTCTCCACAGAACATAGTAAAACAATACTTGCTGCCTCCAGGACTGCTGAGAGCCGAACGGCAGGGCTCCAGTGGAAGCCGCTGTCAGGTGTTCAAGAGCGTCCGCAGACCCCAGCCCACAGTGAGTGACAGCAGAGGTTTCCTAACCGACGGGCAGCCAGAACCCGGGCTCATCAGAAGGGCTGCCCCCCGTATGCCCCCACCCCCAGGGCCATCACCGTTGTTTTTTTAAGAGAGATTTTTGCTACAGGGCGCGTGGGCTCACTGGAGAGACAGAGGAGGACAGAGAGACGGAAGTGAGAAATCACCCCCCAGGGGGAGGGCCATGCCACAGTCCCTTTTCCTCTGTTCTCCTGCACAGTCCGGGACTCGAACCACAGTCGTCTACATGGGAGTCCAGCGATGTAACCATCACACCGTCTGCTGGTCCCTGCGGCACCACCTAATGCATGAACCTAGATGCCGCCTCACACCCCAGCACAAGGCAGGGAAGAGTCCCGGTCCCACAGCACCATCCCAGGCCCCACTCACGCGCTTCCGCCAGGACATCACGGCAGGGCCACACCACAGGCTTCTGGAGGCACAGACAGCCCTGCCCGGGAGGGGGTGCCGGGACACCCGGGCTCGTGTTGTGGATGGGCTGCTAAGCAACCCACTGCAGACTCAGAGCTGGCTAGTTAGTGTCATCAGACTTCATAGCCATCGCCAGCAGCGACGAAGCAGTTTCCCCTCAGTGACCATGGAAGGGCGCAGACAAAGAAGAAACGCTGAGCTAGCTGGGCTGGGGTGAGTCGGGTGCCTGGGGCAACACTCCGCATCCACTGTGGACGGCCTCCGGGGCGCCTCACGACAGGAACCTCTAAGATCCTATACTTTTAAAAGACTTAAAAAAAAAATCGCTGTGGTGGCCCAGCTTGGCATGTGCTGCTCAGACGCGGGTCCCATGGGCTGGGACCACAGGGAAGCCCGAATTGGGTTCCTGGTCCAATCTAAAGCTGGGTGCACGGGCGTGTGCTGAAACCCCAGGGGCTCGGAGGCTCAGGCAGGACTATCGCGACATCAAGATGTCCTGCCTTAACAAGAAAGAAGACCCTTCGCTGCGCCCTCTCCACCCCTGGTCCACTCCACAGTCGGGGCCTAAGAGCTAGAACGCGCTGCCTGAGCCTTCCCCAAGGCCGTTTCCAGCTGGAAATGGCTGGATGTCAACTCGCCCTTGGAGGCACGCGTTATCTTCCATAGCTCCACTCAGAAACTTTCAGAGCTTGGGACCAGCAGATGGCATAATGGGTACATCGTTGGACTCCCACATGGTTGACCACGGTTCGAGTCCTGGACCTGGCAGATTGGCAGATTCAAACTCACGCGGGGCGTGTGTGCGTGCGTGTGTGCCCAAAATCGCGAGAGGAGAATGGAGAAGGGATTGCGGCGTGGCCATTCCCCCCTCCAAGGGGGTGATTTCTTGCTTTCTGTCTCTCTGTGTCTCTGGCAAGTGCATGTGCCCAATAGGAAAAATCTCTTAAAAAAAGAGAAACCTTTAAAGCTACAGGAAAATTACTAAAATGATAAAAGATTGGGTATAAAGGAACAGAAATAAAGCAACTTATAAACTCAAACCAAAACCAAGCCAGTCCTGAGCACTCCTCCTGGTTGGCCTTGCGGACCTCGGAGCAGGGACCTGGGAGCAGAGATCCTGTCAGCTCGGCAGAGCTGTGCGACACACACGCAATACCCCAACCGGGGTGCCCTCGCAGACCGCGGAGCACCGGATCCGCTCTCCTTTGCCGCCACTTCATGGGTCACTCACTCACTGCAAAGCCTCCCGGAGAGCCTGTGCAGCACACTGGAAAAGCCCCAGGACCAGGCCATTAGGGTGGGACTCAAGTCGCAGGCCCTCCTCGGCCAGCTGTGCGACCCTGGGCAAGTCCCAGAGCCCTCAGAGGCTAGGCTTCCTCATCCATCCACCAGGATTGCAAGAAGCAAAGAAGGAAATGGGTGAAAGAGCATGTTGGAAATTGTGAAATAAGTTTTAAAGCGAGATTATTTTTTTATTCTAAGACATAAAGCTGCAATGACTTCACCACATGACGAAAATCCCAGAGAACCTGTCATTGCCTTACGATCCTCTGGAATCGCAGGGCTGGGAAGAGGCAGGTCCCAGTCCACCCCTCTGGAAGGAGCACTGACCACTGGGAGAGCGGGCTGCAGGCCGGGCGGGGCTACGAGCACGGCCCAGGGGACCAGCAACCCGGTCACAGGCCTCCCAGGCAGACGCTCAGGTCCTTGCTGTCATTCATGAAGTTTCTCTTACAGAAGGAACCCCGTTCTTCCCTCCTTGCCCACACTCAGGCTGTTCCTGGGAAGAGCCAGGACCCAGCAACCATACCTCCGAGCCAAACCACAGCCTCCTCCGCCGGCTCAGCCCTGCTCCCTACACTGAGGCAGGCCGTTCACTTCTACGTGACTCTCGAGCCAGGACAAGTCACAGGCAACAGGACACACGCAGGCAGGAGAGAGGAAGGGTCAGTGGATGGAGGTGCGCAGACTCGGTTACAACTTGCTGTGTGACCTTGGGCAAGTCCCCTGCAACCTGGTCCTGGATTTCCCAACCTCTAACAGGACACTGGAGGTGACCTCTGATTCTGTCACCACTGAGTCCAGGTTTGCCCTCGGCCCTCCTCTGTCCCTGTGTGGTCCCGTACACTCACCTGGTGGCCATGACCGGTGGGCTGGAGCACAGGGAGCCCCGAGGTGGTGAGTCCCACGGGCTTACACTGAGCAGGGGACCACAGACCCTCTGAAGGCAGCAGCTTGGTTTTAGACTACTTAAAACCGAACAGGAAAAGGAAGCTGAACCAGAGACCAGAGGAAACAAACGCAAGCTAAAACTGAAACCCGGGTAGAAGGAAACAGAAGCTGCCAGTGCGCAGCCCGTGTGGGCGGCTGAGCGCTGGGCCCGCGGGTGACGAGAACAGTGGGGCTGGGGGGAGGCCTGGTGGCCCAGCAGGCTCTGGCCCAAGTCAAGGCCACACCACAGCGGCCTGGGCCGAGGCGCTCCACCTGCTCTGGAGAGCGCGGTTGGTGCAGGTGCAGGTGCAGGTGCAGGTGCCGTCTGCAGGACTTGAAGAGATGGCTCAAGACCCTGCGAGAGTCCCGGCGGGTCCTCCGAGAACAGAAGACGGTACGATGACATCTTATTAGCCAACGAAGGCTCCGCATCTGACTGTGGGCTAAAACCGGCAGGTCTACGGGGAGACACGGCTTCTGGGGAGGCGCTCTGTCTAATGCTGCGGTTCAGTCAGCGTCATGTGCCCCAAAAGGAAAAGGCTGGAACCCTGGAAACCTGGCTCAGACCCGTCCTTAAGTGAACCTGGGCCTCGGTTTCCTCAGTTGTAAAACAGTGATCTGCATTCTGCCCATCTCCACGGGGCTCTCAGGAAGACCAGACTCATATCCGACCTGTTCTTTAAAATTTACTGGAAACCCAGGAAGAGTCATGCATTGTGCTAGAAACCGGAGAAAGGCAGCACTTTGTCCGTAAAGGGCTTCTACTGTTGGCCACGGTGGCACAGTGGTGACGCATGATCCGTGACGCTGAGGCCACAAAGGAGGGCCGCAGGCTCATGTCAGAATCTTGCTGCACACCAGTGTGTGTGCTGTGACCCTGCTGGCTGGGGCTGGGGGTGTGCACATAAAGACCCTGTAGACGGTGCCCCTCCGTCTCCTCTCTTCCGCCCTTTCTCTCTCCTCTCTCTCAAGGAATAAACTTGAAAAGAAAGGGACAGACTGATGTTGACAAACACGTGCATTCAAATGCATTCAATACAGTGGGAAATACTGGGCTGTTGGAAAAGTTATGACGTATTTTTGTATGCAAAAAGTCTCCATAGCTGTACAAAGTATAGTATGAAAGAAAAATCCATTCCACCTGGAGCGATGCGTGGTTAGAATGTTGAAAATATGTTTGAAAGGTTTTTTAAAGATACACATTTTCTTTTAACCGCTGTTTCAGCTGTAAACCATATATTTTTTTTTTTTGAGGTTTTTGCTATAGGGCGCGTGCGCTCACCAGAGAGAGAGAGAGAGAGAGATAGACAGAAAGCGAGAAATCACCCCCCAAGGGGGGATGGTCACGCCACAATCCCTTCTCCTCCATTCTCCTCTTGGGATCTTGGGCACACGCGCACATGCGCCCGGCATGAATTTAAGCTACCGAGTCTGGGACTTGAACCATGGTCGACTACGTGGGAGTCCAGCGACATAGCCATTATGCTAACTGCTGGTCCCTTTTTCTTTTTCTGAAAAAATGTCTTTATTTTGTCTTCATACTTGCAGACAGCTTTTCTGGAGAGAATCCCTCTTGTGTTCTGTCTGTTTTCACTCGGGAGACACCGTCTCTCTGCCATCTGGCCTCCAGGGTCTCTGAGAAGTCAGCCATCCTTTGTATAGGATGCATCTGTTTTCTTTGGTTTTAGTATTTTCTTTTCTTGGATTTCAGTGTGAGTGTGACTATGATGGGTTTAGATGTGGTTCTCCTCCTGTTCATCCTGCCAGGGCTCACTGAGATTCTCATGCACGCTTCAGTTTGCCATCAGATTTGGAAAATGTAGTCATCCTTTCTTCAAATACTCTTCTTCCGCTCACCCTCTTCCACTTCTCCCTGTGCTGCTCTAATGACACAGACGCAGACCTGACACTCTCGCAGGTCACTGAGGTACTGTCAATTCTCCCTCAACATTTCTCCCTGTTTCCAAGATGAGTCAGTTGTTGTCAACTGTCTTCTGCAGTTTCTTATCTACTTTGAAACTTCTCCACTTAATTTTTTATTTCATCTCCATTACTAGAATTTTCACTGGGTAAATACACTTTTAAAAATAATTTCCACTTCTCTGTTGAGATTTCCTGTCTGTTTATTCATTTAATTTACCCTTCCCTTGAAGTCCTTGGACATATTTATTATAGCTCCTTTTCTTTTTGAGCGGTTTTTGCTATAGGGCACGTGCACTCGCCAGAAAGACAGAGAGAGACAGAAAGTGAGAAATCACCCCCCAGGGGGGATGGCCACGCCACAATCCCTTCTCCTCCACTCTCCTCTCAGGATCCTGGGCATGCACACACACGCGCCTGGCGTGAGTTTAAGCCACTGGGTTCAGGACTCGAACCGCTGTCGACTACATGGGAGTTCAGCGACATAGCCATTGCACTAACTGCTGGTCCCTTTATTATAACTCCTTGAAGTACTGGCCTGCTCATTCCAATGCTAGGATCATGTCAAAGGATACCCACCGCAAGGGTACCAAGGTCACATTTTCTGACGTTTTACATGTCCATTGATCCATTGATGAGTGATTCCACATGCGGACTGTTCACTGCAGAGTCTGAATTATGCCATCATCCTTTAAAAGTGTTGTTTGATCTGGCAGGTATCTTTCAGTGCTATCGAGCTTGGCTTAAATCTTTCTTTCTTTCTTTCTTTCTTTCTTTCTTTCTTTCTTTCTTTCTTTCTTTCTTTCTTTTTCCTTTTTTTTTCTTTTGGCTATAAGGCATGTTTGCTTGCCGGAGAAAGAGAGAAAGGAAAGTGAGAAATCTCCCTTCCCACCTCAGAGAGGATGGCTATGCCACAATCCCCTCTCCTCTAGTCTCCTCTAGGGATTTTGGGCACGCACAGGTGTCTGATGTGATTTTCAAGCCACTGGGTCTGGGACTCAAACCATGCAGCCAGCCATGTGGGACCCAGCACCCCAAACCACCTTGCCACTTGTTAGCCTAGTTAAAATCCTCCTTAAGTTTTATTCCCATTGTGAATTTAGCCCTAGTGGATGGCCCCCGTACTCAAGAGCATAGCCTACTCCTAAGGTGGGTTATTCACTGAATGTCTGAGGTGCTGGGTGAGGTCTCTCCATTCAGGTGGAGCCAGAGCACCAACATCTCCCAGCACTGTAGGGCCTCTCATATCATCATGCAGCTCTTGGCCGTACAGCAGTGTCTGCTAGGCCTCATGAGAGGCTCACCCTACACATGCACGACCAGCCCTGAGCCAACGACCCAAGTGAACCCTTACACAGAACTCTACTGTCCTCGTCCTTACCACAGGTTTCCTCTTCTCTAACTTCCTGCCCCGCAAAACCCAATGATCTCAGTAGCCTAGAATTCCAGTAATCTGCTTCCTAAGCTCATTAAGATCATCTTTAAGTTCGGGCTCCACCACTCTGTGCCAAGACCAGAAAATGACCACAGACAGAAAGCTCAGCCATTGTGGGGCTTATCCTGGTGTTTCTTCTCTCAAGAATTAAGAGTCGTGTGCTCCGGTTCAATGCCTGAAAGTGGCAAGGATTCGGTATTTTGTGAGTTTTGGTACCCTTCATATATTCAGTTGCTTAATTATCTTGTTCAGTTTCATAGTCATTTTGGTCAAGAGAATAAGTCATTACCATTCCCCTGTCATGGCCAAAAGCAGAAGCCAATTATGATTATTCAAGTACCAAAGGGGTTATTTTTATTTTCTGAGCATTTCCTGAACATGTTGGCCTATGGGTAAAAATATCTTCACTGTGAGAAAGTGCCTTTCAGTTTCATCTCATTTCCCCCGTCCTTCCCAGGTCATCACCATCTCTTATTGGTTTCAATAAGTACGTAACAGGTTAAGAGTAAACCTTTCAGGGGCATTCTTTTGATTCTATCAATAACCTTTAATAAAATACTTGAATAGAACTGTGAGAAGGAGCAAGAACTGTGGAAAGTTTTTTTCTTTTTTCTTTTTTTTAAGAGACTTTTTGCTATAGGGCATGCGTGCTCGCCATAGAGACAGAGAGAAAGAAAAAGAAATTGCCCCAGGGGGGATGGCCATCCTGCAATCCCTTCTCCTCCATTCTCCTCTCAGGATTTTGGGCACACATGCACACATACCCGGCGTGATTTTAAGCCTCTGGTCCAGAACTGGGACTGTGGTCAACCCCATGGGAGTCCAGCAACATAACCATTATGCCATCTGCTGGTCCCAAATGTGGAGAGACTTTTGTCCCAGGAGTTCTGAAGTATTTCAGCCCTTACTTTTTTATTGACATGCCCTTGGGCCATCCCACTCCCATTCCTGACTCTGGCCTCCTCATCTATTTAATGAGGATAAAAGTGGCCTATTAGTGACCATGAGCTGTTTGGCACCGCTTCCTAAATCAGTCATGCAGGGCATGAGAAAATGTTGGGGAAATAGGACAGGAGCTGCTGGCACCCGAGAAGCAATTTAGCAAGGACGTTAAGAAACATGCGTGCCCTGTTTAAGGTAACACTGTACAGGGTGTCACCTAGAACTGAGCCCAAGACCTCGCACAGTGCCTAGGACGTAGCAGGTCCGGGTTGGATGGGGATTACAAGAGTACGTGAATAAGTGGATGCATAGCACTGAAACCCATTAGGACACTCCCCTAAGGCATTTGACGCTGGGTCTTGAACACAGTAAATGCTCACTAACCAGAACTGGAAGACGGACATTCCATGCGTCTAACCCCAACAGAAAGCAGAGTGGGCTAAAAACAAACCAGGGAGCCACACTAAACGGCACTCTACTTAGGAGAGCTCAGCAGAAGATCTGCCGTGCGACTGCGGAAGTCTCCCCACTCTGTGGGTCTTAGTTTCCTTTTCTGTAAACAGACTAACCTCTTTTCTCCTCTCTCCTGGTGGGCTGTTTGAGCATGACAAGGTCTTTGAGTAAGACACACAGAAATGAATTATGCTTGTATAATGCTATATGTCATGAGAATTTGTGTTAAAAAGAGGGCACGGTACTCTGAGTAAAGGCCCTTATGTCTGGAATGGAGAAAAAGGGCACAAGAAGTGGCTACATAGAAGTAGTTACCGTCACTGATGCATTATGAATTCTGTCAGCGATGGTGCACTGAGCCTTTTTAGTACAGTATTGTGTTGGTGCTGTTATTATTTGATAAGTCTTAAAGCTTCAACTACAGCTCCAAAAGTCAAAATGGAAATTGGATCTGCTATAGGTTCTTGTATTCTCAACGATTTTGCCTTAAAGGCATTTTTTTTTTTTAAAAGATTTACACTGGGCCAGCCAGGGGCACGGTGGTTGACACGGCTGCATCCCACATGGCTGACCGTGTGGTTCACGTCCTGGACCTGTGGCTTGAAAAACACGGCAGGTGTGTGTCCGTGCCCAAGATCCTGGGAAGAGAAGGGATTGCTGTGTGGCCATTACCCCTGGGAGGAGCTTTCTCACTTTCTCTCTTTCTCTGTCTCTCTCTCTCTCTCTAGTAAGCTCATGTGTGGTATAGCAAACAAAAATAAAGTTTACACTAAAACCGCTCAGTGCTCAGTCAGTCACAAGATGCTAAAAGCACCTCTGTCTCCCAGTTCATGCACACATTTCAGTTTTTCCTCTTGCTGCTCGGCCCTGCCTGAACCTGCTTGCTCTGTGAAGTCCAACTATATCGCTCACACCAGAGAGAAGACATGAAGAACAGACTTGCATAAAAGAACTAAAATGCCAATCACCTTTTTAAAGTCTGGAACTTCTTTGAAAATGCTTTCTTCCTAGAGTTAGAGAGCTTGGAAGGAAAGTGTAGCAGTCCCAGTGAAGATACCGTAATGGGAGCCAAGCACTGGCGTGATGATTAAGGTGGCTGGATCCCCCCAGGGTTGACTGCATGGTTGGAGTCCCAGACCCAGTGACTTGGAAAACACACTGGACACGTGTGAGTGCCCAAAATCCCAAAAAGAGACATGGAGGAGAAGGGATTATATGTGACCATCCCTCATTGGGGCTGTTTTCTCTCTTTATCACACTCCGGTGCGTGCACATGCTTTCTAGTAAATTAAAAACAAACAACCAAAAATGCTGATGGTCCCTAAGCAATTTCTTAGGTAAAAATCAATACGGCTCTTCACTGACATCTATAACCTTAGACTTTCATGAATTTAGTGTTCACGAGGACACTGTGCTAGAACCTTTCTTTATATACATCTTTCATCGCCATGTGAGAAGGAAGGAAAGGAAAGGGGAAGGGAAAATCGAATCACTGTGTCTGGGGCATACGACGTATTCTAGTTTCTTATATACCCTAGTGGTCCAGGCTTCAAGGCCCTCGTAAGCGTTGTCCTCACCCTCTGAAATGACCTCCCAACCCATCTGCAGTCAATCTTGGATTTGCCCTTCAAGACCCAGTTTAGGGACCAGCAGTTACTGTAATGGCTATGTTGCTGGACTCCCACGTAGTCCCAGACCCGGCAGCTTAAACTCACGCCGGGTGCGTGTGCGTGTGTGCCCAAGATCCTGAGAGGAGGATGGAGGAGAAGGGATTGCGGCGTGGCCATCCCCCCTGGAGGGTGATTTCTCGCTTTCTGTCTCTCTCTGTCTTTCTGGCCAGCGCACACGCCCTGTAGCAAAAATCCTCTTCAAAAAAAAGAAAAAGAAAGAAAAAAAAAAAAGACCCAGTTTATAAGTCACCTCTTCACTGGAGCATTTTGAGAGCCCTCAAGATTATTCCTGCTGCTATGCTATTTCTATATTGTGAGAACGTTTAACTGAGTTGTCACAGAGCATTATCCTTCAGCTAGAGGCTACCATTGTTTATTCATCTTTCATAACCAATTGTGTCTAGCACAATTCTTGGTATCTATTGTGTGTTTGGAATCTTTTTTTTTTTTTTTAAGTTTTACTTTCAGGCACCTGTGCTTACCAGAAAGAGAGAAAGTGAGAAATCACTCCCTCACTAGGGGCATGACCATACCGCAATTCCCTCGCCCACATGCGAGCACATGCAGCTGGCAGCTGATTTTCAAGCTACTGGGTCTGGGACTCAAACAGCACAGACAGCCACGTGAGATCCAGCCGTCTTACGCTCCCTGCCAGCCCATGTGTGCTTACAGTCTTTATTAAACTATTTTTCTGAAAGGACTGGGGCTCAAGAAGTACACAAATGACGAGTGGTGCAGAGGAGACAGTCGAAATGGCTTTGTTCGGTTGTTTGTTTTCAAATCTCAAGATTTGGAGAGGCAAGCTTAATCTGCAGTACTAGGGCATGCTGACCTGAGGTACCCTCTCCACCAAGCTCTTGTCCAACCTCATCTGCAGCAAAACTAGACAATACTAGCCAAGGCAATGCAGTTCCAAGGAAACACTGAAGGTCACAGGGGAAATTTATGAAATTATAATTTCTTCTGAGAAATGCAAGCACCATAAAAGAAAGACTTAAAAGACTTACAAAAAACGAAAGCACTCTCTACCGTGGGAAACAAATTTTAACACCCAACGACAAAAACAAACAAACAAACAAACAAACAAGAAGAAAAACCCCAATGACATAACAAATGTCTTTGGAGAGATAAGGGACAGTACTTTTTTAAAAATTTTTTAAAATAATTATTTATTTAATTTTATTTAGTCACTCATTTATTTTAATTTGACCAGAGAGAGACACAGAGGAGGAAAGAGAGAGAGGGAAAGTGAGAAAGGAAGCCACCAGGTCCAGGAATTGAACCGTAGTCGGCCATGTGAGAGGGTTCAGCACCTTAACCACCACGCCACCTGCTGGTCCCCAAGGGACAGTACTTTAAAAAGTAGAAATAGGGGACCAGCAGTTAGCATAATGGCCATGTCGCTGGACTCTCATGTAGTCGACCACGGTTCGCGTCCCAGACCCGGTGGCTTAAACTCACGCCGGGCGCATGTGCGTGCGTGCCCAAAATCCCGAGAGGAGAATGGAGGAGGATTGCGGCGTGGCCATCCCCCCTGGGGGGTGATTTCTCGCTTTCTGCCTCTCTGTCTCTCTCTGTCTGTCTGGCAAGCGCACGCACCCTATAGCAACAAACCTCTTCAAAAAAAAAAGTAGAAATAGGCAATGAGGAATAAGAATCGAGTGTCTTTTTTTATTTTAAAATTGTAATTGTTGAAATAAGGAACTCAACTGGTAGCCTCGGCAGGATGGGCAGAGATGTAAAACATAAATACAGGTCAAAGAACGGACCCAAACACATTAGGAAGAGAAGGACGAAGCAGAAGTATCTATTTCTATGTAAAGGCCATTTTGAAGGAAAGATAAATGAAGAGATGATACACTGAGAAAAATAATAAGAGAATTTTGTAAAACTCAAGAACGATGTAAGAGCTCAGACTAGAGGACAGATGCCAAACAGAATTGATAAGAAATACAGAAATGTGCACATGCACATACACGAAGCTTAGAATACTTACAAAACGCAGAGAGAGATGATCCTAGAACTGTAAGAGGGAATTCTGAAAGCTTCCCAAGTGAAACCAAATTGCCCACACAAGGATAAAAATCGGACCTCTACACCTTAGCTGTGGTAGAACAATGGGATATTATCTTCAGAACTTTGGAGGAAAGTAACTTTGGACCTTACATTTCATTTTGCTCCTAGCTAAACTGTGATGTAAATGCAAGGTGGAAGTAAATGTATTTTCAGACATACACAATTTTTCAGGTATAGTCTTTTTTTGGGGGGGAGGGGAGAGGTTTTTGCTATAAGGCGCATGCACTTGCCAGAAAGACAGAGAGAGACAGAGAGACAGTAAGCGAGAAATCATCCCCCAGGGAGAATGGCCATGCCGCAATCCCTTCTCCATTCTCCTCTCGGGATCTTGGGCACACACTCACATGCACCCAGCATGAGTTTAAGCCACGGGGTCCGGGACTCGAACCACGGTCAACAGCATGGGAGTCCAGTGACATAGCTATTATGCCAACTGCTGGTCCCAGGTATAATCTTTTTTGTAAACTAAGATTTATTTATTTATTTTTATTTATTATTACCTTAAAATTTGCTATAGGGCAAGTGCACTTATGAGAGAAAGAGAGAGAAGGAGAGAGAAAGTGAGAAACCAAGCCACCAGGTCCAAGACTTCAACCACAATCAGCCATGTGGGAATTTAGAGCCTTAACCATCATGACACCTGCTGGCTCCATGTATAATCTTTCTTTGAAAGAATTTTCGCTGGATATATTCCAGCAAGAAAGAAAATCTATCTTGGAATAAATAATGAAATAAGAAAAGTGGTAGCCTACAACAGAATACTATTTAGTCATAAAAAAATAATGAGGTGGCAATGATTAATGCTGAGTATCAACCTGACTGGAATGAGGGATGCTTGGATGGCTGGTGGAGCACTGTGTTTGAGTGTGACTACAGAGTGTCTCCAGACAAGACTGTGATGGGAGTCAGTGCACTGAGAAGACCTGCCCAACGCGGCCAGGCACCATCTACATGGCTGAAGTCAAGGAAGGGACAGACAGGCGGAAGGGAGTGATTCTTTTTCCTCTGCTGCTTCTTGAATGTGAAGAGGCTTTCTCTTCCTGCCTCCTGTGAGTCTCTCGGCTCCACCCTTGGCTTTACAGTCACTCAGTCTTATGGCCCTTGGTCCCCCCCCATCTGGAAAAACTCCACTCCAGATTCTTCAACTTGTGATTCTGACACTTGTACAAACTGCCTCCTGAGGGTCCTTGGGATTCTGGCCTTGGACTAGGGGCTGTACTGTGGCCTTCCCTGATTCTGAAGCTTCTGGCTGTTTCTCTCGTTTGCAGACAGCCAACTCTGGGACTTTCCACCTCTGTCTCTCACACACACCACTTTTCTTCTTCTGGAGAAACTTGTCCAAACAGAGGTACTGGTCTATGCTACAACATGGATCAATCTTGGAAAGGATAAGTGAAGTGAAAGAAGGCAGACATGAGAAGCCACTTATGATACAATTATACTTGTATGACGTACCCAGAATAGGTAGGTTATAGAATACAGATTAGTGGCGGGTGATGTGTGTCTGGGTCTTAATTTATAAAGATGACTGAGTGATTAGATGGAGAGGTAAATGCCATTGGAAGAAAAATGAATGTCATGGTTCTTCCTCAAAAAGAGAGGTACAGTGCAACACACAGGACCACAGGGGTAACCACCAGCGCTGGTCGAGAGGCAGACAGGAGTGAGGGGAAGGCGTGGGCCACAACCTCATCGGGGATTCCATGGGAAAGCTAAGACAGGGCAGAGTAATCAGCAAAAGCCTGGCTAGTTTGAATAATTACGGTGGGCTCGGAGGTACAGGGGCCATCTCTAATGGTCTCTAGGCACCTGGCCCTGGGTTGATTTAGAGCAGGAGCAAATACGGGCGTGGTGCGTGAGAGGCAGATACGTGAAGTGGTTGGGGCAGCCTGTTTCCAGGATGGGGAGGTTCCTTCCATATGCAAGATTTGCTCTGGCGAGTACCTTTTCTCCACAGTCGGCCTCCAGAGTGCACACAGATCTTCGGCTGTCTTCCCATCAGCACTTGCAGACTGACCACCCACTGTCACATCATGTGGTAAATGATAACTCTTGAGCTGTTTAAACCACCCGTGACTAGCGGTAGATTCAACATCACAGTTAGGTCTGACTTTCAACATCACAAACAAACATTTTGCTCTGGCCATAATGGTGCTGAGAGGGATGTTTTCCTGCCTGATCTTCATTGCAGGCCATTAGACATTTCTCTGCAGCTGAGAGAGGCCCTTCTCAGATTTGCGCTGGTCTCATTGTCCGCAGTGAAACTCTTCCTTGGATGGTTTCTGTCACTTTGCTCTTGGTCTTCAAGATCATTACTATGGTAGAATGGGATGTGCCTGACTGGTGAGAAAGGAGTATCCACTTCGTAGGACCTTAATTTTACTTTTGTTAAGAAAGATTTTTGCTATAGAGCATGTGCGCTCACTGGAGAGACAGTGAGACAGAGAGCAAGAAATCACCCCCTAGGGGGATGGCCTTGCCACAGTCCCTTCTCCTCCTTTCTCCTCCCGCACCCACCCCATCAAGACATTTCTCCCCGCGTTCAGAACGGTTAGCTTTGGGCAGAAAGGAGAAGAGCTTTAATGTGCCCTCTGTATATTCCAGCTGTTTGAGTTCTCTAATTTCAAACACACTTAACTTTTTTTTTTAAAAATTAAGAATTTTTTTGAGAGGTTTTTGCTATAGGGCACGTGCGTTCGCCAGACAGAGAGACAGAGAGATAGAAAGTGAGAAATCACCCCCCAGGGGGGATGGGCATGCCGCAACCCCTTCTCCTCCATTCTCCTCTCAGGATCTCGGGCACGCATGCACACGTGCCCGGCGTGAGTTCTAAGCCACCAGGTCCAGGACTCAAACTGCAGTCGGCTATATGGGAGTTCAGCGACATAGCCATTATGCTAACTGCTGGTCCCAAGAATTAAGAATTTTTTTGGAGAGGTTTTCGCTATAGGGCACGTGCGCTCGCCACACAGACAGAGACAGACAGAGAGACAGAAAGCGAGAAATCACCCCCTAGGGGGGATGGTCACACCGCAATCCCTTCTCCTCCATTCTCCTCTTGGGATTCTGGGCACGCACGCATATGCACCCGGCGTGAGTTTTAAGCCACCGGGTCCGGGACGCGAACTGCGGTCAACTAAGTGGGAGTCCAGCGACATAGCCATTACGCTAACTGCTGGCTCCCAAGAATTAAGAATTTTTAAGAACATTATTTTTTAATTTACTATAGGGGACATGTACTCACCAGAGAGAGACAGAGAACAAGAGAGAGGGAAAGTGAGAAAGCAAGCCCACATGTCCGGGACCCAAACCGCAGTCAGCCCTGTGGGAGTCTAGTGCCTCAACCACCATGCCACTTGCTGGTCCCAAACACAAGAAACTTTGAAAGAACTATGAAGAGAGGATATCTGAATGAGGAGTTAGTGCCACACCCTTTCTTAGATTTGTATTTGTTTTCAAAAATATTTAATAAGTTGGGAACCAGCAGTTAGTGTATCGGCTATGTCGCTGGACTCCCACATAGTCAACCGCGGTTCACGTCCTGGACCCGGTGGCTTAAACTCACGCCGGGCGAGTGTGCGTGCGTGCCCAAGATCCCGAGAGGAGAATGGAGGAGAAGGGATTGCAGTGTGGCCATCCCCCCTGGGGGGTGATTTCTCGCTTTCTGTCTCTCTGTCTCTCTCTGTCTGTGTGGCGAGCGCACGCGCCCTATAGTGAAAACCTCTCAAAAAAAAAAAAAAAAAAAAAAAAAAATATATATATATATATATATATTTAATAAGTTAAAACCAGCAGATGGCATAATGGTTATGTCACTGGACTCCCACCTAGTCGACCGCATTTCAGGTCCTGGACCCAGCGGCTTAAAACTCATGCTGGTGCATGTGTGTGCGTGTTCAGGATCCCAAGAGAAGAATGGAGGGGAAGGGATTGCAGCATGGCCCTCCCTCCGGGGGGTGATTTCTCGCTTTCTGTCTGTCCTTCCAGTACACGTCCTGTAACAAAAACCTCTCTTAAAAAAAAATTAGTCACATATATAATCTTGTTTTACTTTATTATTTTTAATGAGGGGGAGAGGTGGGTGCTTTCACAAGGTCTCTCTGCTGTGCCCCCCTGCCCCAGCCTCCCAGCTAGCTAGGGTTACAGGCGTGTGCCAGTGTCCCCACCCCACTTTAGGGTGGTCTAGAACCAAACCCTGGCCTCCCTGCAGCCCAGCCCCGTGCAGCAGTGCCTTACTGCCTGTGCCACCACGCCTGAGCCAAGAATTCCAGTTTTTAATTTGCTAGACATATTTATTTAACGATTTCTCTCCATAATGCTTCAGTTATTACCTCACACAGTTGGGGCTATATTACCTGCAAACATGGTCATGATCATTTTTACTAATAAATAAAAGTAGTTCTCTGTTTCTTAATCACATTTTTTCACACAATTCTATTTGTCTGATATTAAAATTGCTAAGGTAGGGGCCAGCAGATGGCATGGTGGTTGGGGTGCTAGACTCCCACATGGTCAAACTACGGTTCTAGTCCTGGACCTGGCAGCTTGCTTTCTTGCTTTCCCTCTCTCTGTCTGTCTCTCTCTGGTGAACACATGTGCCCTACAGCAAATTAATAATAATAATAATAGTAATGAATAAAATTCAATAAATAATCTTTTTAAAAAAATTAAATTGCTAAGGTGATTTCCTTTTTAATTACAATTGCCTTGTAACATTTCCACTTATTTTCAATCTTGAAGAACCCTTTTGTTGTCGCGGTCTTGTGTAGCCCGCATAACTCCAGGTCTCATGTGTCGTTCAATCCAGCAACCCCTGCACCCCGACCAGTGATCTTGACCATTTACAGTAAGGTCATTGCTGGTAACATTAGCTCATCAGTCCTCAGACGGGGGCACGTCCACTCCTGGGGGCTCACAAAGACTTCCAGGGATGCAGAGACAAGGGAGTGAGTTCCTGGCTTTCCCCCTTGCATTTCTCTTCCAGGCGAATATTGATCTGTCTGGAAATGTGCCTGTGTGGGCTGGCTCTCCTCTCCCACAAAGAAGTCATTTAAAACGCGGACTTCTCTCTTGCTGTGTGGAGAAAGGCAAATCACTGCCCTTTGCCAAACCTTGCGCGGATCCGTGCCACAGGGTATAATAACCTCGGTGACTCAGACAGAAGACGAATTTGAAAACACTTGGGCCCTGAAGGAGCATCTCGCGAGAGCAAAGTGAAGTGCAGGAAATACTGAGGAGGGCAGGTCTTACTCCATCCGAGCTCCCAGGGCGTTGCATCACTCGCCTTATCTTCCAGCTGTCTGCTCCAAAACTGAGAATTCAGAAATGGGGCCGGCAGGGAGCATGGGAGTGAAGGCTCTAGGCTCTGAATCCCATGTGGCCAATAGTGTGGTTCGAATCCCGGACCCAGCCCCTTGAAAAACACTGGGCACATGTGTGTCTGTGCCCAAAACCCCCAGAGGAGAATGGAGAAGGGACTGCAGCATGGCCATTCACCCTGAGAGATGCTTTCTCATTTTCCCGCTCTCCCTCCTCTCTCTCCCTTTTCCTGTCTGATGAGTACACATGCCCTGTGGCAAATTAAAAAAAAAGAAAAAGCAGGAATGGTATGCTTTCACTATGATGTGTATAAGCATGTTTGAACTGAAAAAGTAGGTCGGATTTTTTTGACAGAAAATTAATCTGCGTGCCCTGCATGACGCGACAGGGCAGACGGGCTTTGCCCACTAAGTTTTACGGCAGAGCTTTTCAGTGATTTGAAAGAGCTTAAGCTTACCTATTAAATTGCATTTATAAATTTAACATATTTAATGCATATGTATCGGATATAATGTTTCTAAATATTACATTCTTTGCCATCATTTAAACTTACCATGAAAAAGTATAGACGTCACATTAAGATACACAAGAGGAGAGTTTCTCTCAATAGCTTTAGAAGGTGCGTGTATTAGCCTGGCTGGGCTGAAACAAAGTATCGTGGGAGGGGTTCAAACAAGGGGGTTTGCTTTTCACACACTGGAGACTGGGGAATCCAAGAGCAAAGTCTGAACCCACTGAGTTTCTGGTGAGGGCGCTCCTCCTGGCTTCTCTCACTGTGTCCTTACACGGCTGGGACAGAGACGGACAGAGAGAAAGGGTACACGCACACGAGGAAGTTCTGTCGTCTCTCCACATATAACGTTAATCCTGTCATATCAAGGCCTGACCCTTGACCTCATTCAACCACAGTCACCTTCTTACAAACCCTGTTTTCAGATACAGTTACACTGAGGGCCAGCAGGTGGTGTGGTGGTTAAGGCACTGGACTCCCATGCAGCCGACTGTAGTTCAAGTCCCAGACCTGGCGGCTTGAAAATCATACCAGGTGTATGTGCATGCATACCCAAAATCCTGGGAGGAGAATGGAGGAGCAATTGCTGAGTGCCCATCTCCCTGGGAAGCGCTTTCTCACTTTCCCTCTCTCTCTGTGTCTGTCTGTCTGTCTCTCTCTGGTGAGTGTACATGCCCTATGGCAAAAACAACAACAAAAAATAAGTAAATAAAAACAAATAGTTATATGTGTGTGTGTGTGTGTGTGTATTATATATATATTTTTGAGAACTTTTTGCTAGAGGGCATGTGTGCTCACCAGAAAGAGAGACAGAAAGCGAGAAATCACCCCCCAGGGGGAATGGCCACACCGCAATCCCTTTTCCTCCATTCTCCTCTTGGGATCTTGGGCACGCATGCACACAAGCCCGGCATGAGTTTAAGCCACTGGGTTCAGGACTCGAACCACAGTCAACTACATGAGAGTCTAGTGACATAGCCATTATGCCAACTGCTGGTTCCTATATGTTATATATAAACATACACACCACACCACCTGCTAGCCTTCAATGTAACTATATCTGAAATATATATATATATATATATATATATATACACACACACACACACACACACACATATATATGTGTGTGTGTGTGTGTATATATATATATATTTTTTTTTTTTAAGAGAGATTTTTGCTGTGGGGTGCATGTGCTTGACAGAGACAGAGAGACAGAAAGTGAAAACTCACCCCCTCGAGGGGGTTGGCCACATCACAATCCCTTCTCCATTCTCCTCTTGGGATTCTGGGCACGCACGCGCATGCACATGCACACGCTCCTGGCATCAGTCTCAAGCCACCAGGTCTGGGACTCAGACCATGGTCGACCTCATGGGAGTCCAACGACATAACCATTACACCATCTGCTGGTCCCCAGATACAGTTACATTGAAAGTTAAGGTTCAATGTGAATTTGGGGGGACATAGTTCAGTCCACAGCAATATATATCCAAAAACAAAACAAAAAGCAGAGAAAGAGCTCTTATTTCTGCTATCTTTTTCTATACTTTCTATTTTTGTTCCCTCCTATCCTGCCTTCTGCTGTATATATTAAATTTCCTTCAATGAATTGAAAACTACAGAGTCTCTTGTTATCCTCCTCACTCCTAGCTGATTGTGACCCGTGTTTACACAGTCATCGCTGGGTAACATATAGCTCAAGGATAGATCACAGATACATCGGTCATCCTACGAGGTTGTAACAGAGTCAGAAATGTCCTACTGCCAGTGACACAGCCATGATGAGCAACACTGCAGTGTCACACATCACTCAAGTGCTCGCGATGACACTGGCGTGAGCCTGTGCTGCCAGTCATAGCAAAGCACGGCAGGTCCGCTCGCGCACGGCACAGTGCTCGGCGTGGTAAGGGCCACCGTGCTCCGGCAGATGTACTTGCTGTGCTGTTCCGAGCGCGGTTTACTTAGAGCAGCGAAGCTGACCGTCAGACGCTGCCCGCGCTTGCTTTCATCTTGTGTTGTTGGGCTCATCGTGACCCTACGTGACAAACATCCCCCGCTAACATTGCCAGTAAGAGTTCTAAAATGGAATGTGGTAATGATCGCAAAACTCTGTCAAAACATTTACTATTTTTATTTATGTATTTTTTAAAGAATTATTTATTTAATGAATTTATTATTCTTTCGCATGAGTTTGCCAGAGAAAGACAGATAGAGAGAGTCAGAAAGCAAGCTGCCAGGTCTAGGACTCGATCTATGGTTGGCCATGTGGGAATCCAGTGCCTCAACCACCATGCCACTTGCTGGCCCCTCTGTCAATACATTTAAAACCATTGAATTGTATGTTAAGCAGGTCTCTCTCCAGCAAGTGCACATACCCTATAGTAGAGACTAAAGAAAGAAAGAAAGAAAAAAGTAAAGGAAAAAAAATGGAAAAAAAAAAATCCCACTCTTCTGGCTTACTTCAGAAACAATACTCAGTAGAACGGACCTCACTCAGAGCGGAAGTTCTCGTTACTCAGCCTCCTAGAGAATGCAGAGACAACAAAACGAAGGGCGCTTCTGGGGGAGAGGCCTCCGGGCCGGACGCGGCGCGCACACGCTCCGGCAGCACTCATTGCCCTGACCTGGCACTGTGCTCACAGGCTTCAGGCAAGCTTGTGAACTTGACCCAGAGCTACCCGCTTCCTAAGCTGGATGTTTCCCAACTCCTGATTCCCTTCAATGATCTCCAGTGGTTTGAGAGTGTTTGGAGAAAAACAGGTGCGAGTGTTAATTACAACCAAGGAAGGCCAAAGCGCCCTCGTGAGAGAGCAAAGTGCGTGTGCCCCGCGTTCCTGGGGCTCTGTGCTGCTCGCTCAGAGCTGTTTGGCCGGTCCTGCTCTTGCTGCAGTCCCGTGCACGCCACGCCTGTGTAATAGACCTGTGAAGCCAGCACTGCAACCAGACGGCGGAACCGCCTCGTCGCCCCCCAAATTCCCTTTGTCCTCCCTGGCAGTCACACTCTCCCACCACTTACCCTAGCGCCCAAGGGTGCGTTCTCCGTATCAGTAGTTTTGTCTTTGGAGACTGTCACACTAAGGCAGCCGTGTAGTACGTGGCTCGTTACAGTGGCTTCCACTGCTCAGTGCAGTGGCTCCGAGAGTCATTCGAGGTGTGTGTTATTGATGATTGATGCCAGGCCAGCAGGTGGCACTGATCACAGCGCTGGACTCCGACATGGCTGACTGCTGTTCGAGTCCCAGACCGGGGGCGTGAAAAATCAGGCTGGCCATGTGCACATACAAGCCCAGGATCCAGAGAAGGAATTGTAGTGTGTGTGTGGGGGTGAATTCTCACCGGGGTGGAGCTGACTGCCCACTTTCTCTCTGTCTGTCTCTGTCTCTCTCCACCAGGCACATGTGCCCTATGGCAAAAAAACTTTAAAAAAATTAGTTCCTTTTTCTTGCGGGGTAGTACCGGCACTCCTCACCTGTTCTGTTCTCGTGACTAGGTCGTTAAGCAAATTGTTAAGTGAGGCGCTTAGAGGCGGAAGTCCTGTGGTGTGCTGAGGTGCCAAAGGGTACGTATTTCTCAGTATATATCACATAGAATAATGTCATCCCTACAAACAGCAGATGCTAGATAAGCACTAGAAAATGCTGAGACACTGCAATAATATAAATCCAGCATTAATTGCTCCTATTTATTCAGAATACTACTATGAATGCACAACAAAGTCCAACTTTATAAACGGAATAAATAGTGTAGCGTGCTTCATGTGGTGAATGCTAACCTGCTGCAGAACGGGACCAAGGCAGAGAGCGCGTTCCCGGCACTCGCAGGCTGAGGAAGGGGATTCTCCACGCTGGAGGGCGGCTGTAAGCGAGCAGGGCTGCATGCCACCGTACGAACGGAGCACGCATCGTTCAGCCACTCAGTTAAAGGACACCGAGTCGTTTACGGTACGACTAGGACCGCTATAAACAGTCACGTACAGGTTTTTATGCGAACATAAGTTTTCATCTCTGCAGTGTAAATATGTAGGATGGCTGGATTATATGCTAACTGCATTTTAATGGTATAAGTAAGTGCCAAACTGTATTCCAGAGTAGCCATCCCACTCTGCGTTCCTTCCAGCAACACAGAGAACTGCTGGTTCTGCACAGCCCCAACTGGTCAATAGTCACATGTAGCTTAAAAATAAGCACGGGTTCCAAGAAAGGCCATTTCGTTGTGTGGACATCGCAGAGTTATTACGCGAACCTGGAGGTGCTCCCGCCAACACACGGATATGAGGCATAACCTTGCGAGACCGTGGTCCACCGTCGGCAAAACGTCCCTACGTGCTGGATGGCCTGTGTCCTTTACTTCCGCCGTTCTAATAAGTGACACTGGCATCTCCTTGCAGCGTGACTCAGTTTCTCTAACGACTGGTGAAGCTGCGTACCCTTCCGTGTGCTTATTAAGATCCACATATCCTTTTCACTGCGGTGCCTGTTCAAGTTTCTTCTCGGTGTAACACATCGGGTTTTCTCCGTAAGTTTTGCGAGTTTTTTATACATTGGGAAGACAAGTACTTTGTGATTTGCAAATATTTCCTCCAAGTCTGTCTCCTGTCTTTTTATTATCACAAGAATGCCTTTCACAGAGTAATTCCAATGGAGTCAAAATTACTCTGGTGAAATCTAATTTATCTTTTTTTTCTTTTATAGACGGTGCTTTTGCTGTCATGTCTAACGACTCTGCCTAAATCCCAGGTCACGAAGATGGTCTCAGTTTTAATCCAGAAGTTTCATAATTTTGCATTCTACATTCAGACTTGTGATCTGTTTTGAGGGATCTTTGGTATAATGTGTGAAGATCAGGTCAAAGTTAATTTTTCATACCGTACCAAATCGGTCCAGCACCATTTGTTGAAAAGACTGTGTTTTCTCCATCGAATGGCCTTTGTGCCTTGGTCAAAAATCAATAGACATATTTTCTGCACCGTCATCTGGACTTCCTACCCGAGTATCCAAGTGCTCCCCGAGTTACCTTGTAGGAAAGCAAGCTCATTGGTAACCGGCACCAGTCCCTCACCAGAGCTAGCTCAGAGCAACCTGAGGAGCAGGGCTGGGTACTGGACTCTCGCTCGTGACATAGGCCGTGGAACACACAGCCTTCCTCTCTCCGTGCCAGCCACGCGTGGACTATTACGATCAGCTCTGATATCACAGCGTAAGAGGGGAACGGGCATTCTAGAAGCGTGACCAAGACAGCGAGGCTGGCAGAAATCACAGCACACGAGGGCTGGCTGCGGAAAACGACGCGTCTGGTCTGGAGTGAGGGAAGAACATAAGCACTAGCTCAGACCTAGAAAACGGAGCTCAGCGGAAAGGAAGACTCCGTCTATGTGGTCCCGAGGGAGATGACAAGCCCTGGCTGGGTACTGGGAGTCCAGAGGTGGACAGCGCATGCTTCCTGCTCTCGAGGGGGAAGCTGCGGGAAGACTTTGGTCTGACGTCGGCATCCAGCCGGTCGTGACCGCAATGCACACCTGCTCTGGTAAGAGACCGCCCAGACGACTTGCCTCGGCTTGGATTCTGCGCCACTACCAAAGAGGGCCGAGCACTCTGACTGTCTGGAATAAACGGCTCTTTCTGTCCTTGGTTTAGCAGCCTCATGAAGAGACTGAGGTCCCGGGAAGAAAGAGATCTGCCCAGGTGTCCGAATCGTGGTTGGAGAAGCAAGCTTGGAAACCACGCCTCCTGGTGATTCGCCCAGGACTCCTTCATACTATTTCTCAGACTTCTCAGTCAACACCGTGCTTGCTGGTGACACTTCTGGCCGGGTGTCTCCTCCTTAGGCACGCTGTCTCCTGGTTTTCTCACCCTGTGAGTTTTCCGTCTTTTAGGCTCCCTATCTCAGAAGCCTTTAAGCCTTTAAAGAGAAAGGAATCCTACAATCTGAGATTGCAGTCTTTCTTTTCAGTGATAAAATGGAAAAAAAATCAAATTAAACAAGTCTTTTCTGAAGATTTCGTTTCTGCTTCGGGCTGTTCTGAGTGATCCACTGCTCTGATTAGGCTGGAAGTAAGCCTGGCTTCCACGAGATCCTGGATGTAGCTGGGAGAAGCTTGTCCAGACTGCTTAAGATCACCGGGGCTCACACTGGCCTGGGAGCACTGCGACAGCACATTGATCCATTCCACAACGCGTCACACAGACACCTGGAGGACAAACGTCGCTGGCTCGTTCCGTTTTGCTAATCTTCCCAGGGCAGGACAGAGACCAGAAAAATAGTAACACAGTTTACAAAAGCACCTCAAACGGGTAGCATGACAGCGGGAAGTCAGTACGCCCAAGCCCAGCCTGGTCCGGCTCTCTGAAGGGGTGTCCCCTACAAAAAGGAAGAGAACCCCGTCTTTTCTACCCAGCAGAGTTCCGGCGAGGACCAAACGACATGGCGGATGTGAAACACGCTCCACATCGGAAAACCACACGTATCTCCGTGAGAGATGTGTCCATCCGACAAACGTGCCGGGCACCTGCTCTGTGACCTGGTATGCCGAGTGCCCTGGACAGAGGGTAAAGAAACACAGCCTGGACCACAGATAACAGTGTGACAAGCACGCATGACCAAGGCCAGCAGAGGGTGACGTGAGAGCACGGGGGACCTCTGACAGATCGGGGTGGTGAGAAGGACGGCAGTGCAGAGCAGGAGCAGAGCTCAACGCAGGGTGGGTGCTCCGTACTAGCTTCTGGGAAATGCCACTCACTCCTTAATCTATTTAACATTCCAAACCACCCCACAGAGCGGGCGCGATTCTTACTACCCGTAACGCTCCCAGGGCAGGGGAGGGAGGTGACTGTCCTCCAGGGGACGTGAGGCATTATGTGGAGGCATCTGTGGCTGGTGCGAGGTGAGCGGCTGGGACTGCTATGGGCATCTAGAGGCCAGAGACGCCGCCGAACGTCCTGTAATGCCCAGAGCAGCCCCTGTGATAAAGAACTACCTGGCCCCCTGTCCATCGCACCGAGCAGAGAAAGCCTGCTAGGACAAAAAGGGCCACAGAGCAGCAATGCCCAGCTGCAAAGCCCACGGCAAGCTTGCAGAGGGGCGTCTGATGGCGGCGCAACGGCAAAACGTGATGCTCTGCGGGGCTCACCCACGTGGGAAGGCTCCAGGTTGGAGCCCAGAGACCTCCCTGAGTGTCATCTGGGGCTGCTGAGACTGGGGGGAGGGGTTGATTGCAGCCATGGGACCCTGCGGGGGGTGCTGTCTGTCTAGCTCATGGGAAAAATAAATAAACTTAAAAAAGAAAAAAGTACAGACTGGAACCAAGGGAGGTCCTGGCAGCCCAGCCTGGTCTCCTTGGCTACGAGCCTCCACAGTCTACACCTGGGAGCGGAGGCAAGCGCAGGACGACGGGCTGGGGCAGGAGCTCGGCTGAGGCTACGAGGGACACACCAGCCACCAGCCCCTCTGCACACAGAGCGGGGTGGGGAGGGGAGAGGGGCAGTGGGTGGCTGGCAGCGCGGTGCTCAGACATGACGCCCGCGGGCTCCAGGGGCGGTCTGCACTTAGAGCTGGTCTCGCTCCCTCTGTCTGATCCCGTCATCATCACGCCAGTGAGGCAGAGGGTGCAGGGGCTGAGGCAAAGGTGACGTTCTGATTTCCCGAGGCCTAGAAAAGTGACATGACTTGTGGCAGGACTCAATGGCCCGGAGCCCCACCCCAGCCAGTGCCAGTGCCCTGTCCTCCAGGCCTCTGTAAGCCCCTGCAGTCGGGACCCGTCTCTGAAAGGGCTTTCCTGGGCACTGGAGGAGACGCCTCCTGAGCCAGGCGCAAGGCCCCGCACGGGGCCTGCGAGGGTGAGCGGGAGGGCCTTACAGTGCTGCAGTGCTGCCAGCCGGGCGCTGCTGGGGCTTCTCACTATCAGGCCTAGTCGATGGTCTTGGGGCACCCCTGCTGTCCTGACCAGGGGGGCACAAGAGAACCTCCCCGAGCACTCCCTGCTCAGAGGACGGAATCTGTTTAGTTCCAAATGCCCTTTCCTGAAGCCAACAATACTGCTTTCAGTGTAGCCACCATCACTAGGAAGGCAGCTGGTAGCTCAGTCCCTTAGTCTGGGTTCAGAGGAAACAAATTTTATTAATGCATTAATGTGCAAAAACACTGAATTCTTTTCTTTCTTTCTTTTTTTTTAAATTTAGATATTTTTGCTATAGGGCATGTGTGCTTGCTGCAGAGACAGAGACACAGAGTGAGAAGTCACCCCAAGGGAGGACGACCACGCCACAGCCCCTTCTGCTCCATTCTCCTCTGATTTTGGACATGCACATGCACGTGCCCAACGCGCGTTTGATCGGGTCCGGGACTTGATCCACAGTCGGCCATGTAGGAGCACAGCGACATAACCATTATGCCAGCTACTGGTCTCAACACTGAAGTTTGTTTTTTTCCCTTAGAGGGAGATTTTTGCTATAGGGCCCGTGTGCTCGCTGGAGCAACAGAGAGGCAGAAAGTGAGAAATCACCCCCCGGGGGGATGGCCGTGCTGCAATTCCTCCTTCTCCATTCTCCTCTCGGGATTTTAGGCACACACACAGATGCCAGCATGAGTTTTAAGCCACCAGGTCTGGGACTCGAACCATGGTCAACTACATGGGAATCCAGCGACACAGCCATTACTCCATTTGCTGGCCCCCAACACTGAACTCTTAAAAAAAAAATTGCCCACATTTTTTGTATGCTATTTCAAACAAATGTGCGGACGACTGACAACTCAGTTCCCACGACCGTTTCTCCTGACGTGCGCTGGGTGCCGGGGGCAGGGGCAGCCCTGGCAGAGGGATGTGGAGGCTCGGGGTCTCCAACCACCCACCCTGCAGACTTCATCTCCTTACAGGAGGACCTGGGTAAGCCGGCCCTCTGAGCACTCCAGCTCTGCCCCGCTCAGCCGGCTCCCCCTTGGCTGCGAGTCTCAGGGTCTCTGTCCTGACCTGCTCACGATGACAAAGTGAAGCAATGAAGGGGAAAGACTCTTGCAAAGAGGAGCCCCTAGCTGTAGAGAAGCTCGTCAGAGAGGCGCGGCGCTTGGCTAGTGCGTCTGTTAATAGAGTGATCTTCCCTACCATGAGGCTACCCAGTCATCCCTGGGCCAAGGGTCTCACCCCTGCAACACCATCTCCAGGCAGGGGTGGAGTTACTCTCCCAGCCCTCAGGGAACCTGTTGGACTGTTACTACACGTACTGCCTGTGTTTTTCATTTGTTCAGTCTCTAGATGGCTCTGAGAGCTCTCATAAGTCACTTACCTGTCCCGCCTCAGTTTCTTCCTCTTTCAAATGAAAATGACACTACAGGCATGGAAGACACAGCATCAGGGACATAGCAGAGAAATGTACTGGGCTGGCTTCACGGCACTGTTCCCCTACTAACCTACACGACCGCGCTCCGCACTACACCCAGCCCGCTGTTCCCCTACTAACCTACACGACCGCCGCCCGCACTGCACCCAGCCCGTAGGATGGCCTCGCCGGTGCAGTTACTGAGAAACTTCTGCGTGTGCTTTATTCAACGTCTCAGTAATTCTAGTTCTTTTATCCATATTGTGCACCCAAGTTTTCATTTGATGTAAGGCTTTGCTTTAAGAGGTCTAACAAGGCATGTTTTAATTAGAAAATGACTACATTTCATCCTAAACCCAAGTAGGAAACTAGAAACGGACACGCTGGCAGTCTTTGCGACTCCTGTGGGTGAGCACTTGGCTCCCGTGGACTCGGCGCCCAGGGCTTAGCCTGGAACGCCAGTGCTCTTCCTGAATGTCCCTCCGGCCGTGAGGTCTCGTGCTTCCTTGTTCCGATTCATGGCTCCTTTTTCCTATTTGAACTGTGGCCTGCGGAAGCCAGTCCCAGGCCCTGTGGGGTAGGACCCCAGGAAATGGGATGGTCTCTGCTTTCGAGGGGCTCTTCTGATTTTGGGAGAGGCAGGTATTTTTCAAGGGAACCTGAAGGAAGTCCTAAGAGTAATCGATGATCCAAATCTGCCACCTAATTTCTAATCTTTGTGATAGTCAAAGCCATATTCTCTCTTACAGCGTTACACACGCGCACTCACACCCGTGCACACACGCTGTGGGACCCCAGGGCACCCGGGGCCCATCTGTGCCCGAGACCCTCCCATGTAGCTTCTCACCTGAGCTGTGGCCTCCGCTGAGGGTTAGGGAGCTCCGTGAAGTATCACTGTTTGAACTTTTTACTATGAACAGTTACTGATCTTTCCGTTAGTAAACCTAGCTTCTTTTTAAAAAGTTCAGGGGAGCAAAAGGACAAGTGAGACACAGATGGGGCCCAGCCTGCTTGGTACTAAAGACAGTGACCTCACCTGGGACCAAGAGCCCGCGGGTCCAGCCTCGGGGGAGTCAGGAAGAGGAGGTGGCAGCAGCCTGCCCTTCCCTGTCCTGCATGGCCCTGCCCTGCCCACCAGCGCGGCCCACCGCCCTGGCTCTCTGAATGCAATCAGGGTACCCGAGCCCAACAGAGCTGGCAGTCTGTCCAGACAAGGGCAGAGTTCTGTCTGCCCAAGCCCTGCTTCACCTGCTCCACTTGTTAGCAATTCTTTCCACTTCTTGCCACTTCTTTAGATGTTCGTTTCTCTTTTCTTCCACTCTCAATTCCACAGGCCATGGCCCTGTGTTGCTTTATTAAGCTGAGAGAGCTGGTGGCCCGTGCAGCTGCTGCTGCCTCGGCGCTCCATCCTGGCACCCTCCCAGGCTGCCTCCCGAGTGTGTGCCCTTCCCTCGTCCCAGGAGAATGGAAGGGAAGCAATGCAGTGGGAACCGGCAGCCTTAGGCTCTAGTCCTGGCTCTGCTGCTGCTGGCCTGGTGACCACCACCAAGCTGGACCCTCTTCAGGTTTGTTTCCACATCTATGTTTAATTTCTAACCGGTTGAGTGTAGCGTTAAATAATACACTGTGGGGCCACCAGGTGGCTTAGACTCCCATACGGCCAACCATGGTTCAAGTGCTGGACCTGGCAGCCTGAAACTCATGCCAGGTGCATGTGCGTGCGAGCACAAAATCCCAAGAGGAGAATGGACGAGAAGGGAGTGTGGTGTGGCCATCCCCTTGGGGGTGATACTCACTTTCTCTGTCTGTCTCTGTCTCTCTGGCAAATGCAAGCACTCTATAGAAAAAAATCTCTAAGTAAGAAAGTAAATAAATAAATTAAATATTGCAAATAAAGCTGTTGGCACTTAATAGCTGGATAAACAAAAACTATCCCGGCCGTAGCCCTCGTGTCTACCTCTGAATGAATGAAAGAGCTGAACATTGCCTTGGACACAGTAAACATTACTTCTCTCTCCCTTACCCATTGGAAATACTGCCAGGAACCCTGACGCAGCTGCTTTGGGGAAGTGACTACTGTGTCCAGACAGTGGCTTGGAGATGTGGGCCAGGGCATACTGGCATAGCTGTTCAGTGTGTTTGCTTTGCCAGTAGGCATGCACACTTGCCAGAGTGTGAGAGAGCGAAAGTGAGAGCACCCCACGGGTGACAGTCACGCCGCCATCCCTTCTCCTCCACTCCTCCCTCCTTTCGGGGTTCTGGGCATGCACATGCACCCAGGCTTCTTTCTCAAGCTGCTGGGTCCGGTACTCGAACCACACAGTCGATCATGTGGGATCAAGTCTCCTTAGCCACCTCACCATTGGCTGGCCCCAGAGCTGTTGCATTTTAATATTCTGTATCTTCTTTTTAAAGTTTATTTTCCCCTTTACTCATGATAGAGCTCATACATGGGCACAGAGGCAGAAGGAGTGAGAGGGAGGAGCACCGTCCACAGGGTCTGGTCACCCTGGGATCCCCTCCCTCCAGTCCTCGGCCTGTCCGATCTCGGGTGCTCGTGCACATGCCCAGTTTACTGCAGGCTGATGGGCTGGGGACCTGAGCCCAGCCGCCATGCAGGACTCAGCTTCCCTTGTGGAGCACTGCCGCCCGTCGCAGAGCCAGCCTGTAGCGCTCCGTGCCTGCTTCCTGCACCTGCTCAGAAACACTACTGAGGACCCGGGACGTTTGCTAGGCCCCAGCCGAGCCTGGGGTTAACGTTGCCTGCTCCTCTCCCTCGTCACCTAGAGGCAGGACCGACAAGTGCAGAGACGAAGGGCATGCTGAGCAGGACACAGGAGTAGGTGCAGAGTTCTTTCAGGTGTGAGAGAAGAACTGCCTAGGCCAGAAGTCGCTGCAACAGAGGTTTCCTTGAATTGGCCTGAAACCTGCCTCATGTAGCTTTTTTAAATTGTTTCATTTTTGCTATAGAGCATTGTGTGCTCACCAGAGAAACAGAGAGAGAGAGGGAAAGTAAGAAAGCACTCCCTGGGGGATGGCCACACTGCAGTCCCCCTTTCTCCATTCTCCTTTTGAGATTTTGGGTGCACACACATGTGCCCTGCATGTTTTCCAAGCCGCCAGGTCCAGGACTCCAACTGTGCACTCAGCCATGTGGGGTCCAGCCGCCTTCACCACCACCCCACCTGGCTGGCCCTGGTGTAGCTCTCTCTACCGACTGCAGGCAGTGACCGTCTTCCCAGAGCTTTCTCCTGGGAGCACGCCCGGAACGTTCGTGGACTGCCAGGCAGGTGTGGTCAGCGTCCCCTCACTCCCTTCCTTCGTCGGTCAGCTCGAGCAGCCAGGACGGAAGTCCAGGACTGGGTGACTGAACAGCAGAAACACGTCTTCTCCCAGCTCTGGAAGTCCAGGGTCAAGGTGTCGGCAGTTGTTTACTCTGGAGGCCTTTCTCCTAGGCTTGCAGAGGGCCACCTTCTGTGTCCTCGCGTGGCCTGTTATCTAGGCAGGGACATCCTGGTGCCCTTTCTTCTTCTCATAAGGACACGAGTCCCACAGGACGAGGACCTGAGCGCATGACCTCGGTGAACCCCGCTGACCCCTCGAAGGGCGCATCTGCTAACACAGGGACGTGGGGTTCTGGTCCCCACCTGTGAATGCTGGCGGACACAGTTGGGCCTGTAACCGTGCCCTGGAGGACCGCAGCCTTCTGTGAGACATCTAGACAGCACACGGCACTGACAGTTTTGAAGGAGACTGATAGGACCCCGCCGGTAGAGGTAAAATGACACAAGCTGTAGCTTGCTTTTTATTTCCCTTGCAGTTTTGCATTATCTGGGTTTCTGTAGGTTATACATGACAGATACTAACAAGGGGAAAATGTACTAGTTCATATAGTACCAAAACAACCCAGACCGCTCAAAGATAAGGCTGGCTTGGGCGGGCCGAAGCCCCAGGGCACGCGGTCAGCGCTGCTGGGAGCAGTCGGTCTCTCTCACCGTCCCGAACTCTGAGCCACTCTCGGTGACTTCCCGTCAGCCCCTCCCAATGTGGGGAGAGGAGAAAGGAAGGCTCTGAACACGAGCGGTTCCAAGGTCCCTCCAGCCCTGGTCCGGCCGACCCTGGTCCCAGATGAAAGGCCAGCACCTTCTCAACTCCCGCAGACGGTTCTCGGAGGACAAACCTGTTCCCAGACCAGTCGTGGCAGCTAGGGGACCGAGTCTTGGTCTGGCCAGGCCTGGGTCATGTGCCACCCTACAGTGGGGTGGGGGTGAGGTCCACACAAGCCACACAACCAGGTCGGACCACGTGGACTAGAGAAGACTAGCTCCCCTCAGCCAGCTCCCCCGCTCCAAACTGGCTGCTGACGAAACACAAAACGACGTGGTATTGAGGCAGGGACAGGTGGGCCCCAGTGACCTGGGCCCCTGCAGCAGTGCGTGCTGGGTGACGCTGCAACGGCAAGCTGAGCCTTGTGGGAACTCACGGCTACACGGCTGGGCGTGGTGGTGTACCTGTCGTCCCAGAGACTTGGCAGACTGAGGCAGAGGACCATGACCTCTGGTCCAGGAAAAGAAAAGGATCGAAATGCCTTTTAGAAGAATGTCTTGATCTCTGTGCAGCGCCCGACCCATGAGAACGAGCTCAGACTCCTGTCTGTCTCGGCCCTGCGCTGGGAAACACGACCTCATCAGAGAGGGTCACTGGTGCACGCGGCCCCTCGGCCTCTGCCCGCGGTACGGACACAGCACGGAGAACACAGAAGCTTCTCCTTCTGGCAGTCCTTAGTAAGAGCTAGACTTCACCACGGAAGCATCAAGAGTAATTACGTCGATAGAGTGATACATTACACATTCCTTAAAAAAAAACAGATGGTCACATTTAAGGGAGTAGTGTAAAATAAAAGAAGAAAAGAAAGAAAGGAAAAACCAATACACACACTGTTGAATGAAATTTGCCATTTTGGAACTATGCAAAAAATTTCTTGTTGCCAGGGACATGTCAAAAAAAAAAAAAAAAAAAAAAAAAAAACACAAAATAAACTGCCTGAGCAGCCCAAGCTGGGGTGCGGTGACCAAGCGGGAAGCGTGGCTGCTGACTTCCCAGCTGAATGAAGTCATTAGACTCCAGAACACAAAAGCCAGAAAAACACAACTGAGAGAGAAAATTCAAGGACCAAAATATCATTTAAAAAAACTTCCAGCTGGGCCAGCGGGAGGCATGGTGGTTAAAGTGCTGGACTCCCACATGGCCGCCATAGCTCGAGTCCTGGACCTGGCAGTTTGCTTTCTCACTTCTCTCTCGCTCTCTCTCTGTTTCTCTCATGAGCACATGTGACATATAGTAAACTTAATAATAGTAATAATAGTAAATAAAATTAATAAATACTTTCTTAAAAGAAAAAAAAATGAAACCTTTAGTTGTATATGCCAGTTCCAGAACCTAGAAACACAGCAGGCAAAATTCACTCGGTCATCCAAATGTCAACTGTCCTCACAGCTGGCAGATACTGCGTGAGACACCAGGACAGAAATTAACTTGGTTGGCAACAATTTTAAAACAACCTTGAATATTACTGTTTTTTGTTTTTGTTTTTGTTTTTTTTTTTAGAGGTTTTTGCTACAGGGCACCTGCACTTGCCAGAAAGACAGAGAGAGACAGAAAGACAGAAAGCGAAAAATCACCCCCAAAGAGGGATGGCCATACCACAATCCCTTCTCCTCCATTCTCCTCTTGGGATCTTGGTCACGCACGCATGTGCACCTGGCGTGAGTTTACGCCACCGGGTCCAGGACTTGAACCGTGGTCAACTACATAAGAGTCCAGCAACATAGCCATTATGCCAACTGCTGGCCCTGAGTTTTACTATTTTTAAGGCATTTTTACAGACATAATCACACTTCTCCCAATAACAACCCCATTTTACAGATAAGGCAAGTGAGAGCCAACGACAACAGATCACATGCCCTAACTGCACAGCCAGTGAGAGGAAAGCCTGAACGTACATCCTGACGAGACTTCTGACCTTACACTCCTATATCTCCTTCCACGCTGGACCGAAGGCTCTCCTCCCCTCCCTGCTAACTCCCAGGCCACGTTCTTCCAGGCAGCCATGTTCTACAGAGTGTAAACTCAAAATGAAGCGTCAGGCAACACAAGGCTCTTCCATCACACATACGCGGGACCCTCGGGGCACAGTCCCTCTAGACCCTCCAGACTTCTCAGGACCTTCATTACTATGCACTGTCCTTTTCTGGGGCAGGGAGGGGCCTGCAACTCTCCTCAGACTCACTATAGAACTTTCTTCCCCACGGAGCCTCCTGTATGACTAGGGCAGTCGTCAAAAGCACAGGTCCCAGAGTCATGTGGGTTTGGGTTCAAACACCGGCTCTGCATGGTGCTGGGTAAGTTATTCAGGTGGCACATGCTTCCGTTCCTTCGTCTGGGACAGGTGTGCCAGTAAGAGCAGTAGCTCAGACCTCCTGGGGAAGGGCGCACACGCTTCCGCCTCCGTGTCAGAGGTTACACGCTCACTCAGGCTCGGCTAGTGTGAGGTACTCGCTCATTCAGCAGGACGTTCCATGACACAAGTGTCACTAGAACGCCTAAGAGAGTATTCACTTCACAGAAGTAGACTGGGAGGTAGCTACTGGTGCTAAAATACGGTCAGAAGGCTTGGATCCAAACTCCAGCTTTGCCACTTACGCAGGGACTTTCTAATGTTTTTTAATGACCAGAGGACACATGAGCTTGCCAGAGAGATGGAGAGAGAGAGAGAGAGAGAGAGAGAGAGAGAGAGAGAAAGCACCACCAGTGGGGCATGGTCACGCCGCACTCCCTTCTCCTCCATTTCTTCACCCCCTTGGGGTCTGGGGCACACATTTACACACGGGCCAGACGCGCTTGGGCTGGGATTTGAACCATAGTCGGCCATGTGGGATCCACTCTCTTAGCCACTAGGATATGAAGCCAGACTGCTGTGACTTTGAGAAAGTGACGTAGCCTCTCTGAATCTTAGCGGGTTCTATGTAAAACGGTAATAACAGTACACCAGTCTGACTCCGGAACCTGTGCCCAGGCAGCTGTGTAGGACGGCTGCAGAGTCAGGTATGATAACAAGGGCACCTGGTACGGTGGGTACACCCGCACGCGTATTACTTTGTGTTGGAACCTAGAAGAATCAGAAACTTTCGCTCAAGCGTATAGGTCCTTTTAAAACTTCAGATGCACTTTACAAACTCAAGTACTTTTGTAAGAGTACGCTACTCCCTAGAGCTTTGAAAACCCACCACGCGGCCCTCGGGCCTTCGTGCTGATCTTACTGTCGGCAGGTTCTGCCCGGCCACAGCCAGGTCTTGCTCGCTGGATCCGGCCTCTCTACCAAACACTAATAATGACTGCGTGCTTAGAAGTGGACAGACGTAGAAGCAGCAGCAACTCTTCTTTCTAGTGCCATTTCCCCTCCTAGGGCCTGTGAGGGTCACTGGCACATGGCAGAAGGTGGGGTGGGGGTTAATACCTAGACAAGAAGTGCAGAGAGGCCGAGGTGTACCCAGCTCTGGCCCTGTATGACAGAAGGAATGAAAATGTATCAAACATTGCTCCTGCCTTCAAGTAACCTCAGTCTAGTTAGGAAATAAATTTAGAAACATTAAATATTAGAGACATATATGTTATCTATGGGAGTCCAGAAGAAAAGAGAAAGCATCTATGTGAGTTACGGAAGCCGGAACTGTTTCTTGAAGGTGTGAGCGTGCACAGCACTGGGTTTCAGAGGACTGCATGACAGAGACAAAGGTTCCGAGACTGGGAAGCAGCGTGGAGTGTGCGGTCTGTGACCACATCGGGTTTCTGGAGCAGGAGGAGCTGAACTCCTCGCGAGCTGAGCGCCCACAGCACAGCCCAGCCATGCAGGGCTTTGTCGGCAAGAAGTGACAGAGGCTATGTTGGCTGTGGATGGAGCTCTGTCCACACAGCGACGCAGGAAAGACCGCAAGGACAGGGTGCTTTCTACACAGCAACGCGGTAAAGGCCCGTCCCAGAGCGCTGGGATCTGTGCCTCTCCTTGGGGCAAGCTGCCTTTCATGTTCAGTCGTGGGCAGGGGTGAGCTGACTTGCACTCAGGGACTGATCATGACGACTGTCCCAACCGAGAGGCCCAGGACAACAAACAAGGAGCCATCACCTGCAGCGAGCGCTCTGTCGCCCCTTCCTTAGGAGGCACTACTCCCTCATGGCAGCAGGCCGGAGAAGGACAGAAGTACCGGTCCCCGCCCTGCGGCTTTGACTGCAAATGCACCTGCTCTCCAGGAAGGGGGTTCATGGCGGAGGAGAAGCACTTCATTAAATCACAGAATTTGTTTTGTTGTCCTGCCACATACTTTTTTCTTTCTTTTATTTATTTATTTTTTTTAGAGATTTTTGCTATAGGGCCCATGTGTTCACTGGAAAGAGAGAGAGAGACAGAGACAGAAAGTGAGAAATCACTCCCCAGGAGGGATGGCCATACCATAATCCCTTCTCCTCCATTCTCCTCTCAGGATCTTGGGCACGCATGCACACACACCCAGAGTGAATTTTAAGCCACCAGGTCCGGGACTTGAACCATGACTGGCTGCATGGGAGTCCAGCACTGTAAGCATTACACTACCTGCTGGTCCCGCCACACTTTTGTGCCTCTCTCCATCTTCCTCCAGAAGGCTCTATCTTGACCTAGTACACCTGACCTACCTGCCTGATGTGAAAAACGAAGCAAAGAGCAGCAACATCTAAAACATGTGACAGCGAGCCTGGTCCTGCGCTGGTTTCTTTCCTGGTGTCCCTGTGTCAGCCTGGGGACACAGCCAAGAGGGCCCTACAGAGATGGCGAGCTCCACGTGGCCACGTGCTCCAGGCCCCCGCACTCACGCTGAGGAAGACGAGGGCCAGTAAGTCTCCGAGAGTCACAGTGACAGTGAGCCGGGCACGTGACAGGTGTCAAGCCAAGAAGGCCCATGAATCAGAATGAGACCGGGACTGAGACCGAACGACCTAGTGTGGACAAGCTAGCCGTCCACACCCCTGGGTGCCGACTGCACCCCAAAGCACATGGGGCCGCACCCTTCACTCCCCAGTCCTCTCCACCTGCAAAGCTTGCCCTGGCCATTCTTATGGTCTCTGAAGCACATCTCTGAAAAGAAAGCATCATTTGAATTTTCCAGGTAGAAGAACTAAGTCTCAGTGAAGTGGCTGATCTAAAGTAACACGGCTCCTTTACTTCTTGCTTTTGCTTTTTCATTAGAACCTGGGAGTTCCAGGCTCTTCCACGAACTCTAACCAGGAGTATGCACCAGAGTCATCAGCTGAGCCCTACAAAGAGCACATGCCGGGGGACCAGGAAGTGGTGTGCTGGTCAAAGCACTGGACTCCCTTGGGAACAGCAGTTAGCGTGATGGCTATGTCGCTGGACTCCCATTTAGTCGACCGCGGTTCGCGTCCCGGACCCAGTGGCTTAAAACTCACGCTGGGCACGTGTGCGTGCGTGCCCAAGATCCCGAGAGGAGAATGGAGGAGAAGGGATTGCGGCGTGGCCATCCCCCCTGGGGGGTGATTTCTCGCTTTCTGTCTCTCTGTCTCTCTCTGTCTGGCGAGTGCACACGCCCTATAGCAGAAACCTCTCAAAAAAAAAAAAAAAACAAAAACACTGGACTCCCAGGTAGCAGACCATGGTTTGAGTCCTGGACCTAGTAGCTTGCTTTCTCAGCTTTCCTCTCTCTCTCTCTGTCTCTCTCATAAGTGCATGTGCCCTATACCAAATTTTTAAAAATAATAATATTGGGGCCGGCAGGTGGCATGGTGGTTAAGGCGGCTGGACTCACACACGGCTGACCACGGTTCAAGTCCTGGACCTGGCAGTTTGCTTTCTCTTTCCTTCTCTCTCTCTGTCTCTCTCTGGTTATCTTTAAAAAAATTAAAAAATAAAATTATGACAATGAATAAAAATTAAATAATTCTTTAAAAAATAATAACAATAAATAAAATAAAATAAATCTTAAAAAAAATAATAAGAGCACATGCCTGGGTTCTGCCTCTACATATCTGGACTCAGGATCTGAGGAGTGGTCTGGCCATCCGTGTCTAGGTTGCAATGGGGATGCCCAGTGGAGAGCTGCTGCACAGGGTTTCTGCATTGCAGGTCACTCCTGACAGCTCCTCAGTCACCTCTCCTGCTGTCCAAGAGGACCCACCACAGCATAAGGGCTTCTCGCTGCAGGGGCTCCTGAGTGCTCACCTCAGGTCAGTCCTCTCCCCTCAGAAAAGCCCATGCCCATGAGCCTGCGGTGCGGTCCGAGTCAGCTCAACTGACATCTGCTCACGTGCTGGGCCCATCACAGAGGGACGTGGACGATGCACGTGGACCAAGTATGCAGGCATGGGGGAGGCCAGACTCTTGGGGGTGCAGGGTGGAGGTCGACGCTTGGTGGTGGCTCTGGCCCCGTGATAATTAGCCAGAAAGCGCTGCAGGCCCGGTTTGTCAGCTGCAAGAAACGAGCAAATCTCTGAGCCCGTGAATCTGCGTGCCAACAACTGAAGGCCCACGCTCTCAGCTGACTGCTCACGCACGCTTGGTTCACTGTCACACGCATTTCAGCAGCGGGCGGGATTACCCCAGGACTGTCTTCTGGCCCTGTGAGTCTGAACACTCAGCAAGTGGGGGTTACAAGTGCCCTCCTTTGAATGGCTCCGTTTCTCTCCTTGCTCCGGTGCAATTGCTAATCTAAGGCAAGGGTGTAACGAAATGCTTTGCTGCTTCTGGTAAATTAAAAGAACTCACTCACCGAGTATCTACTAAGCGCCTGGCACCTCGCCAGATGCTTTATACACGTGATCTCATGTCATCAGCACAGAGCTCTCAGAGCGAGGGAACTGCCCCACTTTACAGAGAGGGAAACGGAGGCACAAAGACCAGAAGAACCATTTGCTGCTTGAGGTAACAAAGCTGGCAGGGAAGTAAAGGTGGTCGTTCTGCAAACATCAAGGGTAACCTTCCATAAATATTACTCATTCTAGGCAAGCCAGGGAACAGGAAGAAAAGAAACAGACCTGGCCACACCCTGAGAAAAATGCGGATGGTCTCTGCTGGGGTTTTAGCAGCTAAAGCACAGCTCGAGCAGAGCCTGGCCCCAGCCCCCAGCTCAGCTCCTGATTCTGCGACAGCCCTTCTCTTCACCTTCACCCACCCAGACCCTCCACCTCCCCCCGAAGGCCTCCTTTACCGCGCAACAAAGCATGACCGCCGCTCCTCCAGCCCACGGTACCGCCTCTGCAGCCCCATGGGACCACCTCCCTCTCCCCTGGTGAGTCTCAGCTCTGGCTACCCCACCCTATGCTTCTGTCTGCTCAGCATCTCCAGGGGACAGTAAATTCCAGAGGCGAGACTGAGGATGAGGCCTATCTTCTCCACCTACCATGGCTTACATATATGTTCAGGGCATGTCTGTTGAATGAATGGCTACCCTGATAGCAAGTGTGCCCCTTCCACATCCCGGTCCCCAAGGAGACGGAGTTCTCACACCCGCACAGCTGAAGGCACTTCGGCAGCTCTCAGTGGTTGACAGGTGTCACACGGCCCAAGCTGGCACTCTGTCCCAGGACTCCTATCTCTGCATAAACACTCTTTCCTTTTGGGACCAGTAGTTGGCATAATGGCTATGTTGCTGGACTCCCATGTAGTTGACCACGGTTCGAGTCCCGGACCCAGTGGCTTAAACTCACGACGGGCATGTGTGCGTGCGTGCCCAAGATCCCGAGAGGAGAATGGAGGAGAAGGGATTGCGGCGTGGCCATGCCCCCTGGGGGGTGATTTCTTGCTTTCTGTCTCTCTGTCTTTCTGGCAAGAGCACGTGTCCTATAGCTAAAACCTCTCAAAAAAATAAATAAATAAAAAATGAAAACGTTCTTTCCTTCCAGCTTTTTGTTGTTTGACATTCAGAGACTACTACTAGACTAAGCAAAAAGGAATGGGGGTGGCAATGAGGGCTGTTTTAAAAAGTAGTATCTGGGGACCAACAGATGGCATAATGGCTACATTGCTGGACTCCTGTGGAGTAGACTGCAGTTCGAGTCCAGGACCCGGTGGCTCAAAAGTCACACTGGGCGCATGTGCGTGCACGCCCAAAATCCCTCAAGGAGAATGGAGGAGAAGGGACTGTGGCGTGGCCACCTCCCAGGAGGTGATTTCTCATTCTCTCTCTCTCTCTCTCTCTCTCTCTCTCTCTCTCTGGTGAGTGCACGTGTCCTATAGCAAAACGCTCTTTCTCCAAAAAAAAAAGTAGTATCTGGACAAACTGATGAAGCGCCCACTCTGAAACACAAAATGCAATCATTACAGTGGCATTTTATAATTCACACATGCCCTTCCAACACAGCATCCACAAACGAATCCACTTCCTGTGAGGTAATGAAGGCAGGCTTGCGAGGGGTGATTACCACAGCCGCGGCATCTACCCGCCACCGTAAGGATGGAAGGCAGGTCTATGGAGCCCAGACCCACACTGCCTCTCTACGAGCAAGGCTAAACAACAAAGAACGCGCATCTAACAATGGAGGGTGGGCTGGTGTTTCAAACATCTCCGCTGTGCCACCCTCACAGCTACAGTGTTCGTTCCCGAAAACATTTTGCTTGGGGCTAGTCAGACAGAGGCGAAGCTGTCAAGTCGGTGAAGTCTGTCTGTCCGTCTCTGTCTCCTGCTGTTTCTCTCCTGACCTCGCCACCCTCCACCCACTTTCTCCCGTAGGTGCCCAGCTGTCACCTGTTAAAGACCCACACTCCGCCAGGCCCTGGGGAACCAAGGGCACAGGGACCCCAAGCTCCTTGCACTAAGGGGCTGGGCTTATTTCATTCAAATCATAATGACCAGGTACTTAACAAGAGCCCCTGGAGCTGATACTACGCTAGTAACTGGCAGTGACCTAAGATGAGTAAGACGCACCCCAACTTCAGACCGCTCATACTTCGAGAGAGTCGGAGAGGTGAAAAAGCTAATCCTAGAACGTTTCCCTGCACACACACCCGACAGACGGGATGGGGGCTGTGGAATGGGGAGGGGGGTCCGTCTGTTGTACTCCGGAGGATGCTCTGCTTGTCCTCTGCCCCCCGCTTTTCCCACGGCAATGGAGAACATGCCAGCCACGACAGGCTCCATGTCCACAGGGTCTGCAGACTCAGCAAGGCCGAGCCGACTGCTGAGACGGTCAGTGCTTGGGATGGGCTGACACAGTGTCTGAAAGCACGGACTGCACTGGAGCTCACTGCTCAGTGACTCCAGGCAAATGACCTCGCCTCTCTGGGCCTCTGTCCTTAGTTCCTTCCTTCACTTAACAAATATTTATTAGATACCTACTATGTGCAAGGCACTACAGATACAGCCATGAACAAAAAATAGTTTTAAAACAAAAACAAAGAGCTATCTTTGTGGCACTGACATCTCACTGAAGGGCGAGAAACAACAAACAAATACAAAATTAGACTTTCCAGGATGCAGATGATGGCATGTGACCCGGGGGAAGAGAAGGCGGGTGGAGGAGAGTGGGGGGGGGGGTGCGGAGAGAAGGCAGGTGGAGGAGAGCGCGAGGACCCACTGTGGGAAGGCCTAGGATAAAGAGAAGGTCGTGCACCAGCTGAGCGACGCCTGGAGGAGGCGAGGGGCAAAGCTGGCGGCGATGAGGTGGAGTGGCCGGCTCGGCCAAGGGGCTCTGCCGCCTCAGAGCCTGTCGCGGTGCCTGGCACAGTCTCCATGGTCGTGGGGAAGGCTGAGGACAGAAGGGGGTAGAACAGACAGCCCCCCCTGGTTCCCTATCTGCAGAGGATCAGGTGGATGTATGGGCGCAGGGCTCAGGGTGAGTCTGGGTCAGACCATTCCCATTCGTAGACGGTAGGTGATTAACGTTACCATGAGAACGCAACCAGGTGCCTGCTGCACGCAGGTGTTCCAGGATCGCGTTTCTTTACCCTCCTTCCCCTCCCAGCCCAGCCTCTGTCTCCTATTGATTGAGCTGTATGTGCTCAGCACAGCTGAAGGTCAATGTCCCTAGACATCTGTTTCCTCGAGGTTACAGGACCCCGAAATGCAAAGGACTAAGCTGACTTGGGCTCTCTGGGCTTGCATAGTTCAGGTCAGGCCTGTGCCACTCATCTGAACTCATTTCAATATTCCAGTGAGAGGACACAAAAAGTTGTAACACTTCCCAAGACTAGATATAAATTCGGGCCCGCAGGTGTTGTGGTGTTAAAGGCGCCGGACTCCCAGATGGCTGACCAAGGTCTGAGTCCCAGACCTGGGGGCTTGCTTTTTCACTTTCTCTCTCTTGCTCTGTCCTTCCCTACTCAAATTAAATTAAGTTAAATAAATAAATAAATAAAGTTAAATAAAATAATTCTTTAAAAAAGAAAAAAAAGACTAGATATAACTTCAAATTAGTAAAGAGAGCTAGTTGGAGTCTGAATCTCAACCTTTCCATGATAACATTTTGTTTAAAAATAAAATAAAACAGGGCCAGCAGGTGGTGCGGAGGTTGGGGCGGTGGATCCCACCTGGCTGACTGTGCAGTTGGAATCCCAGACCTGGTGTCTTGAAAATCACTTTGGGCACGTATGTGTGTGCCTAAAATCTCGAGAAGAAAAAGGAGAAGGGCCTGCAGCATTGGCGACCACTCACTCCCTGGGGGTGATTTCTCACACTCACTCTCCCTCTATCTCTGGTTCTCTTTCTCTGTCTCTGGTGAGTATACGTGCCCTACCACAAAAACTGAAAAACAAAATAAAACATAAAACAAAGACTGAAAATAGTAACTTCCCCTTCTCATGTGACTTGCACATTCCAAGTACGGATTTGAGATCTTGGAGTTAGCACACCACATTCCTTCTGGAAATAAATCGGAATTAGTCCAGTGCCAGGAATTCTGAGAAACGGAGCTCTCCAATTTGGGTTGCATTCTCACTTGAAGGATTATGGTAAAATCACATTTAGGACTTCATTCTGGGGTGTTAAGGGAATGCAGTCACTGTTCAGGGTCTAGAGAAGGAAAATTACACAGTATTTCAGAGGCCAGTCTCTGCAGTCTGGTAGCAGGTAAATGTTTACTTAAAAGTACTAGGGTCAGGGACCAGCAGTTGGTGTAATGGCTGTCGCTGGACTCCCATGTTGTCAACCACAGTTCGAGTCCTGGACCCAGTGGCTTAAACTCACGCTGGGTGCGTGCGTGTCTGCGTGCCCAAGATCCCGAAGGGAGAATGGAGGAGAAGGGATTGCAGTGTGGCCATTCACCTGGAAGTTGATTTCTCGCTTTCTGTCTCTCTGTCTCTCTCTGTCTTTCTGGCAAGTGCATGCACCCTATAGCAAAAACCTCTCCCAAAAAAATACAAAAAGAAAGAAAAAGAAAAGAATAAAAAGTACTAGGTTCAGTAACATCTTATCTAAGAAAGGAAGTTTTGTTGTTTTTTTTTTTTAAAAAGGAAAAACACAAGTGACTTGTGTCTACCATGACCGCCAGCTAGAATGACTGGCCTGGCTGTTCAGTGACAGCAGCAGGGTCGTAAAAGGCAGGCAAACCCGGGCCAGCGGAAAGTGCTGGCCCACCTCTTGGGCTTTCCAGATGCTGTGACCTGCTAGGCTTGGGATGTGGCAGCAGCAGGCCTCACAGCCAGTAGGGAGCTCCGGAGTGAGGTCACCTGCAGGGACTCTCCCGAAGAGTGGCAGTGTTCCCAGCACTCCACAGCTGGGCGTGCCCGGGACACTGCCTGCGTTCTCAGGGCCGGCATCTCCACATGCTCTGGGACCCCAGCACACGGAGGCCCAGGGGTCCCACCTCGGGACTGCACCGAGCTGGTGCAGGCACGCCTGCCCTGCCTTCCTGCCAAACCCTCCTGGAGTGAATCGTGTGCACTGCTCATGAAGCCTGACTGTGCGCAGGTAGTCCTGAGAACTAAGGACACAAAGCTAAAAGCGGAGTCCCTGGTCAGGTAAGGAGCGGGGGGCGTGCGCATCTGTCAGAACCAGACCCCGTTTGGCAAGCAAGCCTGGCCTTTGCGCTCTCCTACCGGGTGTCCACAGATGAGCCGCCCCCGGTTCTCTCCTCCCTGTGCACTCAGGTAGACAGAGGTTGTAAAGTGCACTCATGACCCCACTCATTCTAACAGCGTGGTCGATGTTCTTGGAAGGAGTCGCCATCCCCATTTTTCCTTCTTTCTTTTTCTTTTCTTTTCTTTCTTTCTTTCTTTCTTTCTTTCTTTCTTTCTTTCTTTCTTTTTTTTTGGAGAGGTTTTTGCTATAGGGCGCGTGTGCTTGACAGAGAGGTGGAGAGACAGAAAGCAAGAAATCACCCCCCGGGGGGATGGCCACGCCGCAATCCCTTCTCCTCCATTCTCCTCTCGGGATCTTGGGCATGCATGCACACATGCGTGGCGTGAGTTTAAGCCACCAGATCCGAGACCACATGGGAGTCCAGAGACATAGCCGTTACACAAACTGCTGGTCCCCCCATTTTTCAGTTGAGAAGATGGAGATGAAGAAAGATGGAGAGACTTGCTAAGCCCGTGAAGGTGGCACAGGGCAGCACCAGGGTTAGAAACCAAGTTCTCAGATCCTCATCCCAATACTGCTTCCTGCTCTGCAAGACCTCCCGAGGAGGAGGGGCTGTTGTGTCTAGCGTCTTGGCCGCAGTTTAACCACCACACCAGACCCCTGCCTACGAGCACGCCTGGCCCTGGCCCCCGCCCGCACTTCAACTGCGGCTCCTTCCTGCCTTATCTCCACCAGCCTTCCCTGAACCTCCCATCTCCCTGGCCTCCGGCCTCCGTTTGCTAAGCCAGTGGTTCTCAAGGTCTGGGCCCCAGGCCTGCAGCCGGGTCACCTGGGAACTCATTAGGCATGCAGGTCCTCAGCCCCACCCAGGCCTGCAGAGTCCGCTGGGAGAGGAGCCCGGTGATCTGAGCTGTGATGGCACTCCAGTGATGCGCTGAGCTGAGCGGGCAGGTGAGCTCCTCGGTGGGCCCCGTGTGGCCCCACCACAAACACCACAGTCACCTGCCCCCCAGGCCCGTGGCTGAAATAGAAAGCCTTGCCTGATACCATGCAGCAGTCACAAAATGCAATCACACCCAGCAAAATGCTTCAGGGCCAGCTTAGGCAGAAACTTGAAGCAGGGGATGACAGCCCTCCCTGTGTAGCCTGCCCCCCATGACGGTGGCCCCTCCTCTTTGTCACTCCCCCTCCTACCCCATCAGACCCGGTTCTGAGCGCTGGGTTAGGAGTCTGCCACAGTGGGAAGGGGTTTGTTGACGCAGGTCTCCTTCCCTAACTATGAAACAATGGAGGGTTCCAAGCTCCGCACAAGGGGCAGCCAAGGCCTACTCCGTCCAGGGTAGATACCAACAGAACACGAGCCCACGGGGGGCTGCTGTCTACCTCCACAGGCTCCCCTGAAGCTCCTGAGACAAGGATCGAGAGAGCTTGGGTTAAAGCCACGCTGAGCTCTTAGCACTCCCGACTCGCTCCTTGGAGGACTCTGAGGCCTACCTACCGTAACGCTCCGGGCACCAAACACGTTCTTGGTGGGGTGTCATCCAACGGAAAGTTCTGGTCACTCTACACCGCACAGGCCCCAGGACACAGGGCACGCTGCCCCATAGAAATAACGCTCTTTTCACAAGCCAGTGTGTTGGAAATCGTGGAGACCTGCTCTTAAACAAAGGGCGACTTCCCCGATCCAAACCATCAAGTTTACAGACACGGGCGGGGACAGCCTCATCGCCCCACTTCCTTTGTGGAGATCTAATGACCTATCATCTACTCTGATGGGCGAGCGGGGCTCCAGCTGTCCCCACAAATCATAACGGTGCTCGGTCACTCTCCTATCATTTTCGAGACTACTGCGGCAACATTTGGAGGGAACAAAAAAGGCCTGTGGAGGTGGAACCGAGGCTTCCGCAGTCACTGTTTGCCCACCGATATGGTATTTACATGCTCCGTTCCAAACACACAGAAATTCCGTTGGGAAATGAGAGGCTGTCAGAGGTCAGAAACACACATGCACACACACGCCCTCTCTTCGTATGTTCCAGAGGGTGGAGATATGCACGGGGACCGTCTGGTTACCTTCCTAGTCCGCTTCCTTTATTTCATTTCTTAGAAACTCTCTCTGCTGGAACATCCCTTCCCACATCCCTATCCGGGGACAGATTCCCGAGAGGAGATGAAGATGAGAAGGAATGAAATTCACAAAAGATCTAATCTGGGCCACTGATAATTACAGCAGCTGAAAAGCTCACAAAAGCAAGGAAGGACCCTGCTAACAAAACATCACCAGGGCACTTCGCAGAAAACAGCCCGCCTCCAGGTTACTACTCACAATGAGGAAGGTCAGAGCCCAAATCAAATCCCAACTAGGCAGGCAGACGTGCAGTGCTACAACTAGCATTGTTTTGAAAGAGCAATCGACTGCATGAGTTTGACAAAGGAAGAAAAGCAAGAGAGAGCCAGCGCCGCGGTCTGAGTGATCAGTGCTGTTCTGTGCTCGCAACTCCACAGCAGCAACCGCAGCTGACCAGGCACGAGGTGCGGTCCTCGCAAACCTGTCCCGACGCAGCCCATTTTCCACACTGTACTTCTGCATCAGCAACACCCTGACCTCACCGCCGCTGTGCCTCCACCCTCAGGGCCAGGACGAGCCCCACCAAATGCAGAAAAGCACCCGTTTTTATGAGAACCAGCCAGAGCCTAAGCTGTCATTACACAGCAAAAACCCAGCGAGAACAAAAACCTAGCAGCAGCCTGCTGGAGAGAACCCACAGCATACCTGAATTCTTCAAATGCAAACATGACCTAGTCAGAGACGATTTCCTTAGATCGTATGGCCACCTTTTTGGAACGGAGGACAACCATTTAGTCAGTCAGATGGTGCAAAGTGCAGAAAAAAGAGGCGGGGTTTCCACACCCCCCAGTATTCCGAAGTAGAAGGCTTTCTGCAGACAGGGGCCTGCAGCCTCCAGCTCCGCCAGCTGCTGACGAGCGAGCGGCAGCTAACAGGGGAGGCAGCTAGAAACCATGTGATCATCCAGCAAGTCTGATTAATGCGGTGTGCGCTCAGGCCCCAGCCTGGGAGCTGGATTAGTCTGAGAAATAAGGCGAGCCCAGGGCACGCCCGGGGTCCTGGGTAAATAGCATGACATGCCCCATTCCTCGCCCCCGCCAGGGCTGTGCAGGCTGGGCAGGGAGGGCAGCTAATGGAACGAGCCGCTTGCCCCCTCACCTCCCCGGCTGTCGGCTGTCGGCTGTCGCTGCTACTGCCGTCCGGCATGACCAGCGCTATACGTGAACACGGGCTGCAGGTCACGGAAAGCAGGCGCTAAAAAATTCTCGGGCATTCTGCGCTTCACAGTCCCCTCCCAGACGTCATTTTAGTGCAAGCGCACAGCTTCGTGAGAGCCACAGAAGGCACACTGAACGCCCCACTTCACCGGGACGAGCGTGACCTTGTGTGTCCACCACGATCAGTGAGCTCCTGTATGTGATTACTCACTGTGTGTGTGCACCAGGCTCTCAGCCGTTCCTGGAAGTACGAGAAGTGCTGACAATTTCAGAACAGAAGTTAAAAAAAAGGAAATGAGATGTCAGCCAGAGAGAGAGACAGAGAGAGAGAGAGAGAGGGAGAGAGATTGATTTACCAGTTTGTGAAACCCAGGCTGGCAGGATTGGCAAATGAGCTCAAGCCACAATCTACAGTTGAAGGAGAATCTTCAACATTTGGATTGCAAATCTTTACACAATATGGGAGGCAGAACTCAAATACAAACGAGTCACTCCTGACTTCTCTCCCTCGCGCCACAAACGGGCCCAGCCCTTCTGTGGTCCTGCGGCGGCCCCTTCCCGGCCATGCCCCCTGCCTGCTCATGTCTGCGGCTTCTCGTCAGCCTCTGGGTCAGTACCTGGTCTTTCCTTTGCGGCTCCTTTTCTAAAATCTGCCAGAGCAATTTTTCTGCGTGAGTCTGATGCCCCGTTAACCCCCTGCTAGCTCCTCAGTGTCCACGAGGTTAGGTAAGATGCCTCGGTCCAGCATACAGCCTTATGTCTCCAATTCGTCCATTAACACTGCCCACTGGGGCCAGCAGCTGGTGTGGAGGTTAAGGTGTGGATCCCACATGGCTGCTGCGTGGTTCAAGTCCCAGACAAGGTGGCTTGAAAATCATGCTGAGTGCATGTGCCTGTGGGCCCCAAATCCTGAGAGGAGCCTGGAGGAGAGGGGTTTGCAGTGGGGCCATCCCCCGGGGGGTTGATTTCTCACTTTCCCACTCTGTCTCTCGGGCGAGTACACACACCCTACAGCAAAAATTATAAAAAGAAAGAACAAAACAAAAGAACTGCCTGCTACCCCAGAAATTCAGCTACAGCTTTGTGTCCCAGCCCTGCAGGTGCCCTGTGTGGGGTCTGTACATGCCCTGCACCTGCACAGCCCTCGGCTCGCTCTCAGCGGCTGGGCCAGCCCACACAGCGAGCCACCCTCACTCCGCATCCGCCCACTCCGCGCAGCACCCCGGCACCCTGTCTTCCCCAGGAATCCGGCTCCTTGAGGGCAGGATGTGAGAGATTAATCCCTGAATTCCCGGTGGCTGGTACAGCCCTCAGCGAAAGGGGCAATTCAAAAGCAGTTTGCTGGCTGAGCCTCCTCTTGCTTCGGCTTCCCAGGGCACGTGTTCACACTGGGTGCCCTGGGACACGCACAGCACTCTTCACACAGGTATCTTGGTCTCGAAGAGCAGCAAGAGTCCAGAGCTCGACTCAAAGAATCCCTGAGAGCAGCCAGGAGGCAGGCTGATTGGTTAGAGAGATACCTGGGGACTCCTGCAGTCCCTCAAGCCACATGGTGGTCACCTAAACCAGTCTGACCACCTTCCCCGACAGCCCTGCCAAGCTCTGCCTGCGCCCCTCAGTCACGGCAGTTTCTCAGCAGTACCCGACATAACAGAAGACACAGGATACCTGTCATGAAATGGCCCAGCCTGGGTCCCAGGCCTGCCACTCATGAACCCTGCGATGGCTGGGAGCTGCCATGACTGTCTGCGCCTTGGATTTTCTGTACATAGAACGGGGACAACCCGACGCTGCCCAGGCCCCTCCCAGGATGGTCGGGGAAGCCAATGAGGCAGCAGCTGCGCCATCTTCCCCACCGCCTTCACTGTCTAACCGCACAGCTCTTCACGATCAGGCTGCCCTCCTCAGACGGGCCTGTCTGCTCCCTGGGAGCTCATGAAATCTGGGGGAGGGGGCTAGGCACTCCTGTCCTGTGATCCACAGGTCAGGGACATACATGCATATGTGCATGTTCATAAAATCACCACCCTGCATCCTCGCCTAGAAAGCAGTAGGGATCACCCGGGTCTGAGGAAGAACAATTCTCAGACCACAGGCAAATGTAGGCCACCTGGGAGAGGCAAAGATGGGAGGGGAAGGAAGCGGTCTGACTTGTCTGGTCAACCAGACAAGCCTCTAGGAAAAGGAGGTCCCAGTGTGCCCCCGTCAGTCCCCGCCAGCATGGAAGGCAGCTAGTGGACAGCAGGGCTCCACGGTGACGTCGGACTGCGGGACTCACTGGCCGGGCCGTGGCCAAGCCTCCGTCTTGCGCTCTGCAAGGCGTGGGGGAGCAGTGGTGGGCGTGACTCCTAGACACGGGACGGGGCTGGGATGACCTGTGCTAGTCTGGCCGAGCCCACAGGAGGGCCCAGGTCCGGGGGAGAGGCCCAGGAGCAGGGGGACCTCGACCCTGAGCCTGATCCAGATTGCAGCCTCTCCTCTGGGATGTCCGGTTATTGCTCTTGGGGCAATTCACAAGGTGCTGGTAGAGAGCAGAGCTGGCAGAAGGGGTAGATTCCAGTCCCAGCACAGTGAGACTTCCCTTTCTAGTAAGGAAGCGGAGGCCGCGGTGGTTGCCTGTCTTGCTGGGGCCCTGCAGCTCTAAGAGGTAGAGCAGTGACTTGGACACTGGCCGGTCCAGCTCCACGGTGCCCTGCTGGTGTCCAGCACCGACGATGCAGCTGGCCCGGGAGGCCTCCAGAAGGGGCCTCATTCCCTAGCCTGCCGGGCAGTGTGGCCCTGAGGTGGGGCTGGGACACCATGACCTTTTGGGGCTATGTAATCCAGCTGGCCTGGCTGATCCTGATTGCATGGCCAGGTGAGAGCCCTCTGAGGGCTGGGAAGCAGGTGTGGAACCTGGTGGGCGGGCATTGCTTCAAAGACGGGCTCCCGCTGAGAACACAGGGGGTCAAAGCAGGGGCACTCGAGGTTCGCAACTTGGAGAGTGCCCGGAAAGGCTCGGAGACCACAGGGTGTTCTGAAAGAAGTCATCCAGGTCACCCACCAATGACGCCGGCTTGGGCAGTGTGCGTTCCGGCTCTGGGGCTTGAGTTCCTGTTGTATGATGAGTGAAAAGCCAGAGCGTATGGTTATCAGCCTCTTATTCTGAACATAACATTTCCACAGAACCCTACTCCATACAAGGATGAAGCGGAGCGAGTCTGGCTCGAGACAGATGGGGCAACCCTCGAGACCCTTCTCTTCTCTCCACCGGGAAAACCCAGACTTGACCTGGAACAACGGGCTTCACGGGCTCTGGGATCCGTGGGGCTGCTACCCTGTGGGGTTCCACACTCGTCCTGGCTGGTCTGGACTCACTCCTCTTCCTAGTCTCATTCCTAAGATGACAAGGCTCCTGCCTGGCTCCCACTCACGCAGAGCCCTCGCCTGCAGGTACGCGCAGGCCTCCCGGGCTTCCCCAGAGAAACGCACATGCAGACCCTGGACACTCGTGCGTTCAAGGGGTAGGTCCCAGGTCCCTGACATTTGGGAAAGCTAAGTGAGGAGAACATTCTAAACTTAACATGTACTTTTTTTAATTTTTAATATTTATTTGTTTATTTTGTTATTATTTAATTTGATGAGAGAGAGAAAGTGAGAGAGCAAGCTGCCAGGTCTGAGACTTGAACCATGGTCGGCCATGTGGGAATCCAGCACCTTAACCACCACGCCACCTGCCAGCCCCAACATGTACATGTTAATAGTTCAGCTGCACGTGGACATTAATTTTACTGACACATGATTTTTTTTTTAGAGGTTTTCGCTATAGGGCGCGTGCGCTCACCAGACAGACAGAGACATAGAGACAGAAAGCGAGAAATCACCCCCCAGGGGGGATGGTCACGCCGCAATCCCTTCTCCTCCATTCTCCTCTTGGGATCTTGGGCACGCACGCACACGCGCCTGGCGTGAGTTTTAAGCCACCAGGTCCAGGACGCGAACCGCGGTCGACTACGTGGGAGTCCAGCGACATAGCCATTACACTAACTGCTGGTTCCCAACATGAATTTTCATATGAAATGCTTGATCTCCCAAGAGAGTGGACTTGGGCGAAACCTCCTTACAGCGCCTGGGAGGCTGACAGGTGGAGAACTCCGGTGCCCGGAGGGTTTGGGACCTTTCAATCGATGCTCCCCCTCCCGCCTCGACAGGCGCCCGCCCGGCGTACGTGCAGCGAAGGGAGGACCGAGCGCGTGGACAGTGTGACGCTGCCCACCCATGTCTGCGGTAGGCGCCTCCCTGCCGCCGCGCGGCCGTGGCAGAGCACAGGACGGGCTCAGTCGCCGGCAGGACTGAAAGCACCACCCTTCCCTCACGCCCACTCCGGGATCTTCCGAGCGCGCAGGGGGCTGAGTGGCAGCAGGAGGGATGCCCCGAGTGTCCTCAGAGGCTTTCCTCCTAAGTCCCCTGCCCGCTCTCCCCTCACGGCCTACCTGCGGTTCCCAACCCCGGCACGTTCGCATCTGAGAACTGACCACCCTGTCTGTCTGTGAAACAGGCCTCGGCTCCCGCTGGCGCGGCTCCTCCACAGCACGACCGCCCTTTGTCTCCGTCCACCTCCCGCCTTGTACGCTGGGTGGCAGCAGCGACCTGCCATGCAGATACAGCTTCGAGGCCACCGCTCCAGTTCTGTTCTGAATGGTGGGGCGCCCACTGGCAGTGACCCCTGCTTAGTCCCTTCTAAGCATCCACAAAGAGCAGCACATTCCAGGCAGACGGCGCGTGCCTTTACTTTAAACATTTAATACACTCAATGCCCTGTAACTCTGAGTGACTCAGTCCTTCTGAAAATCTTCAATCGATAGGAACTGTGTGAGTTCTGCACTCTGAACCAACTTTTTCTCCCAAATTATGTAATTTATCTGAATTTCTACAGTGACATTTAATTTTAAAATAAAAATTTTAAATAAAGCCACCCGTTAGTTTTAGTTTCAGAATTCCACTTAAACTGGGACCAGCAGTTAGCGTAATGGCTATGTCCCTGGACTCCCATGTAGTCGACCATGGTTCAAGTCCCGGATTCTGCGGCTTAGACTCATGCCGGGCGCGTGTGCATCCATGCCCAAGATCCTGGGAGGAGAATGGAGGAGAAGGGATTGTGGCATGGCCATCCCCCCTGGGGGGTGATTTCTCGGTTTCTCTCTCTCTGTCTCTCTCTATCTGGTGAGCGCACGCACCCTAAAGCAAAAACCTCTCCAAAAAAAAAAAAAAAAGAATTCCACTTAAACTAAAAGCTACCAAAAAGAACCATTCTACCATAAAGCAAACAAAATTGTAATATATTGGGTTGCTGGAAGTCATGATGCATTTTTGCATAGGAAAACATAGAGAAACACGTCATGACTTTTCTGACAACCTGGTATTTTTTAATTTACCACTGCTCAAAGTAGGAGTAGTAATTATTTCTGCGTCCCAGTCTCCATGAGTCTCTTCCATAAAATAAGCACTCCCGGAGCAGTTACGAGAGTGACTTTTCGTTCACAAGCAGCGCTCAGAGGGCTCCTCCCTGCAGACGGTCCGCGCGCTGCGGACAACAGTCACGGCCGGCGCTCCGGCTCCTGGTGGTGAGGGTCTAATGCAGGAAGTCCGGTGAAAATTGAACTTTTAAAAGATTACAAAATAGGGCTATGGGCCGGAGAGTGGGTGGGGCTAGAGAATTTGGGGTAGGTGACCACATGCCCTCCCGTGGTGACATTAGCTGGGATGTGAATGACAAGAAGAGACCAGGCGTGCAAATATCCAGGACAGCTCACTGCGCAGAGGAGGCAGCTTGTACGAAGGCGGGGGTGGCAGGAAACAGGCATGATGTCCTTCCCCCTCCCTGGGTGTGCAAGGTGGGGGGGGAGGCCAGACAGGCAAGCAGGGCTTTACAAGCCAGGGCCACCGGGAAGCTTTAGGCAGGGGAGTTACACGGCCTGGCTATCATTTTTGAAACAAGGATGAAGCGAGGAGACCGGTCAGACGCTGTTGCAGGAGTCCAGGCCTGAGGAGGTGGAGTGTGGGCCCGGCTGGCAGCAGCGGACAGAGAAGCTGCTGGTTTCAGACACGTCTTAGAGATGGTTTTTCTCTGTTCGATCGTTTCGTGAGCTTCTTAGATTACTAATAAAGCATAGCAAGGGCTGAAAGATTTCAACAGAAACCCTGAGAGCACCAGCACACCCCTAATCCAAAGGACGTGTAAACCCCATGCAAGGAAGGGCCTCGCCGCACCCTGCCTCGTCCTCCCCGCGTGACCCCAGAGCCTGGCAGCAGGGTCACCCATCTGCTGAGTTAATTAATCGACGGTTTGTGGACTTAGAGAGATCTCAGAGAAAGATGAGATTGGATCAAGTCAGCATGCTCTTTCTGGAGCAAGCATTGAATAATAGGGCAGATTATCCTTTGGAACGAACGCGTGCAGCTGCTCCAGGGTCACCCTGACACACTGAAATTTGCCAAGAAAGCCTTTCCAGGAATAGGGAGAAGCCAGAAGATAAAGGCGTGTCCAGGAAAAATACACACGCAGTCAAGAAACGCCTGCTGGCACCTGCCCCATGTCTAGCACTGCCTCATCCCTGAGGCCAAGGAAGATCAGACCGGCTCAGGTCTCCTGCACAGTCAGGAACAGAACCCATGCACTCGGGGAGCTGGAGCGGCAGCACACAACGGAAGCCACACGCTGAGGCGCAGCCGCGGCACAGGGCTCCTACCTGCTCTGGGAGCGCAGTCGTTCTTCCTCACTTCAACTCACCGTCCTTACCCACGTCCTCTAGAAACTCGGCTCCACGATGCGGCCGAAGGAGGCTCACGCGTGAACCCCGGGGCCATGTCCCAGCCCCATTCCTTCCCTGCTGAACGTCCTGGCAAGTCACTTGACCTGCCGGAGTCCCTGGTTACTCACCTCTGAGAGGCAATGAGTCCTGTCCTGCTCCATCACTCTGAAACGAGGAGGACAGGTAGCGGGTGGGCTGGTGTTGTGTATGCTGCACGCCTACCCGAGTCGGCAACAGTGCTGGAGTGACCGTGAAAGAAACATCCCCTCTCCGCCTTGTGCCACGGCGAGCTTGGCACGGCGGGCATGTTTAAGTCTCTTCAGTCGTAAGTACTGTAAGTGGGATTTACTATCCATGTGACTGGAGAACTGAGAAAGCAACCAGAACTATGAAAATGCTGGGCTGAAAGGACCTCAGAGTCAGTCTAGTCAAACTCCTACTTCCGGGCAACAGTCTACGCCATCCAAGATGTGTGTGGGCTCAATACGTGCTCATTTCTATCGGAGTCTAATTTTTAAAAAGCTAAAAATGTAACTCATCCAACTAGACAGCATGTCAAAGGCGGATTTAACTCACTAGTAAAGGAGCCAGCAAGACGGTAAGGCCGATTCAAGGGTAACACAAGAGACACACACATCCAAGAAGCAGAAAGGTTTCAGATAACCTAGCGACGCAGCTCAAGGGCCAGAAAAGCAAGCACACTCCAAACCTAACATCAGCACAGCAGAAGGAAAGGAGAGGGAGGGTGAGGGCAGAAATAAATGAAACAAACAAGCAAAATACAAAAGAGCTATGCTTTCCTTTTTAAATTTTACCATAGGGTGTGTGCGCTCACTGGGGCGAGAAGGGGTGGGAGACAGCAGGGCACCTCCCCCCGTGTGGCAGGGTCATGGCGCCACAATTTCTTCTCCGTTACTCCCTCCACCGGGGATTCTGGGCTCGCAGGCACACGCGCGAGCTTGTTTTTCAGACTCCAGGTCCAGGCCTCGAACCGTGTGGTTGGCCACGTGGGAACCAACTGCCTTATTTGCCAAGCCAGATGATGGCACCAAAAGATCTATGAAACAAAAAGTTGCTTTTCTACACATAAAAGAACATAGATTTAAAAAAAAAATGTGTGAAATAGACTTTAGCTCCTCTTATCATACAAAAGCAATGTAACAGTGTGAAATGATACATGTTAATCTACATGGGGCTATGTTTATCTCTGTATGCATTTCATGACATCATTTTATAAACCCAAAATATACACAGTAAACTTCATGTTTAAAAAGTAAAAGAAAAGAAACATATGTGTAATCATTGGAAGAAAAGAATGCTGTAATAATCTTGCAAAGTTAGATACAAAACTGGTTAGTGTCTTCCACAGCAAGGCAACTTTAACTTTCGGTGTTATCTTTTCTACTAAACAGAAACCACTGAGCTCTCCACCAGACAAAAACCATTTGTAACTTATCAGTTGTTCACTTGTAACTTTACAGAGTCAGGGCACTAACACTAATTAAAAGTAAAGGCCCAGCTCTGGTGCATACATGCTGAGATGCTGCACTCCGCAGGCTGAGATCCTGCGGAAGCCGAGTGGGATTCCCAGACCGACCACCAACCACCGAAGGGAAGGGCCCAGAACTCTGGGAGGCCAAGGCGGGAGGATCACAAGTTTGAGGTTGCCTAGGGAAACAAAGCAGGGCCTGGCTAAAAAAAGCCAGGTGTGGTGTCATGTGGAGTCCCAGCTGGGAGGCTGAGACAGGATGATCACACAGTGAGATGCTGCTAAAAAAAAAAAAAAAAAAAAGTAAGTCAAATAGTCACCTTCTCTAAGAATGCTAAGAATGCCGTGTGCTGCTAGACGAATGCCTTGAGCGACACTGAAAGAGCACAGGACAATCTTGTCTTCTCCAAGTTTTCAATAACTTCTCTAAAATAGCTTTAAAATAGCTAAACAGTTTATTATGTGTTGCAGTGAACTGATTAATAAGTTCTTTCTGATCTGGCTCATTTTTGCTTCTGCCTCATTCACATCCTCTTCATTTGTGAAAATCCTTCCAATGATTAAAGTCAATGATAAAGAATTGCTTAGTCAGGAACCAGCAGTTAGCGTAATGGCTATGTCGCTGGACTCCCACATAGTCGACCGCGGTTCGCATCCCGGACCCGGTGGCTTAAAACTCACGCTGGGCGCGTGTGCGTGCGTGCCCAAGATCCCGGGAGGAGAATGGAGGAGAGGGGATTGCAGCGTGACCATCCCCCCTGGGGGGTGATTTCTCGCTTTCTGTCTCTATGTCTCTGTCTCTATGTCTGTCTCTGTCTGTCTGGCGAGCGCACGCGCCCTATAGCACAAACCTCTCAAAAAAAAAAAAAAAAAAAAGAATTGCTTAGTCTTCTGGACCAGCAGTTAGCATAATGGCTATGTTGCTGGACTCCCATGTAGTCGACCACAGTTCGAGTCCCGGGCCCGGTGGCTTAAACTCACGCCGGGCGCATGTGCGTGCGTGCCCAAGATCCCGAGAGGAGAATGAAGAAGAAGGGATTGCTGCGTGGCCATCCTCCCTGGGGGGTGATATTTCGCTTTCTGTCTCTCCTTCTCTCTCTGTCTTTCTGGTGAGCGCACGAGCCCTATAGCAAAACCTCCCAAATAAATAAATAAATAAATAAATAAAATTGCTTAGTCTTAGGTTAAATCATCTTGAAATTTGGTGCTGGGTTTGGGGGCGCCTCTTTTCTAGAACGTCTAGTCCTCAGTGCTCCTCTGAATTCTGTCTCACTCGTGGGTCTCCTAAAGAGGAAAAGTGACACATCTGATTCACAGGCTTTCTGAGCTCCCTGAGGCCCTGCCGATCTGAGGCAGGTCCATAATTAACCCTCATTTCCTGGCCTTCGCAAACCCACCCATGTCATGCCTTTCTTTCCAATGTAACTGTGCTTGGAAGTCACAAACCAAACCCACTAGAGGCATAAATAGAGCCAACCCACACGAACTGGCACAACAGGGCAAAGGTGAAGGAGAGATCTAATTACTCCAAGGGTGCTTTGGCATGTCTGTCTTTCCCACAGAGGCTAGGGAAGTGGAAGGAATGAATAAACAAACCAATCCATAAACTGAATGGACTAAGAATTGAAAGAATAAACAGATTCCAAAGGTTTGGGCATGCTACGTGTGTTTCAAGAAACCAAGTGAGGGGTCCCACGGGGGGCTAAGTTGCCGGACCCGCATGACTGACCACAGTTCGATCTGACCCAGACCTGTGGCTTGCTTTCTCCTTTTGTCTCTCTCTCTCCTCTCTCTCTGTCTCTCTGGTGAGCCCACGTGCCCTATAGCAATTTTAAAAACAATAATTATTATTGTTATTATTACTGTTAATGAAATCAAACAAGTAACTCTTTCAAAAGGAAAGCAAGCAAGGAAGGAAGGGAATTTCTGAGGACTAGCGAGGGCCTTCAGAAATGGAAACGGCCAAATGGACACTGTGGGAATTTCAAGCACCTCCCAGCAGGGCCGGGATGAAGCTATTTCATTTTGAAGGTGGGGACACCAAGGAGGAGCAGAATGATGTACATCTGAGAGCAGACCACGCAGGATCTGAAGGCGCCCATGTGGCCCTCGAAGCCAACAGGGCTCCTAGGTTTTCAGTACCTAAGGCCTGGGGTCTAGAGCCCAGTGCTGACCATGGGTCCCTTCCCAGCGGCCGCTCAGCCTGTTCTGACTGGAGGAGCTAGAGGGAGGCGGGGCTAGTGTAAAGACGGGCAGGAGTCCGCCTGAGAGTGGTGATCTGTGGCAGCCTGCATCGGGTACATGTGGTTTGTGCCTCAGAAAGCGAGTTTTTCTTTCTCACGTTCCACTTCTGATCATCGGGCCTCCCCTATTTTTGATTTCCTCCTAAAATGTACGAGGTAAGTGTTTTTCCCATCCAAAATAGCATTGCTTTCGTTTCCAAGAGTTCTGTTTGCGTTCCACCCCATGAGGCTTGCAACGTTGTTTACATTCCTTCTTACAAAAAGGCCCAGCACCCACAGTGGAACCACGGTAGGACCGACAGGCTCGAGGACACACAAGGAAGCCCTTCCCGTGGGCGCTGCCACTCGTTAGGTGCTGGCTCCACGTGGGGCAGCGCTCCCGGAGACGCTTTCTCACAGCGTGGACACAGCACGCGGTTCTCTTCTGACCCTTACCTCTTCCTTAGGCGCCAAAGCACATACTGAATAAAGGAGAGAAAAGGGAGGGGAAGGAGCGCGTGCCTTCGGCTACCGGAACAGGCCTGGGAGGGCCACACGCGCACTCTGGAGGGCGTCACGGGTAAACGTCGGCCCACCCTGCTCTGACCGAAGAACGAGGAGCACGGCGCCTCGCCCGCGCCACCCAGCTGCCTCAGGGACCGGGTCGGCACTGCAGTCCCCTCATTTCCGAGCCACGCTTTTTCTCTACACCAGCGGCTCTCAAAAGCAGGGTCCTCAGAGCAGGCTCAGCAGCCCGGGAGCGGGACAAGCTGGACATGCCCCCTCCCCAGGGCAGGAGTCAGAGGCTGGGAGGGCAGGGCTCAGCGCTGTCCTCTAGCCCTGGGGGGTGCTGGTGCTCCTGAGGTCTGGGCTGCCCACTCCACAGCAGATCCTCAGCTGCAGCCGTTCTGCACCCTGCGCCCCACCCCAGCCCAGGGACATCGGGCAGTCTGCAGACACTTTTAGCCTCACGACTGCGGGGGTGAAGCTGCTTCTGGTAGGGAGAGGCGTGTACGCTGCTAAACACCCCCCTATGCAAGGCAGCCTTCCACCGCACACGGCGATAGTGCCGGGCTGAGGAGCTGTCAGGGCCGCAGCCCCTCTGCAAGCATCTACCGTGCTGCGGGAGGTGTGGCCCTCTCATAACTGCACTGGAACGGGAGTGTGCCCCGCCTGCGTGCCTGTGAGGGAAGGCGAGCCGACACCCTGGCACCTCGGCTACCTGGGAGGCCGGAGCCCTAGCCCCAGGCCCGGTCACTCCAAATGCAGCCCCATGTCTAGTTCCCACGGCACTGCTCAAGAATCACCTTCCGTGACTGCCAAGTATTAGCGGTTAGAGAGCAAGGCCGGCCCCACAGCCTAGTGCTTACGGGGTCCAGATCCCACCTGGACAAACACGGTTCAAGTCTGGGCCCTGCTGGCCTGTGCAGAGTCCCAACGGGTTAGAGAAATGGAAGAGAAGAGACTGCGTGACCATGCCTCATGGGGAGGGGGCGCTCCCTCTTTTTCTCCTTCTCTGTCTCTGGCAATTAAAAAAAGAAAAAAAATGATTAGAGACCAGTACTGATTTAAAAGGAAAAGTCCGAGTGACCCCCCCTTTTCCAGTAATGGTAGACTAGTATTTTTGGTTCAATCTTTGTAGTTAAAATAACCCAAAAAGTCAAGTAAGACCGTTAAAAATAAGCAAACAGAAACACTTCTAAAGGCTTCACACCACTGTCAAGACAGTAAGGAATTACTGGGCTAAAACTAAAAAGGAAAACGGACAAACAGGCGCATGGGCAGACACTCCCTCGGCCCTGAGGGCATGTGCGCATCTCAGAAAACAGACTCTGTGCTGCCGGCCTCGTAGGGGCAGGGGTGACCCTTCAAGGCGGTGTCCTCTTCACAGCATCCACAGAAGCAATCCCTGAACCCAGTGACAACTGCAGCCAGTGCCACCACCACGGTCCCTAAAGCATTCACGAGCCCCTCTCACACCCCAGGGACGACCCTACCCCCCCCCCCCCCCCGCTGGGACTGCCTTAATCCCGGGGTAATGGCCAAGGGATGGCTTCTGCCGTTTCCCGCTTCACAGACGGAGCCTGCAGGCTGGAGAGCTGAAGTGACTTGCCAAAATCCCGCACTGCGAAAGCGGCAGACCAAGCACACTCAGACTTGGGCTCCCTAACTCCAGAGTGGCTCCAGAACAAGCCAGAGCCAGGAGGGCGTAGAGATGTTCGCTCCTGTGTGATTTCAAACAGCACAAGGCCAAGGCTCGATGTGCACCAGCCAGGGACAGGTTGAAGAAAACAGCGTGCACAAGAGTCTGGACAGTCAACCGGAAGGCAGCCTCGCCACAGTGCAGGCACCACCACTGGTGGGTGAGAACGTGATGGAGGACTGTGTAAATTAGGACTTATTGTTACAGAATAAACGCCTCCGGAGACCCAAGGAGCAAGCTGCAGGAGAGCATGCACGGCGTACTCTCGCTTACGCACCATCATATCTGTTGGGCTGTCGGGAAAGTCATGACGCAGTTCTGCATAGAAAAACACAGAAAAATACTTACGACTCTCCCAACAACCTAATGTTACATGCAACACAGCAGAGCACTACGAGCTCGGTCCTCAGGCCATTCTCTGCGGCTGCTCAGAACGCGCTGCTGGCTCGCGGGGGCTGTGGCTTCAGTGCCATTCTCCCTGGTAAGACGGTACTCCTTGCTTCTTTCCCGAAGAAGAGGAGATGTTAACTTAGGTGCCTGCGGTGCGGCCAGCTGAAACCCTGCCATAGCAGGCCCACCCATGCTCCCGCCACGTGGGGACCTCAGCACTACTTGACCTTGGGCAAAGAACCTCACTGCTCTAACCGTCAGTATCCTTCAGAGCAAAACTGGGCAGCGTTACGATCTCACAGGGCTTTAATGTGAGAACGAGTGACAGAAGGCACATACAGCCGCCCTGCCCGGAGCCAGGACATAGAGCTAGTAAACACGGCTGCTTCAGGGTCACTGTCGTGCTGTGCTGTTTGTGTATGAGTGTGTGTATGAGTGTGTGTATTATAACAGGCAGGTGGGGAGACGGACACACGTAGATGTTTATTAGCACAGGAGCCAAAATGTTCACAACTGCTGAGCTCAGGGGGTGATTTGTTCTTTAGTTTCCATACTTTCCCTGTTGCTGATTTGTACAATAACAAGTGCGCTTTCTACAAGACCAGGAATACTTTTATAGACAAACATACATTACGTGTATGCACACACGTGTATCCCCTCCCAGCACACTCGTAGGAAATGAATGCTCCTGGATTTCAGTAGCTTTACAGTAAGGTGACAGAGACCACGGAAAGCAGAAGGGCAGGCTGGGCTGAAGACCCGGAGCTGCAGCGCCGTCCGACACACGCTCACTGCTGCGAGTGGTCGCAGAGCATGGAGCACGTGGCAGCAGGCCAGCACCGCACAGAGGGAGCCAGCCGAGCTGGATTCCGACCGGCTCCGTCACCTCCTCGCTATTAACCTGGAACAAGCCACTTGGCGGGGAGGGGCAGAGGGTACATATACTGGCTAGAGAGAGACAGAAAGTGGGGGGTGGAGACAGAGACAGAGACAAGAAAGCACCCCTGAGGGGCACGGCCACCATAACCCCTTCTCCTTCACCTCCCTCCGTTCAGGATGCTGGGCGGGCACCTATACGCGCTGCGTGTTCTCGAGATGCTGGGTCTGCACTCAGACCACACAGATGGCCCTGTGGAATCGGCCGTCCCAACCACCGGGCCACAGGCTAGCCCAAACAATGTACTTTAAACCCCTCCGGCCCTCAGTTTCCTAATATAAAATGCAGTATCAATTCATGACACTATGACATGGATTAAACGTGATCACAAATGTGAAAGCAATTTATATTTAGCAAAAGTTCAACAAAAGTAGTTTCTGTTTCCCTTCGGTCCTACGTCGTCAGTGACAGAGTGTAAGCCACTGGACCAGCTACTCTCTGAGCCTGCTCCCCACTGGGAAACGAGCATCTGCTGACCCCTGGATGCGGCGGTAGCTGCGGAACAGCTTTGTGTATAAGGAGCCCTAACCACGGAGAGGACTGTCCCGGTGGACTTGGTTTTGCTGTGCTCTTGGTTTTGTTGTGCTCAGCTGCTTTATAGCCTCTTGGATCCAGTAAATGCAGGCAGCCTTTAGAAATCTAGCAGACGTGCTGATTTCTACTAACTAGTCAAAAATCACTGAACTGTATGAGTTTTCCCAGAAGAGCCGGTCTCCACCCACGGCACCCTGGCCTGGCCCGGCCCTCAGCTCTGCTGCTCAGAGCGTGCTGGCTGGCTCGCGCAGGCCCGTGGCTTCGGCGTCACTCTCCCCGGTGAGACGGTACTCCTTGCTTCTTTCCTGAAGAAGACATGTTAACTCAGGTCCCTGCGGTGCGGCCAGCTGAAACCCTGACACAGCAGCCCACCCACGCTCCCGCCACGTGGTGCCTTAATAATACCTAACACTTCCAGCGTCCTTTGAGAGTAAGCGGGCTCTTCAAAAAGTCCATGGAAAAATAGAACTAACGTACAAGTTCATCCAGGTGTGAAAAGAACTGAAATGTTTATGCACCTTTTTTTTTCCCCCTTAATATTAGCACTTTCCACCAGCTTTTTCTTTTTTGAGAGATTTTTGCTGTAGGGCCCATGGCCTTACCAGAGACAGAGAGAGCCAGAGAGCCAGAAAGTGAGAAATCACCCCCCGGAGAGATGGCTGCACACAGTCTCTTCTCCTTCATTCTCCTCTTGGGACCTTGGGCATGCGAGCGCCCAGCATGAGTACTGAGCTGCTAGGTCCGGGACTTGAATCACGGTCGCCTATTTGGAAGTCCAGTGAAGTAACCATTACACCACCTGCTGGTCCCTCCACAACTTTTTGAAGACTCCAAGTATTTCTCATAAACTGTCCCCTATGACTAAAGAACCATAAACCGCAGTAGGTAAGGCAGGGATTACTATTCTGTTGTTGTTGCTATTTTAGGATTTTGCCATAGGGTCCACGTGCTTGCCAGAGAAAGAGAGACAGTGAAAGGTAAAACGAGAAATCTCCCCCGAGGAGGGATGGCCACACCTCAGTCCCTTCTCCACTCTCCTCCTGGGATTGGGGCATGCACGCGCATGCGCTCAGTGTGATTTTCAAGCCACCAGATCCAGCACTCTAACCGCAGCCAGCGTGTGGAAATCCAGGCCTTCACCACGCCACCTGCTGGCCGCAGAGATTACTATCTTACCATGGGAAACTGGATCCAAGGTTAAAGGACGTCCTCAAAGTCAAACCTCACTTCTCCAACTACGCTTGATAACAGAAAGGGAACTGGACATGCACATACTGCCCCGAGGCCGTGGAACTGTGCTTCTGCCCTGCTTCACCGGGAGCTGGGCCAGAGGCCGACATCGGGAAACAAGCAGGGTTTGGAGTTCCCTTACATAGGGATCGATTCTCCCTGGCAGAGACAACGGGGAAAGGAGATCAATCTGCTCACTGCCTCACCTGACTTAGATCGCCCACACCCGAGTTAGGAAGAGCCCCAGGCCCACAGTGCAGCCTGGACAGGCCCTGCGGCATCTTTAGCTCGGCCCTGCTCTTCCACAAGTACCTGATAACATGGAGGCTCAGAGGGAGAGGAACTCACCCACATCACCCGGGCATGGCAGAGCCGAGCCAAGAACCTCGCTCCCCAGAATTCCAGCTACTGTTCTCTGCACCCCATCCCTCAAACGGTTCACTTTAGAACTGTCCACTTAACAACCACTGAATATGTTCCCACACTCCTGCCGCACACCGGCCTTTCCCATCCTTCTCTTCGAATCAAAATCCTTCATCGTGGTCAGCAGACATGAGCATGCACCGTATGCCCAACTGTGGGGTGAAAGTCCAGTCTCCTGACTGTCACTACAGCAGGGAAGTGCTTACACACCGACTCACAGGCACAGCACGTTGTCACCCTGCCCTTGAGGAAGAGCTGAGCAAAAGGGAGTGGTGACTCAACACCTACAGTGTCCTTTCCTTTCAGCTTCTTAACCTCCCCAAAGCTTAAATTCTCAGCGAAAAGTTAAGTATCTGTTACCCCATATAGGAAATGCCAGAGGAGTTACATTTAGGTCAACAATTACATTCGCAAGCGATTACGAAAATGAATGTGATAACAAAAATGGAGGCTATCCAATGCAAATTGAAGGTCCAGACTGCACCTTAAACAAAGTATCAGGACAGCAGGTGGTGTGGTGGTTAAGGCACTGGATTCCCACATGGCTAACCACAGTTCAAGTCCTGGATCTGGCGGTTTGAAAGTCATACTGGGCACATGTATGTGCATGCCAAAATCCCAGGAGAAGGGATTCCGATGTGGCTATCCCATCAGGTGGTGATTTCTCACTTTTCTTCTGTCTCTCTCCAGCAAATGTACACACCCCACAGCAAACAAACAAATAAGAAACAGAGCCTCTGGAATTCCTGGGCAGTCCAGTGCAGAGACTCCTGGGCCTGGGAACTGTTGGAAGTCATGAATTGCAGCCAAATGAACAAGTCACTTCACCTCTCAGAGCCTCAAGTTCCTCGCCATGAGAGGAGAACAGTAAAAGCACCTGCTTCTGGGGTTTCTGCAAACACTACATGAGAGAATGTATGTCAAGTGCTTAGAACAGTCCCTGGCATGCAAAAACATGCAATAAGTGACATTTGCATTACTCTCGCTATTTACATTAATTGAGAAATGGTGTTCATGTCTTCTTACCAAACTGTATTGTCAAACTTAGGGTTCATGCTTTATGACATTTTCGCAAACTATTGAAAGGAATTAAATCATCCCCCAGATATAGCTGACTGCAAAAGAGAGAGTTTATGGTCCATAAGATGGTGGAATAGAGGGGCCGGCAGGTGGCATAGTGGTTAAGGTGTTGGACTCCCACATGGCCGACCACAGTTTGAGTCCCAGACCTGGAAGCTTGCTTTCCTACCTTCCCTTTCTCTCTTTCTCTCTCTGGTCAAATTAAACAAATAATAATGATGATAATAACTGAAATTAAATAAAATAATTCTATAAAAAAAAGATGGTAGAATAGAAAGATCCAGCCCCTCCTTCCCCCATGATGAATTAACAATAGTTGGACCAATTGCCTTTGTGAGGAATCCAGAAACCAATTAAGAGGGTTCTGCAACCCAGGTGAGCCAAGAAGAATGTCACTGAAGTGAGCAGAAAAATTTATGACATTTACTTGCCAAAACCCCTCCCCCAGCATGGTCTGGCATCATTGGGAAAAAACATCTCCAATCTCAACTCCCTGGGAACGAAAAGAGAAGAATAGAATATATATTCAACATTATCATTTGGGGTAAGGGGTGGGGGAGCTACTAAGGTACTGGTTTCGATTTTCCCTGAATCTAAACTCTGATGGAAGAGGCACTGGGTTGGGACCACTAAAAGCAAAGATCACTGTTCCTGGCTCTAGCACCAGAGTGTGCAGTTCCACACACAAACACCAGGGGGAACTCTGGTAACAAGGCTTGCTGCAGCACCGGAGAGGACTCGACCACAATCAGTCTTAGGGGCTGGGGAGGGGGGCGAGGGGTCCTAGATAGAAACAGGCAAACCTCGACTGGGAGATTGCATGCACAAACCCAAAGAAGGCTCATCCCTAGAAAAACTTTGACAGGTCCTCTACACTATCTCGCCCGGTTGACTGCTGAAGGTCTCTTGCACAAAGTCAGAAAGTAAAGACTAACAGAAGTGGCTATTATTTTTTTTTTCAAATGCCCAAGCCTTAACAAAAGACAACAATGCATACAAAGAAATAGGGTAACAGGGCCCACTCAAAGGACCAAAATAAATCTCTAGAAACTGACTCTAGGGACCAGCAGTTAGCATAATGGCTATGTCACTGGACTCCCATGTAGTCAACCGCAGTTTGAGTCCCAGACTCGGTGGCTTAAACTCATGCCGGGTGCGTGTGCGTGCGTGCCCAAGATCCCGAGAGGAGGATGGAGGAGAAGGGATTGCAGCGTGGCCATCCCCCCTGGGGGTGATTTCTTGCTTTCTGTCTCTCTGTCTCTCTCTGTCTTTCTGGCGAGTGCATGTGCCCTATAGCAAAAACCTCTCCAAAAAAAGAAAAAAAAAAAAAAAAAGAAGCCAACTCTAAAGAAGCAAAGATGTATGAATTAACAAAGTATTCAAAATAACTACTATAAGAATGCTTTAGAACTAAAAGAAAGCATAGTTAGACAACTAAAAGAAATCAGGAAAACAAGGGATGGATGAAATCAGAATACCAACAAAGAGAAACTAAGAAGACCAACTGAAGAAGTCATTAAAAGGGTTAAAAACAGACTTAGTTAGGAAGAAGGAAAAACAGCAAGTCAAAGTCAGGATATCTGAAATTACTGACAGAGAGGCAAAAAGGAAGAAGAATGTAAAAAGTTAAAAAAATTTAAGAGACTTGTGGGACATCACCAAGTGGAATAATATACATATTACAGACCACGGAAAGGAGAGAAAGAGGGAAAAGACAGAGAGACTATTTGAAGAAATACAATTTCTAAAATCTGAGGAGAAAAATACACAAAAATTCAAGAAGCTGAACAGCTCCAACTAAGATAAATACAAAGAGACCAACACCAAGACACAGAATGCCAAACTGTCAAAAGTAACAAAGAGCGGCCAGCAGATGGCGTAATGGTTACGTTGCTGAACTCCCATGTAGTCCCCGCAGTTTAGTTTAAATCCTGGACTCGGCAGCTTAAAATTCACACCAGGTGTGTGTGTGTGTGTGCCCAAAATCCCGAGAGGAGAATGGAAGAGAAAGGACTGTGGTGTGACCATCTCTCCACGGGGCGGGGGAGGTTCTTGCTTTCTGTCTCTGTCTCTTTCTGTCTGGCTGGCAAGCACACATGACCTATAGCAAAAATCTCTCAAAAAAAAAAAGAAGGCACAAAAAAACAATATTGGAAGTAGCAAAGAAAAGTGACTCTTTATATACAAGGAAGTCTCAATAAAATTACCAAAGTATTCCTCAGCAAAACAGCTTACAGGCCAGAATAGAAATAGAATAATATATTTTAAGTGTTAAAAGCAAAACAAAACAAAAATACTGTATACAGCAAAACTGTCCTTCAAATATAAAGGTGAAATTAAGTAGATAACAGATGACATTAGGCCTGCCCCACAATAAAACAGAAAAATTCACAAATATGTGAAAATTAAATAACTTACCCTTAATTCACCATTGTGTCAAAGAAGAAATCATAAGGGAGTTGAAAAAATATCTGGAGACAAGTGGAAATAAAAGTATAATATACCAGAACTTGGGAGATACAGTGAATAGAGTCTTAGGAGGGTAGCTTATAGCAGTGTGCTTACATTAAAAAGTTTTAAAAAAGATCTCACACCAACAACCGACAACTTCAAGGAACTAAACATACACACACAAAACCAAAAGTTAGGAGGAAAGTGGAAATAATGGGCCTAATCAAGATTAGAGCAAAGAGGTGAGCAGACAGCGAGGTGGTTAAGGGGCTGGACTCCCACATGGCCATCAGTGGTTCGAGTTCCAGACATGGCGGAAAATCACACCAGGTGTGTGTGCGTGCACCCAAAACTGCAAGATAAGAATGGAAGAGATGGGACTGCAGTGTGGCCATCTCCCCTGTTACTTTCCTGTCTCCTTCTGTCTCTCTCTGAAAGTGCACGTACCAAAAATAAAAAAAAGAACTAAAGATAAATGAAAGACAGAAAGAAAAACAGTTCCAAAATCAAATGAAATTAAGAGGGAAAAAAGATTCAAATAACTAAAATAAGAAACGAAAGAGGACATGTTAGGATTGATGTCACAGATATAAAAAGGATGATAGACTACTATTTACATGCTAATAACCGAAATAACCTAGAAAAAACTGATCAGTTCCTACAAACACACAATCTATCAAGACTGACTCATGAAGAAATAGAAAATCTGAATAGACCTATAATTAATAAGGAAATCGAGGCATTGATTAAAAAATCACAGCTGGGGCCAGATGGTGGCACAGTGGTAAAACATGAAGTTCTGTGAGGCTGACCCCCATGGGAAGGTTCCAGGTTCCTACCCAGAGACCTCCCTGAGTCCACCAGATGCACATAGGACCTGGAGCTAACTGAGGCTGGGGTGGGTCATGGCATCGAGACCCTGTTGGAGTGCTGTCTCTCTGTCTCTGTATCTTTCTCACTCAAGAAAGGAACAAAAAAATGAACAAAGGAAAATAAATTTAAAAACAAAACTAACAAAGAAAGAGAAAAAGCCTTCCAACAAAGAGAGCCCAAGATAAGAGGGTTTCCCTGGATAAATCTACCAAACATTTAAAGAAGAATTAGCAGCAACCCTCAAACTCTTCCAAAGGATTAAAGAGGAAACTCATTCTATGGGGCCAGCATTACTCTGATACCAAAACCAGACAAATATAGAACAGGAAAAGAAAGCTACAGCCCAGTATCTCTGAAGAATATCGATGAAAAAGTCTTCAATGAAATACTACCAAACCAAAGTCAACAGCACATTGAGAGAATTATGATACACCATGAGCAAGTAAGATTTATACTTAGTGCATGGATGGTTTAACATACAAAAATCAATCGACATAATATACCATGTTAACAGAATGATGAACAAGATCCACATGATCATCTCAACTGATGCAAAAAAATTTAAAAAGGCATATGACACAATCCAACACCCTTTCATGATAAAGATAAAAAACACTCAGCAAACTAGAATTAGATATAACTACCTTAACATAATAAAAATAAAGCAAGGGAACTTCCAAAGTTCATTTGTGGAAACTGTAATTAAAGTAGGAGTTTGTTTTGGTACAATACAAATTTTAAATCTGTGCAAAGTTTTTTCATAATACACATTTTCCATGAACTTTTGGAAGATCTTTTGCATACTAAAAGTCCATAGCTAACATACTCATGGTGAAACACTGAAAACCCTAAGATCAGGAGCAAGGCAAGAATATCCGCTCTTACTTCAATTCAGCATAGCTGGAAGTCCTAGCCAGAGCTACTAGATAAGGAAAAAAATAGACACGCATTTTGGAAAGAAAGAAGTCAAAATATTTTTGTTCCTAGATGACAGGGTCTTGTATTGAAAACCCTAAAGATTTCACAAAAAGACTGCTAAAACCGATAAGCAACTTCAGCAAAGTTGCAGGATACAAAAATCAACACAAAACAAATCAGGTGCACTTCTGTGTACTAACAATGACCAAAGAGAAGAGAAAAGTAAGAAAACAATCCCATTACTACAGCATCAAAAAGAAAAAAATACTTAAGAATAAACTTAACCAAAGTGAGGGCCAGCCAGGTGGCGTGTTTTTTTGTTTGTTTGTTTTTGTTTTTGAGAGGTTTTCACTATAGGGCGTGTGCGCTCACCAGAAAGAGAAACAGAGAGATAGAAAGCAAGAAATCACCCCCCGCCCAGGGGGGATGGCCACGCCGCAGTCCCTTCTCCATTCTCCTCTCGGGATCTTGGGCACATGCACACGCGCCCAGTGTGAGTTTAAGCCACCCGGTCCAGGACTCAAACCACGGTTGACTACATGGGAGTCCAGCAACATAGCCATTATGCTAACTGCTGGTCCCATGGTGGCGTGGTTTTTAAGGCAGCTAGATCCCACATGGCCCACTGCATGGCTCGAGTTTGAGATGCAGCAGCTTGAAAAACATGCTAGGCATGTGCGAACGCATGCCCAAAATCCCAATGAAAGAATTCTCTCTGTGTGTCTCTCCAGCGAGCACAGGCATCCTGTAGCAAAAAAAGGTAAAATGCTTGTATACTAAAAACTATAAATACTGTTAAAAGACATCAAAGATACAAATAAACGAAAAGACAGCCCATACTTACAGATAGGAAGATTTACTACTGTTACACTGTCTATATTACTCAAGGCAATTTATAGATTTAATGTAATCCCTATTGAAAATCCTAATTCTATTTTTTGCTGAAATAGAACAAATATCCTAAAATTCATATAGAATCTGAAGGTACTGAATTGCCAAAATCATCTTGACAAGGTACAAATGTAAGCCTCACACTTCTGACTTTAAACGTACTACAGGGCTAACCCCATAGTATAGAGGCTAAGTGCTATGCAGAGACAGCCAGATTCCACAAGGCTGACAAGAGTTCAAATCCTGGCTCTTGCAGCTTGAAAAACATACTGGAAATATAAGCATTTACCTAGGATCCTTCAGGGATGAAGTAATGGAGGAAAAATGAATTGTGACAGAATTGGAGAATGCTCGAATGTGCAGTCTCTCTCTCTCTCTTTCTCTCTCTCTCTCTCTCTCTCATGCACATGCCTTCTGGCATTAACAAAAAACATAACTCAAAGCAACAGTAATCAAAATGGTGTGGTACTGGCATAAAGGCAGACATATAGGGGCCAGCAGGTAGTGTGGTGGTTAATGTGCTGGACTCCAACATAGTTGACCGCAGTTCAAGTCCCAGACCCAGCAACTTGAAAATCATACCAGGAATGTGTGTGTGCATGCCCAAAATCCTGAGAGGAAAATAAATTGTGGCATAGCCACCCCTCAGGGGGCGATTTCTCACTTTCCTTCTCTCTGTGTGTGTCTCTTTCTGGTGAGTGCATGTACCCTATGGCAAAAACCTGCCTGATTTAAACAGAGAGAGAGAGACAGAGAGAGACAGAGAAAGAAACAGACATGTAGATCAATGGAACAAAATATAAAATCTGAGGCCAGCAGGTGGCATAATGGTTAAGGTGCTAAACTCCCACATGGCCAACTGTGGTTTGAGTCCCAAACCTGGTGGCTTGAAAATAACACTAGGCACGCATGTGTGTGCATGCCCAAAATCCCAAGAGAAGAATGGAGGAGAAGGGATTGCAGCATGATCATTCCCCCAGAGGGTGATTTCTCGCTTCCCCTCTCTCTGTGTCTCTTTGTCTCTCACTGGTGAGCTCACAAGAGAGTCCAAGAATAAACCCTGTATACATAGTCAAATCATCTTCAACAAAGGTACCAAGAATATACAAAATGGTGTTGCAAAAACTGAATATTCACATGTGAACAAATGAAGTTGTATTTTTGTGATTACAAAAGTAAACTCAAAGTGAATAAAAGACCTAAACATAGGACCTAAAACTACAGAACCCCTAGAAGAAAACAGAAGAAAAGTTTCAGGTCATTGTATTTAACAATGATTTCTTAGATATGATAACAAAAGCAAAAACAGATAAATGAGATTATATCAAATTTTTAAAATTCTACACATGAAGAAAACAATCAACAATGTCAAAAAGACAACCTACAAAATGGGAGAAGATAATTGCAAATCATGTATCTTATAAGTGGTTCATATCCAGAATATGTAACTCAACAACAAAACAAATAATTAATAAATGGGCAAAGGGCTTGCAACAGACAATTCTCTAGAGAATATATACAGATGGTCAATAAGCATACAAAAAGATGCTCAACCTCACTATTCAGAAGAGAAATGCAAATCAAAACCACAATGATATCACTTCATACCCTTTAGGACGGCACTATCAAAAGAACAGAAACTAACAAATGTTAGTTGGTGAGGATGCAGAGAGATCAGAACCACTGTGTCCTTTTGTGGGAATGCAAAATGGTGTTATCATGATGGAAATAGGATGGGGGTTCCTCAAAAAATTAGAATTATCATATGACTCATATATACGCACTTCTGAGTATATAATCCAAATGAAGCAAAGCACATTTTTTTTCTTTTTAAAGAATTATTTATTTAATTTTATTTATTCATTTGTTCATTTTAATTTAACCAGAGAGAAACACAGAGAAAGAGAGAGAGAGAGAAAGTGAGAAAGCAAGCCACCAGGTCCAGGACTTGAACCATGGTCGGCCATGTGGAAGTGTCCAGTGCAACCACCATGCCACCTGCTGGTCCCCACAAAGCACAATCTTAAAGAGGTATGTGCACACCCATATACACTGCAGCATTATTCACAAGAGCCCAAGAGTGGATGTAACCCTGTCTACTGGGAGATGAATGGATAAAGAATATAAGGTATATACACATAGTATATTATGCAGCCTTAAGAAAGGATATCAGGACTGGCAGGTGGCATGGTGGTTAAGGTGCTGGATTCCCACATGGACAACCATGGTTTGAGTCCTAGACCTGGTGGCTTGAAAATCACGTCAGGTGCACGAGTGTGATGCCCAAGATTCCAAGAGAAAATAAAGGATTAGAGACTGTGGCATGGTCATTCTCCCCTGAGGGAAAACTCCCAGAACTCACTTTCCCTCTCACTGTCTCACTGTCTCCCTCAGGTGACTGTACACGCCTTATGGCAAAAATCTTATTATTTTTTTTAAGAAGGCTATTTGATCACATGCTGAAATGTGAATGAACCTCAGAACTTTATGCTAAGTGAAATAAACCAGTCACAAAAGGACAAAAAATACTCTCTGATTCCAACCATACAGAGTAGCTACAGTAGTCAAAATCATAGAAACAGCAAGTAGAAGAGTGGTTGCCAAGGGCTGGTGGGGAGCAAGACGGAGAATCCATGATTGAGGGATGTAAAGTTTCAGTTCTGCATGATGAGAAAGTTCAGGATCTGGGCTGGGTCTGTGACACAGCTGTAAAGCCCTACCTAAGAGAAGCCAGGTGCCACAAGCAACTGTGGTTCAAATTCCCAGTTGGATGGGCCTGAAACGCGCAGGGCATATGTGAGAATCAAGGATCTGATGGCTGGGAGGACTGGAAGAAGGGATGGTGGAGTGACCAGATCCTGTGGAGAATGCTCATTTCTCTCTCTCTCTTTCACACACACACACACACACACACACACGTGCGTGTGTGTTATTATTTAACGTGAATAAAGAAAAGATGCAAAAGTTCAACATCTGTTGCACAACAACGTGGATACTTAATAATTCTAAATGCTACACTTAATGCAACCATGATTAAGATGGTAAATTTAATGTTATGTTTTTTACAGTAAGAAAATTAAATTTAAAAAAGAGGGAGCCAACTCAGCAGCCTAGTGCTTAAGGGAACTGGTTCTCACGTGGCCGACTGTGGTTTTGCATCCTAGCCCTAGAGACTGGAAAAACACACCAGGTGCATGAGTATGTATTGTCAAAATCCAGACAGGAGAGAAAAATGGATACGGGATTGCAGCATGACCACGCCCTATTGGGATGTGCTTTTCCCTCTTTCTTTCTCTCTCTCTTTCTCTCTGGTGAGTACATGGGCCCTCTGGCAATTAAAAACCTTTTTTTTTAAGAGAGAGAAAACTGGGGAGAAATATTTAGAGGTCCAAATGGTGGTATAGCAGTAATGCAACGTTCTGTGAGACGGACCACACCACAAGTTCCGGGCTCATGACCAGAGATCTCCCAGAACACAAGAGGTTGCATGCACACCTGTGATCTGGGCTGACTAAAGCTGGGGGCGGGGGACTGTGACTTTCGTTTATCCATTCATCAGTTCGTAGATATCAGGGTTGCTTATACTTTTTTGCTATTATGAATAATTTTTTTAAGAATTATTTAATTTTACTTATTCATTCATTTATTTTAATTTGACCAGAGACAGACAGATACACACACACACACACACACACACACAGAAAGAGAGAGAGAGAAAGTGAGAGAGCAAGCAAGCCACCAGGTCCTGGACTCAAACTGCAGTCAGCCATGTGGGAATGTCCAGCGCCTTAACCCCCATGCCACCTGCTGGTCCCATATAAATAATATTAGAAACATTCGTTTATGTTTTATATGGACATACAAGGGGACTTTGAAAAGACTGTGGAAAAATGAAATTAAAGGATGAATTTATTTTGGTGCAATTTCTTTTAATATCTATGCATAGTTTTTTCATAGTAAGCATTTTCCATTAACTTCTGGAAGACTCCTTGTATTTTTTTTCTTTCACTCTATTTTTTCTTCTTTTAGGTCTCTCTTCTTTTTTTAATTTGCTAAAAGGTGAACACACTTGTCAGGGAGAGAAAGAGACAGAGAAAGAGCAAAAGTAAGAAAGCACCCCACCCCACCCACCATGGGGGATGGTCACGCCACAGTCCCTTCTCTATTTCTCCCTCCTTTCAGGATTTGGGGCCTGCTGCAAACACATCCAATATGTTTTTCAAGCCGCCAGGTCTGGGACTCAAACCACACAGTCATGTGGGTTTCAATCACCTAAACCACCATGCCACCAGCTGCCTACCTACCTTCCCCCCCAACCTTGGTATGCTTTAACTTTGGTTTCTCTTGGGTATATTTGAGCTTTATGTCTAACATTCTGAAGAACCACAGAACTGTTTCTTAAAGTAGCTGCACCATTTTACACTCTCCCAATAATGTTTAAGGGCTCTAATATGTGAGGCTTATGCAGTTAAATACCCAAGGTGTAAGGGTTAGCCACAACCTCGCCAGCAAGTATATTCTGTCTTTTTTATTCTAGTCATCCTAGTGGGTGTGATATGGTATCTTACTGTGGTTTTGGTTTTCATTTCTTACTGTCTAATGATGTTGAGCACATTTTCAAATGATTATTGACTATTTGTATATTTTCTTTGGAGAAGTATCTATGAGCATCTGCCCACTTAAAAATTGGGATATTGTATTTTAATTATTAAGTTGTTTTTTTAGTCCATTCAGAGACTGTTATAAGAATACCATAAACTGATAGCTTATAGACATTTCTTTTTCACAGTTCTGGAGGCTGAGAAGTCCAAATCAAAGACTGACAGAGTTAATATCTGCTGAGGGCCTATTTTTCATAGTCGGAGCCTTCTGACTGCATTCTTACATGGTAGGAGGGGCATACAAGCTCCCTCAGACCTCTCTCATAAGGGCAATGGTCTGCTATAATCACATCCCAAAGGCCCTACCTGTCTCTCTCTTTCTCTCTCTCTCTCTCTTTCTTTCTTTCCTCAGTTTGGCTACAGGGTACCTGCTCTTGCTAGAGAGAGAGACAGTGTGTGTGTGTGTGTGTGTGTGTGTGTGTGTGTGTGTGAGAGAGAGAGAGAGAGAGAGAGAGAGAGAGAGAGAGAGAGAGAAAGTGAGAATCACCTCCCAGAGAGGACACCCATGCTGCAATCCCTTCCACCATTCTCTTCTGGGTATTTTGGGCACACACACACATATGCCTGGTGTGTTCTTTAAGCTACTGAGTCTGGGACCTGAACTGTACTCTTTGCCATGTGAGATCCAGCTGCTTTAACCACTACACCACTGGCTAACCTGACTCCACCTTTTAATAACATCATCTCAACATATGAATTTTGGGAGGACACAAACTTTCACACTAGGGCAAGTTGTAAGAATTCTTTACACAGTCTATATATAAATCCCTTATCAGATATAAGAGCTATAAGACTTTTCTCTTGTCACTTTCTCAATAGTATCATTTTCAGCACAACTAGTTTCAATACTAATGAACTTTATCTTTTTTTGTCACTTTTGTTTGATATTTCTAAGAGACTGTTGTGTAACCTAAGGTCACAAAGATTTACTTTTACATTTATCCTATAAGAGTTTTGGAGTTTTAATGCTTACTTTTAGGTTAGGTTTATGATCCACTTAGAGTTAACTTTTGGGTATGGTGTGAGGTAGGGGTCCAACTTTGTTCTTTTGTAGGTGGATATTCCAGTTGTCTCAGTATTTGTTAGAAAGGCTATTTTCCTCTACTGAAGTGTCTTGGTACCCTCATTGAAACACTAATTGCTCATAAATGTAGGGCTAGTGAGTTCAGTTTTAGACATGATGAACTTGAGGTACCTGCGCTCATCTCTTTAGAATGAATCTACATGTCTAGAAAATCATGTCTTCTACTTGTAGCGCAGGAATCAGCACAATAAATATATGCACTCAATAAATATATGCTTATTATCCATCTATGTGAATCACAATCATGCTGCCTCATCATCTTTGGACTTGGACATTCTGAAATCACACTTTGCTCTTGTGAAGGGGCCAGCTGGTTCTCTTTCTAGTGCTGCTCCTCTATTTGAGACTCTTTCTTTATCTGATTCAGTCTGTTGCTTACAGAGCTATTTTGCTTAGTGACACAAATTGAAAAGAGCATTTCCTTCTTCCCAAGAAAGAAAATGTTTATAAACAGGACCCAAAAGCTGCTCAGTTAGAAATCTCAGCTGGTCCCAGGAAGCAGTGCCAGTGGCTATATCTGGTTTTGCTCTATCAGCACAGACTCCAAGGTGTGGTGTGTTTCTACTTGGTATACAAGGTTCAACTTTAGGCCAGGCCCAATATCTTTTGGTGTTCAAGCCAACATTAGAGAATCTAAAGCATAATGGATTTCAGCAAGTTAGAGGCCCAGGGAGGGGAGGTCCTCAGAATGACCACTGACTGTAGTCATGAGTGGCTGAAAGGCCTAAGAACACTTAGGCAAGAAAAGGCAAGACTTTGAAGACCACTGTCTTCAGTCATCTGTAAAGCCCATTGGAAAAAAGAATAAATCATTTCAAAGAAAAACAAAGGGGAAGAATCAGAACAGAAAATTCCTTTGCTCATGCAAAATCCCACCAATTCCTCTATGCCCATCTCAAATGTAAAATAAATAAATAAATAAATAAATAAATAAATAAATAGGCCAGCAGGTGGTGCAGTGGTTAAGGCACTGGACTCCCACATAGTCAACTGCAGTTCAGGTCCCGGACCTCGCAGCATACCCAAAATCCTGAGAAGAGAATGGAGGAAAAGGGATTGCAGCATGGCCATGCCCCCGGGGGGTGATTTCTTGCTTTCTGTCTGTCTCTCTGCATCTCCAGTGAGCACACATGCCCTATAGCAAAAATCTCTAAGTAAACAAATAAATAAATTAGTGAAAACTGTCTGTTCTCTCATACCTCTTTGCTGCCACTTTTATCTCAGATGCCCCATGCTCCCCTTCCTGGCTACATCCTCCTAAGACTTCTGCACATCTCTGTAGCCCTGCCCTTAGCCCTTCTGTCTTGAACACGGTAAGAACTCAACATAGATCTGTGAAGTAGAAATGTGAGCGAATATGACAGCTGAAAACAGACAAACAAGGACTACTTTATAATGCAAAGTAATCTATACTTTAAAAAAAGCATTCACAGTCCAGCAGTGACATGGTGGTTAAAGCAGCTGGATCCCACGTAGCCAACTGCACAGTTTGAGTCCCAGATCTAGTGGCCTGAACAATACACCAGGTATGTGTGTGCCCAAAATCCCAAGAGGAAATGGAGGAGAATGGATTGAGGCATGGCCATACTCCCTAGGGGATGATTTCTCACTTTCCATCTTTCTCTCTCTCTTTGTCTCTGTCTCTCCATGGCAAGTGCATGTACCCTATAGAAAATAAAAAATCACATTTACTGTAGTAAAATAAAAATTCTTAAGTATATAAATAGTCACATTTTACTGAAATTATTGGGTTGTCAGAAAAGTCACAATGTATTTTTACATAGAAAAATATGTCATGATTTTTTTAAAAATAATTATTTAATTTTATTTATTATTAATATTATTACTATTAATTTGCTATAGAGCATGTGTATTTACCAGAGTGAGAGAGAGAGGGAAAGTGAGAAAGTAAGCTGCTAGGTCCAGGACTCAAACCATAGTTGGCCATGTGGGAGTCCAGCACCCAAACGACCACACCACCTGCTGGCTCCTAACATCACCTTTACTGTGTAAAAATAAGATATATATGGGTTTACAATGCCTAAATCAATCACAATGGACACTTCTCTCAAAGGTACAAAGCATAAAGATCAAAATACTGACCTCTGGGCGCCCTTTTCACTATTCATTCTATAATCACTACAGTTCTCTCCTGTCCTAACCTAAAAACTACAGTATGGGCGAAAGCAAAGAGGTTTACGACCATGAAGACACACCCAAGGACAAGTGGCAGACACACAGATTCGCACGTGTCCACCACAAACTATACGCCCACTAACTGGAAGTCCAAGTCAGCTTGTAAGCTAAGATGAGCATGAGCCTACTAGGGCTCAACAGTTAGTGCCAGAAGAGACATGCTCAGCTTTCTACACCCAGTCCTGGTTCCCCCCGCCCCTGTTGCTTTCTTCCTTCCATATTTTCCGCTTTAGTTACAGGCAAAAGTAGGCAAGAGTATTCGCTGCCTTGGCCCACGTGTTGTCTAATTTGATGATGTCAACCCTGTCTCCTACGAAGTACAGAAAAAACATGGCTATGAGCCTTAGAGTTCAGAGTAAGATAACTGGACAATGTCGAAATTTCAATCTGTATTTTTAAAGAATTATTTTATTTAACTTTATTTATTTATCTTAATTTGACCAGAGAGGGACAGAGTGAGAGAGAGAAAGAGAGAGACATAAAGAGAGAAAGCAAGCCTCCAGGTCTGGGACTCAAATCATGGTGGGCCATGTGGGAGTCCAGTGCCCATAACCACCATGCCACCTGCTGGTACCAAAATTTCAACCTCTGGGTAGAGGTGGACTAAACAGGATGAACAAGAAAATGTGCAACACTACTTAATTCCTTGATAATACTAATTATAGTTCTTTCTAAATCTAAGTCTGATGATTTCATTATGTCTGTTCTTATAGTCTATTTTTTCTCCTGGTTTCTGGTTCAGTTATATCTTCTCAGATATCTGGTAATTTCTGATTAGGTTCTAATCATTGCATATGACAATAATATATCTAACTTGTGGCTCTGAATAATGTCATGGTCCTGGAGACAATTTACTTTTACTTCTGATACATAAGTAGGTGAAGACCCAAAAACACCCAGATCACCGTAATCTAGTCAGATATTGGGACGGTTCAAAGTTGTAACTTTTGTCCCTGAGAGGAAGCGTCTATTTCTGGTCCTCACCCTCAGGCAGAGCCCTTAGGAGACCCAGGCATTTACTAGCACTCCTCCTCCTCAGGCTCTGCATGCCATTTCACCTCCCCAGCCCCACACGTCTGTGTAAAGCGTTCTTCTCAGGTGACAATCCCATCAATGACAAGTGCTTCACGGGGAGAAATGGGGCCAAATGTCACCCTCATCTGTCGGGCTTCCACCCTTTCTGGAGCCTCGGTCCTGCAGAGCCTTTCTGCCTCGTACCTCTCCTTGCTTCCAACTCATTTTCTTTTTCATCTTTTTCCTTTTTCTTGCTGTTGTCAGAACTGGTCCACAGAACCTATTAACCATTGCCAGAAGCAGGACCCCCACTCCAATATTACATGACTTTTCTTTTGACCCATGGGTGGGAATTTTCTTACATAGATCATTCATGATTTCATTCAGGTTTTTCTGTGTGGTCTCCATGGCTTTCGCAGCTTTAAATTTGGGTCTTTTCTAGAGAACTAACCAAATCAAGATTAGTGAAGCAACTGGGGTGTAGAAAGAAAGATGCAGACTTGCCGCTGAGTAATAGAAACCCATAAAATCCTAACTAAAATAAAGCACTCATCAAAAGTAATGTCATCAAACACTCTAAAATCTAACGAGCTTTATAGCTGGAATAGAGGGTATGGCACTCCTGAGGGTGGGGGGAAACGGTGAACTAGGCTGAGTCTGGTGCACCGCGGGTAACACAATGAATGGCAGCTGCTTTTCTGCCTCCCTGCGCAACATCAGCCCCACCTAGAGGGGCTGAGAATTCAGAGTAGTTGAAAATTCAGAGCTATACAACGATCTTACTACAAACTCTTCGGCTCATACGCATGTTTTTTCTGTACTTAGTAAGAGTTAGGGTCAACATAATAAAACTCGGTAACACACGAGTGGAGACAGCAACTGCTCTCGCCTACTTTTGCCTGTAACTAAAGAAGAACACACGGATGGCGGGAGTGAGGGGGAAACAAAGCTGGCAGCCAAGGAACCTGAGCTGCATGTCCTTACTACTCTCACTAACTCACGAGCCCGAGGCAAGTGACCTCTAGGTCCGGCGTGCTTTCTCATTTGAGAAATGAGAGGACTTGTGCGTTATTCAACAAGCCCTGACTCTGCCACTCATGGAGGACATAAATAAATAAACTAACAAATTAGAGAAAGAAGAAAATTGAGAAGCAATGATGAGAGAAAGACTGAAAAATGAAATCTAGGGACCAGCAGTTGGCATAATGGCCATGTCACTGGACTCCCATGTAGCTGTCTCTCTGTCTCTCTCTGTCTTTCTGGCAAGCGCACACACCCTATAGAAAAAACCTCTCTAAGAAAGAAAGAAAGAAAGAAAGAAAGAAAGAAAGAAAGAAAGAAAGAAAGAAAGAAAGGAAGGAAGGAAGGAAGGAAAGGAAGGAAGGAAAGGAAGGAAGAAATCTGTTCACTTTAATAAGAAGCATGAGGCCTTCCCCCATTCCCCACTGCTAGGTTCTCCTTCGCTGCCCCAAGGGATGCCAGAGTCCCCTCGGCACCCCGCTGTGCCCACCACACATGGAGACAGGAGCTAATGCGTATTTCCCTCTCCCTTCTTCCCCAGATGCCTGAGCAGTGGGACTCCAAACTGGTGTATGACAGGAGCCTAATCCATAAGGACACCTGGACGGGTTATTCCTCTTTCCCCGTGGCCTCCCCTGCTCCCATCCTTGCTTCTTTGGTAAACCCTCCTCCAAAAACCTTCTCAGATCAGTCTTCACTTCTGGTAGTGTCCTAGGAAACACAGCTAAAACGGCATGGAGCCAATGTGCTGATTTTTTTCTATTTTACCTGAAAACGAACACACTTGAAAATGTCAGGCCCAGCTGAAGGGCACAGGCAGGAGGGCACCACTGCACAGTGCTGGGGCCACACGGAGGCCAGGCTGGGCTCCGGAGTCGACCCAGACACACCGGGCCCGCCCATGCATACCTGTGATCCTGGCTGGGGGCCGGGGGAGGCTGCAGAGGGTGAGACCCTGTCAGAGGTACTTGTCTCTCTCATGCAAAAAAGAAAGAAAATAAATATTTAAAATGCAAACAGCATTCACCCGGTGAGGGAGCGTACCTGCTCCTCACATGTGTGCTATGCATAGTGACCTCCCTGAGGAGAGCACTACACGAAAAGGGGAAAGAGCAACCTCACAATGGAAAAACCGGACAGATGCTCGCAGCCAGGGACTAAGTCAACGGTGCAGTCCAAGTCGCATCTTAGTCTATGTCCTTAACGTGATGGCACTTTGCTCTGTGAGCCTCCTCCCCAAACTCCCCAGTCCAAACACGAGGAAGACAGACGGAGGCCAATAGAGGGAAACCGTACAGTGTGCCTGACAGCACTCCTCGAAGCAGTCCTCAAACAAGGGAAGTCAGAAATTGTCACCACCGAGCGGGGCTGAGACAGCCACCAAATACACTGTGGCGTCCTGGATGGGGCCCCGGGACAGGGAAAGGACGTCAGGTGAAAACCAAGGCAATCTGAGTAAATTGTGGACTTTAATTAACAACAATGTATCATACGAAGATAAGATGTTAATAATAGGGGGACTTTGTTATAGGGAAAGTGCATGGGAACTCAGCAGTAACTGCTCAATTTTTCTGAAAAACTAAAACTATTCTAAAATATAAAATCTATTAATTAAAAAAAAAAAAGAACATTCATCCACCCTTGGAATAGGTTCTGGAACCTCCATTTTGGAAGGACACATACCCACAACATCCTATGCATGTTCGAGTTGGAGAAATGTCTGGATACTATGGGTTCCAGTGAGTAGATAGACGTCTTTACAAAGACATGACAACAGAAAATCCATCCACACATCATCGAACAAATAAAGTCTCATGGCAGCAGTGTAGACACCACAGGCTAGCACATGGTCACCCAGTAACACAGGAAGTCATAAAGCACATAGGGAACAGCTCTCACTTGGGTGCTGGCTTCTGCCATTTTGGGGTGACTACCTGGGATGCTGTACTTTGAAGGGTGCGTGCCAAGCTGGAGTGCATGCCATGAATAACTACCCATTGTAGGTGCAGGTGCAGGTATAGGTGCAGGTGTAGGTGCAGGTATAGGTGCAGGTGTAGATGCAGGTATAGGTGCAGGTACAGGTATAGGTGCAGGTGTAGGTGCAGGTGCAGGTACAGGTGCAGGTATAGGTGCAGGTGTAGGTGCAGGTATAGGTGCAGGTGTAGATGCAGGTATAGGTGCAGGTACAGGTATAGGTGCAGGTGTAGGTGCAGGTGCAGGTGCAGGTATAGGTGCAGGTGTAGGTGCAGGTATAGGTGCAGGTGTAGATGCAGGTATAGGTGCAGGTACAGGTATAGGTGCAGGTACAGGTATAGGTGCAGGTGTAGGTGCAGGTATAGGTGCAGGTGTAGGTGCAGGTGTAGATGCAGGTATAGGTGCAGGTACAGGTATAGGTGCAGGTGCAGGTACAGGTGCAGGTATAGGTGCAGGTGTAGGTGCAGGTATAGGTGCAGGTGTAGATGCAGGTATAGGTGCAGGTACAGGTATAGGTGCAGGTACAGGTACAGGTATAGGTGCAGGTGCAGGTGCAAGGTCAGAGTTTATTAAGTGCCAGTGTCAAGGGTCCAGCACAGATCAGAAGCAGCCAAACCCCAGCCTTTAGGAAACCTAGAGTATAGCAGAGAAAACTTAGGTAATTACATACACAGAAACAGCTACAGAAGCTATGATCATGGAGGGGCCCTCTGATAGCCCTCTGTCAAGAACTGCTTTGCCAAGGAAGTGAAAAAAAAAAATCTTAATTAAGCTTATTTCTTTTTTTATAATTATTTTATTTATTTTTTTATTTTTATTTACTTATTTATTTAATTTGATCAGAGACAGAAAGAGAGAAAGTGAGGAAGCAAGCCACCAGGTTCAGGACTCAAACCATAGTCGTCCTGTGGGAGTTCAGCACTTCAACCATACCACCTGCCAGCCCCCAGGAAGTAACATTTAAACTAAGAGTTTCAGGCTAAGAAGTTAGCAAGGAGAAAAGGAAAGGGAAGCGGCTAGACTTCGATCGGCTAAGTTACGTTGCACATCAAATCTTTTCTTACTTAAGGATTCTCTGAGAGCAGGGAGAAAGAAGATCAACACAGTAAACAGGGCTCTGCAGAAGCAGCAGAGAGGCAGGCAGGACCCAGAGAACGCTGAAGGTGCTGGAACCTCTTAAGAAAAGGCCCAGGGCGAATATGTCACAGAAGGAAAGCACTGACGAGAGCGGTTAGGAGGCTGCCAACATCAATCTCCTAGAAGGCCGCTGTCCATTGTCTCTCTTTATTTATTTACACACACACACACACACACACACACACACACCTATTATTTATATATTTTTTAGGTTTTTGCCACAGGTGCATAAGCATATATATATATATATATATATACACACACACACACACACACACACACACATATATATATATAAATAAAGTAAGAAATGGAAAATTGTGATGCTAACATGTATGACTAAGCCACTATGTAGTGTATTCTGGATGGGAAACTGCATCTTGTATACTGTGATTATGTTCAGTGAATGAATGCAAAATAAATCAATAATATTAAAATAAATAAATAAAATAAAAAGCCCCTTCACATACTTACATTAGCTGCAAACCAGAGAGAAGATGTCTCTCACACAGCCCTAACCACAGAGCAGATCCGGCTTCAGATATGTCAGCTACACTGGGATGGGAGCAGGGCTCCCTCCCCTGGTGAGCAGACCGAACCACACCGTTCCCAAACTGCTGCCTATTAGTTCCTTCCTCTTCATTTACTTCTTTTCTGATTCTTTCCCCAGCCTCTTGCTCTTTTGGAGAGAACTTCCAAGTTTAAACCTCCAGAAGGGAACGTCCCTTCATTAACTTCACCTGCCTCTTTTTCTGTTCTGCATTTAAAACTAATATTCTGGTGCTGTATATCAATAGCCTTTAAAATGTATGCCCTTCATTCCCACTAACAGCATCTTGCTAGTTTATCTCAAGGAAACAGAGAGATACCCTAAGATTTATGTACACTGATACTTATCCCTGTGTTATGTGCAATGACAAAAAACTGAGAACATGCTCTCTCAGAATGGGATACTGCTGGGACCAGCAGTTAGCGTAATGGCTATGTCGCTGGACTCCCATGTAGTCGACCGCAGTTTGAGTCCTGGACCCAGTGGCTTAAACTAATACCAGGCGCGTGTGCGTGCGTGCCCAAGATCCCTAGAGGAGAATGGAGGAGAAGGGATTGTGGTGTGGCCATCCCCCCTGGGGGGTGATTTCTCACTTTCTGTCTCTCTGTCTCTCTCTGTCTCTCTGGTTAGTGCACATGCCCTATAGCAAAAACCTCTCCAAAAAAAAAAAAAAAGATACTGCTAAGTAAATTATGGTATACTATCTAAAACACACTAAGTAATTTTGAAGAACACTTAACAGGAGGAAATGCATATATGTTGAATGTGTGTGCCCAATACAAACACACAGTTTTGTAAAAATATTACACATGGGGGACTCCCACATGGTTGACCATGGATCAAGTCCCGGACCTGGCGGCTTGCTTTCTCACTTTTCCTTTCTCTCACTCTGTCCCTCTCTGGTCAAATTAAAATAACTAAGTAAATAAAGTTAAATAAAATAATTCTTTAAAACAATGTTACACATGGAAAAGATAAAGGAACCATGCCACGTTTCATGTGGTGACTTGTAAACAGCAGGATTGAGGCTGATTTTTACTGTCCTCTTTATGCCTTTCTGTTTTCAAATTCTCTACATTCAATATCAATTACACTTCAACCAGAAATAAATGCTATTTGTAAAACAGTAAGAAAACATCACCACCAGGAAATCGTGTCTATAGAGATCTCCTTTAGGCCAGGAAGGAGGAGCGTCTCCTTGGGGCTGGGGACCGACATCGGCTCGGGGCTGCGCTCTGCGTTATCGCCACGCTGACTGCAGCACTTAGGGTATGCCCATGGACGACTCAGAATCCCCCCACGTCTGTAGTTTGCTGCAAGCTTTCTCAAACTTGGGTAGTGCTGTGGTTTGGAACGTGTTGTGCCCCAGTTTCACGCTCTGGAATTGGAGACTGGGAGGTGGCAGGGCGCACGGGTGGTGGTCGTTCTCATGACTGCCTCACAGATGGGACCGCTCAGGAGCAGTGAGCCGTGTCTCGTGAGACCCAGTGAGCTTCAGTTCAGAGAGAGCAGCTCAGCTGGCCAAGGCCGTTCCAGAACAGAGCGAGCTGCTCGTTTTCTCTCTACACGTGCCCGCCACCCTCCAGGCTTCCATCAGCCAGGCGGCAGGCCGAGGTCTTCAGACCCCCCAGTTACCAGAATTAGCAGTTTGTAAATAAACCTCTCTGTTCTTTATAAAATCACCCAGGCTCAGGTATTTGTTTTTACTTGTCAGAGCTGTATACGCTCACGGGAAACAGAGAAAGGGAGAAAGCACCTCCCCCCAAAGGGACATGGTCCCACCATAATCCCTTCTCCTCCATTTCTCCATCCTGTCAGGATTTGGGGCATGCATGCACATGCGCCCAGCATGTTTGCCAGGTTTTTGAGGTCTGGGATTCCAACCACAGTCAGCCATGTGGGTTCTGACTCCCTCAATCACCGGGTTATGGGGCTGGCCTAAGCTCAGGTATTTCCATGAGCAGCGCAAACACAGATAAGTGTACAGATCACCTTTTTTTTTTTTTTTTTTGGAGAGATTTTTGCTATAGGGCGTGTGCGCTCGCCAGACAGACAGAGAGAGACAGAGAGATAGAAAGTGAGAAATCACCCCCCAAGGGGGATGGCCACGCCGCAATCCCTTCTTCTCCATTCTCCTCTCGGGATCTTGGGCACGCACGCACACGCACCCGGCGTGAGTTTTAAGCCACCGGGTCTGGGACGCGAACCGCGGTCGACTACGTGGGAGTCCAGCGACATAGCCATTACGCTAACTGCTGGTTCCCTGTACAGATCACCTTTAAATGGGAAAAAATACTTTATTCGAAACATTTTCATAAAGCTTTTTTTTAAGAGGAAGATTTTTTGCTATAGGGCATGTGTGTTTGCCGGAGAGACAGAAACAGAGAGTGAGAATCATCCCCTGGGGAGATGACCAGGCCGCAATCCCTTCTCCTCCACTCTCTCAGGGTCTGGGATATGCACACACACACACGCCCAGGGTGAGCTCTAAGCCGCTGGGTCCGGGCTCGAACTGTGTAGACTACGTGGGAGTCCAGCAGCGTAACCATTACACCATCTGCTGGTCCCTTCATGTACCTTTTGTAAGTACAATTATAAAACTAAGTTTACATGTCTTATATTTGTATAACTGGACAAACAAAACAAACACATAAAGTAACTGCAGGGGCTTGAGGGTGGTACAGAGTTAAAACGCAACAGTCTGTGAGGCAATGCCGCAGGAGAAAGTTCCCACTTCACGTCCAGAGACCTCCCTGAGGATTCTGGGTGTTTGTAAATAGTAGGATTAATGATGATTTTTACTGTTCTCTTTATGCCTTTCTGTCTTCAAGCTCTGGGTAGCCATGCATGACGACCCAAGGCTGGACAGCGGCTTGGGGTGGGCAGCAGCCCCAAGCCCTGCAGGGTTGCAGTCGCTCTCTCTCACTTGTTTATGGAAGGAATCAACAGATTTTTAAAAAATAATAAAAATAAATACAAACAAAACCACCAAATCAGCAGAATTCAAAACAGTATTATTTTACTAAAAGGATGATGTTACTTGAATGAAATAATTTAAGCACTGACCTAAAAACAGGCACACGTAACAACAGAATAGCGCTAGAAACGTGCACACACACGCACGCATGCACGCCCGATGGCCCTACGGCTGGTCTTCACGCATCTGGAGGAAGGTCCTTCCTTGCACCTCAGCCTGCAGCACGGAGGTCAGAAATGCTCTTGGACCCACTGGGCAGCTCAGGCTGAGGGGGAGAGTAAGGGCGGTGCTGGTGCCTGTGCAGCTACATTGTGTCTGTCGTCGCACTGCACCGTGTGACTCCGAGACTGATAAGGTGCCCTTGGCCCAGATGAGGTGGCCCCTGGCACACGACCAGGCCTGTCGACGTGCTAGACTGACCATGGCAATCATAGACAAAGCTGGCCCTGGCGGAGCAGTCAGCTTTCTGAGGGTCAAAGGTGACCCTCGCTCATTCAGCTGTCATCAGCTGCCACCATGTACCCCTGGATTTGGGGGTCCAGATGTCTGCATGACCTTCCAACCTAGAAAACACTGCTCGTGTTCCTGACACACGAATTACTATGATAATCAAGTTTCTGGGTTTTCTGTTTGCTTGGTGGTTTTCTAAGAGAGATTTTTGCTATAGGGTGCGCTCACTGAAAAGACAGAGACAGAGAGAGAGAGAGAGAAATAAAGCCCTGGGGGATGCCACACCACGATCCGTTCCCTTCCATTCTCCTCTCTCAGGATCTTCACACGCGCCCAGCGTGAGTTTGAAGCCACCAGGTCTGAGACTCGAACAACAGTCTAAAATGTGGGACTCCTGTGATATAACCATTATGCCATCTACTAGTCCCTGTTTTTGTTTTGTTTTGTTTTGTTTTTGAGAGATTTTTGTTATAGGACATGTGTGCACTCTCCAGAGAGACAGAAAGGGAGAAATCACCCCCAGGGGGGATGACTATGTCGTAATCTTGTCTCCTCCATTCTCTTCTTGGGATTTTGGGCACACACACACACACACACACACACATACCTGGCCTGAGTTTCAAGCTGCCAGGTCCAGGACTTGAACCACGGTCGACTATGTGGTAGTCCAGTGACATAACCATTACGCCATCTGCTGGTCCCTGTAATCAAGTTATCTGAACAGCAGCTTTGAAGAAAAATGTAATTTCAGTCTTTACTTCATATTCCAATTTGTAGAATGGATTTTTAAAAATTCTTCTACATATAATAAGAAAAAAACCCACAATTTTATAATCAAATTTCTAGAAGAAAAAAATCACCAACTTAATGACATAGATATTTAAAACTTCTGTATACTAGATCAGTAAGAGGTAACCGACAGATAAGGGGAAATGTCCGTAGGAAAGGAGGGTCCCAGCAGGCAAACGACCTGAGGTTCATCCTGCAGACTGCCTTGTTAAGGAGGTGCAGAAAGGGAGCCACTTTCTGTTCAAGTTCCCTACACGTCGCAGGGCCATGAGTCCCTGGAAATCTTCTACACATGGGGATTATGTGTGTGTGTGTGTGTGTGTGTGTGTGTGTGTGTCAGGGCATGGGGAAGGGACTGGTTCCTTCTGCCCCCTTATCCCATCAAGTCTAGTATCAGACAAGAGTAAGAATTCAAAAATGATTTCTGAATGAAGACAGGAAAATACATAAGGTCTGTTATAAAAACAGAAACAAGAATTCAGGCATTAGTCTAGAAAACACGGAAAAATTCAGACACAGCCTTAATCATCAGAGTAATCCAACTTGACAGTTCCGTTCGCTAAAATAAGTAGACGTGTGCTTCAGGGGTTCAGTTTGCTACAATGCGTTTCCAACTTTGGACACACCTGAACAGTTTGGAGACTAAATTTCAGACTTCCATCAATAGTTTGCAGCTATGTACTCCCAAAAAATTATCAAGATGGATGATAGGTTACTTTCACTGAAAAAAATTTAGGATTGATGAGGGCTGGCAGATTGCGTGGTGGTTAAGGGCGCTGGACTCCATGTGGCCGACTGCAGTTCGAGTCCTGAACCTGGAGGCTTGCTTCCTCTCTCGCTCTTTCATTCTCACTCTCACTCTGTCCCTCTCTGGTCAAATTAAAATAAATGAGTAAATAAAATGAAATAAAACATAAAATAAAAAATTAGAATTGAACAGAAAGAAGTGTTTTTCATGGGTGTTCTAGTCTGTTCTGTTGCCAATAACAGAATTACCTGAGCCTGGGCAATTTATAAAAACAGAGGTTTATTCAGCTCATGGTTTAGCTCCAAGGACAAAGGGCAGCAGCTTGCTCATGGGTAACAGGGTGGGGGGCAGAAGAGAGCATGTCTGTCCACGTCTCCAACTTATTCCCTCTCTTTATAAACACACCCAGTCTTCAATCTTGAGGCTCCAGTCTGATGAACCTTAATCCCAAGCTCCTCCAAAAGGCCACATCTTTTACCACCACCATCTGATTAAATCTTCACCCTGTTAATCCTGTCACAACCAAACCTCAACAAATGAATTATGGGGGACACATTCAAAGTACAGCAATGAGTGAACCAAATTGCTTATACATAATCAAATCAAATTAGTTAACAACTGAAGTAGTGCACTGATCGCCTGGACGCATCTGCAGAAGCCAGGTACCTCAGGTACAAATAAAAACACATGTATAGAAGTTTAACTACACACAGTCTGCAACAGAAAATGATGTTAAACTGTCAGTGGTGGTTTTTTTTAAATCTGTGTGAAAAAACAGATTTACCTAAGTGCTGCAGTCCACAGCAGGCTAGACTGCAGTGCTGGAACCACGGGACCAGCCACGGGTTTAGATACCTGGTCTGCCTGAGAACATGCTGGAGGTATATGCAGAGGCCAAGATCCTGAGGAGCTGGAGGGCTGGGGAGAGGGGATCACAGCCTGTTGAGACCCTGCAAGGGTTCTCTCTCTCTCTCTTACACATGCGCAAGCTCTCTGCCATGAATAAAACAAAACCTTAGGAAAAACAGACCAGCCTATGGCTTGGTGGTTAGGGAGGCTGTATGCCATTTGGCCAACCACAAAGTTTGAGTCCTAAACCTGGCAGCTTAAAAAACATGCTGTGTTGGGCCAGCAAGTGGTGTGCTGGTTAAGGCGCTGGACTCTTACATGGCTGACTGCAGGCTGAGTCCTGGACCTGGAGGCTCGCTCTCTCACTCTCCCTCTATGGTGAGCACATGTGACCTAGAACAAGTTACAAGATAATGGTAATAATAAGTCAAATGAAATAAATATTTTTTTTAAATGCCAGGTAGGTGTGTGTGCCCAAAATCCCAAAAGGAGGGGACATGGAAGGGAGAGGATTATGACTCGACCAAGCAAAAGGAGTGCTTTCTCACCTCTCCTGTCTGTCTCTCTGTGGTGAGCTTATGTGCCTTTCAGCAAATTTAGGGGGAAAAAAAGAAAAGAAAAAGAATAATCAAATGACTCTGGAAAAACCATTTAAGAACTTTCATTTCTACATTCATACCTTTTTACTTATTCCAAAAGAATGAGCTCTGAGAATGCAATCATGCTATTATTGATGAAAAGTTAAACATTTTACACATGACAACCAGTTAAAGGGTAATTTTTATTAAATATGGAAATCAAGACAGGAGAAAGAAATAAACACGGAAAGAAGAAAGCTCCTACCCTCCAAATCCTTATAAATTGTCTTTTCTTTCCCAATTACTTATATAATAAGAGGTGTCAAATATTCACTCTCAGCCTCGCCTCAGTGGCTCAGTGGCACATGCTACTAAGACACTGCTGTTCCACAACATGGGCCACATGAGAGGTCCAGGTTTGATTCCCAGTCCAACCTCAAGTCCGCCCGGTGGCACTGCCTGAGTCTCAGCGCCTCAGGAGGCTGAGGATGGCAGGAAGGGTGCCTACCACGATAGTCCTTAAAAAGAAAAAAAACTTAAAATTATCTTGACTCCAAAAGTATTTTACAAATTGACAAGCTAATATAGTTAGGACAGGACAAAAAATAGGCATTATTGTTTTCCACTGCTTCCAAAACCTGATGGCAAAACCTCCAGAACTGAAGATTGACTCAAACTGCCCCCAAAGTGCAAATGGCAGGGACTTTTACTTCCAGTAATTGTGGACAAAGTAAATCAGAACAACCCTCTAGCTGAAGAGGAAAAAACGTAACGAAATTTGCTTGGTGTGTGGAGGAGTAAGCACGTCGGAGGCTGGGAGGTGAGCTCAGCTTTTCCCAAGGGTTACTGGTCAGTCTCTAAAGGAATGCTAAGTTTGGTGTCGAGGTGGGGAATGATTGTGTCCGTGCAGAGCTGAACACTAGCAGGAAAGGTGAACAGGACAGGCTTGTCTTCACAAGGACTGCAGCTCAGGTCAGAAACACCTCAGTGAACCTGGACTGAGCCCACACTGTACGTGCCCCCATTTGCCTAGGAAAAGCAAAGGTGCATTATCTCTGGAAGAGACACACATCACCTTAAACCTTCAATTATTTCAAGCCCAGTTCTGTGAAACAGTGGTGATGTACTGCACAAGAGAAGCTGGATCCCACATGGTGATCGTGGTTCAAATCCCCAGCCCAGTCAGCCTGACATACCAGGCACGTGCGTGAGCACCCATGATTCAACAGCTGGAGGACTGGAAGAAGGTGCTCATTTCTCTCTCTGGTGCATGCATGTGATCTATCATGAATAAGGAAAAAATATTTCTATAAACAATTCTGCAAATATGATGTCTAGCATACACTAAAAAACCCACAAGGTACATAAGGAAACAAGACAGTAGGGAAGAAAACCAACAGAAGCAGGCACTGGCAACAGATACTGTCATGATCAGACACAGACTTTAAGGGAATTATGTATACTATGTTCAAGGAGAATATCGTGATGGATAATTTTGGAAGATAACTGGGAACTATAAAAGAGGACCAATTGAGAATTTAAAAATTTTAAAAGTGTAATAAATGAAACACTAAATAGATAGGATTAAGGTTTAATAGCAGATTACATTCAGCAGAAGAGAAAGAAGTAAGTGAGAAGATATCCAAAATGAAGAGACAAACATGGGAAAAAAAAAAAAAAAAAAAAAACAGAAGGAAAGTTAGGAGACATAGAATATATAGTGAAATGGTCTAACATATATAATTGTAGTGCCAGCAGGAAAAGTAAGAGAAAATGAGGCAGAAACAATAACTGAAGTACTAATGGCTGATGATTTCCAAAGCTAATGAAAGACATGAAGCCACAGGTCAAGAAGCTCCAAAAGCCCTTATTATTAATCAAAAGAAATCCATACCAGAAACATCACTGAAAAGCTGCTGAAACCAAAGGCAAAGAGAATGTTTTTAAAGCAGCCAAAAGGAAAGACTACTTACAAAGGAACAACAGACAAATAAGTGACTTGTCAAAAGAAACAACCAACCAACCAACCAACCAACCAAGATAGAGCTAATGAGATGGCTTTAAAATGCTAGAAGTAAACAATGGCAGGTCCGGCCTCAGTGGCGCAAGCAATAGTGTGCTAAACTACAATGCTGGAAGCCAGAAAGCCAGCCACTGGTTTGAATCCCTGGTGTGGATGAACCTGAACATAACAGGTATGTGCACATAAGCTGAAGAGCTGGGGGAAAGGGATAGAGGAGTAACATAACCCTGTCAAAGGATGCCTGTCTGTCTCTCTAAATCTCATGCATGTCCATGAACTCCCTATCATGAGTGGAAAATTAAAAACTTTTAAAAAGAAAACAATGACAAACCAAGAATTCTGTAAGTACTGAAAACGCCCTTCACAAATGGAAGACAACGTTCTAAAATTAGATTGTCATAATGGTTGCATAACCCTGAATATTCTAAAACCCACTAACCTATACACTTTAAATGGGTAAGTCTACGGTATTGGAATTATATCTCAATAAAACTGTTTACCAAAAATAATAACATGAAGGACAAATGACATTTTCAAACAAACAAACTAACAGTTTCTTACCAGCAGATGTGTGCTAAAGGAATATTACAGGGTATGCTTTAAGAAGGATGAAAGATTGGAAGATGACAAGGTAGCACTGCATAGCTACAGAGAAAAGATGATCTTATTCATAAACGATGCTAAATAGTGGTGTTCGGTGAAGATGAAATACATTCTTTTTCACAAAGATCAATTCCAGGTAGAGTATGTATCTTAATGTAAAAGGCAAAACAGTAAGGTTTCTAGAAGATATTATAGAAAATTATCTTTGTGATTTTGGACTGGAAGAAGACCTGTAAACCGCAATGAAAATGGGACAAGATATTTGGACAGGCACTTCATAAAAGAGGATATCAAATATGCATGGAAAGATGTCCAACTCAATACTCGACAGGAATCTACAAATCAAAACCACCATGGGACGCCACTTCACACTTACTGGAACAGCTAAAATTTAAGACTGTCAACACTAAGCATTGACAAGGATGTAGAGCAATAACTTTAGGGGGCCGGCAGGTAGTATGGTGGTTAAAGGTGCTGGACTGTGGTCAACTGCGGTTCAAGTCCTGGACCTGGCCTGGGGGGCTTGCTCTCTTGCTTTCCCTTTCCTTCCCTCTCACTGGTCAAATTAAAAAATAATACTAACAAATGAAATTATATATATATATATATATATATATATATATATATATTTATTTATTTATTAAAGAACTTTCATGCACTTGCTGGTAAGAGTGTAAACTAGTACAGCCAGTTTGGAAATGGTATTATCCACTATAGTTGGAGACATGTGTATCTTTTGAACTAAATATTTTACTGCTAGGTATAACCCCAACAGAAATGAATGCACAAAACACACAGAATATTCATAAGCGCATTATTCATACCCAAAAGCTAGATAAAACTACTGTGTCTAAGACAGCAAAATGGATGCATTGTGGTATATTCAGTCGCTGGAATACTACTGACCAATAAAGATGAACAAACCAGGGTTTCTAGAGAATGGGAGGATCTCAAAAAGATCTCGAGCAAGACGCGTAAAATACATATTGTATCATTTAATTTGCATAAAGCTCACAAAACAGGTAAAATGAAACTACTGACACTATAGCTTTTAAGGGTTGTGTATTTAGAAGGTAAATTACACACACAAAAAAACAAGAAAGTGATTACTCCAGTAACTGAAGAAACGTTACCTCTAGAGAGGAAGGAGGGGGCAGCGACTAGGGCAGGGCCCGGGCTCTGGGTGCGGGTACCGTTCATTTCTTGGCCTGAGAAGCCCAGGCCCCAGGCAGCGGTAAATCGGTGAGCCGCACGTTTGCGCGGTGCCTTCCCCAGCGTGCAGGAAAAGAAAGGGGGAGGAACGGGAGAAGGGGCGGGCGGCCAGCCCTGCCCAGGAAAACGGCCGCCGCAAAGTGAGCCGAAACGTGGCTCTGAGCGGGGCCAGGCCGCTTCGCCGAGGCCAGGGGGCTGCAAGCTGCGCCAGCCTCTGCGCTCGGCGGCGGCCGCGGCCACACCTGCCCCGGGCCCGGACTCGGTGCCCTCGATCGGGGAGAGGCCAGACCGCCTGCTCCCTCGGAAACGCGGGCCCATGACAGCCCAGGACCCCCCAGCGCCCTGGACGCCCCCACGATTCTCCCGGACGGCCCCGGGCTCCCATCCCGCCCCTCGGTGCCCGCCGCGCCCACCCGGACTCACCTCATTGTCGCTGCCTGGGCGGGCGCGGCGGGCCGGGGCGACCCGGCGGGGCGCGGGCGCGGGCGCTAGCGGGGCAGCCGGTCCCGGGCGCGGCGGCTCCGCGTCTGGCTGGGTTGCGGGGGGCAGCGGGGGCTCATCTTCTCGGGGCGGGCGTCCGGGCCGCTAGCTGCGGGGAAGGGCTGCGGCGGCCGCGACTGACAGTTGGGCCCCGGCCCCTGCCATCTTGGCGGGCGCGCGTGCCCGGGCCGGCGAGAGCGCGTGCGCGTGCCCGGGGCCCGCCGACGGGGGCGGGGAGGGGGCGAGCCTGCGGGGCCCGGCGGGAGCGCGCCTGCCTGGGACTCGCCGGACCCCGGCTAGCGAGGGCGGCGCGGAGCCACGAGGAGGCGGGCCGGGTAGCCTATGCCCACCGGCCCAGCCGAGGGTGCGCTCGCGGCCGTGCGCCCCTCTGCCCGCCGAGGGGGCTGCGCGCGCGTCCCTCCGCCCGCGGCCGCCGAGGTGAACGAGCGCGCGCGGCGACCGAACCCGACACAAAAGGCGCGGGGCCCCGCGGTCCGCGCCTCCGAAGGGCCGAGCCCGAGGCCGCGGGGGCGGGGCGGCCGCGAGGGGGCGGGACCCAGCGGTGGGCGGGGCCCCACGGTCCGCGCCTCCGGAGGGCCGAGCCGGTGGCCGCGGGGGCGGGGCGGTTTCAGGAGGGCGGGGCTTCGAGGAAGAGCTAGCGAGAGGAGAGGGGCTGTAGGCGGGGCTCAGAGGGTCGGGTTCCCACGGACCGCGCCTCCGTAGGGCGGAGCCAAGGCCTGGGCCCAGCGCGGGGCGGGGCCGGGGGCGGGGCTGGGCCCTGGGGGCGGGGTGCCCGGCAGGCACATGGAGCCCTACCCCTCCCAGTACTCACCTGGGCCAGGGAGGGCAGGCCACACCACATCCACTTGGTGTCAAGGGGTAATCCGGGTGCAGGGGGATTGAGATCCACAGCTGACTCCCTCGCTTTGTAAGAAGCCAAAGCGAGGGCTGGGAGTGGCAGCTTTGAGTTGATATCAAGGTCCGAGGTGTCTCCCTGAGCCTTCCAAGAGCCACCCCACCCCAACACCAAACCTCAGTGTGTGAAAAATCACATTTTACCACATTCAGCGTCAAATAGGGGTCCAGATTTTTCCTGGTTTCAAAATCCCCATTCTGCCCCACAGTTAGCAATCCTTGGTGCTGGCTAGAAATCTCACACTGGACATGGCTCCTTACGCTTTTCAAGATCGTTCCTGAGATCCTCCCTGGCCCCTGTCACAGTGACATTGAAATTAGAGCTGCCTTTAAAAAGAAAAAATGGGTCAGGACCAGCAGTTAGCGTAATGGCTATGTCGCTGGACTCCCACGTAGTCGACCGTGGTTCGAGTCCCGGACCCGGTGGCTTAAACTCACACCGGGTGCGTGTGCGTGCGTGCCCAAGATCCCGAGAGGAGAATGGAGGAGAAGGGATTGTGGCGTGGCCATCCCCCCTGGGGGGTGATTTCTCGCTTTCTATCTCTCTGTCTCTCTCTGTCTGTCTGGTGAGCGCACGTGCCCTATAGCAAAAAAAAACCTCTCCAAAAAAAAAAAAAAAAAAAAAAAAAGAAAAGAAAAGAAAAGAAAAGAAAAAAGAAAAAATGGGTCTAAACAAAAAGCCTAAAAAGTGTTTGCCGGTGCCTGGCATGGGGTGGGAGGGCAGTGAAGAGTATCTGTTTCATGCCATGCCCGGACTGAGAAGAGGCTGAGTGGTTTTGCCCAAGCCCTAGCAGATGGTGGAGTTAGTTCTTAAGACAAGGAATTTCTGACTCAAAAATCTCAGTACCCATCCATTCTAGGTTGCTGGGGCTGGACGCCAGCAATCTCGGCAGCAGTCTGGCTCTCTAGGTGCCACCCCACACACACACACCAAGCACTGTCCTGTGACTCCTTTTTTAAAAGAGATTTTTACCTTAGGGTGCGTGGGCTCGCCACTGAGAGAGAGAGAGAGACAGTGAGAGGGAAAGTAAAGATCACCCCCTGGGTGCATGGCCACGTCCAATCTTTTCTCTCCCATTCTCCTCCCAGGATCCTGGGCACACACGCACACACACCTGGAGTGATTTTCAAGACACCTGGTCGAAGACTTGAACAGTAGGCAGCCGTGTGGGAGTCCAGACTTAGGACTGATTGTCCTGTCTCTGCTTTCTTTCCCATCTCTGTTTGAACTGAGAGTAGTCAAACTTGAAAGCACCTTGCACACAGCCCCTGAGAACTGTAGCTCCTCCTAACTCCATTTTTCCTTCTCTTCCCAAGGTCGAGATTGGTCTTTTTGCTACAGAAGACCTGGGTTACAGATGCCCTTTCAGCTCACGGACGACTCTGATCTCCAGACCAGGCATTTCCTCTGCTGCCCTGGAGTCTGACGAGCTAGTGACTGGGAGGTTTGGACGGAAATGCTGATAGCAGCCTTGCTGTTGAACCGCGCAGCCACGGTGAGCAGTGAGAGGCACACACACCCTCTTTCCTGCTCTCTGTGACTCTTTCTAGAAGGGGGGTGACACTGAGAACAAGGTCACTGACCCAGCATCACCAAGCACAGTCAGACTTAGCTTCCTCAGGCTTCTGGAGAGATGGTTTCTCCAGAAACCATCAGAGGTTTGTCCATCAGAGCACTTTGTGAGCTGCAGGAAGGGCTGGCAGGACAGATGGGCTACTCACCCCCTAGCCTGTGCCCCACTCCCCCATGAATAGGCATTGATCGTTGTCTCGCCAGCCCCAGGGTGCCCGGGGAGGCGGAGCACTGTTTTGATCCTGCAGCTCACACCCCACTGAGCCTCCAGGTCTCATCTGACATGGGGGAGCCCAAAGGCCCTCCCTATAGGTCAGCCAAGCATCAGCTGTGTGCCAATGCCATGTGAGATCGATTCCCAGAAAGATCTTGGGACCAAGTTGGCAGTTGGCATAATGGCTATGTCGCTGGACTCCCATGTAGTCGACCGCGGTGCGAGTCCTGGACCCAGTGCTTAAACTCATGCTGGGCGCGTGTGCATGCGTGCCCAAGATCTCAAGAGGAGAATGGAGGAGAAGGGATTGTGGCGTGGCCATACCCCCCTGGGGGGTGATTTCTTGCTTTCTGTCTCTCTGTCTTTCTGGCGAGTGCATGCACCCTATAGCAAAAACCTTAAAAAAAAAAAAAAAAAAAAAAAAAAAAAAAAAAAAAAAGAAAGTTCTTTCCACCCTGCTTCAGCACCTTCACACTTGCCTTTCCTTCCCTTTCTCTTAGAGATGCATCATTTGAAACCACAGTCTGTTCAGCTGTTTTGCATTCACTGAGTAGAAGCTTTCTTCCTTCAAATGATGTGAATTCACGTCTTCCATCCTTCTTATAAAAGTAAACATTTATGAAAAGTGACTACGTTTGAAACACGAGGCCCTCAAGTACTATATTTCTGGAGGCCACCAGTCCTTGGATTGGAAGAAGATTCCTCCCTGGAGTCAGTGCTTTATGGCCTCTGGTGTCCTGGTGCAGGACCCTGGGCCAGGCTGACTACTCACGGCTCCAGGCTCTCCTGGACTGGAGGCCTCATTCTTGGGGGAGGCAGGAAAGATGGTGTCTGCTGTCCGGTGGGTCGGAGGAGTCGTAGAGCCACAGATTACAGTCCTGGAGAGTCCTTCAAGGACATCTCCTCCAAACTCCCTGTCTGGCGGGTGAAACGAGGCCCCCGAGGTTCCACGGACGATGGGATGAAGGGCTAGATGAACACTTTGCAGACTCCGGGTCCCAGACCTCGCTCACCAGAGGCAGCAGGAAGAAAGGCAGCTGTTGTTGGTGATCGACCAGTGAGACCACGGCTGGCTTGTAGTAACCAGCATCACCAATCAACTAGTTTCTGTCGGAATCAGTACACTGCTGTCACGCTTAGACACAGACGTCTCTGAGGACTGAGAGCCTCCTGTGACCCCGCGCCGCTCCTGCTCTCTCACTGTTAATCTCATTGCCCAGTTCAACGATTACCAGCAGTTTTCCTGGAATACGACACGATCTGTTCATTCACTCACCAGGGTCTCCTCGAGGGCGCCCGCCTCCTCCCTTGCCCAGCCCACTGCCCCACTACCTGACACGCTGTCCTCAACCCCGCCGTGGTGGCCTCTCCGCTGGACCGCCCAGCACCAGCCCCCACGGGCCCGGAGGCCGCGTCCCCTCAGTGGGTGCTCGCGCTCTCGGTCCCGTGTTGGGCCTGCGTCTCCACTGCCGCTTTCCACGCCAGACTGTGGCCCTCACGAGAGCAGCAATCTGTCTCAGGCCTCATCAGGCTCCCCACCCCAAGCCTGCCCTGGGAGTTCGGAGCCGCCAGCCTGTGGTGCAGGCACTTCTGGAAATGGAAGCACCTGTCTGTGTCCTGCTTCCACCTGGCAGGAAGCCGAAATCACTTCCAGCCCGTTTTGTCCTCACGCCCCTGAGGATGGGATGGGCCGTGGGTCACTCCCTGGGCTCATTTTGATTCCATCTCTTTGGGGCTCCTCAGCCCCACAAGCCACACTCCTTACGATTCTGTTGGGGCGCCAGCAGGTGGCGTGGCGGGTAAGGCCCTGGACTCCCTCTGGTCCTCGGCCACTTGAATCCCAGGCTCAGTAGCTTGAAAATCACGCAGGGAGTGTGCATGCCCAGAATTCCAGGAGAATAGAGGAGGGATGGCAGTGCAGCCGTTCCCCCTGGGGCCTGGCTTTTCACTTCCCCTCCGTCTCTTTCCAGTGAGCACACACTCCCTATGGGGAAAAATCTGTTCGTCAGCTCTGAAGGTTTAGGAGGGGGCGACTCTTGGAAGAAGCCTGTGGGGTGATTCAGAGACCTGGAGCAATGGAGGGAAGACTAGCCAGACTTAGGCAGGGGAAAGCCTTAGGTAGCCGTCCTGAGGAGGGTCTCTCAGTACCACTGCGTGTGAGGGGGGGAGGAGAGCTGCGGACCCTCTCTGAAGCAGGCCTGCCTTTCTGGAGGCCCCTGGAGCTGGCCTGAGTGTCACCACTTAATGGGAACTTAACGTGTCACTTAATTAAATTAAGAAAGCGGAGCTAAGTGTGCTCCTCCAACAGCCAGGCCAACAATCTGGGGTGGTCTGTGCCCCACGGGAGCCCGTGCCATTCCCTGGGAAACCCCAGACCACTGGAAGAAACGGCCCACCCAGCTCACACCTGGGCCAGCAAAGCCCCCTCATTCTCAGCCCCTCCTCAGGCCCCATCCTGCTCACCAGCAGCCCTTGGGAATTCCTTCCTGCCTGTTTGTCCTGCCTGGAGACTCCTGCAGCCAGACCTTTGTAGGGGCCAAGAGAACTCCCACGCACAAGGGGGCTGGGAGACTTGGGTCTCTTAAGGCTTGAGCAGACATTTTAGGGGACTTCGGAAGTTCAAAAGCTGAGATCTTCCCACACAGCGAGGCAAAGTCCTTTACCAAGCTGAGCAGTCACAAGGTGGCCGTCTAAAGAGGGAATAATGGAGAGGTTGTAAGGAGAGTGGAGAAGATCTTATATAAGAGCAATCTGGAAACACAAACATAAGGGCAGGATAAAAAATACATGTCAGGTGCCATCAGCTGGTGAGGTAGTTAAGGCACTGGACTGCCACATGGCTGACTGTGGTCTGAGTCCTAGACCTGGCAGCTCTCTCTCTCTCTCTCTCTCTCTCTCTCTCACACACACACACACACACACACACACACACGTGCCCTATAGCAAACAAACTAAAAAATCATAACAAAATTTTCAAAAATTTAACTTGAAGCCATAAAAAATAGAAAAGACACCTAGTGATTGGCACACTTTTCTGTGAGTGGCCAGAGAGCAAATATTTTTGGCTTTTTGCAGCCCCTTTGGTCTCTGTCACAACTGCTTGACCTTGTAGCTTGAAGGCCGCCACAGTGTGTAAATCAGCCAACGTGTCTGGGTTCAGAGAGGAGGCAGGCTGGCTTTGGCCTGCAAGCTCTATAGTGACCTAGAGGATCACACGAAAAAAGTACTCCACAAAACAGTGAAAAAAAGAAGAAATGGAAATCTTCATTGACAAAATAAGACGCATAAATAATAGATTCAAGAGATCTGATGTCTCACTCAGAAGAGTTCCAAAAGGAAGAGAAGACATAATGAGGCGACAAGAGCGTTTTTAGATCAAAAGTATTTATCAGACTAGATGCTTTCTCCTTAAGATCAGGAGCAAGACAAGCTTGTCTATTCTCATTGCTGTTTCCAATATTATACTGGAGGTTCTAGTCAGAGCAATTAGGCAAGAAAAAAGACATTAAGCCTGAAAAGGAAGAAAAAGCCTATTTGCAGGTGGTATCGCCTATAGAAATAAAGAAATATGAAGAGGGGCCAGCTCTGTGGCCTCATGGTTGAGGGAATAGGATTCCACATGGCTAACCACTGTTCGCGTCCCAGCCCCAGTGGCTTGAAAACCTCACCAGCATGTGTGTGTGCATGCCCCAAATCCTAACGGGGTGGAGAAATAAAGAAGGGATTGTGGCATGACCATGCCCCAGTGGGGGTTGCTTTCTCCCTTTCCCCCCCTCTGCCTCTCTGTCTCTCTCTGGTGAGCACACTGCTGCAGCGGTGCTTGGACACAGTGCCCCAGATGAGCAGGTCACCTCTGGAGGATCTGTTTTCATGGTCTCACTCGTAGGGGGAGGGTAAGGATAAACTCTGCAAGCTGGGGCCCGTAGGGGTGTGTGTGTGGGGGAGGGGGACTGGTCCTTTCTCAGGAATTTAGGGCTTTATCATCTGCAGGCAATTGGCGCCAGAGGCCTGTTTCCCCCCTTGTAAAAGCTTATCTGGTAGGAGGGGGGAGTTCTCTCTTGGGTCCTTCCATTAACCTGAGCAAGTTCACTTATTTCCTTAGGTAAGTCTCATCTAGGGCCCTTTTGTTAATTAATCCTTGGTTTGCTTATTTTCTTATGAACTCTCCACACGTGCCCTCTGGCTTTAAAAGAAAAAGAAAGAAAATCCTGAGGAGTCCCCTAAAAAACGATCAGAACTAACACACAAGTTCAGCAGGGTTATAGGATCAAAGATCAATTCATGAGAATCAATTGTATTTCTGCACAATTGTTATGAACAATCTGAAAATAAAAATAATAACTGATTATGATGACATAAAAAAATAAAATACTAAGGAATAAATTTAATGAAAGAAATGTAAGACTTTATACTGAGAACAATAAAATGTCATTGGAAGGAATTATAGCCCTATAAATAGAAAGACATCCACTCATAGATTGGAAGACTTCATCTTGTTAAAATGGCAATAGACTCCAAATTGATCTACATGTTAAACACAATCCCTGTCAAAATCCCAGCTGCCTTTTTAGCAGAAATTAGAAAGATGATCCTAAAATTTATCCGGGACTACGAGGGACCTAGAACAGCCAAAACAATCTGGGGAAAGAAAAACAAATGTTGGGGGACTCATACTTCTGATTCAAAAAGTTAGCAAAGAGCTACTGCAATCAAGACAGTGTGGTTCTGGAACTGGCAGGTGTCATGGTGGTTAAAGGCCTGGACTTCCACGTGGCTGACGGCGGTTTGAGTCCCAGATCTGCCGACTTGCTTTCTCACTCTCTTCTCTCTCTGTCTCTCTCTAACCGAATTGAATAATAATATTAAATTAAATTAAGTAAATAATTATTAAGGAAAAAACACAGTGTGTTTCTGTCCTAAGTATAGATATATCAATGGAATAGAATAGAGTTTCGAAATAAACTCCTACCACCATGGTCAATTGATTTTTGAGAAGAGTGCCAAGATATTCAATGGTGGGAAGAATAATCCTCACTGAATAGTGCCGGAACAATTAGAGATTTACATGCAAAAGACTAACGTTGGGCCCTTCTTTACATCATATATTAAAGTTACTTCAAAATGGAGAAGACCTAAATATAAGAGTTGAAACTATAAAACTCTTGGTTAAAAAAATGTAAATCTTTACAACTTTGGGATATAGCAATAGCTTTATAGCTATGATACCAAAAGCATAAGCAACCAAAGAAAAAATTGATAAATTTGGCTTTGCCAAGACTAAAAGCTTTTGCTGCAAATAGTACCATCGAGTAACTGAAAAGACAACCTACATAATGGGAAAAATATTTGCAAATAATATGTCTGATAAAGGTACGGTATCTAGAATATATAATGAAATTTTACAACTAAATAATAAGAATGGGACCAGCAGTTAGCATAATGGCTATGTCGCTGGACTCCCATGTAGTCGACCATGGTTTGTGTCCTGGACCCGGTGGCTTAAAACTCACATTGGCCCTCTAGCAAAAAACAAAACAAAACAAAACAAAACAAACAAAGAAAACTCTCCAAAAAAATAAATAAATAAAATAAGAAGACAAATAATTCAATTAAAAGGTGAGCCAAAGGTTTGGATACACATTTCTCCAAAGAAGACATAAAGATGGCCAAAAAGCATATAAAAAGATGTTCAACATGATCAGATATCAAGGAAATGTGCATTAAAACTACTCTTAGGGGCCAGTAGGTGATGTGGTGGTTGAAGTGCTGGAGCCCACATGGCAAACAGTATAGGTTGAGTCTCAGACCCAGCCACTTGAAAAGCACCCTGGGCACGTGTGTATGTGCCCAAAATCCTGAGAGGAGAAGGGAGGGGAAGGGATTGTGGTGTGGCCATCACCCCTGGAAGGAGATTTCTCACTTTCCTTCTCTCTGCCTCTCTCTGTCTCTCTCCAGTGAGCACACATGTCCTATGGTAAATATCTAAAACAACAAAAAAAAATTTTAAAACTACACTGAGATATAACTTCATACCCACTAGGATATTCATAACTGGAAAGAGAGAGAGAGAGAGAGAGAGAGAAAATAACAAATGATGAGGATGTGGAGAAATTGGTACTACATTTTGGTAAAATTGTAAGGTGGCACAACCAGATTGCCAGTTCTTCAAAACGTTCAACAGTACAATTGTTATAAACAATTGCTGTATGACCCAGCAATTTCACCCCTAGGCATGTGCCTAAGAGAAATGAAAACATCGTTCCATATACAATGTGTACACGAATGTTCATAACAGCATTATTCATAACTGCCAAAAAGCAGAAAGAGGTCCAGCTTGGCGGTGCCTTTGGTGGCATGCTGAACTGCAGTGCTAGAAGCCACACGATTAACCTTGGGTTCGGATCTGGCCTGGTCAACCTGAAACACACCAGGTGTGTGCTTACCCAGGGTCCTGATGAGCTAGAGGGCTAGGGGAAGGGGGTCACATGACAAAACCCTGTCAAGTGCTGGCCTCTCTCTCTCTTTCATTCTTGCACATGTGTCTGAGTACACACACTCTCTACCGTGAGCGGGATGGATCATTTTCTTTAAATGGAAACAACCCAAACATCCATAAATGGACAAATGTCTGAACAGAATGTGGCATGCATATACAATGGGTGGTCCTTTGGCAATAAAGAGATGTGCAGGACTGATACAGGCTACGGTATTAATGAACCTCGGAAGCATTGAGCTAAGTAAAAGGAGTCAGTCACAAAAAACACATACTGTATGTCTCCATTTCTATAAAATGTCCGGTGTAGGTAAATCCAGAGGTGGATGGTAGAGTGTTGGTTGTGTAGGACGGGAGGCACGGTGTGAATAGGGAGTTACTGTCCCTTAAGGACTGAATTTTTTAAAAAATTATTTTATTTGACTTTATTTATTTATTTATATTTGACCAGAGTGAGACAGAATGAGAGAGAGAGAAAGTGAGAAAGCAAGCCGCCAAGCCTGGGACTCAAACTGTGGTCGGCCACATGGGAATCCAACACCTTTAACCTCCATGCCACCTGCCAGCCCCAAGGACTGAATTTTATTTCCCCCAAATTCATGTGTTGAAGCCATAACCCCTCAGTGCCTCTAAATGTACTGGACACAGTGCCTTCAAAGAGATAATTACGTTACAGTGAGGCCCGGATCCAAATCTGGCTGGTGTCCTTACCAGAATAAAACACATAAAGAGACCAGAGACAGAGGAAAGGACCATCCATGGACGCTGCAAGAAGGTGGCTGTCTGAAAACCAGGGAGAAAGACCTCCAACAAAACCAACCCTGCCGACACCTTGATCTTGTGCGAAATGTCTTCGGTGGCTTACTCCCAGCCCAAGGGGGTGCGTTATGGCAGCCCTAGCAAATGACTGTGCCGCCAGTGGGTGGGTGGGGGCCCTTTTGGGGGTGATAAAATGTTCTAAAATGAGGACCATACTTGTGGCTTAGTGGTTAAAGGAGCTGGGTCCTACATGGTTGACTGTGTGGTTCATATCCTGGTCCCAGCAGCTTGAAAATCATGTAGGGTGCCTGTGCGTGTATATCCAAATCCCACCAGGATGGAGAAATGGAGAAAGAGTTGTGGCATGACCGTTCCCCACTGGGCGGTGCTTTCTCTGTCTCTCACTGTCTCTCTGTCTCTCTCTAGTGAGTGTAGATGTCCTCTGGCCAAAAAAAAAAAAAAGTTCTAAAATTAGTGGTGATGGTCGTACACTCTGAATACACAAAACCATTGCATGGCATACCTTAAATGAGTGAATTTTATAAGATGTAGATTGTATCTCAATAAAGCTGCATTAAAATGGAATTGACCAGGTATTAGAGATAATTAATGCAGAAAGACACACGCCTAAACCGTTTCAGGTAGAATGTCCTTGTTTTGCTCTCCCACATGAATGTCATTGTTTTAGTTTGTTACTGCGTTGCTAACAGAATTACAGACTGGGTGATTTATACAGAGAACGGAGGTTTATTTGCAAAATTCATAGCTCCGAGGCTGGGAAGTCCAAAAACATCTTCCAGCGGAGCAGGGCGTGGTCTGTACCGAGTGACCTCAGCTTGTGTCATTTCCTCTCCCTCTATACACACCAGAATGCAATCACGGGGACCCCACCCGAGTGACATTGTCACACTCACAGGCCCCATGAAGGAATGAAGTTTTCACCTAACACTTTTGCATATAAGCAGGCCCCAACATGTGAACCTTTGGGGTGCCTCCAACCACCTCCGAGATCAAACCTTAAAGCATGAACCTTGAGGAACAAGCCAGGATCCGAATCATAAAAGGTAGCTTAGCCAGGAGGACATTTGAGGCCCACAGTCCTCTTTCCTCTAAGATGCAGACTTCTGATTTCCAGCTGCAGATAAGGGCCTGATAATCAGTCCGGATCTCATTTTCACAGAGTGTAATAGTTTTCTATTGCTGACACAACATGTTACCAAAGCCTCGGTGACCTAACACACGCACATTTGGGCCAGGTGGTGGTACAGTAGTAACACGACGGACTCCCATAATGAAGGTCCTCAGTTCATCTCCAGGTCCTCCCTGAAAATAGGCTGGCTGAGACCGGAGTGGATCACACATGAAGACCCTTTTGGGGTTGCCTCACTCGCTCTCTCTCATGGAAAATATAAATAAAAACAAACCCTCCCACAGACATTGATTACCTTACTGTGCTGGAGGTTAGAAGGCTGATCTGAGGCTAGCAGAGACCAAGAAAATCTGCGTGTCAGCAGGCTGCATGCCTCCGGAGGCTCTGGGGAGCTCTTTCCTGCTCCTCCAGGTTGCCCACATTCTGCGACTTGTGGCCCCTAAGAAGGAGCGGGGCCACCTGCAAATACAAAGCCAGCCACAGCAGGCCTCACGTGGCATTGCCATCACTGACCGTCCTGCCCCCAGACGTCCGCTCTGGCTCTGGCTCTGTCTCTGTCTTGTACTGGTTCAGTCCTGGTGATTACCCAGGCCCGGAGGGAACAGCGACACCGTGAGTCTGTGATCCCCCACTGTAAGGCCACCTTAGCGCCTGCACCCTCTGTTCTCCCGCAGCCTTAACTGCCGTCGGCATGGAGCCTACATGCTCCGGGGCGTAAGGGGGGACATACTGGGGGGGAGGGCTGCGTGCCACATATTAGTAATATTACTTTCTGACTGGAAGCCAAAAAGAGTTTCTCGTTATCTTTGGAGTTCAGAAATTTCACCAGAGTGCAAAGAAACCCTAAATCGTTATTTTAGAAATATAATTTAAAAAAATGGAACTAGTCGATGGCATAATGGTTACATTGCTGGACTCCCACATAGTCAACCTCAGCTCAAGTCCTGGACCCGGCGGCTTAAACTCACGCTGGGTGTGTGTTCGCGTGCGTGCCCCAAATCCCAGGAATAGAATGATGGAGAAGGGATTGCGGCATGGCCATCCCCCTGCGGGGTGATTTCTCACTTTCTGTCTCTCTGCCTCTCCAGTGAGCACATGCACCCCATAGCAAAAATCTCTCTAAAACAAAAATAATAATAAGAGTAATAAACTACCTTAGAAGTATAAAATACTTTCAGCTTAAAGAAGAAACCAATATTAAAACTACAAATTAATGAGAAATTAATGAAAATGAGAAAACGTCAAGCAACACCTATAGGCCACAGAGATAGCATACCTTAAATGTTTTTGTTATCATACAATGAAGAATATAAATAAATGACACGTTCAATTTTAACACAGTGAAATAAAGAAAAATAAATTATGAGGAAGGAATAAATAAAAATAAATGCTGGAAATAATGAATCAGATACCAAAAATACTGGAAAATGAAATTAAAATATACTCTTCAAAAAGAAATAATGGGGGGACCAGCAGTTAGCGTAATGGCTATGTCGCTGGACTCCCACGTAGTCGACCACGGTTTGTGTCCTGGACCCGGTGGCTTAAAACTCACGCCGGGCGCGTGTGCGTGCGTGCCCAAAATCCTGAGAAGAGAATGAAGGAGAAGGGATTGCGGTGTGGCCATCCCCCCTGGGGGGTGATTTCTCGCTTTCTGTCTCTCTTTCTGGCGAGCGCACGCGCCCTATAGCAAAAACCTCTCCAAAAAAAAGAAAAGAAATAAGGGGTCAGATGGGGTTATAGCAATAAAATACGGGTTCTGTGAGGCCGCCCCACGTGGGGGGTCCGGGTTTGCACCTGGAGCGTTCCGTAAGGACCCAGGCGCTCACGGCCACCATCTAGGACCGACTAGGACTGGTGTAAAGGCTCTGTAGAAAGTGCTGTCTCTCTCTCTGTCTCCTTCTTATGGAAGAAAGAAAGAAAGAAACATTAAAAAGTCATTGAAAAAAATAAAATTGAAAACTCACGAAGTTCAAGAAATGAAGCAAAAGCACAGACACTAGGAATGGGAGAGGAGAAGAAAGCTCGCGGGTAACTGAACATGAAATAATTACGAGGAGCCGCTGTTGCAGTTTTAGTTCCATAATTCTGAAGATCTACATGAAGTTGATTATTTTCTTAAAAATCAAATAGGTGGAAATGTAGGTAACGGTGGACCTTAAATTGGACAGAACCCTGAAGCCAAGCCAGGCCTTGCAGCCACTGGCTATTTAAGTGTTGGAAAGCAGCCACCTTGGGGCCTCGGGGAGAAACGCTGGACGGTTTGTGAGTAACGCGTAGGCTCCTGGCAAGACGGCAGGCAGGAAGGATCCTGCATGGGCCAGAAGCCCAGCGGGTGTCCCCACTCTGCCACCACTCACCGTGTGGCCTTGGTTGGGCTCCTTAACCTCTCTGTCTTCAGAGATGTTAGACCTTGGGACCAGCAGTGGTAAAGCGGTTACGCCGCTGGACTCCCACGTGGCCGACCACGGTTTGAAACCCAACTTGAAACTCAATCTGGGTGCGTGTGCGTGCATGCCCAAATCCCCGGGAGGAGAGTGGAGAAGGGACTGCAGCGTGGTCACCCCCTGAGGACGTGATTTCTCGTTCTCTCTGTCTCTCTGTGTCTCCAGCAAGTGCACATGCCCTGTAGTAACAATCTCTCTCTAAATAAAAGAGAATGGGGGCTTTTAGCCTTGAAACCCCACAGGGCAGCTACTAGCGGCTGGGCAAAGGTCGGGGTGCTGGGGGAGGAACAAGCTCGGAGTGAGCACGTTTCTGGGTCACCTCACCCTGTGACTGCTCTGATCAAAGCGGCCACCTCCTCAGCCATGTTATGCAGTACATTTTCCCAAAAGATTTGATCTGCAGGAAGATTTGCCACTTGCATTAGTCAGGGTTCTTCGGAGAAACAGAGCCAATAGGATATATATAGCTATACAGAAAGGGGTTTATTATGGGAGATTGGCTCGCATACTTCTGGAGGCTGAGAAGTCCTGCCATCTGCCCTCTGCAGGCTGGAGCCTGGAAGAGCTGGTGACATAGTTGTGGCCCAAACCTGAAGGCCTGGGAAGCGGGAAAGCCAAGGGTATGAATCCCCTCCGAGTCCAAAGGCCTGAGAGCCAGGAGCTTTGATGTCTCAGGGTGAGAGAAGATGGACCACCCGTCAAAGCAGAGAGAGCAAATTCATCCTTCCCTGCTACGTTTTTGTTCAGTTCAGGCCCTCACAACACATTGGATGATTTTCACCCACGTCGGTGAGTTGATCTTCCTTCAATGCAGTAATCCAAATGTCAATCTCTTCTGGCAACTGTTCCCTAGACACACCCACAAGTAATGTTTTACCTGCTCTCTGGGCATCTCCTAGCTCAGTCAAGTTGATGCACACAATTAACCCTCACGCTGTTGAAGCAGTCTGAGAGGGGTGTGAGCCCCAACTCTCCAGCATCCCTGACTCTGACCCTTTTGTAACATCCACCTGCCAACAGTCGTTGGTTTTGCTTTGGTAATTTTCTAAATTTCTTTTTTTTTTTTTTTTTTTGAGAGGTTTTCGCTATCGGGCGTGTGTGCTTGCGAGACAGACAGAGAGAGACATAGAGACAGAAAGCGAGAAATCACTCCCCAAGGGGGATGGTCACACCATAATCCCTTCTCCTCCATTCTCCTCTCAGGATCTTGGGCACGCACGCACACGCGCCCGGCGTGAGTTTTAAGCCACCGGGTCCAGGACGCGAACCACGGTCGACTACGTGGGAGTCCAGCACTATTACGCTAACTGCTGGTTCCCTAAATTTCTTTTTTTAGAGAGAGATTTTTGCTATAGGGCCAATGTACTCACTGGAGGAGAGACAGGGAGAGACAGAGAGATAGAAAGAAATCACACCCCCTGGGGGGACGGCCACACCACAATCCCTTCTCCTCCACTCTCCTCTCGGGATCTTGGGCGGGCACTCACGCACACACGCCTGGCATGAGTTTGAAGCCACTGGGTCCAGGACTCAAACCACAGTCGACTACGTGGGAGTCCAGTAACGTAACCATTACACCGTCTGCGGGTCCCATAATTTTCTGGTTTCTTAGACTTTTAATAATGTTCACAAGTTAGCCCTAGATGGAGATGTGTGTGAGGGAGTGTTGTCTTGTTTTCCGTCTTTTATAAAACCACTGCTTACTTTGAAACAGAATTTAAACTCCTTTCTGCAAGTGAGCCAGAGCCAGGCGAGGGCATGGGTGGACGGGCCGCGAGGCTGGCGCACGGCTTCCCCACACACGCCTGGCTTTCTCCTTGGAGAGTGACGAGGTTTACAGACTTTGGTAAAAATAGCTTTGTGTGGCTTCCGCCAGGAAGACACTCAAAAAGGGACAGAGAATGCATTTGCTAAGAAAAGAAAGAGCCTACCGAATTGCTACCATAATTTGGGAATTCGTTTCATAATTTTGGAATCATTTTTACCAAACATATCAGAAAACAAAAGATGTCCCTGCCCCCAAACCTGAGAGTCCTACCTCTGGCATTTGGCCTGAAGAGAGAAATTTCACTAAGAGTAAAGCTCGAGGGATGGCGGCGATCATGCTGGCTCCTTTGCCAGGGGAAACTCTGCCTGCAGGAAGATGCTCAGGTTAGGGCAAAGGGCTACACGAGCTCAGCACGCAGCCTGACTCTCAGCAGCCCCGTGCTCCACGAGCCCTTCCCTGACCTGTCGGTACCAGGCCCTGTGCTGGGTGCTGGGGAGGGCAGGGTGGACAAGGGGCAGATATCCACCCCTTGGGGGCTTCTGGATATAAGGGCAGTGGCCAAGTAAATGACAGTCACCATTCAAGGCGGTTAGCAAAGTACAATGACAGCGGGGACACATAGGTGGAACCAGCTCCCAGATTGGACACTTAAGAAGGCTTCCTGGAGGAAGCGACTTTTATACTGGGGAGTGAAAATTACAGTGTTTGACCAATGCTGTAATTAGAATGTTGCCCCTCAAATTCGCGTGTTGAGATTTGCTTGTGATGGGAATAAGAGGGTGAAAAGTTAATCTGCCTATGGTGTTCAAGGTGGGGCCTCTGGGAGGAGATTAGGGTGAAGGTAGCTAGGGTGAAGCCTCCGTGGTAGAAGCCTGGTATGTCTATAAGGAGACGGAATAAGAGACACACAGGCCAGGTGGCATCGCAGCGGTAGTGCGACTGACCCCCAAGGGAAAGATCCCAGGTTTGCCACCCTGAGCACGCCGGGGCGCACGCACTCCCAGATCCCGCCAGCTGAGGCGGGGCTGCCTCAGCACGGAGGCCTCTTTGGGGTGCTTCTCTCTTTCTCTGTCATGGGAGAAATAGATAAAATGACAGAGACACACGGACACAGGCTCTGCTCTGCTCGAGCCCCTGCCTGTTGACGCCTGAGGCTCTCTGCCGTGTCATCCACCCGCAAGAAGCCCTCACCAGGTGCAGCCTTTGGATGCTGGGACGCCATCGATGGAACAGGCATCTCTGCTCACGTTCGCCCATCTCAGTCAGCAACAGAGAAGGCTAGAGAGGGAGGGATGGGAGGACACTGCTGGGCAGAGAGCACGTGTAGAGACGGGGTGGTAAGAGAGTGCTCTGGGGCGAGGGGACAGTGGGCGCAGAGCCACGGTGTTGGAGAGGGACCGAGAGTCCACTCACAGGTCCCGCGTGCATCACAAAGAGCTTTTTCCTAAGAGCCACTAAGGGATGCCAAGCATGAGAGAGATGTGGGCAGACTTACAGCTCGCTCAGACGGCCTGGAGAAAGGCCAGCCAGCCAGGCAGAGGTGACGCCCGGGGGGAGATGACATGGACACACACTCCTGTGGGAGGGAACCCCTGTGTCTTAGAGAGGCAGAATGGTACAGTGGTTAAGTGTGATTTCCGAAACCCGCTTACTTACTTAAAATCTCAGCTGCTTCACTGCGTGGCACTTAGCAAGCCGACTACCCTCTCTGTGTCAAAGGCAGATGACAGCAGTATTAAGCCACCTCCTAGGGTTGTCAAGGGTGTTAAAGGAGTCCCTCTATGTGAAGCCTTCCCAAGGGTGCTCTCTGAGCGATGCTATTGGAGATATTACTGTTATCGGCAACTGGCAGATAAGGCAGTGGGTCAAAGAGAGGGATGAGGAGGAACACCCACATGAAACATGGGGATACTGAAGCCCTAGTGGCATGAGTGGAAGGGGACATTCCATGGCTGTGTTGAACATACAGATTTGAAGCTGAGGAGACAAGCTGAGCCAAAGAGGCTGTCATGGGCCTTGTCAGGGTTGAAGAGGTGACTTAACCTGGGGGGTGATGAGACAGCCCAAGGACAAGGTGGAGGGAGAACAGAGGGGAGCCTAGAGCAAGGCCTGCAGTTAAAGGTTGAGGGACCCATCCTTTAAAGGCTCTTCAATGGGAACGATTAGAGCCTGTTTAAGTGTTAATGATAGAAGCCTATAAGGGCACACTGAAGAAGTGGCACACCATACGGGAGCCATTGTTCTTTTTCTTATTTTCTCATATCATTACCATCATCATCCTCACTGCTACCGCGATCATTGCCACCACCATCCTCACCATCTCCATCATCACCCTCACCACTGCCAACACATCACCATCACCACCATCACCACCATTATCAGCATGACTATAACCATTACCACCGTCACCACTGTCACCATCACCACCGTCACCATCACCACTATTATCAGCATGACTATGACCATTACCATCATCACCACCATCACCACCATCACCATCACCACCATCACTGCCATCGCCATGATCATCACCACCATCACCATCATTATCAGTATGACTATGACCATTACCACCGTCACCACCATCACCACCATCACCATCACCACCATCACCATCACCACCATCACCATCACCACCATCACCATCACCACCATCACCATCACCATCACCACTGTCACCATCACCATCACCACCATCACCACCATTATCAGCATGACTATGACCATTACCACCATCACCACCATCACTGCCATCACCATGATCATCACCACCATCACCGTCACCACTGTCACCATCACCACTGTCACCATCACCACTATTATCAGCATGACTATGACCATTACCATCATCACCACCATCACCATCACCACCATCACTGCCATCACCATCACCACTGTCACCATCACCACCATCACCATCATTATCAGTATGACTATGACCATTACCACCGTCACCACCATCACCACCATCACCATCACCACCATCACCATCACCACTGTCACCATCACCATCACCACCATCACCATCACCATCACCACCATCACCACCATTATCAGCATGACTATGACCATTACCACCATCACCACCATCACCATCACCACCGTCACCATCACCACCGTCACCATCACCACTATTATCAGCATGACTATGACCATTACCACCGTCACCACCATCACTGCCATCACCATGATCATCACCACCATCACCACTGTCACCATCACCACTATTATCAGCATGACTATGACCATTACCATCGTCACCACCACCACCATCACCATCACGTCATTACCAACACTATTATCATCATGATCACTGTCACCACCGCGGCCATCAGTGTAATTATTACCATCATGACTACCATCACCGCCCTCACCATGACCATAACCAGTATTATCAGCATGGTCATCACTATCGTCACCCTCACCATTACTGCCATCACTGTGACCATCACTGCCATCAGTGTGAGAGGAGGCTTGGTCAAGGAACGACAGTATCAGTCATGGCATCGTGTTATGCACTTCTAGGAATTACTTATAGTGAAGTTATAGTGACATAGAGAAATGCCTATAGCTGTACATTAAATATACACGAAACACTGTATATGCAATATGTTAACAAGGAAACAGAGCCCAAATCCTGTGCAAAGGAAAATAACGCAGGCAGGAAGTGCACTAAGAAATAATAGTGCTATTTCAGGGTGGTAGGAAGATGTCCGGGCTTCTTTCTCAGGTTGCTATAAGAAGTATGTATTAGTGTTATCATTAAACAGCGCAGGAACCTTTATTTTACAAAAAGACACAGAATGGGGGATGCCCCTGCTAAGGTCAGTGACCTTGGGAAAATTCCTCTTCTCTAAGGGCTTTGGTTCTACATCTATGAAAATAAGGAGTGAATAAGGAAGCATTTCCCCCTCAAAAGGGCTCTCGGTTCTGGCAAGACAGCAGTGTCCAGGAAAGACAGGCTGTGTGGTCAGAGAGCCTTGGGACTGGCACCCCACCTGGTCTCTGCTCCAGGAGGCAAACCCTGCCGGTGCACGCTCTGCGCTCAGGCTCAAGTGGCCTCCCTCACCGCTGACCATCTTCCCGGTACACTCTGCCTGGCCTTTCTGCTGCCTGTACCACTCACCATTCCCTCAGAGCGAGAATTCTGGCATCCTGGCCCCTACACTGTGTCGATGCCTGGCTCAGCGCAGAGGGGCTGACCGGCTCTTCACAGCTCGCCTCACGGGCAGGTGATGAGCTAATGCTGCTTCCAAATCTGCCACTTCTGTGTGAATCAGAGAGAACACACACACACACACACACACACACACACACACACGAGAACAGAGAAAACGGTGCTGAGCAGGCCTGCGGGGTGCATGGGAGGTTGGGCTGAAGTGGCTCTGCTGTCACAGCCCACTCTTCACTTCATAGCGATGCTCTGAGATTACCCAAAAGACGTAGAAGCCCATTTGGCCGAAAGAATCTCAGAGAAGTCCCGAAGCACTTGATACCAGCCTCGCCATGCAGGAGCCTGGCCATCTCCTCGGTCAGACTCGGGAAGGAGGGAGGAACTGCCCCCGCTTGTTAGAAGCTAAAATGCTATAACCAGATTCTTTGCAATGCCCCTCTCTGCCCTTCCCATTGCCACGGCAACTCACCTAATCAAAAGAACAAGAAAAAGAGTCTCCAGGGTCCTCCCTGTTCTGGGGACCTGGTCCTTTGCCATCGTGTTGATCCCGGACCCTTGGGTTGCAGGTGCCTGACGTCGTCGTAAGTCAGCAAGGCCAATTACCGCAGGCCGAAGGCGGGCTAAAGACTGTGGAGGGGAATGCCGGACTCACAGAAACGCGGGGCCCATTCCTGTGACTGGGCCTTGAAGCCATTCCTAGAAGTGGGGTGTCATTTGGCTTCCTCTTTCATTTCTTTTATTATTTATTTATTTATTTATTTATTTATTTATTTATTTATTTTTGGAGAGAGATTTTTTGTATTTTTTTAGGGTGCTTGCATTTGCCAAAGAGACAGAAAGTGAGAAATCTCCCCTCAGAGGGGAGAGCCATACCAAATCCCTTCTCCTTCATTCTCCTCTCAGGATTTTGGGCACGCATGCACACGTGCCTGGCCTGGGTTTCAAGCCACCAGGTCCAGGACTTGAACCATTATTAGCCATGTACAAGTCTAGTGCCTTAACCACTGGCGGCCACCTGCTGGCCTCTCCCTTTTACTTTTTTTAACCCCCTCAGAGCATTTTCGGAGGTGGGGCGCGTAGGACACGGATCCCGGGCCAGTAACCAGCGCCTTGGAGCAGAAGTGTCCGAGCTCCAGCTGGGAGCCGCCGCCCCCGTACCGAGCCCGGCCGTGCTCTGCGGCGGCTGCTCTCAGGCCTCTCCACCGCCAGCACAGGCAGCGCTCTGCACTTCCTGAGTTATCTGGAGACCGCGATTAGCAGCCCTTCCAATGGCGCTCTGGGAACGCGCCGCGGAGAGGGCTGGTGGGGCCCTGGCTGGAGTTCTGCCCTCCGCTGCTCACCAGCCGCACCACCTTGTTCTCTAACCCTGTTTGTTCGAAGCCGAGAGGGGCTGTGGATCCTACCTTCCAGGGTGCTGTTCGGAGGGTGTGGTTCTGATTGCTGGAGAGGAAGCAGGACTATGGGGCCACCTGGCCACAGGGAGGGCGTGCCCGAGAAACCAGGAGCCCCACTCCCACGCAGAGATCCCGGAGAATCTCGCGCGCGCGCGCACACACACACACACACACACACACACACACACGAGGAAACTACATAAGAATGTTCCTGGCAGCACGGGTAACGTAGCCAAATGTCGAACTGACATTTCAGCCTGAAGCCCAAATCCCGCAGCAATGGCACTGCGCAGGTGCTGTGAGGTCACGGGCAGAGGTTACAAGAGGTTGCCAAGAAACCGCTTACGCTCCCGCATCCATCTTAGGGTATAAAAGGGCCAGGAATGAGAAATTTAAAAATGCATTTGTAAGGATTTTCTGGGGGAAAGTTGAGCTGATTCCAATCCCCGACCTCTGAAGGGGCCGACAGAAGGCTGTTTCCGTCTCTCCCCGATCAGGTTGGGAACTTGACATGTGTCCTCTGGAGTCTGCAAAAGGGTGGCTTTCAGTTGAGGCCCAGAGGGGCAGTGTGGGAGGAGCTGATGCTCACCCCTGGTGTCGGGGGTGGGAAACACAAGTGTCTCCTCAGGCCAGATGTGAGCCCCAAGCATGGGATCCAGCCCACCTCAGAGCCTGCCCTGCAGGACACAGGAGGGGCAGGTGGTCCACAGGAAGGAGGCCGAGTGGAGGCAGAACTCTGTCTGCTAGGGCTGAGCAGGTGGAACTCAGTGGTAAAATGTGACACTCTGCAAGCCAAACCACGTGGGAAGTTGCAGGGTCATGTCTAGACTACCTAAGAACGCCAGGCACACATGTGTCCGTGGTCTGGCCGGCTGAGGCTGGCAGGGACTGTGGAGTCAAGACCCTGTGGGGGGTAATGGAGTAAAAACTTAAAAAAAAAATGTTCTGTTGGGGGTGCCTGTCTGTCTCTCTGTTACAAGACACAAACAAACAAACAAAAATATATGTATATATACGGCACATTGTTATCTTCATAATTGCTTATATTTTATTTTTACAGCCAGAGCATATATGCACTGGGCAGACGAAGACAGAAAGAGCACTCCCACCGCAGCGTGTTCGTTCTGCAGCCCTTTCTCCTTGCGTCTCTGCATCCCAGACGGATTTGGGGGACACATACACACATGCCCAGTTTTCTCAAGCCACCAGGGTCAGGATGTGAACTGCTGTCGACCATGTGGGATCCAATTTCCTTAACCAGTTGGCTACAGAACTAGCCTGCTATACTATATATAATAGTATATATGCTAGGCATATATACTATTCTTACTGTCGTAATGAATAAAACATAACAATATAAAATCATGTATACAAAATAGTGTATATATACTATGTCTTCCAATAATACATATAACACATTATATGTTACATCACTTACTAGTATCTATTTACTAATACATAGTAACTTAACTAATACATAGTAAATAGATAATAGTAAGTGATATAACACATAATGTATTATTTATATATACATGTATAAATGGTAAGTGTGTATGTATATCTTTTTTCCACTCTTCTTTTTGTTTAGGTCTTTGCTGTAAGGTGTGTGCACTCACTGGAGAGAGACAGAGAGAGGGAAAGTGAGAAGTTGCCCCCTGGGGAAAGGCCACACCACAATCCCTTCTCCTCTGTCTGTCAGGATTCTGAGCACACATACCCCTGGTGCGATTTTCTGGCTGCTGGGTCCGGGATTCTAACCATGGTCAGCCACATGGGAATTCAGTGCTTAACCACCACACCACCTGCTGGCCCTCTTTTTCTATTTTTGAGCTTGGAAAATAGTAGACGTATATAGAAGTAAAGGTAAATCTTACAAGTATTTTATTTAGAAATCAAAGCAGATCGTATTGACTTACAAGTCAACAACAGATCCTTTTCCTTTCCCTGATCTTATTATTCCCTCAACTTTTAACTTAAAAAGCCCATTTCCACCAGTATTTACATAACCAAGTAAACTAGCAACCAGGCTTGATAATCCAGCCGAATTCTTCATGGTGTTCCGGCCTGGTGAGTGTCCCCACGCTGTGCGCGAACGTCAGCTCCATTTGCAATGGCCCAGGTGAGAAAAAAATCCGTATACGAAACAGAATATCGTGTGAATCACTCTAACTTTAAATATTTTAATTTACATACTTTCATGAATATAGGTCAATAAGAAATCTGCTTTTCCGATTTTATTTCATTATAGAATATATTTGATAAGGATACATACAAACAGATCATCTTTAATACATGGTATCCACTGGTGCCCCGCCCTGCCGCGAAAGGCGGGAGGTGTCACAGGGGACGTTTCCAAACGCCCTTAATCAGCCACTCGAAACAACCAGTGCCAGAGTTCAGACAATTTGACTCATTTACTTGCCTGGAACGAGTAAAAATCTTAATATTTGTCTTTAAGTCTCTTTATGACTCCTCTATTTAAAAATCCGAGATACATTCCCCAATGTAAACAATGAATTTCCACCTGCCACACAATCGACGTGGATAAGGCCTTCTTGACACTGCCTGCGGCGCCGCATCCTCGCCGGGGCGCAGTCTCGCTTCCTATGTGATGAGCTGCACGCACGAAAGGCAGGAAGGAGCCCTTTGCACCTGGCGGAGGCTTCGCGCCCTCCGCACCCGGGTTATGGTGCACTGACAGATGCCTTTTTGACTTGGTCTACTTGGTCGTCAAATACAAATGTACACTGCCCATCGCATAGCACAGTAGAGCCTAGCCTTACGGATTTATTAAGAATCGCTAAAATCCTATACAAGTACAATACCGTATCATGCCAGTTAATATACAGAGGAAGGTGTCTCCAGTCCCACCACGCATTGGGACAGGTGGACGGGGACGAGGTCGCAACGCACGTAGGTGTTCTGGTCAGGTGGGACAGCCCAGTGAACGCCTGCTACCCTGCGGAGACAGTGCAGCCGCTCCACCACCTCCCCCAGGGTGTTCCTGGGACCTCCGACCGCAGGGCCCAGGGAAGCCTCCTCTGTCACTTCCCGACCCGCTGTGCAGACCAGTTCCTCACTCTCCTCTCCCGCGAGTTAACCTTCCAGGACTGACCCGTACCAGCGCTCCCGGCTCGGTACCCCTCCTCACATACTGGCCGAGTGAGCTGGGCGGTGAGCTCGTGGGGACTATGTACAGTGGTGGAAAAGGCATTCTGTGACCGTGTTTCGAGTTCATAGAAAAGTTACTAAAGGTATCCCAGTTACTTGGGGTGCCGCCATGTGTAAACGTGGAGCCATTGCGCACGTGCCGTTTCAGAGTACAACAGCGAGCACGGGCCGCGCCCCCAGGGGGCGCTCGCTGATCGGCTAAGCTAAGGTGACCGGGCGCGGGCACAGTTTTCCTGAGGTTTGTAAGAAGTGTTTAAACAAAACAGAAATCACAGTGACCGAGAACGATGCGAGTCTGCGTCCCCCGCACGCGTCTCTCCCACGTCCAGCGGGACTAGACCACCCGCCACTGCATGATGCTCGTGTCCTTCCCGCCCGTGGAGATGAGGTGGCTGTCTTCACAGAGGAAGTCCACGTTGGTGACGTGGCTGCTGTGCCCACCGTATATGTGGCTTGGAGCCTGGAAAAGAGGGCTGGTTGTGGAGGGCACCGGCGCACACCGGCCTGCAGTAGGAGCACCCCCGCCTCGCCCCTCGGCTCCTTGGCTCTGCCCTCGCCTGGTGGCTCTCACCTGTGCACCTGCTCCGCACCGGGACAAACCTGAGTCCCAGTGTTTTGGTGATGGGACAGACAGCAGCCAGTGACTGTCCTTGGCAGAGAAATGTGCAGTACCACAGGGCTGTACCAGGCTCGGGCGGCCCAGAGGTAGGCCTAACCGCTGTGGGCAGGGACCTCCTTGGTGAACAAGGTCAGGTCTGGGGGGACAGGAGGGGTCCCAGGAATCGGGGCCGGTTCAGCTCAGCAGGGCCGGAGCAGAGGCAGCTGAGGTGGGGCAGAGGAGAGAGGCCCAGAGAGCTAGAAGGACAAGGGACCCCAGGGCTTTGCAGGTCCCCAGAGGCCCGGAGAGTGGGGTCCTGCCCATGTATGTGCCTGGGAGCATTCACCACGGCCTGTTTCTGCTGGGTTTCCACACGGGCCAGGCTGGAGTGAGGGCCCTGAAAGGGCAAGCCGCCCTTACCCTGAACTGTGAGCAGGGGTAGGAGAAGAGGTGCACTTTGCCGAAGTCGTCGCCTGTGGACAGGAGCTTTTTCTCATGGGCCCGGCAGACAGCATTGATATCGGTCCCATCGGAGCCCTCTGGCCACACTCCTGAAACAAAGACCCCAAAGAGGGACCAGCAGTTAGCGTAATGGCTATGTCGCTGGACTCCCATGTAGTCGACCACGGTTTGAGTCCCGGATTCGGTGGCTTAAAACTCACGCCGGGTGCGTGTGCGTGTGTGCCCAAGGTCCCAAGAGGAGAATGGAGAACGGATTGCAGCATGGCCATCCCCCCTGGGGGTGATTTCTCGCTTTCTGTCTCTCTGTCTGTCTCTGTCTGTCTGGTGAGCGCACATGCCCTATAGCAAAAACCTCTCCAAAAAAAAATAAAATAAATAAAAATAAAAATAAAAAGACCCCAAAGAGAGCTGGGCATATCGGAGGCATAGGGCAGCCGCACTGGCTACTGCGCTGCTGCGGAGAGCACTGCCCGAGGTCTTGGTCTGGAAACCGGGGAGGCAGGACCTTTGCCTCGGCTCCTGGCCTCTCCCAGCTCCACCAGCAACCTCAGGCAGCCTTTCAACCACGCCGAGCCCCTCCCTGCACGGGAGGACAAAGACAGGCCTCTGGGCCCACTTTGATGCTACAGCGGAGAGCGTCAGGAGCCCTGAGCCCGCATCCCCTCCTCTTCTGCCCAGAGGACCTGCGGGGCACCCGGCTGGGCCTCAGGCCTGCAGCACCACCACCTCTTTTAGGTAACTTTACATGTGAGAGAATCTCCCCCAATTTTTTTTAGGTTTCTGCCATAGGGTGCATGCACTCGCCAGAGAGCAGAGAGAGGGGAAGTGAGAAAGCACCCCCTGGGGGACGGCCATGCTGCAATCCCTTCTTCTTCATTCTCCTCCTGGGACTCTGGGTGCACACACACCCAGTGTGCTTTTCAAGTCACCAGGTCTGGGACTCGAACTGTGGTTGGACATGAGGGAGTCCAGTGCCCCAACCACCATGCCACCTGCTGAACCCCCAGAGGGCTTTTTGGCCCTGGGTCTGTGTGCTTCTTTGTGGTATTCCCTGCCTGGGGCAGCCCGGCAGGTGCCCAGGGCTGCCATCATCGCTGCCTCCATCCGCTTGTGGGCGCCGCAGCCTGTGCCCGGGCGGCCTGGTCACGGTGGGCAGCGGGGAGGAGGGCCCTGCTCCTGGTCATTGCTTTGCCAACCCTCTCATCCCCACACTTTGGCTATGGGCTGGATGCACGTCGGTGCCTCAGCTGCAGCTCTGGAGTCCGCCTGGGCCTTGCGCTTAGCCCAGAGGACAGCGCGACGCAACCCTGGGGAGGCGGCGTGTCCCTGCCAACTTCCTGCTGCCGTCCTGCGAGAGACGGAACATGCTGGTCTTTCTTGTTTGACTAAACCGTGGCAGTTTATTTTAGGTTGTTTATGAATATGCTCCTAAAATGAACTTAGAAGGAAGCGAAATATTTGGTTTAAGAACCAAACCCTAACAGATGACAAACCCGTCAACTGAGTGCCATCTGGTTTATCTAGATCTGGCGAGACCTGGGATGAGAAGACTCTGGAGGGTTACCTCAGGGCCGCTGGTTCCCAGCTGGCCATGCCGAGTACGCCCTGGCGCCACCCCAGGCTGCCGCGGGGGGTGTGACACAGAGGATTCTGAGCCGCAGAGTGGGTGCACGACCACAGACCTGCGGTTGTGCTACTACTGGGGAAATACTTTTTCTTCTTTTTAAAAAATTATAAGAAGAACTGATTATTTAATTTTATTATTATTGTTTTTTAAAATTTGACTGGGGTGTGGAGGGAGTGAGAAAGCAAGCCGCCAGGTCTGGGATTCAAACCATGGTTGACCATGTGTGCCTTAACTACCACGCCACCCTCTTTCTTGCTGCCTAGCCATCTTGGTGGCTGCTCTTGGTTGGGGCCATCCTGCACCTAAGGCAGGAAGATGGTGGACACAAAGAGGACGAAAAAGTTGCTGGAGTCGATCAGCTCTCGACTCCAACATGTTATGAAAAGTGGGAGTACATGCTGGGGTCCAAGCACATCTTTTTTTTTTTTTTTTTTTTTTTTTGTGAGAAGTTTTTGCTATAGGGTGCATGCGCTTGCCAGAGAGACAGAGAGACAGAGAGACAGAAAGAGAGAAATAACCCCCAGGGGGGATGGCCACACTGCAATCCCTTCTCCTCCATTCTCCTCTCGGGATCTTGGGCACGCACGCACACATGCCTAGCCTGAGTTTAAGCCACCGGGTCCAGGACTTGAACTGTGGTCGACCACATGGGAGTCCAGCGACATAGCCATTATGCCAACTGCTGGTCCCCTAAGCAAACCTTAAAAGAACCAGACAAGGCAAAGCAAAGTTGGTCCCCCTCGCCAACAACTGCCCAGCTTTGAGGGAATCCAAATGGAGCACAACACCATGTTGGTCAAAACTGGTGTCCATCACTAGAGTGGAAATAGTATTAGGGTGAGCACGGCATGCGGGCACAGCCACAGGGTATGCACGCCTGTCACTGATCCAGGAGACTTGGATGTCATCAGAAGTATGCTGGAACAGGCCCGTGAAAAGTAAACCATGCAACATTTTTGTTTAATAAAACTTACCAGAGCTTATTTAAAAGAAAAAAGAAAAAAACTACCACACCATCTATAGGCCCCTCTTTTATAATTTTAAAAAGTTTTTATTATTATTTTCATTGCCAGAGGGTACGTGAGCTTGCTGGAGAGGGAGAAAGGACCCCAATAAGGTCATGCCACGATCCCCTCTATTCCATTTCTCCATCCTGTTGGGATCTGGGGCACACATGTGTCCAATATGTCTCTCAAGCCACCGGGGCTGGGCTCGGACGGCACGGTCAGCCACGTGGGATCTGCGTCCCTTAACTACTAGGCCATGGGGCCGGCCCTCTTTGTCAATTTTTAAAAATTGACAGTGCTTTTATTAGCCTGAAAATTGTTACAATGTGCTTTCAGCACCCGAATACAAGGCCTAACAGCGAGATCGTGCTAATTAGTATCCCATCATCTCAACCATTGCAACATTTTCTACAGGAAGCTAACCATTCTCCACGCCTGCGTTTGGAAACGTAAGACACCGCTCCTGGCGGCTATCTGCAGTCTTGTTTCTGTTCATCGATACCCCCTATCCCTCCATCCCATCATTTTTCTGTGCCCGACAGTCATTCTGCGTCTCTCTTCTTCCGTGAGGTAATTCTTTCCGATTTCTATACATGAGGGAGAGCACGTGGTGTCTGCCTAGAGAAATACTGTAAAAGTAGACCCCGCGTGTGATTGACCCTGACGAACTCTATAGAGAACTTACCGAAGACGTGGAAGCCCAGAGTGCAGGTGTACGTGGCCCACTCGATGTCCCTCGTGGTTTCCACACTTACGACTTGCTTGCAGGCAGAGGGGACCCCTGGGAAGGCAGACCGGATCTGGAGACATTTACACCAGGCCCCCCTCCTCCCCTGAGCAAGGCGGAGCCCCTGGTCAGGCCCTGAAGGCTAACAGGTCTTCCGGTAAGGGACCTGTCCCACTTCCTGGCCCGGGTGACCTGAGCACAGCTGTCTGCCCTCCCAGCACGAGCCCCGGTGTCGCCACCTCTTCTTTGCTTCCTTCCTGTCTCCCTCTGACCGTTCCCCACGGTCTGGCCACTCTTGCCTTTGGCTATCCTGTGGTCCCCAGGCCCTGTATGCTCACTGTCCCCACTGGACGGGACTGCTGTCAGGCTCCTCGCCACAAGCTCAGTCCCTGCTCCCGTCCCTTCAGCTCCGAGTCTGAAACTGAAGCCTATGGCCCCTGTCACACGAAGTCCCTACAGGTGACCTGCTAGCTCCCCCAATGATGCTCCCCAGTGGAGTACACACCTGTGTTGAGAACACTCTAGACCCAGGGACTCTCCCTGAAAACACCACCCTGCTTCTGCCCGTGAGGCCCTGATACCCACTGGGGTGCTCGGCTCTGTTACACGCACTCCCTGCTTCCTACTGCCAGCGGCCCATGGCCCCGGGCTCCTCGGCAGGAGGGCAAAGTGCCCACTAAGAGTGACGTCCTCCCACCACCTGCTCCTGACACCTGAGGCCCGTGTCTGGCCCCCGATTTCCTCATCTGTGAAGCAGGGACAAGACAGAGTGCCACGGGCCACATGAGAAATGGGAACGCTGCGCTCCATAGCTGCTGGTGGGCAGAGGCCAGGCCTTTCTCAGGCCCCGTGACCCCGTGTGTGGGCCAGAGCTTGGTGTGTGGCAGGTGCCTGGGGACCGCAGTGTGTGCCGGCCCGTACCGCCCCACTCCCAGGTCCTGCTGGGTGCAGAGATTGGTGGGGACCCGGGAGGGAAGGACAGACATTCCTGGGGCTCCGCGCATTCCAGTGGTCTCTCTCTGCCTGCTGGGCGTGGCGGCTTCCTAGGGCCCTTGGCTGACGGCTATGGCAGCGGCTCCTCGGCCACCAGCCCGCCCTGCAGGGACTGCTCCCCCGGGGCAGGGCCAGCTTCCCCTTCACAGAACAGAGGTTCTCAGTGCTGGGAAGGACCGAGAAGCCGGGCAGCCCGACTGCTCTACTTCCAGGGGAGGAAACTGAGGCCCAAGATGACATCACGTGTCCCAGTCCTAAGGGAAGCGGTGTTTTCAGAGGCCTGTTTGGGCCGCAGAGTGGACGTGAGCCTGTGGGGTTGCACTCACAGTATAGGATTTCGTAGTCTCCAGAATTCGACACGAGGAACTGTGAGTTCATGGACCAGTCCAGGTGGGTGATGAAGCTGGAGTGGCCCTGGGAGAGAGAGCAGCTCGTGAGTCTCAGCGGCCTTGTGGGGGCCGACGGACGCTGTGCCTGCCTGACGCCTGAGAAGCAGGGGCACGGCTTACCGAGCACTTGCCCACGCGGGCGTACTTCCTCCCGTTGTCGCTGACGCCGTAGATGTAGATGCAGTTGTCGTGAGAGCCTATGGCTAGGAAGTTCCCATCTACAAGAACGTGACAAATTAGAGGTCAAAGTCAGAAATACACACGGCGTTCACGGCAAAGGGCCAAGCTGGCTGTCGCCACGGATTCCAACAGAACGACCTTAGATAACTAACGAGTTATCGCAAAGAGAAGAGTTTGCTCTGGAATGAACCCTATACTACTTCCAATGGAGCTTTTGAGAAATAAAGAGTTACAGAGCCTTTCTGTTTTGCCATAGGGGGTATGCGCTCACCGGAGAGAGACAGAGACAGGGAGAGGGAAAATGAGCAATCAACTTCTAGAGGGGGTGGCCACACCACAGTCCCTTCCCCTCTGTTCTCCTCCTGGGGTTTTGGGCATGCACGCACATGCGCTCACCGGAGAGAGACAGAGACAGGGAGAGGGAAAATGAGCAATCACCTTCTAGAGGGGGCGGCCACACCACAGTCCCTTCCCCTCTGGTCTCCTCCTGGGGTTTTGGGCATGCACACGCGCTCAGCGTGATTTTTCAAGCTGCTAGTCCAGGACTCAAACCTTGGTCAGCCGTGTGGGAGTTCAGTGCCTTCACTACCATGCCACCTGTCAGTTTATTAAAGGATCTTTTTATAAACATTTATAAAAACACCTTATAAATCCCTTCTCTGGCCAAGCCTGTGCTCATCACAGAAGGACAGACTCAGTCCTCTAGTGGGGACCGCCAGGCCCCTGAAGGGGCTTTCCTGGCCGCTCTCTGAATGCACAGGTCCTTGCCGGCCATGTCCCTCTGCTCTGCCTGGGGGCCTTCTGACGGGCTGTCACCTAGTGTCACCTTCGCCTGGTTTCAGGGTCTCAGAGAGCTGCGATGCTCAAGTTAAGCCTGAGGGACAGACTCCTTGTCACACAACAGCAGAAAGGTCTGGTCCCTGGCGGATGTGCACGCCAGCGAGAAGCCAGATGGAGGAAGACAGTGGGAGGGGCAGCCGGGGAGGCCAGTCTGGGAAGAGGTCAGGCGTTGCTGAGCAAGGACGCAGGAGGTGGGACGCAGGAACCAACGATGGGGCCCAGGGCAGGACACGGGCCCTGGGGCTCTCCGCACAACCACAAGCGCACTGGGCGGCGCCTTCCCCCAGCACTGGGGGTGTGCTCAATGGTGTCGCGAAGTCCCCAACAGCACGAGCACACGACAAGCTGCAGAGGGACCCCCACCAATTCTCCTTCTCCTCCAGTAGGAATCCCACTGGAAGCAGCCAGGCTGGGCCAGCAGGAAATGGTGCTTTTGGAAGGCCCAGCCAGGTTGAAGAGGAGCATTGGTAAGACCGAGGCAGCGGGCCCAAAGGGGCCAATGGGTGGTTTTACTGGGAGGAGAAAAGGGCTGCGGGCGCCGGGAGGCCAGCCGCTGTCTGCTGCTGGTTCTCGAGAAGCCAGGCTGCCCAGGAACCAGGTGGCCTGCACACAGCTGCTCCACCGACCACGGCCTGATGGACTGACGACGACAAACGCCAGTTGCCACTGGCATGGTGGGACCATGGGTGCACACCACCACGCCCACTTTCTTTCAGACAGGGTCTCCCTGTGGCAAGGCCAGCCTCAGGCTTGGGTCCTCCTGCCCCAGCCTGCCAGTCCTGGGGTTGCAGGCTGGACCAGGACTCACTCCAGCCTCCTGCGTGTCTCTGCTGTGGAGCGCAGGGTCCCAGCCGCGTGTGCCGTGCAGGGGCCCGGGGTCACCGTGAGTCCCGCGGCAGGGACGAGTGCCTGCTAGGAGCCAGGTAGCAGCCTAGCTCCCTGCGCTAACTGGCATGGTCCTCGGCACAACTGTGAGAGGTAGGTATCGTTGTCCCCATGTTTGGGAGCGGAAACTGAGGCATGGATGGTAAAATAACAGGCCCAAGGTCACGCAGATTTCTGGAAGCTGGCACTCAATCCCAGGCCAGACTCAGAGGCTGAGCATGTCACCACCCCATGGACACTGCAGAGGCGTAAAGGACAGGACGTGTCAGGTGGTCGGTGGCAAAACGGTCTGAGAGAGCGCCCTGGCCACCTGCTACTCTAATGTGACAAGGCCTGTTTCACAGCGGAGGTATTTGCTATTTAACAAACAGTTTCCGGGCAGGTGGCTACGTAAGGGGAAAATCCAGTAAGAGCATCACCCGCCCTTTGCCAAACTCCCCTTTGAGGAATAGTTAGCACGTGGTAAGATGCCCGCGTTCCAAATGTACGGTCCAAGTAGCTTTGACGAGCCTGCCTGCGTGACCCGCACTCCTCCCTGTTTTCACAGACAATGAAAACTAGGACTTGGCAATCGCTGTGGCAGTCATCTCTGTGTCTAACGACCTTCCTCAGAGGTCATTCCTCTCTGGTTCTGGTCAACAGTCTCCGTGCAGCCGGACCTGACTGCTGCTGCCCGGCAGAGGGAAACCGGCCCAGTGACACCAGCCGCAGCTCAGGTCTCGGCACTCTGAGACCCAGTGTCCCAGGAGACTCTGCCTTGCCTTCAAACAACTCTGACCACCCTCGCCCCAACCACAGTCTCCGATCCTTGGCACACGCACCCTCGGCGCCACCTCGCTGCCTGTGGAAACGCGGAGAGCGCTGGGAGACACAGGCAGAAGCAGCAGGAATGGCTCCTCTGTCCGAGCGGTGGCTCCCAGACCAGTCTCCAGCACTCCCATGGGGAGAGCACTCCAGGCCCAGCCTCGCGGGGCGGTCGGCGCACAGCGGCCTGCAGTGCTGGAAGCGCGTGGCCACCTGCAGGCTCGGAGCTATGACCCCGTCAACCTGAAGCACACCAGGCGTGTGTGTGCCCAAGTTCCTGAGCGGGAGGGCTGGAAGGAGGATGTCACGGTACGACCAGACATGCTCAGCGTGCTACTCTCATTCACAAGTGCACGCACGGGTGCTCTTTGACAAGTGAAATACATAAACATCGGGGAAAAAGAAAAAAGAAAAAGAAAAAACAAAGTCTGCTAGCCACTCAGAATGACTTTCCCTGTTGATCAGCTCCCCCCCTCTCCCCTGTTTTTTGCCATAGGGCGTGTGTGCTCGCCAGAGAGATGATGAAAGGGAAAGTGAGAAATCACCACCCAGGAAGGAGGGCCATTCCACGTCCCTTCTCGTCTGTTCTCCTCCTGGGGTTTTGGGCACACATGCACATATGTCCAGTGTGAATTTCAAGCTGCCAGGTGTTGGACTCGAACTGCGGTCATCCATGTGGGAGTCCAGTGACTTAACCACTATGCCACCTGCTGGTGCTAGACCAGCACTTTCTATCATAACAACTGCCCCGCTGACAGCAGAGTCCGTGGGTGAGGCCATGAACTCTCAGGTCAGAGAACCTTGGGTTCAGATCTTAGCTCTTTTACTACATTCACTCCTAAATCTATAAAACCAACCATCTTCCTAATAAATCAAAGCCAACGTGTTAGTTAAAATGGGTGGAGCACTCCAACCCAAAAGCCAGTATCCAAAACACCTCAAATATGGAACCTCTTGAGCACTGACATGACACCACAAGTGGAAAATTCCAGAACTGACCTCAGGTGAGGGGTCAGTCAAATGCTGCAATACAAACCCATCATATGACATTACCTTCAGCCTGTGTGCATAATATGTCTATGAAACAGACATATGAATTCCGTGCTTAGTCTTGGGTCCCATTCTCAAGACATCACTTTTACATGTAAGTATTCCAAGATCCAAAAAGAAAAAGGCGAAAAAAAGTGTGCTGTCCGCTTCTGGTCCCAAGCATTTCAGGTAAGAGTTATTTAATTCTTTGGGAACCAGCAGTTAGCGTAATGGCTATGTCGCTGGACTCCCACGTAGTCGACCACAGTTCGCGTCCCGGACCTGGTGGCTTAAAACTCACACCAGGCGCGTGTACGTGCGTGCCCAAGATCCCGAGAGGAGAACAGAGGAGAAGGGATTGAGGCATGGCCATCCCCCCTGGGGGGTGATTTCTCGCTTTCTGTCTCTATGTCTCTGTCTGTCTGGCGAGCGCACGCGCCCTATAGCGAAAATCTCTCCAAAAAAAAAAAAAAAAAAAGAGAGAGGTATTTAATTCCTGCCCTGACCAGAGGTCGGGGGAGACGGCAGTGCTGCCCGCTGCTCCGGAGCTGCAGAACTTTTTTCTTCCTGTGATCAGCTCTCCTCTGCTCCCCAGTTCTCAGAGATTATGAAATTCCTAAACTACTTCATGGAAATAAGCTGGCATTTCATTTGGAATGAAAATCTGCCCAAGAAAGAAAGCCGAAGGAGCAGGAGCCCACTGCCCTGGATAAGGGGGTGTTTTTAGTGAATCCCTGGGGGGATGGCCACGCTGCTGGACTCCTGACCAGCTCTGGGGTGCTGGGGACCTTGACGCCGAGTTTAGTCAAGGCCAACGGCGCCTCAGAAGATGGGACAGTTAGGGTCGTTCTGAGGTGAGGAGACCGAGGTGAGTGACTGCCTAGGACGACAGCCAGGAGAGAGGCTGAGTGTGAGGAAGCTGGCCTGCACCCCTGGGGAAGACCTGGGGCAGCAGAGGGTCCCCAGGTGGAAGCATGGGACGGATCTCGGTGCAGCCTGTTCCCATCATACTGGGCAGTGTGATTCTGGGCTTGGAGACGGGCCTGCGGCATCCTTGCAGGGGAGCCCCCGGTGCGGGGACTCTGAGAGTCAGGGGAAGGGCTGGATTCTAGAAGGTCTCAGACCCAGGCAGAAGTAGGATTTGTTGGGACCAACAGTTAGCGTAATGGCTATGTCGCTGGACTCCCATGTAGTTGACTGTGGTTCGAGTCCTGGACCCAGTGGCTTAAACTCATGCTGTTGCCCAAGATCCTGAGAGGAGAATGGAGGAGAAGGGGTTGTGGCGTGGCCATCCCCCCTGGGGGGTGATTTCTCACTTTCTGTCTCTCTCTGTCTTTCTGGTGAGCGTACGCACCCTCTAGCAAAAACCTCTCCAAAAAAAAAAAAAAAAAGGATTTGTTGCTGGAAGTGACACAGGGGACAGATTCTGGAAAAGTAGAGAGACCCACATGGCTAAGGGAGAGAGCAGCAAAGTGGAACCGTGACCAAAGGCCCGAGTGCGTGGCTACCTCCTCTCATCCACACTGACCCTCTCATCCTGGTCTCAATGGGGTGAACTCGGAGCAGATAGGCTGTTTCTGCAGTTGCACTTAATGAATATAAAATTATTTTCTTTCTTCATTATTTTTATTTTTGAGAGAGAGATTTTTGCTATAAGGCACGTGCGCTTGCCCGAGAGATAGAGAGACAGAAAGCAAGAGATCAGCCCCTGGGGGGATGGCCATGCTGCAATCCCCTCTCTATTTACCTCTTGGGATTCTGGACACTCACGCACACATGCCCCGCATGAGTTTTAAGCTGCTGGGTCTGGGCCTATGAGCTGCGGTCAACTACGTGGGAGTCCAGTGACATAACCACTCCACCGTCTGCTACTTCTTTCTTATTGTAGTTGTCATAGGCACGTGTGCTCACCTGAGAGAGACAGAGGGAAGGTGAAACTCACCTCCCGAGGGGGATGGCCATGTTGCAATCCCCTCTTCTCCGCTCTCCTGGGATTTGGGGCATACGTGAGCATGTGTCTGGTGTGTTTTCACATGGCCAGATCCAGGACCTGGGTCAGAGTTGGCCATGTCGGGTCCAGCTGCCTCAGCCTCCAGACCTCCCACCGGCCCTGAAATGACTTGCTTCCTATGTTGTTCTTCCTATAAAAACAGGCCATTGGAATTCAATCAGAATGCCATCGTGGCCAATCACAAAGTGTTCCGTAGATTCCCGCTAGGCGTGTTAAGTGTGACAACTGTCACTACTACATGTCTGTTCTTAATGAACCTAAGCGGGGCTGGATCTTGCCAACAATCACGGCTGCCCAAGGATTCAGTACCGAGTCACATGACAGCTAACAAAGCCTGACGGACAGGGACAAGGTGGCCACAGACACTCTCCAGCTTGCGGTCTCGGAGTGCCAGCATCCCTGCCCGCTCTGGGCAGTCCCCACACATGCCCAAGGACTCTGCTTCACCAGGCACACACCTGCAGTTCCAGGACGACGCCAGGAGTCACAGCTGAGCCGCTGGGACCGGGACCGCTCTCTGGTGTGCGCAGGGTCAGAAATCACCTGGGAGACCTAGCTCTCCATCCCACGGTTCTGTTCTGACCAGTCCAACGTACGAGGTGACCCTCAGTCCCACGTCCCCAGCACAGCTTGCCTCATTCCTAGAGGACTCACCAAGCCCTCCCACAGCTCGGCTCTCTGTGACCTATGGCACACCCGGTGGCTTAAAACTCATGCCGGGCGCGTGTGCGTGCGTGCCCAAGATCCCGAGAGGAGAATGGAGGAGAAGGGATTGCAGCGTGCCCATCCCCCCTGGGGGGTGATTTCTCGCTTTCTGTCTCTAATGTCTCTCTCTGTCTGTCTGGCGAGCGCACGCGCCCTATAGTGAAAATCTCCTAAAAAAAAAATGTCGAAAGAGTACCTGACAACTCCAGAGCCAATTCATGCTAGAAACCCTAAATTAGCAACAAAAGGGAGCATTCTCAAAGTGACAAAGGCACCTTCATCCCTAACGATGAAAGACTGAAGGTTTTCTGCTAAGACTGGGAGCAGGGTAAGGATGCTCTCTGGCCTCTTCTGTCTAATGTTCTGGCGGTACTGAACAATGCAATGAGGGAAAGAGGAACCGCAGGCTTCCAGCTGGAAAGGAAGAAGGAGAACTGCCTTTATTTGCAGATGAGACGCTCCTGTCTGAAGAAAGTCCAAGGGTGACACGCACAGAGAAACTGCTATCACGGATAAGAGCTTAGGAAGGCCGCAGGAGATAAGCTCGATGTGCAGATTCGATTTTATCTCTATATACAAAATGCTGAAAACAATTCAGGAAACAATTCCATTCACCGTGACGTAAAAATAACTTAGGGGAGCAAATGTAACAAAGGGTGGGTAAGACCTGTGGCACCAAAGCTATAAGACGTTGCTGAGACAAGTGAGAGAAGATCTAAACAAATGGAAAGACACTCTGTGTTCATGGACTCAATATGGTCATGGGGCCATTTTCCCCATCTTGATCTAAATCCATATAATCCTTATTAAAATTCTGGTGAGTTATTTAAAGTTAGAAATGTATAAGTTAATTCTAAAATTTATATAAAATTATATATCTGGCAAGGGCCCAAAAAATGCCAAAACAATTTTGAAAAACAAAAAGTTGGAGGTGATAGACCACTGAAAGTCAGAACTCCCCCCAGTGTCAGAGTCACCGAGCTGTGTGCTGTTGACGCACGAGGATAAAAGTGCAGGTGAATGGGCAGAAGGAGCATTCAGAAGTCAAGCTTTACACTGAGGGTCAACTGGTTTTTGACCAAGTGCTGAGGGTGTTCAATGGGGAGAGGACTACTTTTTCAACACATGGTGCTGGGACAAGTGGATGTCTCTACCTTCAAAACAAACTATCTCTGACTTTGACATCTCACACACAGCATAACTCAAAGAAGACCACAGACCTATAGGTAAAGGCTAAATAAACAATCCTCCTGAAAATAAAGAAAAGCATAGGAGAGGGCCAGCCAGTGCCATGATTGTCAAGGCACTGGATTCTACATGATTGACTTCGCAGTTTGAGTCCTAGACCTAGTGGCTCAAAAAACACACCAGTGTCAGGACCAGCAGTTAGCGTAATGGCTATGTCGCTGGACTCCCATGTAGTCGACCACGGTCCGTGTCCCGGACCCGGTGGCTTAAACTCACGCCAGGCGCATGTGCATGTGTGCCGAAGATCCCGAGAGGAGAATGGAGGAGAAGGGATTGCAGCATGGCTATCCCACCTGGGGGGATATTTCTGGGGGGTGATTTCTCGCTTTCTGTCTCTCTGTCTCTCTCTGTCTGTCTGGTGAGCGCACGCACCTTATAGCAAAAACCTCTCCAAAAAAAAAAAAAAATAAAGGAAAGAAAAAAAACACACCAGTGTGTGTGTGTGTGTGTGGGGGGGGGGTACCCAAAGTTCTGAGAGGAGAATGGAGGAGAAGGAACTGTGGTGTGGCCATTCCCTCTGGGGAGTGATTTCTTACTTTCTTGGTTTCTGTCAAGTGCATGTGCCCTATAGCAAAACATCTCTTACAAAAAAAAAAAAAAAATTGCTTAACACCAACAGTCATCGGGAAATGCCAGTTAAGCAATGATGAGATATCACTGCACCCCTAGTAGAATACCTGCAAGAAACACAGTCAATAGTAGGTGCTGTGGGGAAGAAGAGATCCTGGAACCCTGCCACATGACTGGTGAGAAGGAACACAGCATTGCTGTTCTGAAAAGTAGGATGGCAGCTTCACAAAACATTACACCTAAGTTTACCATACAACCCACCAACTCCACTCCTAGGAATTTACCAAAGAGAAATGAAAATATATGTCTGTACAAAGACACACATGAGAACTCATAGCAGCATTACTCTAACAGTCAAAAAAAATCACAAACAATCCAAATGTCTGTTAACTGACAAATGGGTAAACAAGATGTGGTATGCCCATACAATGGAATAATAGCCAGCAATGAAAAAGGAAAAACTACTCATAGACACACATGATAAACCTGAGTTAATCTCAAAATATCACTGTAAATGAAAAAAGTCAGATGCAAAAGACCACATATTGTATGATTCTATTTGTAGGGTTTGTCCAGGAAAAATCAACGTATGAAGACAGAAAGCAGAGCAATGTTTGCCTTGGGTTGGCAGTAGGGGTGGAGATTAATTGCTGATGGGCATGAAGGTGACTTCTGAGATGATGCGAAGTTTCTAAAGCTGGATGGTGGTGATGGCTGTATAAACTGATGAATTTATTAAGAATCACTGAACTGTACATTTATGTAAATCATTGTATGCAAATCATATCTTAATAAAGCTATTAAAAAATCTTCATCTTTTTGAGATACATATAATAATGTTAACAGATGCAATGATAAGATGCCTTGGGAACTGCTTCAAAATAATACAGGAGAAGGGGCAGCAGGTGCATCTCCAGGTGACCAAGACCAGCTAGAGGTAGGTGATCACGTGGGTGCTGGGTGATGGGTGCTTGGGGCTTCTTCCACTGTTCTAAGTTTGTTGCGATTAGAAATTTTCTATAAAACAAAGCGAAACAACACTCACGTGGGCTAGTCAGTTGTATGATGGTTAGGACAGCTGGATCTCACATGGCTGACTGCAGTTCAAGTCCTGAACCCAGTAGCTTCAAAAACATTCTGGGTACATGTGGGTGCATGCCAAAAGTCCCGAAAGGAGAATAGAAGAAAAGGGAGAGCGGCATGACCATCCCCCTCAAGGGGTGCTTTCCCACTTTCCTTCTTTCTCTTTCTCTCTGTCTCTCCCCAGTGAGCATATATACCCTCTGGCAAATTGAAAACACGCACGCACATGCACACATACACGCGCACACACGGCAACGCAAGCTGGAGAACCCTACATGCCACAGTTACATGCATGTGTGATTTAAAGCCAACTGTGCTGAGGCTTGCGAATTTTGTTCTGATGCTATCTAACAGAATTCCATGATTCTTGGACTTTGAAGTAGCGAATGGCTCAGGTTCTAACCTGGCGAGTAGCGCATTACGGAGAGCTGTTCGTTTCCGTCCGTGTGCACGGTGACCAGGTCTTTCGTCTCTGTGTCAAACACAAACCACCTGTGGAAACATGAGAGAAAGCACAGTGGGGTGTTCGGTGAGAAAACGAAGAAAGTGCTGCAATAACAGAGCTGCTATTTCACTAACAGTAAGGCTATGAAAAGGTCGTGGTCAGGGGCCTAAAAGGCGCTCTGTGCTTGCCTCCTAGGAACTGTGTTCCCGGTTTTTATTCGAAGGACGTTCCTGGACGCAAGCACTCCCTCGACGCTAGGAAGGACTAGCATCTAGGCTGCCGCTCACGGCTATGCAGGTGTCACACTGTGACCTGGTCTCTCCATGTCTGCGTCCTGCCGTATACACGCAGGAGAGAAAGCCTGGGCAGGAGGTGAGCCACCCAGAGGCGCAGGCAGCAGGCACCGCTCCACAAGCTGGCCCAGAGACTCAGATCAAGCAGGTGGCCCAGGAGGACGCGGCTGGGACAGTCAGGGTGGGGAACTGCCGAACTACCCGCCAGGCCGAAGGAGCGAGAGCAGGCCTCTGCGCGTGTGCACGTGCAATCGAGGGGTAAAAGGAAGAGCTGCGGGACCTGCGGGGAGGAGAGGACTGGTCTCTGGCCGCGGTAGTGGAATGGGTACCAGAGCCCAGGTCTGCTCTGCAGGCTCGAGCCTAATGGATTCCAATGGCTCCAGTAGGGCACCGTGTCCTCTGACGGGACACGTCCTCGCTACATGTGGGAAATGTCGGGACGCCTGAACTCCCCTGCCCGCTGCGGTTTCTGGTGGCAGTGGTCGGGACCAGAGCTTTGAGGCCCACTAAGGGTGCAGGCCCCTGCTGCAGCAGTCCCTGAGCTAGACGGCGCCCACCCGCTGCACAGCCCCGGGGGTTACCGCCGGCCCTGCATGCTGGAGGCTCAATCTGCGGCTGAGGAGCCCCCGGGGCCCTGGGCCCGATGCCCCACAGACACGGAGGGGCAGCTAGAGCGTCCACTCACCTCTACAGCCCTAACACTGCCGCTCCCCAGGACTCCCTGTCCCCACCGAAACCTGGAGTTTGCTTTTCAGCTTTCAGTCCTGGTGCCTCAACATTTATGGTTAGCAGCCTCCGTGGCCTTGAGGGCAATGGCAATGTAACTGCCGCAGAGACTGGGGCCACGGAAGACGCTTCTGCCAAGTCCTGGGAAGCCGACCGCATCAGGACCACGCCTGGCGGGGCAGGGAGCGGGAGCCGCGGCCGGAGGGCAGGGATTAGGTCGCGTGTTCTGTCTCCTCTGCTCCCCAGTAGTCGGCAGGTAGAAAACAGGGACTGTGGCCTACCCTGGCAGCTGGCCAGGCTGCAGAGAGTGGGAGCCCGCGAGCACAAAGCTTCAGTTGTCTTGGAGAGGGCTGAATGGATGATAGCGCCCGGGCGTGCGTGCGTGTGGGCGGTGGCCCCACGCAGCCCAGCTCTTTTTAGTTTTTTTAGGATTTTGTCATAGAGCATGTGCGCTCGCCAGAGACAGACAGAGACAGAGAGAGGGAAAGTGAGAAATCACTCCCCTCGGGGCATGGCCATGCCTTCTCCATCATCCTCCTGGGATTCGGGGCACACATGCACACATACCAAGCAAGATTTTTAAACCATCAGGTCCAGGATTCGAACCTCAGTTGGTCATGTGGGAGTCCAGAACCCCAACCACTATGCTACCTGCTAGCCCAAGCCATTCTTTCTTTACACTCCACAGTCATAACAACAGAATCAAAGTGGTGACACTTTTGAGAGGAAAATGGGAGAAAATCACCAAAAATATCTGGACGAAACCACAGGAGCTGTAAATATGAAGACAGTCACACAAAGGCACAACCCAGACTTGTAAGATGGTGATGGGGACGGCTGCCGCCGGCCCGGCAAGCCCAGCAGGTCCTTCACTCGTCAGTGCAGCCAGCGGGTAATCGCGAGATGACGGTCCTACTGAAGTACCCATGGGTTACAGCCAAGGAAACACGGCAGGGAAGTGACGTCACGGCTCAGGGACGCCCTGCTGAGGGGCGCAGCCGGGACGCCCACGCGGGTGTCTGCCTGGCCTATCGGAGGTGCCCGGTAAGCAAGCGTGGCTGAATCTGAGCGAGAGGCCCAGCACCCGGGCGAGGGCAGCCGGACGCGCAGTTGTAAATTCCCAGCACTCTGAAGCCTTCTCACCTAGTTCTAAGGTTGAAGATCCTCCCCTCGCCTCGTGATCAGGGCTCCAGGGGCTCCACAGATCTCTGACATCGGAGACGTGTGTGTGTGTGTGTGTGTGTGTGTGTGTGTGTGTGTGTGTAGTGGGGGGAGGACTTGACAGGGGAGAGGCGCCACAGCTCTCTCAGCTCCCCAGGTCCGAGATGGGAAGGCCAGCACTGCTGGTTCTGCTGGCGCGTTCAGACCTCATGCTCAGTAAGTCGTCAGAGACCGAGAAGACGCAGCCGGGCCTAAGCCGAGCCTGTCCCGGGAGACACCACCAGGGCCCGCTTCCCACCAGCGCGAAAGCTCCAGCCGCTCACGTGCACTCACCTCCCAGTCAGTGTTCCAACGGCAACCACAGACCCTGAAGGATGAAAACCAGAAGACTGAGCTGGATCCTAAAACATTTTAAAGAAGTGTAAATTGAGGGGCAGGTACGGCACTGCAGCATCAAACACACGCTCGCTCTGCTTCCCTAGGGCTACGCCTCTCAGCGGGGAGTCCTTTCTCTCCAGAGAGGAGAAGGTCTCCTACTGGAATGAACGTCAGGTTTCGATAGTAGCAAGCTTTTATCCTCCTAGAATTTTTCTCTTTCTTTCTTTCTTTTCTTTTTTTTTTTTTTTTTTGGAGAGGTTTTCGCTATAGGGCACGTGTGCTCGCCAGACAGAGAGAGAGAGACAGAAAGCGAGAAATCACCCCCCAGAGGGGATGGCCACGCCGCAATCCCTTCTCCTCCATTCTCCTCTCGGGATCTTGGGCACGCACGCACACACGCCCGGCGTGAGTTTTAAGCCACCGGGTCTGGGATGAGAACCGCGGTCGACTACGTGGGAGTCCAGTGACATAGCCATTACACTAACTGCTGGTTCCCTAGAATTTTTCTCTTTCTCATGGACTCCATGTCTATAGTAACCAGATGCTCCTCTTCCGGCCACGGTCCACATAGCGTGGCCCCTCCGGCTGACCCCATCGAGAAGCCCATCAAATGGTGGGCTTGGTCTGTCCGAAACAGGAACGCAGCATCAAGTGCCCCACGGCCTGGAGCCCCACAGGTGCAGGCACTATGGTGCCGGGCCCGCGACGAGAGCACACCCGCATGTGATTCTCCTGAGCCTCAGTGCCCTCATGAGATGAAAACTCAGAGGCCCAGCCAGCAGCAGAGGGAGCCAGGACTCGCCCACACACCTTGGCCCCAGGCCAGGGCCATGCCCTGTACAGCTGGGCAGGCACCAGCCTGTGGGGGGCAGGGGGACGAGAGCCTGCTGTGTTTCAGCAGGGCTGCCACGGCCACAGAAGACTACACCCTGCCACCAGGGCTCAGGAACCACGGGGACACCATGCCTTGAACTGGGTCCTGCACCTTGGGTTACACCTGCTCTCTCCTCTGCGGGGAGCACCTGCCTCTCGTCCCGTCCACCTCCTGCTTGAATGGCCGCGAGAATTCTCATTCCCCTCCCCCAGTGGTACGCTTTCTCTGAGGGCGGGGGGAGGAGAGCAGACAGGCAGCTCGAACCTGGGAGAAGCCAGCACCCTGTGGGGATGGGAGAGGCCACGTGGGTGCTGCAGGGGGCTGGTTCATGAAGCAGGTGGCCCCCATCCTCTGGGCACGAGTCACATATGACATGCTTCAACTCGCCACAGCAGGGTGCAGCCGGGCAGTGGGCCAGGGCGCCGGCATGCACACTGGCTCCCACTCGCTAACTCGGAGACCGCGGCCGGTTGGTTATCTGACTGTGCTAAGCTGCTATTCCCTAATCAATAAAGTCAGAGTGAAAACCCTGCGGGCTGCAGCGGGGACTAAGGATAAGATGTGCACGGTGCGTGGTGTGCAAATGGCCAGCGACCGGAAATGCCAGCTGAGTGACAGTAGGGAGGGTGTTTCCACACTCCCACACGCAATCTGAGCTCCTCGTGCAAAGTTCACAGAGCTGACTGCAGAACGACAGCTTTGGCCCGGCCACTGTGCCACGGCGGCACGTGTACCGTCACGCTCCACAACTCTGAGGGCCAAATGGAAGGCCAGGTGGGTCCCAGGCCCACCACATACCCTGGCTGGCTGAAAGGCTGGAAGCGTGGAGGGGATTGCGCCGTGAGACCTTTTGACAGTACTTGTCTCTCATGAAAGAAAAAAAGAAGAAAACCAAACCAGAGCTTTGCCCTGATCTCAGGAAGAAGGGGAAGCTAAAGCTGTCTTTCATCCCATGGCGAGCGCCCGCCCACCAGAAGGGCAGCTGCAAGTGGACGCAGGCCAGAACACGCCTCTCAGCTTTTACGCCTGAGACGAGACTGTGCTCCCGGGAACCCGACGGCCCGCTCGCTGTCGGCAGAGGCAACAGTGAGCTTCAGAATCACGCCCAGACCACTCGAGTGTTGAAAGCAACGCAATTCTGAAGAATTGAAGAGAGGGCTGACATTTGCCCTCAGACAATTTCACATCGCAACTAGGTCCATGCAGAAAAGAAATGAGCATGTTCTAGAAGAGTTTTTGTAGAAAAAAGGAAACGCCATGTCCACATTTACCTCTATTATTTTGTCCCAGATGGGCCGGTGACCAACAGCGTCCCAGAGAGTGGCATGCTTGTCATGGCCACAGGTCAAGAATTGAGGCTTTGAGGCATGGACGGCCAGGCCCCACAGCTCGTCGGTGTGGCCCTGCAAGGAACAAGGCAGAAGGGGGCACTGAGGAGCCCGAGGCCAACACGCTACGGCTCCCCGCGACTTCAGCACGGCCCTGGTCTGTCTCCCCTCCCACTCAACCAAGGGCCCCCCGAACCTTGGGAGTGGAGGCAGGTAGTCTCGGTATGAGACACGGGAACCACCTGTCCGGAGCAGTCCGGGGTGCGGGCCTGCTGGGCGATCCTACCTGAGTGATGGGCGTGAAGTCCCCTGACAGGGTGCCCTGCAGGACGAAGTTTCTCGTGGTGCCTATGAGGATGATGTCGCCTTTCCCCTCAGCCACGGTCCGTATGGGGCCAAACTGTTCTGGAATCTGCATCAACAAGAGCCAGGGGAAAAGACAAGATTTGAGGTCCACGAAGCCTTCGGCTCGGCCATCCAGAATACTCACACTGGCGTGTATATCACGCTGATAGCTTCTTACGTACACGTGTGTGTACAGTCTCTAAATGCTCACACATAGGAACAGAGAGTTTCAGACCGACAGATCCCACAGCCTACTGAGCGGATGGGTGACGGAAGCCCCAAACTCCACTCTGTAACGACATTCTACATGTGCTCTATACCCCTCTGGAGGATCAGCAAGGGGCTGCGACAGCAACAACCGAAACCACCGCTCCCGCCAGCAGAAAACCAGGGCGACGACGGCGTAGCTTACCCGGAGCTCACTGAGGCTTCGGATGGCAGCGGGAGGCAAACTTTAGAAAGTAAAGAGTAATATAACATGGCCGTAATCAGAGTTTCTAAAAACTTCCTGGAATTTAAAGTTCTTTGGCAATGTCACTGTTTAGTTTTAAAATCCATCGTTCATGTTCGTAAACATACGAAATAGTCTAAATGGTCAGAAAAACAATTTCAAATACACTTGCTAAGAACGCCCGGCCGGGACCAGCAGTTGGCGTAATGGCTGTGTCGCTGGACTCCCATGTAGTCGACTGAGGTTCAAGTCCAGGACCTGGTGGCTTAAACTCACGCCGAGGAAGATGAAGGAGAAGGGATTGCAGCATGGCCATCCCTCCAAAGGGTGATTTTTCCTTTTCTGTCTCTCTGTCTCTCTCTGTCTTTCTGGCCAGTACACATGCTCTATAGCAAAAAACCGTCAAAAAAAAAAAAAAAAAAAGAATGCCCAGCCATGAGAACAGCAGATGGCATAATGGTTACATCTGGACTCCCACATATTTGACCGTAGTTTGAGTCCCAGACTCAGAGGCTTAAAGTTCACACCAGGTGCATGTGCGTGCGTGCCCAAGATCCTGAGAGGAGAGTGGAGGAGAAGGGACTATGGCGTGGCCATCTTCCCTGAGGGGTGATTTCTTGCTTTCTGTCTCTGTCTTGACCTCACTGGAGAGCACACATGCACAATAGCAAAAAAAAAAAAAAAAAAAAAATAAAACAGAAAACAAAAAATAACAACAACAACAAACTCTTTAAAAAAACGCCCTGCCTGATGAAGGAGCCTGAGCTCTCGCACCGTGAGAGGATGGCACCGAGCTGGAGCCGGCGTGGCTACCAGGACAGTGGGAGCAGCTGCCCTCACCCCCTGGCCAGCGTGGCTGTGAACACAGGAGGAGCAAGGCTAACGGGGATGCACACTAATGAGGTGGAATCACAGACACCAGCAGATGGCGAGTGACGCCCGCGGCGTAGACGAGGCTTTGGAGCGTCCTCTGCAGCGCCCACTGAACGGGGGTGTCTGCAGCGCCGCCGACTCACCACACACTCCGTGGAGCGCTGGCCACATCCTGCTATAGAAACGCGGTCGTGGGCCAGCCGTGGTGACGCAGAGGCAGCAGTGCCCTGTGATGCTGAGCCCACGTGGGAAGGCCCTGCCTTTGCACCCTGAGGTCTCCCTGTGCGTGGAGGGCAGGGCTAGCTGGGGCTGGTGAGAAGACCCTGTTAGGAATGCCTGTCTCTCACCCCCATGGAAGAAATAAATTTTAAAAAAAGAAAGAAAAGAAAAGAAAAGAAAAGAAAAGTAAAGAAGAGAAAAGCAAAGAGCGAGCCTGACAGTGGCATGGCGGTCCAGGTGTTAGGTCCCACCTGGCCAACAGCGTGGCTCAAGTCCTAGACCTGGTGGCTTGAAGCACACACTGGGGCATGTGTGTCCACAATCCCTAGAAGAGAAATGGGGGAGAAGGGCCTGCGGTGTGGCCCTCCCTTGTGGGGGTGCTTTCTCACTTTCCCTCTCTCTCTGGCAAGAGCAACTGCCCGCTGGCAAATTATAAATAAATAAACAAATAATATTATAAAACTAAAAAAATCTTTCCACAGCTGAGGTCTGCACGAATGGGGAGGTGAAGGCCTTTACAGTAACTGACAGGCGGATCCCCATGTTGCCAAGGAGGTGCCAGGCCCACTTCCATGTGACCCCAGACATGGACGTCAGCAAAGTCCTGTGACGTGTCTACTCTGTGCTGGGGTGAAAGTGTGAGTTCTCAGAACAACACCAACGTTGCAACTGCTCTGCTCAAAACTTCTGGACCCTGGGGGAGGACATTCAGCGACTGTCTCGCCTCTGGCTTCCTCTGGGACCAGGGCTGCTGCCAGGGAACAGGGAGGGAAGTGGGTATGGAGGGAGTGCAGTGCCCCAGAGCATGCTGGCACCAGCTGAGAGCCGTGTACCAAGTAGATGCTCAGTAAATCTTAGTTCCATCAAGGCAGCCATACCTCTGAGGTGACATGCTGGAAATTAAAGTGAAAAAAGAAGAAAGATTTTCCTGATAAATCAAAATGTGGGTAATGGTCCCTTGGAAAACCGAGATTGGTTCTAGTATAAAAATACTCTAAATATGAAGTGTGTCACAACCTCCGATTTTATCAGTCAAATCACATTCTAATAGTTGTGCTGTTCCCATGATTGAATGAAATATTTTGTCCCCATGGAATATAACTTCACCCGCGATTTTCAAAACCGTAAGCTACAGTCAGACTAACTGGAAACTGGCCGGACCGCAGCTGGCGGTTCTAAATGCATTCACTTGTGCTCGCGGGCCTACCTCGGTTTTGTGCAGCTTCTGATAGTTTCCGTTCCAAGAGATGAGCTTCCGGTCTTTGCCTCCTCCTGACACCAGGGTGCCGTCTCGTAACATACAAAGTGCAAAAATGCCACCCTCGTGGGCCCCTTGGACTGCGTGGCTTATTCGATTTGTACCTAAACACGCCAAGGAAGCCACATTAGCTCAGTACCGAGAGGCTCCCTGTCCCCACTCTCAGATCTCGTCTCACTTTGTTCCAAAGGGCAGCACTGTGGGTAGAATGCCATTGTAACGAGAGCCTCCGCAGAACTCGGCTTCTGGAAGTCCACAGCTCGGGGCCGCCCTACCAACACGCCCTGGTGCGGCTGGACACAGCCACGGCTGAGCAGGGGCTGGGCGTGAATACCCGACTCACAGCTGTGTGCCCCGGGACAAGGCGCCGGATGCTGTGCTTCTCGGCGCCCTCCGGTCACATGGGGCTCTCCTCATCCCAGGCATTGTCCTGAGGATTCAGTGAACACCGAGAGCCGCTGGGCCACGGCAAAAGTCACCGTACTTCTCTGACATTATGCTTGTGGGTTTGTCCCCACCATCAGCCCAACCCCAACTTGAGCCTTCAGGGCCAAGATGGTGCACTTTCCCTTTTCTCCAGGCACGTGGGAAGCACAGAGAAACGCACACATAAGGGACGGAGGGCAGGTTTCTGAGTGACGCGTGCCTCTCACCACACTGCTCATTGACAGTGGGGATTTGGACTGACTCACATACAGGCACTTGAAAAAGTTGGTGGAAAAATGGAATTAAAGCATGAGTTTATCTTTGTGCAAAAAACTGAAAATGTATGCATGGTTTCCCATCATACACATGTTCTGTGAACTTTCCGAAGGCCCTGCAGATGTACACAGTGTCTAGTATCTAATCAGCACTCACAGTTACTTACGTTATAGCTACATACTACTTCCTAATAACTCGCCGTAATACTGTGCTACTAGATTTCCCTGTGAAGCTGGTCGTCCCATCGTATTGGCAGTATCTGGCGCCTACAGAGCCTTCTAGGGTTACACGAGGCCTCTGCGTGTGGCAGAGACAGAGAGACTGGGAGGAATCGCAGCAGGGAAGGCGACTGTGGGTACCAGAGGTAGCAAGGGGGGCAATAGGGCTGGTAGCAACCGGAGGGAGGGGTGGGGAAAACCAGACCGACCGTACGCTTAACTGACACAGACATGGAAAGGTATCTGCTGATGACAGCGTACACAGCAACGTCCCTGTTGTGACTCATCGGCGCCGTATCTATGCTCAGAAAAACCACACTGTGCGCTGTAAAGATGTACAGTGATTCCATGTAAATACTATATAAACTACTTTTAAATAAAGAATTATACGAGGTCAATTCCTCGCCCTGTTCTCCACGTTGCTGCTGTTCTCGTTTTCCGGTTTCACGACACACACGCACACACGAACGTGGGCGCCTGTGACCCGGAACCGAACAGTGACCCCGTAAACCTCATCAATCGCCATCCTTGTAGAAGCGGCCTTTGACCCTCACACGCCGACACACGGCTGCACCGAACGATTGTTCATTACCTTTCCCCCACACCAAGATGTTGCCACTCGAATCCCCGGTGATGGTGTCACCATTTTCAGAGAAAGTCACGCAGAGGACGAACTTTGGCTTTTCCTGTTTCTGCGGAGGTAGCGAACACACACGCGTTTACCCCGGGCACCCTCTGGTCGTACTTCTGCAGCCAGGATCACAGCCACCTCAGGCTGCAGGGTGTCCGTTTCTGCCACCACCCAGGGCCTATTTTATCTACCATGACGTGACCGTGCCAGGGAAGCGATGGCTCAGAGACAGAAATTTCTGGCAACTCCAAACGGTGGAGGATCACAGAGCCACAGACCCTGGAACAGGGGAGGGCGGGCCGTGCCTGCAGAACAGGCCCCGGGGCCAGAGGAAGGGGCCCCCACTTTAGCCTCTGGGTGGTGGCAGCACCGGGCCCACAGGAGGTAGGCACCGTCCCCTGGTGCTGTCACCGATCAGTGTCGCCACTATCGCCAGAGTCTCCTGGCTCTGTGCGCTCTGTGGACGGCCGTGCTGGGTACGGCCTCTGCCCCCCAGGGGCTGTCCCCGCCCCTGCTCTCCCTTGGCTTTGCCCCCCTGTTTCCCATTTCCTGGTGGTGTTATCCACAGGACACATGGGCTCCTCGACCCACTAGGAGCCCACGGGACAGTCTTTACCGCGACACCCCCAGCAACACCCCACATTCGCCAGTAAAACTAGCTTTAAGACTAGGATACTTCAGTGCCTCCCTTAAAGCCAAGCCCCTCATGTGGACCATTTGGTGAAGTTTTTTTAAAAAAATGTAGTTTAAATACCTCAAATAACCCTTGCTTCTTAATAAGGGAGTTTCCTTCCAGTGTCCAGAAGTAGAGGTGCGACTTTCCACAGGTGACGATGACATTGGTGTCCGTGGGGTGGAAATCCACAGCAAAGACGGCTTCGTTGGAACACTGAGGAGACAGGAGAGGAGACGCTCCAGACACTTCAGAGAGCCGGGCACTCTGAGCCCAGGGAGCCGACGACGCCCTCAGGCCCGGCACGGGCCTCCCGCCCTCACAGAGCCGTCCTGCGGAAACTCTGGCCTCCAGCGAACCTTGGGCCTAGCGCCCCTCCCCCGTCTCCCCTGGGCTATGAGCCTGTGCACGGGGGCGAGGGGCAGCGATCCCTCATGCCAGGCCGGTCACGGGGGGCACGGAGCAGCACGCAGCACCCCTGGCGGAAGGCTGGGCTGGCCGGGCAGCAGGGCCTGAGTCGCACGATGAGGGTCTCTCGGCCTTGTGCCCCAGCGGGCAATGACATCTCCAGGAAAGGGCCCAGGAGTCTGGATTTTAGTAGCTCCATGATTCCCGGCTGGCCTGCTTCCCTGGGAGTCCTTCCTGGTCTGAACGCTGGGACTCTACTTGGGGCCGTCGCCAGCCTAGGTGGCAATATGGGTGCCGCTGCACCAGCCATCAGCCCACACCCGGCGGCCAGGCCCTGCCCCTTCATCTGCTCAGCCAGGCCCAGGCCACCGTCCAACCCTTAGTGATTCAGTGGTGTGTTCTTGAACCTGAGGGTAACTCACTCCGATGGCTTCCAGCCCAGCACCACAGCCAGGATTTAAATATCCGACCTGAACACTAAGAGGCGGGGCTCCGGCATGGGAGCAGGGTGGGAGGCAAGCCTGCTCAGAACACGAGGTTCCCAGACAGCGGGCCCACAAGGCAGGCACATGGGGTCACCTCACACCAGTGCAGTGCCAGGGGAGGGGTGATCTGGCATGATCCTGGGGTTAGGTGAGTGGGCAGGGTGTGATTGGGTGGGTGATCTGGTATGGTCCTGGGAGTAGGTGATTGGGGCGGGTGATCTGGTATGGTCCTGGGGGTAGGTGAGTAACAGGATATCTAAGGGCAACTGTAACATTGGGTAAGTAACCAGATCATTTAGTGTCAATTCTTTTTTTTTTTGGAGAGGTTTTCGCTACAGGGTGTGTGTGCTCGCCAGATAGAGAGAGACATAGAAACAGAAAGCGAGAAATCACCCCCAGGGGGGATGGCCACGCCGCAATCCCTTCTCCTCCATTCTCCTCTGGGGATCTTGGGCACGCACGCACACACGCCCGGCGTGAGTTTTAAGCCACCGGGTCCAGGACGCGAACCGCGGTTGACTACGTGGGAGTCCAGCGACATAGCCATTACGCTAACTGCTGGTTCCCTCTAGTGTCAATTCTGACATTAGGTAAGTAAGGCCATCTAAGGTTGACAGGTGCCGAGGTGAGAAACCTGAAGTCAGTTTGATAAAATCGGGGCCCACTCTTGATTTAAGTAGGAGAAGAACACGGGAGCCCAGGGCAGGCTCATCTGACGCTCTGGGCAGCCGGACTGGAGGCAGCCAGAGCAGGAGGGCCCCGCGGGAGGGACGTGGGCTTGGCCAGTGGCAATGCTGGCCTCTCCTGCATCCTCCGGCTGTGGGCCAGCCCCTGGGCTGGGCACCTGCCCCCACTCGCCACCCCCGGAGCCCCCTGGCACCATGGGAGCACACGGTGAACCCTGGGCTGGGCACCTGCCGCCACTCGCCACCCCCGGAGCCCCCGGCACCATGTGAGCACACGGTGAACCCTGGGCTGGGCACCTGCTGCCACTCGCCACCCCTGGAGCCCCCTGGCACCATGTGAGCACATGGTGAACCCTGGGCTGGGCACCTGCCGCCACTTGCCACCCCCGGAGCCCCCGGCACCATGTGAGCACACGGTGAACCCTGAGTGTTTGTCTACGAGTGAGAGGAAGGGTGAACCAACAGCCGATGAACTGGAAGGGCAGCGGCTGTGAAGCGAGGATGCGAGAAGGGTTCAGACATCGGGGAGAGAGGACGGGGCAGAGCCCTGGGGAGAGCATGGCCCGGCCTGAGGTTGGGGTGGGAGGGGCACCCCCGGCGCACAGTTCGCAGGGCCTGGGGCCCGCTGAGGGAGGCTCCCAGGGGGGACGAGGACGCAGGCCAGCAGAGGGCTCGCAGTGAGACCTTGACGTCGGCCAGCTTCTCCTCCTTCTGCCAGTCCCACACCGACAGCACATGGTCGTTGGAGTCGTCGACCGCACAGAGGTGGCTTCCTCCATTCTGGGGAGAGAGTTAGTCGCAAGACTACATTTGAGAATAAAATAGGGTAAACATGATTAAGGGTGAGCATTAATTTTACTTTTAAAAGAGTCCACCGCCTTATAGTTAAAGTGAGAGAGAGTGAGCCGGGACCACCCCAGCCTTCAGCCGGACAGACCACAGCCACACCCAGGCCTGGGCACTCAGGGAGGTGTCCAGACTTGAACCAGGAACCTTTCCAATTGCAGGGCATTGTGGTCTACCTCTGTGCCACCGTCTGGCCCCTCACCCATTATCTTGGGACCTGCTTTCGTGCCAGACAGGGAGACCAGGTAATGGAGGGAAGGAGCAGAAGAAGGGGATCAGGGGTCATCATTTGGCTAGCAGAGTCCACGGAACGCAGCCCCAACAGTGACCAGAGCCACTCCTAGAAGAGACGGTGCCGGCGGCAGGCCCAGGCCAGGCCTCGGCGGGCAGTGGTGCAGAGCTACAGTAAGGCCACACAGGAAGCAAGGCCCTGGTGGACGCACGTGAATGCGTGAGCGTGTGCTCATGGGTACAAGTGGTGGTTTCAGGGCATGAGGGCAGGTCTGCTGAGGAAGCCGAGACCCCCAGGAGGCCCAGGCCAGCCCCTGTGAAGGGCAGGGAGCCCACCCAGTGTGGGAGGGTGGGTGGGGCGGACAGGCGGGACCACCTGCCAAGGGGGCAGATGAAACCCAAGGCCGGTGCAGGGAGAGCCACGCTGTGGAACGTGAGGACCACGTCCTGGGCCTGCTTCCTCTCAGCCCGCCAGGCTGGCGATGTCTGACTGGCAGCGCGTGCTCCTGATGAGACGCCCGGCGTGGGTCTGGGAAGCAGGGGTGTTTGGTGCAGCAGGTAGGCACTGCATGTGCACTGCCCATCTGACCCTGTGCTGCAGGACCCGCCGAGCGCGTACTTACAGATTTTGAGAATGCGATACAGGTGACAGCGCGGTCGAAAAAGCCTATTCCGATGACGTGCAGGGTGTTCAGTGTCACGGAGTCCCAGATGCGCACGTGGGGGGGCAGTTGCTGTGTGGGAGGAACGCAGCCATCAACGTGGCGGGCAAACACACTCATCCTTCCCGGGAAGCTGCAGGTGACGTGGGCGATTACCTCGGTTTCGGCAAGACAAAGGTCTTTCTAGCATTCACGGCCTCTGCCCTTTTTTTTTTTTTTTTTTTTTTTGGAGAGGTTTTCGCTATAGGGTGTGTGTGCTCGCCAGACAGACAGAGAGAGACATAGAGACAGAAAGCGAGAAATCACCCCCCAGGGGGGATGGTCACGCCGCAATCCCTTCTCCTCCATTCTCCTCTCGGGATCTTGGGCACGCACGCACACGCGCCCGGCGTGAGTTGTAAGCCACTGGGTCCAAGACGCGAACCGCGGTGGACTACGTGGGAGTCCAGCGACATAGCCATTACGCTAACTGCTGGTTCCCACGGCCTCTGCCCTTTAAGAAAAACGAAACCTTCCCATTGGCTGCAGGTGCCGCGGCCAGAGACCAGCTTCGCAGTCGGGAGAGGGCTGTGGGTTTTCAGCCTGGTGACTGGTGCACAGGAACTGGCATTCTAATTTGTCTGCTTGAATGTGTCCGGATTTTAGAAATGGGAAATGCCAAGGAAAATGGAATCTCCCCTGTAGCCTATTGTCTTAAGGTTTGTTTGATGCAAGGTGTCAGCATGTCTAGGGTCACCTGGATGGTCGGTCACCAGCAACAGTGGTGGCCGTTAGGCCCCACAGGGTGTAAAAGGCAATCAGTTATGCACGAATACAAATTAGAATTGTCATGATTAGCTCAAACCCTTCTCTGCTTTGCTCTTGGGTGATTTATACTAAATTTTCTCTTCCTCAATAAAAGAAGGCCTCATGGGCCAGTCAGACCTGTCAACAGAAAGGTGCCAGCTTTGTGTGGGCGCGGCCTGGGTGCCCAGCGGGCTGAGTCCCAGCTCAGACGTGTCTCTGAGCAGCTGGGAACCCCACTGGGTGAGGGTTAGGCCAGCTGGCTGTAACATCTCTGCTTCCCAAGTTCTGATTCTATTTCAAAGCCAGAAACTGAAATACACTTTCCAGCCACCAGAGGGAGGAATAAGGTTTTACTACTTAGGTCAAGGAACTTTCCAAGGCTATATAACATTTTTCTTTTTTAAAAAAAAAGACCTGTTCCATTTATGTGAATTTATAAAACAGTACTCTAATTTCCATTATTTCTGTCACCTCTTTCAATATAATGTTTTAATAAAAAATAGCATAAGGTGACTATTTTAAAATGTGATGTTTTTGAGTATTTTCTGAACTATGGTAGCATTCACGTTTTCTGGAAGTACTTAACATAATTAGTTTCATATAACATGCAATAATAAGCCACATAAAAGTAGGCATTAGGCCAGCAGGTGGTGCAGAGGTTAAGGCGACTGGATCCCATGTGGCCAACTGTGCGGTTCAAGTCCCAGACCCAGCGGCTTAAAAACAGACTATGTGCAGGTGCCTGGTGCCCAGATCCCGAGAGGAGAACGGAGGAGAAACGACTGCAGCATGCCGTCCCCTCTGGGACATGGGGAGTGATTTCTCATGCCCCACGCCCTCCAGGAGCACATGCATCTTGTAACAAAAACTAAAAAACAAAAAGTAGCTATCAAAAAAGTCACAGGCGGGACCAGCAGTTAGCGTAATGGCTATGTCGCTGGACTCCCACGTAGTCGACTGCGGTTCAAGTCCTGGACCCAGTGGCTTAAACTCACGCCGGGCGCGTGTGCGTGCGTGCCCAAGATCCCGAGAGGAGAATGGAGTAGAAGGGATTGTGGCGTGGCCATCCCCCCTGGGGGGTGATTTCCTGCTTTCTGTCTCTCTGTCTCTCTCTGTCTGTCTGGCGAGTGCACACGCCCTATAGCTAAAAGCTCTCCAAAAAAAAAAAAAAAAAAAAAATAGTCACAGGCGTTTCAAAGAAGGCACGACAATGCCAAACTGAGATACAGAGGTCACTAGAGGCCCTTCGGAGTTATTCTCTGTGTTAAATTCCTCTAGCTCACTATCTCGTTCCTGAAGGCAGGGTCATCTCTTGCAAAGTGCCTGCCACATGCGTGCTGAAAGCCGTCTGCAGCTGTGCGCGGAGCAGATGCACACCACGTGGGTAACCTGTGACTGCAGGGCATTCGCGGCAGAGGTGCCCGGAACGGCCAAAGGGGACTAATGCTCTGTATTCAAATGATTACTTATTACTTTACTTATTAAATGTGTACCTGCATATTTTGATGTTGATCATGTGTGAAAATAAGTTTCGGAATCAGTGAATTAATGGGCAAGAAAATGCTACTTAAAGAACAAAAAACTTTCCTCAATTAAGATAAGCTAAAGGGGTTTAAGGTCACTGTAAGACTTCATTCACAATTTGAAAATTCTAGTAAGGGACCCCGAAGTATTCAGGTACTGAGACTACACAGAGGCACGCGTGCTCAGCAGCACAATCATTCCAGGAAAGAAACAACAGGTGACTACGGAACACGGACAGAAAGCATGACTCACCCTTCCACCGTCCGTCGTGCCCGCCACTTGTCCTGTTGCTATGGTGATCCTGTCGGGGTGAACCGCCAGGCTGGAAGAGGGTTCGTGTAAACATCACACTTCGCAGGTTTGCTCACATCGCCCCGATCACATGTAATCCAGCCCGAATTTAAATGTGGGAAATATACAATGCCTCACTTCCCTGAGCACACGCCAACCTTAGACGAGTGTAGATTTCATTTCATCTTAATTCCCTTATGTCTTCTTGAGAATTTTCAAACTTCAGGAAAAAGCACCCTTTGCTGGGAAGCACTAGTTCCGTCTCAGAACCATTTAGTGCACCAACTTTATTAAGAAGTCATTTTGGGGGACCAGCAGATGACGTAATGGTTACATCACTGGACTCCCACATAGTCTACCGCGGTTTGAGACCTGGACCCAGCAGCTTAAAATTCATGCTGGGCGTGTGTGCATGCATGACCAAAATCCCGAGAAGAGAAGGAAGAAGGGATTGCAGTATGGCCGCCCCTCCTAACGCCCCCGGGGGGGTTGATTTCTTGCTTCCTGTCTGTCCGGCAAGCACACATGCCCTATAGCAAAAAATCTCTCAAAAAAGAAGTTATTTTGGGCTGACCCCATAGCCTAGTGGGTAAGGGAGCCAGACTCCACGCGGCCGACTCCAATGCGAATCGCAGCCCAGTAGTGAGTATGTGGGAGTGCATGCCCCAAATCCCATCAGGCTGAAGAGACAGAGGAGGGACCGTGGTGGGACCACGCCCCTCTGGGAGGTGCTTTCTCCCCTCTCTCTGATAAGCACAGGTGCCTTATGGCAATTACAAAAAAAAAAGAAAAAGAAAAAAGTCGTTTCGAGTATATTAAATAGGAAAAACATCACTTTCTGCCAACAGGATTCTCGTCACTGTCCACGGACCCAGGACAAATACACTCTTCCAAGATACATAAAAGCCTATGGAAAGCTGTAAGTGAATTGTGGGACTAGCAGAGCCAACCACAAACACATGGTGAAAATATTTTCATTTTTACCAAAAAGTAAAGACTGAAATTAGAAGTCTTTAACTCTCTGGAGGGCCCCCAGGTGTCTAGCGAAGCTATCTGCTTAGGCGACGTGGCTGGTTAAGATGGCGTGGTGAGGACAGAAGGCTGGCGTCTCGCAGAGCTGGCAGCTGAGACAGCAGGACAGCCTGGAGGGCTCTGCCGCAGGCCTGCGCTCCGGCGCCCCCTGCAGCCCACCCCGAGCGGGCCCTCCGCGGGGCCTCACCACTTCACGTCGTCGCTGTGGCCCACGTAGTGCCTCTGCAGCTGCTCCTCCACGTCGTACAGCACCACCACCGACGCGATGAAGTACACCGTCTCCCCGGTCGGAAGCAGGTACAGGTTGTTCCGGCAGTCTCGACCCCTGTACCCGTAGCTTTGTGCGTGTCAAGATAAAAAAAGCCTTTTTCCTTTACGAGCTGATGAGCGTCAGCCGCATTCAGCAGGCGCAGGCAGTAAGATAGGACAGTGGCCATCAACTCCACTGATTCCAAATAACCTTAAATCGCACATATTCAGGGAACCACGCCTGACCCTACGTGGCAACGATAAAGTTGGAGACAGTTACTGATATAATGTGAACACATTTTTTGGGAGGGTTGTCATCTGGTGTATGCGCTCATCAGAGGTGTGGGAGTCCAGTACCTTCACCACCACACCACCTGCTGGTCCCAGTGAACACATACCTTCAATCCTACAAAAAGCTGGGTTTATTTGTAGAAAATTATTGAGTCAATAATGAGTTTTGGGGTTTTTTTGTATTTTTTTAAGAGTTTTTTTTTTTTTGCTATAGGGCACGTGCACTTGGCAGAGAGAGACATAGAGACAGAAAGTGAGAAATCACCCCCCAGGGAGGATGGCCATGCCTCAGTCCCTTCTCCTCCATTCTCCTCTCGGGATCTTGGGCACGCACACACACATGCCCGACTTGAGTTTTAAGCCACCGGGTCCGGGACTCGAACCGCGGTCGACTATGTGGGAGTCCAGCGATATAGCCATTATGCTACCTGATGGTCCCAATAATGAGTTTATTTTTAAAACAAGTTCCCAATTAATATTTGTTCAAGGGTGAAAGAAGGATTTTTACTCTTTGCCTGAAAGACTTTGCATGGACTGGAAGGCAGCCTCTGTAAGTTTCTTCTAATGCAATGCATAAATACATTGAATTAAACAGGGAGAAAATCAACATTTTATTCACATTTAATTCCTGTCTTTCAGTTTTTGTTTTTTCCTGAAAACTCACTTATCCAAACCTTAGACTGCAAAGCCTCCAGTAGCTGGAGCCCAAGGGTATTAGTCACAAGGCTGGCTTGGACTCCTGTGGCCTAGATTTATGAAGAGCCATTTTGTACTTTACGAAGTAGGGCTGCGCCTACGCTACGTCCGCCTCGTTTATGCCGTCCATTTGCTGCCTTCAATACCGCGGAGCGTGCGTTCTTACGTGACCCTCGCAGTAAGGCAGCATGTCTTGCAGCCAGCCCGACTTGGATAAAGGAGAGAATACCAGTCCTTCCTTTCGGCGTATCTCTTGGGGTTTAAAAACTCTTTACCAGCATGGCTTAGTTTCGATCTCAGATATTCCCTTTTCCTCATTCATAAACTCAGTATCTTCTTGCATTTTCAATGCTGTTTCCCCATAAATAGGCAGAGCACTTGGCTCTTCCATCTGTCCCTGCAAAGCTAACCAAGTACACAGTGCCGAATAAACACAATGGGGCCTGCTAGTGGTGTGGCGGCGAAGACAGCTGGCTCCCACCAGGTGACTGCGCGGTGAGTCCCAGATCCATGGCTTGCATGCGCACCCAAAATCCCAAAAAGGAGGGAGGAATGAAGGAGAAGGAATTGAGGTGCAACCACTCCCCACAGGGGTTGCTTTCTCACTTTCCCTCTGTCTTTCTCCAGCGAGCTCACACGGTTTCTTGGGGGGACGGAGGCAAGACTTTTTTCTTAAATTGCCTTTCATTTTCATTAGAATCCTAAATTCTACTTTTAAAAAAAATCTTCATTAAGCTTCTTTCTCTATAAGATTTTATCTGTGTTTGGAAAGACTGAAATTGAGAAATTAGTGATGCATTTTCTCCTGATGCCCCCATCCCTGCCCAGATCACCCACACATTCATACAATCATGTAACACTTTAACATCTTCCTCTCAGGAAGGTAATGTGCATGCATCCGAGCAGGAGGCCCACCCCCCACTCAGGGGTCTGGTCCCCTCAGTCAGCAACTCTGCGGAGCTCCCCCTCCACTAGGGTCCTGTACTGAGTTCTAACACACGGCCAATGTGGCTAAATTAAGTTTTTTTTAAGTGAGAGTAAAATATTTTTAAGCTTAGCACTTTTTAAATGAATGTCTACAGTTCAACTTCTACCTAAAAGCCTTCGTGGACTGATGGGCTGCGTAAGGTCTGATCGGCGGGAGAAGGATACACCCATTCCAGCTTAAGTCTCTTGGTTGGCAGCTCTGCTTTCGCTTCCAGGCTGTAAGAGTCCACTTGATCTTTGGGCATGTACATGGTGACAGGCCGGCCGCGAAGGAACATTTTTACATAGCCTTCTTCTGCAGAAAGAACAAGTGGTCAGTACGGTACAGGGCGCCAGCACACCTCCGAGGACTACACCTCTCTAGCCTTCCAGTATCGACATGGACGTCACCCTGTGGCATTCCCAGGGACAAAACAATTAGCACATAAAATTAAACTGCTTAAAATAAAAGTGTGCCTCTGTTTGCTTTGGGCATTCTGTTGATCTAAGTATGTGAAATAAGTAAGAAATTGTAAAAGGTAAGTAAAAGGCAAGGAGGAACTCAAGTCCAGCAATTAGTTCCATGAGATGTTAGTGCTCACACTTCTCATCAGAGGGGGGAAAGCCCAACCCAAATTACGACTGACCCGAGAAACCCCCTTCAGTTTCTCCTTGGTTCAGTGTAGACACCATCCTGACATCACAGCTCACCAGCTGTCTGTCACTACGTAACCGCGTGTTACATCGAACAGAACAGTGTGTCTTTATCTCTGACAGCCGGCAAGCCTTCCGGCGCGAGAACACGGCAGAGCGCATGCGAGGGTGCGTGCAGAGAGGACAGCCCGCGGGGGAAAACGAGCGTGAACGGCCGCGGAGAAAGTAGGGGGCAGTGTTGCCTGGAGAGTGCTCCTGGTCAGACGACTTCTGACGTGCTCCTGAGGAATGGGGACGAAGTACAAACCAGGAGCACATTGCCATAGGACAACTCTTGGGCCTTAAAACCAGCACCTTGGGGGTCCTGCCTGGAGTTTTCGGGAGGAAATAAGAGCAAAGAGCATGCCGTAGGAGCTCCTGCGGAACCCCGCTCAGACTCGGAACTCGCCGAGCTCTGGTGCTTCGCGGCAGATCAAGGCCTCGGCCCCACGCCATTTAAAGCGGGCAGGTGGGGGGGTGGCTGGACGTGACCCAGCAGAAGAGTCGTCAGCACAGGGCCAGTCGGTGAGAAGTCGTGAGGCCACTGTACAAATTCGTTTTGTAAGTCTTGTTTCTAAGGAGTTCCAAACGCAGCCACACGCAGCATCGCTAAGACAGCCCAGGGTGCGCTGCCGTGTGCGTGCTGAGGGCTCACACGCGTGCGTCGGATACTCTCCTCGCCCTGCACACCGCGCTCGGCCTGGCAGGAGGGCGCCTTCACCCCCGCACACTGCGCTCACCGTCCTCCGTCGTTCTCCGTGAGGACGTTCCCACGCTGGCGCCGACCTCCCCCGGGTCACCTTACGTACACTGCAGTCAAACCCACCGAGGTCCAGCCTGGGCTGCACGGAGTCCTTCCTCCACGCAGAACCCCTGGCCTGCTCTCGCCTGCTGCGCTAGCAGGACGGCCTGCCCCGGGCTCTCACCGGGCACGGCCTCACCTGCCGCACCGACCAGAGCCCTCCTCGCCACTCCCTGCACCTGCACCTGCACCTGTTGTGCCCGTTCATGCCGCTCCCTCCGGGCTCTCCTCCTTTCCTCAACCCCCTCTCCCAAATCGAGGCTCCCAGACTGTGTAGCCATGACAACCGAAGAATCTAAAAGCAGACTGGCTGACATTCGTCCAAAGAGGGGCAGGAGCGAGTGAGTTTAAAGTTAAATGAAAAGCGATTCTATCAACTCTCCTGATGAGACCTGAATCAGCCTCGCCAGGAGCTCTCAGAAGTAGGTCAGGAATAAAGGACGCAGCGCCATTCCCGCGCCACACAGGCAGCCGCTGTGGGTGTGCAGGAGGGACGACAGGAGCCGTGCAGCTGGGCGAGTGGCAGGGATGTGCGGGTGAAGAGGCCTCTGTGGAGGCTTACTGCCTGCACGAGCTCGGGGGAGGGCGGGAGCCCTGGACTCAGGCCTGGCGCTGTTCCGCACTGGAACCGAGACATTCTACATCCAGGAACCGCGATCAGCCGGGGAAAGCGATGCTCCCAGCGTGTTACGGCCACACCGCACACAGCCACACCAGAGGCGCTAGTGGGAGCGGCCAGGAGGCGTGCAGGACACGTCACACGGGACATCCGGGGCTGCCCTATAGCTCTCTTAAGGTTCATAGAGATTAAAAAGTCCCTGTGATCGGCCAATGGTCGGTCAAGATCCAAATGATAGCCACTAATTCAAGTCCACCCAGTGAATGCTCAGGGACGCTTCCCACTTAATCGACCACAGCTTCTTGTAAGGAGAGCATCTGTCGCCGGTAGACAGCTCCTGCAGCCCGGCGCAGGCCTCTCAGAGAGCTATGAGGCTCCGGAAAGGCTGCCTACCTTTGCAGTGCGTCACCCGGCGCTTCCCTTGGGATTTCGGAGACAGAGACAGAAGGGCTAGATGAAGAGAGGGCGAGGGCGGCGTGTGGCTGGCCTGCCTGCCTGTGAGCGCCCCCTAGCGCACGTCGGGACCCTACTACGTCCCCAGGAAGAAAACCCCAGCTCTGGGGACTCTGACCCAAAAGCTCCGGGTGGAGCCCCGTGTTTAGGCGGTTACATTTTAAATGAGTCATTTTCACGCTTCCTGAAAATAAATAAATACTAAAGCACATGCTGATAAGTACTAAACTTAGGCTTTTATGTTTTAACTCTGAATGTAAGGGAAAAATAGTGGAAGAACTAGTTTTAAAAAAACTCTTATTTCACCGGTTAATATTTATGTTTGTTTTTAATTAAATGCATCTATAAATGAGGTTATTAGCGTAAATGCCCCAGTATCTCCCCTATTACAAAACGCAGTTTTTAAAGTCAGACATATGGGAAGGTAGGCGAGTTCTTTAAAAGTTTTGTGGAAAACGTGTATATGGAAAAAATGCATGGACATCAGATTGTTGTTGCCCCAAAATAAACTTGTACTTTAATTCCATTTTCCACGATCTTTTTGAAGTCTCCACTGTATGTGTGAACTACGAGGCTGTCGTTTAGGAGATCACAGGCAGGAAAAGGACAGTCACGTTTAGACAAATTTATACAATTGGCTCATCAGAAAGGGTCCCTGAAGAGGGATGGCAGTGCGGTGGCCGGGGCTGCTCCGTCACCGCACAGGGCACTCCGCTCGGCCCGTCACTGGCAAGCCTCGAGAGGCGTCTCTGCCTTTCCTGAGCTGGCCTGCTATGACTGGCTGAGTCACTGGACTCCGGCACCAAGCCGACAGCCCACGGCCCCGCAGACACCGCCGCTCCTTTCTGGAAAAGCAGCCCTGGAAAATAGCTACTGCATTGTCTCCACGCCTGAGGAAGTGAGCCAGGGGACCCATACAGAAACAAGCTCAGGCTTACCTGGACTGAACACCGGCTCCTTGGGTTTGCTGTGAAAACAAACCACAAACAACGTTTAGAGATGGTCGGCTTCGCCGCGAGCTCCACAGCCACCAGCTGCAGCGGTTCCTCACACCGATCAATGCTGTGCGAGTTACATGGTTAATGAGAAAGACAAAGACAATTCCAGTACAGAAAGGAACGTGCAGACAGGAGGGCCAGGAGGCGCATGAGACTGTGACCGCACTTTATCACCAGGATCGTGCTCTTCCTGGGAGCAAGAGAATGAGGAGGAGAAAATGTGTAACCAGATGGGACTAGGGCCAGCTGGTGGATGGCTGTTAAGGCACCTCGACCCCGCACGGCTGACTGCGTGGTTTGGGTCTGGACCCGGAGGCTTGGTAAACATGCTGGGCTCACCTGCGTGCATGCCCAGAATCCCAAGAGGAGAAGTGGGGAAAAGGGACTGGGGTGTGGCCATTCCCCTCAGGTGACCTGGCACGTTCCTTCTCTCTCTCTGTCTCTGGCGAGCGCACACACCCTAGAGTAAAGTTAAGAAAAGATACGAACAGCTCTGTCTAAATGTGTACAAGTCAATCTTTCCTCCCTACACTCATCTGACTATTTAAATATTATTTAAAGAATTATTTAAAGAATTCATTTAAAACTAGCGAATTCCTGACGCAAGGTTGCTGGGTGTGGCCTCTTAGACCGATCTTGCAGGTGGATGTCTGGTGAGGAGGATTACAGGGCAGGACGAGAGGCGGGAAGGAGCCCCGGATGCCCAGGTGTGGTTCCTCGGCTCAGGCATCGTGGGAGCGGTGGGGACTGCAGTCGCCCTGGGCACTCCCCCATGACTGGGCCTGGAAAACCAAACCCCTGAAGGTTCAAGGACAGCACCAGATGAGCCAAGGCCATCCCTGAGGACCTTCACGAGCTTCCATGAGGGGTCCCCAGGGCAGGCCCACTGTGTCCTGCCAGGGTGTGCGTGCCCCAAATCCTGACGGGGCGGGGGAATGGAGGAGAGATGGAGTGTGGCACGAGCACTCCCGAGGGGGCGGAAGGGAGAAAGGGTCTTCATGCCGCCATCCTCTCCCCCGCCGTGTGGCCCTCCAGGACCTCGGGCGCACCTGTCCTGCTGAGGCAGACCCAGGCTGTGAACCATGCGGCGCCCCCACTGCCCGCGCCACTGCGGCCCGGCCTGCACTGCGCTCCTCGTGGAGAAAATCCACGGGGGACGGAACTCCAGGTACCGGGAAGCCGCGGGCTCGGCTGCTGCTGCTGCCGTGCAGGGAGCGTGGCCGAGTGGAGCTGCGGTGCTTCACGGCTCGAGTCACGCCCTGAACCGCGTCTCATTTCGCCCTGTGCCACGTTCAGAAAATACCTGGGTGCTGCTTCATTTTATTGTTGTGAAGAGAGAAGTTTGTGTAGAAATCAAGCACGGTGACTTCAGAACCCGCTGTCCCCACCGCCATGCGCCATATTTCCTGAAAGGTGAGAGGAGCACGCGGGAAGAGGTGGGGCCACTGCGCACGTGGGCCTCCCACCGACACACGGGCGAGGGCGGCGAACCTTCCTGTCTGCCGTGGACGGAACCAGTCGAGTGAGCGATGCTGAGCGCGAGCCGTGGGCCAGCTGGCCAGCGGACACACGCACCTCCCTGTCCCGAACGCAAGTCTGCAGGGAGCAGACGGCCCTGCGAGCCTGCCCGTGTGGGACTGCGTGGGCTGGGAGCTGCCGCGGCGTGGGAGGTGTTAGGTAACTTGTCTGATTACCCATTCCTTAAGGTGAGCTGAATGGAAAAAATGAAGCTGGTGACTTAACCCTCCTCCCAGGCAGGGTGCGGTTCTCGGGGGGCAGGAAGAACGCCCATCCCTGTTCTAGCAAGGGCCGAGAAGTGCCAGGCCTGGAACGTGGCCTCCTCCATCCCTGCCCGTAGGCTGCCCACCCAGGTCTCCCCACTGCCCCTGGGGCCCACAGGGGAGAGGGCTTTCCCTAGAGGAGGAAGAGCCCTCATCCCTGGCTCTTCGGGCAGTAGGTGTGGCCCACACCGCCCCCACGAAGTGCTGCAGTCTGGTGTAGTTTGGGCAGGAAGGCCATCTGCTCAAACAGCTTGTCCCTGTGCACCCTTGAGCTGGTGGGCTCAGTGACTGCCCTGAGGACTGGGGTAGGACAGAAACATCTCCGGGGCCACGTGGGGGTGTGCGGCACACCTGGGCCTCCACCAGATCAGGAGCTGGAGCCGGAGCTGCAGGCGCCCAGCTGGCCCAGGGAGCAAACGCCCCGAGCTGCAAGTCTTACTGGGACGGCAGCACGGTGGGCAAGGGACCAGCTGCTACGGCCGAGTAGCTAGCTGCCTATTGAAGTCCTCTGCGTGCCCTCCGGGGCTCAGGGCACAGGGAATACGTAATATTGGCTGTTTTACTTCTCTTCTTATAAAACACACATCTGCAGCACTACGGGGTAGTGTTTACAAGGAGCAGGGGCCGGTGGAGAACTTGGTCAGATAGACTCCTGAGCAAAATGTGTCAAAATCGGACACATGCAGTTAAAGCTGTCCACCCATAGGTGGTGCTGTTGACATAGTTCTCAACAGGCTTTTTTTTCTTTTTTAGGTTTTTGCCATAGGGCTCCAGAGCTCACCAGAGAGTCACAGAGAAGGAAAGTGAGAAATCACTCCCCAGGGAACGGCCACGCTTCAATCCCTCTCCTCCATTCTCATCTCAGGATTTTGGGTATGCACACATACACGTGTACCTGGCATGATTTTCAAGCCACCAGGTCTGGGACTCAAATTGCAGCAGGCCATGTGGGAGTCCAGTGCCTTAGCCACCATGCCACCTGCTTACTCAAGAAGCTATGATTTTAGAATTTAATAGGTAGCATCCTTTATTCATTCCACATATATTTTTCGAGCAGCTACTGTGTACTAACCACGGCGTAAAGTCCTAAAGAGACAAAGAATAAGAAACTGCATAGCCCTGCCCTCCCCAAGTTTCAGGGAGGGCCAGTGGGTGTGTAGGTGTAGCTGGAAGGAGTTGGGGGTTGCTAATAAATTAAACACGCAGTTATAACTGAGTCTTGTAGGGTGAGCTAATGTTGGTCCAAGCATATGAGGGGACTTCAAAAGTTCATGCCAAAATGGAATTAAAATACGTATTATGGTATAAAAATTTTATGAAGTTCATGCATAGATATTTCATAATCTGCATTTCCATGAACTTTGCAAAGACTCCTCATATCTTCCATCTCCTAAAATACCACACACATACCTAAGCCACCAGGAAGAAGGAAAACCTCCTACGCTAACCAGGAGCTAGACGGTGTTTGCCTAGAAGACTCCATTAAGCTTTGCATTTGTTTGTGCGGTTTTCTATATCTGTGTACAATATTTATTGTATAATAAATAATAAATAAGGTTTTCCTAACAATATAGAGGTTTAAAAAAAAAACAAAAACCCTGCAAATAGAACTACCATATGGCTGAATAATCCCACTCCTTGGTATTTACCCAAAGAATAGGAAAACACTCAGTCAGAAAGATACTTGCACATTCATGCTTATTGCAGAATTATGCATAATTACTAGGATGTATAGTCAACCTAAGTGTCAAAAGACTGATGACTAACTTGAAAAACCGTGGCATATATATACTATGAAATATTACTCAACCATAAGAAACAATGAAGTCCTATTGTTTGATTCAAGTGGATGAATATAGAGAACTTAAGGTTAAGTGAAGGGAACCAGACTTTGAAAGAGTCACACTGAATATCCCCACTTAACATGTACTGAACGTCTGTACTTCATGGCAGAAATCGCAAGATGTGAAGATATGGCAGTAGGAAGGGTAAATGTAGGTACTAAAGACTAAGGAAGGGGTATGGGAGCTAGTGCATGTTACAACTATGGTTGCAGCAAATGGCTGAAGCTTTCCTGCTGTAACAAAAGCAGCTCATTATGACAGATAGAAACATAGTTTCTTACAAACTGACCTCTTATCCCTCCAGGGGTTACAAGAGGGAAGCAGTTTATAATTGAAACATTTTACCAATTTAGCAACATTTAAGGTAAACTGTGCTTCTAAAGGAGTAGCCATTTTCCTTTTACTATAAAACACTTTATTTTAATTGCGTATCAGATTTGTATACTGATGGTTAAAGTGTCCAATAGAATGTTACTGCTGACTCCCTATTTAATTTCTTTTTTTTGGAGAGGTTTTTGCATAGGGTGCATGCGCTCGCCAGAAAGACAGAGAGAGACAGAAAGCGAGAAATCACCCCCCAGGGGGGATTGGCCACGCCGCAACCCCTTCTCCTCCATTCTCCTCTATGGATCTTGGGCACGCACGCGCACGTGCCTGGCGTGAGTTTAAGCCATGGGGTCCAGGACTCAACTGCGGTTGACTACATGGGAGTCCAGAGACATAGTCATCACGCTAACTGCTGGTCCCCTTATTTAAATTTAATATGTACTTCATGATGACAAGGATCAGTATGTAATTATTAACATTCACTTACCATCAGTAATATATGAAGTAAAACATTACATTGTCGTATACTTCTTTTGTTTTTAACAGAAGTTTTGTCAGTCTAAAATTAAGTGCTATTCAAATTTTATGGCTGGGGGCCAGCAGGTGGTGTGGTGGTTAAGGCGCTGGCAAACTCCCACGTGGCCAACCACGGTTCAAGTCCTGGACCTGGTGGCTTGCTCTCTCACTTTCCTTCTCTCTCTCTGTGTTCTCTCTGATAAAATTGAAATAAATGAGTGAATAAATAAAAGTAAATAAATAATTCTTTAAAAAAACAAATTTTATGGCCTGTTACAAGCAAGGATTTTATAATTAATTAAACATCCTAAGATAGAGGTCAACAATGTCACAAATAAGACTTAAATCTAGTCGCTGTTTCTAAAGAAAAGGGAGCGACCCACAGATATCTAAAGCTACAGGCGCAGGGAGACTGACACTGCCGTGAACAGTACAGTTCCCACGGAAGCGGAACATGAGTTAGCTCTCTGAAGTGCGCGGTCCCAGCTCAGAACACGTGAATGTTCAGGACTTGGAAAGCGCTGTTCTTTCCTGTCCCATAGAGAGACCTACACGACTTACACGACAAGGCCCCACACCCGCTGGGACCGTGACTGGGCAACACACGCTGAAGTGGGACTGCCGTCCTCAAGGGGCGGGCGCCATTTCCAAATCTGCACGAGGAGCTGCCTGTGCTAGTGGCGGCGTTGCACACGGTGAGGCGTGTGTGCTTGCACGCGGAAGCGGTGTGTGCGAGTGGCATGCTTCCCCCCCACGAGGACGGCCCTCACTGCGCTCAGCCGAGCTCTCCTGGGTGGCAGTCAGGGACCCGGAACAGGGGTGCCGGCAAGGACAGCGCCCGCTCACGCCGCTCTCGTGGCCGACGCAGTCATGCGCCTAGCACGCTTCGTGTCAAAACCCAGGTCACACTCACAGGGCTGCCTGGGCGCCACCTAACACACCCACCTGGCCACCTGAGCAGGAGGGAAGCCGAGCCCCGCAGGTGGCCTCCCTCTGCTCTCACAATCTCACTGGTGCCAGCACCGCCGGGTTCTTCCGGCAGGTCCGTGTGACCGCGAGGTGCAGAGTCCCTGGGTCCCAGAGGCTCCGAGACGGCGAGGACCTGGAGTACCGCCCCGTCCTTCTCATACTCCAGAGCCTGCTGCCGACAGCGGCCAGGCCGCGACCGTCTTGTAAAACCCAAGGTGGCCCCCGGGACAGGAGTGAGTGCGAGTGGGTGATGGGAGGGCCACGGATGGACCCAGGGACGTTTACGGGAGGAATTCCTCAGGGCCCCCTTCCTCGACACCTTTCTTGGCACGCATCAGGTCCCAGCTCCGGCATTTCTGAGGAAGGTTCCAGCTCCTCCACTTCGGTGGTGGGCCAAGGTGGCCCAGGAGTGGGGCTGCCCCTTGGGGAATGGAGAGGAAGGATGGAGAGATGGCGTCGGGCAGCCACCGCAGACCAGCCTGACCTTCACGGCGCCCTTCTGTCTGCGTGACCTCTCTGGTGTGCCCAGGGCCCTCGGTGTCTCCGACAGTTCCAGCCACTACAGGAGACAGGGATCTTCTCTTGGAGTCCCTCGGCTCTGGGCCGTGCTGGCTCAGCCGTCCCTGGGCTCTGACGGGACAAAGGACTTCTTTCCAATGGACATGTTTAATTGCACAAGGTATTTTTAGAAAATGACTAGTAAGTTTCCCCAGTCTCTCATTTCCAAATCAAAATTTCCTGCTGCAGCATTAAAAAAAAAAATCCCTTCGTAATGATCTTTTATGGAAATATTTACTCAGAACATTTACCAAAGCCATAGGATTTAAAAGATAAAATGGATCTGGAGTTTACACAATGCAGATTCTTTTGGAGACTCTTAATAAAAATCAGATGTGCAGAGAGAACAGCCAAGTCTTCAAGGACTGCCAACTGCCCAGATCTACACATCTCAGGTCAACTTTCAGGAGTCCCCTGAATTCAGATACAGGGGCTGCACCGCACCCGCTGGCCGAGCTGTGTGGCTGTGTTGTCGCAATCACGGGGCCTTCTTCCCAAGGTCTTAGCGCCCAATTAGCATAATCTCCTGATAAGAAGCGCTAATCATCTACGCTGGGAGAAGACAGAACCCAGGTCAATGCGCTTTGGATTGTAATTGACTGGACTTGGCCTGGTGCAGATGGGGCATCTTTTCTACCAAGCGTGTCTTGAGGAATAGCCCGAAACAGGGTAAGGCCTGCACAGAACTGAACCGTAACGGCCTCACAAACTCGGGACCCTGCCGCCTGTGGGCTGGAGCCAATTGCTTTGTGACTAAGCCTTCTCTTTCCAGGACCACTTCAAGAAAAAAAACCATTTAGTCTCCGATGTTGAAATTCTTTCCCAAGCTTTGGTAAACAGGGAGAATAAAACTGAAGGCCGATGTTTGGAAAGTCAGAATACCGCACAGTGTTAGGTGAACGCACACACAAACTGACCTCTCTGCAGACGTGAGCACAGAACAAGGCGTGGAAGTGTGAGACGCAGCTTTCACGAATACGGGGCCGTCGGGCTCAAAGCTCTGTCTCATAAGCCGTTATAAACCAGCCTCATGGAGCAGTTCAAGATCAGCAGGAAACATATTTCACAAAACCAGAAAGAAGAATGGCTCCTCTCTCTGGGGTTAACTTGGTATTAAAACTCGCTCTAGCCAGCGGCAGGGCCACCCGCCTGCTGGAGCCTTGGGAAGCAGCAGCTGGGACCCAGGTGGCCCTGGAACAGGCCAGGTATGGACGCGAGCCTGTGACCCTGGCTGGCGGGACGGTGGGGCCGAGGTGTCAGGTCCAGGGTTCCTCTCGCGCTCTCCCAGTAAACTACAAAACAGTCTCTAATGAATCATAAACTACAACCTTTGGCCCACCGTCTCTCTGAAAACGCTGCTGGTGTACTTACCACAGTCCATTACCATCGACTTAAATGGAAGTAGGGTGCCCTAGGGACACAGGATGCTCCACGTGGGACCCAGAATGGCTTCCCAAGGGTCACGGACACTCAAGGGTCGTGTACGTGGTACTAAGCAAGTGCGAGGAGCTCCCTGTGCCTATGTAAGAGTGCTGGGAGCTCGAGCTGCTCACGGTGGGGGGAGGTTGGGAAAGTGAGGAGTCGCCCCTCGGGTGGTGCCACACCACCTCTCAGGTGGGCGAACACACGAATCGAGCTGTTTTCCAAGCCACCAGGCCCCGGACTCAAACCAGTCAGCCAGCCACGCGGAATCCAACCACCTTAACCTCCAGGCCGCGTGCACCCCAAGCCACCATTTTTCCACCCGGACAACTACCCTGTGAGTCGGGACTAAGGCTGCCTGGTTTGTGGTGCACGCATTCCGGGAAGGCCGTGGCGCCGTGAGGGCCGCCGGCTTGCTGAGTGGGGACGCCTCCAACTCATCCCTGTGCACGAGGGGTCAGCGCCGGGCGCAGGCCGGGGACGGGCGTCCTTACCTTTCGCTGTTCTTTTTGCCGCTGGAAGAGCTGCTGCTGGAGCCCGTGCGGTTCCGGTTCCCTTTGGACTCCCCGTAGCTCTCTCTCCGGCCCCCGGGGGACACCCGCTCGGAAGAGCTGGTCCTCTTCATACTGCAGGAAATGGGGGTGACAGGGACACCGCGTCGCGAGCTCACTCTGTTGTTGAGTGTGAATACACACAGAACCACGTGCATCCACGTGGCTTCTCGAGTCCTCACCGCGGGGACCGAGAAGCCCCTCGGCGGTCACCAGCACCTGTGCCACTGCCCTGGTGACAGCAATCAGCTTGCCCGGAGGCACAGAGGAACCCGAGCCCACGTCCACACTGCAGCAGACACTGCAGGGGCTTCGGGGCCTTCAGGCTAGGCCCTCGGTACTCAGCCGGGTGACACTGTCCTGTCTGCAGATGGGCTTGTCACCATGGGGAGGGTGCTGTGGCCTGGGGGGCTGGGGCCTGGGACGCTGCTGAACATCCACGCCCAGGGCAGCTCCCACCGAGGCCCCTAGTCTGAAGGTCAGTTCTGCCACACTGAGGAGCTTCGGCCTAAGGGCACACGGGGACAGGCACAAACAGGACGAACGTCCCACCACCGCACAGCGCCCTCCTGAGCGGCGGCGCCCACGGTGAGCTCAGCTCCACTCTGGGTAGTTGGGGGGCAAGGTGGCTGGAAACCAGGGACGGAGGCCTGGGCAGGTGTCTGAGGATGGAGTCTCCGGGACGGTTTGTGAAGGCTCCGTTGTGCTGCCCTGGGGCACAGGTGAGGGTGGCGGTCTCTTCCCAGAGCCAGAGCACAGGACGGGCTGAATGTCCGCGGCTCCCCTCCCGGCCTAGGCTGCAATCCTAACCCCACACCACTGTATGCGGAGGGGGCCTTTGGGAGGTGACTGGGTCAGGACCGGGAGCCCTGAGGAATGAGGGCAGAGCTCTGGTAGAGGGGCCCAGGGAGGGACCCCCTTCTGCCCTGCCCTGAGAGGGAGCACAGAGAAGCCTCACCTGGAAGGGCCCTCAGCACACCCCACCCCAGGAGCACCCTGAGCTTGGCTGCCGCCCGCGACTCCCTGAGAAGCACGCTCCCGTGGCTCCTGAGCGGGCCCGCGAGGCGACCGGCAGCCGGCCTTACTGAGCCCGCGGCCCGGCGTCGGCGGAGCCCTGCGCGTGGTCAGGCAGCCATGGCGGGCCCCGGTGTTTGCCGATGCCCTGTCTCCTTGTGCACTTGGCCAAGCCTTAATACATATTTGCTTTTTTATTTTTTTAGGTCTTTGCCATGGGGGGAGGGGGTGAACACATCAGAGAGAGACAGAGAGAGGGACAGTGAGAAGTCATTCTCCCCCCGGGGTGATGGCCATGCCGCGATCCCTCCTCCACTCTCCTCTCAGGATCCTGAGCACGCGTGCACACGTGCCTGGCGTGATTTCAGGCACGGCCGGCCACGTGGGAGTCCAGTGCCTTCACCGCCGCACCCCGCCGGCCCCCACGCGAGGAGGGAGTGGACGGCTCGGTGCCTTCAGCCCCACACTCCGAGCGGTCACAGGAGAGGCACGGGCTGCTCTCAGAGCACCCGCTCTGGAAGGAGGTTGTGGGTGGGGACGGTGGTTGCCCAGCCTGGGGCCGTGGGCACAGGACAGGACACGTGACACGCCTGCAGCCTGAGAAACACTCAGGGCGGGACTCGTCCACGTGGAGGCCGTGGGCGAGGAACTCCCCCGTGAGGAGGTGCAGGAGGAGGGAAGGGAGCGAGAGAGCCCCAGGGATGGTCATTCTAAAGACGAGGTGGGGACACTGCCCTGCGCCGAGGCAACAGGGAGGCCAGGAGACAGGCGGGCAGGCAGGGCAGGGCGCAGGACCGTCCGGAGGAGGGAGGGTGGTGGCCAGGGAGTCCCGAGTGGCTGCAGTGGGCTGGGAGCACGGGGCCAGAGGGCCGGGCCCGGGTCTGTGTCGGAGACCTCACAGAGTACCCCAGGCACACGCGCGCTGTGACCGGGCCTGGCTGGGCCTGAGAGCAGCATCGGGACCCTGCTGAGATGCTGTCTCTCGGCCTCTCAGTCTCTCAGTCTCTCTCTTGCTCATGGAGAAAGAAATACTTAAAAAAAAAAAAAAAAAAAAAAAAAAAAAACAGAAAATACAGAGGTGCTGAGGAACTGCCGCCAGCAAGACGACGCGGCTGAGGGCCAGGCCTCTGCCTCCTGTGGTTCGGTGCTGGAAGCCCCCGACACAGGCGGCTCGGCCGTCCCTGGCCTCTCTCCCTCTCAGTAGCGAGCGGGACCCTTCCTCCCTCCCACCCCTCCCATTCCATCTTCCTCCTTAGTCTGTCCCTCCCCAACTCCGTCCTCCCCCTAGTAACTCCCAGCCCCTCACAAGCTCCCCAAAGCTGGGAGCGGAATGGGGTGGGCAGCGGTTGGGGGGCCGTCTCCCTCCCAGCCCAGTGGAAGACTGAGAAGGGGTAGAGCTGCCCTGGGCTGTGGCTGGAGACACAGGGAAAGAGGAAGGGGTGCCGGTGACGGCGGGAAGACCACTCCCCTCGCAGGCACCTTGGGCTGGCTCTGGGTAACCCAGGAGGCTGCGCATTCCCTGCGCGGAACCTCCCTCTGGGAGCTGCCTGGGAGTGCCAGGGTCAGACCTGAGCGAGCTGGCCGGGCGGCGACTTCGCATCACAAGGTCTGAAAATGTCAGAAACCTTGGTGTTTACAGCTGAAGGTCTCCCAATGGCGAAAGCACCAGGGCCATTCTCCCCAGGTTCCTCTACAGGGCTCCCAGGCATCCGCCCTGCCCCGCCCGGCCCTGCCGGCTCCAGGGACGCCTCTGGGGACGCGGCTGCAGCCCAGGGCAGCCCCAGCGGAGCATGCCTCTGCCAAGTCCCTGCGGGAGTTCAGGGCAAGTTCAGGGCAACAGGAAGAACTGCGTGGAACGGGCTTCCAGAGCTGGAAACCACGCCTACTGGCCAGTTTCAGCAAACACTAATCAATTTTCCTTTCCTTTCCTGAAAGATTTATTTATTTATTTATTTATTTATTTATTTATTTATTGTGTTATTATTTTTTAAAATTTGACCAGAGAGAGAAAGTGAAAATGAGAAAGCAAGCTATCAGGTCTGGGACTCGAACATGGTCAGCCACCATGCAACCCACTGGCCCCACTGATTTTCTAATAACTAGTCCACCTGGTGGCTGAAGAGCTGGCAGGGGACGTCAGGGGATGTCAGGGAGATGAGCGGGGGCAGCAGCAATAGTGCGCTTTGTTCTCGGGGCGGGCGAGGAGCACCGGCTCCTGAGCCACCAGGCGGGAGCACGGTGTGGCGTCGGGCTAGCGGCGACGGGAGTATTTTTGGTGCAGAAATGCACAGACGCTGTCTTTTCTTTTCCCTTCTGCTCTCTATCCTCCCACCCTGCCCAAAAGCCTTCTAAGTTCTGAAAATAAAACCATTCTTTACAATTCAGATGCATTTGGCAGTGCTGGCCAATTTAAATTGTAGACACCATAAAATGACTGCAGTGGAGACGGGTGACCAGAAGAAAAGCTGCCATCTTTCTTCCTGAGAATAAATAACTCCAAGCACAAAACGCTACAATTGAGTCCTTTTTTTTTCACCATGCGATATGGAGTCAAAAGCTAGTTTTTCAAAATTCTGCAAAAAAATCCCCAACTTTTACAACTAGAAAACAAAACAAAAAGAAATCTGACAGGTTGCTCTTACGCATGAGAGATTTTCTGATGTTTGATCTGTCATGACAGTTGGGGTGACCAACACTAGATTAAAACGACTGCCCACTCGGCAAAGACTCTTAGACATCAGCTGCTTCCTGGGGACTGCATGGGCCAAGGGAGGGTCTGGGGTGGCCAAGGACAACCTGGTCTTTCTCCTGCAAATTATGTGATCATGCTGAAGACCAAGACTCTGCATTTCCGCAACTAAATTAGGGCACGTTCTTGTCTTTTACTGCCTAAAAACATCTATTTGTAGTAAAAGCCAAGTCATTTTCTAGGAAGGCTGGTGGTCTTAGAGAGTCCTAGGGAATTTCTTACGATAAGGGGAGGTTTTGTCTACCACATTAACGCAACCAGCTGAACTACGGGGGCTAGGGACTGTCACCCCGGATAAGGGGCAGGGCCTGGACGACCTGCCTTTGTGCAGCCTTGTGTGAGGGGCTTTTGAATTCTTTTCTGGAGTGCGGAGGCACTGGAATTACTCTATGAGTTTGTTCTGGTGCAGAAAATGTTGAAGCCACGCCCAGTGTTTTATCACCCGCGTTCTCCATGAACTCTTGAAGGCCCTGGACTGAGAGCAGACTCCAAGCGTGCACCGCAGGTTCGCACCTACACGTCAGTGGATTTAAATAGAGTAAAAATACTTTTTAAAAATCAACTAATGTCAAATTTTGTTTTTCTAGTCTTTAAATTGTAACGTGTCTGGCACTGGCTCCAGGGCTGTTACAAATGCTGTATTTCCAACAAGTGGCACATTTTTCTGAAGGACTGTTGGCTGTTTGTCTGAAAGCAAGAGACATTTATCATTCTATCTTCAGCTTGCCTGGCGCAGAGCATTTTTAGAAAACGATGCTTCCTGTGCCAGTTTTGTTCTTTTGATCTTTATCTTCGCAGCCCTGCCCTCTTATGATGCTCCACTTATGAGTCCAGAGCAGTGACCGTCCCTTTGTTGAGCCAGTGGCAATGTCACTCTATTGTCAGCCTCAGCGTCGTCCCCCACCGAGCGAGGTCCGCCCTGCACCATCTTCCCTACATTTTCTGCCCTCCCCTCTCTGACTACTGGAAACAAAGCTTTTCCCAAGGATTCCAAATCAAGCCCCCAGTGCAAGTCTTAATTGGCAACACAAAGCCCAGCCGCTGGGTGCTGGATTGTTTCCAAAAGGGATTTTGTTCTTAAGCAGTAGGCTGAAAACCCCCGAGAGAGGAAAACAAACACACCCATCCAGCACAGATGCCCCCACGGCCGGTGAGCTGATACAGAAGAGTTCCTGCAGGACTTCCCCGGCTGGGAACGACTCGGGAGTTGTGTCTATGCCCCACCTTGCTGCTTTCTCTCTTCAGAATTCTCCCATAGTGGGAGCTCTACCAAACGTGACCACGGAGGAACAACGAGATACTTTTGTTCAGATTTCCAGCTTCCAAGCGGCCAGGAACTCACATCCACAGAAGCTCAGAAAAGTCGGAGAAGGCAGAGTAATGAAACCACCATACCCCAGGCTCAAAACCCAGCCTCGGACACACGGTTTAGAAAACCACGTATTCCTAGTTGGCAGCTGTATTGCTGACCACAGCGTATCGGATCAATCGGACAGATTATTTGATTAAAAAGAAGAGTCTACAGAAGCCTTAGCATGTTGCTGGAAGGACGGTTACCATTTAAACGCTAATATACACACGTACACACATGTAACACTGCTGCTAATCTTCGCTTCCCTCCCTCCTGGTCTGCCTCCTCCATCCTAGGATTACACCGAGTACAACGCTGAGTATCACCACCCACGAGCCCTCTACTAGCAGGCTGAACTCAGGGCAGAAGAACAGCCCCTGCTCCCAGCCCAAGGCTTGGTCTCTACTCGGAGCTGGGGCCCTGCAAGCCCTTATTTCAGACTTGCGACCTGCCAGGAACCTGTTCTCAGCCCTCACCCAGGCCTGTTCCCGCCACCCACCCAGGCCTGCTCTCAGCCACCCACCCAGGCCTGCTCTCAGCCACCCACCCAGGCCTGCTCTCAGCCACCCACCCAGGCCTGCTCTCAGCCACCCACCCAGGCCTGCTCTCAGCCACCCACCCATGCTTGCTCTCAGCCACCCACCCATGCCTGCTCTCAGCCACCCACCCATGCCTGCTCTCAGCCACCCACCCATGCCTGCTCTCAGCCACCCACCCATGCCTGCTCTCAGCCACCCACCCAGGCCTGCTCTCAGCCACCCACCCATGCCTGCTCTCAGCCACCCACCCATGCTTGCTCCCGCCACCCACCCAGGCCTGCTCTCAGCCACCCACCCATGCTTGCTCCTGCCACCCACCCAGGCCTGCTCTCAGCCACCCACCCATGCCTGCTCTCAGCCACCCACCCATGCTTGCTCCCGCCACCCACCCAGGCCTGCTCTCAGCCACCCACCCATGCTTGCTCCCGCCAGACATGTGGTCTGCAGGTGGGACAAGGAGTCGAGGGGGAGTTTCCAAACAGCACTCTGTCGAGCAAGCTCCCGAGCTCCAGGGCTGACCTGGACATCTTTGCAGGGGCAGCCTCGCTCAGTGGAAGGAGTCATGCTCCCACTCTCAGCCTCGCTGAGTGGACACTCATGTTCCCACTCTCCAGCCATGGACCCCAGGCACCAGTTCACTTCTCTGAGCCTTGGTTTTCTCACTGGCAACACAGGGGTAATATTATCGACTTTGCAAGGTTGATTTGAGAATTAAGACAATGGTATTAACAGATGGTGCTAAGTAGGCATTTGTTACCATCGAGAAATTACTGGGGCCAGCAGGTGGCGGGGAGGTGAAGGCAGCTGGATCCCACATGGCCGACTGCACAGTTTGAGTCTCAGACCCAGCAGCTGGAAAATCACACAAGGTACATGTGTGTGCATGCCCACAATTCCAAGAGGAGAATGGAGGAGAAGAGGCTGCGTGTGGCCTTCCCCCTGGGAAGCGATTTCTCACTTCCTCTCTCTCTCTCACTGTCTCTCTCCAGTGAGTGCACACATGCTATAGTAAACAAATAAACAAAGAAGTTACTTATGTCATCATCAGTGCTATAAAGAAATACTCGCTAATGCGTCTTTGTCTCTTTCACATCATGTGGAAAAACATCAACTAAGTTGGGGCCAGCCGGTGGCACGGTGGTTAAAATGGCTGGATCCCACATAGCTGACAGCATGGTTCGTGTCTCAGACCTGGTGGCCTGAAAAAGATCCTGGCTATGTGTGCACGAGTCCCCCAAATCCGAAGAGGAGAATGGAGGAGAAAGGACAGGTGTGGCCGTCCCCCCTGGAGGGGCACTTTCTCACTTTCCCTCTGGCAAGCACATGCACCCTCTATATCTGGCAAGTGAATGCACCTTACAGCAAATTTAAAGAGAGAGAGAGAAAAGAGAAAAACCCAGCTCCACATGGCTTCACAGGAGAATCCCATCGGACTATTAAAGAAGTATTCATACCAATCTTCCCAAAGTCTTTCCAAAAAATTGAAGAGGGCAGTATTACTCTGATACCAAAACCAGACAAAGACCCCCAAGAAAACCGCAACCAGTATCTCTGATGAATATGGATGAAAAAGCCATCCACGAGACGGGAGCAAGCTGACTTCCTCACCACCAGGACCACCTGGGGTGGATGCCCGGAACGCAGAGTGGGCTCGGTCAGTGCGACACACGGCGCTGCCCGAGTGGGGGACGGCCACGTGCGTATCCCCACCGACGCGGAAGAGCCAACAAACTCTCAGCACATAGGAGTAGGAGGAGCTGCTTCAGCAAAGATGTGTGTGGAAAGCCCTGGGTTAATGCCACACCAGGGCCCAGACACGGAGAGCGGCTCCTCTAAGACCAGGGGTGAGGCAAGGTGCCACTCTCACCATCTCAGCATAGAACTGGAAGTCCTACTAGGACACTTAGACAAGAAGAAGAAATAAAGCACTTCCAATTTGGAAAGGAAAAAACAAAGCCCTATTTACAGATGACAGGGTCTCATACGTAGAAAATCTAAAGATTCCACTAATAAACCGTGAAAATGAATAAGGTTTATAGTGGTAAATGATTTTGATTTCAGCAAAGTCACAGGATACAAAATCAACAAACAAAAATCAGGTATATTTCTATAGAATAACAATGAGCAACCGATCTGAAAAGGAAACAATTCTACTCACTATACAATTAAAAAGGATACAATACTTATGAGAAACTTAACCAAGGAGGTAAAATACTTGTACACTGAAAACTATGAAACCTTGATAGAGGGGCCAGCAGATGGCATGGTAGTTAAGGTTCTGGACTCCCACATGGCTGACCACGGTTCGAGTCCCAGACCCAGTGGCTTGAAAATCATGCTTGATGCATGTGCCTGCATACCCAAAATCCCAGGAGGAGAATGGAGGACAGGGATTGCAGCGTGGCCATCCCCCCATGGGGTGATTTCTCATTTTCCCTTTCTCTGACTCTGGCGAGCACGTGTGCCCTAATAGTAAAAGCTAAAAACAAAATAAAAAACAAAACCAAAAAACCTTAATAGAAGAAATCAGAGAAATAAAAATAAAAAGACATCTCAGGGGGGCCAGCAGTTGGCGTAATGGCTATGTCACTGGAGTCCCATGTAGTCGACTGCACTTCCAGTCCTGGACCCGGTGGCTTAAACTCCCGCCCGGTGAGTGTGTGTGCGTGCCCAAGATCCCGAGAGGAGAATGGAGGAGAAGGGATTGCTGTGTGGCCATCCCCGCAGGGGGGTGATTTCTCGCTTTCTCTCTGTCTCCCTCTGTCTTTCTGGTGAGTACACGTGCCCTATAGCAAAAACCTCTAAAAAAGAAAAACATCTCAGGTTCATGGATTGAAAAACATGTTACAGTTAAAATGCCCTTATTACCCAAAGCAACCTACAGTTTCAGTGCAGTCCCTATCAAAATCTCAATGCATATTTTTTTTAGACATAGAAAAAAAAGTCCTGGGGCCGGCAGGTGGTGTGGTGGTTAAAGATGTTGGATTCTCACACGGCCGGCCACAGTTCAAGTCCTGGACCTGGTGGCTTGCTTTCTCGTTTTCCTTTTCTCTCTCTCTCTGGTCAAATTAAGAAATAATAATAACAGGGCTGGCAGGTGGCGTGGTGGCTAAGAACGCTGGATTCCCATATGGCCGACTGTGGTTCAAGTCCCGGAACTGGTGGCTTGCTTTCCCCCTCATCCTTTCTTTGTCTCTCTCTCTCTCTCGTCAGATTAAATCATAATAAGTGGAATTAAGATAAATAAATACTTCTTTTTTAAAAAAGAAATAATAACAAATGGAATTAAATAAATAGTTCTTTATAAAAAAAAAAAAAAGAAAAATCCTAAAATTCATAGAGAATCTTGAGATTCTGAATAGCCAAAACAGAACAAAGAGGCCGGCTGGTGGCATGTTGGTTAAGGCTGCTAGATCCCATATGGCTGACTGTGTGGTTCAAGCCCCAGACCCAGAAGCTTGAGAAACATGAGGTGTGTGTGTGTGCATGCCCAAAATCCTGAAAGGAGAGACAGAGGGATTGTGACGTGACCGTTCCCTACGGAGGGCACTTTCTCCCCTTCTCTGTCACTCTGTCTTTCCCAGGACTGATATACTCTATGGCAAAACTTAAAAAAAGAGAGAAGAACAAAGTTGGAGGCCTCACATTTCCTGATTTCAAAACATACTACGAAGCCACAGTCATCATGATGGTGTGGAATCAGCGTAAAGACAGACACAAAACCAATGAACGGAGCAGAAAGGTCAGGAATGAAGCCCTGCGTATATGGTCAAATGATCTTCAACAAGAACATCAGGAGTACACGATGACAAAAGGGCAATCTTTTCAAAAGTCGTGTTGGAAAACTGAATATCCATATGCAAAGGAATGGAGTTGCATCCTACCTTACTCCACACACAAGAATGAACTCCAAATGGATCAAAGACCTAAACATAGGATCTAAAACAGTTAAACTCCTGGAAGAAAATATGTGCAGACGAAAAACTTCAGGACACTGATTTGGCTATGTATGACTTCTTTTTTTTTTTTTTTTTTTTTTTTTTTTTTTTTTTTTTTGAGAGGTTTTTGCTATAGGGTGTGTGGAGCGGGAGACAGAAAGACAGAAAGTGAGAAATCATCCCCCAGGGGGGATGGCCACACCGCAATCCCTTCTCCTCCATTCTCCTCTCGGGATCTTGGGCACGCACGCACTCGCAACCGGCATGAGTTTAAGCCTCTGGGTCCGGGACTTGAACCACAGTCGGCTACATGGGAGTCCACCGACATAGCCATTATACCAACTGCTGGTCCCTTGGCTACGGCTTATTGGAAGTGACACCAAAAGCACCAACAAGAAAAGCAAAAAGAAAGAACTGGAACTATATCCGACTTACAAACGTGTCAAGGAAGCAGCTACCAGAATAGAAACCCTAGAGAGCGAGATGGAATACTTGTAAGTCATGTATCTGTGAGTGGTCAATATCAGAATAAATAAGAGGCTCATACAGCTCGACAACAGAATAATCCAATTAAAAACGGACGTAGGTCTTAAATAGACACTTCTCCAAAGACGACATAAAGTGGTCAACGAGCATGTGAACAGATGCTCAACGTGACTGGTCTAAGAGAAATGCGAGTCACAGCACCAGTGAGGGGCCCCTTCAGACCCGGCAGGACGGCTCCATCGAGAAGCAGAAAATAGCAAGTGTCGATGAGGAGCACAGAAATCGGAATCCTCAGACACTGTTGGTGGCCATGCAAAATGGTGCAGCCATTATTCCTCATAAAGTCAAAGTGAGAACTGCCACGTGACCCAGCAGCCCCTCTTCTGGGTACACCCCCAGAACTGAGAGAGGGTCTTCGGCACAGATGTTCATAGCACGCTCACAGCAACAGCACTCACAGTGAAAGCGTGAAAGCGAGCCACGCGTCTGATGCGCGCACGGGTAAGCACATGTGATGTATGCACGTGTGAGGGCATCCACTCAGCCTTCAGGAGACCAACCACACACTGCAACATGGAGGTCCCTCAAGGGCATCATGCTGCACAAGGTAAGTGGTCACAGAAGGACCGACTCTTTAGAGGTGACTCCTGTGAGGTGTCTAACACAGTCACAACCACAGGAACGAAAGTGGAGAGTAATTGCGGGGGGGGGGGGGGGGCGCGGGGGGAGTTACTGTTTGGTGTGTGCAGTTCCAGTTCTATGAGATGGAAAAGTTCTAGACGTCTGTTGCAACAGTGTGAACATACTTAGTGTATCGAACTGCACACTTGAAATGGTGACGATAGTACACTTCCTGTCACGTGTTTGTATACCACAATAACTTTCAGAAAGAGAAAGAAATCATAGCAGATGGTAACCTGAATTTTAAAAGAAGTCAGTCTTGTCAATCTTACATCTAGAAGGGTAAGTCTTAATACGGCTGCCAATTTGAATCCAGAAGGCCATGTCACGTGGACCATAAATACGAGGGATTCGAGCGAGTATTACATAGACATGAAACAAAGCCAGGAATTTCATTTTAGACTTCTTTTTTAAAAATTGCCAGAGGATGTACACACTCACCAGAGAGAGAGAGAGAAGAATAAGAAGAGAGAAAGACACGAAGGGAGGGAGAGAGAGTACCCCCCAGTAGGGTGTGCTTATGTGGCAACCCCTCCTCCTCCACTGGTCCACCCTGCCGTGATTTGGGCATCACACACACACACACACACACAGACCTGGTGTGTTTTCCAGCTGTCAGGGCCAGGATTCGAGCCGTAGTTGGCCAGGAAGACTCGGCTCCCTTAATGACTAGGCTATGGGCTGGCTCTCATTTTGAAGTCCTAAAAAGTGCTGCAAACCAATTTTCTTAAAATTCACAAAAAATAAATACACAAAACACTATGTGGTGAAACTCAGCGAAAATCTTCTTGATGAAGGACAGGCTGTTAGGTTCAACTCTGTCTAGTCACAAGACGCCAGTGGCTGCCCTGGAAACCTCCGTGCTGACATAAGGTGTTCGACATCCAGTTGAATCCCACGGCCTTTGGCCCACTTAAAACCTCCCCGTGTGTGGCGTGTAGTCGTGGTGTGGCTGTGACACAGCCTGCTTGTCCGTCACCTCACTGCCCCACACACAGAGCTGCTGACCAGGCCGAAGCCTAGAATCAGGTCGCTAAGTGCCCACCTCATGTGTGTGCTCTTAGGTTACCCAATTCTCAACCACCTTGGGAAAACCAAAGGTGTAAGGCTCCTGGGCCTTAATCAAGGCCAAGTTCCACAGACCGTGTGTGTGTGCATGCATGTACCCATGCACCCGTGCGCGCGCACACACACACACACACACACACACACACACACGTCTGTCTCTTGACCCCATCTGGTGGGTCCGTGAGTAATAAACTGCTCCTGCTATCCCACGTGTTTTGCTGAGCGGTGTCCTCTGTCTCATCTGACCGACATGCTTGAATCCAATGCCCCGACCTGCTCAAGCTGCCCTAGAGTGGCTGTCTGGACACAATCACACGAGAGCCTTGGGCGTCTCCCATTGGACAGGAGGGATAGAGCAGTGTCCGCAAAGGGCCAGAGTGCACATCCACCCTCTGGAGAGAGACCTCAAGACCACATTCGAGGGCACCACGGCAGAAGGGGAGACGGGAGCCCTCACTCTCTGCTCCGGCTGGAAGCCCCCCCTGGGGCACTTGTTCTCACTGGCTCATGCACCGCAGCGTGCTCCGCCGCCACGTCAGCACCCGGCAGGCGTTCGGGGAGCTCTGCACGTCCTGCGGCATGTCCCAGCAGGCCCGCGAGGAGATGGGACAGGCCTTCCACTCCGGAACAGGAAGCCTCAGTGTGCCGCTATAAATACTGGAAACGGAAGGGCAGGCCACGGTCTGTCTGACAGATGACGTCAGGACCCAGAGCTCCGCTGCTGGAGACGCTTTAAAAGTAGAGCTTATCCCAATTTCAGAGAAACGTTTAGGGTCTGCTCTGGGGATCGGAATTTGACTTTACCTCGGTTACACTCCCAGTTGCTTTCCAAAGAGAACTTACAGTGAAAACGCAAAATGGCACACGGTGGTTTTAGCTAAGGAGATTACAAAGACAATACGATCATTCTAAAATGAGCAGAATACTACATTTATATGCGGAGACTTCAAAAAGTTCCTGGAAAAACAGAATCAAATTATGAGATTACAGGGGCCAGCAAATGGACAGTGGTTAAGATGCTACATTCCCATGTGGCCAACTGTGGTTCGAGTCCTGGACCCAGAGGCCAGAAACTCACACAGGGTGCACATGTGCGTGCGTGCCCAAAATCCCGAGAGGAGAATGAAGAAGGGATGTGGCATGGCCATCCTTCCTGAAGTGATTTCTCGCTTTAGGTCTCTCTGCCTTTCTATGTCTCTTTGGAGAGCGCACAAGCCCTTTTGCAAAAATCCCTCAAAAAAAGGAAAGTATGAGGTTATTTTGGTGCAAAAAAAAAAAAATGTGAAGCCCATGTAGGTTTTTTGTTAGTGTGTTTGTTTTGTTTTGTTAATACACTTTGTCCAGGAACTTTCTGAAGCCCCCGTGTGTGGTGGCTGGTCCGGCAACACACCAAATGCAGAACTTCCACAAGCTTTAACGAAGATGCGAAACTGTAAAATGGCACACGTTTGTAAACCTAGGAGGGAGCCTCTGGGAGCTCCCTGGGGGTTCCCTCTGCTCTACCTTTTGGCTGCAGGCAGGGTGGTTTCTTTCCTGGCCCCGGAGGGGGACGGCAGAGAGCCGCTGGGTTTCTTTGGTAACACAGTGCCGTTGTTGACAGTGGTTCTTAAAGGCAGAGTCTGCACCAGCGGTCTTGCTGTGGAACAAGCAGAAAAGGGAGTCAGAACTTTCTCCTGTGCAAAGGTGACTGCTACAAGCTCCAACTCCAAACTCCGGAGCGAGCAGAACAGCGGCTGTACAACGCTGGCAGAATTACAAAGGCGCGGAGGCAACTCACTGGAGAGAGCCTTCTTTCAACAAATGATGCTTGAACCGTGAACCTAGAAAGCAACCTTACACCCCACGTGAAAACTGACTCTAGACCATAATCTCAATGCAAAATGCAATCTATAAGACTTCTAAAAAAATCCTTGAGTTTGCTGATGAGTTTTTACATACAATAGCAAAAGCATATTCCCCAAAAGGAAAAAAAAAATCATTTGCTGGGGCTTGGTTAAAATTTTTTAAAATTTGCAGAAGATACTTTATAGGATGAAAATGTAAGTCATTGATTGGGAGAAATCTTTATGAATCACTCATCTGATAAAGAATTTGCACGCAGAATATAAAAAGAACCCTTAAAATCCAGCAGTAAGAGAACATACAGCCCAATTTTACAAAACGGGCAAAAGATGTGAAAAGACACCTCCCCAAAGAAGATACACAGATGGCAAATAAGCATATGAAAAGGCTCAGCATCATCTGTCCCCAGGGAAATGCAAATTAAAGCAATAATGAGACACCCCTATATACCTATTAGAATGGCTAGACTCCAAGCGGACAATACTAATTGCTGGCCAGGAGACCGAGCAACAGGAACGCAGAGGGTCTGGCCACCTGGGAAGACAAAGTCTGGCAGCTTCCTATAAAGCTAAATAGAGCCTTCCCACAAGAGCCAGTAATCGTGCTGATGCTAGGTATTTAAATCGATCGATTTAAAAACTTATGTCCACACAAACCTACAGGTAAGTATTTCCAGCAGTTTCATTTATAATTGTCAAAATTCAAAGTAACCAAGACGTCTTTCAATAGATGGATGGGTAAGCAGACTGGAATGAACCAATCCGCGCGACGACACGGACGAGCCTAAAACTGCCACGTGGCTGGGTGAGAGGAGCACCCGGGAGGGAGACAGTGCAGTCCCATTTGTAGACACTCTCGAAAAGGCAAAACGAAAGACAGAAACAGATCAGTGGTTGCCAGGGTTGGGGAGGCCGGGCAAATAGGCGAGGCATGGAGAATGTTTTAGGGTGAGGAAACTATTCTGCCTGACGCGCAGTGGTGAACATGGGACAGCGTGCACTGTCAGAGCCCACCGATCCTTACCGCAGAGTGGACATCAGCGCATGCAGTGAAAGCCCAAATGAGGGGGCCCCCAGGATGGAACGCAGAGTGTCACAGATAAATAACTCACCTCCATTGGGGTGGGGGGTGGAGGGGCAGCATGGGGAGGTGCTCACCTAAGGACGTTGGAAATGAGCAGGGACTGTCAGACAGAAGACACAAGGAACGACAGCCCAGCACTGGACTCCAGTGGGTAACGCCGCCTCCTGCCAGGTGCAGGTAACGGCTCTGGATGCTGTCGCTGGGAGGGAAGGGTTAGGGAAGTGAACGGAGGATGCTGGGGCCGGGTTTCTTGGCCTCCTTCCCCTTCTGTCAGAGAGGGAGGTTCCAGACAAGCAGAGGAGAGGCTGGAATGAACCAGGTGCCTTTAGTATAGACCACATAGAGTGGTCCATGTGAATGCACGGCTACCTCCGTACAGGCATGGCATGGAACTGTACACGCAGGTGCACACAGGCAGTACACATGGGCAGTGTACACAGGGCAGTACACACGGGGCAGTGCACACGGGGCAGTACACACGGGGCGGTGCACACGGGGCAGTACACACGGGCAGTACACACGGGGCAGTACACACGGGGCAGTACACACGGGGCAGTACACACGGGTCAGTACACACGGGGCAGTGCACACGGGGCAGTGCACACGGGGCAGTGCACACGGGGCAGTGCACACGGGGCAGTGCACACGGGGCAGTACACATGGGGCGGTGCACACGGGGCGGTACACACGGGCATTACACACGGGGCAGTGCACACGAGGCAGTACACACGGGCAGTGCACACGGGGCAGTACACACGGGCAGTGCACACGGGGCAGTACACACGGGCAGTGCACACGGGGCAGTACACACGGGGCGGTGCACACGGGGCAGTACACACGGGCAGTGCACACGGGGCAGTACACACGGGCAGTGCACACGGGGTGGTGCACACGGGGCGGTACACACGGGGCAGTGCACACGGGGCGGTGCACACGGGGCGGTGCACACGGGGCGGTGCACACGGGGCGGTACACACGGGCAGTGCACACGGGGTGGTGCACACGGGGCGGTACACACGGGGCAGTGCACACGGGGTGGTGCACACGGGGCGGTGCACACGGGGCAGTACACACGGGGCAGTACACATGGGCAGTATATACACGTTCCTGAGCTCTCCCTGCTGAGAGCACCAACAGCCACAGCACCCGGCACCCCAACGCGCCCCGACCTCGGGTCCAGCCCCAATCTAGCCAGCCTTCCGGGAGGTGGCTGGATGCAGGCCAGGGCAGGGCACGTACAGCCTGCGTCGGAGCGTTCCAGAGCACCAGCGAGAGGAGGAGTGCTCAGACCACCACGAAATCAAAGGTCCCTACAGAGCCCTGGCGGGGCGGGGCGGGGGACAAGGCGCCGAGACACCGGAGCAACGAGGTGCACAGCAACAACAGCACGGCACCGGGCCGCAGTCAGAGGCGTGAAGCGAGGGTCCACATGCTCGGGCTGGCACCGAGAAACGGCCGGCTCGGTAAGTGAAGGGACCGCGCAGATGGCCGTGCCGCACTCCAGAGGGGCTCCTGAGGTACTCTGCCTGCAAGATGGGCTCCAGCCCCCGCTGCTGAAGCGTGGGCCATGCACAGTGACTCCCAGACCCATGGAACAGGAGGGAAGCCCGCGGGAGCCTCGTTTCCCGGGCACAGCCCTGACAGCCAGCACCGCCCTGTGGCCCAGGCCCGTGCAGCATGGCAAGTCACGTGAACACGCTTACCCCATGATGTGACGACGACGAGCTGCTCTCCGTGCTCTGCCTCCCTACGGCCCATAACCAGCTTTACCCACGAGAAAAGCCATCGGACAAACCCAAGCTGAAGGATGGTCAATAAACTACCTACGTGGGGTCCCTCAGAACCTCAAGGTCGTCCAAACAAGGGCAGTCATCAGCCCAGCGCCTGTGGACATGAGGGCTAGGTACCGACTTCTGTGCTGAAAAGGGTTGGGGATAAACCAAGGGAAGCCCGGTCTTCTGGTGGTGAAAACACTGACACGTCGGCACCGGCCCGCTCACACGGGTTGTGACACACGTGCCACGACGGGAAGCCGAGTGCCGGGAGTCTACATGGGAACCACGTGTAGCTGCGAACTTCCTGTTAACCTAAACCTATTTCAAAATAAAAAAATAAATGCTGCAGAGTTTATTTTGCTCATCAACTTGGGTCCTTAACACACATTACCAAGGCCAAAACTACATGTATTGCCAAATTTTAAAACATTGAAACTTTCTGGTCCCCGAAGCTGGGGCCAGCCTCCCTCCTTTTTTTAATGGGAAAGAAAGTGGGAGAAGCCACAGTCGGCCCCTCAGGCCAGAGAGCACGCCGCCCCCCTCTTACCCCAGCTCTCTCTTTCTCATTCCCTGAACATCCTGCTCCAACCATGGGCCTCGCTTGGTGCTGGCAACCAGCACTGTGCAATGTAAATACCACAGCTCCGGCCGGCAGGTGGCGTGGTGGTCAAGGCACTGGGCTCCCATGTGGCTATGGCGGTTCTGGTCCTGAACCTGGTGGCTTGAAAACCATGCCGGGTGTGTGTGTGTGTGTGCATGCCCCAAATCCCAGGAGCACAGAGGAGAAGGGATTGCGGTATGACCATCTTGCAGGGGTGGGGGAGTTAGGATTTTTCACTTTCCCTCCCACCGTCTCTATTCGTCTCTCCAGCAAGCACACAAGCCTTATGGCAAAAACCTTAAAAAAAAAAAAAGAAAAAAAACTAGCAGCTCCAAAACCACCTCGCACACTCCAAAACCACCAGTCCACTTTCCTTGCCATTCTCTGCTGGGGTGAAGGAGGGAACAGAACCTTCGCCCCAGCTCTCCCTTCTGCCTACCCCTCCCCCGTCCCAGTCTCTGTTCGAGTTTTCAAATACAGGCACCTAGTTAAATAGTGTCCTCCAAACTCACGTCCACCCGGAGCCTCAGAATGTGACACCATCTGGAATTGAGGTCAGGATCTAGAAAAGCCCAGCTGGGTCAGAGTAGGCCTTACATCCGATGAGTGTCCTTTTAACACGGCTGTGGGGAGACGAACCCAAGAGAGACGCCGTGGAGAAACACGCGAGGCTTCCTCTCCGGCTTAGGCCCGGCAGAATGGCTCCCGCAAAGAAGGGTGGCGAGAAGAAGGGCCGTCCTGCCATCAGCGAGGTGGTGACCGGGGTACACCATCAACATTCACACGCGCATCCCTGGCGTGGGCTTCAAGAAATGTGCCCCTCAGGCGCTCAGAAACCCGGAAATTTGCCATGAAGGAGGTGGGGACTCCAGACGTGCGCGTTGGTACCAGGCCCCACACAGCTGTCCGGGCCAGAGGAATAAGGAACGTCCCACATCGAATCCGCGTGCGGCTGTCCAGAAAACGAAGCGAGGATGAAGATTCACCCAACAAGCTCTACACTCCAGTGACCTGTGTACCTGTGACCACTTTCAAAAACCTACAGTCACTGTGGATGAGAACTAGCTGCTGACTTTCAAATAAAGTTATAAAACAGACAAACAAAAAAACCATATACGAGGAGACGGCCGTGGGGAGAAACACGTGAGAGATGGCCGTGGGGAGACACACGTGTGAGAGATGGCCGCGGGGAGACACACGTGTGAGAGATGGCCGTGGGGAGATGAAGGCAGAGACCGCAGCGGGGTGTCCACACCAAGGACGTGGGGCTGCCAGCAGGCACCGGAAGCTGGGCATCGGGCGTGGAATGGATTCTCCCAGAGCGTCCAGGAGAGGGCAGCCTGGCTGACACCACGACTCCGCCCAGCGATACTGTCCCGCTCAGAGACAGGGCAGTCGTGCTGTCTTGCCCCCTGGTCTGTGGCCCTGGCTACGGCAGCTGCTGGAGTCTGTCCTTCCACTCCTGCTGTCACTGTCCCTGTCTGTGCGGTTCCTCCTCGTGGCCGCCTGCTGATCTGTCTGGACTGATCTAAGCAGCTCTTGTCTCACATCCCTCTTCAGCACCCTGCGGTAGCCCCTGATGGTGGAAAATGAGAAAGCAAGCCGCCAGGTCCGAGACTCGCAACGGTCAGCCATGTGGGAGTCCAGCGCCCTTAGCCACCACGCCCCCTGCCGGCCCCTAAATGCAGCGATTTTGCACCGGACATGATGACAGGTCTCTCTCACGTTATCATAGCTAACAATTAGCCGCCAAGGGAGAAAGGTCACTGCCATGCAGAGGACTGGGGGACAAAAACTCTCTCCTGCCGTCCAGTCTGAACAAGTACCAGCCTGGAGCAGGAAGAGGGGAAAGAAGAGCAGCTGTAAGGGACCTCCTTCAGACCAGCGCTCTTTAAAAGTGCAGCAGGGACGGTTCCAACAGTTTCCTGCTCCTCAGGTGCTAAGATAAACGAAATGCATCCCCGGCTTCTAGATGGCACTCAGATATGAGACCTTCTTCTGGTTCATAGAAGTGGTTTATTTTTGTTTTTAATAACATTTAAATTATTCCTGGAAGCAAATCTGGGCAACATGGCACCAAAAGGAGAGCGTTCCAGGTAGGAGGAGCACGCTGAGAATGCCGCGGTCAGAGATCGTGCATCGCTAGGGTCCCGTCTCGGTGGGGCAGTGCAGAAACACGTGGATAAAGGCCCAGACCCTAGAGTCCGACAGGGCTGGACTCCACCCGGCTTCATTCTGCAGCCCTGGCCAAAGCACTCCCCTTTCCAAGCCTGGGCCTCTTTGTAAAGTGAGAGTGTGCCCACCTTGCCGGGCTGCTGGCAGAGGCAGCAGCAGGCCTGCCGTCCTAGCACAGTCTCTGGCATACATGGGCATGGGAGCATGCGAGCCACGGCTCCGTCCAGAGGACGAGCTTGGCACATGGCGGCACAGTGCGGGTCCTGAATGCCACGTGAAGAGAACCACACGCAGCACTCAGGCTGTGGCGAAGGCACAGACTTGGTGAGGGCCCAGGCTGCACCCTGCCGGGTGAAGAGAGCGAGAGCAGGACCCCACACGGAATCCCAAACATGGCTTCTGCACTTCTCCCAGCCGGAGGGAGGCAGGGCCAGCAGAGTGTAAGGGGAGTTAGTCACGGCACTGGCCCAGCCGCAGTTGAGGGTTTCCTTACCCACAAAGGAAATGCTTTCATATAAAACATCCTTGAAGACATCCTCCTGCTCTGAAATCTATGAGCCCTCACTGTGTGGTAAGAGTGTTCTGCAAAACTACCTCTGGGTTTCCAAGCGAGTCAGCCCCTCTGTGTAATCTCGTGGATGACCTGCCGACTCACGGCAGGTAAAGGGAGAGGGCGACCAAGCTGGAGCCTGTGGTTTCCAGTCATGTGTACAGAGCCCATGGTCGGCAGCTCCCTGCCACAGTCCTGCTGTCTAACCGGGAGTCTCCACACCTGAGACTCCCTGCAGTACGGCTGCACAGTTTGCAGTGAAAATCTGGCTCTGACCAAGGCACTCAGAATCTCAGATCTAAAAACAGTCAGTTAAGCCTGAAATGAAACTTCTTTGCAACTTTTCCAAATGATAGGATTGGAACACCCAGACTTCAAAAGTACTATACGTGAAATACACTTTCAAAACTAGAGTTGATGTAAACATAGAAATTCAAGTACAGCTAGTCACATCTACCAATGCATATTATCATATTAAGTTATAAGCTAAAGATCAAGAAATCCTTTTTAACTTACGTATTAAAATTCAATGTGTGATATTTGGTAAGTAAAATTCCTGTGAGGTTTAAAAATTCCCGCTAGGTTAAAATTTGATGAGTAAAATTCCTGCTAGGTTAAAAATTTAATTGTGAGTAGCATGACAATGTATGTGATTATATAGAGAGACCGAAAGTCTATTTTAGCTCTGATCATTAAAACCTAGAATTCCTAATTACCTATTTCAAGCAAATTTTTAAAAAATTATTTATTTAATTTTATTTATTCTTACTCTTACTAGTTTTTAAATTTGACCAAAGAGAGCCAGAGAGAGAGAGAGAAACGGAAAGTGAGAAAGCAAGCTGCCAGGTCCAGGACTCAAATCGCGGTCAGCCATGTGGGATCCAGCACCTCAACCACCATGTCACCTGCCAGCCCCTCAAATGTGTATTAACGTCTGTGTTTGGAATTAGAGAGGGCGGCCTGCCTTTGTTAACTGTGAGACACTGAAGCCAGGGAAGAGCCCTGTCGGCAGCATCACCAGTATCTAGCAGAATTACAGGGGCATTTGTTCTCTGGCCTAGCAATCAGACTTCTACAAAGTTACCCTAAAGAGATCCGGGAAAAGGCAAATACCCTGGCAAGAACACGAACGCCTGTGCAGGCCAGCCACCGTACGGCCATAAAACACACTCAGGCACCTGGCCTGCAGGACAGCGAGCTCAGCCGGGCCTGCGTTAAGCATCCTCGCGACACCACCTAGGCCTACAGAGGGCCGGAATCACTTCCACAGAGCCTGCAGCAAGCTGGGTCCCGAACAGAGGTGGTCGTTCTGTGGACGTTGTGGCACATGAAAACACACTCTCCAAGAAGGGCGGAGAAATGGCACACTGCGGAATCAGCCGTTCACCCCGACCGCATGGCCCACTGGGCGCTGCGGCTCACGGCCGCGCCTGCATCAGGAGACACCTTATCGCTGCCGCTAGCCAGGAAAAGATCAAAATCCAAAGTTCGAAGTCCAGTTTCAGCCACATGCATGTTGCTTTCCCTACACTGCGGTCAGAAAATCCAGGTCGCACATGGTCAGTCAGGGCCTAGACTAGCCTGTAAACTGCCATGAAATGACCTCCAGGGTGTGTTACTAAGGGAGAGAACAGGTGTAGACCGGGAGAGGGTGGGACCTGGTATCTGCTGTGACAGAAATCTGAAGACCCCAGCAGAGCACGAATGTGGCTCTTGGGACCAGCAGATAGCGTGATTGGTTACACGGCTGGACTCCCGAATAGTCTACCACAGTCAAGTCCTGGACCCATCGGGCGTGTGTGGTTGAGTGCCCAAAATCCCAAGAGGAGAATGGAAGAGAAGGGATTGCCACACGGCCATCCTCCCTGGGGGGTGATTTCTCACTTTCAGTCTCTGTCTCTCCAGCAAGCTCACTCGTCCTATAGCAAAAATCTCTCTTAAGAAAGAAAGAGAGAAAATCTTGACTTTAATTACATTATTTTAAAAAGATTTTAAGGGGCCACCAGATGATGCTGGGCTCCCACCTGGCCGACCACAGTTTGAGTCCCAGATGCAGTGGCTTGAAGCTCATGCCAGACGTATGTGTGTGTGTGTATGTCCCAAATCCCAGGAGGAGAAGGGATTGCAGCGTGACCATCCCCTGGGGGGTGACTTCCCGCTTTCTTTCTCTCTGTCTCTCTATCACTCCAGCAAGTGCATGTGCTCCATAGTGAAAATCTCTCAAGATAAATAAATAAGATTTGTAAATGATCAAAATGAGGGCCAGCAGGTGGCATGTTGGCTAAGGTCCTGGGCTCCCACATGGTCGACCACAGTTCCACTTCTGGACCTGGAGGCTTGAAACTCAGGCTGGGTGCGTGTGCGTGTGTGCCCAAGATCCCGAGAGGAGAATGGAGGAGGAAGGATTGTGGAGCGGCCATCCCCCAGGGGTGATTTCTCGCTTTCCCTCTCTCTGTCTCCCTGGTGAGCACACATACCCTATGGAGAAAGTTCTTTCTCTAAAATGATAAATAAAAATAAAATGATCAAAATGCACATGAATCAAGGGTTAATATAATTTGGACAGGTTGATGAGATTATTCATTGTACCTTTTTTTTTTTTAAATTCTCAGGCGTGGGTAGAGTAAGAATCCTGTAACATTAAACCTTCAGTATAACAACAACATGCACAGAGAACAACATTAACGGATCGATTTCATGAAGTCATTTATAATCTGAATGCTCGTCGACCGATGAGCACACGTGTGGCATACCCTAAGATATCACTGGGCTGTGGAAGGAGGGACGAGGCAGGCTACTACGGGGTGAACCCTGGATGTGATGACACCAAGTGAGAGAGCCAGCAGGGAAAGGCCTCAGAGTGCAGGCCAGCCCCATGGTGTGGTGCGTACGGGAGCCAGACCCCACACGGCCGACTGGTCAAATCCCAGCCCAGTGGCTTGAAGGACATGCCGGCACGTGTACATGCATGCCCCACACTCCAAGAGGACGGAGAAATGGAGGACAGGTGGGGACCGACCACGCCCCACCGGGGAGTGCCTTCTCACTCCCCTTCCCGTCTCTTTCTGATGAGCGCACGTGCCCTCTGGCAATAACACACACACACACTGCATGATTCCACTTGCAGGCAATGTGCAAGGTGAGCAAATCCACTGAGACAGAAAGCAGATTAGTGGTTGCCGGGAGCAACTGGAAATGCCTGCTAATGAGACAGGATTTCTTTTTCGGTGATGGAAATTTTCTAAAATTAGATGGTGATGATTTTACAACTTTGTCAATATACTAAAAACAAATAAATTATATGCTTAAAAGGGTGAATTTTATAATATATGAATTACATCGCAATAAAAAATAATCATTAGGCAGCCACTGGGGCCAGCAGGTGGTTAAGGAGCTGGATTCCTAACCGACAACCACAGTTCAAGTCCCAGACCTGGCGGCTTGAAAATCATGCCGGGCGCATGCACATGAATGCTAAAGTCTCAAGAGGAGAAGCGAAAGAAGGGACTGTGGCAGGGCCATCCCCCGGGGGGCGATTCCTCACTTTTTTCCTCTCTGTCTCCCTCTGGCAAGCACATATACCCTATAGCAAAAACAAACAAACAAACAGTTATGTTTGGACAATTAGGGAAATCTGAATTTTGACTCGATACTAGATCACGTTAAGAATTTATCAATTTTTAAATGTTGTTGTATTAAAGACTTAAGAAAAAAAGAGTCCTTATACATTTTTTTTTTTAAAGAGAGGTTGTTGCTACAGGGCGCATGCGCTCCCTGGAGTGAGAGAGACAGAAAGCTAGAAATCACTCCCGGGGGGGATGGCCACACCGCAATCCCTTCTCCTCTATTCTTCTCTTGAGATTTTGGGTACACATGCACACGCACCTGGCATGGGTTTTAAGCCACCAGATCCAGAACTCAAACCACAGTCAACTATGTGAGAGTCCAGCAACATAACCATTATGTCATCTGCTGGTCCCAAGTGCCCTTATATCTTAGATATACACTGATGTATTTTTGAATAATGATACAATGTCTTGGATTAAGAAAACCAAACATGTTGGTAAATGACGAAGGCAAGTAAAAGGTCTTTTTCTTTCTCCTTTTGTATACATTTTAACATTCTTATAATACAAAGTTTAAAATGATCTTAATCTCTGAAAAACAAAAAGCATCTTCTAAAGCTTTTCTATAAATCACTACAGAATACTATCTAAACTGGAAAGGGAAATTAATGAGAAAAACAGAAGAAAATACAGTGTGTTCTATCTAAAAGAGAAAAATTTTATTTTCAATAATTCAACAATTTGTAAGAAGACAGATAAGGAGAAAGTGCAACAGACAGAGAGAGAAAAAAGTCATTTGTTACCTAATTCTGGTGAACCAGGACAAAAATTTCAGTTAATTATTTATTAATTTGATTGACTGCAAAGGGCTTAATTACTTTAACTTGTTAGTTGCACCTATCTAATAAAATTTTAAAGAGATGATAACAATATTTTACACAATGCTGTGTGGATATGATCTATTGTATTTGGAGTACTTTGCAAATCAAATTAAACCTTGAAAAAAAGATCTCTCATCTCAAGTCATAGTTATTCATTTCTTAAATATTTGGCTTGATATGAATAATGCTAATTTAAGTAACATTGCTAAGAGGCAAGCACAGTGAAGCAATGCAGATGACAGGAATAATGCACGCTCAAAGATCTGCCACCGAGTCCAGCACACTACCATTAAGCCATCGTAGCTACAAGAAGAGTGACGAACATAAACGTCAAGGTCACCTGTGGTCTGCTTTTGACGGTGGTTGCAGAGGCCACGTTCTGAGGCCACTATGATGTTCTGATATCTTGGAATGACTTCAATATCTTGCTTATCAACTTCTCCAATACAAGACTTCAGTGAGTACTTGGTAGTTCTCTGATTTATTTATTATCAGTTACTAATTAGTATATTCTTTGTTCTATTAGTTAATAGATTCATTAGTTGATAAATCTGATTTTTAAAAAAAGTTTGTAATAGGATATTTTTTTAAAAAATTATTTTTAAAACACAAAATCCAGAAATAAATCCAAGAACATTCAGCTAACTGATTTTTTTAAGAGAGAGAGTTTTGTTATAGGGTGTGTGTGCTCACCAGAGAGACAGAGACAGACAGAGAGACAAAAAGCAAAAAAATTACCCTCCCCAGTGGGGACAACCACACTGCAATCCCTTCTCCTCCATTCTCCTCTGGGGATTTTGGGCATGCTTGCATATGCACCTGGTGTGAGTTCCAAGCCGCTGGGTCTGGGACTTGAACTGCAGTCAGCCACATGGGAGTCCAGTGACATAAGCATTATGCCATCTGCTGGTCCCTGCCAACTGATTTTTTTTTTTTTTTACAAAGTCACAGGATAAATAAATGGGGAAAAGATAGTCTTTTCATTAAATGGTGCTGGGAAAACTGGATATCCATTTGCAGAATAATGAAACTAGACCTTTATCTCTCACATGGTTTCTCTCTCACACACACCTCAGAGTGGATTAAGAAAAGACTTAAACATAAAGCCCCAAACCATAAACCTACTTGAGGAAAGCATAGGAGACTACTTCAAGATACTGGTTTAGGGAACCAGCAGTTAACATAATGGCTATGTCGCTGGACTCCCACGTAGTCGACCGTGGTTTGTGTCCCGGACCCGGTGGCTTAAAACTCACGCCAGGCGCGTGTGCGTGCGTGCCCAAGATCCCGAGAGGAGAATGGAGGAGAAGGGATTGTGGCGTGACCATCCCCCCTGGGGGGGTGATTTCTAGCTTTCTGTCTCTATGTCTCTCTCCATCTGTCTGGCAAGCACACCCACCCTATAGCGAAAATCTCTCCAAAAAAAAAAAAAAAAAAAAAAAAAAAAAAGATACTGGTTTAAGGGTTCTATTTTTTTGTTTGTTTGTTTGTTTTTAAGAATTATTTATTGGGGCCAGTATGTGGCTTGGTGGTTAAGGCACTGGACTCCCACATAATTGATCATGGTACTGATCATGGTCCCCAGACCTGGAGGCTAGCTTTCTCACTTTTTTTCTCTCTCTCTCTGGTGGGTACATGTGCCCTACAGCAAATTAAAAAAATAATAATTAATAGTTATTTTTTTAAAGAGAATTCTTTATTTAGGGGCAGCAAATGGCATAGTGCTAACATAGCTGGATTCCCACATGGTCAACTGCAGTTCAAGTCCCAAACCCGCAGCTTAATGCACACTGGGCATGTATGCATGTGTGCCCAAAATCCTGAAAGGAAACTGGAGGAGATGGGGTTGCAGCATGGCCATCCCCCCGCGGGGTGATTTCTTGATTTCTGTCCCTCTATCTCTCTCTGTCTCTCTAGTGAATAAGCATGCCCTATAGCAAAAATCTCTCTTAAAAATTATTTTTAAATGAACTATTATCTTTTATTTTATTTATTTACTTTGTTATTCATCAGAGAGAGAGAGAGAGAGAGAGAGAGAGAGAAGGAAGTGAAAAAGCAAGCTGCCAAGTCTGGGCCTCGAACCATGGTCAGTCATGTGGAAGTCCAGCACCAAACCACCAGGCCACTTGCCGGCTGGTAAAGATTTCTTTTTTCTTCGGGACCAGCAGTTAGCATAATGGCTATGTCGCTGGACTTCCACGTAGTCGACCGCGGTTCGCGTCCCGGACCCAGCGGCTTAAAACTCACGCCGGGCGCGTGTGCGTGTGTGCCCAAGATCCCGAGAGGAGAATGGAGGAGAAAGGATTGCGGCGTGGCCATCCCCCCTGGGGGGTGATTTCTTGCTTTCTCTCTCTCTGTCTCTCTCTATCTTTCTGGTGAGTGCATGCGCCCTATAGCAAAAACCTCTCAAAAAAAAAAAAAAAAAAAAAAAAAAAAAAAAAAGAAAAAGAAAAAAAGGAAAATGAAAACCAAACCAAAACAAAAAGACAATAAAAAAACAAAACAATGAATAAGAAGTGGTGATGCAACTGTGAAGGAAGGAGAACCCTCATGCGCTGCTCTTGGTAATTTAAACTAACACAGCTACTGTGGAAAACTGTATGAAGCCTTCTCAGAAATCTCAGAACAGAACTCCCTTTCGACTCAGTAACCTCACTATTCCAAAGGACAGGAAATCGCAAAAATTAAAATAAAAAAAGGGGGGGAGAGCGGCAGGTGGCTTGTCTGTCATCCTAGCTGTCTGGAATGAGCTGGAGGTGGGGGCAGGATCATGGTGTGGGACTCTGTTATCTGTCTCTGTCTCTCTGTCTCATTCAGGGAAAAAATTAAGATTAAAAAGATCGTAAGGAAGAGAAAATACATGTGGCATTTATTGAAAGAAATTTGAGCACAAGTGGATCCGCATCATTCAAACCCTGCTGTTCAAGAGCCAATCACAGTTGGGACCAGCAGTTAGCGTAATGGCTATGTTGCTGGACTCCCACATAGTTGACCGCTGTTGGCGTCCCGGACCTAGTGGCTTAAAACTCATGCCAGGCACGTGTGCGTGCGTGCCCAAGATCCCGAGAGGAGAATGAAGGAAAAGGGACTGCGGCGTGACCATCCCCCCGGGGGGTGATTTCTCGCTTTCTGTCTGTCTGTCTGGTGAGCGCACGCGCCTTATAACAAAAACCTCTTCAAAAAAAAAAAAAAAAAGAGGCAATCACATTTAAGTCACAAGCTTAGAGGTCAGGGCACCTTTCTTCGCATCAGCGAGGGACTGCTGTGGGAAGGGACAGAGGGACCACCTGGCACCCCAGGCACGAGGAGGCTGGTGGCATCTCCTGCAGTCTAGGCACTAGTTAGGCTGAGCGCCCCGAGGCCCAGACCAGACAAGGCCGTCTCGCTGTGGCGCGGCTGCACCTGTCGCTGGGCAGTGGCCCAAAGCTGCACACCTGAAGCAAAATGTGTAGGCCTAAACTTCCGGCAACCAATCCCGGGGTGGGGGGGGCAAGTCACTTAATATTAAAAACGAGAATGCCACGTGTCTAGCCCACTGCAAGTCTGTATCAGGACAGCAAGCCAAAATATTGTAAAGCAGTGATGATAATAACAGCAGTAATGACGAGGCCTCGTTTAAACCAAAGGAGGTGTGCCTAAAATCCATCTGGCCTAAAAGAGCCCCCAGGCAAACGGGGACGACAGAGTGCGGTCAGCTAGCTGGAGGCGCGGGCGTCGGCACCAGCACGCACAGCTCTGGGTGAGAGGCGGCACCCACTGACCAATGCCAGCAGCCTCCCCTGCAGCCCAGCTTCACTACCCTCTAACTGCCAGGATGGGAGTGGGGACCCGCTGCCCTCAGGGCCGGGACGGGAGTGGGGCCCCGGGGACCTGATGCCCTCAGGGCCGGGACAGGAGTGGGGCCGGGGACCCGCTGCCCTCAGGGCCAGGACTGGAGTGGGGCCGATGATCCGCCCTCAGGGCACACGCCCCACGGACTCGCTTCTTTGTGATATTTTCCCCCTGTGTTTCCGCGGGACCTTCTGGCTGTCATGCTTTGATTTATTAAAAGACACTTATATAAAGTGTCTTTATTCTCACTTACATAAAGTGTCTTTATTCTCTCTTATATAGACAGTAGATACCTACAGAAAGTTTTAGAAGTTCCATAAAACTTAAACTTCTCTCGTTTTCTAAGTTTACTTGATTCTTCAAAGAGAGAAAGAGAGAAGAGAGACAGGCACCCCCAGACAGGTCTGTGGAGACCGGGGTCTTGGCCCTCTGGGTCGCAGGCACACGTGCGTGCCCTGGAGGTACAGGGAGCCCTGGGGACGTGAACCTGGGCCTGCTGCTGCGGACGCGGAGGAACACTGTGCCCATGCAGCCACAGCTGGTCCAAGCGTCCCTGTTTTTCTTTTTCTTCTTTAACTTTGCTGCAGGGTGTGTGTCCTCCCCAGGGCCGGGGAGGGGAAGCGCGATAGCACCCCCAGGGGGATGGCCGCACCACAGCCCCTGCTCCGTTCCCCTCTGGGATTTTGGGCGCGCGCGCGCGCGCGCGCACACACACACACACACACACACACACACACACACACATGGTCAATGTGTTTTTTTGAGCCTCTGGGTCCAGGGTTCAAACTGCAGCAGAGTCATGTGGGATTCAGCTGCCTTCACCACTATGCCACCTGGCTGGCTCCAAGCTTCACTCTTTTTGATTCTTTTAATTACTTTTTAATTTTATTTATTTAACTTTATTTATTATTATTATTATTATTTTAAGTTTGCTATAGGCCATGTGTACTCACCAGAGAGGGAAAGTGAGAAAGTAAGTCCCCAGGTCTGGACTCAAACCAGGGTTGGCCATGTGGGAGTCCAATGCCTTAACCACCATGGCACCTGCTGGCCCCCAAATTTCACTCTTTCTTTTTTTTAAAGAGATTTTTGCTATAGCGTGCATGTGCTCACCAGAGAGACAGAGACAGAAAGACAGAAAGTGAGAAATCACTCCCCAGGGGTAATGGCCACGCTGCAATCCCTTCTCTCAAGATTTTGGGCACACACACACACACCCAGTGGGTCAAGAAAATAAATCTCTTGAGCAAGCCCTTTATATCATTTTTTTTCTAATTTTCTAAAACTAAAGAAGTGCGGAAGTCTAAAGCTTTATATAAAGCAGCTACTTGGAATGTACCCTTTCAGATACAGTAGTCATCAGATTTATTTCTGGAAAGCTGAGTAGGTCACGAACACTTAAATAACCTGGTTTCTATTTAAAATATTGTAATCGCTCTGTAACTTAGAAGGAGGAAAGGATGACTGAGATTATTCAAAAGGTGGACGTCAGCCAGGCAGGAGGATCTCCACAGAGCAGGTGACAACTCCACCGAGGCTCGGAGAGAGACTTCTTCCCACAGACGTGTGACACGTGGCCAAGTGCTGAGACAGAACGGAAGGGGGCTCCAGGGAAAACACATTAACTGTGAAATAATTTGTTAAACCCAAACAACGAGAAAAAGGTCTTTTAGAAGGGACATTTATATGCCGCTGTCTCAAACTGTTCTAGTCAGAAGAATTTTACAGCCAGGGTGAGCTCCCTTTTCTAGAGAGGGCCAGAGGGAAGCGATCCTGGTGAAGGATGCTCACCATAGGCAGCCGCGGAGCAGAGCCGCTCACCAGCAGGGCAGCCGCTTTCTGCAGGGATGTATTTCCACAACTTTAAGAAAGTGTTCACAACAAAGTTACTTCACAAAAATGCTGCTTAAACAAAAAAAAAAGTTTTTTGGGGACTAGCAGTTGGTATAATGGCCATGTTGCTGGACTCCCATGTAGTCGACCATGGTTCGAGTCCTGGACCCAGTGGCTTAAACTCATGCAGGGTACATGTGTGTGCGTGCCCAAGATCCCGAGAGGAGAATGGAGGAGAAGGGATTGTGGCATGGCCATCCCCCCCTGGGGGGTGATTTCTCACTTTCTGTCTCTCTGTCTCTCTCAGTCTTTCTGGGGAGCGCACACACCCTATAGCAAAAACCTCTCAGAAAAAAAAAGTTTTTGTTTATTACTGTCATGAGAGAGACAGAAAAACATACAACAGCCCTGACAGGCTCTGGACATCACGCAGCCCAGTCTCAGTCAGCCCCGCTGATGGGCGCATGCCTGCCCACTGTACTCAGGGGGGTCTCTGGGTGGGAACACAGACCCCTTCCACGTGGGCCAGCATCTCAGGCGCCCACCATGCACGCCCCACAGTCTCTTTATGACTCATTCCCAGGAGCCACAGGGACATGGCAGGATCACTTGGACGTGCCAGAGATCCACTGGGCCTGACCTCTGCAGCGGGCTATGTCCTTGCAGGTGGCAGAGGAGACTCAACGGAGGCAGAAGATGCAGTCCAGGAGCTGTCTAGCAGCTGGAAGAGGGAGTAAAGTTCATGATACTCCAGACTCTGAGCTCCTCCAATCAAGGGCCCACCCCTCCCTGCCCCAGTCCCTGGCGAAGAGCCTCGGATGGGGCATAAGATGGACTCAGCATTTGCTGTGCCGAGCTTCAGGACAGGGTGAGCTGAGTACATAGAGAGTCTCTAAAAATGTTTACAGGTGGAGTAGCCTCCAGAAAGAGCCCCAGGGGACATGGTCCTTTTTGCAAGCTCTCTCTATTCCAAAAAATATTAATAAAACAATTGTTCTCATCAGTCCATTTGGACGGTTCCTTCCCTGGCTCAACAAGCATTTAATGATGATGTGCAGATGTGTACCACTGGGCTACACAGTCCAGCACCGTCAGACCAGCGTCATACCGCGTGTGATTATTTTGACAGTACTAAAACTGCTTTATCGTTATTCTAAGTTTTGATTTTCTAACATTGAAGAGTATAATGCATTTTTTTAGAGCAAGAATCATCAGTGAGACCAATTCTGTCGTCCTGAATATTTAACTGTCACCTTTGGTAGGTCCTTTCCTGTTGAGCACGGCCTGCTGCTCCTCAGCGATGTTCAGCCGCCGAACCACATCGGCCAGGGCTGACTTGAGCAGCTGGATGTCATCCTCTTGCATCTGCACTCGCTGCTCCAGTGAGGCAATGCGGTCCGTCACCTCCATGCTACTTGAAGCAGAGGCGCTGTCATCTAGGCCAAAAGAAAAGGGTCGAGTGAGTTGCAAGTGCTCCCCAGGGAATACGGATCTGTAAACATACACTAGCACATTGCTTTAACATAAAAAAAGTAAAATAAAATAAAACTGGAGACAACTGCTCTTGTGCGGAAATAATGAGTAATCTCACTACATAAACTACTATAGAATGCTGGGACCAGCAGATGGCGTAATGGCTATGTCTCTGGACTCCCATGTAGTTGACCACAGTTCGAGTCCCGGACCCAGTGGCCTTAACTCACGCCTGGCGCTTCTGCGTGCGTGCCCAAGATCCCAAGAGGAGACTAAAGGAGAAGGGATTGTGGCATGACCATTCCCACTGGGGGGTGATTTTTTACTTTCTGTCTCTCTGTCTCTCTCTGTTTTTTTGGTGAGCACATACGTCCTCTAGCAAAAAGCTCTCCAAAAATAAAAAAAGGAATGCTACTACAGTTTTGGCTCGTTCTACCTCTGTGCTTTTCTTTTCTTTTCTTTTTTACTTTTTTTTTTTTTTTTTTTTTGGAGAGGTTTTTGCTATAGGGCACGTGCGCTCGCCAGACAGATAGAGACAGAGAGACAGAAAGTGAGAAATCACTCCCCAGGGGGGATGGCCACGCCGCAATCCCTTCTCCTCCATTCTCCTCTTGGGATCTTGGGCACACACGCACACGTGCCCGGTGTGAGTTTCAAGCCACGGGGTCCGGGACGCAAATGGCGGTAGACTACATGGGAGTCCAGCGACATAGCCATTACGCTAACTGCTGGTCCCTCTTTTCTTTTAGTTTTTAAAGAGAGATTTTTTGCTATAGGGTGTGTGCACTTGCCAGAGACAGAAAATGACAAATCATCTCCTCCCCTTGGGGGACTGGCCATGCTGCAATCCCCTCTCCTCCATTCTCCTCTCAGGATTTTGGGCATGAACACACATGTGCCTGGCTTGAGTCTGAAGCCACCAGGTCCAGGACTCGAAAGGCAGTTGGCCACATGGGAGTCCAGCAATGTAACCATTATGCCATCTGCTGGTACCTGCACTTTTCATTTTTAAACTATGGTTTTAATTGCCATTATTATTTTTTTTTTGGAGAGGTTTTTCGCTATAGGGCGCGTGCGCTCGCCAGACAGACAGAGAGAGACAGAGAGACAGAAAGCGAGAAATCACCCCCCAGGGGGGATGGTCACGCCGCAGTCCCTTCTCCTCCATTCTCCTCTCGGGATCTTGGGCACGCACGCACACGCGCCCGGCGTGAGTTGTAAGCCACCGGGTCCGAGACGCGAACCGCGGTCGATTACGTGGGAGTCCAGCGACATAGCCATTACGCTAACTGCTGGTTCCCACCATTATTTTTTTCAACTTGTAGGCCAACTTTTTTCCCCCATGACATCAGAGGACCTCAGAAATATAAGGGATAGTAAATTGTGTCTACTTCAACCTTCCGCACACTGCAGAAGTCCAATCTGCAAGGCTCTCTAGCATTCGTTCCAAGGATACTGACAGGGAGGTGATAATACCTCAAGGCCACATTATCCATCAGTCAAGGGCAAAGCAAAGTGAGTGGTCAAGTCTGTGTGGTGAACATACCCTTCTAGCTGTGGTAATCACATACGGAATCTGAACTCCTGACTCCCTACCAGGGTCTACAAGCCCCTACATGATCTCTCTTGCCTTATGTTATCATTCTTCTCTTCAGTTCCGGTGCTCTAGCACATTGGCTTCTGTATCTGCTGTGGCCTTTGCTTGAGACACTTTCAGCCAGCTTTGGCATAACCAAATCCTCCCTGTTCTTTAGGTCTTGACACAAATAGGCGTTCTCTAGAGAACCTTCCTAAGAACCTTGTCTAATGTTGTTATCCTAGGGCACAAAGAATATCTGAAAATAATGGCCCAAACATCCTAAATTTGCTTAACAGAAATGTACAATCACAAAATGTAAATCAAATACAAAGCAATATAACTGCAAAGAAGCCCACCTCAAGGTACATCATAGTCAAACTGCAGAAAATCAACAATGAAGAGCAAATATTGAAGCCATCGAGAGAAAAATGATATATACAGGGGATCAAGAATCTGATTAACAGCTGACTTCTCATCATAAACTATGGAGACTGGAAGAGAGTGGAACCACATCTTTAGTACTGGATAAGAAAACATTCAACCCAGAATTATATATCCAGCAAAATATCTTCCAAGAATGTAGGCAAGAGAATGACAGATTAGCAAAACAAGAAGAATTAATCACCACAAGATCTGCACCACAAGAAATGTTAAAGATCTTCAAATCAAGCATAAATTGCAAAAGATGCAAACTCAGACCCTCAAAAGAGAACAGAGAACATTGAAAATGATAGTTATCTGAAGAAGTTCAAACACTAATTTTTATCTTTTTGCCTTTTTCCTTAATGTTCTTATAAATCTTTAAGACAAAAATGAAAGCATTGTTGGGGGCTAGCAGGTGGTGTGGTGGTTAAGGCACTGAACACTTCCACATGGCCTACCATGGTTTGAGTCCTGGACCTGGTGACTTGCTTTCTCTCTCTCTCTCTCTCTCTCTCTGTGTGTCTCTGGTAAAATTGAAATAAATGAATGAATGAATAAAATTTTTAAAAAATTAAATTAAAAAATTAAAAAATTTTTTTAAAAATTGTCTTAAAAGAGTTACAATGTATATGTAATAAATATAAGTAACTATCGTAACTTAAAAGACAGAGTAGATATATATTATTGTCATTGACTGCAAGTGGTTAATACAACTGTAAGTTACAGTTACAGTTACAGATGCACATTGTAACCCCTGGTAAACTATTAAACAGTAATGCAAAGAAGAAGCATGGATACAAAGCTAACAGGAAATTTTAAATGAAATTCTATATTCAAATAATGCAAAAGAAAAGGAGAACAGAGGTATATAAAAGAGAGATGAGGCTCAGCAAGGTTGTACAAGTTGGGCAGGAGGCACCACTGTGCAATGGCAGAGGCTGCATAGAAGACCCAGGTTTAGTTCCTGCATCCACCTAAACAGGCCATGCACTGTGGTGTGGTCTTAGCTAATTGGGAAGCTTGGGCAGGAGGACTGCGATGAAGCAATTTTCTATCAAAAATCTCTCTCTCCCCTTCCTTCTCTTTCTCTTGTTTAATTTTTTTAAAAAAAGTGAGAGAAAGAGACAATTTAAAAATAAAATGGTAGGGACCAGCAGTTAGCGTAATGGCTATGTCGTTGGGCTCCCATGCAGTCGACCGCGGTTCGAGCCCTGGACCCGGTGGCTTAAACTCACGCCGGGCGCGTGTGCGTGTGTGCCCAAGATCCCGAGAGGAGAACGGAAGGAGAAGGGATTGCGGCATGGCCATCCCCCCTGGGGGGGGGGGTGATTTCTTGCTTTCTATCTCTCTGTCTCTCTGTCTGTCTGGCGAGCACACGCACCCTATAGCAAAAACCTCTCCAAAAAAATAATAACAATAATGAAAATAAATAAATAAATAAAATGGTAAACCAAACCTACTATAGCAATAATTACACTAAACATTATGTTAATGCAATAACTACATAAATCACAAAAATTAAGAGACAGAAAATGTCAGAATTATTTTTTCTTCTCTACGAGAGAGAGACACTTTAAATACAAAGGTACAGACAAGTTAAATGAGGAAAAATACACCATGTAGATAATAAGTATAAGAAGGCTTGGGGCCAGCAGGCGGCATGTGGTTAAGGGTGCTGGATTCCCACATGGCTGACTGCAGTTCAAGTCCCAGACCTGTAGGCTTGCATCCTCACTTTCCCTCTCTCTTTCTCTGTTCCTCTCTAGTCAAATTAAAATAAATAAATAAATGGATAAATAAAGTAATTCTTAAAAAAAAAAAAAAAAAAAAAAAAAAGAAGGTGCCTGGAGTGGCAATTAACATCGGATAAAATAGATGTCAAATAATATGTATTACTAGAAATAAAGAAAGCCAATACATAATGAGGAAAGAGAAAATTATCAGGAAGACATTTCAATCATACATGTGTATGTACCCAACAACAAAAGTATTAAAATAAATGAGGTAAAAATAGAATTAAAGTGAAAAAGAAGATAATTCCATAGTTTTCCTTATGATTTTCATATCCCTCTCCCAGCAACTGATGAAACAACTAATAAAAAATATGGCTTACGCTTTTACTAATAATTACAATACCACAGCCATCTTGACTTAATTGATATGTATAGAAGACTAGACCCAACACTAGCAGTTCATACAGAACATTTACCAAAATATAGAATATTATGGGCCATAAAACAGATCTGAGAAAAATTAAAGATTGAAAGAGTATGTTCTTAGATCACAACTCTATTAAGTTAGAAATAAAAAAACAAAAACATAACCAGGAAAACCACAAATGCTTAAAAATTAAGCAATATACTTTTAAATAATAACTGGTTCAAAAAAAGGGCATCATGAGAGAAATTTTAAAATATTTTTAATTAAGTCCTGGGTTGAAGTCTGAGTTCAGCCTAAAGGATGGGTGCTGTGGCACACAACTGTAATCCCAGAACTTAGAAGGCTGAGGCAGGAGGACTGACAGTACAAAACCTTTAAAAAAAAAAAAAAAAAGACAGAGAGAGAAAGTGAGAGAGGAAGAAATTAGGAAAGAAGAAAATATTTTTAATTAAATGATAATGAAAATACAACAGATCCAAATATATGAGATGCAGCTAAAGCAGGGTTCTGAGGATAATTCATAGCTTCAAAATCCTTATATTAGAAAAAAGAGAAGCTGGTTCTCAGAAAAGATCAATAAAATGCAAGCTCCATAATGCAGGGATCTTTTCTGCTGGTTCACTGCTCTACCCATCAGTATCTAACACAAAATAGAAACTCAATAAGTATTTGATAAACTAATGAATAAATGGGTAAATGGTATCTCTTATGAAACATAATTAATTTCTGGGGATATAAAGATGATTGATTTACATGCCTATTTTAAGAAGTTCTCCATATGGCGGAGAAGACAAATATTCATGAGTTTCTAAAATAATTTGGATATATAATCGAGAATTATACAAAGTGACAGGTGAACATACTGGGTTGTCAGGAAGTTATAACACATTTTTGCATAGGAAAATACATCACTACTTTCCCAACAACCTAATAGGTTACAGTATATTAACTGTATTTAGAAAGCAGGATCAAGCAGGGATTGACCTTGAAGAATAAAAATATTCAGTAGATAGAAAAGCAAGAGTAAGAAGAATGGCATTCCAGGCAAAGAAAATGATTTATGTATTTATTGTTAGGTTTATTTTATTTCTTCCATGAGAATGAGAAAGACAGAGAAAGAGGGGGAGAGAAAGAGAGAGAGACAAGCACCCTCGACAGGGTGCCCACATCAGGACCCACCCCCAGCCTCACCAGCCCAGCTCACAGGCACACGTGTGCCCAGTGGACAAAGGGAGCCCTCCAGATACAAAACCAGGACCTTGCCATGTGGGTCCAGAACAGCAGAGGAATGCTTTACCACTACACTACTGCTGCAGGTCCAGCAAAGAGCAATTATTAAGTACAAATACACATCGACAACTGCTAAGACTTACGAAGAAAACGTTATGTAAGTCTTTTATTTTCTATTTGTTTCATTGCCAGAGCGTATGTGTGCCCGGGGGTGGGAGGGACGGCACCCTTGATAGTACGTGCTTATGCTGCAAACCCTTCTCCACTTCTCTATCCTGTCGGGATCCTGGGCATGGACGCACATGCACACAATTTTTAAGCTGCCAGGGCCAGATTCGACTCATGGTTGGCCATGTGGGACCCATTCCTTTAAACACTAAGCTAACAAAGTCAGCCCATATAAGTCTTTGAAAAAAATATTATCTGAGGCATAGCTCTTTAAGGACATCAAACAATGAGGCAAGAATATCTTGCAAACACCCTTTTCTGATATTCTTCCCTATGTAGAACTAAATCTACTATTTATTTGTTTGTTTATTCATTTAGCCATAGGGCTTATGCACTTGCTGGAGAGAGACTAAGAGAGGGAAAGTGAGAAATCATCCCTGGACGGGATAGCCCTTCTTCATTCTCCTCTCAGAATTTAGGGCATCCACGCACAAATGCCCAGCATGATTTTCAAGCCACCAGGTCTGGGACTTGAACTACAGTTGGCCATGTGGGAATCCAGTGCCTTAACCACCACACCACCTGCTGGCCCCTAAATATGCTATTCTTTATTCTCCTGACATGGATCTATACAGTTGGGAGTACTGGTGGGTGGGTGTATATGGTCCTTTTTGCTGTCTCTCCCTGTTGATTGAGATATATAAAGAACTTTTAAAAGTCAATGATGAAAGGGAACCAGCAGTTAGCGTAATGGCTATGTCGCTGGACTCCCACATAGTCGACCGCGGTTCGCGTCCTGGACCCGGTGGCTTAAAACTCACGCCGGGCGCATGTGCGTGCGTGCCCAAGATCTCGAGAGGAGAACGGAGGAGAAGGGATTGCGGCGTGACCATCCCCCCTGGGGGGTGATTTCTCGCTTTCTGTCTCTATGTCTCTCTCTGTCTGTCTGGCGAGCGCACGCGCCCTATGGCGAAAACCTCTCAAAGAAAAAAAAAGTCAATGATGAGAAAACAACCCAATTAAAAAAAAAAAACAAAGACAAAAGACTTGAATAGACACTTCACCAAAGAAATGATATGGATGACAAATAGGCACATGAAGAGACGTTCACCATCTGTAGTCATTGTAGAAAGGCAAGTTACAGCCACCAGGTATCGCTGCTCACCTATCATCACTGCTCACCTATCACAGTGGTTAAAATAAAAAATACTGACAAAACCAAATGCAGTGAGAATGTGGAGCAAAGCAAACTCTCTTATATTGCTAGTGAGCACACAGAGGATAGGCCACTCCAGAAAAAGGTTCAGTGTTTTCTTATAGCTTAACATAAACTTCTCACATGCCCTAGCAATCCCCAGGTACTTCCTCTAGAGAAAGGAACATGTATTCAGAGAAAAACCTGTACACCAAGGTCAGTAGTGACTCTATTTAGATCCAGTAAACACCGGAGACAACTAGTAAATGGATACATTGTGGTATGTCTATACAGAGGAAGAGTTCTCAGTAATGAAAAGGAATAAACGACTGAAATACAAAACAACTTGGCTAGGTCTCAAAGGCACTATGGAGTGAAAGAAGCTAGTCTCAAAAGGTGACATGCATACCTATGATTCCATTTATAGGATGTTCTCCAGGAGACAAAACTACCAAAGGAGCAAAGACTAGTGGTTGCCAAGGGCCAGGATAGGGTCGTAGCACAGGGAGTTTTAAAGGGTGACCAGAAGGTACTGTACGGCTGTGCAGTTACCTGAACCTCTAGTGTATTAAAATACAGGCTCTCCTTACATAGCCATGGAATCCCGTTCCTATTACCAGGTCGTTAAGCGAGGCACTTAAAGGCAGATATCTTGAGGTGTGTCATGGCGCATGTAGGCATGTAATTTTTTTTTTTTTTGAGAGGTTTTTGCTATAGGGTGCGTGCGCTCGCCAGACAGACAGAGAGAGACATAGAGACAGAAAGCAGGAAATCACCCCCCAGGGGGGATGGTCACGCCGCAATCCCTTCTCCTCCATTCTCCTCCCGGGATCTTGGGCACGCACGCACACACGCCGGGCACGCACGCACACGCGCCTGGCGTGAGTTTAAGCCACCGGGTCTGGGACACAAACCGCGGTCGACTACGTGGGAGTCCAGCGACATAGCCATTACGCTAACTGCTGGTCCCTGTAGGCATGTATTTTTGAGTATGTATTTTTCAATAGACATCGTGAGACGCCACACTAAAATGACATCATTCTAATCCATACAAAAAGCTTACATTAGATAAATGCCAGAAAGTGACAAGACATACCACAATAGTATAAATCCGGTGTAATCGTTCTTATTTATTCTGAATACTACTACAGGTGCACAATAAAGTCTAAATTTATAAATAAACATGTAGTCTTCTGTGATTGTGAGCATTCTGTGTAGTGAGTACTAACCACTGCAGGAACAGATAAAGACAGAGTTGGGATTCCCAAGACACACAGACTGAGAAAGGGCTCCCTCACTGGAGAACTATCACTAACAGGTAGGTCGTTAAGTAGGGGTTGGCAGGGGCCAGCAGATGGCGCAGCAGTTATGTCACTGGACTCCCACATGTCTGACTGTGGTTCAGGTCCTAGACTCAGTGGCTTGAAACTCATGCCTGGTGTGTGTGTGTGTGTGTGTGTGTGTGTGTGTGTGTGTGCCTAAGATCCCAGGAGGAGAATGGAGATTGAGGTGTGACCATCCCTCCGAAGGATGGTTTTTCACTTTCCCTCTCACTGTCTATGTCTCTGTCTCTCTCTCTCTGGTGAGCATTCATATGCTCTTGGCCTAGTGGTTAAGGGAGCTGGATCCCACATGGCCAACCATACAGTTTGAGAGTCCCAGCCCGGTGCCTTAAAAAGCATGGTAGGGGGAACCAGCAGTTAGCGTAATGGCTATGTCGCTGGACTCCCATGTAGTCAACCGCAGTTCGCGTCCCGGACCCGGTGGCTTAAAACTCAGGCCGGGTGCGTGTGCGTGCGTGCCCAAGATCCCGAGAGGAGAATGGAGGAGAAGGGATTGCGGCGTGACCATCCCCCCTGGGGGGTAATTTCTCGCTTTCTGTCTCTATGTCTCTCTCTGTCTGTCTGGCGAGCGCACACGCCCTATAGCGAATAAAACCTCTAAAAAAAAAATTAAAAAAAAAGCATGCTAGGTCCCAAAACCTGAACAGGATGGAGAAGATGAGAAGAAGCTTGAGAATTGATCACCCCCCACTTGGGGTGCTCTCTCCCGCTCCCTCTCTTTTGGTCTCTCTGTCCCTCTCAGAACATACTCACATATATATAAAAAACTATTTCAGAAGTGGGAGTTATGTTGAGTGTTAACATACAAAATAAAATAACTTCATAAGCAGTTAATGAAATAAGATCTACCCATGCATTGGCTTGCCACTTTGGGAGTTACTATTTTTGCCTGCGGAGACTGCTTGCTATTTTATCGTGAGATCTCAGCAGAAATTTATGTCAATGGAAATGGAATACTTGTTGCTCACGGGAAAGGGATCATCCTTAAGGTCTTTGCAACTCCTTGTGAATGGAAGGCCATTCTGTGAGATTCCTGCATTTGTATTTGACCTGGATAGAAACATAAGAAAGTCCTACTCCCCAGTATCAAGTCAATCAGAAGACAAAGGTGGGGAGAATAAAAAGTAAAAAAGATATTTTATATCTGTCTTCGCTCTGAGGAGCAATTAAACAGCTTAACAAAATCGTGTACTGTGTGAGTAAGAGATGGAGGCAGGTCTGTGTAGAGATGGTGTACTGTGTGAGTAAGAGGTGGAGGCAGGTCTGTGTAGAGATGGTGTACTGCGTGAGTAAGAGGTGGAGGCAGGTCTGTGTAGAGATCGTGTACTGCGTGAGTAAGAGGTGGAGGCAGGTCTGTGTAGAGATGGTGTACTGCGTGAGTAAGAGGTGGAGGCAGGTCTGTGTAGAGATGGTGTACTGTGTGAGTAAGAGGTGGAGGCAGGTCTGTGTAGAGATGGTGTACTGTGTGAGTAAGAGGTGGAGGCAGGTCTGTGTAGAGATGGTGTACTGTGTGAGTAAGAGGAGGAGGCAGGTCTGTGTAGAGATGGTGTACTGTGTGAGTAAGAGGTGGAGGCAGGTCTGTGTAGAGATGGTGTACTGTGTGAGTAAGAGGTGGAGGCAGGTCTGTGTAGAGATGGTGTACTGTGTGAGTAAGAGGTGGAGGCAGGTCTGTGTAGAGATGGTGTACTGTGTGAGTAAGAGGTGGAGGCAGGTCTGTGTAGAGATGGTGTACTGTGTGAGTAAGAGGTGGAGGCAGGTCTGTGTAGAGATGGTGTACTGTGTGAGTAAGAGGTGGAGGCAGGTCTGTGTAGAGATGGTGTACTGCGTGAGTAAGAGGTGGAGGCAGGTCTGTGTAGAGATGGTGTACTGCGTGAGTAAGAGGTGGAGGCAGGTCTGTGTAGAGATGGTGTACTGCGTGAGTAAGAGGTGGAGGCAGGTCTGTGTAGAGATGGTGTACTGCGTGAGTAAGAGGTGGAGGCAGGTCTGTGTAGAGATGGTGTACTGCGTGAGTAAGAGGTGGAGGCAGGTCTGTGTAGAGATGGTGTACTGCGTGAGTAAGAGGTGGAGGCAGGTCTGTGTAGAGATGGTGTACTGTGTGAGTAAGAGGTGGAGGCAGGTCTGTGTAGAGATGGTGTACTGTGTGAGTAAGAGGTGGAGGCAGGTCTGTGTAGAGATGGTGTACTGTGTGAGTAAGAGGTGGAGGCAGGTCTGTGTAGAGATGGTGTACTGTGTGAGTAAGAGGTGGAGGCAGGTCTGTGTAGAGATCGTGTACTGCGTGAGTAAGAGGTGGAGGCAGGTCTGTGTAGAGATCGTGTACTGCGTGAGTAAGAGGTGGAGGCAGGTCTGTGTAGAGATCGTGTACTGTGTGAGTAAGAGGTGGAGGCAGGTCTGTGTAGAGATGGTGTACTGTGTGAGTAAGAGGTGGAGGCAGGTCTGTGTAGAGATGGTGTACTGTGTGAGTAAGAGGTGGAGGCAGGTCTGTGTAGAGATGGTGTACTGTGTGAGTAAGAGGTGGAGGCAGGTCTGTGTAGAGATGGTGTACTGTGTGAGTAAGAGGTGGAGGCAGGTCTGTGTAGAGATGGTGTACTGCGTGAGTAAGAGGTGGAGGCAGGTCTGTGTAGAGATGGTGTACTGCGTGAGTAAGAGGTGGAGGCAGGTCTGTGTAGAGATGGTGTACTGCGTGAGTAAGAGGTGGAGGCAGGTCTGTGTAGAGATGGTGTACTGCGTGAGTAAGAGGTGGAGGCAGGTCTGTGTAGAGATGGTGTACTGCGTGAGTAAGAGGAGGAGGCAGGTCTGTGTAGAGATGGTGTACTGTGTGAGTAAGAGGTGGAGGCAGGTCTGTGTAGAGATGGTGTACTGTGTGAGTAAGAGGTGGAGGCAGGTCTGTGTAGAGATGGTGTACTGTGTGAGTAAGAGGTGGAGGCAGGTCTGTGTAGAGATGGTGTACTGTGTGAGTAAGAGGTGGAGGCAGGTCTGTGTAGAGATGGTGTACTGTGTGAGTAAGAGGTGGAGGCAGGTCTGTGTAGAGATGGTGTACTGTGTGAGTAAGAGGTGGAGGCAGGTCTGTGTAGAGATGGTGTACTGCGTGAGTAAGAGGTGGAGGCAGGTCTGTGTAGAGATGGTGTACTGCGTGAGTAAGAGGTGGAGGCAGGTCTGTGTAGAGATGGTGTACTGCGTGAGTAAGAGGTGGAGGCAGGTCTGTGTAGAGATGGTGTACTGCGTGAGTAAGAGGTGGAGGCAGGTCTGTGTAGAGATGGTGTACTGCGTGAGTAAGAGGTGGAGGCAGGTCTGTGTAGAGATGGTGTACTGCGTGAGTAAGAGGTGGAGGCAGGTCTGTGTAGAGATGGTGTACTGTGTGAGTAAGAGGTGGAGGCAGGTCTGTGTAGAGATGGTGTACTGTGTGAGTAAGAGGTGGAGGCAGGTCTGTGTAGAGATGGTGTACTGTGTGAGTAAGAGGTGGAGGCAGGTCTGTGTAGAGATCGTGTACTGTGTGAGTAAGAGGTGGAGGCAGGTCTGTGTAGAGATCGTGTACTGCGTGAGTAAGAGGTGGAGGCAGGTCTGTGTAGAGATCGTGTACTGCGTGAGTAAGAGGTGGAGGCAGGTCTGTGTAGAGATCGTGTACTGTGTGAGTAAGAGGTGGAGGCAGGTCTGTGTAGAGATGGTGTACTGCGTGAGTAAGAGGTGGAGGCAGGTCTGTGTAGAGATCGTGTACTGCGTGAGTAAGAGGTGGAGGCAGGTCTGTGTAGAGATGGTGTACTGCGTGAGTAAGAGGTGGAGGCAGGTCTGTGTAGAGATGGTGTACTGTGTGAGTAAGAGGTGGAGGCAGGTCTGTGTAGAGATGGTGTACTGTGTGAGTAAGAGGTGGAGGCAGGTCTGTGTAGAGATGGTGTACTGTGTGAGTAAGAGGTGTCTGTGTAGAGAGTACTGCGTGAGAGAGGTGGAGGCAGGTCTGTGTAGAGATGGTGTACTGCGTGAGTAAGAGGTGGAGGCAGGTCTGTGTAGAGATGGTGTACTGCGTGAGTAAGAGGTGGAGGCAGGTCTGTGTAGAGATGGTGTACTGCGTGAGTAAGAGGTGGAGGCAGGTCTGTGTAGAGATGGTGTACTGCGTGAGTAAGAGGTGGAGGCAGGTCTGTGTAGAGATGGTGTACTGCGTGAGTAAGAGGTGGAGGCAGGTCTGTGTAGAGATGGTGTACTGTGTGAGTAAGAGGTGGAGGCAGGTCTGTGTAGAGATGGTGTACTGTGTGAGTAAGAGGTGGAGGCAGGTCTGTATAACAGCTGTGCCATGGCAGCCTGGACCGTCACACCTGACTGGGAAGGTCTCGGGCCGCAGGAGGAAGACCGGCAGGTTCTACCGAGGTGGGAGAGGCTATCTCAGAGCTAAGGCCTGGCGCGCCGGGGAGGAGGCATTACTCAAGCATCGGCCACAGGCCCTGGAGTCAAGCCACTGGGTCTAAATCCCACCTCGCTTTTCCTAGCTGTGAGCCCCAGGGCAAGCTATTTCATCTCTATGTGCCCCAGTTCAGCCACTGGAAAGCAGGGACAGTCGCATCCACCTCGTAGGATTGCTATGATGTCAAGTGCATTAGTACATGTAGAGTGGGCCTGCGGATGGCGTGGTGGTTAAGGCACTAGATCCCACATGGCCGGCTCCATGGTTTGACTTCCAGACCCAGCAGCTTAAAGAACAGCCAGGTGTGCGCGCGCGCGCGCGCGCGCGTGTGTGTGTGTGTGTGTATGTGTGTGTGCCCAGAATCTCAAGAGGAAAAGGGACTGAGATGTGGCCAACTCCTCACCAAGGGGGGTGATTTTTTATTTTCTCTCTCTGGTGAGTGCACATGATGTATGGCAAAAAAAATCTTAAAAAAAAAAATGTGTGTGTGTGTGTGTGTACAGAACACTCAGAATACATTTTTATGTAGGCTGACTATACACATGAGCTGTAAATAAGCTACCGATGTTACCACCAACCAAAATGCCCACAGTAATCCAAGTGTAGCGTGTCCTCCAACGTCCCCACGTGCTGAGCACTGCTATGCAGATCAGCGCTGAATAATCAGGAATTCGTGGTCCTTACGGTCACGTGCCACGGGAGGATGTCTGGGTCGGCAACGGGCCGCGTGGACAGCTGCGGTCCTGTAATGAGCACAGGCCTGGCCCTCAGGTGTGTGCTCGGGCACTCTGCATGAAGACAGAACTGCTGCAAGACACGCTTCTCAGAACACACCCGTCATTCCCTGATGGGTGACTGTAATCGGTGCCCCAAATCCCAAAAAAAAGTAATGGAGAAGAAGAGATTGTGGTGTGACCATCCCCATGGGGGGGAGAGGAGCGCTTAAAAAATTAAAAAGCTTTATAGTTTAAAATAGACCACTGTGGTCTCAGAGCTGGCTAGATAGATAGACAAAACTTCAATTAAACTGCATAAGCGAGACTCCTAATCACATCACCAAATGTGTAGGCCCTGCTTTCCCTCCCTGTCCCCGCGCCGCTGCAACCGGTCTGAGGCCCCTAACCTTGGGCTTGAGGGCCATGTTGTTCCAGTACTTTCTGCTTCACGCAGCAAGGCATGGGGCGGGGCAACAGCATAATGAAAAGGAAAACCCACAGCTCAGTTTAGACGACACAGCCCAGTCCGCCCTCTGCCATTTTGCAGGATTCCACAGCACCAAATGGGAAATTTCCTCTGAAGTCCATCGAAAAAATTCTCATTCAATTGTGAACATTGCATACATAAAGCTTTCATGAGTTATTTATTTATTTTAAAGAATTATTTTATTTAGATTTATTTATTTATTTATTTTGATTTTACCAGAGAGGGATAGAGTAATAGAGAGAGAGAGAGAGAAATAAATGATAAATAAATAAATAAAAAGATAACAGGCTGTATTATTGACATTCTTTTCACTGCCTCCACAGATAAAATTCAGAGGTACAGGCACTGAAGTTAACTTCAAACTAAATAACTTGTTGGAGCTGGCAGGTGGCGTGGTGGTGAGGAGCGCTGGATTCCCACATTGGTGACCGTGGTTCAAGTCCCAGACCTGGCGGCTTACTTTCTCACTTCCCCCTCTCTCTGTCTTTCTCTGCTCAAATTTAAAAAATAATAATAAACAAAGTTGAATAAAATAATTCTTTTTTTTAAAGAAGAAGTCAGGCAACTTGGGGCAAGCTCCTGTTAAGAGCCGACGCGGATCCGGGTGCTAAGGGACAGTCCTCTCCTTGAGAAGTGTGCACCACGGCCAGACCCTAGGTCCAATCAAGGTCCCTGATGCCAAGCCTGGTGACGCCCCTGCCACGCCACACTCCTCTGGGCAGCACCAGCTCTGACGCTGACAGAGACCGGCTCCAGCAGGCCGGGGAGGGTGGCTGCTGCCTCGTAGGTCGGTGCTAGGAGCCGGCACCAGCCCAGCACAGGAGAGGAAGGTGCTGCTGCAGCTCAACAGGTCTCCTAAGTGGCAGTCTGATAAAGCGAAAAGCAGTCGCTATAAAAGCAGCCAGTTCCCACGGTGAGCAGCCGCGGAGCCTATAACTGAGGGTGCTGTAGGGCCAGAAGCTCCAGCCGAGGGCAGGGGCCTGGGTCTTCTCGGAGGGGCTGGCTCCTGAGGGCCAGCTGGGCTGGCTGGAGCCAGGCTTGTGGACACGCTGGCACCCAGCGTGGATTCAGAAAACACAGGTGAGCTGGACGGTGACAGCAGCATGTGTGAAGGGGCACAGTGGACCAGGAGGACAGCCAGCCGCCTAGCAGGACTGAAGACGTGGAAATAAGAAGCGCGAGGGGAGAATGGAGTGTGGCGTTGGCTAGCTAGCCTGCACCTGTAAGGTGAAATTCAGAGCCTCTTTTCATTTTTTTGCCAGAGGGAGCACACACTTCGCAGAGAGACAGAGAAACAGAAAGAAACGGGTGGGGTCATGTCACAATCCCTTCTCTTTAATTTCTCCACCCCTTCAGGATTTGAGGCCTGAACACTCATGCGCCTGGCATGCTCTTCAGGCTGCGGGAGCCAGGACTCAGACTGCACAGCCGGCCCTGCGGGGTGTGACTCTCATAAGCTACCCGGTCAGCCCCGACAGGACTTTCATGTGGGCATGAGGGATGATAAGATAAAAGCAGCAGCGATTTGAAAGGAAGCTTACCGGTTCCAGAAGCCCCAGTCTAAGAAGGAACCCACAAGAAGGACTGAGAAAGTAGTAAGGGTGGGGACTTGGGCAAGGAGAGTATGAACAAAGATGATAAACAGAATCAAAACAGGGCTGAGCTCCACACAAGAGCTCTGTTTCCCACCTCCACCCTGGGAAGAGCTGGGGCTGCACCTGCTCGGAGCACTGGTGGGACCACCATGGCCATGATCCTGGCCACACTCCCACCCAAACGCCGTCTGTGCGGGCACCGGAAAATGCCGAGCACCTCCCAGATATATGGGAGTGTGAGTGTTGTCGCTCAAACACCCGAACGCTATTTAATAATAATCCATTGGTTACCAGGGCCCCACACACAGAAGCATGTGCCCATGTATCTTCATGTCTGGTTCCTGCATTCGATATTCAAAAACACCCACAGGGACCAGCAGTTAGCGTAATGGCTATGTCGCTGGACTCCCACGTAGTCGACCGTGGTTCGAGTCCCGGACCCGGCGGCTTAAACTCACGCGGGGCGCGTGTGCGTGCGTGCCCAAGATCCCGAGAGGAGAATGGAGGAGAAGGGATTGCGGCGTGGCCATCCCCCCTGGGGGGTGATTTCCTGCTTTCTATCTCTCTGTCTCTCTCTGTCTGTCTGGCGAGCGCACGCGCCCTATAGCAAAAAAAAAAAACCTCTCCAAAAAAAGAAAAAACAAACAAACAAACAAACAAACAAAAACAAAAACACCCACAGTGCCAGAGCTATGGTCTCAAAAGGCGGAATTTTTCTTAAAAAGAACACAGAATGCTTAGTAGTCCTAACTACATTGAAGATACCTGTGTCCTGCCCTCTGGCTGGAGGCAGAGCTTTTCTTTGCAGTCATTTGCAACCACCTCACCAGCTGCAGGATGTCTTTGTTCAAAAAAAGAGCAACCCGATCTCTCATCTCTGCACCAGGCTGCCTGTCCGGTGCTTAGTGCTCAGTATTCAGCGACGTGGCAGCACTGAAGCCGTGCTCGAAGCTGTGCTCCGGCGACCTCCCTGATTTACTGCTCTCCAGACAGGGAGTGAACGCTCTGCTTACCTAACTACAGATGCAATCCCTGCTCAGGGTCTGTGGTTAGCCACAGCAGTCCATTCTAACCGGCAAATTAGGAAACAGAAACGCACTTGTAGATCCTAATCTAAATGACTGTGGAACCTGCTCCCATTCCCTGTCATCAGTCGGCCTGGCCGTTGTGTAGTCTCTGGAGTTGAAAGAGACAGGCACCCGCTCCCCTGGAGCAGCAGGCAGCCAGTGTGGTTAAGGGCCTGGATCTAAAGACCTGGACTCCCGTCATCCGAACAAGTCACCGAGTGCTCCACTCAGCCTCCTGATCTGTACGGTGGGGTAATGCCCTACTTGAGCTGAGAGGGTCAAAGTGAAAGAGCTCCACATGGAAGTGGAAAATCCGAAGGTTAGCAAAAGCATTTTCCTGCAATCACCGTGTCGTTATTACCCAGCCTGTGCTTCTGCCTTTACACGGGGGTGAGGGAGGCTGTGCTGAGGCAGGGGATCCCGATAGGAAGTGTGCAAGCCTTTTTTTTTTTAATTTTTTTTGCCATAGGGTGCTTATGCTCACTAGAGAGAGACAAAGAGAGAAAGAAAGTGAGAAATCAAGCCCAGGAGGGATGGCAATGCTGCAATCCCTTCTTCATTCTCCTCTTGGAATTTTGGACATGTATACACACTGCCCAGCGTGCTTTGCAGGCCATGGGGACTCAAACCTGTGGAGTCGGCCATGTCGGAGCCAGCGCCTTAACCACAGCACCACCTGCTGACCCTGTGCAGGCTTTTTACCAATGGGTTGAAATCACCCCACTACACCCCCACACCGTGCCTTCCTGTCACTCGGCTGCTGCCTCTGTTCGTTCAGTTCACTTCCAGCAAATGCTCAGATGAGACATTTGAACACAACTGCTCATGGAGTCAGACCGAAGCCAAATACAGCTTCAGGGCCAGCCGTGGCACGGTGGTTAAGGGGGCTGAGTTCCACGTGGCCAAATACACGGTTTGAGCCTGGACCTAGTGTGCATGCATGCGATTGAAATCCCAAAGAGGGAGAAATGGAGACGGGACTGTGGTGTGGCCATCTCCCTGGGGCTACTTTCTTTCTCTCTCCCCCCAGCCCCTCCGGCAAGTGCACTCACCCTCTGGCAAATTTAAAAAGAAAACTACAGCTTCAGTTCCGATCCCCAGACCCTCGCGTGCTGAGGACAGGACGTGGCACGTGCCTGTGTTGGGAGCCATCTCGCTCACACAAGTCCCTTAGGCTAACGGGGAAGTCACTACCTCCGGCTTGATGCTCTGCCTGGGGAGCTGACTGCCTGACATCCAACTCGTTTTCTGAGACTTTGCCTCAAACCAAAGAGCAGAACTATGATCTAGAAACCAACTGAGGAGGAAGGGAGAGGTTCGATTCCTCCCTTGCCCTGGGCGGTCCCCTCCTCAGGAGCTGCAGCACAGGGAGCGCTGGCGGCCTACCGCGACCCAGAATGCGGGATTTCCTTCCGACGGTCTCTCCACACCACACGGGTGTGACAGGGCTGCTGGCGTGCACCGGCGCTGATGCCACACGGCACACAGTTCGTTCTGGGAATTACAAACTGAGAATACACTGAAAAGATAAAGTATGGTATTAACCTCAGCACCCTCCGCCCCCCCCCCCAGGAGACGTGGTGTATAGGTAGTTAAAAAACGTTAAATAGAAATGTGTACGCCCACCACTGTGTGCAGCCGGAAGCCGTGTGCCAACCACAGGTCCGGATCCGGGTCAGCTGGAAAACACGTGTCAGGCACACCCGTGGGCACCCAGAATCCTCAGGGGTCAGAGGTTTTCCTTAGGGAAGGGGACTGCAGCCTGAGACCCTGACAAAGGAGCCTCCCTCTCTCTCACACACACACGCACGTGCTCTCTAGCACATAAGTAAATTAAAATTTCTAAAAACTACAGCTAGATCAAGGGGCTGGATGGTAGCACCGTGAGGAAACGTGACATTCTGCAAAGCTGACCCACATGGGAAGGTTCTAGGTTCGGGTCCTGCTACCTCGCTGAGTATGCCAGACATGCGCGTGCCCTTACACGGGGGCTGGCTGGCCACACGCGTGTGCCTGTACTCCGGGGCTGGCTGGGCACACATGTGTGCCCTTACTCTATTTTGGCATAGATGCCCTATGAGGGTTGCTGCCTCTCTCTCGCAGAAGAAATAAATAAACTTTAAATAAAGAAAAAGATCAACTTCTGTAACCACCTAAAGGCTGTGACACCCCCGAAGCCCTTGCTGCCCAAGTGCCTGGATAACCTGGGACGTTGTGACAGTGTCAGGTAGTGACGTCCTCCGTGTCCACGCCAGGTCTCCCAGCAGAGCCCCTCCCGGTCCTGCGGTGGGGGTGTTGCACTCACACAGCTGGGCCAGAAGCGCATAGCCCGTGTCACAGCGTAGCACTGAGTTGTTCGAACTGATTTTTCTTCTGTTTGTCTGACTGCAGAAGTACAAAAGCCCTTCAGAGAAGACGCGAACACGAGGGGAACCCAGACGTAACCATCAGCCCTTCCGCGGCAGGCGAGGCTGGCCACTGCCTGGTGCCCAGTCACAGCCCAGGATGGGCCTGACACCCTCTTGGGGTGCTGGGTGGGGAAGGTGAGCTCCTCCCAGACTCTCCCCATTCTACCATGGTGGGGGTGCACCAGACCGTGCCTCCTGACACCTCGGGCTGGTGCTGTCTCCACTGCCCCCGTCCTGGCCCGGAGATGCCAATGGCCACCTTGTCTAAAGCTCATGTGACAGACGGCACCTCCGAGGGGATAGTTCCCAGCTTGGCAGGTCGGCTAAGGGAGAACACAGTTTCTAAATCACCAAACCTTATCAGCATAAAGAAAGAAGGAACGTTTCCAAGAACTGTGAAGCCAGGATAGGGGGAAAGTCACCCTGGTTTTCAATGAAAACTGTTCTGGTGGGAAAAGGAGGTACGAACCGCAGCTAGCCCTTTCGCTGTCAGAGACCTACAGTCCGTGTTGGCTCAGGGACAACACACGTGACACAGGAGCACAGGAAGCACCGCGCTCAGCGTGTGACGGTGAAAGGCATGTTCAGGCCACAACCAAACGTTTAGGTGAGGAGCTGGCATGCTCAGTGTCTGCTCTCTTCTGCACATGTGGCCACAGATCAGGGTCCTGGTTTTCCTCCTCCTGGACCTGCTGACCTGCCTTGGCTGGGGCCTGGGCACCTGGCAAGCCCACACCCCTTCCTGGGTGACCTCCGCCACCAGCCTCCGCCATACCCTTGACTAGCGACAGACACCTTCAACTCCAGCTCTGACTGCATTCTGGACATGCTCACCTGCAGACAGAGGCAGGTGTGCATGCATGCTCACGTGTGTGTGCACAAGTCTGACAGGCAAAGTTAAATATGTGTGTGCACAAACAAACGTGCATATGAGCATGATAGGTGAAGTTAGAGGAACCTGTGTGTGCATGCATATGCACACATGAGTATGACAGATGAAGTTAAACATGTGTGCACACGTGCACTTGCGTGTACATGTACATGTGTGTGCACGTGACCGATGACGTGAAACTGGTCTTGCCTCTTCTCTCCCACTGCTGTCCTTTCAGAAGGCACCACATGGGGCCAGTCATGAATCACAAATCCTTGATTACTCTTGAGAGATCCCAAGTTGCTTCCCCTTAACATCAAATCAGCAATCAAATCCTGCTGACCCCCAGCACTGCGTATTTATCACTGTAAACGTCCTCGGAACGTCTACAGGTTGCCTCTCCATGGGTGCAAGATATTTCTGAAATCCATGCAGTTTTTTCATATTATGCACTTTTTTTGCTACGGAGGTGCATGTGCTCATTGGAGAGAGACAGAGAGAGTAAAAGACAGAGAGAAAGTGGGAAAGCACCCCCCAGGGGAATGGCCACATTGCCACCCCTTCTCCTCCGTCCTCTCAGGGTTTTGAGCACACACATGCACGTGTGCAGCATGTTTCTCAAGCTTCCGGGTCTGAGACTTGAACTGTGCAGTTGGCCGTGTGGGATCCAGCTGCCTCAGCCACGATGCCACTTGCTAGCCCCCCATGCTCTTTTTGAAGACCCCCTTGCACTTCAACCCTCTGAGCTCAGCTCAATATTGTCTCCTCCTGCCTCTAGAACAGCAGGTGGGACTGGGGGCTCCCCCGTGGATTACCAGAGCACCCACACACCCCGCAGTCCAGCACTTACTGGAACTTTCTGCAAGCATCTGTTTACTTAGGTCCTTCGCATCAGACAGCGAGCTCCTTGGCTTCAGGGACCGTGACATTCATCTCGGCATCCTCACCAGCGAGCACACCGCCAGGCCCAAAGTCAGCCCTCGAGGAGGATGCCAAGTGAACCATGCTTCGAAGACGCCACAGTACTGGCCCTGAAAGTCCGGCCCACAGATCCCCGAGAGCCCTTCGGGGAGCCCGTGAGGCTGAAGCGACCTGCAGCACCGAGACGTTATTTCCTGTCTTGGTGTTGACATTCGCACTGACGGCGGAGGCCACAGTTTGAACATGACCTCCACAATTGACGGGTGGGGAACTTAATGCCCAGTGCAGCAGTAGTGAGAGATGAGCCTATTTGTATTTTGGGTTTTTTTGTTTGTTTATTTATTAATTTATTTGCCAGAGACAGAAACAGAGAGGGAGATGAAGAAGTCCTTCCGTGGGGGGTGGTCACGCCACAATCCCTCATCCATTTTTCCTCTCAGGATTTTGGGCACACACCTACATGAGTCTGACATGTTTTTCTTTCTTTTTTAAACATTTTATTTATTATTATTTGTCTTAATTTGCTTTAGGGCAGGTGTGCTCACCAGAGAGAGACAGGGAGAGTCCCACCAGGCCTGGGACTCCACGTGGGACGCCAGTGTTCCAACCACCACGCCGCCCGCTGGCACCTCCGGCATGTTCGTTGAGCCATGGGGTCCGGGACTCTAACCACGCAGTAGGCCTTGTGTGACCTAGCCACCTTGATCATTCTGCCGGCTGGCCCAAGAGGTGGGGCCTGTAAGACGTGACTGGCCCACAGTGAGGCCCTGCTGCTGTCACGGCTGGGTGAGCGCTGCCTGTGGGATGCCATATCTCGGGAGCCGGCTGCTGGCGAGAGGAGCTCACCCCCTTCAGTCTGGCCCACACACTCGCCCGCCCTTCTGCTTCCCGCCACGGGCTGACACGGCGCAGAGGCCGTCACAGATGTCGGCCCACGCTCTGGGACTTGTCAGCCTCCAGAAGGGTGAGCCGAACACGTCCTCTCTGTAAGTGACGCAGTCTGTGGAACTCTGTTACAACAGCACCGGCGGGCTAGGACAGCAGGTGGTGCCCTGGTGCCCTAGTGCCAGTCGTGGCAGTGAACCACGGCCCCATGCTCAGACCAAGAAGTGTCACGCTCAGGTCGGAATGTCTTTGACGGCCAGCCACGTGGCTCAGTGCTAAGACACTGTGGTCTGAGAGCCAGGCCCATCAGGGAGCCCCAGGTTTGATTCCCGGCCCTCCCCAAATAGCTAGGTGCAGTGGTGGAGGCTGAAGCAGGAAGATCATGAGTTCAAGACTGGCCTGGGCAACAGAGTCTATCTTTAAAAAAAGAAGAGTAAAAGAAAGGCATCTTTGGCAAAGCCAAAAAGCGATTCATTTTACTAAAGCCCAGCCCATGTCCCTTTGTCAGAGCTCCCACTGCACACGCGGACACAGTCAGTCAGAGCTCCTGCTGTGCACACAGACACTGTCAGTCAGAGCTCCCGCTGAGCACGCGGACGCCGTCGGTCAGAGCTCCCGCTGCACACGCGGACGCCGTCGGTCACTGTTGGTCAGAGCTCCCGCTGCACACGCAGACACTGTTGGTCAGAGCTCCTGCTGCACACGCGGACACCGTCAGTCAGAGCTCCCGCTGCACACGCAGACACTGTTGGTCAGAGCTCCCGCTGCACATGCAGACACCGTCGTCAGAGCTCCCGCTGCACACGCAGACACTGTTGGTCAGAGCTCCCGCTGCACACGCGGACACCGTCAGTCAGAGCTCCCGCTGCACACGCAGACACTGTTGGTCAGAGCTCCCGCTGCGCACGCGGACACCGTCAGAGCTCCCGCTGCACACGCAGACACCGTCAGTCAGAGCTCCCGCTGCACACGCAGACACTGTTGGTCAGAGCTCCCGCTGCACACGCGGACACCGTCGTCAGAGCTCCCGCTGCACACGCGGACACTGTGGGTCAGAGCTCCCGCTGCACGCGTGGACGGACACTGGCCGTGCAGTGGGACACGTGGAATCGAGCTGTGAGCTTTTCTTCGGGGACGCCAGTTTTGAGGAAAGAACAACTGACCGATGGACTGCAGCTACTTGGACCCGACATTCTATTAGCAGCTTCTCAAAAAAGAGTGAAGGGAGACTCACTTCAAGAAAATCAACTGATGGTGTTTGCTGTCAGAGATAAAATCTGAGCTTAGAACTTTGTCAAACTTGTATCAGCCCCCAAGCGTGACAGCTTCCTAGTAACCAGAGACGTTTGAATGACGTGGTGGTAGGTGGCGCGGTATTAACCCATGCAAGCCTTGATACTGTGTAACGAAGTGTGTTACCTCCGGAAGATCCTAAGTCAGTGAGAACTGGTCTTCCTCAGGTGGCTAGCACAATGTTACAAGACCACACGTGGGAAAAGAGCACCTGAATGAATGCAAGAGAGCCTAAAGGTCTAAGGAGCACTGCCCACCCCCGACCTGCAGATGGCCTAATGGTTACATTGCTGGACCCCCCCAGAGCCCACTGCAGTTTGAGTCCTGGACCTGGTGGCTTAACCCTCATGCCGGGTACATGTGCGTGCATGCCCAAAATCCTAGGAGGAGAATGGAGGAGGAGGGATTGCGGCGTGGCCATCACCCTCTGGGGGGTGATTTCTAACTTTCTGTCTCTCTGGTGAGTGCACGCCCTATAGCAAAAAACTCTAAAAAAAAAAAAAAAAAAAAAAAAAAAAAAAAAAAAAAAAAAAGCAACACTGCCCCGCCAAAGGCGGGCTTGGACTGGAGACAGCAGGGAGACCGCAGCCACCAGGATGGGCTTCTCCCTGATCGCAGCCACGGGCCGACTGCCCAGCAGTTAAAAACGTACCTTGTACCTGCATCTGACAGTCGCATCATTTTGACTTTTTTCCTTTCTTTTTAAAAAAATTTGCAAAAGGGTGCGTGTGTTTGCCTGAGAGGCACAGAGAGGTGGAGAGAAAGCACCTCCAGCAGGGCGTGGTCACGTCACAGCCTTTCTCTGTCCTGTTGGGGCTTGGGGGACAGAGACGCACACCCAGCACGGTTTCCGAGCCCGAGGCTGGGACCCACGCTGCGCAGTTGGCCACTCGGGACCCAGGCCATGGGGCTGGCCCACCATCAATCAGGTGGAACATAAGTTGCCCAGATGGAGAGGCAGTGTGGGTCAGGAGAGTCACCAGAAACTTATTGCATGTGTCACCTGGCCCCTGGGTGGCCAGGCGAGCCCAGAGAGCCATCTCCAGCCTGTGGGCTGTGCTGTCTTCCTCCGTAGCAGAAGAACACCTTCCTCCATAGCAGCCAGGGCACAGGCTGGTGTGGTGAGCATCAAACCCAGTCCGAGCGGGAGCACCTGCCGTGGGAGCTCTGACCACAGGTGTGCCCCAGGACACCCCTTGGCCTCGCCTGGCAGCATTTGGTCTCGGTCATACTTGAGAAGGAAGGGGAAGGAAGCAAGGTGGTGCTTGCGGATGGAATTACAGAAGGAAAAGTGGGCCGAGGCCGGCCTCTGCACTGTGCTCACCCACAGCCACCGTGCAGGAAGTGCCGACTTCGCAGGGTCCTCCACATTCGTGGTCCCCTCGAGTTTCACGCTGCTTGGAACTGCCCTTTGCCTCTAAGCAAAGCGCACAATGTTCCTCTCGTAAGCGACTCCACGACAGGACTGATGCTGGTGTCACCAACGTGCTTTATCTTCAAATCATGAAGAAGCTAAGAGAACAGTACCGCACGCACCCTGAAAACCCTCTGAGTTTACAAAACCCTACCCAGAGTTATTTGGAAATCTTCCTCCATTAATCGCTTGTGATCTGTTGGACAAATCTCTCATTCTGCCACCCAGTTAAAGTTGTTTTTCCAGACTGCAAAAGGATTACAAAGAGCTGCTACAATTTGGCTATCTAGAATAAACATCTATTCAGCTTTATTTTAACAAAGACAAACTAAAGGGAACTTGTGTGCAGAAGAATAGATCAATTATCATTTCTCTAAGACAAGTCAGTGTTAATCATGACGCAACAGACGGGGTGTCGTTAGGGCAGAAGGGGCTCACAGAGCTCAGGGTGAGTACAGGGGAGCGTGAGCCGAGAGGTACTGCCATGACTACGCAGTACGCAAGCCAGGAGATACGGGCTGGACAGAAATGTTTTGGAGTCAAACAAACCAGTCTGAATACTGGTTCTGCCACTCCCTAGCTGTGTGACCGTGGGCAATTTTACCTCTCTGAGTCTGCACGTTCCATGTGAAAACGGAGGCACCCCCGCCACCCAGGATGGCTGTGAGAGTGAAGCGCGTGGACACTGACACGGCATTCGATGCAGTCTGTCTGGAGTCTGTCTCTGCTAGAGCAGCAACCCTGAGACACGGGGCTGGGGCCAGCCTGCACCCAGGACGCCAGCTCCCTGCTAACTGGTCCATTCAGGGAGCAGCCTGGGCAGCCTCAGCTGAGCCATGGCCCAAGCCTCCAGGCCACATCCTGGGTAAATTACGCAGGTGAGTCCCCAGTGATCTGGGAAGCGGCTCTAACTCACACTGTAACACAATCCACTATGTAACCCAGTCTTCATTTTACAGTTGGTGACCTATTCATTTTAAAATGCTTTAGAATAAAGCATGTTCCTTTGGGGTTGTTTGCTGTAGGGCATGTGTGCTCACTGGAGACAGGACGAGGGAAAGAGAGAAATCACCTCCCATGGAGACTGTCTCACAGCAATCCCTTCTCCGTTCTCCTTCCGGGATTTCGGGCGCGCACACACATGCACACGCACACGCACACACACCCAGCATAATTTTCGAGACATTGGGTCCAGGGCGCAAACTGTGGTGGGCCACGTGGGAGCCCGGTGCCTTAACCACCACGCCACCTGCTGGTCCCTTTGATGCCTCTTTAAAGATGAATTTGAGTCCAGAATTTCTTCAGGTCCCTTCCAACTGTAGGGGTCCATGCAGGTGACGAGAACTCCCCTTCCCCTTTCACCGCTCAGTGCTGGGGGGCAGAACCGCGCCCAGTTCAGGACCTACAGTCACAGAAACCACCGTGGCGGGCTACAGATGGCGCCCGCACGGGAGCCCGCCGTCTGGCTGCGCTCCCAGCCGCAGCGTGCAGTGCCCGGAAGCTGACGCCCTGCTTGCCAAGGTCTCTGCGACACGCAGACTGTGCTCCAGGCGGCGGGCAGGCACCAGCTCCCAAGGCAGGTGAGAAGGGGAATCCTGGGTAGGTTTTCCATCACAGAAAAATAAATATTCGATGTGTCTAAATTCAAGACTGAATCCCATTTTAGTTCATGAAACTGCTGATAACTAGTTCTGATTCAGATTAGCATAAAAATGTGCAAAGTGTGTAGTTCTCTTAGATCTTTATCTTTTTTCAAGTTTATTCATCTCCTCCACGGAAGATAACGAGATACATACAAAGACAGACAAAAGGGTCCTTCTGCCACCACCTAGCCCCCGCTCAGCCGGCCGGAGTCCCAGGCCTGGACGCACACGGGTACCCAGTGGGCACAGGGAACCCAGGGATGGGAACCCGGGGCCGTCCCAGCGGCCTCAGCATCACAGAGCACTGTGCTACCACAGTGCCACCACAGCCACCCTCTCCAAGGTTATTAACAGGTAGAGAATTAATGCTGTCGGTTCTGAAATACCAGCTTTTTTTTTTTTTTTTTTTTTTTTTTTTTTTTTTTTTTTTTTTTTACTATCAAAAAACTACGAACACGCACGTATGCTAGGGTATTCAAATGTTTGCTCTGAAGACAATGGCCTTCACCCTTCCAGGCGGTGGTCCTTTGCTGACCCCTCACGGAGGAACACGACATTGACAGGGCTGTTGTTTCGGGGCACACCGCCCCTCTGCTGTATCCAGAACCCTCCTGCCCAGCAGGAATAGGTGGTCATCTCTTCTCAAGAAAGGTTGCTAGCTGAGTCCCTGGGCCACCCCGGGGCCTCCGTTCCAAAGGGCAGTGCCCAGTTCATTCTGCCTGCAGGAGGCAGCCGCGGAACAGGGTTTTTTGGCAGAGAAAACGAGAGCTCCTATCAAGGCCCGCTGCCCGCTCTGGGCTTGTTAGCAACTATCAGCAAAGAGAACGATTACACTTAGAAACATTTTATCTGTTCTCTGGCTTTTGAGTAAGAACGTTTTGGCTAAGAAAAGCAAAGTGTAACAATGCCATTGGTAACTGAGCTACCAGTTACCGGGAAGCCAAACAAACTGGCCGCACCTGCGCTCAAAGCTTTCTCCTGTTTCCCTGAACCCTGAAACCTTCAGCCATCTGCGGAGAGAAGGCCGCATTTCCTTCCCACCCCACCCCTCCCGCCTCTCCTAAATCTCTGTGGAACCCAGGCCCTTTGGAGCCAGGGAGAGCAGGGGACGAGGCATGCCGAGAAGGGGTCACAGCAAGGCTGAGCGCAGGGGAGCGATTCTGACACACACCCGCACGTTCAGTGCTTCGTCCGCAAGGCCAGGAGCTGTGAAGCAATCTGTCAGCCTCACGGCGCCTGCTTCTATCAATGGTTACAGAGGATCAAAAAAGAAGGATCACCAGGGACAGCAGGTGGCACAGTGGTTAAAGTGCTGGACTCCCACATGGCCGACCGCAGTTTGAGTCCTGGACCTGAAGGCTTGAAAATCATGCTGTGCGTGTGTGTATGTGTATGTGTATGTGTGTGTGTGTGTGTGTGCTCAAGTAGGGGGGCACAGAAATAAGCAAAAAGTGAAGCCCATAAGAGACAGGGAGACACCACTGGGGCCCAGACAGTCATACCTGGGTGTAGGTGTAGAGAAGAACCAGGCAATACTGCACCACTGATCAGAGGTCGTTTTCTGTAACTGACAAATAGTAAGTATACTTTTTTTTTTGTTTTTTATTTTTTTTGAGAGGTTTTCACTATAGGGCGCGTGCACTCGCCAGACAGACAGAGAGACACAGAGAGACAGAAAGCGAGAAATCACCCCCCAGGGGGGATGGTCACGCCGCAAACCCTTCTCCTCCATTCTCCTCTCGGGATCTTGGGCACGCACGCACACGCGCCCGGAGTGAGTTTTAAGCCACCGGGTCCGGGACGCAAACCGCGGTCTACTACGTGGGAGTCTAGCGACATAGCCATTACACTAACTGCTGGTTCTCAAATAGTAAGTATACGTATTTACAGGGTACAATACGGTGTTCTGATACAGTGCAGGATGTGGAATGATTAAATCAAGTGAATTAACAACCCAGCGCCTCATACACTTCCTTTCTTCTGTGAAGAACATTGAAGAGCTGTTTTAGCTATTCTAAAACATATACCATTATTTTTTTATTTGTTTAAAGAATTTAACTTTATTTATTCATTCATTTATTTTTTTTTAATTTGGCCAGAGAGAGACACAGAAAGTGAGAGAGAGGGAAAATAAGAAAGCAAGCCACCAGGTCCAGGACTCAAACCGTGGTTGGCCATGTGGGAGTGTCCAGCGCCTTAACCACAACGCCACCTGCTGGTCCCAACATATACCATTATTAACCACCGTCACTAGATAGCTTGCAGCTCACAAAACTGCCGTAGGTGTGAGCTCACTTAAGACTCGCAAGGGTCAGCTACTCCGCAGCACGATGCAGGAACGGAGGGCCTGGCCTTGTGTCTGAGAGACCCCTGCTTCATTCGGATTGGGCTGGAAGACTAGGTGGGGCTCAGGTAGAAACGGGCGGGGATCAGCAGAGTGCCAGGCCTGCGAGGGCAGCCACACAGCAAGCCGTGAGGACTGGGCCTGCAGTCTGGGAGAACTCCTCGAGCCTGCTTCCCTGTCAGCGAAGCGGGCCAGCGCCAGCTCCTCCGCTGCTCTAGAGATACTGCGGACTAGAGACTGGGCGTGGAACAGGCTGGAGGGTCGCTGCTACTTTTCCTGAGCCAAGTGCTGGGTTTAATTTATTGCAGACACACAAATTCCTGTTGAAAAAGAAATGAGAAAGAAAGGAACAAACACGTTTTGCAAAGTCAACAGGTTCTCCCTGAACTGCAACTCTGGCACAGTCCGGGAGCCCGGCCAGGTCTGGATGACACCGCGGGTGGCTGTGGTCTAACGGCCTCCCCATTTCCCCGGGCCACTTTTCACCGGCATGCTTATGTGACACATGATGGCACCTTGAGCAGCAACCAAGTGTCCACAGATGCCAGACAGCACTGGGAACCAGGTGCGGGACAGGGCCAGCTCGATCAGCAGGTTGTACCGGTCTTCAAACTCCTCCCCAAACCCTGGGCCCTGAGACATTTCCGAATACAGATATGGGCTTCAGAACAGGAGTCCAGACAGGACCGTATGTCACCCAACCCATCGTCACACTCCAAACTACCTCCACGGAAAAGCGGAACCTTCATACTAAAAGAAACAGGTGTGGGGCCAGCAGGTGGCATGGGGGTCAAGGTGCTGACCCCAGAGTTCACGTCTTGGATCCAGCAGTTTGAAAATCACACCAAGGGGACCAGCAGTTAGTGTAATGGCTATGCCACTGGACTCCCATGTAGTCGACTATGGTTCGAGTCCCGGACCTGGTGGCTTAAACTCACGCCGGGCGTATGTGCATGCATGCCCAAGATCCTGAGAGGAGAATGGAGGAGAAGGGATTGTGGCGTGGCCATCCTCCCTGGGGGGGGTGAAGTCTCACTTTCTGTCTTTCTGTCTCTCTGTCTCTCTGGTGAGCACACATGCCCTATAGCAAAAATCTCTCCAAAAAAAAAAAAAGAAAAGAAAAGAAAATCACAGCAGGTCCATGTGCGTGCCCAAAATCCCAAGAGGAGAATGAAAGAGAAAGGATTGTAGTGTGGCCATCCCCCTGGGAGGGTGATTCCTCACTTTCCCTCTGTCTCTCTCGGCAAGCACACACAGCCTATGGCAAAAACCTAAAAAGAAGGGAACCAGCAGTTAGCGTAATGGCTATGTCGCTGGACTCCCACGTAGTCGACCACGGTTCGCGTCCTGGACCCGGTGGCTTAAAACTCGCGCCGGGCGCGTGTGCGTGTGTGCCCAAGATCCCCAGAGGAGAATGGAGGAGAAGGGATTGCGGCGTGACCATACCCCCTGGGGGGTGATTTCTCGCCTTCTGTCTCTATGTCTCTCTCTGTCTGTCTGGTGAGCGCATGCGCCCTATAGCGAAAACCTCTCCAAAAAAAAAAATTTAAAAAACCTAAAAAGAAAAAGAAAGAAAGAAAAAGAAACACATATAAACTGCAAAAGTCCCATGTTCTAATTCAGGGGAGTTGTTTTCCTCAACAAATTATTTCAGGTCCAGCCAAACCCAAATGAGATGCCAGAAAGCATTTCGTTTTCACAGCTTATTGGGTTCTGAAATGCAGGTAAGGGACATGGGCCCGACTCAGGAGCTGGTGGGCCTTAAGGAATCTGAGATCAACCCCGTGCTGGGAATCGATCCATTGGACAGGCAGGGCCACCTGGGTTCCCGGGTTGGCCAAGCCCCAGTCCAAGCACTGGACTAACTTGGGGACATGCCGTTTGCCCCCTCACCTCAGCCAGAGTGGAAAACTGCGGGGCAAGGAGGGAGTACTGCAGAACCGGCTGCTTCCCTGCCTCTGTAGGACGCATGATCCAAAGAGAACAGGAATTTAAAAACAAACAAACAATGCAGCCACATTAGAGAGGTGGCCTAAAGAAAAGGGTCAAAGTCCGGTAAACACAACATTTAAGTAGATAAGAGAATTTACGATTTTAAGGAAATGCTATCAATCTTACAAACAATCTTGTAATGATTTCTGTTTTCAGAATTCTGGGTGTCAAGCCAGATCTATAATTTTCAAGGGAGAAAAATAACAAAACTTGCCAAACAAAAGCCACAATTATCTCCATCATATTTTCTTTTTAAATAAAACACAGTGCCTTCATGCAGGTGTCCCAGAGCCACACGGGAGCAGACATGGAGGCGAGAAGAGCAACAGCTTGGCCGAGCTCGCAGAACCGGGTGCCCAGAGACCTGGGTGTGCGGTCGGTCACTTCCCTAACTGTGGCCGCGGCCCAGGCACCCAGCGTCCTCGGCCCTACTGACAGCTGTTAGCTATCGTGATAAAACGGTATATTCCCTGACCGTGGTTTCGAGTTCGGTTGTGAGAATCGAGTGAGAGCCGGATCTGGGGGTGCTTTAAAAACTGTAAGATTATCCAAAAAAAGAAAAAAAAAAAAAAACTGTAAGATTAGAGAGGAGACCTTTACAGCGGGCTTATGTTTTAAGATGGGTAAGTTAAATGAAAGTGGTGTGCCGGAATTGCTCCTGAGAAGTTCCTTACACACCCAGGGTTTTGTGTAAGCCAGATCTCTTGGGAAATTGCTCCAGGGCGGGAACAAACCACTGACTCTCCGGGGCTGGGACACAGTGGAATTCGGCAGTGGAGACCATGGTGGACAAAACAGGTACATAAACAAAATGAAATAACAGATGTTGTTATTGTCAAGTATGCATACAGATATGTACGACCCATGGATTTTTTTATAGGGCACGTGTGCTTGCCAGAGAGAGACAGAGAGGGGAAGAGGTGAGAAATCACCCCCCGGGGGACGGCCACCTGCAGTCCCTCTCCCTCCATTCTCCCCTTGGGATTTGGGGCACGCACACGCGTGCGCGCACCCATGCCGACGGTCAAGCCGTTGGGTCTCAGGCCGGCACCACACAATCAGCCATGTAGCTCGTGGCCGTCTTAACCTCCACGCCATCTGCTAGCCCCGATACATCATCTTTCTTTTTTTTTTTTAGCCTATTTTTTAATTTCTTCCCTGAGCAAGAGAGACACAGAAACAGCACCCCGGCAGGACCTGGCTGCCATGACCCCCCCACCTAGCCTTGGGCAGCCCAGGTCACGGGCACACACATGCCTGGTATACTCAGAGGTCCCTGGACACGAACCTAGAACCTTCTCGTGTGGGTGAGCCTCACAGAGCATGGCGTTCCACGCTGCCCCTGTCTGGCCCTTTGGTGCACGAATGCAGAGTTCACACAGCCCAACGCCACGCTCCAATAACTAAGGGGCTTGGCTGCTTAAGAATGCGCGTTATTGGAGTCAGCAGATGGCACAGTGGTCACGTTGCTGGGTCCCACATGGCCAACTGTGGTCCGAGTCCTGGACCCGATGGTTTGAAAATCATGCCAGACACATGAGCGTGCGTGCCCAAGACTCTGGGAGGAGCGTGGAGGAGAAGGGGTTGCAGCATGGCCATCCCCCCGGGCAGTGATTTCTCACTCTCCCTCTCACTGACTCTGTCTCTCTCTCTGTCCTCAATGAGCGCATGTGCCCTAAGGCAAAAACCTCTTAAAAAAAAAAAACAATGTGTGTCACTTATCACTGAGGACAATGAAGATGTGCTCAGTAACACAGCACAGGACCTGCACATCCGGGAGCTCTCTGCCTTCCACGGTGACACAGACAGCACGGCCGTCCATGAACCTGAGCAGGCGCTGTGTGAGGCACTAGCGGAGCCAGGGAGGAAACAAAACCAAAACCACACGGGGTCCCTACCCTCAAGGGACTTTGCAGCCGATGGCGGCAACGAAAGTACTCGCTGTGACCAAACTAGACAGATGGACCGGCACTGACGGGAGGGCAGGAGCCAGTCTGGAAACCGGGGGCAGACCGGGCACCCCCACATAGACCGAGGGCTTCGCCCAGCAGACGACGGAGGCTGATCCGGAGGGATGAGGGCACGTCCACGTGCAGACGGGAGGGGTGGGCTCTGAGAAGGCCCTGGCCGTGGGGCCAGAGGTTCTGGGCACACAGTAAGCAGAGGGTGTGGCGCCCCAGCTCCGGTGTTTATGGGATGCCTAGGAGGCCTCGGCGACGCAGAGCGCCCACCTCGCTGCCGCCATGACGACAGTAAAACCAGGTGGCGGCTCAGGGGTGGCCTAACTGGACCAGCCTGAGAGGGGCGCTGAGCCACGCCCAGACCTCCCCGAGCTCCGCCTGCGAGAGTGGGCCGGCCTGGTGTGAGGACCCGCTGAGAGGGCCCTTCTCCCTCTGCCTCTCTGCAGAGATAAATAAACTTATAAAGAAAGGAAAGGGGGAGAAAAGGGCGGCGCCCAGGCCACTGGCTCCGAGCACTCGGCCTCGGTTCCAGACCGCACTGCGTGGACCCTCACACTTGTCCGCAGCCCGTCTCGGCCCGCCCCGTCCTCTGTACAGGGGCTGCCTCCGTGGGCTGCATCGACGGTCCCCCGGGTCTGCCCACGGGCACAGCAGCAGGTGGCGAGGGGGGGGGGGGCAGGGTGTCTGTTCCCCACCTTCTTCAGGCAGGCCGCGTGGACTGGCTGGTCCACACAGCCCGCTCTGAATCCCGCTGCTGAGAACCTGTGCTCGGGCCCAGGGCGGAACTGTGCCCGCTGAACCAGCCTGCCCAAGCCTCGAGGACCGCCCCTGCCTTCAATCACCCTAACTCACCCAGTTCGGGTACCTCCCTTTCCTGCCAGGACTGCATGGAGCCCCTCACTCAGTCCTCACGACCACCCCTTATGAGGGCTGAAGAACTGGGTCAACAAAGAACAAGCACTTTCTCCAAGTTCACGGTCATTTCATTTCTTTTGTTTTGGGTTTATTTCTTTCTTCTATGAGCAAGAGAGAGAGAGAGAGAGAGAAGCACCCACAGTGGGTCTGGATGCCACACTCTACCCCGCCCCAGACGCCCCAGTACACATGCCCGGGGTACTCAGGGAGGTCTCTGGGTACGAACTCAGAACCTTCCATGTGGGTCGGCCCCACAGAGCACGCGTCTTACCTCGGCACCACCATGCAGTCCCTCACATCCATTTCATTAAACGGCAGAAGCAAGGTTGGAACGCAGGCCTTCCCGTGTGCGAGGCCCATGCTCTCCACCTCTCGGGAGTCTTGAACTCCCGTGAAGACACATGTAGTCTTCTGTGCTAACTCCCAAGAGCTCATCACTCATTTTGGACACGTGCAGCCGGTTCTTGTTAGACAGTCCCTCAAACGAGGCGCTCCAATCAGATGTTCACGTCAGAGGGTCGTGCCAAATGTACAAGAGCCGTCTTCCAAACCGAAAACGCCGAGCTATTCCAAGACCGCAGGCCGGCCCCTCCCGGCCGAGGCTCTGCATCTGCTGTTGCCTTTCTCGGGCTCTGAGCTAGCTGAGGGAGAATGCATCGCTGGCGGCAGCAGCAGATGCCCGGAGCCTCTGGGAAGATGTGTGCCCCCGTCGTTTTTAGACTGCTCTAAAATGTTTCCACCTCCCCAGACCTGGACAGCTCAGACACCCGCAGCCCTTCTCTGCTGCAGAGCGGCCTTTCTGCGGTGAGCAGTGTCACGGGTGGTCAGAGCCTGACCCGGCTCCCACCCTTCGTGTGCTGGGCCTTGCACTGGCTCTGCCAGGGCGGGGGGCGGGGGTGGCGCACCCATCTCATCTGGGGGACTCCTGAGCTTCACAGGCTGAGCAGAGTCGCTGTGAGGCATGTGGGCGTGACTTGGTGACACACGAGGAGGTCCGACCACCTCGGGCACCGGAGGGTGCCCCATCCACACCAGGCTTGGGCCTTCCAGTTGACAGTGCACGGCGCTCGCCCTGGGACACAACGTCCTGAGACTATTCCATTTCGTCGTGTTGTGGGTTTGCTGTCACTGCCACAAGGCGTGTACGCTCACCAGCAGAGAAGGCGGGAAAGAGCACACCTGGGCACGCCGCATCCCTCCGCCCTTCTCCACTCGGTCGGGATCTGGGGATGCACGTGCCTGGTGTGTTTTCAAGTTGCTAGGGCAGGATTTGAACAGTTGGCCATGTGGGATCCAGCTCCCTGTTCACAGGGCTTACCCACCGCACTACAAGGCTGGCACGAAACGACCATTTTTAAAAAAGGTTCTAAGAAAGTGAAATAAGCCAGTCACAGAAAGATGAACACCACAGAATTCCACTGACTCGAGACGACAATAGTCAAGCTCAAAGATCCAGAAAGGATTGGGACCACCAGATGGTGTAATGGTTAGGTCACTGGACTCCCACATAGTCGACTGTGGTTCGAGTCCCGGACCCGGTGGCTTAAACTCACGCCAGGCATGTGTGCATGCATGCCCAAAATCCCGAGAGGAGAATGGAGGAGAAGGGATTGCGGCGTGACCATCCCCCCCAGGGGGTGATTTCTCACTTCCTGTCTCTCTGTCTCACTCTGTCTCTCTCTGGCAAGCACACACACCCTAGAGCAAAAATCTCTCTCAAAAAAAGGAAAAAGAGACAGAAAGTATCATAGAATGGAGTGGTTGGGGTGCAGAGGGTGGGCGTGGAGTTACTGCTCAGTGGGGCCGGAGCCTTGGCTTGGACCCTGCAGTTCTGTGGATGGACGATGGTGATGTCGCACAGCGATGTGAAGGGACGGAAGGCCATGGAGCTGTACTCTCAAAATGCCTCAAAGGCAAATTTTGTCCTGTGTGCTTTACCACAGTTAAATTTAAAATAATAATAATAATAATATTTTATTTAATTTTATTGTCTTTTTTTTTTTTTTTTTTTTTTTTTTTTTTTTTTTTTTTTTTTTTTAAGCTGACCAGAGAGAGAAGGAAAGTGAGAAAGCAAGCTGCCAGGTCCGGGACTCAAACCCTCAAACCATGGTTTACCATTTGGGAGTCCAGCCGCCTTAACCACCACGCCACCTGCTGGCCCCACCACAGTTAAATTAAAATAAATAAATAAGTAGTTTGCAGCCAGGTGTGGTGTGCATCTATACCCAGTGACATGGGAGGCTGAAGCAACAAGTTCACGAGTTCAAGGCCAGCTTGGGCAGCACAGTCAAACCCAGTCTCTAAAATAAGTGATGGGGGAGGCCTGAGAAAAACAAGAGCCCAAGTCACCAGGATAAGGCTGCTGGCGAGAGCTGTCACAGAGACAGCAGTGGCTGGCGTGGGCTGCTAACGGGAATGCTAAAACTTTCTGAGCAGGCCGCCACAGACTGGGGGTGCCATGCGACAGTCCCCGCTGAGGTGACACGCTCTTTCATTCAACAGGCAGGTACCGAGGGCCCAGGGCATCCAGCAGGCCCGAACACTGCCCCTGGGAGCCCCTGGTCTGGAGGAAAGTCCGTCTGCAGGGCTATGGCGTGAGACAACGGGGCACCAGGCAACCCGCCCCCAAGTCACGCCCGAGCCAGGGCAGGCTGCCGCGGCAGTGAGCTGGCTCTGGAGACCGAGCAGGCAGGTAAGTGAAGAGGGTTGGGAAGGGACACGCAGGGACAGCCAGGGGCTGCCGTATGCGTGGACACAGGTAAAACAGCCTGAGAAAAACCCTCAGTCCAGGGCAGCCGGACAAGGGTGCCTTGGAGGCAAGCAGGCAGAGGTGGACCAGAGAGTTGGCCACGTGTCCTCAGGGCTCCGGGAACTATGGGACTTCGGCCACGTGGGCTTAAACGAGGCTTCCGTTTTCAAAAGTGAAGTGGCGTGATCTGAGGGAAACCATGGCTGACACGTGTCCCGAGGCCCCTGCAGCAATAGCCCAGGTGCAGAGCGATCAGATCTGAGCTGGTGATTGTGCACGGCAGTGGGGGGCACAGCCCGGGGCACACACGTCGGCCACCGTCCCAGGCAGCGTTCGCTCATTAAGCACAACTTTCAGTACTTGGTGTGAGGTGGGCCTGGACAGAATGCCTGGGTTCAAATCCTGGGTCTGGGGACCAGCGGTTGGCGTAATGGCTATGTCGCTGGACTCCATGTAGTCGACTGCGGTTCGCATCAAGGACCCGGTGATTTAAACTCAAGCCAGGCGCGTGTGCGTGCGTGCCCAAGATCCCAAGAGGAGAGTGGAAGAGAAGGGATTGCGGTGTGGCCATTCACCCTGGGGGGTGATTTCTTGCTTTCTGTATCTCTGTCTCTGTTTTTCTGGTGAGCGCACGCGCCCTATGGCAAAAACCTCTCAAAAAAAAAAAAAAAAGAAAAAAAAAAAATCCCAGATCTGGAATTAGTGGCGGAGGGGGCCTTGGGCCAGTTACTCCGACTGCTGGGCCTCGGTCTCCTCCTCACAACGGGGCTCAGGAAGCAGTCATGGGGTCTCCACGGGGAGCGGACGAGTGGCTGAGCCCAGCACCTGGCATTCGGTGAGGACTGGATGTGAGCCTCTCTCCTCCCCTGCTGTGTCTACACATGTGCACATGCACACGCATGCACACGTGCGCACACACGTCACGCCTGGCACCGGAGAGGTAAAGATGAATGCGGCACAAACCCTACCTTCAAATGCACAAGCTCTGGTCGGGAAATAAGGGCTCCGGGGTGCAAGGTATAACCACGCACAGCACGATGTGATTCCGTACTGAAATCACTTCACCTTGATGAAAGGCCGTTTTCGGGGAAGGCAAAGAAGGACACACTGGCCAGAGCTCAGCCTTCGAGCGCAGTGGAGGGTGGGCGATCCTGCCTAGTCACTTTCTGCAGGGCCGTTCAGTGAAGCCATGCTAACAGATCATTACCTTCCTTACGTGGCCCCGACCCCTGAGAGCAGCGCCTGGACTCACACACAGTAGGGTAAGTACCCCGAGGGACCTGGGCGTGGATAAGTCGCCTCGCTAAGTCCTGTCCCAAGGCTGGCAGCTGTTTATGCCTACCACTGGGGCCCGCGGGAAGAATGACAGCGCTGACTCTATGCCGGCGCTTGTCAGTGCAGTACACTTCCTGAAGAATGGTAACATTCTTGTTACGTAACTTTTTGGGGGCGATTTAAATCAAATCCTTTTAGTGCTAAAAATGCAGGTTTTACCCAGAACTACTTCATTGTGTCAAGCAAGTACTTGGGCTGAAAATACTTTGTTTTAAGCCTATTAAGCCATCAACTGCTTTTCCCAACTGTTTCTACTTGCTGACTGCAGAGAAAGTGCGGGGGGGAGGGGGGGGGGCAGAGGAGCGCTCCAGGGCAGCCTTACCATCCCAAATTTGTGTGTTGCCAAGCCTCGCCAATAAAGACCCCTCACTGGGAAGGTCTCACACTAATGCCCAAGTCCACCAGTTCTTTGTTGAGGGGTAGAATAAGACATCACACGCAGGCATGGACGTGTAGATGCAGATGACATACACACGACACAGAATCTATGGACACGCCCACGTTAGCTCAGTCCCACGGGGAGGCCGTGAGTACGCGGCTCCTTCCCCTCCACGTAATGCACACGGATCTGTGCGTGCGGGCGGGCCTGGTGCTGTGAGGTGGAGGAGCTGCTCCAAGATGAGTCAGAGGCTCCCTGACTGCGCGCCTCCATTCCCAGGAAACCATCACGCGCCAGGCGCTGCCCCGCACAGTAAGACGATCACTGGGAGCTCTGCCCAGAAGGTGCTTATAGTCTCGCAGGAGATCTGCGCTAAACCACAGTGACAGGCTCTGGGGTAATTGCGATGACAGAGGCTTATTCTAAATCCCATGTGGCACACTGGGAAGCTGGGATGGTGACAGGTGGGCGAGCCTGAAAGAGTTGGGGCACTGGGAGGCCACACGCTACTGGGCCTTGGGGGCCGGGGGGCTGGCGGAGGGTTCCGTGGAGGCTGCGGGTGCAGATGTGTCTTTCAGGAGGAGAATGAGACATCTCCTCGCCTCCCCTTAGGTGAGCACCTCCCCTTAGGTGAGCTCGCTGTGCCTGGATCCAGTTACCATCCAGGTTACCATCCAAGGCTGATGGTGTGAAATGTTTTATCTGCAATGCAGACGCTTCCCAGCTGCAGGCCCTTTACCTCACAGCCTGCTCAGCACCTGGGGTGTCCCAGGGGGTCCCTCACACCCCACAAGTCCAAACTACGCTCACCGCCTGCCCACCAGCTGGTCCTTACATCTCCTCCTGTCTCTGCACAGCTCGGGCCTAGCTGGAGAAGCCGTCTCATCACACGGAAGAGTCCTGGCGCCATCCTGAGCTCCTCTTTGTCCACGCTGCTACCGCGAACCCAGGAGAGGCTGACCCTAAGACCCTCCTGAGCCTGCTTCCACCTCCCAGTGTAAATGCCACCTCCTCTCCCCGGGTGAAGGCCACAGACTGGCAACACCGTGTCCACAACATTTGCTGTCCCAGCCTGCCCTCCCCCAACGTAGGGCCAGTTTTGTTTGTTTTTTAAGGTTTTTGCCATAGGTATGTGCATTGCTGGAGAAAAACAGAGAGGGAAAGTGAGAAATCACCCCCAGGGGGATGGCCATGTCACAGGCCTTTCTTCTCCATTCTCCTCTCAGGATTTTAAGCATGCACACACATGTGCCCGGCATGGTTTTTAAGCCACTGGGTCTGAGACTTGAACTGTGGTGCCCAGGTGGGAGTCCAGCACCTTAACCACCATACCACCCACTGGGCCCAGGCTGGTGACCTTTTAAAAGGGAAAATCTAAGTAAGCCGGTCATTCCCTTGCCTGGCAATTCTCCCTCCATTCTTAAAGAGAGAGTTTAAAGATTTTCCAGCTAGCAGAAGAAATTAACAACTGCATTTTAAGACACAACTAAGCACTCTACAAAATCATGGTTTTCCCCACCAACAGTATTTTCCAGCAAAGGCACAGCTTAACACTGTACTGTCGTGTGGAACAAAACCGGAGCATGGCCACCCAGCCCCGAGTTAAAAACACAAGTGCTTCCGAGAAAGAAAAACTCCAGAGAGATAGTTCCCGAAATCAACCAGAGGATGACCTTGCTCCTACGACACCTGCGGACACCCCAGCAAGCGTGACACTGGTGCATCCAACCCCCAGGGAGTGTGAGCTGTGGTGGGTGTCGGGTTAATGATGCAGCATTTGAAGTGGGTAGCCTCCTTTTTCTTTTCTGTTATCAATGTTTCTGAAGGCATTTCAAACATAGAATACTAGAAATCCTCTCTTACCAAGCTAGGATATGTATTTTTTTTTTTTTTTTGGAGAGGTTTTTGCTATAGGGCGCGTGCGCTCGCCAGACAGACAGAGAGAGACAGAGAGACAGAAAGCGAGAAATCACCCCCCAGGGGGGATGGCCACGCCGCAATTCCTTCTCCTCCATTCTCCTCTCGAGATCTTGCGCACACATGCACACGCGCCTGGCTTGAATTTAAGCCACCGGGTCCGGGACTTGAACCACGGTCGACTATATGGGAGTCCAGCGACACAGCCATTACACCATCTGCTGGTCCCAACAAGCTAGGATTTTAAAGATGAACAATAATTGTGTTTCCTGAGATTCCTGTACGTAGTATGAAACACCACTAATTTCCATCCTTGGAGAGCTGGTCTTCGCAGGGAGTGGGAGGTTGTAACGCTCGTCCACGTGACCCACGTTAAGGCTTTCACCCGCTGGTTTAGGGCACGGGCTGCACCCAGGACGCAGTGATGCTACTTCTCTCTCCTGTCCACCCTCCACCCAACGATCAATACCTGTCCACCCTCCACCCAACGATCAATACCGTATCTACTTTTTAAAAGACTATTTGAAAAGGCAGATGCTATCTCAGAGATGAACAATAACCAATTATTGTTAATAATTGCAAGACCCTGTCTTTGAAAAAAAGTAATTAGTGCTTACTATTTAAACTGTTTTGTGAATTTCCCACCAGAATGCTTGGTTTGCTTATAATGTCGTAAATGCTTGTGGTTCGGCTGTAAAATAGATTTCTCGCTGGGTGGGGTTCTGAGCATACCAATTAGACATTCCGGCTCAGCATGGGTGCTTGCTTGGCACTGTTCCACCCGAGTATTTCCTCTTCATTTTGCTGTCACTGACTAAGTTGTCCTCTGTCACCACACGAGAATGCAAAAGAGACCTAGAAAGACTTCATGTTGTTGAGCTCAGACAACTGCCTCCCAGGAATTCCTCGGTCCCGTTTTGAATCCAATTACTTGCCAACATGAAAACTTTACTGCACTCGTTTGTAAGAGAAAGGCATCCATGTTACATGGACATCAAAAGACGTTTAAGATGATGAAACATGGCCCAGCCCGCAGGCCACAGCTCTGCGACACAGGAGCCGTGTCGGAGGCCCTAGGTTCAGATTTGGGTTGACCTGAATGCACGCATATGAGCCATGATCCGGGCTGGCTGGAAGGCCAGGGGTGTGGGGCTCGGGGAATACGGCAAGTTGAGACCCTATCTGGGATACCTGTCTATCAAAAGAAAAGAAGGAAAGAAACTTTTTAAAGATTAATTATTCTTAATTCCCCAAATATACATGCTTAGAAATTAAAACAATTTTCCATTTCAAAACTGGAAAAAAGTGAACTTGAAGTGAACTGAGTGGCTTGAAGGCTTACTTAGCGGTCTCACAATGACGGAGCCGGGAGAGTGGGCTTGCCCTGCTGCGGTTACCAACTAACAGCACCTGTAGGAGAAGCCGGTCAGGTCCGGGGAGCGGAGCTCAACCCCTGGAGGCTTTCAAAGGACCTGAGACCTGACGAGGTCTCTCGGGACACCTCCGAGGCAAGGAGAAGAGCCTATCCACCAGAATCAACCCTCTCAAGCAAGGACCAGCTTCCACGTTATTCAAGGCTGAGTACTGCCTGTGAGAGCAGCTGGTGGTGGCCGAGGCAGCGGGGTCGCACGGCCGACTGCACGGCTGCACCCTGGGCCTGGTGGCGTGAGGAGCACTCAGGGCACATGTGCGCACATGCCCCAAATCGTGAGGAGAATGGAGAACGGACTGCAGGGTGCCCACCTCCGAGGGTGTGATTTCTCACTGTCTCTCTCTTCTCCCTCTCTCTGTCTCTCTCTACCAAATGCACACACACTAGACCAAGCTTTTTAAAAAGCACTGCGAGTGAACCTGGGATTATTTACAGCACACACAGATGACAGGTGAGTGGTAATCTGACCTATGGAGGGAAAGTCTCCCTAGAGGAAAGGTCCTTAGTTACCCTGTGGCCTAGCCGAGGTGGTCCCTGCTGAGGACGCTGCTTACTCGCAGGCCGAGGCCACAGGGGAGGCCTAGGTTCGCTCCCCGGCCCACTCTAACAGCCGGACATGGCGGCACAACTCTAAGTCCTGCTCCTCGAGAGGCTGAGGCAGGAGGACCACAACATAGCAAGACGCCGTCCTAATCACAAGTGAGGAGAGAAAGGCTTAGCCGTAGTACGTGCACCTCAGGTGACAATCAGTAAGCGGTAACGGTGTAATGTGACACCAGGGAGTTCATGTGATCTTGGGCAACGTTATAAGAAGTAAGACTCTAGAACATAGGAGGTGACATCCTGCTCTGTTTAAAAACCGTGCCTGGAATACCACACTTACTTGTACCAAATGTGAAAAGGGACACAGACAGAAATGGGCAGAGATGAGGCAAACCAGGATGACGCAGGGTCTAAAACCATACCCTAGGACGCAATTTTAAAAGGTAGTGTTGGGCTGGAAGACAGCGTGAGGAAGAGCCATCATGATGGCCTTCAAACGCACCATCTGGTACATGGAAAAGAGAGAAAACTGTTCTCTATGGACCCCAGGGGCAGAACCTGGGCCAAATTTTGACTGCAGAGATGAACTGAATGAACTGCCCAAGAAGGGACAGATTGCGGGGAGGAGGAGAGAGGTCCAAGCCTCTGGGAACTGCTTAAGCCAGGGCTGTATAACCATCCCAGCTTCTCCCCAGGGAGGGGGACTTAAGGCCCTGGAGGGGTGGGGGCAAGAGAGGAGGGTCAGAGAGCTGCCCCTCCCCACCGCACCCAAAGCTTTCCTTTGAAGAAACAGCTCAAAGGCTTATGGAGGTGACCACAGAGGAGATTACCTGGGAGGGCCCTCCGACCTGAGGAGGCTCTGAGCACACGTGTGGGGCTGACGCGGGGTCCACAGGGCTGGGACTTGTGCTCTGCCTCCCACGCCTCTCTCCTTCCTCCATTCCTCAACGTTCTCTTCTTTAATCAGCAAAGTGCAGTAGGAGGGGCTTAATATTTAGATTCCAAAAAAATCAGTCTGGTTCCCCAGAAGGTTAAACCCAGAGTTACTGTGCAACCCAGCAACTCACTCTCAGGTACCTGCCCCGGCGGAAGGAAAACACAGGCCCACACAGAAATGTGTGCATGGATGTGCATCATCCACACTCTACTCCATACCTGTGCAAGGTGGAAATGCCCAGATGCCCCTCGGCCGGCGAGTGGGCAGTGTGGCAAGTCCATACGCAGGATAATACCAGGCCATAGAGAGACGGCGTCCTGACAGTGGTGCAGTGCTTAAGGAGCCTGGGTCCCATACGGCTGAATGTGCGGTTTGAGGCCCAGACCCAGCGGATTGAAAAACATGCTGGGTAGGGAACCAGCAGTTAGCGTCATGGCTATCTTGCTGGACTCCCACGTAGTCGACCGCGGTTCACGTCCCAGACCCAGTGGCTTAAAACTCACGCCGGGCGCGTGTGCGTGCGTGCCCATGATCCCGAGAGGAGAATGGAGGAGAAGGGATTGCAGCGTGACCATCCCCCCTGGGGGGTGATTTCTCTCTTTCTGTCTCTCTGTCTCTCTCTGTCTGTCTGGCAAGCGCACACGCCCTATAGCAAAATCCTCTCAAAAAAAAAAAAAAAAAAAAAACATGCTGGGTACATGTATGTGTGCGCCCTAAATCTCAAGAGGAGAATGGAGGAGAAAGGATTGTGGCGTGGCCATCTCCCCTGGGGGCTTTTTCAGTTTCCCTGTTTCTCTCTGGTGAACTCCCATACCGTATAACAAATTAAAATTTTTTTAAAAAAGTTGAAGTGAAAGAAGCCAGGCATAACAGACCACAAAGTGTATGACGCCATTTATACAAAGGCTCTGAATCCACAGAGACAGAAGCAGATCAGTGATTGCAGGAGCTGGGGAGACGGGGAGTGCAGAGTGACTGTTCGAGGTATGAAGGTTTCTTCCGGGGGTAATAAAAAGGTTCTAAAATGAGACGGGAGTGATGCACAAGTCTATGAATACACTGCAAGTACTTACTGGGACACTTTAAAAGGGTGGATTTTTATGGCATGAGACTATCTTAATAAAGCTATTTTTAATACAGACAAGCAAAAAAGTTTCCAACTGGTTTCCAAGCCCTTGCTCGCTGGGGGAGCCTCACCCGATCTCTCTGGGCCTCAGTTTCCCCATACGTAAAGGGAGGTGGTAACGCTACCTACCTCACAGGGAGGCTTTGAAGCAAATACAGAGAACAGGATGGTGAATATTTCTCAATCAAAAATGGACTTTTACAGGTAGCTATTGTTTACTTTTCAAACTTTTGTGTGCTTTTCGAAATTGCAGTTTTTCTTACAGCATCAAAAGAAGTTTGTGATTTCTAGCTCACTTCAGATTTTGAATACCTGGGAAAACAAAAAGATCTATGTACAAGTTTTCTACTTCAATGAGAGTCAGTTCCTAAAAGATGAGAACGATCTTCTCGGGTGGCCAGATACTGCCTAACTTCACATGTAACATCCATGAACATATTAGGTAGGGAAGAGAACGAGGAAAAAATACCAAGGGAAGAATGGAAATGTCACTCATTAGGGGCCAGTCGGTGGCATGGTGGTTAAGGTACTGGATCCCACATGGCCAACTACGCAGTTGGAGTCTCAGAGCTGGCAGCTTGAAAATCACGCCAGGCGCGTGCGCGCGTGTGCCCAAAACCCGAGAGAAGAGTGGAGCAGGGGCTGAGTCATGGCTATCCCCCACGGGGTGCTTCCTGCTTTCCCTCTGTCTCCATGGTGAGCGCACATACCCTACAGCAAAAAAACTAACTAATAAATAAATAAATAAATAAAATAAGAAAAATTTCATTCATCGGAACCAAATTTTCTCCCTCCTCCGTCTCTTTATCCAGCCAGAAGGAGCTATGGCGGTCGCCCAAATGAGCACGGACAGCATCGTCTGAAGCCAGAGCAGTGTGTAACCACGACCGAGCAGTTCCTGTCCTTAGCCAAGGCAGGGCCCACAAGCAACATGTGAAAATGTGCATTCCTATATTGTGCAACTGCAGTCTTGCCATTCGTGTAAATCTCTCATTTAAGACGAAAACAATGTTTTGCCCAATATAGGTCTTGGTGAATTGGTGTTTCTGTGACACACTGCTTTTCTGTATCAGCGTAGTACTCAACTGCACTGAACTTCATTTATAGCTCCACTCAAGGAAGCCTCTTAACATGAATAATTTCACATCAAATATCTGTTGCCTGGGACCAGCAGTTGGCGTAATGGCTATGTCACTGGACTCCCATGTAGTCGACCACGGTTCGCATCCCAGACCTGGTGGCTTAAAACTCATGCCGGGCGCGTGTGCGTGCGTGCCCAAGATCCCAAGAGGAGAATGGAGGAGAAGGAATTGCACATGGTCATCCCCCCAGGGGGGTGATTTCTCACTTTCCGTCTCTCTATCCCTCTTTGTCTGTCTGGCGAGTGCACGTGCCCTATAGCAAAACCTTCTCCAAAAAAGAAAAAAAAATCTGTTGCCTAAGACATCATCAGCTAACGTTCATTCCTTCCCAATAGACTTCTCTTGCTTTAAACTGTATTCTTAAAGTAACGCCCAAATATAAAGGCAGGGCTAGGGACTTTGAAAAAAGAAACCCAACAGTTACAATTTGATTGTGTTTGGAAATGATCCTGCGCTTGATTCTAGTTAAAGACATTTCTCTTTAAATTGCTACTTCTACAATATATGAGCGGTTTTTACTTTCTTCTCCACCGCCAGGAAAATGCCATACCAATTTCTCTAAGCCAGCAATTCCCATGAAACGGCAGAAAACCAAAACATTCGCCACGGAGGTGTAGGTTAACCTCAGGACCAAGCTGCTATTTAGGAATATGGGCAGGCTCCCAAACAAATGCTCAAATAGAAAAATATTTAGGCTCGTTTTCATATCCTAAATCAGCGTGCCCCTTTTTAAAAGGCTTTATGCCTGGAAGTCATTTAATACAATTTTCGGCCATGTGCCTTTCACAGCTAACATGGGGGGACTGCAACCACAAACATACGGGAAGTTGGACCGACCCTTTAGATCAGTAATAGTAATTCAGATGCGATTATAAGTCAATTAAGGAATCTATTCAAATAGTAATCAAGGAATCTATTCAGCCTGCTGGAGAGCAACAATTCCTGAGCCTCCACTGAAGAGTATTTCCCGCTAGCAGAGCATTGAGTGCGCCCCACCTGCCCCCAACAGGGGTTCAAAACACAGGAGTTCTGCTCTTGGAAGCTGGTGTTAAGTGAGAGAGAATGAAAACTTTCTCTCATTCCACTGAAGAGGGCCTTACAAAGCTGACGAAGGCCCATCGGTGGTTCCTATGAAAATTATAACCTGTAAGCCGATCAGAGTACACAAGGGGGTCTTCATTCATTAAAAATGTGCATTATGAAAGTTTCCCATGAATTTCACATTTTTCACCCTGATAAGCTCCAACTTTAATTCCTTTTTGCCCCATGAACTTTATGAAGTGCCGGCATACACTCTGCCCATGTAAAAGATGACCAATTTCACCAGCGATTGAAAAGAAATCACTGCAGAGGATGAACCAACACACTCAGCACTTTATCGCTACTGGATAACTCCTATTTGCAAGCAGATATTTAATAACAAGAAAAGTTCCTTAAATTACAATCGTTACAAAACAAATCGCCTGGTTGTCAAAAGGTTTAAAAGTCAAAATGATTCCAAAGGCACTTAAGCAAACTCTATTAAAATACACAATTCTTTTTCCCTCCAACAAACTTCTGGGGCCCTCTATGAAGTCATAAATCCAACATGTGAAAAAAAATGTGTGGTTAACTTTCGTGCATGAATTATCACACATCATGTTCTGATAAAATATGCACCGTGCTGTGAAAAATCTTTTTCAACCCTGCTAGAGAGGCTCAAGTCTTTCCAGCATGTAGGATTTTATATGTCTTTAAAGATGCCATATTGGAAGCTATTAATGTCTCCTGCCTGTAAAAATCGCAAAAAAATGGATCTATTATCCCGTGCACAGAATAAGACGCAATACTTTCAGCCAGGTCCACTGTGGCTTGCCGTTTATCAAGCTCTAGCTCGCGTGAACCCGGGATGATTTCATTAGCGCCCTGAATGGATTCTGGGGTCCCGCCGGCAGCCAGCGCTGCGCGCACCCTCGCAGGAGGGTTTTGTTACGGAGCGATGTGTTCTCTGAGTTCTTCACCCAGGAATTTCCAAACAGATGTGAGTTTGGACGCAAAAGAGCAACACGTCCCCGGGAACGCCGAGGCTGCCGGGCCTCTCCCGCTGCCCGCGCCCACGCGCCTCCCCGCCCGGCAGCCTGTCCAGCCCGCGCGCCGCTGGCCGGGAGCCGGGAGCCCGGGAGCCCGGGGCGGCGGCGGGGAGCCGAGGCGGCCGGGGCGAGGCGCGGCCCCGCGGCCCCAGCACAATGCGCCCACGGCGGCGGCGGGAACCGCGCGCCCTCCGGAGCAACTTGGCGCGGCCTCGCCCGGCCGCCGGGCCTCGGCCCCCGCCGGTCCCCCCGCCGGTCCCCCCGCCGGTCCCCGCGCCCGCGCCCGCTCACCGTTGCAGAACTGGAGCAGCGAGGACGTGTCGTACAGGCTGCTGTAGCTCGAGAAGCCGTCCTCCATGCTGAGCCGCCGGGCAGCGCCGCTCCCGGCCCGGCCGCGCAGCCGCTCACCCACACACTGAGCCCGAGCCGCGGCCGGCGCTGGCGCTGGGGCCGGCCCTGCGGTGGCGGCGGCTGCTGCCGGTTACCATGGCAACCCCGGGCCCGCCGCCGCCGCGCGCACTCGGCGCCCGCTCTGCCCGCGAGGGGGCGGCCTCAGGGCGGCGGAGGCCGGGCGGGGACGTGGCGGGGCGGGGACACAGGCCGCGCCTGCCCCCGGGAGCCTGCGCCGCGCCCCGCGGCCTGTTCCCCCGAGGGCAGGGCGGTCCCGGGGCCTGGGATGCTGCGGGCGCCTTGACTGGGCGCTGCTTCCGCGCGGGAGTCCCAGGGCTGCTGGGAGGGCCCTCGGGAGGGCGCGGGGACAAAGGGCGAGGCCCTCGGCCGGGACCCCGCGGGCCGACACCCAGCCACCCCAAGGCGGACGCACGGTCCCTGGCCTGGCCTGCAGGCGGCTTCAGGACTGAACCTGGGCAGCCTCTGGTCCATCTCAGCCGCGTGCACCCGAGCAGCTCCACGCCTGGTGCGTGCTAGGAGGTGCGCCCCTCTTTCTGCACGTTCCAGCAAGGCCTGCCCCAGGGGACAGCGAGCACCCGGCTTGCAACTCCACCGTAACCTCCGCTCAGGGCGAGAGGGCTTCCCACTCCAGGAGGAGGCCGCCGTAATGGGCCGGGAAGTCTGTGGCCTGGGAAAGCCACGGACCTCAACCCCTCTGTCCTCCTCTCCCCTGAGATCTGCCCCTGGGGTCCAGGCCTGTCAAGTTACAGGCTGTTAACTTGTAACAGGACAAGGAAGCCTGCGTTCTACCTCGGAAGGAGACCAGGAGTTAGGACAGCATAGCCTTCTAGCAAGAACACGCAAATCCAGGCCTGCAGCCTTCCCGCCCCACACATGTAAATGCCAGGGGAATGATTTGAGTGTTTCTACCCCCCACGGAAGCAGGTCGAGATGCTGGCAACCACAGAGTGAGGAAGTAAGAAGACGCAGAATGCTTCAGGATGGTTTGACCTGTGATTTCCCTACTTTTCCACTGTGCAAAAGCCTTACCATTCAGCAGTAACTGCTTTTTGAGCACCTGGATGATCATTCTGTTTGTTTTTCTTTTTTTCTAACCCTGACCCTTCTGTTTCTCAGACTCAGGGGCAGTATTTGAAACACTGCGTGATAGTGAGCCCTTTACTATAAAACCAGCTTTGTGCTAGATGATTTGCTTAACCTAGGCTGCTGTTAGTGTCCTGAGCATTTGAGGTCGGCAAGGTTAAACTGTCCCCTGGGGGTCGGGTGTGTTAAGCACATTTCCCACTTGCACAGATGCAGTTCGGGTGCGTTTCTAGTTGTCACCACAGAAGTCCAGGAGTATCTGCACATGAAATCGAGACCCGGCTTGGTCCAGAGGACACCGCTGACGCTCACACCCCGTGTTGCCCAGTGGTCATAATTCAGGCACATGGAAACATCTGAGCTACCAAGTTGTGGGTATTGACTTGCCCAGGTTGACATGAGTGGGTGAAGTAAGAGCTAGTAGGAAAACCGGGCCACCCTGGGGTTCAGGGGCCTGTCTTTCTAGAAGCCCCGCTTAGATATCAGTAGATAGCCGGGTCAAGACAGGGCTCGTCACCATGTGTGGGGCACGCGTATCTGATGGGTGCATGAGGACTGATGTTAAATGTTACAACAGAGGGACAGGTTTAAGACAGCCTCCTAGTCAGGATGACCAAGCCCAAGAAACGAGGATCGTTAATAGGGGAAATGCATTGTGGGTGGAGGCTGAAGGGCTCGGGTAGGTGTGGCTGAGGCCTGGATAAAGGACAATAAGCGATCATGAAGGGAGAAGCAGGGCCTGGCAACAGGCAGGGTCGGGGCTGCGTGGCCTGAAGGGAGGCCCCTGCTGCAGGGAAGTGGAGGTACGTGGCCAGGGGAGAGAGGCCCCCAGAGTGGGAGCAGGTGGGCAGCCGGAACCAGCGCCTACAGGAGGTGCAGGGAGGTGTGGAGCCCGCCCCAAGGCCCACTGTGGACGGGAGCGGTGTTAGGGAGCAGAGCAGGTGGGAACTGGACTGCAGGGGTCAGGGCTGTAGCCAGGGTGTCTGTGGGACCCCAGAAACGCGGCACCAAGGACCCGGCAGTCAGGGGGAGGAGGTGAGGGACGGGCCGCAGGGAGATTGCTGTAGGTCCACACAGCTGGAGAAACAGGAAGGTCAAGTGAGGACAGCAAAACCTCCGATTACAAGTGTCCTATAGCAATTTGGGGAATTGTCAGCAAAGAGATTGCAGACCGGCTCTCTAGGAGGAGACCAGGAGACCAGCAGCGAGGCAGGGCCTTGGTCGTCCTGAAGGAGCAGTCAGAGGACGCTGGCCGTGAGCTGAGATTACCGAAAGCTTCCGGGAGGGGGCATTTTGACAGGGCTCACTGCAGAACTGGCCAAGGAGGACGAGGCTGGGAAAAGGCCCTTCCACCTGGCGGGAGAGGGTTCGAGGTAACCTGGAGGGTTGGTGGGTCAGAGGGAGGGAGGCTGGCTTATGGGACATCGCAGGGAGAACGCGTGGACATACACATCTGGGACTCCAGCAGGGAACACACATGGTGCCAAAGACAATGGCAGAAGGACAGGGAAGGTCCACTCTGCACCCTCCCAGTGCAGGTGGGCCCTCTGTATCTCTGGCAGGTGCTATGGAGAAGGGACTTCGTAGGGGACTTCACACAGGTGCACGTTTGGACTCTGCCCTTCTGTTTTCTCATTTCCCGCCCTTCCTCCTGTTTATTCTGAACATTATGCTCCTCACCATGTAACTTTGTGGTCTTAGACTTCAGGCACATGGAGAAGTGCTTTAAGAAGCTGAGGCATGGGACCAGCAGATGGTGTAATAGTTACGTCACTGGACTCCCATGTAGTTGACTGTGGTTCGAGTCCTGGAGTCAGTGACCTAAAACTCATGCCACTCACGTGTGCATGCATGCCCCGTCCCAAGAGGAGAATGGAGGAGAAAGGATTGCAGGCATGGCCATCCCCTAGTGGCTGACTTCTCGCTTTCTGTCTCTCTGTCTCTCCGGCAAGTGTACGCACCCTATAGTAAAATCATTCAAAAGAAAGAGAAAGAAGAAAGTCGCTTTGGGTATGTTTTTTATGCAGGGTCTCACCAGGTCACAATCCTCCTGCCTCCGTCTCCCATGTGCCTCGGACCACAGGTGTGTGCGAGCATGGTTAGTTTCCAGGGAGGTCTGAGGATGAAATCTGGGCCTCCCAGATGGCCTCAGCCTCCAAGCAACAGCATCTCCTAGCATAGACTCCCTTGGTTGGGCCAATAGTCTGATCTTTAAAATTTCTTTAAGAATTACGTTATTTATTTATTTCATTTAATTTGCTATAGGACACATGTGCTCACCAGAGAGAGAGAGGGGGGAGGGGGAAGTAAGAACGCTAGCTTCCAGGTCTGGGACTTGATCCACAGTCAGCCACGTGGGAGTCCAACACCCTAACCACCATGCCACCTGCTGGCCCTCTGATTTTTTTAATGTTAACGATAATATTTGGTGGTCACAGCTAAGGTTATGGAATAAAGAAAATTCAGGAATGGGAATGGCAAAATATGCTTAAATGTTCAGCTGTGAAACTGAGTTACAGATTTTCTTAGAAGATATTATTTCCACTGGAGTGAAATTTCAAATAAGACAATTAAGGGCTCAGTTCACATGCTTTTGAGATGATAAAGATCGTTATTACGCTCTTAGCCTAGAGTATTAAACAGCTATGTTTTTCCCACAATGGGACAATCTTACTCTAAAAAAAGCAAAATTTAGCATAATTACAAGGATATGCATGTTAAGTCAATTAAGTATAATCTATACAGCATTTAAAAAAAGATCTATGGAGCAGATTCAAGAAAGAATTCTGAAAACTTAATTAATAATGTGTGCTTTTTGCGCCCAAACATTTTCTCAGACTGTGATTCCACATCATTTTGAGATAATTTATGGCCTGGGCGCAGAAAGCGTTGTCGTCATAATCAATGATGTACACGCCCTGCCGGGGACAGTATAACCACAGTGTTCGGTGGCATTAATAGCAGTATTTGTGCAACGTGCGAAACAGAGCCAGGAGAACGGGAGCTCTGAAGACTTTATTCACAGAGGAGCAATAGCAGAACGGACCCAGAAAAGTGAGGCCGTGCAATATCTGCTGTTTAATTCAACGTTCTTCCGTAAACAGTCACCCAGGGCCAGGCAGCACACCTGGGTCTCCGAACACACCACACAGAACGCGTGCTTTCCTAACCACAGGTGGCCCTGAAAGCTCTTTGAAGGGTCACCATCAGCACTTTTAAAAATGAAATAGAAGGGCCCACAGGTGGCATGGTGGGTGGGGGCACTGGTTTGCCACATGGGTGACAGCGGTTTGGGTCCCAGACCTGGCAGCTTGCTTTCTCGCTTTCCCTTTGTTTCTCTCTCTCTCTCTGTCTGGTCAAATTAAATAATAAATTAAATATCTGGTCAAAAAAATAATAACAAATGGAATTAAATAAATAAATGAATAATTCTTTTTAAAAAATGAAATAGAAAATTTTACTTTGGGGGTCAGCTGGTGGTGTGGTGGTTAAGGCAGCTGGATTCCAAGTGGCCAACTACACGGTTTGAGTCCCAGACCTGGCAGCTTGAAAAATACTCCAGGTGTATGAGCCTGCGTGCCCAAAATTCTGAGAGGAGGATGGAAGAGAAGGGATTTGTGGCGTGGTCACCCCCGTGGCGGGTGCCTTCTTGCTTTCCCTCTGTCTCTCTCTGGCAAGCATATATGCCCTCGAGCCACAAAACTAAAGTCCACCTTGGGATCCACCTTGGGATGTATACTCGAAAGAATTGAGCACAGAGGTTTGAGCAGACGTTTGTACAGCCAAGTTCTTCATAGCATCTCACAGAAAGCAAAAGGTGGGGTAAGCTGAGCGCCCACACACAACGAGGCCTACCCACACGGTGGGAACTACCTGCGCTCTCGCAGAAGTCGGCCACACGCTACATGCGTGAACTCTGAGGACGTTATCCCATGCAACATGAGCCCGTCCGCGAAGAACACAGACAGCGATGCCACTTTCCTGAGGTGCCTAGAGCAGTTCATTTCACAGAGACAGAAAGGAGAGTGGTGGCCAGAGGCTGGGGAAGGAGGGAAGGGAGAGTCTGTGTCCGATGGGGATAGAGTTTCGGTTTGGGATGATCAGAATGTTCTGGAGACGGGTGGTAGTGACCATGAAAGGACAATGTGAATGTCCTAGTGCCTCAGGGCTCACACTTGAAGACGGTACATTTTATGTTATGTGTATTTTGTCACAATTCTTTTAAAATGTTACCAAAGGGTGGGTGTTTTTCAGGTTCGGGGCAGTATTTGAAAAACAACATGAGATATTCAACCCTTTACTGTAAAGCCAGATTTGTGTTAGATGATTTGCTCAATTTAGGCAAATCATCTCACCAGAGAGAGAGACAGAGAGAGGAGGGGAGGGAGAAAGCACCCCCAGGGGGGTGTGGTCCCACCACAATCCCTTTGCCTCTGTGCCTCTATCTTGTCAGGATTTAGGGCTCACGTGCCCATGTCCAGTGTGTGTTTCAAGATACTGAGGCTGGGATTCGAACCCCATGGTTGATCATGTGGGATCTGGCTGCCTTAAGTATCAAGATACAGGGACAGCCCTATTTTGCCGCAATTTAAAAAATAAAATATCAGAGTGCCTTGACCATAGTAAGAACAAGTATTTTACGTGAGGCGCTGATCTCTGTTTGGGATACACCCGTGTATGCGGAGCGGGTATGTAAACGGTATTTCTCTTGCAGGTCCCAGTCCTGAAACCTCCAGACATATCATAATCATACAAATAAATGTGTAAGTGCTCCAACACAGAGACAGAAGGATTTCGGAATGTTCTGGAGGGTACGAAGTGGTCTGAGTAGGGAAGAGGGAACCAGAGCAGCTGTGGCCACACAGAGAGGGAGGTCACTTCAGGCAAATAATCTCATCCTGCAGCCAGAGATCACCTGGCAGAGCCGGGCTGGCCTGCTGCCTTGGCCCTGGGCGAGACCGCCTGGGGGCTCCGATCTTACTCTAAGAGCCGAGCGAAGTTGATTTTCAGTTAGTGTTACGGGTCCAGTCGCGTCCCCCCAAAGCCGTATATTGAAGTAAACCCTAAACCCTCAGAGTGCGACCTTATTTGGAGAGGGTCTTAAAGAGGAAATTCAGCTCAAATGAGGTCTCTAGGCGGGCCCTAACCCAATCCAACTGTGCCTTTACGAGAAGAGCAGCTCCAGACACCAACGCGTGGAGGAAGATGGGGCAAAGAGGCAGGAAGACGGCCACGCACAAGCCAAGGAGGGGACCCTCACAGCCCGCAGAAGGAACCAGCCCTGCACCCCGACCAATGGGGGACCACCGGCCTCCAAGTGTGAGACAGTGAGTTTCTGCTGTTCACGCCGCCTGGTGTGTGGGCTTTGTTACGGGAGCCCAGCACACTATTAAGTTAGTGCAGACTCTCCAAGTCGAGAAGTGATTGCTTCCCAAACGCCATACAGCAGTTACCGCTGATCGGGACGTAGAAAAATGCCTTCATGGTAAAATCATGATTCTGTAGAACGAGAGGCAGTCGCAGATCCTCAGCATCGTAAGGAGTGTTAGACTCTGCGGTCCCCAAACCTCTGCTGAGGAGCCGTCATTCCTCCATCCCTGACCCATCGTCCCTCGGCCCCTTTCGAAGCTGAAGAGCTCCAGTTATTAAAGATGGCGGTTTATTTTTATCTCACAGCATCCTTGCCAAAGCATCCTTCATTGATCCTGCTGTCCGGCCGATTTAATCTCCCTCTGTCCTGGTTCAGGCCTGTCTGCTCTGACACATTGCTGGGGGCCCGAGTCCAGGGCTGACTCGCCCAAAGAAGGGTTAACCGTGCCCTCCCGTCCCCTGCGGCCTGCTGTAGTAAGTGCAAGCATCTCGGCATGGACTTAAAGCTGGTGTTCCTGCCACAGAGGCCATCGTTGGCATCCAGCTCACCCGGCCACACCACACTGTCCACAAGCCCTACTCACGCCTCTCAGACAACCCGTGCACTTGACCGCTTTGGCCTTTGGCCAGTGCTGTTTCCCGGTTCTGAGCGCCTGTCTTCCCTGCCCGCCGGCAGAGAAGCTGCCCGTCAGCAAGGCCTGGCTGGGCCGCTGCAGCCATGGCGTCTGTCCTCGACACTCCCCAGCACGTCCCACATGTCACTCCCCCTCGCCATGAGGGAACTTGCTGCATGTCTGTCTTCCCCAGAGACTACAGCCTGGAACGCCCATGACGTGTGACGCGGAGAAGAGCACAGCTGGCAGTGAGACAGGCTGGGCGAGTGTGAATGAGCGCCCCAGACAAAACCAGTCGCTCCTTTCACACAATAGGCTCATCCTCTCCAGGGTCACGTCCCCCAAGTCCTCCTGTCCCCTTGTCCCGCAGTTTCCGACCCCTCGTCTACACAGGCGCCCACACACCCAACCTTCCCGCCTGAATTCTGATAACCAACTGCACCCAGCAACCTCTGGGACTCTGACCCGAGAGCCATTTCTCTTTAATAACTTGGATATTACGATTCTGTTGATGCAACCGAAATGTGTATTGACTTTTTTTTTTTTTCTGTGCAGCCAGAATATATACTGGTGGCTCATATCGAACTTCTGGTCAATTAAGTACCTGTCAGTCTTTTTCAAATGAACTGCTATTGGGTCTTCTCCATCCTGTATTGAGCCTATTTATTAATTTTTTAAAATTTAAAGACAGCGTTTATCTTCCCCTCTGTTAAATGTCATTTTATTGATTTCCATCCATCATGTTAGCCATCCAAAATATTTTAAGCTTTTTAAAAATTACTTTCTTTATTAATGTTATTATTGTTGTTGTTTTAGTTTCCGATAGGGCAGGTATACTCACCAGAGACAGTGAGAGAGAGAGAGGGAAAGTGAGAAAGCAAGCCACCAGGTCCAGTGCTTGAACCTCACTCAGCCATGTGCGAGTCCAGTGCCTTACCCACTATGACACCTGCTGGCCCCACAGAATCTTTTAAACTCCTAAATCTGTCTTCTAACAGATGAGTATCATGACAGCAGAGAAAGCCCTATGACGAACCCTTCAACCACCTGAGCCTTGTGGTTAACAAAACATCGGCAGTGTAGGCATGGGGGAGGGGCCGCCCTGCAGCACGGAGATGCCTCCCTCGCCATCTCTGTTCTCCGCCCTGGACGTGTTTGTCCAACCAAAAATGAAACCACTAGAACTATTGTCTTCCTTTTTCTTTCTCTCTCTCTTTCTTTCTTTCTTTCTTTCTCTCTCTCTCTTTCTTTCTTTCTTTCTTTCTTTCTTTCTTTCTTTCTTTCTTTCTTTTTTCTTTCTTTCTTTTTTCTTTCTTTCTTTCTTTCCTTTCTTTCTTTCTTTCTCTTTCTTTCTTTCTCTCTCTCTTTCTTTTTCTTTCTTTTCTCTTTCTTTCTTTCTTTCTTTCTTTCTCTTTCTTTCTCTCTCTTTCTCTTTCTTTCTTTCTTTCTTTCTTTCTTTCTTTCTTTCTTTCTTTCTTTCTTTCTTTCCTTTCTCTTTCCTTCCATCTTTCTTCCTTTTCTTTTTAAACTTTATTTATTTTTCCCATTAGCAAAAGAGACAGAAGGAGGGAGAGACACCACCCCTGGCCTCAGTCAGTACTGGGTCTTGGGCAGGTGCATACCCAGCACCTGGAGGGAAGTCTCTGGGCGTGAACCCAGAAGGCTGCCGTGGGGTCAGCTCGTGGAGTGTTGTGTTACTGCTGTACCACACCCGGACCTCACCCAGCCTGCCCTCCTTGCCACCTGCAGGGTTCTGTGAAGGATCTGCGCTGTGACTTTGGAACTGCAGTCTGAGAACTTCACGGAGGGGAAGAGGTTGGTTTGGCTCCTAGTCACCGGCTTCCTTCCAAGCATTTATTTACACACTAGCTCCTCAAAGATCTGTTCACATCTTTGCACACAACCCACATTAGTATCAGACCTACCACCCGCAGTTTCCAGAATCCAACTTCTTCTGCTTTTTGGAAAACGACTCTCCCTCCCTGGTTTCCTGCCACTCCCATCTGGCAAAATCAGAGCTCATCTGTCAAGGCCTAGAGAATGTGTTCATGGCGACTAAAGCCTCTTGCCATCTCTTGCATTTCTTGGGCTCTTGACAGTTCCTAAGGGATGTTCTTCTATCCCTTCCAGTTTTAAGATGATTCTCCTGGTTGGAAAAGAAAAGAAAACCCGCAAAGCCCTGCACGTCTGCCACCTGGCTTTCGCGGCCCCTCACGTCCCAGCCCCCAGCTCTCCTGTGCGTGTGCCCTTTGCCCTGTAGACCCACTCTGCGTTCCTTTTCCCAGACTCCCCACAGTCGTCTGTCCCTCGGGACCTGCGTGGGCACACCCCGCTGTGGGGAAATGCATGGCACTCCCTCTGGGAGCTCGCTGGCCTGGCCCCCGGCTGGACGCCTCCGGGCGGGGGCAGATGTACAACTCATCTTCCAGAGGTGAGACTCGGGCTGGCCGCGGTGCTGCTCACGGCTAAGGCACTCCACTCCACAGGCCAAGAGCACAGGGAGGCCCGGGCTCGATTCCTGGTCCAACCTAGGCTGGGTGTGGTGACGCATGCCTGTAATCCCAGCAACTCAGGGAGGACTGTCAGCTTGAGGTTAGCCTGGGGCACAAAGCAACATGTGAGACTCTGTCTTAAAAAAAATAATAATAGTGGGAACCAGCAGTTAGCGTAATGGCTATGTCGCTGGACTCCCACGTAGTCGACTGCGGTTAGCGTCCTGGACCCGGTGGCTTAAAACTCACGCCGGGCGCGTGTGCGTGCGTGCCCGAGATCCCGAGAGGAGAATGGAGGAGAAGGGATTGCAGCGTGACCATCCCCCCTGGGGGGTGATTTCTCACTTTCTGTCTCTCTGTCTCTTTCTGTCTGTCTGGCAAGCGCACGCGCCCTATAGCGAAAAAACCTCTCCAACAACAACAACAAAAAAATAATAATAATAGTAAAGGTGAGACATTCCTAGCCTGGTGGACCCACTCCTTGACTACCTGGGGATCAGCTGCACTGGCTGGGCTGGGGCCGGGCTGAGGCACTGACAGAGAAACAGCAGCATGGGAGGAAGACAGCCGGATGGAGGGCCCTCAGCTTCATCCTCTTAGAATGGAAGTGCCGACACCACAGAATCACGAACTTCAGCGCCTTCCCTGGGTAATTTGCCAGCAGTCGTAACGGATATGACAACTCTTCATTACTAAGAAGCCTGTGGCTTTCTCCCTAGTAGGCTCTTCATTCAAAAGCATCCTTAACGATTTGCATCGATCAAAAGAATTTACACATTTTGAAGTATCTGAAATGAAGTAGAAAATTAAAAGCAATATTGGGACGCGTTTCTCTTTTTAAAACGTCATTGTGTTCAGGCAACTCGATGGTGCAATTGTCTCTAATCCACACAATGACGCAGGAATCACGGTAGGCTGCCAACGGACTTCCGGTTCCAGCGTCTCCACCCAACGTCTAAAAGCATTTTCAGGACTTTTGTTTTTTGTTTGCTCCATCGTGTTGCCACTAAGATTTTATAGCAGCTCTTGGCGTACCACAGACGAACCACAGAGTCAATTAGCTGATGTTAGAGAACCACTCATGCCGGCGTGGCTGGGACAGCTGGGTTCACACCCATGCCCTGGGAGGTCAGGAACAGGCTTCTGGTTTGGACAGTAAGCCACATGGTCACCCTGGCCAGTAGGGAGAGACTTGGGATCTAGCCACACTGCACACTGGAAGAAGCAGTGGGGTGTATACAGGTGTGTACTGTGTATTCATGTGGCCAGTAATAAAGGGAGGTTTCCCTAAACCTGGATTTTTATCAGGAAAGTCAGGTAAAAGGCCCACTTCCGAGGCTCACCCGGCCCCGTTGCATTACCCTTTTCAAGACCTTTTCATCCCACTGGTCTAGACACATACTCGTTACTTGTAAGTAAGAGTCCAGGAACTCTTGCTAGAATCTTTGCCTCTGGACCCCAGACTCCTGCTGTACCACCGCTCCAAGCCAAGGGCCTCCGTGCCCAGTAAGAAATCACCCTGCAAGTTGCTCCCCCATCCAGGCCCAGGTTCAATTCCCAGTCCAACCTAAACACCTGGTATAGTGGAATGTCCCTGTAACCCCAGCCACTTGGAAGGCTGAGGCAGGCCTGGGCAGCGTATTGAGACCCTGCCTTAAAGCTTTGAAAACAAGAGGTGGCTCCTTCACCCGTCACAGTGATGGACCCATGCGTGAAGCTCTTTGTCACAGACAGTTGCTGTGGCCCATCAAACTGGCTTTCAAAGGGTGCAGCAGGAAAGGAGGCAGCAGCCTTGGGCAGGAGGGTGCCATGTCTGCCGGGAGAGGAGGGTTTCAGGATGAGATGGTGAAGTGCCACACAAGTGTGACGTCCCCACCATCCCTGTTGACAAGAAGCTCTAGCGTGGCTCTCTAGGGAAGGCGGTGGACTGCACATGGGTTCGCCACCACACACTGCTGGGACTCGTCAACCCACAGGACGACGAGGAAGGGACACGAGACAGCCTCCACGTCACCATGCCTGCTGGAAAGCAGGGGAGGAGGGGGCGGGCTCCTCTGCTCAGATAAGCTGATCTCAAGGCCAGCAAGACTGGACCACCAAGGAGCAACCTCCTCCCAGCCACAGACCCCCCCAAAGGCTTTGGGAAAGATCAGACCAGGCAGCTCTGGAAGTGAGGGCACAGCGGGGGCAGCTCAAGGAGTTGTCTTTGACAGAACTGTGCCCCCTCCATGTTCACACAGAGGAGCCCCAGCCTCCAGTGTGACTGTTTTTGGAGGCAGGGCCTTTAGAAGGCACTGAAGGTTAAGTGAGGTCTTAGCGGTGGGGTTCTGACAAGAAGAGGGAAAGAGAGAGGTGGCTCTCTGCCACCACCGTGTGAGGGCACGGCAAGCCAGAGCCATGCGGGCACCTCCACCAGACCTCTAGCCTGCGGAAGTCTGAGGAATACATTTCTGATGTTTCAGCCACCCTGCCTCTGGGATTCTGCTGTGGTGGCCTGAGGTGACTAAGACAAAAGCAGGTGGACCCCGCCCCGACCTCCTTCCCCTCTGTGTAAGCATGAAATTGCTTGCCCTTGAATAGTGCCGAAACCTCGAAACCTCACGCCGTCCTGCTTCATCCCTTTGTATCTGCGCGTGCGCGGCCTGCCTGTCGGCCACTCAGCTGGCTCAGTACCAGACTGAAAAACGCCCAGAGATGCCGCCGAATCACGATGGTTACACCCTAATAAAGCAATCACACAGTCGAACCAGTGTAGGCCTACCCTCCAAAGTCAGGGACCTACTGTATGCACGGGGCTAGAGGCTCCCCGGGGTTTCAGACATGCCCCGAGAGTCTTGGAATCAGACCAGAAAGCACATCTGAATAACAGGAGTTTCCAAAAGAAAAAATGAAGAAAACGGAGGAAAGTTCAAGAAGTAATTCAAGAAAATTTCCCACAGCAAAGGAAGATGAACTTTTAGATCGAAAGAGCCTGCAGGTAAGTGCTTGCACAAATTGAGAGAAGACCCACCAAATCTGCCATGTTTTAGAGCACTGGAAACAGAAACATCTGAAAAGTTGCCAGCGAGAAATAGCCGGTCTCAGGCGAAGGATTAGGAATTACGTGCAGGGCCCAGCAGATGAAGTAATGGTTACGTCGCTGGACTCCCACGTAGTCGCTCAAGGTTTAAGTCCCAGGCCCAGCAGCTGAAAAAGCCTCATCCGGGCTTATGTGCATGCCCAAAATCCCAAGAAAAGAATGGAGGAGAAGGGATTGTGGCATGGCTAACCTCCCTGGGGAGGTGATTTCTCGCTCTCTATCTCTCTGTCTCTCCGGCAAGTGCACACATCCTATAGCAAAAATATCTCTAAAAAAAGAGAAAAATCGAACTACATACAATGGGGGCCAGCTGTGGCCTGGTGGTTATGGAGCTGGATCCCTCATTGCTGACTGTGTGGTTTAAGTCCTAGACCCAGCAGTTTGAAAAACATACCAGACATGTATATGTGTGTGTGTCCAAAATCCCAAAAGGAGGCAGATACGGAGAAGGGATTACCATGGCCATTCTTCATAGAGGTGTTCTCTCCTCTCCTCTCTCTCTCTCTCTCTCTCTCTGGTGAGTGCATGTGCCCTCTAGCAAAAACATAAACAAAAAGAAACAAACAAAACAAAACAAAAAGAATGGTATTAGGTTTCTAAACAGCAATGATAGGAGATAGAAGGATATGGAAAATGCAAACTGAAAAAAATTAAAAACCCATTTATTTATTTATTCCATAAGTGGGAGAGACAAAGAGAGCATCCCTAATGGAGTCTCGACGCCGTGACGCACCCCTCAGCCGGCCCGGACCGGCACGTGTGCTCTCCAAGTCCTCAGCTCGGTGGCCTTCCCACGGGGGTCTGCCTTAGAGGACCCAGCACTTCACCCCTGCCGTCAGTCAATACTTGCAGGGACATTTCTGAGATACAGTCAGTGCACACGTTTAAGGAGTAGAATGTGATTTTACAGTCCGTGCATACAATGTATCATAGCTGAACTGGCAACGAGTACTGCCACCAGCCCGGCCATTTGCTGTTCCCTTGTGTTGGGGACATTTGGAGTCCTCTTTTTTAGCTACTGTGAGATACACAGTGAATTGTTAACTACATTCACCCAGCTGTATTTTTTAACAGACATTCTTTCTCCTAAAAAAAGTTTTAACTGCCAGAAGGCTCACGCGCTCACTAGAAAGAGAGACTGAGAGAGAGAGAGAAAGAATGGGGGTGGCTGTGCGTCAATCCTTTTTCCCTATTCCTCCATTGCATCATGATTTGGGGCACACGCACCAGCACACGCATGCACGCACACACAGCATGTTTTTTAAGTGTAGGGGCTAGGATTCGAACCATAGGAGGCCATGTGGGATCTGGCTGTCCATGCACAGCACTTAACCGCTGTGCTCTAGACAGACTTACGGACATTGCCCTCTTACCCATCTGTAGTCCAGGCTCCATTCCCTAACCTCGCTCTGCAACTCCCCTCGCCTCCGCGGCCTCCGTCAGCCTTCATCTCTCTGTTCCTATGAGATCATCCTCTTCTGTTTCCACATACGTGAAAACACATGCTATTCCTCTCTGTGTGCATTCTTAAGCATGTCATTTCAAAATTAAGACTCTATCCAATAAGCATGATAGTTAAATGTTCAGCTCCACACCCCAGGGGTTCTACACTAATTAATTTCACAGGCTTTTACATTTCCTCCACTAACAACAGATGCAACTGCTTCCCTTCAGCTTCATCCGTAAGGGCATTGAGAATACCTCTTCTACATGCTTAATATATGAACGTGTGGCCTGCTAAAATCTTATTTTTGCTTGTAGGCCATCTGATTGCATCATGTCAGAGCAGCCAGAAAATATTCTTAAAAGATAGCCATAGTTTAGAAAAACCATCTGCTTTCCTTGCGAGAGGATAACATACACTGTATCATGAAATTGTGCTGTGAAAATGATTTTCTCCCAAATGTTACTTTTTGTGCCACAACCATTAACGTTCTTACGTCTTGGATGAATGTTCAGAATGTTTTATTCTAAGTCCTCGTTGCCGTCCTAATACTGCCGTTATGCAGAAAACAGGAGGCTAATAAGTAGCCTAAGATGCATGTATTAGGCGTGCCTTTCAAGTTGTTGCAAAAATTATATCCAGTAAAATTCACACCACAGCAGTGAAAACGTGTCTTCCACACCACGGCCAGCTGGTCTGCTCCAGGGCAACTGGAATCTATTAGTTACCCTCGAGCTCCAATGTCCCCAGGGGCTCCTGCTGCCTCTGAAGGAAGAGGGACGCTAGCTGGGAGCCTGCGGTCGCGGGGCAGGCCAACCTTCCCAGCGCGCGATCTGAGGTGGACCCGTTGTTCTCAGGACTGCCAAGCCTTCCGCATCTCCACCTTACCTGTTCCTCCCACCCCCAGTGACGCACTGCCTTCTCCATCTCTCAGAGTTCATCTGCAGTGCCACCTCTTCCGACAGCCAGCCCTCCCTGCTGGGTTCCTGCTCCCTCCTCTGAGCTCCTGGGCCCTGGTGCTGGTCCAGGTGCGTGACTCTCTCCGAGACCTTGCCTAGCTCACCCACTGAGCTCTGCGCCCTGAGCACAGGGACTGATCCCTCCTGGGTGTTCTGGCACAGGCAGCAGATGTGACCTGAAGGCCCAGCATCGTACAGATTCTGGGCTCCTGTGACTTTTCAAGACGGTTGTGACGTTCGGCCTGGTGTCTTGGGCGGTTGCCAGCAAACCACAATCCTAGTTACATGACGGCGTTTGCACGTGCGTCGGTATGAACAAGGAGCACACGCCTTCTCTCTCTCTCTCTCTCTCTCTCTCTCTCTCTCTCTCTCTCTCTCTCTCCCTCTCTCTTTGTATTTTTTAACCAGAAAAGCTCTTTAAGATCATTGGACTAGTTTCCATTTTAAACTACTTAGTAAATTGCACTTTTGGCTCTTTACTGGCTAGGATAAATTTAGCTTTTTTCCCTTAAAGTCAGGCTGTCGGTGGGATTTGCAATTAAGATTTCCACTGCCGACTTGCTTTATCGTTCAAGAGGATGCTGGCAGGCACCCCTCCTCTGCTCTCCTCCCTGCAGCTACTCCCCATCCAGGACTTCGTGGGGGGCAGAAAGAGGGCCCCTCACCTTAGGCCATAGGGGGCCCATGAGCAGGAGGTCGTGAATGGCAGGCAGGGCGTGTGAGGAGGCTTCACAAATTTCCCGGAAAGTGTGCATTACAAAAAATGATGTGTGGATTTCAAAATGTTTTGCACCAAAATAAACGCATACTTTAATTCCATTTCTCTACAAACTTCGCAGTCCCCGTGTATACCCAGGCTGTAAACCAGACCCATCGTGCAGCTTAGCACCCTGTGCTGGTCCAGGCCTCATGGGATCCATTAAAACCTACACGGCCGGGCTGCGGCGGGGCCTGGAGACCTCTGTTGTGCCAGGCATGAACCCTTTAGTTGCTGGACAGGGAGTGGTCTGAGGGGGCCGAGAACAGAGCCCGGGTGGCAGGGAACAGGGGTGCACCTGCAGGGACTGGGTTAGGGAGCAGAACAGGAATGCTGAGGGTTAAAGACATGTTCAATATTCCCACAATCACATGGGCAGACCAGGGTCCTGCTGACCCAGCCCTGCCAGGCCCCATGGCGCCCAAGGGTACCACGATGAGGGCGTACATGTGTGTACCAGGCCACCGGCCCTGCGACCAGAGTCATTTCCTCCTGAAATCCCTCTCTACTGTAGAATCCTCGGCTCTTGGCTCCCTCCCCACTGCCCTGACTTCCTGGAGCCACCAGGAATCCTTCCGGCCCAGCTCTCCCTGGCTGCCTCCAGCAGAGGTCCCACAGCCCAGGACCCTGGCCCTCAGTAGAATAGCCCTGGGGGCATGCTCACCCAGCTTCAGGAAGCAGGAGACAGCTGCCAGGCAAGGCTTCCCTGGGAGAGCAGCCGCTGCCCTCCTCCCGGAGCCGGAGCTGGAGCCGGGCCCGGAGCCGGGGAGGCAGAGGCCCTTAGGAGCAGGGGGCCTGCGTACAGCTCTTCTGGTGGCCGTTGAGCAGGATGGGCTGGTGATTTCCGAGGAGAGAGAAGGAGGCATCCATTACGTGGGCACTAATGGGCCTCCAGGTCTCCAGAGGGCAGGGCGGGTCTGGGGTGGGAGCAGCACCCACCCTGCTGCCTCTCCCCACCCAGGCTCCTGCTCTCTGCCGAGGCGCTGCGCATCCCTGCGAAGGCAAGTAGGGCAGGCTGGGCCTGGGGGAGCGGCTCCAGTGAGTGGCTGAGCTCCGGCCTGGGGATTCCAGAGCAGAGCGGGGAGCGGGAGCCAGTGGCGGCTCTGCAGTCACATGGCACCTGGGCACAGCGTTGCCCAGAGCGAGCCCGGAAAACCTTTTCTGTTCCCAAGTGTGTGGTCCCAGGCCATGCCCAGCCCTCGTTGTGCCCGACATAGGTGGGTTCTGGGCTTTCTCGGCATCTTCCCAGCCCTATGCACAGAACAGTGAAGAAAACGGAAGGAAATGAATTTAATTTCACACTGCCTTACTCTGAGATTGTTCAGCTGACATTTTTGGTGATAAAATAGTCTTTCGTCAAACGAAGGCCATAGTAGATGGCTGTTATTTTAAGCGGCTTTATTTAGCCACATGAAAACTGGGCAGCATATTTCGGCCTGGGGGGCAGTGAAGTGTGAAAGTCAGTGAATCATCGTTTAGCCCGAGGCCTGAGCTCTAAAGGACTTTGGGCTTTGGCCACCACAGGCTCTGGCAGTGGGGTGCAGGGGGAGCATAGTTGTGCACCTGCGTGTAGGGACAGCAGGTGACCCTTGGACCCAAGCCTGTTCACTGTTAGGCACGGAAGGGAGGCCCCTGCATTTGTTCACACAGAAGCTCTTGGAGAGGGGACCTGCTCAGGCATCAGAGCACCGTGGGTCAGCCATGGGCTGTGGCCCTTACTGGGTCCTGAAATGCATTTAGCAGGGACTGATGCCAGCACTTTCAAATGAAATATTGTGGAGCAGAGTAGAAAATAGCAGACGATACCATTCGAAGTAGGGTAGGGATTGATTCATAAATCTTTTGTTCTGTTTCTAATATTGAAGAATCAAGTCCCCATGCCTCTCGAAGACAATACAAACTACAAAATCCAACAAAGACAGTGTCCTGAGAGTCATAGAGAATTAGCAAAAGGCAGATTTTGGAGCAGCATCAAAACCCAATGGTATAACTGGCATGGGGTGAATTTCTCATTTTCGTGGCTGTGCCCTGAGGGTAGCCACATTTGCGGTGGTGGCTCAGGGTGACTGAATTCCAATGGAAGGCTTTTATTCCTCTGGGCAGAGGAAACAAGAGAAGGAGACTTGGATAACCAGGGCTGCTGGGAAGTGAGTAGGAATCCAAGAAAGGAGAGAGCCTGAGAAAGCACCCCAAATTTTGTGTGAAAACTCTACCCAACTCTCTGGCTGACCCCAAACCACACATACTGCAGACATATCAAAAGCAGTCTAAACTGAGATCTGACTCCCAAATCACCAATGGCACAAGTTGAAGTTTGAGTATAACCAAGTTAATTGGTTGCTCAAAACCAAACCAAACCATTAATACTCTTCAAAACAATATTACAGAGGGACCAGCAGTTGGTGTAATGGCTATGTCGCTGGACTCCCATGTAGTCCACCACAGTTTGAGTCCCCGATCCAGTGGCTTAAACTCATGCCGGGAGTGTGTGCGTGCATGCCCAAAATCCCAAGAGGAGAATGGAAGAGAGGGGATTGTGGCGTGGCCATCCCCTCTGGGGGGAGATTTCTTGCTTTCTGTCTCTCTGTCTCTATGTCTTTCTGGCGAGCGCACACGCCCTATAGCAAAAAAAGAAGAAAAAAACTCTCAAAAAAAAAACACCAAAAAACCAATATTACAGAATCCAGAATCTACACAGCAGAATATTTACCATGTCCAGCAAATAATCCAAAACTACACCACATATGAAAAGTCAAGAAAGTGTAACCCATTCTCAAAGTAAAAGTCTATCGGCACATATTAACCCTAAGATGACAAGAGAGTAGAACTGTTAAACAAAAACTCCAAAGCAGCTATTAGAACAATATTCAACAAGTTAAAGAAAGATATGCTCTAATAAAAAGGATAGAACATATCAACCAGGAAATATAAAATATAAAAATGAACCAATTGGCAGCATCAACCATAATCCAAGGGTCTATCTATCAATTACTAAATGGGTAAACAAAATGTGTTTTTTCATATAATGGAATATTATTCAGCCATAAAAAGAATGAAGCATTGATACAGGCTGCAACATAGATGAACCTGAAGACATTATGTTAAGTGAAAGAAGCAAGATGAAAGAGACCACATATAATCCAATTCCATCCTTACGAAATGTATAGAATTGGCAAACTAATAGAGACAGAAAGCAGATTAGTGGTTCCCAGGGACTTGGGGAAAGGGAAAAAGGGAGTGATAGCTCTTAGATATGGGATTTATTTGGGGCATAATGTTTTGAGATTATGTAGTGATGATGGTTGCTCAACTTTGTGAACACGTGAAAAAACACTAAGTTGTATACTTAAAAAATTAAAAAATCAGGGGCCAGAAAGTGGTGCAGCAGTAAAATGCTTTGCTCTGTGGGGCTGGCCTATGTGGGAAGGTTCTGGGTTTGCATTTGGAGATTGCACTGAGTATGGACCTTCCCTACAGCAACTACAAAAAAAAAAAAAAAAAAAAAATCAAAGAAATACAGCTAAAAGATCAATAGATAAAATTAAAATGCAATTCTAAAGGTATTTAAATAGTTTTTTGAACTAAGGAAAGGTGAATAGAGAAATTAAAAAGAAAAGGATAGACAGTAGTGCAGAAATAACACAACTGAACTCACATGGGAAAGTTCCCATTTCCCATCCTGAGGCCTTCCTATACATGCCAGGCATGTGCTAGTGCACATTATCCAGGCTGGCTGGGGGCAGATTTGTGGCATGAAGACCCTGAAGGGAGTGTTTGTTGCACTATCTCTCTGTCACAGAAGAAATAAATTAATTTCAAAAGGGGGCATAAAACAAAAATAATAAAATGACAGAATTATATTTAATCAAATCAGTAATTATATTAACTATTAATGGACTAAATACCCAAATTAGAAGGCAGAGACTATGATAATAGAAAAACAGGCAAAATTCAGGTAGATACTGACTACAAGAGATCCACTTTAAATATAAAGACACATATAGGGGCCAGATGGTGGCATAGTGGTAAAATGTGACATTCTGTGAGACTGACCACACATGGAAAGTTCTAGGTTTATGTCTGGAGACCTCCCTGAGTATGCCAGGCATGTGTATGCCATGATCCAAGGCTGGCTGAAGGTAGGGGTGGATCACGGCATCAAAACCTTATTGGGGGTGTATGTCTCTCTGTCTCTTTCTCTGTTTCTTTCTCACAGAAGAAATAAGTATATAAAATCGGGGAAAAAAATTTTTTTCGAGTTTTTGCTATAGGGCGCATGCACTTGCCAGAAAGACAGAGAGAGACAGAGAGATAGAAAGTGAGAAATCACCCCCTGGGGTGATGGCCACGCTGCAATCCCTTCTCCTCTATTCTCCAATCAGGATCTTGGGCACGCACACACACGCACCCGGCGTGAGTTTAAGCTGCCAGGTCTGGGACTTGAACCGTGGTCGACTACACGGGAGTCCAGCAACATAGCTATTATGCCAACTGCTGGTACCAAAATGGGGAAATTTTGTTAATTAAAAAAATATATATAGGGGGCCAGAGGATGGAGCAGCAATCAAACCTGATGCTCCTCAAAGCTGTCCTACATTGGAAGGCTCCAGAGAACCTTCAAGTCTAAAGACCTTCCTGAGCAGGCCAAGAACACGTGCACCTGTGACCCAGGGCTAGCTGAAGCTGGGCGTAGAGCACAGCATTGAGCCCCTGTTGGGGTCCTTTCTGTCTCTCCCTCTCAGAAATAATAAATAACTAAACTTCAAGAATAAAGAAATATAGATGCACATACAGATTGAAAGTAAATAGACAGAAAATGACAAAACAGGAAAACAGTACATATGACAAGGTTGGAGCGGCTCTATTAAAAGATAAAATAGACTTCAAGACAAAGAATATTGCTAGAGAGTAAGAGGAACATTTCACGATGATTAAAGGAGCAACTCATCGGGAAGACACACATAAATGGATCACGTGCCTAATATCGGAACTTCAAAATCCATCAAGCAAAATGAACAGCTTTAACAGAGACAAATACACAATTCCACAGTCACACTATTTTTTTTGCTTATTTGTTTTTTGTTTTGTTTTGTTTTTAGTTTACTACAGGGTATGTGTGCTCAGCAGTGGTGGGGGTGGTGAGGAGAAAGCACCCCCAAAGGAGGATGGCCACACCACAGTCCTTTCTCCTTACTCCCCTCTCAGGATTTTGGGCATACATGCACACATGCCCGGTGTGATTTTCAAGCTCTGGGTCTGCGAGGACAGAGGAGGTCATTCCTTTACCTCGGGGGGACTGGGAAGGAATGATACCATGAAATTTAGGTGTCGTTGGGACTAGAAGAAAGAGGAGAGAAAAGCGAAGTGAGCAAAGATGAAGAGGTGGGGACATCTGTGTGTGACATTTACGAGATGGCAGGTGACTGGCAGGTGGAGGAGACAAAAGGGACTGGTGGGGAGTGTGGCTGGAAGGGTTGGCAGAGGCCAGGTCCAGCCCAGAGGAGCCGCATTTCTCTGTCCATGCAAAAGAAGAAAGGGGACAAGGAAGCCCTGAAGAGGCCGTGGGTGTGGCTCCTCTGCCCCCTCCGTGGCTGGCTTCTGCCGGGAGATGCTCTTGGAGGGTCTCGTTCGTTTAGATGAGCATCCCAACGGAACGTCCTGAGAACGCCCGAGCATCACAGACAGGGCCTGGCTGCGGTAGCACGGTGGGATCAGAATGCTGAGCTGCATGGCACCCCGACTTCGTCCCGCACGTGCTGAGCTGGCAGGAGGGAGTGGCTGCATGGCATCAGGACCCCAGTGGGGGCCTCCCTCCCCAGGAGAGATAAACTCTTTTCTTTTTTTAAAGGCAGGGACATGTGGAAGGCATTGGACAGTGTGCCTTGCCTTGGTCCAGACCTCCCAGGGTGGCAGCAGGTAGAGTGGGGCACCTGTGAACAGTCAGCCCCACAAAGGAGCGACATCGGATTGACCACGTAGACCACGGAAGCTCAGCTCTCTGCTCTAAGTGCAGGTGGAGGGGAGAACGGGGCCCCAGGGACAGGAGGACCTGTGTGACTGCCCACTGCCAGGGTGGGCAAGGTTCCCAAGGCCTGCGCCTGCCCCACAGAGCCTGTGAGCCCCCACACCCAAAGGGCCGCCTCCTGTGTGTGCTCCCCGGAGGCTTCAGCTGTGGGCGCCCACGCAGTTGCCCTGTGGCCACAGCAGATGGCCCTGGGATCGGTGCTCGCTGTCTGCAAGCCGACACCAGCTCCCGGAGCCCAGCACTGCTACAAGCCCTGGCCAGCTCCCTGCCGGAGGAGAGGACTCATGCTCCTCCCTTTCCCGTGGCCTTGGTAAGTGACTGGCAGGCTCCAGTCGTGAGTCTGGCTGAGAAAGGAGGGCAGACAGGGGTCCGCAGGGCGGCTGCCCTCCAGGGTGGAGGGGTCTGCAGCTCTGGGGAACTTTGGGCACGAAAACCACCACCTGTTCTGTCAGCTCCTAAGTGCTGACAAGGCACGACCAGCGCTGGGTGGCGGGGGTGGTTCTAATGCGTTTCTCACTCTTCCTCCCTTGACCAGCTGTTCCAGTGCAGGAGACGCCAGCCTGAGGTCTTCGTGCCAGTTAACCCAGTGCCACACAGCACCCAGAGTGTGGTCACTCCTGGCCCCGGGCCTGTCGCCTGCTCCCTGTTCTACGCCAGCCACCTGGAGTTCCCTGAACCACGGCGCTCTGCCGGGTCTCTGCCATCACCCGAGTCGCTCTGCTGTCACCCGAGGTCTCACACACTTCACACGAGTTCCCATGTCTTCCTCCAGCAGCTCAGCGTCACAGTCTTTCCCCCTCCTGCCTCAGATGTCACCAGCCCGACTCAGACGCTGCTCTGCGCACAGCACTCCCCGAGATTCCCTCTCAGCACCCACCACGCAGGCCGAATTCTCCCTCCTCTGGGTCCTGTCCGGGATGGCAGAGCCTCCCGAGAAGCCCCTGCACTGCATCCTGGCAGCCACTCGCAGGCAGCTTGTCCTGTGTTAGAAGTTTTCTCAAGTCAGAATGGTTCCGGCATTCCACACGCACCTTAGTGAGGGAGTGTCTCTCCCTCCCTCTACCCTGGGGGAAGCTGGAACACCAAAGGCACGACTCCAGACCAGGTGGCCAGCCGGCCTCTCCCCCACTATCTCTGTGCTCCGCGCAGACAGAGCGCGGCAGGCATTTGCCAGGTCCTGCTGAACCCCAGTATTTCCGGAGGCCTGTTCTGAGCACAACTGTGCGCTGGGCAAACTGGAAGGTTGGAACAACTGTCAAGTCAGGTTCTCGTGCTCTCGCAGGGCACAGACGTGTGGCTGAGGGCTGGGGAGACTGCAGAAAGGTGCCCGCAGTAATTCCAGACAAAGTCACTGTGGCAGCCTCGTGGCCTGGTTTCGGATTTGGTTTCAGTTCGGGTTATTGGAGGGAAGAAGGGCGTTCTGATTTGTAAATGTCTTGCACCTTCTCAAACAGCTTCACAGAGAAGCCTAGTTCTCGGTCTCAATCCCATTTTACAGACAGAAGGAGCTGAGGCTGACAGAGAAGAGCCTGCTTCACATCGGGGCTAGACGGTGCAGAACCCAGGACCTGCTGCCCAGCTCCCACTCCCGGCAGCCCTGCACAGCCCAACCCCGCTCTTCTCTAAATAGAAAGTCAGGGCCCACTTTTCAGCGCGAGTCAGATCTCGGTTCTCTGAAATAAGAAGTAAACCCTGGAGTTTCCCACCATGCCCTCGTCTCACAGTCGCCATGGTGATGGGAAAATATTATGCGGTGGAGGAATTATGGGAATATGAATCAGCAGATGCAGCGAAAGGACCTTTGGAAAACCGTGACTCCCAGGGGCCGCGCTGCACTTTCAGAGTAAACACTCCGGAGTGATGGATTGCACTCTGCTGCCGATAGAACCCGTGGCCAGGCCCCCCGTTCGCGTCCCACCCTCTCTCCGTGCAAACTTTCTGCTTACAAGAAAAGCATTGACCATGATGCTGTGGAAATGTGCTGGCTTCATTAACATTTAAACACTCTTCCCTGCCACGTGAAACAAATTATTGATGTTGATTTGGGCGGACATTTAACATTTTCCGATAGGATCTCAGTGGTGAAGAGTTCAAACTTGGCTTTTAACCTGGCAGGAAGGAGCCTTCATTTGACATTTAAAAATGCAAGGATGTAACAACCAGCTTCTGCTGCTGTTGGTAACTCCCCATGAAGGTGTTAGTCGATCTCTGAGACTACAAAAGGACAACTCAAAATTCAGAAATTTTAAAAATAGAATTATCTTTTTAATTCTAAATATTTTAAATATTTTAAAAATATCTTAAATATTAAACATAGACTTATCCAGCAATTCCCCTTCTAGGAACACACCCCAAAGAATCGAAAGCAGAGACTCGAAGAGATACTTGCACACGCGTGTTCATGGCTGCACAGTTCACAGCGGCCAAGGTGGGAACCCCCACGTGTCCATCGATGGCTAGATAAACAGCACACAGAATACACGTGCAATGGGGCAGCATGCAGCCCAACATGGAAGGAAGTTCTGGCACACGCTACAGCATGGGCGAGCTTGAAGACTTCATGCTGAGTGAAAGGAGTTGTCCTGATGGGACAGACACTGTGTGATGCCACTTACAGGAGGTCCTCAGAGTTGTCGAGTTTGAGCCAGCCAATGGCGAGCTGGTTAGGCTAGCCCCTGTGCACTTTGAGTCCCAGACCCAGTGGTTTGAAAAGCACCCAGCCATGTGTGCAGGTGTACAGGTGTGCCCAAAATCCCAGTGGGGTGTGGCCATCCTCCCTGGGCGGGATTTCTCATTTTCCCTTCTCTTCTTATCTGTTTCTCTCTGGAAAGTGTACATGCCCTTGGGCAAATTTTTTTAAAAAAGAAAAAAAATGAACACGCATCAAGGAACTGTCATCCAAGATGTTAATGCTACACACACACATGCACACACACACACACAGTTCATAGAGGCGGGAGGAAGAATGGTGGCTGCCAGGGGCTGCGGGAGGGGGCAGGAGGAGCTACTGTAAGTGGGGTGGGGATACGGTGTCCATTTTGCCAGATGACAAGAGTCCTGGAGATGACAGCAATGACAGGAGTGCAACAGAATGTGCTTACCGCCACTGGGCTGGATACTTAAAATGGCTGAGAGTGCATGTCATCGTGTAGATCTCACTGTTCTAAAAGTACCAACTGAAGACCGAGAACAGTGCTTTGACCATCCCCACACGCGGCATGGACCCGAGTGGACCCCTGCGTGGACCCCTGCAGCCAGGCCGACAGCCCATCGCCCATCGCCCATCCGGGAATGGCAGCTCACACTTCACTAAGGAGGCGTGGCTCCATGGCCACCTATGCCCACCCCACTTTTCTGCTCTGCTTCCGGGCTGGAATGCAGCTTGTGGCCGCTCCCTTCCCTTACTGGGTCTACAGTCTCCTTCTCTGTCCCAGAGGCACCTCAGTGTCCCCTCCAGGAAGGCTGCCTGGCCCTGGTGGCCCCGTGTTCCCAAGTCTGAGTGCTCCGCCAGAGTACTGTGTCTAGAAAGTGTGACACGGCGCCCGGGGACTCGGCCTCTCTGAGCGGCAGCATCAGCGCAGCCTGGGAGTTGACCAGAAATGCATATCACAGCCCCCAAAGCCCGGTGCATCAGCACCCCAAGAACCAGTGCATCAGAACCTCTGAGGGTGACTGAGGGCTCTTTTAACAAGCCCTCCAGGAATCGCTTGCACGCTGACTGAGACCACTTGTTTTCCCGGTGGCCGCCCAGGCTGCCACAGCCTTCCCCAGGGGATGCTCCTGTGTTCCCCTGCAGTGTCCTGGCCACGCAGCTCCACCATCAGAGAGTGATGATGGGGTATGTCGCCCTTCCCATGGTTCTGGGCCAACGACCCACAGGTGAGCCCAGCCTCTGGCCTCAGGCGGGGACAGACTCCATGGCACCATTTACACTCCACGCGCTGTGGGCTCGGGTGAGGCCGGAACCACTGCCTTCCCTGCTCTGTTCTCTCTCCTGACCGCTCCTCCCAGGGCTGGGCCTCTGGGGTCCCTCCGCAGCTGCACAGCAACCTGGCTCACTTTTGCACCCAGGGCTGCACGTGCGGCAGTCTGCCCCATGCATCTTCACCAGTGGGTCTTTTTAAGTTTCACCAGAGGGGCCAGTTTTTTCAACCGAGTCCCACTGCTGGGACTGTTGCCACCCCTTGTCCTTGTCCCTCCCCCGCAGTCCTGCCTGGGCTGTGCCTTGGGGAGCAGAGGCTGCACCCGCAGGCAGTTCCTCTCAGCCTGCACACCCGCAGCCTTTCCTTCTTGGAAGGAGAGCCAGCTCCAGCCAGGTTCCTCAGACACGCAGCAAGGCCGAGAGCGCGGTATCCCCAGAAACGGGGCCAAGAAGGAGTTGCGGCTTCATGGGCAGAGCCTCGCCTTCTTCCTGCACCCCTCAAGGAGCTCCACCTGCAAGGGAGTGGTGGAGCCCGCAGCCTTGTTTCAGATTCTGGCCTATCTCTCCCCGAAGTGGAGGCTCAGGTACATCCTTCTCACCTCCCTGGAGGCGGGCCTCCTGCCAGGCCACGTGGGCTATCCAGCCACGGCTTGTGGGGCCCGGAGAGGCGAGGAATGTAAAGAGGCTGGCTCAAAGGGTGGGGATAGTTGCCATTTTTGTTAACCCCCCCGCTGAGGGTGGACACAGCCCAGGCTTAGAACCTTTGAGGAGAGGGACCAAGGGAGTCATGGAGGCAAAGGACACTTAGCAATGGTGGCTGGCACTTTCCTAGGCACCTCCAGGCCACTGGGCCTGTCACTGTCATTCTTAAACACTGCCGCAGGGGCCTCGTGTGCGCACATGTGTGTGTGTGTGTGTGGCTTCCTTAGCTCGAGAGATTCATCCTCTTGTCCAGCCTTCTTCCCTTCTTACTGCTGAACAGTGTTTAGGGCATGAACGTATAAAATATTTATTTTGTTGTTAGTGCTCGGCTGAAGCTGTCCTGAAAGCTCTGCGGTGAACGCTGCAGTCTTCCAGTAGCTGGAGTCTGTGCGAGGGCGCACGTCCACTGCGAGCAGCCTGGGTACTCTGTGGTGGTGGTAAGTGTTTTTGTTTTAGCGGTTTTCACTATAAGGTGCATGTGCTTGCCAGAGAGAGAGACAGAGACAGCGAGAACTTACCCCCCAGGGGGGTTGACCACACTGCAATCCCTTCTCCTCCATTCTCCTCCTGGGCTCTTGGGCACACACGTACACATGCCTGGCCTGAGTTTGGAGCCACCTGGTCCAGGACTTGAACTGTGGTCAGCCATGTGGGAGTCCAGTGATGTAACCACTATGCCTTCTGCTGGCCCCAGTGGTATGTATTTTCACACACACACACATGCGCATCTTACACGTGCATGCAAGCTTCCATGGTGCTTTCATCCTAGGAGAGTTACCGGTTTGGGGAGATACTGTTTTCCAAAGTGGTTTTTAACCAGGTGCCCGCGTGAGTGCCAGCTCCCCCTCCTTACCAACCTTTGGTATTTCTGTTTCCAGGACATTTAAAAACAAGCAATCAACGAATCCAGCGTTAGCAGCCAGGATGGTCTCTGCCGTTAGGGAGCGCCTGGAGGGGAGCTGCGGGGGCTTCCGAGTAAAGTCAAGTCAACGGCAAGCCAGTGGCCCAGGTGCTGTCGTTGTCCCTACGATACAGCCGAGGACCCTGACGTCGGGGTCGCAGTTGGAGACCGTTTCCGTAAAGTCCCTTCCCTGTCCATCCCTACACCTGGGGAGCTGCTGAGCCCATCCAGCCTGCGCTGCATTTCTCCAACCCCTCCTGGCTCCCGGCTGCGTTACCCTTCAGGGCAATCCACTGCTCCAGGCCGCTTTGTTGCCAGGAACGGAAAGACCTGACATGGATGCTACATAAAAATGGAGGTTGATTCCGCTCACGGTATGGAGGGCTAAGGCCTCGAGCCTGTCTGGGAGCCCCCGTGGAGTCCCCTCACATCATGAGGGCCAGAGGCTACTCTGGATTTCCCTCCCTTGTCTTATAAGCCCTCAGGACTCTCATGGGGTCCTACCCCAACCACTCCCAGGGGCCCCAGTTTCCTCTTAACACCTCACAACCAAATCTCAGCACATTTATTTTAGGGGGACACACCCCACAGCATCTGCGGCCGTAGTCTGTCACCCTCAAGTGTCATGTTATTTTGCCCCTGCTCCAGTTGGGGCGAGGTCATCTGGAGACCACTCTGTGACTCTCCAAACCTCCTCTCAGAAGGCTCGGCACGGCCACGCGTGCCCCCATGTGACCTGCGAATCCCGTGAAAACACCGCGTGGGTTCTGGCCTCGGCGATTCCCCCTTTTCCTTTCCCCCTGCTTGCTCAAGGCTCCTGGGTTGTTTCTGTGGCCCACAGGCTGCAGGGAACAAAACTCACACTGGAGGTGCTCCATGGGACTAGTACCCCCATGCTGGGGCACGCCCCGAGGTCAAGGTCGGGGCTCGCTTACAATATCAAGGTTAACGCTGGCGACCATCAGCCTGCTGGGGGTGGGCTGGCTGCCGTCCTACCTGGAGGCCCTTCAGTGCGGTCAGTACCTGCAGCTGCGCATTCCACGCAGCCAGAAATAGACCAGCATCCTCCCTTAGTAACTCCACATACGAGGTAAATTAGCAGAGGCTGAAGTCATTTCCTTTCTGTGTGTGTATTGCGCTAAAAGGTGCATGCACTCACCAGAGAGGGACAGAGAGAGAAGGGAAAGCATGGGGAATGGTCACGCTGCCATCCCTTCTCGATCTCTCCCTCTTTTTGGGATTTTGGGCCTGGATACACACACACACAAGAGCTTGGCTAAGCCACTGAGCCCAGGAGTTGAACTGCACAGCTGGCCATATAGGCTCTGGCTGCCTTAACCACCGGGCCACGGAGCAGGGCTGAAAGTTGTTCCCTTTGAACAGTGACTTTCAGAAATCCTGCCCCGTGATGTGTAATGTAGGGATGGTTCCACGCAGAAAGCAGCATACACCACTCCAGGCGCTGTCATCCTTACAACCACACAGCGGGGACGGAGCAGCTTGGGAAACACTTCCATCATGGCGGGGGGAAGAAATAGGAGCTGGCGTTTCCGGAGGGCTTGATGGAACAGCTTCGCTAAAACACAGCCAGGAGAGAAAGGAAGCCCAGGTAGCCAAGAGGGCTGAGTTTCCGAGAGACAGGACTGCAACTGATTTCATTTTCCTCTTGCACACTTGCAAGTTTGTGTGTGTGTGTGTGTGTGTTTTTCTTTCCCAAACAGAATGAACTCAGCCTACCTTTTTTTTTTTTTTTTTTTTTTTGGAGAAGTTTTTGCTACAGGGCGCGTGCACTCGCCAGACAGAGACAGAGAGACAGAAAGTGAGAAATCACCCCCCAGGGGGGATGGCCACGTCGCAATCCCTTCTCCTCCATTCTCTTCTCGGGATCTTGGGCACACACGCACACACACACCCGATGTGAGTCTTAAGCCACCGGGTCTGGGACGCGAACCGCGGTCGACTACATGGGAGTTCAGTGACATAGCCATTACGCTAACTGCTGGTCCCAAGCCTACCTTGATTCGTAAATGATAATGGTGATTTTTAAAAATTTGTAAATAACTTTTAAAATTCATGATAGACTATATGTGAGCACATGTGAAAATGCGAGAGAGAGAGAGGGAGAGAGAGAGAGATGAGCACCCTCCATGGGATCTGGTCACACCGAGATCCCTTCCTCCAGTCCTCCAGCCCATCGAATCCTGGAAGCTCACACATATGTTGGAGTGTTGCGGATGGACCGAGCTGGGGCTTCGAACCACAGTTGCCTCATGGGTTCTAGCTTCTCTGAGCAGCATGCTCCTCCGTCCCCCTGCAGCCAACCCTGTGGTGTTGGAGGCGGCTTGGCCTGGCCCTCCTGCAGATGAGGACGGATCAGGCTCAGTGCCGCCTGGACCCACACAGCTCAGCCCGGTGACCGAGCACAGGCAGACAAGGTGGCCCCAGCAACGCCAGCCCTCCTCTGCTGCCCAGGACGAGCCCTGCTCTCTGGCTGAGGCCAGCATGAGGGGCGCTCCTGGTTCCTCCCTGAGCTGTTGGGAGGACGCAATGGCAGGAAGGGCTGAAGTGCCCACACGTGCGGCGGCCATGACAGTCACCAAAGGAGACCCTCCTGAACCAAGGCTGGCCAGGGGGTGGCCAGCAAGAGCAGCTGACCCGCCAGAGGACCTTCAGGGTCATGAGACAGGAAGAGGGGCATGCATGGCAGGGCTGGGCAGGAGGGAGGGCCCTCGGGAGAGGCAACCCAGAGCCAAGCAGGCTATGCTTAACCTCGAACCCCGAGTGCAGCATGCCCGCTGGGAGCCCAAACTGGCTTTGGCAAGAGAGAGGCTGAGAGCCGAGAGCCAGCCCCCTTGCTCCTCGGCCCCACACCTGAGTTAGGGAGAGCAGGGTTCCTCCCTTCTTCTCCCTGCTAGAACCTGGGTCCCACCCTGTCTCCTGAGACCACCCACACCTGAGCACACTCCAGTTTGGGGGATGCATGAAGCTCAGGCCTAGGTGGCTACCTTTTGACCGTTGGGGCCTCTATAAGTCCAGTGGCTTCCGAGGTCTCTGGGCCCAAAGGCAGGCCAGGGTATGGCGGACTTTGTCCAGCAGGGGCAGGCCTGTTTGACCAGGCCAGCCTCTCTAGACCAGCCAGGCTTGAAGTCAGCGAAGTCAAGGAAACTCCTGGTTTCTGTGCCAAACAGTCCGCGTTTTAGCAGCGCTAGGGCGGCGCCCGCAAGCTCACCGTGCAGGGTGGGAGGGGGCAGCCATAAGTGCGTCACAAGGAGTCCTTGTGAGCAAGCCTTCTGCCACCGCTCGGCCTTCTCAGCCCTCCTCGGCCTCTCCCAGGAAGTCTTGGTATGGAATGTATCATTTACCAGGAGCAGCTTTGCATATTCATGAGCTCGGTGCCATCCAAGGCCAGTCGTGAAAAATCCTGCATAATGAATCACGGCATGAGGGTGTAAGGAGGGAGGCCAAGGACCCAGCTCAAGGCAGGCCTCGAGTCCTCAGAATTTCTACTAATCTCTAAAAGTCGCTTTAAAGAAAGAGCTCCTGGGCTGGCCAGGTGGCATGGTGGTTAAGGCAGCTGGATCCCACATGCCGAATGAGTGGTTCAAATCCTGGACCCAAGCCTAATAAAATACACTGTGTATATGTGCCCAAAATCCTGGGAGGAGAATGGAGGAGAAGAGGTTGCAGCATGGCCATTTCCCCAGGGGTATTTTCTCACTTTCCCTCTCTGTCTCTCTCTAGTGAGTGCTTGCTCCCAACAGCAAACTTAAAAAAAAAAAAAAGTGCTCCCTACTATATCTGGTTTTGGTAGAATGTGCGAAGATCTAAAAAATGAAGCCTCTGCCATGGGAAATTACTTAATTCCTGGTCTGTACAAATCAGGTGCATCGGCAACCTTTCAGGGAAACTGAGGCACGCCTCCTTCTCCGAAGCAGCCCTGACACACGGTGGCTGGAAATCCATGTGCCCCAAGACAGCAGAGCTTGGGAGTAAGTGCCCTGAGCCTCTGGTAACAACATAGAAGAGCCAAACACCCCTCTGCAGGCTAGGGTCCCTCCTCATGCACTGTGCACTCGGGAGGTAAGCCTTCCTTCACCATCGTGGCTTTCGTGGACTCTAAGGTGTGCCTTCACATTAAAGCCCCTCCGGGACTGGAGTATGTCTTCCCATCAGGTGCCTCGGCTGGAGTCGGCAATTAAATGTGTATTTCTTTTCTTCCTCAGTGGTCCAGAAACATGTGGACCTTACAGTCAGTGTGGTCCTAGGTTTTGATCCGATGCCCAGAAAGCTACCATTTACTCAGGGTCTACTGCAGGCCCGGCACCACGCTCGGCGGCTACCCGTGGTGGTGCCTGCCTAGCGGAGCACATCGCCACACAGAACCGGCTCCGAGCAGGTGCTCGGTCCGCGCTGCCTCCTCCCCTCGCTCTGCGGAGGAAAGACTGTCCCGGTGCAGCAGTGTGCTCGCAAAGCCCCTCTAGTCCACTTGCTACGTGGGGAGCTTCATGGCATTGGAAGCATTAAATAAATGCGGATTTAATTTGGAATTGAGGTGAAGGAGAGCTTAAAAGTTTTCCCAAACTAGTCACAGCCCAATTAAAATGTTACTCATGAAACCCACGGCAGTGATTCATGCGACGCTCCATCTGCCGTTCCTTGCTCGCAAGCGGCTCACACGTGACTCAACCTTGGTTTTGCTCATTAAACGCGAACCAGCACACTTCCCCGGCCCCATGAAAAGTCGCTTACAATGCCTCTGCGCGAGCCCGTGAGGGAGCGCTTAACATGTGCCCACGAGTGTGTGCTCTCAGGCCTCAAGCTCCCCGGGGTGCAGGTGGCATGCTGGAGCGCCTTTGGGCCAGCCGTGTTGGCCTGTGACCCGTGCGGTCCGCAGAGCTCTGGCCTGCTTCAGGGCCTTGTCATCGCTGCCCTGAAACTCTGAGTAACTCCTGGACAGTGGTTCCACACGTTTGTTTTGCACAGGTTCTGGGTGCACACACACAGGTCTGACTCATGTCCATGTGGGCACACGCACACATGCACCCGTGAACATGAGCATGCAACCACGCAGAAGGTGGCTGTACTGGGAGGGGTGCAGGCCATGTGAGGGGGTGTGTGGGTGGCACACAGGACGTGGCCCTGAGAGGGGGGTGGAGACGTTTCAGAATGTGTTTGTCTAAGGGTGCCTGAGACAGAGGGTCTCAAATATGAGGAGCACTCTGGGAGCACCAAATTCAGATGCCACAGGTCCTGGCAGGGTCCAGGAATGTGGGTTTGAATGAGCACTCCCCAACCCAGGTACCATATGCCCACCCAGGTTTGAGAACCACCGGCCAAACACCACAGGTGCTGAAAATCAAGCGAGGCCAGGGAACCAGCAGTTAGCGTAATGGCTATGTCGCTGGACTCCCACGTAGTCAACTGCGGTTCGCATCCCGGATCCGGTGGCTTAAAACTCACGCCAGGCGTGTGTGCGTGTGTGCCCAAGATCCCAAGAGGAGAATGGAGAAGGGATTGCGGCGTGACCATCCCCCCATCCCCCCTGGGGGGTGATTTCTTGCTTTCTGTCTCTCTGTCTCTGTCTGTCTGGCGAGCACACGCGCCCTATAGCGAAAAAACCTCTCCAAAAAAAAAAAAATCAAGCGAGGCCATAGCACCCGGCAAGGTCAGGCCCGACCCCTGCAGCCCTGAGCCCCCACTGCCCTCTGACACCCAAAGGACAAGGCCACATGGGGTCCCGAGGAGCTAGTGAGCGGTTCCCCATGAGAATCCCAGCAGAAGCCCCCGGCCATAGCAGCCCACAGAGCAGCGGGGCCAGCAACCTTACACCCTCACCCCCACCCCTGCATCAGTAGGTCAGAGCCGCACTGTCACCCAGAGCGGTCACACCCGGACCCCCAGCGCCCCACCGATTTGTGCCTGACCTCTTGCCCCAGTCTAGACCCACCTGGAGTTAGAGGGACGGGCATTGGTGGGCCCCCCTCGCCCCCCAGGTGAGGGTCCTCAGAGCATGCTCCCAGGGACTTGCCCACCCTGATGGCCGGCTCCTTGGCACCCTGGTGACGTCGCCCAGCACCACCCTGCTCCAGCTCCCTCTCACTGAAAGTTGGGGTGGAGGCGTCGTCCCCCTGCTGAGCCCACCCTGTTGGGTGAGGGGCTTCAGGGCAGAGGGGCGGACGTGGGAGTCAGACTCTGCCCCTTGCCAGCAGGTGGTCTGAGCAGGTTGCCTGTGCTCTCGGAGCCTCGGTTTCCTCACTTGGGGAGTAGCCCTGTGCTGACCCTTGGCCAGGGGCTTGGCCTGGGTGGAGTCCAGGGTCAGGCTCCCGCCCCTGCCTCCCTCAGGCCCCACCTCTGCCCTGGGTCCGGCTGGGCCCTCACGTGTCCACCAGATGCTCACTGAGTTCCCACCCTGACCCATGGGGGTGGGCAACAGACCCCTAGTCAGCCTCTGTGTGAATTGGAGCTGGAGTCCCGCGGCTGGGGGACAGAGGCCCCGTCCCCGGGAGGAGCTGCAGCCCAGGATGGGAAGAGGGTGGCCCAGCCGCACTCTGCCAGTCCTTGGCCAGGCCTGGAACAGACGCTTGCTTTCTTGTTTTTCTTTTTCTTTTTTTGTTTTATTTTATTTTTAATTTATTTCTTCCATGAGGAAAAGAGATTGAGATAGAGAGAACAGAGACAGAAGGCCATACCACAACAGGGTCCTTATGCCACAATCCAACCCTGCCAGCCCCACTGAAGGGCACACGTATGCCGGTTACACTCAGAGGTCCCGGGTGCAAACCCGGAACCCTCCCGTGGGGTCAGCCTCGCAGAGGGTCCCCTTTGACTACTGCACCATCCGGCTCCTGGAACAGACTTCGCCTGCTGCCACTCCCTGTCCGCCTTTTCTTTTTCTTCTTTTCGTAAGCAGGGTGTCACTATGTCACGATCTTCCTGCCTCAGCCCCACGTGGCAGGGACACATGCGCACTACTGCCCCTGGTCTTTCAGGCGGGCCAGGGATCAGGCCTGGTGCCCAGCGGCCTCGCCTGCTGAGAGCAGTGACAACCAGCACACGCCGCGAGGCCTCCCTCCACTGCTCTCCTCCGCTCTGCCGAGCCCCAGCATGCCCGGGTACTTCATGAGTTCTGTCCTGGAGCCCCCGCGCCACCACAGAGACAGACGATGGCTCAGGGCGGGGAGGTGGCCTGCCCAAGTGCTCAGTTTGTGGGGCCTGGATTTAAACCCAGGGCTTCAGGGTAACACACACAGAAACACTCGTCTCTGAGCACGGCAGCCCAGTCCCTGCTAAACGCTCCTTCCCAACCCCGATACCTCTGGGTTTCCAGGAGCCCAGTGCAGCCGAGACCGCCTGTCCCGGGGTTCGGCCCCTCAGCTCCTCGCGGCCTGGTGCCAGCACCTCCATTATTCATGCCTTCCTTCGACTGCCAGCAGGGACCTGGCCCAGCGCCCCCCGCTTGGCCACGAGAGATAAGGCCCGGACACCTGACTCGTCTGAGCTCCCTCTCCCTTCCCGAAGGAACACAAAGGCCTGTTGTTCCTGGCCCATGCGGGAAGCTGGGCCGTCTCAGGGACAGAAGATAAGCCATTAGTGGGATTACGGCCGGTAGATTTACAGCTTTCCCTCGTGGCCACCTGGCCCCTCCGGTGACGCTGCGTGGGCCCGAGAGGCAGGTGGCTGCTGTCTCAGGGCCACGGGGGCAGGGGAGAGGCAGCTTTGCCAAAGCACACCCACATGCTGGGTTCACACGCATGACCCGGAAAGGTCTGCACGGCAGTGTCGGGTCGGTACCACTCATTCCATGTCGCAGGTGGGGAAACCGAGGTTCAGTGAGGCCGAATGGCTTGCCCAGACCACACAGCTGCCAGTGCTCTGCCCGTGCTGGGCACTGGGCTGACTCATGTGTCCTGAAACAAGACTTGGAAGAAGTGAGTTCATGTAGGCAGCCCCTCCCCCAATGCCTCCATTGCTAAATCCACAGCAGAGTCAGATAAGGGGAGAGCAGAGGACAACGCCCTGAGCTGCCAGGGCCCTGGGAGGCCAGTCTGCAGCTAGCAGCCCCTCCTCCGCCCTGGCACAGGAGCCAGGAAGGTTAGATTGGGAGCTGAGTCCCACCTACCCAGAGGTCTGCGGAGCTCCGAGGACTCCCAGGGCCCCTGAGTGTCACATATGCCAGCATTGGTAGCTAGGGGTGGGGGAGACAGCAGGTGGCATTCCAGGTTCCAGGCTGAAACATGGGACCTCCTCCCTGCCGCAGGATTGAGGTCAGGCCACAAGCAGCCTAGTGCTTGGACCATGGGACAGCTCTATAAGGTTGGCATCAGGTGCCCAGACTCAGAACAGGGCACTGTCAGGCCAGCAAGTGGCAGGGGGGTTGCTGGATCCCACATGGCTAAGTGGTTTGAGTCCTGGACCCAGTAGCTTGAGAAACACACCATTTACATGTGTATGTGTGCCCAGATCTCAAGAGGAGAAGGGATTGCAGGCCATCCCCCAGCGGGTGCTTCCTCTCCCTCTCTCTCTGTCTTTCTCTAGTGAGCGTATGTGCCCTATAGCAAATAACAAAAGAAAAAGCAGGGCAGTCTTGGGACCAGCAGTTGGCGTAATGGCTATGTTGCTGGACTCCCATGTAGTCGACCCTGGTTCAAGTCCTGGGCCCAGTGGCTTAAACTCACTCCAGGCGCGCGTGAATGCGTGCCTAAGATCCCGAGAGGAGAATGGAGGAGAAGGGATTGTGGCATGGCCATCCCCCCTGGGGGGTGATTTCTCACTTTCTGTCTCTCTGTCTGTCTCTTTCTGGTGAGCACACGTGCTCTATAGAAAAACCTTTCCAAAAAAAAAAAAGGCAGGGAAGTATGTTGTGTTTTCCACCCCCATTGGTGAGGCACTTTAAAGATCAACAACTACAGTTTCCTCCGTCTTACAGGTCAAGAAAGCAAGGCTCAGAGGCATGGTGGCAGTGCCAAAGAGAGTCGGGGGTGGCGCTCACTGGAGCGCCTGTGGCTTAGCTGCCTCCCTGCACTAGTCATCGGCTAGTCCACACTCTCTGAACCTAGTTCCTTTGTCCTAAAATGGGGGTGATAATGCGGAGCAGATGGAGCTGTGCGGAAGAAAACAGTCTTGTTCCGAAGGGCCTTGCGGACGGCTCTTCCTCCTGCGTACTTCTAAGGCTGTTGGAGTGACGATGACTAGCACCCACAGAGAATGACAAGACAGCTGCTGAGCACGTGCTCTGTACCAGGTGCTAAGGATGGAGAGGACTCAGACGACCTGCCCTCCTACCTCACCACCTAGAGGTGGGTATGTAGACAAGGCCTCACTGAGCGATGGCGGGCACTCAGAGACAGCCGCACAGAGCGGACCCTCCCTGCCGGGGGAGGAGAGGTGGGGAGTGAAGGGGGGTTTCACTGAGGATGACAAGGCATTCCAGGGAGAGGACAAGCCCGGCAGGGGTGAGGAGATGAGAACGCTGAGGAAGGAGTGGAGAATCGTCTCCTCTAATGCTCTCGGGGTAAGGGGGCTAGAGGGACCTGCAGAGGTCAGTGAGGGCGACCTGTACAGTGTCCACCTGACTCATGGGTGAGCTGTCCCTGCAGGGCCCTACCAGCCACAGTGTCGGGGCCTTTGGCCCCTGGGCTGAGACAACATGTCCCTCAGAAAGCCAGGAGATGGGGATTGTGTCCGTTTCTCCAGGGACAAGGCTCCCAGATGCCCAGACAAGGATTCCTTGGCAGGACCCCTCTGTGCCCCCACTGCCAGCCTCCGTTTCCCCCTCATGGCTGCCCTGAGATGGGCCCCGGTGATGAACAGGGAAATGGAGCCTCGGCCATACACGAAGGCCTGGAAGCCAAAAGCCTTGTTCTCTCTCCGCATCCCCTGCCTTCTTGGGGCGCTGCTTCCCTTATCTACACATTCTAGGGTTTATTTCCATTTTCAGGTTCACTCTAAATTAAAACAAACCTGTTCTTTTAGGATGAGTACATGTTTTTAAACGTGTAGTTTTGTACGGTAGTGGCAACTATTTCTCCTGCAACTGGGTCCCCCGAGTTTTCTGCCACGGACCTTGTTTTCTCACGGCCATAAATAACTTCCTTAAGGAGCCGGGAAGCCACAGGGGACAGGATCGCCCTGGGCAAGCCGCAGTTCACCAGCTGCCAGGGCTGAGCCTAGCGGCCCAGAGGAGGCAGAGTCCAGGCCCTGATGCAGCCCAACACCCTGGGAAGACACACTCCAGACTGGCACCGGCAGGCAGCTGGCCCCTCAGGCCCAACCCCCACACCAAGGGACCAGGACACAGTTGCCATGGGAGGGCAGCTGCCAGCCTGCACCTCTGCAGGGCGGAGCTGGGTGGAGCAGTGGGCGGGCAAGTCCTCTAGTTGGCAATAAGGAGCAGTACTGGGGGCCCAGCCGCAGAGCACAAGCTGTAGAGTGATGCTGCTCAGGGCTGGGCCTGCATGGGAGGCTGAGGTTCAGCTCTCAGGCATGCCAAACAGGCCCGGCGGTAGCATGCCCCCGCAGTCCAAGCTAGCCAGGAGGCTGGGCCAGCCGTGCCGGGACCAGCACCTCTCTCTCCCTTTCACTCATTGAAAAGCATTTCGTGCTACGTGTACGCGTCTGCCGAACAACGGTTGCTGTTTATCTGGAGTTCCGCTGGGGCGGGATGCCCGTGTCCTGTCTGACACACACACAGGCTGCAGGAATGCACGTCCGTGGGGCTGTTCGGGCATCTGAGTCACTCCAAAGCCTTGCCAAGGGGGAATCTGGTGACGCACACTCGGAATTCCGAGTCTCTCTGGATGGGGGCAGAGCATGCCTCTCCAGGGGCTGGGTGGTCCGCCCTGTCTCCAGGCAGAGCTCAGAGCTCCAGCGCCTTTGAACCGAGAGGACCACAGATGGCACCCTGAGCCTCAGCCAGGCTCGCTAGGCGGAGTCAGTCCCAGAGTGGCAGGGCCTGGGACGTGTGGTTAGCTGCTCTTGCAGGGCTGGCTCGACTTCTGTTCGGACACTCGGAATCACAGGTAGTGGCATGCCCACCTGCGGCTGCTCAAACGTAACACCCAGGTGAGGTCCTGTCACTTCTCCACTCAGAACTGTCTATGGCTCCTGTCTCATGCAGGGTCAACCCCAAGTCTCTAGGACTGTAAAAAGGTCCATGGTGGTCCTCCTGGCCCCACCCCGAGCTCATCTCCCGTCACCTGCCCCTGCTCGTGCTGCCCAGACTGGCCTCCTGGGCACACCACCCCAGGGCCCTTACACCCTTCCTTCTCGTCCCCAAGGTCACCTTGTGTCATGTCTCAGAGACTTCCTGGCCTCTCTCCTGGCTGCCCTTCCTGATTCACGATCTGCCCTCCTCTCTGCCCTCCTCGCCACAGGTGCTCTGGGCTCAGACTCTTTCTCTTTTCAAAATTATTATTTTATTTTAAATGTACCTATTTACATCAATTCACTGCACATTATTACAGTTTGCAAAATGAGATTTCCCATCCAGAGTACACTGCATATTGGCTCAATCAAGGACATTAGTGTATGTGCTATCCTCAACAAATAATTTTCCATTTCTTGTTTCTTATATATTCAGATTTTCCTTTTTCTTTCCTCCCTTGATTCCCTATGTCTCACCCTCTGCCATTTCCCACACTCTTCCCACACTGTCTCTGGTATGGAAAATATGGGCTGCGTCCCGAATCTGCGTGCCCCCCTTGCGCAGGGCCATGCTACCCTTCTCTGCGTGGTGCAACGTTAGCGTACGCGCTGCCGAAGCGAGGTTCCGACTCTCCTGCTCACCGCCTGTGGCGCCTCCCCTGCCTGAGCCAGCCTCCGGAGGGCAGGACGAGGGCACCCTGCCTGCAGCCGGTCAGCACCCGCGTGTCAAATGGCTCCCTGGCCGTAGCTGCTGCTGCCTCCACTCCGTGCCGGGCCACCCAGGACCCCCCACGCAGTGGCCGCTTGTTGCCTCTCACTCGTCCCTCGAGACCTGACTCGGGGACTCTCCCGGCCACGCGGATGGTCTCCCGTCACAGCACACGCCACCCCAGGCACTCGTGCGTGTTCTTGTCTGCTGTGGGCTCCTGGACACGGTCAGGGATGGACTGCCTCACACGCAGGACCCCACAGGGCCTGGCCAGGAGCAGGCTCAGGGCGAGACTGGAGGCTAAGTGCATGCTTGCCAGTATCTGGTTTTTTTCCCTATTCTTTTCTTTTTTTTTTTCTTTTTTTGGAGAGGTTTTCGCTATAGGGCGCATGCGCTCGCCAGACAGACAGAGAGAGACAGAGAGATAGAAAGCGAGAAATCACCCCCCAGGGGGGATGGCCACGCCGCAATCCCTTCTCCTCCATTCTCCTCTCGGGATCTTGGGCACGCACGCACACACGCCCGGCGTGAATTTTAAGCCACCGGGTCCAGGACGCAAACCGCGGTCGACTACGTGGGAGTCCAGCGACATAGCCATTACGCTAACTGCTGGTCCCCCTTTTCTTTTCTCTTTAAACAGATCCCAGTACTGGGGCCAGCATGCCGCACAGTGGTTAAGGTGCTGGACTCTCACATGATTGACCCCCAGTTCGAGTCCTGGACCTGACAGCTTGCTTTCTCACTTTTTCTGTCTCTCTCTCTGTCTATCTATCTTTAGTCAAATTACAAAATATAATAATAATAACAAATAAAATAACAATAAATAATCCTAAAAACAAGAATTATTAAAAAGAAAGAAAAAGACCCCAGTATTTCCCACTGGAAGACCCTGAGAGACACCTGCTCACCTGTTTCCTCAGGCAGGAAGCCTGAGGCCTGGGAGGGGGGGTGGCATGGGGGCTAGCGCCTGTGGAGTGTCGTCTCTGGGTCAGGTGCCAGCGTCTGAACAAGATGGCTTCTCCCTAGCCTACTCCCCCTTCCGAGGGGCTCCTGGCGGGTACTCCATAGGGAGCAGAGGGCAAGGTCCTGGAAGCTTGATTTAGACTCTGAGTCCATCTGAGACAACAGCCTTGGTACCCAGGCTTCACAGGAAGCGTCCAAGCATCCCTAAATCTGAGCACGCCCCTTTATGTCTCAGGAGGAGGGCCTTGGGGTGAGCCCTGGCACAGAGGATGTAGGATGAACACATCCAGGTAGGACAGCACCTTCCAGCCACAGAGAGGGCAGAGCCCTGGAGGGAGGGGGATGGGCAGGCTGTCACTATCAAGGAGAATGCTGGCTCTCCAGAGGGGCAGAGCTCCAGGGGAACTTGAGACATTTGCGCTGTCTCCCACTGTGAGGCTACAACTTTCTCTGAGGATTCCTGTGTCGGCACCTTGCTGTGGTATATTTTATTCTCCTAAAATTCATGCATTCAAATTTGGTCCTATTGTGACAGTATTAAGAGGGTAGAAACTTGACCCGTGGAACTAAAAGGTGAGGCCTCTGGGAGGTGATTAGGATTAGATAGTCATGGGGCCCATGATTAAGCCCTGGTGCTTTATCAGAGGAGAGGGAAGGTCAGAGCTTTCACCCACCCTTGCGCTCTAGCCACGTGACATCCTGGGCTGCCTTGGAGCTCTGCGTAGTCCACACACAGGAAAGCCCTCTCCTTTTGGCGGTCTCAACTTGGTTCTCTAGAATCATGAGCCGAATAAACCCCTATTTTTAAATGGTCCAGTCTGTGGTACATGGTTTTAACAACAGAAAAATGAACTAAAATATATAGGTAGTGGACTGAATGGTGGCCCACACAGGTCCCAGGCCCTAGCCCCGTCCCTGTAGGGAAAGAAACTTCACAGACATGACTGAGCTAAGGGCCTGGGGCTGGAACGATGACCCTGAGTTATCCAGGTGGCCCTGATGCTATCACGTGTGTCCCTGTAAGAGCAAGGTAGCGGAGCATTTGACACCGTGTGTCCATGTCACCACACAGGAAAAAGCAATGCACGCCGAGGGGGAGAGTGGAGGCAAGGAACGCCTGGGACCGCCAGGATCTGGAGGCCAGAGTGCATTGTCCTCTGGGACTCCTAGATTTGCCTGGAGAGTTAATTCCAGACTCAGGCCCCCAGAACATGAGAAAATGAAGCTCCGTTGTTCTTGGCTGCAAGTTCGGGCTGTCCAGGCCAGCAATGCTCCCCCTGCTGCCCGGGCTGAGGCCACCCTGACAGACCCCCAGGACCCAAGAAGTCCCTGTGCAGCCGCACATCCTGCCCAGCCCGGCCGACCGGGCAGTGGGTGGGCCCCCTCCCGCCCACAGGACACGCGCAGACTCACAGCAGCCGGCTGTTGGCCCTGGCGGCACCTGTGTAAGGCACCGCAGCCCGGGTTTGGGTTGTTGCTGGAGTCAACCCCTCTCCATATGCTCAGCAAATTTTAAGAAGGAAAGAAAAGGGAAGAAAGGCCAAGAAGGGGTGTTTTTTAAATTTTTGTCTTTGGTGGGGATTTCTGCAGGTCCAGGACTGCCATTCAGCCAAGTGGCCGGAGTGTGACTGCTGTCCCTGCAGCCCCTCCAAGCCGCATCTCCACCCTGGGCCAGCACCTGCCTGACACCGCCTGCTTGGGCTCTGGCTGTGGGTGCAGAACGGGCTGAGTCCCACGTCCCCAGCAAGGCCCCCAGTGCCCTGCCACGGCTCCCTCACGGTTACCTCCTGCGAGGCGGAGGGGAGCCCAGCCCAACCTCATGGCTCACTTGCCAGACCCTGTGCTCCCAGTGCCAAGCCCTGGCCAGTGCAGCCTGGGTCTGGGGACATGTCATGAATAGGCACACAGGGGTGCCCTGCAGGTCTTCCTTACACACGGGCCAAGCCCTGCCCAGCAGCCCAGGCCACCTCAGCCCCCTCAGGGTAGAGCTCTTCCTCCTTAGTCCGACTGCACCTCAGTGGCTCAGACAGCCGATGCACCCCAAGGCACCCCAGTCCTACCCTAGCCCCTAGTCCTTGGGCATCACTCCCCTGACGGCCTTTGTCATGATGCGGGGTGAGTCCCCTGGTCCAGGGCTCGGAGGAAGCTCAGTGCCGTCCTCGCAGTTCTACATTTCCGGGGGGTCAGGCTCAGACCACTTGTCCCAGGAAGTGGTGGCCGTTTTTCTATCTCCTTGATCGCACTTGTCCTGGTGTCTGGGCTTGGGAGATGGCACGGTGCCCCTAACAGAGTGGTGACAAGGAGGGACTGCCGAGGGCAGGACACACAGTAGGTGCACAGGAAGTGGAGCAGGTGCCATCTGTGCTCCTCTGGGGACCTGGGAGGCTGGCTGCAGTCCTGCTGGAGGGCCAGCACCAGGCTGTGCGCAGCCTCCGTCACACTTCGTGGGCCGGGAGGCGCCAGGCACTGGCAGCATCTGAGAGGGGCGGTGAGCAGCCTTGGGCTGCAGGGGGTGCCCACTCCCCACTGTGGAGAAGCCCGCTGTGCTCCCAGGGCCAGCAGAGACCTACTCCGGAGAGACAGCAGCGCCAGCCCCAGCCCTGGGCAGGGCTGCCACATGCCTGGGCTCCATACCCTGGGGACAAAGGACTTGCCTGAGGCCAGCACTAGTGAGGGTGCTGGGCCCAGGGCCGAGCCTCCGGCCTCCAAACCTGTGCTCTTCCTGACTCGCCCCTGCAGAGACTCCAGGACTTGCTGGTCTTGGCCCCTGATGAAAACCCTCCCCAGCCTGCCCCGCCCTGGCTCCCTTCCTTGGGAAGGATCCGGCTCTGGCCTCAGGTGACTGTGCGAAAGGGCAGAGGCAGGTCAGACCGCACACCTGGTCCCTGTCCTGTCTCTGTCAATGACCCAGGGGGTGATGGATTTCTCTAAACGTCAGTTTGCTTATTTGTAAAATGGGCTGAAGGTGCTTATACCTGCGGGCATAAGGGCAGCCGTGGAATTTCAAGGGTGGAAGGCCTCGGGGGAAGGGGAGGTACCCCAGCCTGTCAGCCCGGAGGACAAGGAACCAAGGTGCCTGGGGAAAGCAGGTCTCACCAGGGGAGACCGGGAGGAGCCCCTGCTCTGGCCTCGCACCTCAGCGCCCCTCAGGACGCAGCACGCAGACCAGCTGGACGCCCGCTGGGTCACTGTCCGCTCCTGCTGGGAGCCCCCTTCGGCGGGAAGGGCACGGAGGGGCACGCGTGCGACTGCCCCAGTGTGTGACGTGTTCTTCCCCCCGAAATAGATGAGGCGAGATTCCCAGACGTGGACAGTTCTCTAAACAGCTTGGCCTGGAGGTGGGAACGGGGCCGAGACAGGAGCAGCTGATCCCCAGCCAGAGCGCGACAACCGCAAACCCGAGTCCAGCCTCAGTCCTAGCAATTCAGCCGGCGCTACGGACGGGCTCACAGACAACCTCTGTCTCTGCAAACGTTATATCCAAACTGGCCCCCTCTCCTTACACAGTGTGCTTTCTCCTCTGCCTCTGGCATTGCCGGAGCCCTCTGGTACGCCCTTGATTTTAATTACCAGAGAACGCTCGCACATGCCAGAGGGAGAGGGAGAGGGAGAGGGAGAGGGAGACGGAGAGGGAGACGGAGAGGGAGAGGGAGAGGGAGAGGGAGGAAGCACCCCAGTAGGGTGTGGCCATGCTGCAATCCCGTCTCCATTTTTCCATCCTGTCCGGACTGCAGAATCATGCACCCAGTGTGTTTTCCAAGCCTCTGAGGCCAGGATTCAAACCATAGTCAGCCAAGCGGGATCTGGCTCCTTAAACCACTAGGCCCTAGGGCCAACCCTGTACGTCTTTATTCTAATTTGTGCGATTTTATGTACTTACAAGTTTGTCAAAATCACAAGAGTCAGTCATATCAACCATGACCAAGTCGAGTCAGGAAAGCCAGAGAGGAGGCGCTTTCTCAAACCTGGTAACAATAACGGGTACTTAGAGAACTTGGCAGGACTCGCAATCTCGCACAGACTGCTCGACACGACACCTCAGCGGTTAAGGGAGCCGGATGCCCGTGGCCGCGCTGACACGGACTCGTTCTGCACGGACACCTGCCCGGAGACCGCCTGTCCAGCCTTGAACCGACGCACCCCTGTTACCCTGACCCTGGTAGCCAGGGATCACCGTCCAGAGGCAACTTCTACTCTCCCTCTCTCCTCTCCTCACTCGTGGTTTTTGCCTTTAAAAAGTGCACGGATTGTGAAGACTCGGCAGACGTGTCTAGGCTGCTCGAATTAAGCTCTTCCAGGCTGCGCGGCTGTGGACACACGTATCCGGCTTAGAATAAACCTCTTTTGATATTTTACTAAGTACGTTTATTTCTGTCAACATACTAAGAGTCAGCCGGGGGGCCCGCCTGGAGCTTAGTGACTAAGGGAGCGCCTTGCATGGCCTCTGCAGTTTGAATCCCGGCCCCAGTGGCTTAAAAAGTACGTGAGGAGGGACCAGAAGGTGGTGGTGGTTAAGACGCTGGACTCTTACATGGCTAACCTCAGTTCGAATCCTGGAGGCTTGAAAATCATGCCAGGTGCGCGTGTGTGCATGTCCAAAATCCTGAGAGGACAATGGAGAAAGGACCGCGGCATGGCCATCCCCGGGGGGATGATTTCTCACTTTCCCTCTCTCTGGTGAGAGCATGCGCCCGATGGCAAAAACCTAAAATACACACACAGGAGCACACGCGGTGTGTGTACGTGCATGCCTAAATCCTGACGTGGATGGGAACATGGAGGAGGGACTGCTGCATGGCGTGCCCCATGAGGGGGTGCGCTCTCTGTCTCTGGTGAATAAATAAATAAATAAATAATAGGGTCGATTGGGAAAGCCTGTTATTAAATCAATATTCCGTTTGATGGCGTCATAGAAGCAAGGATACAGTCTTTCTATTAAAGTGCTGAAACAGGAACTCTTCTCATTTTTTTTAATGTCCAGTATTTTGCTGGGAGCACTTCCTTCTAAGCTCACACCCCAAGTTTTGGATCTGGGGACCACATTGATTAAACAGGTTCTGTTGCCGACCCATTCCCACTCCCTCCTTTGTGCCTTTGCAAATGAAGAACAGAAGAGATTTCAGCCGCCCCAGCTTACGCCCCCCTTGGTTATGCCTTCCCTTGCTGTGTTATGACCGAACCATTCAGAAATGTGTTTTTGTGCTTTTAAACACAATGCAAGTCTTTGGGAGAAAATAGCATCAAAAAAAAATCTTGCCTCTTGCTTTGTGAGTTGGATATTGGAAATCACATGATCTACATTTTGGATTCTTGCTGACCACCACGCACAGAATATGCTCTGAGCAGGAGAAGAAGAAGGAGGAGGAGGAGGAGGAGGAGGAGGAGGAGGAGGAGGAAGAAGAAGGAGAAGAAGAAGAAGAAGAAGAAGAAACAAGGAAGGAAGGAAAGAAAAGAAAGATAAGAAAGAAAGAAAGAAAGAAAGAAAGAAAGAAAGAGAAGAAAAGGTTAAGTGGGGAAAGTGTGAATGTGGGGCAGAGGCTACTGTTCACTGATGGAGGTTGTTCCCTGCCCTCTTGCCACTGGGTGTGGCCATGTGACTTGCTTTAGCCAATGAAATGCCAGTAGCAACAAGGTCTGTCCCTTGGTGGGGGTGGGGAGGGTAGTAATTGATCGCAGTTCTGGCGTTTCTGCCCTACTCTTTGCCGGCCACACTGCCTGGGGAAGTCGGTAGAAATGGAGGTGTCACACACACCACAGACGCCAGGCCCGCAGGGTCAGCACGTGAGAAGCCCTCTCTGCTGCTTTGAGCCACTGAGCTCTGGTTAGCATGGTGAACCCAGCCCACCCTGACTTACCATCTAGCCAGTCAGAAACAAAGAGGCTGCTCTGAGGTGGGCAAAACTTTGAAATAAAAAATGCAAAATGCAAACATTGGAAATCTGTGGGACCAGCAGATAGTGTAATGGCTACGTCACTTGACTCCCATGTAGGTTGACCACAGTTCGAGTCCCAGACCTAGTGGTTTAAATTCACACCAGGCGCGTGCTCATGTGCGCCCAAAATCCTAAGAGGAAAATGGAGAAGGGATAGTGGTGTGGCCATGCCCCCTGGGGGTGATTTCTTGCTTTCTGTCTCCCTGTCCCACTCTGTCTTTAAAAAAACAAAAAAACAACAACAACAAAAAAAAACCTGGAAATTGGGACGTAGGACTACAGCTGTCTTTACCTGCTTCGGGAGCAGCTCCTGCGTTTATTGTGGCTGTATTGTATGAAGGCAAAGGCTCAGTGTGAACAAATGCAACGGCCCTGCTTATTGTTAAATAAGGTAAATAAAAAACAAAGCCTCCCTTACTCTCTTGAGAATGCTCGATTAGAAATGAACCCGCTCTGCCCCGGCCCAGCCGTCACTACGTCTCTACTTTGCTGTGTCCCTCCTGTCCTCACTGGCCTCCTGGCCACCAGATTCCCTCTCCTGTCCCTCTGTCACTGGCCCCCTACTGCCCAGGGGTGACACTTGAGTGTAGTTCCTGCCTGAGAGCAGGAGGGGGCAGCCCTGGACCCCCAGGCACTCCCCAGGAGCAGGACTGCACAACCAAAGGCTTTGCTTCTGTATCCTTGTGGAGATGCTCGCCATCATCCCAGGCCCTGGAGAGACGAGGTGGGTCACCAAGGGGAATGAAACTCGGGCCACGTGCTGCCTCCTGTCCCAGGGACCCACTACGTCACGTTAGACTTCCTCGTGCTCCTCGGAGTCACCGGAGAGCTGCCATCCCCCACCACTACCCACCACGGGCAGGCACCCAGCGAGGCACAGAGCCTGGCTCAGACCCCCAGAGTGACCCAGGTGGCCGGCTCCTCTCGGGGTCCGGACACCGGGCCATCTCAGAGCTACCCTCTTGTCCCAGGGCCACTCCCGGGCCCCTGGTGCCTGTGCCAGCACCTGCCTGCCCTGGAATCCCGGGGACCAAGACCCCTGGGGGGCTCTCATTGGGCACAGCTCACCAACCCCCCAAGATTAGTGGGTGGGGCTCTGGGAGGCAGCAGGGTGAGAACTGCCCAGGCCAGCCAGGACAGGAGGGGCTGCCCTGGGGCAGGAGGCGGGGACTCTGTGAGCTCCCGATGCCGGGGCAGTCGAGTGGGGTGGCCTCAAGGTCTGTAGAACCCACTGTTCGAAAACCATCCTCGAGTTCGGGCAGAGATTTACAGCCGAGTACTTGGGGGCCTTTAGAGGACACCAGAGGGCTCCTGGTGGCACTCCAGACACTGTAGAGCACCAAGGAAGGGGACGAAGACAGGGGGCCACCCCTCTGCCCTCCCCCGTGAAGGGCGCCGGCAAGGCACCATTTCTGGTGTGAGGGTGTGAGTGGGGTGACTGCGGCCCAGAGGGTGGGATGGGTGGAAGGCTGTGCGGGGGGAAGAGGGCCAGGGGTCTGAGAGCCCACCTGTCCCTGAGGCTCAGAGAAATGAAGTGACTTATCCGAAGCTGCAGAGCCGCGGTGGGCGCTCTGAACCCGGGCTCCGCCGACCTCGTTCCCGGTTCTGCTGAGCACACAGCCGCCTACTCTCCCTGTGGACATTGAAACGCGCCTCTGCCGGGCACAGGTGGAACTGGGCCCTCTAGGGGCCCTCTACAGCCGTGCCAAGCGCCTACAGTCCCTTCTCCAGACGCAGTGAGGGACGCGACAAGCCTCCATTTCAGACTGAGGCTCGGTCAGGTGCAGGGACCACCGAGGCTCCAGACCCCTAAGAGGCAGAGCCAGGCGACGCTGGCAGGTGTGAAGGAAGCGCCTTCGCTGGACAGGCGCGTGGGCTGCTGTTCTCCAGGTGCCCGAGTTCTCCCGTGCCGGGGCTCCTGCTATAAATACGCTGCTGACTCCCTGGTAACCTTAGCCACCAGGCTCACCCTCCCAGACACAGGGCCATAAATCCCAGAGTCGGCCGCCTCCCGCTGTGCCCCTGCTCTGCGGAATTTTCCTGACACCCTAACAAGGTACCACATTTTTTTTTTTTACAGGCTCCAAATTATTGAAGGCAATATGGAGCTGGCGGCCCGTGCAATGAGAAAGGCTGGCACTGCCGACCACAGCCGAACTGGCCACCAGAGGGCCGGCCCACCCTCTCGGGTGTGCAGGGTGGGGCTCCCAGAAGAGGGGTTCTGTGCACACACTCTGGGGAGCTGGGTTCAAATCCCTGCTTCACCACATACCAGTTGGGTGACCCTGGAGAAGTGTGTCTGCCTCTCTGAGCTTCGGCTAGCTGGACAGTGCAGTTGGTGCCACCCACCTCGGAGAGCGAACAGAACAGCGTGTCCAAAATGCCCAGGTCACAGCGGGCCCTGTGGCCCCTTCACTCCCTCTGGACGGCGGAGCACTTACTGGTTGGACGGGGAGAGTAGCTGGAACCGCTAACAGTAAGCCTGGCCTCGGGGGAAGAGAGCGACAGTCCTCGCTGCGTTAAGGAGCGAATGTTACGTCCCGTTACGTCCCCATTTAACAGACAGGAAACAGACAGGTGCCCTTCGGTGATCGCCCAGGCTGCACAGGGCGTGAGTGGAGAGGGAGTGCGTTCCCCCGTCCATACGGGTCCTGGGCTGGCTGCTGGAGACAGGGAGAAGCATGTCACAGCAGCCTCCTGGGGACAAGCATTGTCACAGGGCAAGTCCTCCACAGGCCTGGGTGTCAGACAGCCTCTCTGGGAGCCCCGTCCTCGGCCAGAACTCCCATCTCCTAAGTGAAAACACCCCACTGCACCCAGGCACTGTCTACACTGCGGTCCACCAGGTTGGAGCTCCAGCTCACACATCAGTGGCGAGAGACCTTCACGTGGTTTTGTAGAGACAGAAAACCAAGCTCTGAACGAATGCGCCCAGGGCCGACCACCCAGCCAGGGCAGACTGAGCCAGGGCGGAACCCAAGCCAGCCTCAGCTCCCAGGCCCAGCCCCCTCACACACAGCGAAGGCACGGTGAGGCCCATCCACTCCCTGCTCCAGGCCGTGCACACGCACACAGGCTCAGCCCCATTCCATTGCCCCGACGCGCTAATATTGTCCTGGCCTTCCTGAAATACCCCTGTGCACTTGCTGGCTTTACGGCTGCTAAAACCAGGGCTGTGTCCCTGGTGGAGGGCGTGAGCTATTCCGGTCTGCGTCAGGTGTGGGACAGGGCCAGCCAGAAAAGGCTGTCTGCCGGCTCCCCGCCGCCTGGCTCCCCAGCCTCGCAGCCACGGCGGGCGACTCCTGGCAGCTAAGCGTGACTGGCGCCCGGCGGGAGAGGGCAAGGCTAGGCCATTTTTATTGGTGTCCCCCTCCCTGACACACGTACATGCATGCACACACACTCTGTCCCAGACCTGACCAGCCCGGCCGGCTGCGGAGGGACTGTCCATCACACGTGGCACAGGTACCCTGACCATAGCGGCCCCAGCACCCCAGGGCAGCCTGGCAAGCTGGAAAGCCTCCTTCCACAGGTGAGGACAGTGGCTGCGTATGGGCGGCCCTGCTGGAGAAGCTGGACCCTGACGCCAGCCGTCCTCAGGGCACCTGCCCACCTGCCCACTCACTGCCGCCACATGAGCCGCTGGCTCGGCCCACCGCCAGCAGCAGGCTCTTCTGTAGGTTACCATGTTACCATGCAGCACCACCTGCACCAGGCACCCATCACCACTTCTCCATTTTCACCTGGAGACACTGAGACTCAGAGAAGTTAAGCCACCTGCCCAAGCTCACCCAGCCTGAAAACGAGAGAACTGGGCTTTGAGGCTGAGCAGCCTGAGCCGAGTTCCCGATGTAGCCCTGGGCCAGGCTGTCACCAGCCCCGACCCGCTGGCGCTGGTTCCAAGGAAGGAGCCAGGACGGGCGAGGCAGGGACTCAGGCAGCCTGTCCCTTCCGTGGCTTCTCACCTCGGGAAGGGCAGAGGCCATGAGGAGACTCCCTGGAAACCAACCACCCGTCTGCCTTCCCGGTCATTTCCAGCCTGGAGGATGTGGGGGCCCAGGGAAGGCCTGCTGCGTGCTGACGGGCCGGGGCCTTGGGCGTCCCGGAGGTCTGACTCCTCCCGGGACAGCAGTGGGTGCTGTGGGCTCTCCCCCACATCCACGCTCACACATGTCCGTTTGCATGCAGTTCCCGGGACTGAGGGCCCCCCCGCCGTGCCCACCCAGGGTCTAGGCCCCCCGCCTGGCTGCCAGCTGGGAGGGGGGAGGTTTGCGGCAGGCGTGGCCGGCGTGGTTTCCTGCTCCAGCCCTGCTGGGAAGCCAGTGGGTGCTGCAGAACTCAGCTGTGGAAGTCAGTGCTCCTCCAGGGCAGGAGCCCCTCAGGCGGCCAGCGAGGAGGAAGGGGTCCACCCTCACAGCTGCCTGCAGCCTTCGGGGGCCCAGCGCCCTCAGCGACCAGCGGCCTTGGCTCTGCAACCGGAGCCATGTGGGTAAATATAGAGCTGCCACTCACCGGCTGAGGGGCCCTCGCCGTCCGACATGGTGCGGGAGATGGGCGGTGGCTGGCCACGAGCCTGCAGGGACACTCAGAGCTTCGGCAGCCGTCACCCACCCAGCAGGGCTTGGGGCCGCTCTGTGTCCAGGCCCCAGGCAGCGTCCCGCCCTGGCCAGCATGGCCACCCCCCCATGCTGGGCTGGGCAGATAAGAACATGCTCCCGTGCCAGGAGCCCGTGCGATTGGTGGATAAATCTGGGCACTGCCCTCCCCGGCCGGGGCCTCTCCAGGCAGCCCCAGAATGCTGCCTGAGAAGCCGCTGCACCCCTGGGTGCTTGGTCAGTCCCCAAGACCTCGATGCCTGAGGGTCCTGCCTGCACATTCTTCCTGCCTGTGCACTCTCTCCCTGCACTCATATCTCTCCCTGCGCACTCTCCCTGCTGGCACACACTCTCCCCGTGCACTCTCCTCCTGCCTGCACACACTCTCCCTGTGCACTATCCCCTGCCTGCACACACTCTCCCTGTGCACTCTCCCCTGCCTGCACACACTCTCCCTGTGCACTCTCCCCTGCCTGCACACACTCTCCCTGTGCACTCTCTCCCTGCACTCACATCTCTCCCTGTGCACTCTCCCTGCTGGCACACACTCTCCCCGTGCACTCTCCTCCTGCCTGCACACACTCTCCCTGTGCACTCTCCCTGCTGCCACACACTCTCCCTGTGCACTCTCTCCTGCCTGCACACACACTCCCTGTGCACTCTCCCCTGCCTGCACACTCTCCCTGTGCACTCTCCCCTGCCTGCACCCACTCTCCCTGTGCACTCTCCCCCTGCACACACTCTCCCTGTGCACTCTCCCCTGCCTGCACACACTCTCCCTGTGCACTCTCCCCCTGCACACACTCTCCCTGTGCACTCTCCCCTGCCTGCACACACTCTCCCTGTGCACTCTCCCCCTGCACACGCTCTCCCTATGTACTCTCCCCCTGCACACGCTCTCCCTGTGCACTCTCCCCCTGCACACACTCTCCCTGTGCACTCTCTCCCTCTCTGCACAACTCTGTCTCCCTGGCAATGGGTCTACCCAGCCAGTGAGGGGCATCCATGGGTCTTTAGGGAAGGAGATGGACAAGCGGACAAGCGAGGTCACCCAGTGAATGCATGCCCAGTACCAGGAGCCACACTAAGTGCTGACACATGTCACCTTGCTCTGCTCTCCTGAGCTGCCACCACCATGTCCATGTCACAGTTGGGGTTAAGAGACCCACCCAAGGCCACCGGGCCAGTTAGGGGCGTGGCCGGGATCTGGAGCCAGGCTGTCTGTCGCCAAGGCTACAGGAAGTCGGAAGTCGTGGCCCTTGCTTTAGATTGTCTGACCGAGAGCAGCAACACTCTGGGCACCTACTGGGTGCTGACTGCTCCTGGTGTGGGGTGCAGGTGCCAAGCCCTGGCAAGCACTGAACGGGTGCTCTGAGAGTACATTGAGAAAACACGTGCCTGCAGGTGCTCATGTTTGCGGTGTGCTTGGTCAGAGCCACTGCAGCCTCTCTGTGGGGTCCGACTCAGGTAGAAGGCAGGTCAAACCAAGGACCAGAGTTCCCAGAGGTCATACCCCAGGGATTGGGCTCAGCTGGGCCCCTGGCTGAAGGTCTATGCAGCTCTGCATGCAGAGCACAGAGGAGTGAGCGGCTTACAGAGAAGGAACACGAGCTGCTTATGAACCCCCATCAGACAGATCCAGGAGGGCTTCCTGGGAGAGCTGGCATTTGAGTTACCTTTTTTTAAAAAGTTCAATTTGGGGCCAACAGCTGGCGTGGTGGTTAAGGCAGTGGACTCCCATATGGCCAGTCGTGGTTCAAGTCCCAGACCTGGCACCTTGAAAGACACTAGGCACATGTGCATGCATGTCCAAGGTCCCAGGAGGAGAACAGAGGAAAAGGGATTGCAGTGTAGCCTTAGCACCTGGGGACTGCTTTCTCACTTTCCTTCTGTATGTCTCTCTCCAGTGAGTGCATGCACCCTATGGCAAACACCAAAACAAAGGGGGAAAAAAGAAGTTTAATTTGTTTTTTTATCATCAGTTATTTATTCCTTTATTTATTTATTTTTTTTTTTGGAGAGGTTTTTGCTATAGAGTGTGTGCGCTCACCAGAAAGACAGAGAAGGACAGAAAGTGAGAAATCACCCCTCCAGGTGGGGGATGGCCACCCTGCAATCCCTTCTCCTCTATTCTCTTCTTGGGATTTTGGGCATGCACGCACATGCACCCAGCATGAGTTTAAGCCACCAGGTCTGGGACTCGAACCGTAGTTGACTACATGCGAGTCCAGCAACATAGCCATTACGCCAACTGCTGGTCCCATGATCAGTTATTTAATTAGGTTCTTGGCAAGAAATTTAGAATACCAGTTTGTGAGGATAAACTCCATTTGTAAGGGCAAGCACAGACCGCAGGTAGCCCTGGAGCTGAGGAACAGCTTTGATCTCTGGTCAAATTTGGGAGTCCACAGCTTTCTGATCAACCTCGCACTGCTCTGAAATCTCATATTTCTCCTTCTCTGTGCTGAAGATCTCACTTTCCTGGTGTCTGGGCTTCCGCAGCTTCTTTTTCTTGAAGTAAGCATCGGTAAGGGGTTTTGGGGCGATGACACATTGCTGGTGTGTTCTAAGCAGTGGAACTGGACTGAGGAGCAGAGGTCCAGTCACAAGCAGTAGGCCACTGCTCAGCTGCTGCAGGAAAACCACCCTCGTGCCCCTGTGGTGCCCAGAGAGGAGGACTGGAAAGGTCCCGGGAGTGAAGCTCGCCGCTCTCTCACAGGCTGACTGAAGAGGTTTTTGCCGTGGCTCAACCGCTTTCAAGGCACATCTTCAGTAGGATAATACCTCGGCATTTTGCACAGTTTAACCACCCGGGTCCCACCATTCTTGTCCCAACCAACTGGTTTTGTGACAGTTGCAAGAACCTTCTCCTTCTTTCTCTTTTCGATCCTGGATTTAGTGGCCGAGTGTTTCCTCTTGTACATGGCCTTCCTGGAATACACGGCAGACCGGGAGTATCTGCCGATGCCCCGGACTAGGACGGGGTTTCGGCTGCAATGGGGCGTCCCCTTCTTGGGCTTTTTAGCCTTGGGGTCGCCTTTTTAACCTTGCCCCTGGCATCAGCCTTCTTGGCTTCAGGTTTCTTCTCCTTAGTGTCCTCTCACGGCTTTTTCACCTGCCATCGTGTATAGTGGGAAAGAGAACTAACAGCTTACTTATTAATTTCTTCAAAAAGAGAGCCAGAAAGATAGCACTCTCCCCTGCCTGCACACAGTCGCCCTGTGCACTCTCCCCTGCCTGCACACTCTCCCTGTGCACTCTCCCCTGCCTGCACACACCCGCCCTGTGCACTCTCCCCTGCCTGCACACTCTCCCTGTGCACTCTCCCCTGCCTGCACACACCCGCCCTGTGCACTCTCCCCTGCCTGCACACACTCTCCCTGTGCACTCTCCCCTGCCTGCACACACTCTCCCTGTGCACTCTCCCCTGCCTGCACACTCTCCCTGTGCACTCTCCCCTGCCT